>JAUMJJ010000272.1:1027500-2227500 GCA_033556795.1 Tapera naevia | reverse complement strand
GCTGGCTGCGTGCCTGGGGCTGGAGCAGGGACATGGAGGGAGTCAGGGTGCCCCCAGGTGCATCTGAGTCCCTGGGCATCCAGTCTAGGTCCTCTGTAGGAATGGATTTTGGAGCTGGCACAGTGGTTACTGTCCCTCTCAGTCATCAACAGCAGTGTGCTCAGCAAAGGGATGAGGTTTTGCAGCTCCTCTGTGCTTCCCTCTCCTCTTTCCCTCTTCCCAGAAGCCTGCCAGCTTCAGAACAGCTCTCTGCCTCGTTGGGATCCACCCCTGGGATCCAGCCCTGCCTCAGGCTGGATCTCAGCTGGAGGAGAGAGGGTGAGGGCAGGATCCAGGCAATGCCCTGTTTCTGCATCCCTTCATGGCAGCCCAGTACAAAAGAAAGGGCTTGGGGAAGTATTTCTGCCCCCTCTTGGCATGCCTTGCTGTTCTGTTCTCCCAAAAGCAGTTAGCTCTCAGCTCCAAGGATTTTTCCATCCAGCCTGGCAGGCCTGCTGGGCATAGGAGCATGCGCCTGGCAGCAGCCTACACATATGCCAGCACTTCCATTACTTGCTGGAACAGACATCAGTCCACTCCTAGCAGCATCCCTGTGACCTCCAGGCAGCCCCTGGAGTGGCAACATTTATTATGAACATTTTGACTCTTAATTAAAATGCCTTAATTGATTTTTAATAGTTCCCCTTTGGAAAAAAAACAAAGCAAACCAAATCAAATAACAACTCCATTAAGGCCATTTTGTTAGGAAGCAAAACAGCTCCAACAATCATGATGTTCCTGGCTTCTCTCAGATGGTGGGAAGCTGCCAGTCTCCAGTGAAATGAAACAGCCCGAGATGTGAACACGAGGACTGGCAGCCTGCTGGTGGGTGAGATGAGGAAAAAGGGAAGGGAGTGTCCACTGCTTGTGTACCCGGACTTGGTACTGAAGATAACTGGGACACAGAAGCCAGAGAAGGGATAACAAGTGCTAGACAATCTGAAGGTATAAAATACCCAGATGAAGAGCAAGCATGGGAAGCACAGCCACTGAAAAGGTGCCCAGGCCTTGCTTTGTTTCCTTCACTGACCTTGCTCTTGTGGCAGTGAGCTTTGCTTTGGGAGGCTCTGGGCTGCTCTGTGAGGGTTGGGGCTGTTGAAGAGACTGTGGCTGTGGCACATTCCTAGGGCCTTGCCTGTTCTCTGCTCCACTCTCCACTCTATTGGCTGGGCAGGTGGCTTTGAGCTCCCCTCTCCTGCCTTAGAAGATGGGACCTCCTTTTGGACTTTGGGGTTACCTTTCCAGGGTTGGGAGCAGCAGTGTCATGGAGGTCTGACATCACCCTTTAGCAAACCCTCACCCCAGAAAATCTCACCCACTTTTCCCTCCTGCTGCCCAAAGCTGCCTTCCTACCCTCTGAGAGTGGCTACATGGTCTCCATTACCACGGGATCTGAGCCCAACAACTTCATTTACAGGAATCATTGGCAGAAATCCACCAGCAGAGTTAGACAAGTCAGGCAAGCCAACGGATATGGAGAGGACTGGAGGCCCACAGGGGCCAGGGTTTGGAGCTAGTGAGGCAGATTCCTAAGGGCAGAACCCCAGGGGGAATCAAAACCCCTGCTCCAAGGAGCTATAAAAGAACAAGCAGTTATTTATTATTCATTGTAATTGCTGCCACCTTTACCACCTCACCATCATTATTTTATGCTCTTTGTTAAAGGAACTAGTTTAAATGCAGGTGCTCTGCCCAGAAAGCATTGTCCCTTCCCAGGAACAAGCTGTCCTTAAACATTTGGCTTGCAGGGCATGGACCTGTGAAAGTCCACCAGCATCCAGTCAGCACTGCCCCTGCCTTGCCTGCTACAAACCCAGAGCAGTTCATTCCTCAAGGAGGCTGAGAAGGGGCCTGGCAAGCTGCTCTCAATTCCCAGCTTCATTAAAGCCCTGGGCCTCCCCCCCCTCCCACAGTGGTAGGGCATTATCCCCTCTCTCTGCAGGTCAGAGAAAACATAATGCTCTGCAGACCACCCTGTTTGGGCAGAGAGATGACTTTTCCTCAGTCTTGATCAAGCATGTAGTGGGAATGGGGGCCCCACACGCAGCGCAGGGGAGAAGAGATAAACCAGGGGCCATATCCACCCCTCTCCACATAGCCCAGCACCAGTTCTGAGACAGAGAGTCTGAGGAGTGAATAACAGGGCTGGCTTCTCTCCTGCTGTGTTTGGGCTGAATAAAAACCCTGCTGTGACCACTCTCTGCTGTTACAATGGCACCAAACGCCAGCTGCAGGTTCCAGACTGCATCAGTTCTGGCTCAGCAGCCGGGCTCCCTTCTCCCAAAGCCGTATTCATGCAGACCTTTGAGCACCACATGGCAGGAGGCTCTCTGCTTCTTTGTGCCTGGGCACTCAGCAACAGCTCTGCAGGAGGCTTGTCCACAACTTGAGCTGTTTGCCCTCTGCACATGCACGTCCCTGCAGGAGCTCCCTCCTCAACAAAGCTGTTGGATGCCTGGGAGTCACCAACCCTGAACAGACAGACAGGTTGAGAGAGTTGGGGTTGTACCTGAAGGGGCTGCAGGAAGGCTGGGGAGGGACTTTTTACAAGGGCCTGGAGTGACAGGACAAGGGGGAATGGCTTTAAACTGGATTTAGATTAGACATTAGGAAGAAATTCTTCACACTGAGGGTGGTGAGGCACTGACACAGGTTGCCCAGGGAAGCTGTGGCTGCCCCATCCCTGGAGGTGTTCAAGGCCAGGTTGGATGGGGCTTTGAGCAGCCTGGTCTGCTGGGAGGTGTCCCTGCAGGGAGGGGAAGACAAAATCTGTTTGCTTTGTCTGTTTGGTTCACAGGACCTTCAGGGCCTGATAATGAGGGAAAGGGAATAGATGTGTGACATGCTTGGTGACAGAGAATGGCTGCTTGCCCCACAAAATGGTGTTAGTTACTCTAACCACATTAGCAGGGGTCGGGAGCACGGGGTTGAGTTGGGTGGAGCATCACTAGCAGGAGCAGCAGTGGAGATTCATGCAGAGATGGGGTGACAGATATTGTCACCCAGAGAGGTGAGAAATAAGAAACTGAAAAGGAAATGGATGCACAAGCTGGAAATAAGTTGTTATGAGTTGGTGGAGAAAATCACCTAGAATTTGAGAGTCCTGGTCCTTTTCTTCTTTCCTAGTTCTTAAGGAGTTAGAACTCAAGGCATTTTTGTAGACAAGTAAATTTTATCAAAGATTACAGACACCATCATCAATTTCTTCTGTCACATCCAAGAGGTCCCAAATTTTTGGCTTGTTTAAAGCAATGCCCGTGTTTTGAAAAGCCTGGCTAGAAGAAGCAGGAGATGCAGTGTGCAAAGGGGCTCCATGAGCAGGAGGTCTTTTTAGGACCTGCCAGTCTGGCCTTGGCTGGTTGAGTTTTCTCTCTTCAGTTCAAATAAACAGAACCTCAGAAACTTGTGTGAAAAGCTGCATTTTTTCCTGACCTTTCCTTGGAGAATTGGCATTCAACTGATCATAGGCTTTAACAGGAGGTGTAAGAGAGCTGAAAGGCCATTCAGTGTGAGGAAGATTGGGGGTTAAAGGAGAAGGATGGCACTGCTGCATCTGTTTAACCCAAAATGCCATGTGGGATGTGCCTTTTGGGTCTCAGTTCTTGTAGATGTTCTGCTGTCTCCTGTGCTCTCACTTCTGCTCTGTCTGTGTTCCAGGCCTTCTCCTCCTGACGGAAAGTCTCAGGCCAGGCATGGGACCATTGGAGGGAGCCAACAGCACCCTCACCGTAGAGAAGACAGCATTAGATGAGAAGCTGCCACAGGGCTGGCATGCCAAGGACTTTGTCACTCCCAGCCAGGATCTCTCTGGGTCCCGCAGTGTTATGATGGACAGCACCAAGATCCCAGGGGTCCAGGTTGTGCTGATTGCCGCCTACTCCCTCATCATTCTGCTGGGATTCATCGGCAACTCCTTGGTCATTTACATCATTGTGAGATACAAGACCATGAGGACTGTCACCAACTTCTTCATAGCTAACCTGGCCCTGGCAGATCTGATGGTGGACACACTCTGTCTGCCCTTCACCCTAGTGTACACGCTGCTGGACGAGTGGAAGTTTGGAGCTGTTCTTTGCCATCTGGTCCCTTATGCTCAAGCTCTGAGTGTCCATGTGTCCACTCTCACCCTAACTGTGATTGCCCTGGATAGGTACCGGTGTATTGTTTTCCACCTGGACAGCAGGATTTCCAAGAGGCTCAGCTTCACCATCATAGCTATCATGTGGCTAGCAGCAGCTGTCCTAGCAGGTCCTCTGGCCATCTTCAGAGAGTACCGATATGAGGAGATCCCATCCATCAACCTCAAAATGGCTGTCTGCTCCGAAAAATGGCCTTCTGGGAATAACAGAGATGCCACTATCTACAGCCTGTCCATGCTCCTCCTGCAGTACGTTTTCCCTCTTGCAATTATTTGTTATGCCTACACCAGGATCTGGTTCAAGCTGAAAAACCATGTCAGCCCCACTTCCAGGAATGAAAACCAGTGCAGGAGGAGGAAGACAACCAAAATGCTAGTGATGGTAGTTGTGGTATTTGCAGTCTGTTGGCTCCCCTTCCACATATTTCAGCTTGCCATTGATCTTGATCTGGTTCTGATCTTCCATGAATACAAACTCCTGTACACTGTCTTCCATGTAGGGGCCATGTGCTCTACATTTGTCAACCCCTTGCTCTATGGATGGATGAACAAGAACTACCGGAATGGCTTCCTTATGTTCTTCCGTTGCCAGAACAAACCAGAAAGCATCCACACCGAAGGCTCAGTTAGAGGGAGGTCATACATCTTCAGGGCCAACACCCTAAATGGGAGCATCAAACAGACTCCTGGCAATGAACCACTGCCCACAGAGGTTTAGAGATGGGACATCCACCTCCAGTTCTGAGACTGACCGACCCCACAGACATTCTTTTGGTGGGACATTGTGTTGCCAAAACATTACAGCTACCACAGCCACATAGAAATACTCCTCTCTGTCTCTCAAAACAATAAATCTGGTGTATTTCTGTCTGACAAAATGAATGAATTTTTCCTTTCTCCGTGTTCAAGTTATACATGCAGAAGCACAAAAATTCCCACACTGAGGAGGCTTTAATTTAGCCAGTAAAATACGCCTCTTTTGCCATTTCCATTTGCTCAACCTTTTCACCCCTGACATTTTACACATGACAAATGCAGAACCTTCATTGTGTATGCTTGTTCATCTGTACATCTCCTACCCAAAAGCCTTAATGATCCATGCTAATGCCTCCAAGGGGAGGGAGACCTGCCCTCTCCTGCAGACATGGCTTGGTTAGGGCCATCACCCCGCAGGCTGGGAAGGAGAGGGCTGGTGCAGGCTGAAGCTGGGCAATCCACAATTTCCTGCACAGTATTTGCATGAATCTGCATTTGCAACCCACGGGATGAGCTCTTGTCCTCAGGAAGCCCAGGAGGTGGCAGTGACACTACTTATTACAGTTTCCTTTACAAGTGCCAGAGCAAGGCTTTGAGGACCCTCATTAGCCAGGGAGCTTGTCAGCCAGTGTCCTGGGTTTAGCAAGTAGGAGGCAGAGGAGCAGTTTGGAAAGGAAAGAGCTAGGACAGCTGATCAAGAGGACTGAAACTGAAGCAAGGGGACTGGCAAAGATTATCTCCTCCAGAACCTAAGATGTGGCTCCTGCCATGCAATAACTTGGTGGGTGCCAGCAGGACCAGAGAGGCAAAACTGCCAAGGACACCATTTTTCAAAGTACTCAGAGGGTTCTAAAGCTTTGCTTTTCTGGGGTTGGAGGTATTATGAGTCTGTACTTTCTTCAGTTCAGAAGACTGATGTATTCTGCTTGCTTGGTTGTCACAGATGTTGTCTCCTCTGGCAGAAGAAGACATAGAGACAAAAGAAGATGTATTATTTCAAACCAAACTACATATTCTCCTACATAAGGCTGTGTCAGCTGGGGAACATATTTTTAGCTTTGCCATCAAAGGAGGCTTGATTGCTACCGTGATCTCAGCAGATCATCATTGGTGTCATCTCTAAAAGCCAGTGTTCATCAGATTGGAAAGCAACTCCCAGATGCAGGAAAGAGACTCTACAGACCTCCTCAACAAAGATAATAAGAAAAGAAAAACATTGGTTCGTAAGGTCTTCACTGGAGCAAGGACAAGATGTAAGAGGACTTGCAGGACTGAGCACACCAGCCTGGATCAAGCTGCTGGGCTGTCACATCTGTCCTCAACAGATGAATTGTCAAAGGGTTTATTTGAAAATTCATCTCTCCTGCCTCCTCCCCAGCCTGACCTTCCTCTGGCTCTTGTTCTCCAGCTCAGCTTCTGACTGCCAAAGCAGATGAATTTAATCTTTCTGTTTATTTCTGTTCTCCAGTGCTCTGTTTCATTTTCCTAAAAAGGTATAAGAAAGAGGTCTCTGGTTCCTTCCGAGAGACATCACTGCCAGGCAGGGGCCATGGACCCCACTCCACACCTGGAGGCATGGGGGTGCTGGTGCTTAATAACCTCCTCAGCATCTGATTCTGCAGATCACAGCGTTTTTTTCTTTTCAAGGAGCTTCAGGATCTGTCAGGAAGTTATTGATGTTCCAGTAAAAGGGTCATTTGCTTCCTGACAGGTCAAGCCACGATGAGAGAACTGAGGCACCAGTAAACCTTCCCCATGTGAAGTGCTGTGGTGTCACAGTGGGACTTTGCTGATTCATCCTGACGGAAGGAGGAGGATTACCTCCTCCACACGACTGGCAGATTCTGTCCCTGCCTAATGAACTGGTCATTTCTACAATCCATCCTCCCAAGGAACTCTCCCGGTGTTTCCACCAAACTCCAAGATAGAAGGAAATGTTTATTTTCAAAAGCAACTTCAATGAGTGGAAAGAACTCAACTCTTACCAACAAACAATAAACACTTCAGAAAGTGATTTAACACTCAATAATATATGTCAGAGTAAAATAAAACATCCAGCTATGTTAGCTTGGAAGCCGATCACGCTGCCAGCAGAGATGGATGAGGAGCTAAATTGCTCGTCTAGGGGCCTTGCCAAAGGTTTTGTCCTGTGACACTACACATGGCATCTGACTGTGGAGTGAGGCAGATAATGACATTATGGATGTCTGTTTAATTTTGAAGCCAGACTTTTAAACTAAATATGGATAAATAAATAAATAGATCCCAACTCTTCACAAATAAATACTGGCAATGGCATTTACAGGGCAAAGGGATTTTTACGTTGGAGCAAACTGAGAAGGATAAACTATTTACTTGAAGTGTAACAGTAAAGTTCTGTTTGATTTATTTAATACACTTGTGCAGATTTACTGATGGATTTCTGCCTGTGAGCTTGATACTTTTTCCTTGCCATTGTAAAAAGTTACAACCTTCCATGCTCACTGCAAGCAGGGAAATCAGCTCTTGGTTGTGTATAAGTGTCCCTGCGGAAAATGACGACACCTCTGTTGAGGGAAAATGGCCCTAGTGTCCATTGCCAAAGAGAACAAGAGAGAGTGGAGAGCAAGGAAACAAAGCTTCTTACCAGTGTTTGATTTGGGCAAACAAACATTATGTTATGGACTGTCATGACTGCATAGAAGACAGGAATTCATTTGTTTTCATAAAACAGAAATCCTTTGGAGATGAAGGTTCCCCAAATATTAACACTCTGCTAAAGATGGGCTTACTGCCATGATCAGTTCTGTGAAACCAAAGACCAGAAGCATTTTATGTTTTCAAACTATTTAGAGCTCAGGGTATGACCTGGCTCTGTTGGTGTCAAGGGCAGATCCTCTAGCAGTTCAGATATTCTTGGAGTAAAGGGATCTTCCCCACTGCCTGCTCCTTGCCAAAGGCACATCACTAAATATTTGCTGAGCTGGGCTCCATCTGCAGAGCTGGCCCTGGTGTTACTGCTGTGGGATGGAATGACACGTTGATGGCCCCAAAGCTGACAGGGATAAGGGATTTCATTAAAGAGTTAGAAACACCATGACGAAAGTGAAAACGGACAAGTGCTTCATCAGAGCTTGTTTTTCCCAGTGATCAAACAAATTTCCTCTAGGCCTGATTCTTGCTGACATCCTTCTCAAAATGTTGCTTCTCTGAACTGACCTGGGGATATTTCATGGCTTTTGGGAGAGAGGATCTGAATTCCCAGAAAAACACCCTGTTTCTCATGCTAGGACACTCTCTCTGATCACATAATATAAATATTGTATTATAAAAAGTACCACTGAACAGCTCTTAATTGCCAAGCAACCCTTAGCAGATGATTAACTTTGAATAGACACCACAGGTGGGGATGCCTCTAACCATCCTGTGCAACCATTACTCACATGCCAGACAAATACAAGTACAGCTGAGATGTGGCAACATCATCATTTAAAAACTGCAGCATCAATAGCTGTTGTTCTCTGTTACAGGCTGCTCTAAGAGCTCTCAGCGCTCCTGGAGTCTCTTACCAAACTTTCAGGGTTGATGAAGCGCACTGAAATATGCAGAGCAAAGGCTGTGCTTTGGGTACAGAAGGCTCTCCAAGCACTAGAAATTTTGCCCCTAAACCACTTAGTTTGCTCTGAAAAGTCCCCTTCTGTTTGATTTCCAAAGAATAGATGTCTGTAACAAGTTAAAGAGTAAAGAGAGCACAGGTTTGGGCTTTTTACTTTTCCTGTCTTAGGGCAATATCTACAGCTGGCACTGAGATCAGTGCAGGGTAAGCTGGGCCTTTGGTCAGGGCTCTGTTAGAATCAAAGATGTGATACACTCCTGCGTACACCTGTGCTTCATCTGCTCCTATAAAGCCAGATCCATCCCCTCGTGGCTGCCTGCCCTGCAGTAACATGTGCCCTCTCCCATTACCCATGGCAGCCCCAGCCTACAGTGTCAAATGCTGCATGATTTATTCAATATGCCCACAAATGTATGGGCAGAAACTGCTCTGAGCTTTTCACAAAGGCTCTGTGGGGAAATACTTAGTAGATGATTGACACAGAAGCAGTTCCTCTAACGTATGCTAATACAAGAGTGCCTGGACTGCTATTCTGCTGAAGGAGGTCACAGGCAGCTCAGTGGTTCCCTTGATATCAGGTGTTTATCTTATCAACGTCTCAGCTACCATGGTCTGAAACAAATTAACTTTTGTTTGAGCAGGAGCTGTGGAGCTGGCGCTTTCTTTGCATGCCTTTGTCTTTCAGCTCTGTTATTGTGTGATTTCACTGGGGGTCTCTGAATGTGCTGGGTTTTAAATAAGGCCTCAGCAGCAGCTTACCTGGTGAAAATCAGGAATCACTGCAATAATCCAGAAGAAAAGAAAGGCTTCTGGGTTCATATAGAATCACAGAGCTGTAATGCTGTGGAAGAGCAGATTAGGTAAGAATTTGAGAGAAGATTTGTGTTTGTTTAAGGCAGTGTACTTGATGTTGTCCTGCACAGAGGTCATTTTGCCTATATAACACTACAATTTCATGCTACAGCAAGTGTCTTCAAGTCTTTTGAAGCTCTTTATTACAAAGCTCTTAGCAACTGACATTCACTGCTATTAAAAGCGAACTGATGTTAAATGTACCTTGTTCCAGTGAGTGCAAGTAAAAACTATGTCATTATTCTATTTTATATTTATATCCTCTTTTCTTGTACAGTCATTTTTTTTGTTCCTTGTAGTTCAGGTTTTTGTATTTCTAAGTCTTCACCTCAAAATAAAACAACAAAGACATCACTGGTGCCTATAAGGAAGCAAGCGTTGTAAGGTAGACTTAATTATAGCAACTAAATGCATGTTTTTTGGTAAGAGACACTGCTGTTGGAAGCAGACAGTATTAATGGGAGGTGAGTGCCCAGAAGGGCAACAGATCCTACAGTGTGGGAGTAACAGATAGGAACCAGGGGACCAGGCCTATTGACCACCTGGGAAAGGCTCATTCAAGCTGGTGCATCTGTATCAACAACTGGCTGCAAACCACATTTTCAGAAAAACATAATAATAAAAACAAGACTCTGGATTAACCTTTTCTAGACAGAATAGGAGTACAGTGTGACTTTGATGGAGGTAAATTACAGTCTTCTGAGCTTTAGTTAAAAACTTAGTTAGCTACCATGCCAGGTTGAAGCAGTACGAGGTTGAAGTAGTGCCATACTTCTAGGTCAATGTATGGGTGAGCAGAATTTGGGCCCTTGCATTCGAAAAAACAGAGCTTTGTCTTCCTTTCAGTCTTCCCTTATCTACTTGAGATACTTCAATTGCCAAAAATAATATTGCACATTACTGCCGGAACATTTATCTTCTCTTTGAGTTCATTTCAGAAAAGGGATTTGTTCGGGAGGGCCTGGGAGGGGAAGAAGGCTCGGGTTTTAAAGCTCATTGTTATCTCTAGTCTCAGTGTTTTTTAAGTTAAAAGACAAATCAGAAAAAGACAAAGTCACTCACATACGCCAAGGGAGGTACCAATTTATCTTCAGGCAACACAACCTCTATTTAATTTTCTATCCAGGCATCCCAGCACCCTTTGCCACAGTGCTATATGTATATGGGGCTGGATGAGGACGTGGGAGGAAAGCATTTTACTCCTGTTAATAGCAATACCTTAGTGTCACTCATGATTTATAGCCAGGAAAGAATGTTTTTTTCTGGTCTGTGTTCTGCTCAGAGTAATGAGTACAGAAGGAAGAGCGCAGATGCCTCATGGAGCTCACAGGAGGAGATCTTCATTAGTTCGGTCCTCTCCAGTGTGGTAGCAAAGACTGTGAACATTAGAGGAGAAACCCTTTTGTTTATAACTAGCTTATTGAAGTGCACAAGCATGGAACTGTCACTGTGTCACTTTGCTAATATGTCACAAACCTTCAGACACTGCTTGTCTCCAGGATGCGCAGGCAGCCAGGCTACAAGATGCTTCCCCTTGCTGCTGCATGGAAGGAAGAAGGAAAATAGGTGACAGAACAACATTTCCAGATATTCAGGAAAGGATGAGCCCCTGGATGAAATCCAGAGGTTAATGTGGTTCTCTATGGAATGTGGGGAAGATCGCTGGCTCTACTGGGAAGAACAGAGCCTCTATCATACTAGAGACAAGTATGAAATAACAGCAAATCTGGATCCATCACGTCAGGCATTTGGATTTGGATCGAAGTAATAAAGGATGCTGTTTAGGGAAAGCGTGCTAACCTGGCCATTTCTGCGATCACACCCCTAGCCCCAACCACAATTGATGTACTACAGATGTTAGAGTGGGCAACCCTATCTAGACCATTTTGTATCCATTTCTAGACCTTTAGTTTGTGATTTTGATCTAATCTCTCTCTGATCCTGACAATTCTGCTGCTTCCACAGCTTCCTGTGGCAGCCACTTCCAGAATTTCAGCCCCCATCATTTAAAGACAAATTTCTTTTGATCTGTTTAAACCAATCCTCTAGTTTCAGCAAACGTCCTCTTGTTCCAGTACTGTGGGACTTGTTGAACAGCAGCTGAACCACTGCTTACCCAGTGCCTTCTTCATTTTGTAAATCTTTATGCTACCCTCATTCTCCAACTTTCTTGTCTCCTACATCACATCTTCTCCTAAGGCAGCTTCCTCATCCCTGATCATTTTATTTCCTCTTCTGTGGACCTCACCTAGTTCCGCGAATATCACAAATATCATGAATTTCCTCATATTTCCCATGAAGGAGTGGGATCTATCAGCTTGGTCCCAACCTTGCTTGAGATCAATCATATGAGCACTTTTAAGCATGCATGGGGGAAGGACACCTCTTGATAAAACGTCAGGCTGCCTCTCCCTGGCTGCAGCATCGCTGTGTTCTTAATGAAATCTCATTACATTGGTCACCGAGTCAGTTCAGTGAATCATGAAATGCATCCCCAGTTTTGTTTTTGTATTTGAGGGCAGTCAGATCTCTACCTCACCTTGAACTCCATCTGAGAGATTTATCCAGTGGCAAAACTGAAGTCCAAATGGTCCTGATCCTAGCCCAGTGTCTTAAATCACAGCTTCATCTGTCCATTCTATGAAACAGATAAACGAGGAATTGTGCATTTCAGGAAAAGAGTGATGAGTTTTTGTTGCTTGGCAACTGCCGCTCCCACGTATTTTGGAAGAACTTGAGAACATCCTCCACCTGACAACTTAGGTGAGGAGGGAGGGAACTGGCAGCAGATCCCTAAAACTTTGAGCTGTGAAGATATCTTTGGGCTCATGGAAGCAAAAAGTGCTTTATGTCTGCATGCTCCTCAGTTTGTCTCCTCAACGTGACTGTCTGCATCAGATTTGGGGCTCTGCATGGTGAAACAATGCATTGTTCTGCCATTTCAGTCTCATAGAGGGATTTCACAGTTATCTGAATGTGCTCTATTCCACCTGCCAGCTGCAATCAGCACGCACCATGGTTGCATTCCTGTTAGCCGAGATTTGAGCACCAGAAACAAAAGCCTTCAAAAGAGGAATCAGCAAGAGATCTGCACGTGAAAACCAGGGAAGGGGCAGTCAGACCTGAGGGCTCCGTGAATGTACACACACTGATAGCAAACCCAGGCAATGAGGCCAGAGTAAAATTTGTCCTGCTTTCTGCAGTGGCAGTTTACTTCAGACAGGAATTCAGACATGATTATTAAAACAATAATTTAGGGCTTCAGTTGCTGGGAGCTAATCTCCAAGGTTGAACTCAGCAGATGGCTGTGTAAGTGGACCCCAGCTAATGCATTGATGCAGTGGTTTAGAATTTTTGGTCCAGATTTGTTGCTGACAACTCTGCTATGTGAAATCCCATTTCTCTTTCCTAGGTCAGACAAAAGAATCTGGTGGTTTGAAAGTGCAGATCTCAACTCTTCGAGACAACCCTGCAGTACCCAATTAAGCAAAGCTAAGATAGCAAAACTAGCATGGTAAGAACTGATAGAAATTATCTGTTGCTTCAAGGAGTGCAATAACACAGGATTGTTATGGTGGCAAAGACATTTTATGAAAGCAAAGGTTCACTGGGCATTCTAAGGTCTGCCTGGCACTGTAGCTCTACATTGTGTGAAACCCTGATTAGCTTCATGCCAAATCACTGAGAGCTGGGTCGTTAATACCCCAGAGTTTGTTTGGAATTCTGGTCTTTGTAATAATGTCATTAAAAGGACACAAGATAATCTTACTGCAACACAAGCACCTCAAAGAGCCTGGCAAGAACTCCTCTCTCTGAAACGCAGCTGTTAATGTATTACACTTCTTGGAGATTCCCTGGACAGAGCAGAGATGTTCTGGAGTATTTTAATCATGTTCACACTACAAGAACAGTGTAAGAAAAGCTAACAGGAAATAAAAGGGAATTGGAACTCCTTTGGCTAAACGATTCCTAATTGCAGGTGTCTCACCTCTTCCAAGGGTCCCGTGATGGAGATTTCATCCACTCCCTGCACAGTCTATTCTGAGTCCTTCCTAATGTCTGGCCAATAGATCTCCCTCATTGCAATCTATTATTTCTTATCTCCTGGTAGACGTAGATATTAGTTTACTACCTTCTATGCCACACCTGTACAAATTTACAGGTATTATCATGCATCTCTTCTACCCTCTCCAGACCAAACCAAGTCCTTTTTTCTGTTCTTTCCCAAAGGGCTCATTTGCTGTACCTGTTTGTTCTTGCTGCTCTCCTCTGGACTTTCTGTGTGCAACAGCCAGTAGTTTTGCAGGTAGACAAAAGGACTGAAGGAGGTAAAAATGTTCTGTGGAAATGTTGGGTTGTCTGAGCAGTCATTCTGTATACTGGAATGCATAATTGGGAACTGCTCTTTTCCAAACACAGTGACAGCCTCTGTGCTGTGGCAGGAGACCAGGGTCTTTGTTTCTCTGTCAGCAGAGCCATTTCCATGTTCTGACTCACCAATAGCTGTTTCTACGTGGGTAAATTTGCAGTGGTATCCAAGCCCTCACAGGTGAAAACAAACATCAGGCAAAGTTTTCGCTACAAGTTGCATCATGTGGAGTTTCACACCTTGTGGGTGTTGTGTCCTGTCCTGGATATGTCCATAACATGACCATGAATGAGGCCCTGTTTGCTAGGCCATAGGGACACAAGCGACAGGAGGCCACAGTCATCATGTCCAAACTTGCCTTCTCAAGGAACCTGGTGCCTCACAAATGGGTCTCTCTCCGAGTCCGCCTCAGGACTATTTCTTGTGCTGCCTGGCAGCTTTCTGCTCCCCATTGTGAATGCAGCAGTGCCTCCCTTACACCCCTTCATTTACAAACAGGCCCAAGGGACCTTCAGGTTGTGGTTATGACCCCTCACTCTTGACCCAGTAGCACTGGTGGGAGAGGCTGCAGCCCCCAGCCCCACGGATGTGCTTGAGCAAACAGCTCTGCCAGCAGAACCGCAACTGGCTTCTCACTCTCCCTTGTATTCACTCTTCAGAGGACCTTTAGTTGCTACTTCTTCCACTTTGCCTCAAAGAATAGGACTTATATTGTATTTCCTTGCATTGTGGACAGAAAGTAAAATTCCTTTCAGCTAGTTCTCTCTTTCAGCTTTCTCAAATCCTAGATGAGTCGATCTCAAACTGCTGAGCTTTGCTTTCCTCTTTTGTGAAACAGGAAAAGTGCAGCACCCAGAGGCTTGTAAAACATGTCGTATGTGCCAGCTGAACAGTGCTACTGCAGTAAGAAGCATTATAATTGAACACATCTTATAACAATTATGTTTCCATCAGCCGTGTGTTACGGAGGCAGAGGGTACTTGGAAAGTGCTGTTAAATACTCAAAAAAAAGCAAATTATGACTCCTCAGAGGTCAATATTTATTCCAGACTCTCAAAAAGTAATGATTTGTGAATCCAGGTGTGTGGAGGGGTTTAACAGCAACAGTGCCTGGAATTTCTCAGCAGCATCTACTGCTTTCAATGAGGAGTAGGAGTATTGACTGAAGGATGACTGCAGGCTTTGCTCCACTGTTCACAAGCACTTCTGAATTGTTTGGACAAGAGAAATACCAACACAGTTGTTTTCTCTTCCACGGAAGCTTATTTTTAAAAAGTAAGTTTTAGGCAATTTTTACTGTTGTCTTGTACTCTCTTGTGCTTCCCTCCCCAATGACTGCAATTAGAAGAAGGAGCTTTGTCTGCTGAAACTACTTTGGAAAAGGACAAGCTCTGGGCTGCATCACCAGTGAAGAGTCTCAAGAGAAGGATGGGGCACCCTGGCTGCAAAGTAAATTTACAACATTGTGTTCATACCCTGGCAATCAGCAAGACAAACAATTATATTTAGGAGCAGCACGGAGGTGACCACCTGAGGCAGAACCATCTATCACAGCCAGATTAGGAAGCTCAAAAGCAACCTGCTGTCAAGGCTTTTATGCTCAGGTGATGTCTTCAGTAATTTGTGGTCCACATTGCATCAGTTATCAGTGGAGACATTTATTTCTTTATTTAATAAAATACTTCCCCCCTCCCCACTTGCAATCCTTTTATTCAAGAGTCTCAAAGTGGCTTACGTTCCAGGCTGGAGTCTACCCGGAGAAGGGTTTGAACTGCTTCTTGTGGAAGTGTGTGTTGCAAATCAGAACAAATAAATTTGCAAGGAGGTGAATGAGCCACAGAACGAAGAAAGCCAAATTTCCTAATGGCCTTGTACCTGCTGCCTGTCTCTCTGATGTCTAATAATGTGTCAGCTCACACAAGTGCCACTTTCTACCTACTGTGTTCTTGCACAAAACTTTTCAAATGCAACATCGTGGAGACCTTGACCTCTTTGTCAAATTTTGTTGAAATTTATCAAGTGGTTTAGAGGTCAAATAGGGCTTTCTGCTCCATTTCCACTGCATGAATTTTGGATCCATGGGGCATGAGGGTAATTTGCTTTCTAGGGAACTGCATCTTGAAGTTGCCCTTCACCACAGGATGCTCCAAAAGTTGTCAGTTGTTATATGAGCATTGGCAGCCCCTTCTTCTCTTTTTCCTTAGAGGCTCTTGTGTTTCCCTCCCTGGAATTTTTAACCTACTTCTCCACTATTAAAGACAAATCACAACCCTGAGCCCTGGCTGAGGCTCCTCATTAGCAAGCACTAATGGGCATGGCACCAGTCCCATGGGAGGTCTGAAATAGAAGAGCTGGAGAGAAATCCCTTGTTCCCTCCAGTGCACTCGCTACTATTTTGTCTCTTCAAGTTCTATTTCAAGTCATGGGTTCCTGTTGGCTCCTTACAAGGCCATTCCATAGATGAATGGATCTTACTCTGAGAAGCTGCTTTCTGCTTCTCAGCATATATTTCCCCTTTGTTGCAGTCTTGTCATCAGGTCTGGTCCTTCCCCTCTGTATTCTGATATTTCTGGTACCCTGCACCTTCTAGAAGAAATAAATGAATGATCTTCCTCATGTGCCTTTCACTGCTCCAACTGAAAAACTGGAATGCCAGTTCTGCTGCAAAAAGTCTTCAGTTATGCATTCAGATGACTGGAGATTTATAAAAGCAAGTTAAAAATGAGGGTCCTAAACAGAATTTAATATATCCTTAGTGTTGCAGTGGTTGTAATTAAATGCAGATTTGATATTTTCCATCCAGAGTTGTAAGGCTATGTGCTCTTTTTATCAGTCTATTTTGATTTAAAAATTCTTATCTTTACTGTTCTGTAGGTTAGCTCAACCTGCTGTGTTAATAAACTGTCTCTCAGATGTTCATAGCCAGGACTTCTTAACTTTATACAGAGCTCATTCCTTCTATTTCCATGTGGTTGTGCTCATAAACATGACATAGAGTCCTTCAGCCATTGACAAACAGGTGCAGCCCCTACAGGGTGGCAAAGAAATAATTTTGGCTGGGACTTTCCAGGGGTACATTATCAGAAGGGATGGTATAAACAAGACAGCACTTGTTAGAAGAAAGCACGGAGATGTGACGTCATTCCTGGATATCATCCTACTTTACAGTCCACAGACCCCTGTCAGACACTGGCAGAGGCTTGACTGGGTCTCTCCATGCAAACTGTGCTGTGAAGGTCTGCTCAGGGGCCCTCCAGAGTGGTGAATGTGCCAAGCCACTCCAAGGTACTATATGAAAAGAGACCCTGGCACTGAGTTCTCCTTGCCAGAGACTTGCAGACATTTAGAAATGCTCTGTCGTGCAAGCTGAGACACAGCTCAAAGTTCTTTTGATTCTTGTAATCAACAGACAACTGCTGAACGTGATAAGGCAAGGGTTTCATCTCAAATGGACTGAGGAACAGGAGGGGAGAGACAATAGACAGATACCAGGTAGGAGGTGCAGATGTTAAAGCTTTGATGTTGTCCCCTTCAGTGGAAAGAGTGGAGACAAGATTAGCAGTATTGCACTCAGTGATGGTATTATCCTGTTCAAAACACCAGGAGATGCAGTTTGTTCTGAATGTCACTGTGAAAACATGAACCACCAGGGTACTTGGTTCTCTACTCAGTTGCTCTGTTTGAAACCAGATTAACATCACAGAGACTAGGATTGCACCTTTTGTATCTGACAGTTGGAGCTGCTTTTTGTATTCAAGAAAACTGCCTCCATGCTGGGGTGGGACTGGTCACAGAGCACCTGTGGGGAGTAAGCCATTAGCTGCCTCTGAAGGGGAGGCTGGAGGATTTCCTTCCTAGCCATGCTACTGAAGGCCCAGCAGTGGTGCACACTGTCAGCATCCCAGACACTCCTCAAACCTGACACCAAAAAGAAAATCAGTGCCTCCTTTTTTTTCATAAAAATTACAGAGCAAGAAGCAGCAAGACTCTGGAAGGATCCACTCTATAAATTTCAGACTAGCTGTACTGGTATCTGAGCTCTTTCCAGTACAGCACTAAGTGATTCACACCTCTCCTGTTGTTAATTCTTCCTTTGTATCTCCAAGGGAGGATGTGAGTGCATGGAGTGTCTTATTTTGGTGGCTATCTCTTAAAAAAATATGTATTTCATTATCTTGCAGGAGACAAGATGAAAAAAAGAGCCTTGCTGCTTTGTGACCAGAAATGAGCGGAGTTTATCACAGCTCCCAAGTCTTGAGGGCTCATTTTGCAACCCCAGCTCAGCTCTGAGAAGGCTCTGCTGTCACCGAGTCACTGAGTCAAGCTTTACCCTTTATGGCAGGCAACCCGCTGTGCCGTGCCCAGAGAGAAGCTGTTCGTTCTTGCTTTCAATCCTGGCACTGTGCAGGCACTGCAGTGAGAAGTGTGGCCACGACTTCTGACAACTTGTTTGAGTAAGATTTAACCTGGCAGGGGTGAGGATCAGCACCGCTGTCACACACAGAGTCTCAGCCTTTCTGAGGAATCTTACCTAGCTTCTTCAGAGGGGCTGCTGCTACAGCTACACAGGTACTGGACTCCTACCCATGGAGGCTAATTTACATCTGTGTGCATGACGCGTGGGGCTTTGCACTGTAGATAAATATCTGAGATGGTATCAGCCAGAAAATACCAGCCAGGACCTTGACCTGAAGTTTATCTTTCCTTGGTGGCTCTGCATTTCTGATAAAGAATTAAGTTACGATGCAGGGCTGCCCTGGAATCCTGCTTTGGTGACAGCAGCTGTGGCTACGGGCAGCTGTGCCAAAAGGTGCTGTTTCATGGGGATAGGAACAGATGTTTATCAGGATCCAGCTCACTGGTCTCAGATTGAGAATATTTAGGACATCCCAAAAATCACACATGATTTCTGAACTCTCAGGGATGCAGATGTGCAGAAGGCTGTAGGATACAGGAGGAGAAAGTCTTTACAAATGCCATTATCAGATGGTCAGTCCCTGTTTGTTGGCTGACTGCTGCTCACCCCTGCCACACCAACCTGACTGAGACGGGGTTAAAATCAACAGCCTGTGTCAACCTGAGTGACTACACTGGGTTTGTGAGATATCAGGTCTTCAGGATTCTTTTTCATCTCTTAGTGCTTCAGTTTTTTCATCATTAAAATAGGGAGTGAGAAGTAGTTTTTTACCCAGCCCACATCACATACATAATTACTGCCATCAAGTAGGTTTCACTACTGTTGCTGGTTAAGTGTCATATTAGAACTGCAACCCCAAATGCCAAGTCTTTGTGTAGATTTTCCTTCATGAACCACAAAGACCAAGTCAAACTTGTCATACTTAACAGGCTTGGCACAAAGGACATTCTAATTTCACAAGATGATGCCTTCATAAGGGGCAGGTCTTCATTAACGAATGTATTTACCACTCAGTGAAATACATTTCTGTACTTCAAAAGCTGTGAAAGGATCTGAGCAAACACTTTGCTTTGGGAACAACAGTAAAACACCCAATATGGATCAAAACCATTAACATATTCATTAAAGAAAGGAGGCAGTCATCTTGACTGATTTCAGATAAATGTTACATGACACTTAACAAGACTGTAATGAAATAAAGCAATCCGTCCTGTCAGAGAGAGCAGCACAGCACGAACACTGGAAAATAATAACACTTCCACAGCTGCAATAGGCAGGAAGGACAGAATCCACATGCCACCTGGGAATGAGCTGTCAGGCTCAGCGTGCTGCCCTGGGTCTCCTACTCTCATTTACTGCCATGAAGATAAGGACTCTCTCCTCTTGCGCAGAGCTGCGGTGCCGGCACGGCCTGGCCCTGTGCTGGCTGAAGGGACTGTGGAGCCCCTGCACTGTCACAGACCCCTGCTTTCCACAAAGCTGATCATTCTGCTGCTGGGTCAGGGCCTGTTCACTGCCACGAGAGTGCCACAGGAAAATGTGCAGCATCTCAGGGCTCCACTGTTTTTTTTGCAAGCAAACAGTGAACTCAACTTACAGATAACGGGAGAAAACTCAAAATCTGTTTCTTGAGGAAGGTCCAATTTTCTGGCTCTCTGTGGAGAATTCCAGTGAAAACAGGGACAACAACACACTATTCCTTCTGTTCTGGGGAAAGAAATGAGTACGACAGAAATGTTTATCTAAATCAAATACATTCAGAACCCTATAAAATGTCAGACCTAGTCGAGACTCCACCTTTAATAGCCACCAGCCCTGTATGCAACTCTCTCTAATAGACTCTTACAGTGATATGGGGCCTTGGGGAACTCTTCCTAGTCCTTTAGATAGTGATGAGTTCCTTTGTTAAACAGGAAGCTGTTTAGCTCTTATTTGTTTATCCTGACACAGTATTCTAGATGGGTGCATTATCCATGTGATGTTGTAGTGTACCTGGACACTTGCCAAAGCACCATGCTCTGGGACCAACTGGCAGCAAAGCCAGAGGTATTTCTTCCTATGAGCTCTGGATGGTTATGCTTCAATCTCACTTTCCAAATCTAAATTAAGTTAAAATTTTCAAATGCTATCCCCTTTCTTTACCTGCAATAAAGAGGAAATGGGAATGCTTGCCTAGCCTTTTCTGTATAGGTCATTCTTCAACACAAATGTATCACTAGGTTTCTCTTCTTCATAAAATCTCTAGACAGTCCTTTTGACTGTGCTTCTTCTCATAGCTTTCATTATTCTCATCACCCAACATATAATACTTTTAATACCTCGTTTAGTAGCAACTCATGTAGAGATAAAATTCTGGTTTGAAATATGAAGGTCACCTCTCAGCCTTGTTAACAATTTTATTGAAATAACTAGAATGGAGAAGTATTATGAATCATTGCTCCTCATTGTTTAGGAAAAAAATGAATAAATGTCTTTAAAATGTCTTATGTAGCCTTCTTGAAAGAAGGGCATTTCACTCACTGTGAAATATGTGCTAGTTTGACTACTGTTGAATAGATTTCGCTGGGTGGCAACTCAGAAACCAAAGCAATTTCAAACAAGAGAGACAAGTTCTGTTTTATAAACGCAGAAGACCAAAGTACTATGTGTGGCTATAGCAGCCTCATGGAGAAACCAAAATTTTTATGATCCTGGAAGATCAAATGAGAGGTTGGTACAATAACATTCTTGGTTTAATGGCTGCTTGCTTTGGATAAAACAAGATGGTACCTTTTGCTGCCTAAATCAAGTGTATCGCTCTTGATCCATTTTTTTTTGTTCAAACATTTTTTGTTGTGAGTTACCTGTTCAACAAAGATAGGCACACTTAAGAGGCAAAGTTTTGTTTTCTTGTAAACACCCTCTCCCCAACCTGTGTATATAATTAGAAACATTGAAAATAACATTTCTGAGATCCCTGTGTTCCTTCAAGCAGAATTCATCAGAAATGTAACAAACCTCTTTTCCCCTTTCCGCTGGTGCCATTTTAAAAATAGTAACAACTTTATCACCACATTTCTGAGAAAAAAGGGAATCCTTTACCCTTCTATGGACAGACAGATGTTCCTACTTTGTCTCCAGTCCTCTGACTGCTGCTCTGTCATGCTGTGGCAATTATCAGCATACAGACCACGAACAGCGCAGTGAAATGGGAGCTATGGCAGGCATGTGCAAAGCTTCAGAGGAACTTGTTCAGGGTGTGTTTATTCTCAAAGGAAACCATGATCGGTGTAGTGTCCTAGCAAACCTCAGAGAAGTTTAAAATTACTTAGAAGGACTAATGAAAATTGTCCCTGGTGACTACAGCTGATAACAGGTCTACCTGACTGCTCCTAAATCCCGTGCACCCCTTCTTCCCCATGGATGAGGCTCAGAGTGGGTCCCATCAGGATTTTAAGCTCTCTTTCCCCCTCACTGCTGTGCTGTCTCAATCTCACATAGCTTTAGTTTCAGTGGCCAGTGTCATGAAAGCCTCCTGGAAACCTGTTTGAAGGCTGACACAGTGATGATGCCACATTGCACTTAAGAGAAGACACCTCAGTCCCACGCTACTTGCATGACAACATCATGTTGACTGAATAGGGGAAGGGATCGAGCCTTGGGAGGCTTTGAAGATGAGGGAGCTGGAGATGGATGAAACTAATAATAATCTGCTATGATTTCCCATCCATCTAAGCAGACTCTGAAGTCAACTCTTCAAAAGTAAACGCTGGTACCTGCTGTGGTTTAGAGCATCTGGCTGTCTTTTGAACTCCCTCAAAGTGGCTCTTCTGCTTTATCAGGGAAATGAAGAGGGAGATCCCTGTGTAATCTCCATCATTACCTTTCATCTCTTGAGGTAATAATGCATGAAGTGTTCGTGGGGGGACAGTGCCTTCCCCTCCTGACACAGCAGGTCCTCCTCTCTGATTTTCCTCGGGCTTACAATAGATAGCGCTACATAGCTTCTTCCCCTGATCCTCAGAATACTATCACAGCATAGTTAAAATAATTTACATGCTGTTAATGTCATTTTTCTGAGATAAAGCTGTATGCCCATAGAAGAGTCCAAATGCCCAATTTAGGAAGGAGTCTGAGTTTCTATCACCATTGCCAGCATGTGTGCCGTGAGATCTCCCTGAACGACAAGCGAAATTCGGCTGCTTTCCTTCCAGTTTTTTTATCTCAAATTATTTTTTCAGTTTTTTATTAGTCCTATAAAGCAAACCACCCTTTTCCCCCCCAAATACTTGGCTAGGTAGTAATTCCAACAAAATTCTAGCAGTTGTGTATTGACCTGGATAAAAGTACAGAAAAGTACACAGGTTGGATGAAGCTGCACAGTGTTCTGCCAACTCAGAACAGAGAGTTTGCCACCAATTATTGCACACAAGCACTAGCAGAGCACACAAACAGCTGCAGGACTTCAGGAGAATAAATAACTGGTTGCAGATTGAATACTGGCTGTCATATCACTGCTGTGTTGGTTTTATTAATGACTTACTAGACAAGAGGAGCCCTTAGTCTGCTCCTCCGAGACCTGAGAAGACACGAAATAGATGTGGTTCACATTTCTCTGAAGTTAAAGTTATGATGCAAAACACAAAAATAGACATGAATAGAAGAAAGCCAAAACGTGTAATTCGAGAAACATGTTAAAGCAATAGCTGAACAACGTCCTGCTTTCGCAAAGATTCAGCTGAAGAGTTATGGGTAGACAGTCCTATAGGGTGAGAAAACAATTATTTTGTCATGTATGGAAATTGTCATTCTTAAAAACTGGGTGAGAAATGTTGGTAAGAAATGTTGGAAGCCGAAGATCCCACGAGTATTTGGAGAGGCTGTTGCATGGGGGTCAGTTCCACCTTTCCATGACAAGAAGATCCCTGGCGGCTTTGGTGCCAAGGTGCTGGCACAGCACTGGCCTTTTATCCAGCTGGTTGTGGGACAGACATCACCTCAGCTGAGTGGCACTGAGCTTTGGATATTCAGCTGGATCTGAATTGCAGCCTGACACCTCATCTGCCTCATCAGTGGGAAGGGGAAGCAGGGCTGACTGCACGGTGTGCTGATGTTATTGGAGGGAAGAGAGGCGAGAAGCTCGACACAAGCTGGCAATGCGTGCTCACAGCCCAGAAAGCCGTGTCCTGGGCTACATCAGAAGCAGCGTGGCCAGCAGGGTGAGGGAGGGCATCCTCTTGCTCTGTTCCACCCTGGCGAAACCTCACTGGAGCCCTGCATCCAGTTCAGGAAAGCTGGGGAGGGACTTCTTACAAGGGCAAGTAGTGAAAGGACGAGGGCAAACAGCTCTAAACTGGAATGGGGAAGATGAATCTAATCTAAGATATTAGGAAGAAGCTCTTCACGATGAGCGTGACGAGGCACTGGCACAGGATGCCCAGGGAAGCAGTGGCTGCCCCATCCCTGGAGGTGTTCAAGGCCAGGCTGGATAAGGCTTTGAGCACCCTGATCCAGTGGGAGGTGTCCCTGCCCATAGCAGGGGGGTTGGAAGTGGATGGGCTTTGCAGCCCCTTCCCACCCACACCACTCCATCACTCTAACGGCGCTCACGCCCCGACCCCGCCCTGAGCACATTTGGCGGGAACAGGGGCGCTGTGGCGGGAAGCATCGCACGCGAACGGCGCGCACGCGCAGGAAGAACGACCCCTTCCGGCCACCGTCCCGCACCGCTTCCCCGGCCTCCCACTGCCGCCCGCTGCCCCCCCCCCCCGCGGTGACCCGGATGTCGTTGCCGCGGGCACTTCCGGCGGAGGCGGCGGCCCTTGTGCGGAGCGGCCCCGCGGCCCGGGCCCAGCATGCCCGCCCGCTCATCCGGATGCCGCTGGCCCGCAGCCCCCGCGCGGCCTCCTCCTCTGCGCCGCTGCGCCCCGGCCGCCACGTGAGCGCAGCTCGCTGCCGCTCCGGCTGCGCCGCCCGGTGAGTGGCCGAACCGCCGCCGTCATTCCTCAGGGGGCACCCATGGGAAGATTCGCCAGGGTCGGGGCAGGGGGAGAGAGGGTCCTGGTTTGACCAGCCTGGGCCCACTCGGGTTATGCAGGGCCGCCCCTGAGCCCAGGCAGCGCTGTCCCGTGTCTTCTGAGGCTTTCCGGGCCCTTGCGGCCTCCTGGAGGTTGAAGCCGCCGCCGGTGTCAGGCGAGGAGCCCCGGGGATCTCTCGGTGGGTAAGAGGATTACGAGTCTTTGGTGCTTATTCAGCCTCTGGCCTGGCTTTGGTGAGTGTGGCCGTGGTGCCTTGTAGCTGGACACCTGCTCGCCGAGGTAAGGCTGGTTCTAGGCGACCACACTTATACAAGGTCTCTCCAAGGAATTGTAAAATCAGAATTGTTTGTGTTGGAAAGGACCTTAAAGCCCATGCAGCCCAAACCCCAGCCATGGGCAGGGACACCTCCCACCGGAGCAGGCTGCTCAAAGCCCCATCCAGCCTGGCCTTGAACATGTCCAGGGATGGGGGCAGCCACAACTTCTTTGGACAATTTGTGGCAGTATGAATGCAGCGTATCTGCACTGAATTGATGATGCTGAGACAATAGCAGCAGAAGTGTTTTCTTCTAGGAACAGATAAATAGCTAGCATGTAGTTGTCTTGGTTAATCAACGTCAAACGTAGACGCCAATGACTTCCGTCAGTTAGGAGCGGTTTCTGTTGGAAGCGGTGTTGTGTAACTTGGCAACTGCATAACATGAAGTGTGTATTTTTAGCAATGGAGGCCCCGTACGATGGCACCGAAGTAACTGTGGTGATGGAGGAAATAGAGGGCACTTACACTTACACATCACCAGTGCCATCTAAGAAGAAGAAGAAATATAAAAGCACTGGCGACCATGCAGAAAAAGCCAAAAAGCCTAGGTAAGTTCTTTCTATGTTCATTTAGTGCCAGTGTAGGGTAGGGGAGCAGTTTTTCTTGTCTTTGATAAGATTGAGCTCTGCAGTGCACCCGGAACACTTTGCAGGGTAAAACATTATGTATAAAAAGTCAGCTTGACACTCTGGACCCACTCTGACATCCTTGCCTTTATCGGTGCCACTGTTGCTCAAACTCAAGTTTGTGTATGCAAGAATAATCGGCCTTAGGCTCTTTTTCCTTACTGCAGAGGTTCTTCTCAGAACGTTGATTTTCATTTGGTTAAAAAAATGCATTTACAAGTAGAATTGAATGTAACATGCTTGTGATTTGACCTTAAGGCAAACATAAACCTTATGGATTTCTTTTTCCAGAGAAATTGTGCAGAATGATGTTAACATTTTGGTCTCTGATTGTGTTTCAGATCTGCTTACCTCCTCTACTATTATGACATTTACTTGAAAGTACAGCAAGAGCTCCCACACCTCCCTCAATCTGAAATCAACAAAAAGATCAGTGAGAGCTGGAGGTTGCTCAGTGTGGCTGAAAAAAGCTACTACTTGGAGAAGGCCAAGCTAGAGAAAGAGGGGTTGGACCCGGTAGGTCCTCTTTATGACAGTTCTTTGCCATCAGAGGCACTTAACTGCTTACGCACCACTTGGTGCGGGAGAATCACTTATCTGTCAATTCCAGGTTGTATTTCTGCTTAGGACAGCCTATAAAGGAGCAATGTATGGGGCCACTTTTCTTGCTTTTCCCTTGGGTTCAGTCAAGGGATAATGTTTTGTAATCCAAGACGGATTTGTCTGGTTCCTGCTGACAGGGACAGTAGTTATTTTTGTATCATGTCATCAGGGTGATTGATGGTAAAGTGGGTGATAAAACCATGGCTGAGAGGGATTCTGCAGGCTCTGACATGTGGAGAAATTCCCAGCAGACTGCCTCAGGAAACTATTTGAACTTTAGGCTTTAAAATAGCAGGACTTGAACACCAAATGTCTTCTTCTTGTACTCATTTATTCTGTACTCTTTTTTTTGCTGACAGAACTCCAAGGTTTCCACTCGAACTGCAGTAGTTCCAGACATTCCAGGTTTCCGTAAGATTCTTCCTCGCTCAGATTATATAATTATTCCCAAACCTACCCTTCAAGAGGACAGGAGCAGGCAGTCTCTGGAGCTGTGTGTGACACAGGGTCAGGCAGCGTCCGAAGCTTCCACCAACATCACAAATGTCTCCTGTGATGCTGTGCAGAACATCCTGTCTGTGGACTCGAGCCACGTTGGCATCTCCAAGCAGTGCATTGCCATCGAAGGGCTGGCAGAAGAGCCTGCTTCCTTCGGTCAGCCAGATGCTGTGGAAGAAGTGGTTACATCAGAGGTGCTCTCTCACTATGTTGGGCCTGTGACAGAGAAAGTGGCTGGAGAGATCCTCTTGGATGAATCTTCTTTGGAAATAGAAGGGCAGCCATATCAGACAGCTCGCGTAGTTATTGAAGAGACTCTAGTTAGCAGCTCCACAAACATCTCCAACGGGAGCATCGCTGTGACCCACCCTCAGGTTTTGGATGGGGTGTCTGTGGTGACCGTGGTGACTGGCAGGGTAAGTCATTCTCGTGACACTCAGCCTCTTGTCAGTGTGTCACCTGAGATGTCCAAGTGCTGTTTAACACATCTCACTTGAGATCCTCGGTGGCTGGAGGAGATGCTGTACTGGCCAGCACGCTTACGCTCAGTGGTGAGGGAAATGGCAGCTTTTATAACTTGGTGGTTGTAGCCTCTCTGCTTGCAGGCTGGCTCTGCCATGTGCTGATATCTCTCGTGTCCTAAGATAGCTGCTTGAGGTTTTTTAAGTTCTTTCTTGTAGCAGTATTTGGGGTCGGTTCCACAATTGGACTACAAGATTTTGGAGAGGAAAAAATGTTACCTTTGTGCTCCTGTTAGCTGTTTTCTTGGTTACAGAGGGGTAAAAGGGAGCCCTTTTAAGCTGAAGTGTTAGGGATTTTATAGAAAACCATATTCTGTGGAGAATTGGATGTGCTGTTCTCAATTCCAAGCTGCCAAGACTTTGGTAAAATTCCCAGAGAAGGCCTAGTAAGAGCATTGCTTTTGGAATGATCACTCTTTCCTGCTTTCTGATCTCTTTAGTCATTAGGACATGTATTCAATGGTGGCATTCATAAGAGAGTGGGACACAGGTCACTGTCTCTTTTTTTTCCTGCATGTGTTTTCCCTTTGGCTTCATTTTAGGATACTGAAGAAAGCAGCTCCTCCACACCCGCTACACAGTTTATTATGTTACCTTTGCCATCTCATTCTGTTGTGGAGAACCCAGCATCAATTAAATTGGTAAGAAATTCAAGAGTCTTCTATGGTATTTTAAGGTATGAATATATTAGCATAGGTTTGTCTTTAAGATGCTAGGGTGGGAAGGATTTGTTCACGGTCCAGTTCCTAAAGATAATCCGATTTGGAGTCATCATGCCAGCTGATACATTTCTTGTCCCTGATTTTATGTCTCGTTTATGGTGATGGGGATTCTCTGACTTCCTAGAGTGTCTTATATGGCCTGTTTCTGCTGCCTTCTTCCTCAAGGAGTTCTTGGGAAGAGATGGAGTAGATAATGCTATCACAACGCATCTGGCCAACAGCATTTTCTATGTTGCCCTTTTCAGGGTTAGTGTAGCCATCTGATCCCTACTCGGATGCATGTTTGTCTTTATAAAACACCAGTTCATGTGACAGGAACATGTAGGCTTCTCAGTTTCATGGATGGCTGTCGCTTTGGCCACGTGACAGAGAGGGGCAGTGACCTGTTATGGGAGCCCATGTAAAAGGTGGTGTGGCCCATTGTGTGAGGAAGAGTAGTGTTATTTCTCTGACCTAAGCACTGCAGCCACCTGTACTTCTGTAGCCAATTAGGACTTCATTATACAATCAGCACTGCAGCTCCTAATGTTGTATAAGCTAGCATCAAATCCTGTTTTCTCGGTCCTCTATTCTTCCAGCTGGTGGAACACTGCAGATATTTATAGTGGTGCATAGCATGACATTCTCCCAGGTGTCTTAGAATGGAATTACGTCAGGTTTTTGTTCCTGAGAAGTGCCTGGCTCAAATTGTTTCATCTCTTGGAGAACAAGTCCTACGAAGAGCAGCTGAGGGAACTGGGGTTGTTTAGCTTGGAGAAGAGGAGGCTGGGGGGAGACCTCATCACTGTCTACGGCTGCCTGAAAGTGGGCTGTGGGAGAGTGAGTGTTGATCTCTTCTCTCAAGTGACAGGTGATAGGACAAGAGGAAATGACCATAAGTTGTGCCAGGGGAAGTTCAGACTGGATATTAGGAAGAATTTCTTTACTGAAAGGGTGGTCAAGCACTAGAACAGCTGCCCAGGGCGGGGGTTGAGTCACCATCCCTGGAGGTGTTTAAAAAAACGGTAGATGAGTTTTTGAAGGATTTGGTTTAGCGGAAGGTGGGTATGGTTGGTCTCGATGATCTCAAAGGTCTTTTCCAACCAGAAGATTCTATGTTTCTATGATTCTTTGACCATAGCACTTGCATTTCTAGAAAAAAAAATGCCTGTTTGGGGACTTAGGGCAGAAAAGCTCCTTGGGAGTGCTGAGTGCAGGCTGTGGAGAAGCACTGCGCTGCCAGAAACACAGTGTGCTGATGCAGTTGTCCTGGCAAAGATGACAGGTTCAGCTTTAGTTGTCTTTTATGTGGGTGATCAGTAAAAGGAAGAACATTGGAGGGCTGGTGCCTCACTGAATAGTGTTTGTAATGTACTGATGAGGAAGAAGGGAGTGATGACCACAGATTTGTATTTTACAGCTCTGTAGAGTAATTTCTGACAACTCTCATTACAGACAACCACCTATACTCGCAGGGGACATGGAAATTGCACCAATCCTGGCTGTTCCTTCACTTATGTCACCAGACATAAGCCACCAAAATGCCCGACATGTGGAAATTTCCTGGGAGGGAAATGGATCCCAAAGGTAAATCCCTTTCCTTCCCTGATTTCCAGACAAAAAGTTCTGTTTTGCTCAATGCCTGTGGTATTTCTAGGCCTGTGGATCTAGCACAGGATGTCAGATATGCTGGAAGTGATCCCTGCACTAGTGTTCCAGTGCTTGTGCTGGAGCAAATCACCATTGCAGAGGCACTTGGCCAAGGTGAGACAGACCCAAAATCACACCTTGGGTGAAGATGCCACTTGTAATTGTGTCCGTTAAAGTTGCTGGGGATGCATTTGGTAACTCTCCGTCATTGAGAGTACACAGGTTCTTCTGGCCCTCTGCCTGCACTGTAGTTCCTGTGACTGGAAGGCATTGCCTTTTCTTCCTGTTACAGCCCAAGATAAGCTTAGGGGTTTGATTGAATCATTTGTTTGTGGTAATTTATCTGTGTTTGAACTTCTTCTACAAATGGAGGTTTTCCGTGGTCTTTCAGCGTTATTTTCTTGACAGAAAGGGGGAACAATTCTCAGCTATAGTAGGTACATGATCCTTTGGGAGCTTACTAATAAGGTTGGTTTAGTGCACGCTGTAGTTGGGTATTGTTGACTCACGGCTATTCTGACCTTTGGCTGGAAGGGAATTCCCAGGTGTTGGTGGAGTTGTCAAGTTTATTTTAGTGTAAAAGTCTTTCTCCTCATGATATTTGCTCTGTTGAAGTTGACGTCTCTGCTAGCTGTGCAAAAGACTCCATAAACCATGGCCATGTCACAGTAATTGGTCAGCTCTGAAGAAGTGTGCATTCGTTAAATGTCTCTCTGAAGCAAGGCTCCTCAGGCGCAAGTTAAAGGATGTTATCAGTGTGCAAATTTGCATTGACATCCAGTGGATTTGTTCTGAACCTCCTTTGTTTTGTGTCTAGATCCATTAAGCATTTAGGGGCAAGAACTTTTTAGGTAGCTTACAAAGTCTGTAGGGTCTGAACTGATGGCTGGGCTTCCTACGTGGCAGGATACAGAGAGTGATGCTGGCTTCTTACCTTTTGGTTCTGTAAACCTGCTGAAGCAGATAGATGGCTCGCTGCAGAAACATGATTCTGCCTGAATATGGCATGCCCACTCCTGTTAAATCCTACGTTGATCAGAACTGAAAGGTTTAAGAGGAAGTTTTCTTTCTGGCTTTCAGGGTTTTTTGTACTCTTTTGGGAACACATTTGCATAAACAGTTCCACTTGTTTTCATAGCATCAAGCCTTGGGGAAAGACACGCACAAGCAGTTTCTTTTAACAAGTAATAACATCAGTAGAATTTAAACTAAATATATACATACTTTTCTGTTCTGGGCTAGTTTAGATGTCTGCTTTTAAAAACCTAGATTATCCTTCTGAGTATAAACTCTGTAGAGAGCTTAGAATTAATGTTAATCATGCCGGAAACTCTTAATTCCATTTATACTATCTTTTTGCATATTGCCATTCTGTGTTCCTCTGCACCTTTGTTGACCCCAGCCCATGGCTTCTGTAGCCTTAGTCTCAAAGGTAACATTTCTCTTATTCAAAAAAAACCTTCCTGAGTAATTCTCTTTTTCCTGACTTGCTCAAATGCATGATTTTCTGAATGCACATGTACAAAATCTACAATTTCTTTATCACTTTGGTTCCTCAGTGGTGCTGAAGAAAAGTGTCAGAGAGCTGAAGCTGTGAAAGGGGAGCGTAGGAGGTCGGTCCTTGTTACAGAGGGTAGTGGGTGACTTTGTGATGTTGATGCTAATGGTGGTATTTGAGGGAGCTGAAGAAAAAATGATTATTCAAAGTAAACAGTGGCTAAAAAAAATATGTTAACAGGGACTTTGCTGTCATAGCTGATGATGTCTTCCTGCCCTCATACAGTTGACTGCTAAAACTCTATGGGTTTTGCTGTTTCGATCCAGCATTAAATAGGCCATGGCAAACCTGGCATATGCGGAGAGATCTGACTTATCTGTGAAAGCCTAAAGCTCTGAAATGTGACTATCTCTTTGTTTCCAGGAAAAGCAACCAAAAAGCAAATCTGAGCCAAATTCAGGCACCTCTCTTAAAACTCCTGCAGCTAAAAGAGGCCAACAGTCAGTATTCACAGAACCAACAGTTGCCAGTGAAAGCACCTCCAAGTCTGCCCTGGAAAGCTCGGAAGCGGTCAGCCAGCTGCTGAATGCTGTTCCTGTTGGAGGGCAAATGCAGGAGTGGGAGGAAGTGGTCATCTCTGAGGCTCATATTCTTGCAAACAATGTACTTGCTGAAGACAGAGGGAGTGCAGTTGGAGTGATGCTGGGTCAAGAGAGCCAACGACAAGGAGACTCTTCTTCAGAGCAAGTGGAAAAAGATAACATAGGGCTGGGGATGCCACCAGCGTCTGAGGTGCTGAGTCCAAATGCCTCTGCAAAAAGGCCAGTGGGGTGAGTCAGTTTTCCATATGCTATGGGAGCCTGTGATGTCTGGTTTGTGCTGATGGGACTTCTCCAACAAATTGAAGGCTGTTGGCAGTGCTTCCTGTAAGACCTGTTCTGTTTACTGTCTGGTTTCTGCCAGTTCAGGATTGTTCCTTTGAGATGGTTTTGGCCATCAGAGCTAATTTTTTTTTTCAAAGTGACAATTAAATTCTGGTCGCAGATGTTTCCTTAGCACTGTTTCTGGTTTCTGCTGCAGTAGTTGTGGTTGTTGCGCTATTTAAGAACGGTTCAGGGAAGAGAAGAAAATTAACTGAGGGGAAAACCATGGGATTTTTTTTCCAATTGTAGCTCTTGTTTTTCAGAATTGATGCCCCACCTGCTGCACACAAAGGACAAGAAATAAAGAGTAAACCGAGACCTAAGCCCGCCTTGCTGGCTGCAGCAAGACCCATGCGAGCCATTCTCCCTGCACCAGCCAGTGTGGGGAGAGAAGCCAGCACTGAGCAGCCTAGCAGCAGACAGCCCTTCACAAATACTGGTAAAACAGAGTTCTCTCAGTTCTCTCATGTGCTTTGGAGGTGGCTGTCTTTGCAAACCACATTGAAGTGATCTCTGTCAAATAATAAGTTACATCTGAAGGGAGATAGTGATCTACACTAGGAAAAACACAGTCTTTTTAACTGAGGGTGCAAGTAAATGGGCTGTGAAATACCTGCTTAGGTCATTTCAAATTCAGAGGGAAAATCTCACGTGGCTTCGGTGGCATTAACAAATATGTCAGGATGAAACAGGACCTGTTTTCTCCTATCTAACATGCTGCATCTTTTTCTTCCTTCAAGACAAGCATTCCCCTGTGAGAACATCAGGCTTGAAGCCCAGTACTCTGAAACAACTGGGTCAGTCAGTGCTGCAGCCACCAAGTGCCGAGGAGCAAAAGGTACCCATGGTTTATTCTTCACATGCATGCTACTTCCCTTTGGACTTCTTTTCCCCAGGACCTGAGTGGTGAAAAATAGAACATAAAAATGTAGCAGCCTCATTATGGTGAGATCTGTGACTGACAGTTTTTATGAGATGGTTTGGTAGCAGCACAAATGATAGGTGGCTGATTGTAGGAACTGATCTGTTGGATCAGTTGGATAGATGCTGTTGGACAACCCTTCTGCTGGCTACTTTGAGAACCTCCCAGTTACTCCCAGAAGATGTTTTAAGTATCTACTAGTGCTTTGATAATCTGACATGCAATACTGAAAGTCTTTCGCCTGTGAAATATGACTGACTATGCCAAGATGCTAGAATACTTCTGTTTGAATTACAATACCTTAGTATGCAAAACAGTGTGTTGTAATCCTCTGTTAAAAGAACGTGGATGGATTGATTTCTTGGGGGTAAAAAATGCTAGTAGATTTTGCTTACAGGACATATGTATTCAGTAGTAGGTGTCTCACGGGTGTTTTTTCTGCCTTCAATCTGTAGCTCCACAGTGCTTTGACCAGCAGGGCATCTCAGGTTAAAGTAGTGGAGGTCAAACCCGATATGTTTCCTTCCTACAAGTACAGCTGCACTGTAACTTTGGTGAGTTTTCTAGATGGTCCAATTTATGCTGTGGGGATTGCCATCTCTGGAATGAGATGAGACTGTTCTGTGACTTTTATTTTACTGACTTGCAGGAATGTATCTCATTTAATATGAGACAATCTACGCTTTGTGTGTCTTCTGTTGACCTAATCCAGGGTGACTGCACTCTGTTGCAGTTGTGTTTGGACCTTGTTAAGAGCTGAATTTTTCTTCATGCCCCAGCGTGACCCCCATCCTCTCCTTGAGTTCAGAATCATAGAATCATTTGGTTGGAAAAGACCTTTGAGATCATTGAGTCCAACGATACCTTCAGCAGGGAGGACTGATGGTTTCTGAATAAGTTTAGTATGTGAGTGTTTGGTCTCTGGAACAGGCCCCAAAATGTTTGGGTGCCGATTAAAATATTGTGTACAAAGTGATAGGATGTGCTATTTGACCTTTAAACGAGGTGTTGTAAGGTGGTGAAAAAGCATCTGATATTCAGGCAGGCTTTTCTAAAATCATGCTGGCATCTAGAAGTCCAGGTCAGCAGACATCATTTTTTGTGTCTTTCAGGATTTGGGATTGGCAACGTCACGTGGCAGAGGGAAATGCAAGAACCCCTCCTGTAGTTATGTGTATACAAACAGGCACAAGCCACGGATCTGTCCAAACTGTGGATACAATCTTGCCAAAGACAGAGCTGAGAAAACAGCAAAATCCCTGGTAAGGTTCACAATAATTTCTCTTCTGAAATGGCTGTTGTGGAGTGGGCAGGGAAGTTTGCAAGTGCCCACGGGAACATGTTAATTTTTTGGCAGCGTGGTGAGCTTTTCTAAAAGAATATTGTCCCATTGAAAATACTTGTGGTGGTGTTTATACTGTCCAGCTCCTGCAACAGTGGTGCTGCAGGCTGAGAATGAGACTGAGTGCACTCAGTTCTACCACTGGATGGCTCTGTAGCTTAAAAATGCTTACGATGTGCTGGGGAAATCACCCCTGAAGTCACATTTGTTGTGTCAGCTTTGTTGAACTTCAGACTTCATGAAGAAACTCCCAAGCAAGCTCTGCTTTGTGACCAGTTTGTGGCCAACGTTAGTTGATTTAGTACATCTGGTACAAGGCCCTCCTATTTTTAGAGGTTTGTAGTGCAACTTTATTTCCAGCCTAAATATATTTCTGAGTGTAGTGGTTCTTTCTGGTGTAGAAAGGTGTTTTTCAGTTGTCTGCTGTTCTGCATGGATGTAAATAATGAGTTCTGGTTTTTGTTTGATTGGGTTTTTTTGCATTTGAAGTTTCAAACGTTAGCTTTTCTCTTCCAGAGTTATTTTGTTTGTTTAAAAACAATTTAAAACAAAGGAGCTGTCCTGTTCTTAGCTGAAATGCTCACTCAGCATACAGACATTTTAGTCTCTGTGGTAATATGACTCTTTCACTTGCTTTTTTTATTTTGAAGAACATAACTCTATGTAGTGTATTTTAAATAAACAAACAAGCTGAAATGCCCTGTGTGAAACTTGCACATAAGCAGCTGTGTCAGGAACAGCAGTGCGCTTAGCTCAGCTTGCATTTTCAGAGGCGTGGGGCTTGTCTCTTCCTCATTTAGCCTTTTCTTATTTTCTGGTTCTAGATGTGTTTAACATTCCTGTCACACAGTTCATTGTTTTCTCTGGGCTTTGATCATTTCTCTCATTGCTAGACCAAACCAAAAAAAAACAGGTTTAAATGTTTACAAAAGAGTTCAGGTGATTAAACAGATTAGTGTGTTTGTGTTCTTGCCATTCTTCTGAGCCACCTTGAGTTTCATTCTCTTGTGTTTGTGCATTTTATCTTGATAGCGTGTGTGTTGGGGGGTGTGTGTCTAAGGACTGGAGATGATCAGTTGTAATTAATGAGTGTATTTCATAAATCACACACCCTAGTTCTCATTTAGCACTTGTCCTCTCTCGCTGCTGGAGAGGTGCACAGGCTGCCATGGCTGTCTGAGCATGTTGTACAGGAGAACATGGTGGATAACCTGTGGAGAAAGGCAGTGACCATTGCCAGGATTACTGAAATGTTTATATGCCTATTTGTGGTTGTCCTCACTCTTTTGATCCTCCGTCTCTGCACTGACAACCCAGTTTAGTGGCAAATCTGAGATGGTCTAGCAGTGTCATAGGAGTTCCTGAAAGGTTGGGCTGTAATAAAGTATTTCTTGTGAAGTAACTTAGGCTTGAAGCTACTTTTTGGAGGCAGTGATTGAGCAGTGGAGTAGAAGTCTACTGGGTACAAAGGTTCCTGTGTTTCTGCCACCTTTTATGACTTCTTCGGGCTTCTTAGTGTTTCATCCCTATACTTTCCTAGTTGAATATGTGAGTGTTTGGCTTGCTTTCTAGGAGGTCAGTCCAGGTCAGCCTGATGTGCTGAACACCAGCGAGCCCCTAACCCCATCCCAGAAAGAGATCCAGCGTCAATCCACCCTGCAGTTGCTGCGCAAGGTAATGCAGATCCCAGAGAACGAGTCGGAACTGGCCGAGGTCTTCACGCTCATCCACGAACTCAACAGCTCGCGGCTCATCCTGTCCAACGTGAGTGAGGAGACAGTCACCATAGAGCAGACCTCCTGGTCAAACTACTATGAGTCTCCATCTACGCAGTGCCTCCTCTGTAACAGCCCATTGTTCAAAGGGGGACAGAAGTAAGATTCTGTTTTAGACTTGTGACTCTTTCAACCTCGTGCTGATATTTTATGTTACAAGCGTGCCTGAAATAACATTTGCTTTACCCCCCTGGTACTGAAGCTGGTGTAAGTGACACTGAATAAGCTACACGTGCATGGAAAGGGTTTAGCTGGTTAGAGAGAATCCTTTTCTGTTTCTCCTGTGCAGTTTAGTTTGTCATAGTTACCATTTCTGTACAGCAGGAGAGCGTGATCAAAGAGTGACTGCCAAGTCGAGATGTACTTTTTTTTCCATGAAACGGAATCTTTTCATTAGTCATCCCTTCTTTGTTTCCCAGTCTGATGTTTTGAGGCTGACAGAGGCAAAATTGTTGGATTATAGATGTGTGTTGTGTGATTTCCCTTTTCTCTCTCAGCCACATCTGAATATTTCCTGTGTGGATCTTTTTGCTTATGATGTTTTCATCCTTTTCATGGCTTAGTGTGGGCTTGAGTGAATCCTTTTTTTGGAACAAATACCCAAACTGAAACCTGAAGGGCTTTCAGAAATTACCAGTGTGTAGGCTAGATTACCTTAACTAAATTTCTATAAAGCCTGTAGGATATATCCTCACTGAGTCTGCCAAACATCCTCCTGTTGCTGAAAGCGTGAGCTGAAACGTTTCCCACAGGAAAATGTCAGGTAGTTTACTGTTGTGTTTCTTCCATCAGTCAAACAGATTTTTCTCGATACCAATTAAGGGTGTTTGGTTTTGGCAGGCCTGTACTAATTGAGATTTTTCCAGCAGAGAGACTTTTTATATTTGGTCGTTTTTACAGCACAGTGCTTCCATCCTGTTCCTCACCTTGTGACTTATCAACCTGTGCACTGTAAATCCTTGCATCAGTGCTGGGCGGCTTGGCAGGGCTCTGCAGGCCGTGCTCCGAGCGTGGGACTCTCGTGTGCCTGTGTAATTAAACCCCTGTCAGTGGGAGGGAGCTGCCTCTGCCTTTGATTCCTGTTTTCTCAGGTGGACAGCTATACTTCTGCCCCTAGGTCACAGCTGGCATTTTCCTGTCTGAACTTCCTCCTTGGCAGCTGTACTGTAGAGGAGCAGGCCTTTCTGAATCTCTGTGTGCAGGCTGTCACGTAGAGCATGTTACTAGTCACTATTGTTGCCCCACTGATGGGACTGACACTTCTCTCAGGGCAGCTTGGGCTGCAGATTTTCTCCACCTCTCAAATACTGTCCGCTTGTTGTACGGAACTGGAGAGATGCTGTAGTGCTGCTAAAAGAATGCGAGCAGTGTCCTGACTCTGCCAAGGGAATAAGTTTTAAAATGTAACTTTTTTTTTTGGCTCTGGTGTGAAATGATGTGGGCTGTCTTAGAGTGACATTGATGAGCTGATCTCAGCTAGAATGTTTTAAGTTACTGCAGGAGTGGTCTGAAAAACCTGTTGACTTGACTCTGAGTCGTCATTTGTTGTCTGTTACAGTTCCCTTGCTGGTCCTCAGGAGTGCTGGCTGCTGACAGCTAACAGATTACAGGTGGTTACAGCTCAGGTCAAAGTGTGCTTGAACCTGCAGTGTCTGGCCCTCCATAGCTTCACTGATATTTACACAGGTAAGAAAAATATAAGCATACCAACTCGTAGCATGGTTACAGCCTAAACCTTTCAGAAGCCTTGGGGCTGTATCAGGGCACTGTCTGTGCGCAGAAAAACCTATTCCCTGCCCCAGGGAAAGTTGAATTATTTTTGACATGCATTACTCCTTTCCTTCTACAAGTAAATCTGTATTTGTGAGAAAAACATATGAATGCTTTGAGGAGAACTGTGCCTTGCTTCAGTGGTGTGGGTGTCCTCTATGTAAGTGTTGAATTCTGCAAGGTAGCAGAGAGATCATAGTTCAAAGATACCTCTGCAGAGTGCTGTTTCTCAGTGTTGGCTGGTGAAACTCTGGTGGCAGTCACTGCGCCTCCTGCAAGGCAGCACAGAGCTAAGGGGGTGGATTGGCTACTACTCCTTGGTAGCTTTTTAAATTTAAAGGCAAGTCTGGCAAAGGAGCTAACTTTGCTAATGTTCATAAGGAACAGTCCCAGAAGGACTGTCCAGCTGTTTCCATTATCCTCTGAACTGTACTCGTATGAGTATTTCATATATGAATAAGAAATATATTTCTTTGTGAGGAAGATCTGTAGCCCTACAGACAGTAACTGTCTTGTTTTAACTGCAGGCCTTTTCAATGTGGGTAACAAGTTGCTAGTGAGCTTGGACCTTCTGTTTGCAATCCGAAACCACATTAAACTTGGAGAGGATCCCAGAGTGGCTGTTGGCAATATTCTTGACTCTGTTCAGGAACAAACTGGTGGGTTTTCTTGTTTTTCATCATAACACTTAACACCATACTGTGACCTGATCATGATTGGTAGGTTATATAAAAACGAACCTCACCTCTTCTGGTGTGGTTTGGTTCTGTTAAATTGCTTCCAAAACCCAGTGTCTCTCTGTGACCAGTTCTTGCTAACAATTCTCTGGAGGACGGGTTTGTTTTTATTCTGTATAGGAGAGTTTTAACTACCCCTCCACTAACTTTAGGAATTGAAAACTGGAACAGCAGCATGTTCTCTTTTCAGAAAAAAGCTTGAGCCCTGATGAGCAGGTTCAGCTCCAGGAACTGCTATGCAATGGGTACTGGGCCTTTGAGTGCTTAACAGTCCGGGATTACAATGATATGATCTGTGGAATCTGTGGCATAACCCCCAAGGTGGAAATAGCCCAGAGGAATGTGGAAAACGTCCTGGCACTGAAAAATATAGAGGTAGGCTTTTCACAGACTTCACATCCTGTTAGTGTTCAAAGCAGATTGTAAAGATTTTTGCTGACTCTGATCTTCATAACGCACGATAATTACACGAGACCTTTGTGAACAGTTTTCTGCTGATGCCTAGCAAGAGGATGTGGCTGGAGTGGTGATGCCTGCACTTCCTTTTAGAGGTGTTGATGTATGGTTTGGGGAAAACAAGATCCTCTGTCCCTGGACCACAGCAGCCTCTGACAGTAGGGACCTTGGATGAAAGTTGCTGAACTTGGCTGCGTTGTCGGCCTTGAAGGCATTCTTTTTTTTCCCCAACAGCAATTTCCTTGAGGTGTTGTCTCCTTTACTGGGGTAAAAAGTAGTATGCAGCATATCTGTTTTTTGTGTCACAAAAATGCATTTTACTCTGGCCCAGCCAGAGTAAAGCCAGATGGTTGTGGGGAACTCTAGGAGCCTGAAGTCATCTTGTATTTGAACTGAGTACTCTCCTAGGTACTCATCATGCCTTGAGTGGGGCTGACACACAACTGTCAAGTGAGCTGTGGTTATTTGTATTTGACCAGTGTCTTTCTTGCTCTTTCTAGTTCACTTGGCCAGAGTTCTTGCCATCAATTGAAGTGAATGTAGAAGACTTCTGGTCCACGATGGAGACAGAGGTGATTGAGCAGGTGGCTTTTCCTTCTAGCATCCCCATCACAAAGTTTGATGCCTCTATTGTTGCTCCTTTCTTCCCTCCACTGATGAGAGGAGCGATGGTAATCAATACTGAGAAGGACAAGAACCTGGCTGCACAGCCAGTGCCAGGTAACTGCTGAGGTTGTGCTTATTAGGGGAGTGCTTGAAGTGTTAAGAGACTTCAGTCATTTGGTGATATTTAGAGTTGAGAATTGATGATCGCATGACTCTTTAAAAGTTCTTTCTGCTGAGAGAAGGCAAAAATGCTGCAGTGAGGTGCAGCTGTTCTCGGGATACTTAGCAGCCTGAGCTTTGGCTTGCCCAGTGAAGCTTGAATGCATTGGTGTGCTCTGATATGTTTGAGACATGGGGGACATGAAAACACTGCATCCCAAGTGAAATATGGTCTAATTGCGGAGGGATACATGCACTGCTTGAATGCCAGTCAGTATTTGTTTCATGTTAGAGTGATATTTGGACTGTGAAGCTCCAGGCTTGGTATTTCAATATCATGATCTCAATAAAGGTTTAATAAGTTTTTAGAGAACTTGAAAAATGTCTGAGATGGATGTGTTAATCCTGCTTGGGAATTTCAACACTCAGTGTATCCAGGGCATTGACTGGAGGTAACAAGAAACCATGAGATGAATAAGCTCGGATGTACGAGAGCTAAATTTAATTAGCACCCAGTTCCCTTAACAGTTTAGGCATATTAGGCTTAAGAAGGAAATCTGGCTTTACGAGCTTAAGAAGTGTCTGAGTTGGCTTTGCAGCCAGGGCTGCAGCTGGTTTAGAGAGTTCAGCTGCAGAAGGGCTGCTTGGGCTTTCGTGGAAGTGGAGCTCCAGAGAAAGAAGCAGGGAGGAGGTGTGAAGGGTAAGCCTGGAGCTGCTTAGTCTAAAGGCTGTACTCATCTTTCTCTTCACTCTTCTGTCACTTGTTTCTCCTCACATCAGTCCATCCGGTCACTTAAAGGTTACAAACAACAGGATAGACAAATGAGTCTGCAGCTCTGCTGGGCTCAGCCTGGTGACCTCACTAACAAAGGATTTGAGAGAAGTGAGGGCTGTGACACGCTTTGGTTGAAAGGCTGTTCACAGCTTTCTGTTGCTGGCAGTTGGTCGTGCAGTCTCTCCTTCTGTAGTCTTCAAAAGAAATTATTTTGGTGACTTTCCTTCCTGAGAATGAGTTCTGAGACTTGTTTGCTGCCTTTGCAGGTAACGGGAGTGCCTTGGTGAGGCTCCTTCAGGAAGAAAACTTGAGGCTTGAGCTGATAAGCTCTTACAGTGAGGAAGAGCTGCAGCGCTTTCTGACACAGTGTGGCATCCCCTGGGAAGCTTCAGCTACAAAGGTAATGGCTTGTTTGCCCACAGAGGAGCCTGCAGGAGTGGAGCTGTTCTTCACTGCCTTTCCCTGTGTTCACACTTCCCGTCCTAGATCATTGACTTCTCATTTGACCGCACTAAGGGCAGGGGTGGGTTAGAAGTGAGTGCCTGCAGATTATAGGGTAGCTAACACATGGTGAAATAAATTGAGCCTCTGTGGGCTAGAAGAAAGGAAGCCTGTAATTACCTCATCACAGGCTCAGCATCATGTAATTGCTTGTCATCCTCACAGTGCTGAGGAAGTTATTGGATGAAGCACTAATTAGCATTTGGGAGACCTTGCCTGCAGCCTTCTTCCTCTCTGGGGGAGTCCATTAATTCTGGACTTTCTCTGGAACCTGTCTGTTCCAGGACCAGCTCTGCTACTCCCTCCTGGCTCTCTATGAGTTTGTACAGAATGGCACAAGTGTCACACAAGCCTCTGCTCATCACACAGGAGGGAAAATCTACAAAGTGTGTCCACATCAGGTAAGTGAGGCTGTAGTCAGCAATGCTTTTTCTTACCTTGCTGTTACTGTTACCCGATGTACCAGTCTGGAATACCTGAAAGGAAGCTTGAATTTTTTTTTAAGATTATTTTTTTCCCGTAAGTCTTCAGTTTTATTGTGCTGTTTGATTGTAATTGTCGTCTTTCCAGGTTGTGTGTGGCTCTAAGTACCTAGTAAAAGGAGAAAATGCCCGGGATCACGTGGACCTGTTGGTTTCCTCACGTCACTGGCCTCCAGTGTATGTTGTTGATACGGCCTCTTCAGTGGCGCTGTGTGCTGATGTCTGCTGTCCTGGCCTGACTTCCCAGATGTGGGGGAAAAACCAGGGCTGCTTCTCTGACCCCATGGATCCTCCAACGGTTAGTTATGTCCATCTTTGAACTCTGCTGTGCCAGTCCAATATGGAAAAAAATCAAGTGACATTTAAAATAAAAAAATAATGTGAGGGGAGACCTTACAGCAACCTCCCAGTACTTAAAGAGGGCCTACAGGAAAGCTGGGGAGGGGCTCTTTGTCAAGGAGTGCAGAGATAGGACGAGGGAGAACCATTCTATGCGGAAAGAGGGGAGATTGAGATGAGATTTGAGGAAGAAATGTTTTCCTGTGAAGATGGGGACGCACTGGCCCAGGTTGCCCAGAGAAGTCATGGGTGCCCCATCCGTGGAGGTGATCAAGGTCAGGTTGGATGGGGCTTTGAACAACCTGGTCCAGTGGGAGGTGTCCCTGCCCATGGCAAGGGGGTTGGAACTGGATGGGTTTTAAGGTCCCTTCCCACCCAAACCATTCTGTGATTCTCTGTGTATGTAACCCTTGTGCCTCAGGACTGTTGGATCGGGCCGGTGTCTCTTGACTCACAGCTCTGCCAGCACTTTGCTTCTCAGCGTAGTGGAAAGCGTTACGTGTTGCTTGGGGCACTGTGTTAGGTTCATCCTCCTTAATAGGAAGAGCTGTGCTGGAGGTGCATTGTAACAGGTCAGATCATGAACTTTGGAGCATGTAGCTTACTGGGACACACGTACTCTCTTCTCTCAAACTGCTGCTATTATTGAGAAATGGGAGAGGAAGAAGGTTGTTAGTGCCTTGGGATTAGCTCTGAGGGCATGTGAGTGAGGAGGGAGTGAACAGAACCACTTTTGTGGCATTTAGGGGAAGTTTGAATAGTTCACCCTCCCTCTGTCCTTGGTCTTAATGCTGGTTGGAGTTCAGCCAAACACTTTTGCCTTGTTCTTTGTGGTGGGGAAATTGCTCCTGTCCTACCTGGTGCCTGTTTCTCTCTCTCTCCCAGTACGTGTCCTGCCCTGAACTGCTCGACCAACACTACAGTGTAGACATGACTGTGGCTGAGCATTCAGTTCAGCACCCAATCACCAAGTCTTCAGCACGCAGAATTGTTCACATGGGTTCAGATCAGAACAGCCACCAAGATCCAACTGCTCGGCATCACAGCATCTCCCTGTGCCGAGAGCTGGAGCCTTACTGTGCCGTCATCGCTGCCATCGGCGACAGCAGAATTAGCAGCATCCGCCAGAGGCCCATCACCTTCGAGAACGCCACGCACTATTACCTCTACAACCGCCTCGTGGACTTCCTCACCAGCAGGGAAATTGTGAATCGACAGATCCAGGACATCGTACAGAGCTGCCAGCCTGGGGAGGTGGTAATTCGTGATGCTCTCTACCGGCTCGGGGTGGCCCAGATTAAAACAGAAACAGAAGAGGATGAGGAGAGGAAGCAGGAGGATGACAGAGGTTGCTGAGTAATGAAACGGCTGTTGGGTTTTCTCTCTAGTCGGGTGGGTGGGCTGGGCCAGCTTCTGCAAGGTTTGGACGGCTGTCTGGCTTGAGAGTTCATTTTTGCAGGTTGGAGATGTGCTGCCAGTGGCTGTGAGTGCTGTTAATGACCAAAGAGCTGTGTGCTTCCATGATGTTACAGTAGCTGCTGCGAGCGTGGGTCTGTCACCCCCCTTGCTGAAGGCTGCAGCTGCTTCCTGAGGTGTGTGATGGACTCACTGTTCAGTGGTGGGAAACACTGCCCTCCCTGCAGCCGGTGAGCGGGGAAGGGAGAGGCATTTCTGATAGCAGGGAGGGCACATGGTCAAGTGCACAGGTTTTTTAGTTCTGAATCTTGCTTGCTGACTTCTATGTGCATATTGGTGGCAGGGATGGGGGTGTGGGAGCAGGCACGAAATGCAGGCAGCTAAGACGACTTCCCCCAAAATGTTCTGAATGGATTAGTTCAGGACACTGACTCCTGCTTGGAAATCTTGCAGAGGTCTCTGCAGGGAAGCTTTAGCTGAGGAGGAGCTGTGCAGCTTTACCATGCTGTATCTGGGGAGCCTCCCTGAAGGCTGCGCTCTTGGCTCCAGGATTGTGGGTGCTTTGGCTGCAGAAAGTTTCTAGGGCTGTTTGTCCCGTCACATGAGCATTAATAATATAGAAGCTGAAACACACAGTGAGTGAAAAGTGTTCTTCATGTTATGGTAAGAATTGGCTGGGTGAGCTCCAGGGGAACCCAGCTCGCTGGAGGGCTGCATGAGTGCTGTGGAAGGTGGTGGCACTCAATTTCTATGCTGTGTCCCTGGACACTTTTTCTTTTAGCAATTTCATTGTGTTCAAGCACTTGAGTTTCTGTTGCCCTGCTTTTAGAACAGAATCACAACGACTGTCTGTGTCATCAAGGAGAAGCCATGAATGCAGTGCCACCAGAGCGAGCCGAGTTTGGTGTTCCTCTTGGAGAAGGTGCTGGGAGGGCTGTATCCATGTGTGCAATCTCAGCACTCTGCCAGGTGCTGTATTTGCTTTGCCTGTGTCCACACAGCGCTGCGTGGGTTAGAGAAGTCTCGTGCTGCCCAGGTTGCTTTAGCAGCTCCTTGAGAGGAGCTGGGCTGAGACCTCTGCAGGCCTAAAGAACACCTTGGGCTGCGGTTGTAAAGTGGCGTGTGTTGTCTGCTGTCAGCTCCCTTCTGCTGTTGCTGGCGATGAAGCTGGAGGTGGGTGGATGATTGCATCCTGCAGAGGAGGGGAGGGGTATGCTGGACTGCTCAGTTGCCATCCAGAGAGCTTATTGTGGGAAAGATTGAGAGGCTTGTGGTGTGGTTGAAAACTCCCTTCTGTGAAGGGGAACCTATTGAGTACCGTACTGTTATTAAATGTATCAAGTCTGAGCAAATGCAGTAATAATGGCTTAGGGGTTTTCTTTTAAGAACATAACTTATTATAAGAGACATTAGTGACTTTTTTCAGTCAGTGATAAAGTTTAATAAATTATCTCCAATTTTTGGGGTGAAACTCTGGCCAAGTGACTTGGTTTTTTTGTGTGCATGAGCTGGAAGACTGCAGTGGGAAAGGGCACAAACACCATGTGGATGTACACCACGATTGCAGTCTGTACTGCCACGGTGTGAGGAAAAGCCCATTGAAGCAAGGTGTTCCAAGAGGAGCAGCTCAAGGTATTGCTTAGGCCATCTCACCAGCGTGTCAAATAGAATTATCCTGCTAAAGATAGCTAAGGTATTGTTCTTACAGTAGCTTCTGCAGATGATTGACTTCCCTGGTCTTCCTGCAGTTTGCTGCACAGGACAGCTCCTGAGGCGACTGTCACAGGACAGAGTCTGCAGGAGGTGACAGTGGCTTCTCTTCAGGATGTGTTTAATGCCTGAGCTGGAGCTCCTGTTATTGCTACAGGCAGTTCTGCTGCTGGAAGCTTGAATCTGGTCACCAGGGCCCTTCTGCCTTTATCCTGCCCTCAGCATTGCACTGCCTTGCCCATGTGGACTACTGCCACATGCCAGTCTCAAACAGTGATGGTTGTCACATGTCACATCATCACAATTAAATTTACTCTTAAGCAGTCGCTGTGCATGGATATGGCATTTCCCCAATTACAGACAGGCCAGTCAGAGCAAAGTGCCTTAAAACCTTGATTTTAATGGTTTTGCATTACACAAGGTTGAATGGTTTTGAGAACTGGTAATGAGAGGTGTGTGAGGAACTGGAGCAGAGTTGCAGGGTGTGAAAGGATGGGCCAGCACATCACCCTTGCTCTGATCTCTTCCCCTCTGAGAACAATACTTGAAGCCCCAGAAGAGACTTGTTCTGTTTGTTAACAATCTTATTTTATTCTTTATAATGCTGATAGATAGAAATGTGTTAGCTTTTAATTTAGTAAGGAGGAATTAATCACTTGGTGTTAGCATAAACCCAGGTTTAATACACTCGGAAGTGTCCCACAGTGTAATTGCTCACAGTATGACAGAGGGCACCTGTCATTCTGCCTGGCTGAGCCCTGTCAGTGCTTGTAGGTGGAATAGAGATCCCTCTACTCAGTGAGTCAGGTGAAGCTAAGAAGTTCGTTAGCTGCTCCTGTAGCTACACAGGACCTGGTGGCTGTGCCATTAGTAACCCTGAACAAGAGCTGAATGAGAAAGAAGTCAAAGGGCATTAGGCCCTAGCTTATAACAAAATCACCTCAGCTGTACTATTAAAATAGTCATGAAAATATGTACAAGAGCATATCTGTAGTCATGACAAAGGCAGTGATTGCTACATGTTTAATAATTCAGAAGTTTCATAGGATACGTGGTTATTGATCATTCCCAGATCTGTTTAAGCTGCCATTCTTTCCTGGATTGGGGTTGTGTTCTGTGCTCACGTGGAAGAGCACTGGTTACTTCTGTATTTCACCTGAGAAATAACTGCCCCTGTGGGTACAAGTTCACATAACCCTGGGGTTGTCTGCTTGGCTCACTTCACTCAAACAGACCCTGCAGAAGCATCAGCTGCAAGGAGGTAGATTGCATGAAGAAATATAGAGGTTAATGCATATTTAATGCTAAGCACTCACTCTGTGTCATCCAGGGTCAGCCTGGCAAAGAGAAAAAGAACGGGGCCACCAAGAAAAGAGAGCTGCTGCTGGGGTGGGGAGCAGTTCCAGCTTCAGAGCTTGAATTTCAAGACGTGCTTGTAAAACAAGGGTTGTCATGTGAGTGACTTTTGAAAGTGTCTTACGTGGCTGAAACTTGTATTTAAAAAAACCTACAGAACCCAAACACCCCACTGCCTCCTGCAGGGGGTGGGGAGGTAGCTGACAGGGACATCTCTATACCTTGTAGAGGTGGAGCATGTTACTGTCCTAACAATTCTACTCTATGCTTGAGACAAGACCTTAGGGACCCCATGGTGAGTCTTGGTTTTGAGTCACTCCAGTGTATCCTTTTGGTGAGGGGGTCATCAACACTCATACTTCAGGAAGCACAGAGAGGAGAGCCAAAGCAGGAGGCATCTGTGTCCCAGGGCAGAGCAGAACCGTGTGCTCTGCAGAGCTGGGAGGACAGGGATTGGCCCCAGGGCAGTGGTACCAGCTAACAGAACTGATAGTTGTTGCTCTTGAGAAGGGGCTGGCCACTCTCCTCTTGCTCACAGGATTCCTCACAGCAGCCAGAGGTATCACAACCGCTGTCTTCCTCAGCAGAAGAGGGGAGGTTGGTGTAGTCCTTGAAAACAAAAAACCCACCCATCCCAAGAGCGTGTTAGGCCCTTCAGTGTGCACACATTGATACCCACAGAGGCTGCTGCAAAGCAGCTGTATTTCTTTATCCAGCCTCCTGTTGTCAGGGTGGGGAGTGACATAACCCTTCATCACGGCAAAATCTGGATGCCTCTGCTCTTCTCTCCAATGCTAAACTGCTCCCATCAGTTTAAGGTAAAGGACATCACCAGGAAAGTTGTAATTTCCCCCTACATGAACACAGCTCCTGGACATCTCCCCCCTTCTCTCTCCCAAGGTTCTCACCTGCTCCTTATGCACTTCCAGTTCTTTCTGAATGAAGCAGCCAATCTGGTCAAAGGTAGGTCTCTGTGTGGGCTCCAGGCTCCAGCACGCCTGCATGATGCTGTACCTGTGGAGCCAGACAGGGACAGGGTGGTTGTGCTGTGCTGCTGCAGAGCTGCTGGAGGGTCTGCACCCCCAGGCTCTTCCCTGCAGCACTTTTTTGTCAGGTACAGAATACTGAGCCATCCTTATCTTCCTGTCTATAAAACTCGTTGTCAATGCATGTGCAGTGCTTCAGGGAAAGGTGAGCACAGAAGTGGACAGAGCAAACTTCTCTGTTCTGTCAACAAGGAGGTTTATGCCCCCAGTGCTTTAAGCATAAACTCATTTTCCTCCCATAACCTGCTCATGCTTGTCTTTCTCACAGTCCTAGGGTCAAAAGTAGCTGACTGAAAATAAGAAAAATCCACCAAGCTGAGGAATGCAGAAGTATAACACGAAGCTCTCCCATCTTCCTGTCCATAAACAGAGCAAATGTTGGATAGAGCATCATAAGTGACTGCCCCAGGTCTCACTTTCCCACAGGGTGAGGAATCCAGCCTGAACCCTCAGGTGCAGACTCACGTGGGGGCATCAGGCAGCCCTGTGACCAGAGTCCCTGTGTGATCTGCCTGCCCACCCCATGAAGCAGCTCCAGCCACCCTGTCACTCGTGTGCATCTCAGCACGTCCACTCACATTTCCAAGGGGGCGAAGTCAGGCCTGGCCATCTGGTATCCCTGCTTCACCATGCTGTAGAACTTGCTGTTCACCACCATGCCAGGATAGGGGCTTTTACCTGTGAGAGTAGCAGAGGGGGCTCTCAGATCAGAGGCTTTGACAATCCAGCCTTTTGTGGCAAGTCAAGAGGCAGCCTGAAGCATCATCTAAGCCAGTGCAACTCATTGAGGGAGTTCCGAGTTAGAGCAAATCATTGAGGGTCCATGGTTTTTAATGGTCCCTCTGGAATCATGAGAGTGTTTCATAGCCCTGATAAAACTTAGGTTTTTGTCAACCTTCCTCCTTTCTTGGAAACTTTTCTGCGGAGACATTAGAAACAAAAAAACACATGGGAAAAGAAGAGAGGTTTGCAAGCTCGCTTCTTTCTTACCAAGGGAGAAGATCTCCCAGAGAAGGATGCCATAAGACCACACATCGCTCTGCACGGTGTAAATGCAGTCGAAGATGCTCTCTGGGGCCATCCACTTCACGGGCAGGCGGGCCTGGAAGAGCAGAGACTCCTGCAGACTGGGCCAAGCTGGCAACTCATGCTGTACCAAGTCCTTTGTGCTCCAGCCTCACCCCCACCCTCGTACCCTCTCTTGTCCCGCTTTAATTACTTACATTGCCCTTTACGACGTAGTTCGAGTCGTTCATGATGTCGCGGGCCAGGCCGAAGTCACAAATCTTGGCTACTCGTCCATCTGACACCAGCACGTTCCTGGCTGCTAAATCACGGTGGATGCACTGGGGAGAAGAGATGGCAGCTGAGACCCAGCCAACATCCCTCAGCAGTCCCAACTAATTCCCTACAGCCCAGGCCCCTTGCTCAAACCACGCTCAAACCATGCCTGCAGCGGCACTGTGTCACCTACAGGGAGTAGAGGCTCTTTCAACTACTTCATTTGCAATGCTAAGACACTGTGACATGTCCTTTCATCACTCACTGGGCTGTCATCTTCCCCAGGGGAGGAGGCTCTGAGCCAGGGCCCGTTCACAGCATCCTCATCCCCAAAGCAGCCATATGGTTACTCTGACCCTCTAAATGAACCAGCTCAATAGCCACTTTCAGTTCCTCATCCCTGGGGCAACATGGAAGCTGCCAGTGGGAGAAAGCTTCACACTGGAGTTCTTGACCTCACATAAAAGCTGGGGAGAAACTGCTGAGACCAGAATGATGCACAGCCCTGGGTTACCCCTGTAACACTGCCCTGCAGTGATAGCCTGCCTGGAGCCTGTGGGAGACAGTGGCTCTGAAGGGAACACCAGTCACCACGGCCCAGCATGTCTGAACCCAGCAGATGGAGCAGAGAGGCCCATCTCCAGCAGCAGCTTGCTTGAGCTTGGCCACCACATCCAAAAACACCCTGAGCTTCACACAGACAGGGTGCCTGGTGCCTGCTGGCTGGACAGGCATCTCCCAGGTTGGGTGTTGGGGGCAGTTGGCTGCTGGGCACTCACATTCTTTGATGCAAGGAATGCCATGCCCTGGGCCACCTGGCTGGAGAACTGTAGCAGGTCAGAGAGACTGAGGGGACGAAGGTCCTCCCTGGTTTCATCTTCTTCCTCTGAGCTTTTCCCTGAAATTCAAAATGAAGTTTTAGAAGTGCTGCAAACCTGGCGAGTAATGCAAGCCATGCTGTATCCTGATTCCCCAGGGCTAAACCAGATGGGGTGACCAGAATAAAGAAATTGTGAAAAGACAGAAGTGAGCCTTTAACTCACCCCTGGCTTGTGCAGAATCTGATGATGCTGAAGACGATGATGATGACACAGGCCTCATTTCAACATATGTTTCCAAACCCTGGCTTGAAAAGCCACTGTCACTGAGTCAGAAACAACAGAGATGGTGGCAGGCTGTTAGCAACTCTCCCACAGTACCTTCTGCCCTTCTCCACATCCACTGAGAGAAGGAACCACATCCCTGCCTGCAGGACAGGCTTAGCTAGAGGCTCAGGGGCAATGGGAGGGGCAATGTTGAGGCTGATTCTGAAAGGGGCCCTAAATACCCGTGGTCTGGGGCTCCAGGTAGTGCTCCCCTTTTATCAAGGGACTGCCCTTGGCTGATGGGCAGCACTCAGCCTCTTGTCCTAAAAACTCCACCTTCTTGACAGTGCAGGAAGAAAAATGTTCTGATTCCAGATTGTGGGAGGGCAGATTGGATTGAAACCTGGATTTATTGTGGGATATTCAATGACTGCTGTCAAAGACTTTGAAAATCTTGGAATTGTAAGCAAGTCTATAACACACACACACATCCCCAGTAGCTTTCACACCCTGACCCAGCAAGTCCCCAGACCTTTGGCCTTGATCTCTCACCAGCCCAACCCTCTGTGCACTTGGCCCAGCAAGTACCCAGGCCCTGTGGCCATCAGAGCTCTGCTCTCACCTGCGGATGTATTTCTTCTCTAAGTCAACATTCTTGTAATCAGCAGTGCTATCTAAAGAAGTGTCCAGGGCAGAATCCTGGATAATTATTGATTCAGCCTTCTTCCTCAGGAAATTCAGCAGATCTCCGTAACGACAGTACTCGGTGATGACAAGAATTGGCCCTGGGAGAGAGGCAGAAAGGGTTCATTAAGAAGTGATGTTGCTGTGAGTTGTCCTGAGGATTGCTATCCTATGGGAGGAGCAGCAGATCCCATAACACATGTAAGTGTGGCTGGAAATGGTCAGTCCATAGTTCCTCGACAAGTTATAGAATGGGAAAAGGCTGCTGGGCTCATCAGCTGTCTCTGTTGTGAGACTGAGGAGAGCAGCCTCAGAAGAGCAGGCCATGGGAGGGTTCCATGGAGCAAGCAGGGTTGTGGGATCCTACCTCCATAGGTACATGCTCCCAGCAGGTTAACAATGTTCTCGTGGTGTCCCAAGTGACTCATGATCTTCAGCTCAGACATGAGAGCCTCCTGCTCATCTGTGTCTGCCGATGCTGCAAGACAAGACAAGGGCTGTGTGAAGGAGTGAGGGAGGGACAACGAAGAGATGATGAAGGAGGACAGAAAAAGGTGGAGATGGAGAAGATGGAATAAAAAGAGGAGACACACTAAGAGGAAATCGTGCCCTCTGGCTGTGCCTCTGGCCATGTGTGTCCACAGAAATGACAGCAGAATGATTCCAGCTCCCAGTACTTTTCACAGAAACATCTACAAAAGCAGATGCTGCAGCCTGGGAGCACCAACACACGGTGGACACAGGGTGGACACACACTGCATCCTGCCCAAAAGAGCTTGAGGAATTTCAGCCTTTGCAGGTTGTTCTGCACTTACACTTTAACATCTTCACAGCCACTTTGAGAACTGAATCTTCTTTGCCCAGCCCAAAAGCAGTGGCTTCTACCACTTTTCCAAAGGCTCCTGCTCCAAGAGTTTTTCCTGCAGAGGGAAAAAGACATGCTTATAAAATGTTGTATGGGAGGAGATTGAGTTGTTCTGCACACAGCTTTGAAGAGGATGTCTGGTGGGTGGGGATTCCTGCTGAGCCCAAATGAGATGACACATCCCTTAGTCAGGGGCTGGTTAACATTTGAGGTGAACTCTACTGTGGGCAAATTTGGTAGAGGGCCATGTCCAAACATGAGCTCATCAGCTCTGTGCATTAGGAATCACAGAGGGACATGATCCTCTCAACCTTCCTTGAAGCAATGGAGGGACATTGTACCCCAGCATCTGCCACCCTGTGTGGAAAAGGTACTCGAGGCCTGGTTAAGGATGTTTCTTTGAAGTCTGGATGCAGCTTTAGATATTGCCCGGTAATTTTGGCTGTGTTCCTTGCAGCACTTCAGCTCTGTGGTGAGCTACATGCTACCAGACAAGCAGTAAGGAAGGCTTCTTACCAAACTGGAGGTTATTCCTGGGGAACTCCCATTTTTCATTGTATGGCAGCTGAGTAGGATCAATAAAGATGTAGTTATTCCCTTCACAGGCCTCAATGATCTTCCACCGCACCTGGTACTTGGGTTTCTGTAAGGAAGAAACTAGAGTTACTCGATGTTCCTCAAGTTCTGAGGGTTCCTCAGTCCCTAATGTTGATGCTGCAGGCACAGAGGACCTTGGGTTTCATCCCATCAAATATTTCTTACTGAACTTGGACTGAGTGACAGAGACTTTGTCTGGACACCCTGGTCCCTTTGCTGTTACGAAATCCCTCCAGGTCATCACCAAGGACTGAAGGAGGCTCTCTTGCCTCTTTCAGCCCTTTGCCCTTGCTTGGGGTGGCAGAGCTGGGAGAGCCAGAATATCCCACCAGACCAGTGGCTGACAGTGCCCAGCTGGTTCTGGAGGGAGATGTCCCATTGTGTCTCCTTCCTTAGCATCCTGGGTTGCTGAGCACAGCAGAACGGAGGAGCTGGCCCAGCCCCACTTCCCTTAGAGGGGGGGAAAAAAGAAACGGAGAAAGAGAAGTAAGAATTTCTTCTCTTTTCCACGAATCTCATGGCAGAAGTAACCAGATGAGGACAGAGAGAAGCAGCACTGGAGCCTGTGGGCAGGGACAGTTACCAGCTCGTGCAGGATGTTGGCATTTGTGTTGAGAGAGCTTGGGGGACAGGTTGGAGGCACAAATACAGAGAAAGGCAGTGAAAGAGTTTAGCATGAGAATACTGCACACAGCCTCCCCTCCTGTAGGAGGAGACAGGCAAGGACCTGCACCCCAGAGTGGCAAAGGCGGTCCCAGGTCCACCAGGACAGATGGAGAGAAGCATGGATGGAGTGACCATGGCTGTGATGAATCACCTCAAGTTCCAGCTGCTGGAAGGAGTGTGCCGAAATGCTTCTCTCCATTTCTCCTGGATGGTTGCAGAGAAGGATGCAGTGTATGGGAAGATGCTCAAAAGCTGGTTAGCACAGACATGAGGGCCAGTAACTGGGGCAAACAGATCTGTAGTTTTACTGTGAGGTATCTGTTTGTTTTCTCCCCTGCACTGCTTGTCTCTTTGCCTCAGAGCTGAATATCCATGCCCATGCAGGCTGTTGAAAAATGCCCAGACAGGACACTCCAAGCAGCAGTTTCTGGTGGAGGCTCCTCAAAAAGAATGCCACGCACACCCAGTTTCTTTGCTGCTGCCTGTTCCCAGAGGGCAAGCATCACTGCTTTCTGCTCCACGACTCACCCAGCCCTGCAGCAATCAGCCACGGCTCAATAAGCTCCTGGCTGAGACAAAGAAGTTTATTTATAAACATGTCCTGCTTCTCTTGGCCTTGCAAGGTCTTTCTTAAAGCTATTTCTTCAGAGCTGTGCTTACACATCTATCCAGCTCTCTGGACTCCTGGCTGAAGGCACCTCTGCCCACAAAGCTGTAGGCACTTATTTGGGAGAGGGCTCTGCTGATTCTTCTGACAACCAGCACCAGAACTTTGCCCCAAAATTTGCAGCTTTGCTGGGCTGTCAAAGGAAGAGTGCCAGAACAGAGCTGAAAACCAGGAGGATTTTCACCCACTGATGAGGTAGAGGTGGCAATGGGCTGGTACAATCTATGAAAACAACTGAGAAGGAATCCAAATAACCGAAAGTGAGTCTTGCAGAGAAAATAGGGCAAGTTCTTGTATAAAAATAGTGACCAAGTCTTCCTGGAGACAAACGCCTTCTAACATCATCCTGTTTCCCCATAAAGACAGCTTTTTATAAAGCAGGCAGGAGTATACAAAGTAGATGCAAGTTGCAAACCACATTTTTCTCCTTAATTTGGTCTGTGGATTCATGGCAACCAGAGCGAGCCCAGCTGCAACCACCAGCACAGAGTGGGCACCTTTGTCTGGCACCAAGGAATATCCACTTTGGCCTCTGGGTTACAAGAGGGAGACACTAGAGTGGGAGAGGTGTAAGCACACTGGATATAGTGCATGAGCCTTTTCCTGCACCAGGAAATTCCTGGGGGGAATTGGAAGGCAGGGGAGATAAGGGAAGTAGCTTGCCTGGTACCTCCAAGCTTTGTGCTTGCTGCCTGTGGCTGCCAGCTGAGGCCATGGTGTCTCTGAGCCTGGCAGGCTTTACAGCCCTTGCTATGCAACAGGGATTCTGACCTGGTTGTACTTGTAGAGGAGGAAGAGGAGGAGGAGCAGCAGCAGGACCGATGTGCCTATGCAGGTGGAGAGAATGGGGCTGAAGAGCGTGTTTGGGGGGGCCATGACATTTCCTGGAGGAGCAAAAAAATTGGGATGAGTCAATCACTCCTGTTTTAATCCCATCTCTGGGAGCATTTTGCCCAGCTCTTCACTTAGGCTTCCCCTGCGTGCAACACAGCCCAGCAACACCCTCAGAGACACCCAAAAGAACTGAAGGAAGTTCTTGATGCCAAACTCAAGGCTGCAGTTGTTCCCCCTTGCCCGTGCACCCCAATTTCCACACAAACAGCACCAGGTGCAGGTCAGACTGACTGGGGACCAAGATCTGTGCAGCAAGGGCAGGCCCATCAAAAGATGCAACCCCTGGACTGCGGTGGGTTAAGCAACAGCTGGCCAAGCTGTGCCCTGGAGCTACATCCTGCAGTTATAAGGTGTTTGTGGGAAGGCTCAGCCTTTGGCACCAGGCTGTACCCAGCCAGCAGTTCCCACACAGATCCTAGAACTGCCAAAGCCTCCCACCTCTTGTGAAAACAGAGGGCTTGTGGAACATATTCCACCTCTCTTGCAAGACAATATGGATATATATAAGAAGATGAACCCCCTGAAGATCCCAAATTCTACCCCACTCTTCCAAGCTACTGTTTTGTATCTTACTGGTGATGGTGAGTGAGTGAAACATGTCAGAAGCATTCCCCTCTCTGTTGATGGCCACACAGCAGAAGGTGAAATTGGCACCCAGCTCCTGGAAGGGGACAATGCTCTCTACCTCGACCTCTTGGAAGGGCAACATGTTCAGCACCTGGGGGCTGGAGTCATTCAGTAACAACCTATAGTCCTCATTGTACCTGCAAAGACACAACACCACCAAGCAGGAGAGGATGAGGGCTCCTCTGCAGCACAGCTGCTCTTGAGTTGGAGCCTGTATCAGACTAGAGAGGAGATGCTGGGAATTAGAGCTGCCGCTCTGTGAGATGTGCTGCTCACTGCCTTGTGAAAAGACCTCTCCCTGGACATCAAGGCCTTGTATAAAGAGAGCCCTCACTGCCTTTATATGGCTACAGTTGTGTTCTGGCAGCAGTTCTCTCCTGGAATGGGGCTGGTACTAAGATATAGCCACCTCTGTCCAGGCAGCTGCTGCTGCCTCTCATCACAATGTGGCTCAATAAGCCTGTGCTCTGTGGAGGCTCAGACCCATGGCAGTCCCAGAAAGAGGACCAGGACCAGTGAGGATATAGCTCTACAGCAACCTACACTGGGGCACTTCTCTAAAGAAACCACATGTTCCTTGGAAAAGCATTGGAAGAACATCAATCAGAGCTGACAGACCTTTTCAGGCTCAGGACTTCAGGAATAAGTACCTGCTCCCTCTCCTCAGAGAGTGCAAGAATCCTTTTTCAGCAAGGTAACATCCCTGTTGCTGTTACTGAGCTGGATCTGCTACTCTGCCTGTAAGCAAGGCCACGTGGTGCTGCTCAGAGGGCACCAGCACAACAACAGCAAGTGCACACTTTGGAGATGCTCAGTCTTCTGGGCATTTCTCACCTGTCAGAGTAAAGGGGGCACTGGTACCACTCGACGCGTGGGGCTGGGTAACCGATGGCTGTGCACTGGAGGAGGCTGGAGTCGTTGACTGGCACCTTGATTTTGCAGACCCTTGGAGGAGCTGTTACAGAAGGCAAATAAATATTGAGTGCTATGACCAGAGGAAGAAGCCATTCCTTGTGCTCTGATTTACTTTCCATGTGTGAATACAATAAAACACCAGGAACCCCTGTGCTACCAATGGGTTTGGGCTGGGTCCCAGAGGCAGTCTGGCTGTGTCTTGTGGGTGCTGGGCTGGAAGCCCCCCGGTGTCCCACCCTACTTGCTGCCAGCTGGGCAGCAGCCCCAGGGTAAGCAGGGAGAAAGAACAGGCAATGCCAAGCACTTACATTTCACAGAGATACTGAAGGTAACTGATGCATTGGTCTCCTTGTTGAGGGCATAAAAAGTGTAGAGGCCTCCCTCTCCTTCCTGCAGGCGGTTCAGGAGGAGTGTGTTGTTGTACCTGCTCACACAGAGGGAGTGAACACCAGGAAGAGAGCCGTGCTGAGGAAACTCAAGCACTCACCCAGTCTTTGCTCAGCAAGATGCAGCTGGTTCCTGTGCCCTGGAGTGGGTGAACACTTCCCAGCACTAATCCTAACCCACGAGGGGAATCTGCTACCTGGTTCTTCAGGGGAAGTAGGAAAGACCTTTTGCCACCAATAGTACTGCACTTCTGAAAGGCTATGGGTGGATGAATGCTTAGAAAGAAAGGAGAGCATAACATCTAAATCACTGCATTTAAAGGGCCAGAGGATGATATTCCTCCTGCCTTTGACAGAATGAGTTATTCCTCCCATTCCTGAGCACATCAAACCATGGTCCCTGGTGCCCACTCCCCTCAGCCCCTCATTTCTCAGACTCCAATAAAAAAAAGTTCACCCTAAAGCCATCACATTTGCTGTGTGGCAGAGTTCCTCTGAAAATGAAAGAATTGCCAAAACTCCTCAACAAATGGAATGATTCTCTTTCTTTCACTCTCCTTTTGGCCTCAGTTGGCTGCAGGCTTTGGAAGATCAGCCTGCACTCTCCTTTAGGTCTTATCTACGATGCTTCTGGCTTCACTTGACATAGGGCACACACAGTGTGCCCTGGAGACTGGCACATACAGTCTCCAGAGTGTAGAGCATGGGACAGGTCTGAGGAGCAGCAAGGGAGTTTGGGATTTTTTTTGTACTGTTCAACCACCCCTGAAATTTATTCCTGCAAGGGGAGTCTGAACTTGAACAACCAGACCACAAAGATGATAGTCACATCCACAAGGTTTTTTAAAGAGAAGGGTTAGGCAGAGGTGGTGTCCTCCTTGACCTGATCAGACCTGCTCACTGTGGTTTGCTAATAGTTATGGAAAGAGAAGGCAAGAAAAGCAGAGAAGTTCCCCTCTTTAAAACTGGAGATTTCTATCAGTCAGTGGCACAGGGTCTGCCTGTCTCACAACAAAAGCATGGTTAGAAACATGCCACAGCCAGTGTAAAAGAGAGAAAGCACATACCAGTTGTTTCCAGAGACCATTTGGCCCTTGAATGTGGTAATCTCAGAGTTCTTCAAGGGGTTCGTGTGCTCCCAGCCCCAGTGGAGAAGTTTTGGATAAGCCTCAACGTGCACATGCAGCTTCAGACTCTCTCCCAAAGCAACCTCCTGGCTGGTGGCTGGCACTGCGGTCAGGAACACATAACCTCTCTCTGCAGGATAGGGGAGAGCATGACCATCAGGAGGCATGCCCAGAGCCCTGAAACAGGCTTATGCCAGCTTCATGAATGGACCATCATCGGGAAGAGCTGCCTCAGCTGAGAGGCTGAAGGAGGGAATGAGGAATTACACAGATTACGTTGCCAAAGGAGTACTTTTCAGTTGCTTCTTTGCAGCTTGGATTACTGCCTGCTCTAGGAGAGCTAAAAAAACCTTGGTGAACTGGTGTGGGGAAAGAAGTTTCACATACTGTATCCTAATAAGTGATGTAGCTAAAACTATCTCCTGATCATCCACAGAAGACAAGCCCCTTACAAAACTTTTGGTTTCCCGCTTGGAATCAACTCAGACCATGAGCTGTGGTATCCAGTGGCTTTGGGTCATCAGCAAATCCCTATGAGCTATGAAGGTGAATTTTCTATCTTGAGGTACAAAAAATCATATAATAGACCTGGATTGACTTATGTGGATCTGTTGCTGGGTGAAGCAAAGATCCATACTATGCTCATGTGACTTGCCCTTTCTTCTGCCCAGCCTTTCCCGGTCTTTAATGTACCCTTATACCATTGTTCTTTTTTTAAAAAAAAGTTGTCTATAAGACACAAAGAAGTTGAGAAAATCTCTCATTTTTCATCCAGACTCCAAAAGATGTCCTCCTGCCTCTTGAGCTCTGAAGGAACACCAATTCCTTTCCTAGCAGTTCTCATGTGAGCATCCATGCACAAGTAATAATGATGTTCCCAACAACAATTGGAACAAGCTGGAGGCAGAAGCAGCAAAGCCCTCAAGGTTAGGTGTGATTCAGCTCACACCTTCCTGATCTTTTGGGGAAGCACTCACCTACCACGTGAAGCATTGTTGAGGCATTCCTGGATCCTGCAGAGTTGTTTGCTATGCAGGTGTATTTCCCACTGTCTTCCCTGGTCACCGCTGGAATGGACAGGATGTCGCTGATTAAGTAGTTCTCATTTTCAAAGCTTGACTTTTTAGCTCTCCTGACCTGTCGGGCAGGGAGGGAACATCAGGCACTTTCTTGAAAGGGTGGAGGGTGGAACTGAATCTTTAGGACAAACATACCCACCCCCTCCTATTCTGGGCTACTGAACTTTGCTACAGAGCCCTTGTCACTGAAAGCCATCTGTGTGGAGACCAAGAGGCACATTAAACCTAAGTCTTCAGGGCAGATACTCCACAACAGTTTGGGTTACAGCTATCATCAGCCTTCTAACTGCAAGCTGGCCTTGCACTGTGAGATCTAAACATGTATTGTATGTTATTGCAAGTCCTTATTAAAGGCATCAGCTACAATAAAGTCTTCTAGCAGCTCTTATCTAACCATCCAGCAGTTAAAAGCCAGGACAACAGAGATTTTTGAAGTGCATTCCCTTTCTTCAGCCTTATCTTTCTCTGGGAAGTTGTGTGTCCTGAACATGTTTGCTGTTCTATGAGCCCTGGCAGGGCTGGGTGGAAAAATGTTGCCATTAGTAGGTACTGTGGCTCCCGCTCAATGAACTTGGTTGAAACAACATCTGTCTCTCTTGCAGCAAGATCCTGACAGAGGGCAGGTGTTTCTTAACCCTGTGTCATCTCAAGGAAAGGATGGCCACATTCAGATTTCTACAGCTTGTTTGAATTGTTGTTTTGGATGGGCTGCTTAAGGCTTTGCTGCAGGTGATTTGGCTCTGGGCAGTTCTTACCGCCCTGTGCCTCCCAAGAAATCCCTGTGCCCTCCTGGAGCTGCACAACTTACATTCTTTGCTGCTGTCACCCATCTGATGTCGTACTTGTGGGAAGGAGCAATTACTCTGCAGGTGATTTGGAAAGATTCACCCACGATCCGCACGTGGTCTTCTATAGGGTCCATCATCACCGATACCGGCTTCTCCAGAGCTACGCAAAGACAAGCAGGGAAAGATTCAATGACAGCTCATCTGGTGACCCCATGTGCTTTGGAGACTCCCCAGGGCCTGGCTACTTTCTCATTTCCATCCTCTTCAGTGTCTTTACCCCTGGCCTTCCCCCTCCCTAGGGATCATCACTCCTTTTTGTGCGTGTGTCTGTGGAAGAGGTGCAGGTCAGGGAGAGCACAGCGGTCACTGTGGGTTGAAAACGAAGGGAAACCTTCTGCCATGGTTATGCCCTGAGCACCAGGGCTTGAGGATTTGCAGAACATCAAGGAGATAGATGGACATTTTTCCCCTGTTCTCTGATAGTGCTTGCAAAGGTTTGAACCCTGCTGAGCACACAGAGACCAAGGAGCCAATTTGTCAGAAGCTGATGGAATTTTGCCTTCCCTAAATAACTTAAAGACTGCAGGTTCAGAAGGCCTTTCCTAGCACTGGTGAGAAGAATTTCCTTAGATAGCTTGTGGCCAGCTTAGCCATTGCTGTCTCTCTGAGGGCAGCAGCAACCCCAGTACTTTACCTTCTCCCACAAACAGTCTTATTCTTGGCGACTTCTCTATTTTTCCATTTATTATCGCTTGGCATCGATAAGAGCCCTTCTGCTTGCTTTGTACGTTGTATAGTGTTATTCCTTTCTCAGGACTGAAAGAGTAGTTGGTCCCAGGTGAGAGTTGAGATGCATCATCCATTATCAGAGTCACGTTGGATCCATACTCTGGGGCCGTGAGGAGACAGGGGAGCTCAGCATTACCACCTTTGGTCACAAAGATCCGAAAACTCGGGGTGTACCACACGTTGTCAGGATCTGCAGAGGAGACAAGGTCAGAGAACAGGATCAGAAAATGCATCGAAGCTGAGAAATTCATTCCAGCAAAGGCAAGTCTCCAGCACTGCTGCCCAGTGGGAGTTCGATGCTGGGGCAGCTCTGCTCAACGCCTGCCTGACTCAGCCTCCAAAAACTTGCCTGACAAGTCCAGTTCCAGCTGAGGCATTTGAGGAGAGCACAGCAATCAACTCAAACATACTTAGGCAAGAGAGACTGGGAAGTATGCTCACCTCTAATTAAATTTTTCACCAAGGCACTAGTTTTCTTTATCAGCCCTCCAGTTTCCCAGGACAGTCTCTGGTACAGGGGAGGGGGTGAACTCAAGTGATGGTGGTACAACAGCCTAACTTCTCCTGGGCTGAAAGTATATTTGGGGTTCAGATCATGTTGTGAGGATGTGATTCATGTGACTCTCTCCCTTACCTGGGGTACTGGCAATAGAGTTCTCCAATTCCCATATCTCACTGCTCATTACAACACAGAACAGACTTTCATCCCTGTTTTTTCAGGAAGAGAAGCCAAAGTAAATGTAGGGAGAGGTCAAGGCTGTTCAGATATGCATGGGATATAGATGCTGTGTACTCTATCCAGTGCTTCAGCCATGGGCCTCATTTTGTGGGGGCTTTCATAGTTGTGGGTGAGCTACTGCCCCACTAGAGGCTGCACCTCTCCCCCAGACACACATGCAACTACAGCTGCAGAGAGGACCTGTGTAATGGCCATGCTCCCTGAAAGCAGATCCTTCTGCCAGCACATATAGGAAGAGGAAAATATGGTTGGGCTTCAGAGAGTTGGGCTTGTTCAGCCTGGAGAAGAGAAGGCTCCAGGGAGACCTTAGAGCAGCCTCCCAGTATTGAAAGGGGCTCCAGAAAAGCTGCAGAGGGACTTTTTACAAGGGCCTGGAGTGATGGAACAAGGGGGAATATCTTTAAACTGGAAAGGGGAAGACTTAGATTAGACATTAGGAAGAAATTCTTCACCACGAGGGTGGTGAGACACTGGCACAGGTTGCCCAGGGAAGCTGTGGCTGCCCCATCCCTGGAGGTGTTCAAGGCCAGGTTGGATGGAGTCTTGAGCAGCCTGGTCTGGTGGGAGGTGTCCCTGCCCATGGCAGAGGGTTAGAACTGGATGGGCTTTAAGGTCCCTTCCAACCCAAACCGTTCTACGAGTTTATGATTACCTCTCACAAACAGATGCACAGTTGCAATGCTCTTGTCACTGCTGTTGACATAAGCACAATTATAGGTGCCTGTATCCCTGTAAGTGGTCTTGGGGATACTGAGTGTGCTGCTGGTGTGGTTGCTGAAGGTTCCCTTTCGGCTTTCCCATTCAACTTCAGATTCTCCTGAGCAGTGGAAGGTGACTGGATCACCCGTGTTGACAATCACAGCAGGGAGGTCAGGGCTGATCACTGGGGATGCCAAGCCTACAAAGTAAAGAGAAAGAGTGAGGGTGTGAAAAATGATCCTTAAAGGTGCTCTGTTGGAGTTTACACTGCTCAGCATCAGGAAGAGCCAGGGCTTGGGATTCAGACTAGCTTTTTGGCTCACATGACTCTTGACCTTCTCCATCCCACCAAAATTATATGGCCTGATACTCCAAGGAATGAATTTCAGGGAAAAGAGAAACCCCACATGTGAACATTTAGACCTCTGGGATAGGAAAAACAATCATCTGAAGTTGATCAGGCCAGATGAAAACTTGGAAGTTATTCTTGTTGGGTTTTGCCTCTTGTTTGTCCTTTTGTGGCAGAGCTGGACCTACTACATGAACTCGGTTGGCCCATAACACCACTTGTTGAAGTTTAAGTTAAGTCCAGTGGATGGGGCTCTCTTTCTTGCATTAGTGCTGAGTTGAATTAGGACAGCCCCAGAAAGCTTCTGCAGAGCAGGAATTCAGAGCACACCTGTGGGGAGCACTGGCTTTTTGGTTGCAGGGCAGTGGATGTTGAAGGACACCTGCTTACACCTTACCATATAGTCACACCGTGCTTTTTCCTCACAGATACCATCAAATCATTATGAAGCAAGTCAGCATTATTATTCATATCTAGGGGTGGGAAACTGAGGCACAGAAAAGCTAAATGGCTCTTGAAAGCCCACAGTTCTACATAGAGCACACCAGGCCATGCTGACGCTGGCATTGCAACCCAACGGATTTCTGATGCGTTCTCTTCAAAGACCACTGAATAAAGGGGAACCAGGGTCCCACTCCAGCCCTTGGTGTCAGAGGGAAATATTTTTTTCCCCTGTTTTGCCACATCAGCGAGTTCTTTGAGTCACCCCCTATATATAGGGTGGGGGGAAGTGAGAAATGAATCAGTACCGTGGGGCTGGGGAAGAAGCGGTGCAGCCACCCCCACGCCAGGCCTTTGGGGAGGACAGGAAACACATTGCAAATGGCTATCGGGGGGCTCTGCACCCCTCCTGCCCCTATCCAGGGCTATTCTTCCACTTCTGCTTTCCTTCCCAGTTGCTAATTCAATGCTATGTCTTAAAGGGACACACACCAGGGCTCAAATAATACTGAGTAGAAAGGTACCTGCCCAATTTATCAATTCATTGCTCTCTGTAAAGGGGTTCACTGGGGTGGTGGTGGCAGAAGCAAGGGCTGGGTTTGGTACTGTGATGCCTTAACTTCTGCAACAGAATGCTCTGGACTCACAGGAGCTCTTTAGTTGAAAGATTTGTTGTCCAAACAAACAAAAAAGCCCCAGTTATCAGGAAATGGGAGAGAGCAAAACACGCTCTAATGGCACCATTAGTCCAGCCAACCTGCATGTCCTTCAGGGGAAAAGGGAGCCCTTCACTATCCAAACCTGTTGCAGAGAAGAGAGAAGAAAAAGCTGCCCATGGGCACGGGTACCAAAGAGAGTTCCAAAGCACTATCTGTTCCCTGGTACTGCCTTGGACACTGTTTCTGTAACAGAGCCAACAGAAGCAGCAGGCACCTATCCTCATCCACCCCTGCTCACAGCTCTCACTTGGTGTGAAACTATCTGAGGTCCACGTGTGTCCTGTGCTGCCAGCTCTGCTCAGGGCTGTGACCCCAAAGCCCATCCACCAGGACTCCAAACCCATCATTTAAGAAGTTTTGGGCTGATACCTCCCTCCACGCAAAGGGCTGAGAATATGAGACTCAAGGACTTGGAGAGTATTGCTGGTGTGTGACAACGATGAAGTTGTCCCAGGGGAAATCCAACCAATGCCTGAATCAAACTCACCATCCCTGGGGGCAGAAGAGGACAGGGAGCTTTGGAGCATGGAATATTTCACATTTTATCTCCCTGATTTTTTGTGTGCGTGATGTTTTTATCTTTCTGTGGAAACAGGAAAAGCCTCATTTATTCCCAGAGTGGAGGAAAAACATATCCCAGAATCCTTCACAAAGCCACATTTTCCATATAGCCTAGGTACAACGTTCCTCCCTTTTTGCTAAGTGGTGTTTGCTGACAGGACTTGACTTGTTTCGGTTTCTCTAACTCTGTCACTGGATACTGTTCCCTCACTCTCCACTTTACCTTTCCCTCCACATCAAAAGCTTCAGCACAATTTAATGGGAAAGACAAGCTCTTTGACTCAGAATTCCATTTAAACTGGATCAGGGGAAGACCTTGTTTTAATTAGTCCTTGATTTAGTGACAGTAGCAGAAGATGACAGACAGGAATCTTGTCACTCTCTGCCCTTGTTATCAACGTCCAGTTGCTTCTGAGATGTTATGGCCAAAATAGGCTCAGATAGATGCTCTTCATAAGAGTGAAGAAGCCATCAGCCTTCAGGCCACCACTGGAGACTCCTGTCAATGGCACAACCACCACACCTCTGGAGTGATGATTGACAGGGTGGAGACTCTAAACACAGGACAATGCCAGGTGAAGGTCACCCAAGCATCTTCTCCTCTGTGTGGGGTGGGGGATGAGTCAGACCAGTGGGTCCTTTCCCAGAATGGGGAAGCAGGGCTGCTGGAGGAGGCTTTCTCCCTGCTGACCAGTGTGCAATCTTGCACGAAGCCCAGGGATGTCTCTCTGCTCTCTCCAGCAGCTTCCGCAGCATTGCCAGTAACTGCTGGCCAAAGGTTTTACCACACTTGGGTTGTGCAACCATGACCTCTAGTTACAGCTGCAGGCTCTGTCCTTGCCTCTCCCATGCCAGCCAAAACACTACTTTCCTCTGCTGAGGGTTTGGAAATTGTGAGGAAGGAGAAGTGAAGGCTGGTAAGATAAAGAGGCTCAAGAAACCACAGAAGCAAGTCATCAGGACCCTGACTTAGTCCTGGGTGATATCTAGGCTAAGGTCTAGTCCTGGTGGGAACCCATACCAGGCCTGAGCTCCCCTTGCTCTCGCCACAACGATGGTGAGGAAACGCTTGGTTTCTGAGGATACCTTCCCCAGAGTCACCGATGGTACCTGTGGGTCAAGCGATAGAGATAAGTGGATAAATTGTGCTCATCAAGTCTCTGCTTGGGGTTTCTACCTCAGAGGTTTGGATTCATCCACAAGAAGAAAGCAAAACAAACCCCAGGAAGGCCTCTCAAAATGCCCAAGAACTCAGATATGAGCTGATCACTTTCCATATCTTTTCTCTGCTTGACCTGAAGTTGGGATTTGATCCCCAGCATTGGGGACTCTCAGAAGATGCATTTGCAATCCATGAAGCAGGAGAAGGAAGTCAGCATCTGGCTCCAGTTTGAGGCTATTTCTTTGACAACCCTGGCATGCTGTGCTTTGTGCTGCAGATGACCAGCAGTGATGGAGCTCAGACAATTATGTGTGTAGCACCCTGACATGGCAGACGGTCCCTGCTGACAGTGTCACACCCGGTGACCTGCATTGCCCAGTGCCTCAAGGAACCTTCAGACAGGTCCTGACAGATCTCTCACAAATCTATATCACACTATCCTAGACCATCCTATTCCCCATCATCTTAAACTGCCCCCCAACATTCCCAACCCAGATCCAAGCAGAGCAGACCTTGAAAAATCTTGCTCAGATACGACTTTAAGTGAAACACCACACAATGCAACAGTGAGAGGGATGCAAACTTCCTGGGTTGAAAACAGGAGCACTGCAGGGGCTCAAGAGGGATGTGCTGCCTTCCTGTTACATGCTGAATGTTTTCTCCCAAGATTGCTCCCTTCCAGGAGGAACTTCACACCAGAGTCTCAATGCGTCCCCAGGCAAGCTCAAAAGAACAACGAAGAAAACTGCCACACAAGATCCAAGAGGCTGCAAGCACTTAAAACGTAACATCAGTTAAACTGATTTCTGTTTGTTTCATTGCAAACCTCAAAAAAGGCTTAGTGACTCTTGAGGTTGGTGGGTTATCACCTCTTGGCAATCTCTGCAGCCTCAAAACCCAGGCATGTTCACCTTTCCCTTCCTGGCTGCCCAAGTTTTGTTTCCATCACATCTTGGTTCTACAGCCCTGTTGTTCAAGCCAGCACCACCAGAAAACAGCAATGCTGACATGTCCAAGCTGGGCATGAGGAGCAATGGAAGGTACCAACGCAGCTGACTTTTCCAACTTTTCCACCTGCACATCAAATATCTCTGACTCTTGCCCCATTTGGACTAAGGGTTATTTCAGAGATTGCTTCCCAAAGGATTTCTGCTGAACATCTCCTTCCTCTTAACCCCTGCCCAGACCAAAACTGGCACAAAACAGACCAAAACAGTGGGAAGTTTCCCTTCCCCATCTCCCCACTGCCGAGGCTCTTCCTATACTACATGCACCTTTCCATGCCCCTTTGCCTTGCTGGCAGGGATGCAGGCAGCCAAGAGCAAGACCCCAGCACTAGAGCCTACACAGAAAACAACACACCCTCTTTCCACTACTGTCCTCCTTTATAACAACAGCCAGTTCTGGATGGTCTTCAAGAAGCTGCTGCAGCCAAATCTGCTCTCAAAGCCATGCTGGTGTCTCCTCCTTGCTGTGCCATGGAGCAGACACGTTCCCATACCAATGCTTCTTGAACCTGCTCGCAGCAGCAGCGACTGCTTCATGCAGCAGCCTCCAGAAGCAGAGATCATCCCAGCCCATGGCAGGCTTTTAGTAGACACAACTGGGAGACTGGCTTTGGGCTTCACCACTGGGAGCCAAGTGCCCGTTTAGTCCAACTTCAGTATTGCCCTGTCCCCAGCCCCACTCCTCACCTGAAGAGGGGTGGAACATTCACACCAGACACCCAGAAAACCCTTGCCACATTCCAAAACTGCCCCAGAGTGACAAGAAGACACTGTTGGGCTTTGGGCAGCTGGTGGACCTACCATGCCAGATGTCAGCTGAGGTGAGCAGCAGGAGGAGGGCAGGACCCATGTCCCTGGTGACCGTGGTGCCCCCAGTGTGAAGCAGGGATGCAACTGAAGGATCCTTTCGAGCAGCGGGCAACTCTCCTCGCAAGCACCGTCCCCAGCACTCCTTCAGCAGGAGCTTCTCCTTTCTGAGTTGACCACAAGTTAAGAAATTCCCTTTGTTTGTTTTTGAAATGAGAGGGGGCAAAAAAAAAAAGAAAGCAGTGCTTTGAGACGTCACTGGTGCCAAACCCCCTTGGTAGAGGTGGGGCCATGCCCACACCCCATCACAGAGCCTCTCTGCTCTTAGAGCCACCCTCCTGCCTCAGAGAGGTTCAGCCCCAGATCACTTCCCAAGGCGGGGGTCACTCGACCATGATGGGGTTCAGGACAATCCCAATGCATCCTACCTACTGCCACTCCAGCCCCAGGAGCTCTCGCACTTCCATACTCTTTCTTCTTGCTTGGGGACACAAAGAGCCTGGCTGGGACCAGCCTCAGTGGCAGGAGACTCCATTTGAGCCCAGCAGGACACATTTTACATCATGCCCAGTGGATCTCACTGGCTTTAGGTTCTGAGGGCACACACATGAACATGGCCAACTCCCCCACAACGATGATTCAGCCTGGGGTAGATCCCAGGTGGGAAAAGGCCTGTGAAGATGGCAAGTTATTTTCTTTTAACCAAGTTATTTTATTTTCACCCCTCTCCAGCACTGTGCAGAGGCAGCATCAAGCACAGCCAGCTGCAGGCTTGCCCTCACTGCTCTCTCCAGCAGGTACACATGCCAGCATCCAGCTCACAGACTCTTCCCCACAGCCAGGCTGGAGGGCACATGGGAATCCCAGCTCTCCTCCTCTTCTTGTGCTGCTGCTACCTCTAAGCCTGGCCCTGTCACTATCAGGCAGCCACAGGGCTCAGGCAAGGCCCCTTCCTCCCCAGGAGCCCATCCCTCCCAGTCAAACTCTCTTGCTGGTGGGGAGGCTTTTTGAAGCTGTTTTCTAATTGACAACCTGACAGGCACCTGGGAGCAGTAATTAGGCACTTTGTTAACCCTCCCCCGGATGACACCTCTTCCAAAACAGTGGGTGAGGGTAGTCTTGAAGCTCTTCCAGGGATGTTCAAGTCAGAAAATGCTAGCAGACCAAGCCATCCACAGGGTGCCCCCGCTCCCTGCACTGTCTCTGGATAAGAACACGCTGCAGCAGAAGTTCATGACACCACATGGTAGCTCTGGGGTGGGAAGTTACGGCCACCACCTGCCAGTGCTGGGAAACACTGGGGAGGAAGGTCCTGCCTGGGGCAACCTAGGGGGCTCTGCTTTAGCTGCATCCAGCTGCAGCCCCACCACTGGGGAGGTGGCAGGGACACTGGCTGCAAAAGGTGGGCAGAAGGAGATGGGCTTTTCCAAAACGACTGCACAGAGGTGGCTGTTGAATCTGCATTGCAAAGGTGCCAGGCAGAGCAGTGCCCCTCATGCCTCCACAAACCAGGGGGAAATGGGCTTCTCCAAAGGGGCAATTAGAGAGGTACCAGCAAGACGAGGTCTTGGGGCCAAGAGATGAGAGCATGGCTGACTATGCTGGAGATGACTAAGAGTCATGGGAACGCGGAGAGAGCTCTTGGGTTTGGCCAGGAGAATCGCTGGAGAGCATGAGGGAGTCCAGAGAGAAGGAAAGGCAGCTTTTGGCCTGAAAAAATTTCCTCTCAGCAGTTTTTCCTGGCAGGATGTGAGGAAGAAGAACATGAAATAGAGGCAGTGTGGTGCGCTGGAGGGTTCCTGCCCAGAGCTGGGGGGCTGTCGAGCAGTTGGGCTGCAGGAGACGTCTGCCCGATTATTCTTTCCTCCTTTTGAGCCAAAGGGGCTTTTTAAAGGATGTTTGTTTCCCTCCTTCTTCTTTTTAAGTTTGTATTTTTTTTTTCCAGGAACAAATGCCAGCTCAGAGAGAACTGACTCACCAGTGGGAACAAGTATTAAACCAGGCAGGTTTAATACAGAGAAGGGAAACAATCTTCCAGGCTCCCTTTCTTCTCTTTGAGGAGGCCCCTTGCAGAGCATCTCTGATGGCAGTAGTCCACAGGTGACAAGTCACAGCCTGTGCACACGGATACCTAAGATGGGCTGGGCACACTTGGGGATGCTCAGTGGGACAGGCCTTCTGCTGGGGTTCCTCTCTTGCTTGTGGCCATCTCTTCACGCCTGCAGGCCGCACGCCAAGTCCTGTGTTTGCAAACAGCAGCTCAGCCACAGGAGTGCTGCTGGGCTGAGCAAGGGGCAGAGAGGCCCTCAGAAGAGCTGCAACCTCACTTTGTGTGACTGTGATGTCTGTGGAGGTCCTGATGGCCAGAAAGGTGTGCTGGGAGGTGGCACGAGACTTCTCAGTGCCTTGTTGGCCGCAGGCTGTGGAGGGGAGAGTGGAGGTTGCTATCAGTCCTGGTTGGGAACACTGGGAGCACAGGATTGTTTCACAGGCTGGGAGCAGGGCTGGGTCATTGCAGCCCTACAGGACACTGCAGTTGGTGATAGAGTCGTGCCTGCCCTGTGTGGCCCTGCAGCAGCCTGGGAACACATATGAAATGTCCATGTCCTGAGGGAGCTGTTGGTACCCAAACAGCTAAAAACCCTGGTTATAGCAGGCCAGGGTTTTTCTCTGTGGCCTGAGTTTCTCTGCTTCCCTGAGCTCTCCCACATTCCCTTGTTTCAGGGTGGGAAAAATGCCTTGCTGGGAGGCTGGTAGTCCCCATGCCTGCCTACTGATTGCCAGCCCTTCCTCGGTGTGTCCTGGTGTGCAAAAGACCTGCCAGGCAGGCAGTGGGCAGGGGGAGCCAGCTGAATTTAGGGCTGAGGTCTCCCAGTTCCCCCTCCCTACCTCCCCCCGAAGCCTTTGCTGCCGCCTCCCTGGAGGAGAGGTGATTTTTCTTTCCCCTGCTGATTCAGCTATTGGAGAAAAATGCCCTGTCTGCCTGCTGTTGCTGAGCTGTGCCAGGTGACTCAAAGCATATTGTAGAGAATCAGCCTCAGCTGGTCAGTGAGGCTGCAAACCTCCTCTCTGGCAAACTGAGCAAAGAGAGAACTCCAGGACAGGCCACGCTGGAGAGGGGAGCTGCGCTGGGACTTGGACCTGTCTCCTGTTGTAGCTGGTGCCTTGGGATTCTAAGTACATGAAAAGTTTCCAGGAGCTGAAGCAGGCATAACTGATGCCAGTGGGGACCTGCAGCCTGAAAACATGGTCAGCATTGATAGATTTGAACCTTACTTCAAAATCCTCTCTTCACAGCAATCCCAGGCTTTCCAAGCTTGTGGCTCAGGGCTTGGCTGCAAAGAGCTTTGCTCTGCAGCCTGGGGCTGCTTTTGAGAAAGGCAGTTTCATTGTAGCCACAGAGAGGAGAAGCTTCTGGGCTGGACTCAGGAGATGGGGCGGTGTCCCATGAGGCTGAGGGACCCCAGCACTTCTGGGAGAAGGTGAGAGGAGCAGCAAGAAAGCAGTGGTACACGTGGACCAGAGGAAGGGGTAGCGTGGGCAGCCAGTGCTGTGGGGCTGTGTCTTTAAAGAGTATCATTGAATTCCTCATCCCAGAGGGAGGGGAGTAGAACCCAGCTCAGAGCAGGATGTGGGGATGTCCAGTGTGATGCAGTATGGCTCCTGCTCGTGCCCTGCCTAGTTGCTATCCCCAGGCTCTCCCATCACCCTGAGCTGTTAAACTACACCGACAAATCAACAGCACTGTAGTGTTCCCCATCTCCTTCAGCCCAGCACTGCATCCCTGTCCTGCTCTGAGTACAGACCAAGTGATGTCCCCAAGGAACATATCAAGCCCTTGTTGGAGGCTGCTGGCCCAAACCTCTGGCACTGGGAGTACTTCCCTCTACCCATCTCCTCCCAGTGCAGCACAACCCACAAGCTGGCCAGTTATCAGTAAGATGGGGCAGACCCTGCCCTGTTTGTAGTCCCCTTTCCTTACCATGTCTCTGGGATCAGCTGGTGCCTTGCTCTGCTTCTCTCTGCTTGGGTTTTGCTAAGCGTTGGGGTCATGCACAGAGTATTAACATTCTTAGCCTTCACCCACAACATGGTTAAGCTCTATTCCCAGCCCCATCTGAGTGTGAGAAGGTGGCAGCAACCAAAGCCAAGCAAACAAAGGAAGAAATAGAACTTTGCAAAAAGAAAAACACCTTTATTTTTAAACTCTTTCTTTAAAAATGTATTTGTAAAAGTTTACAGCATAAAAATAATATCTCATGGCTATAGATGTGACATAGTACAAATCCTACAAATATATCTGTAAACCTAGGAAAATGTTAACTCTTTGGTACCTTAGTCCAAACTCTGCTTTTTCCTTTGCCCTCGGGATGGTTTCTGGCAGACAGTGTGGAGGCAGGTGCTGCTTCTGTTCCAAGATGCTGCAGAGCAACAGCGTGATGCCAGCAAGCCAGCACAGCAGGAGGGGGAGAGGGCAGAGGGCACGCTTTGGGCAAGCTTTGCAGTTCTGGTTCAATCCATTAAGAAAGAAAGGACAACATCAATGAGACTCTGCAGGCCTCCCAGCATGAACTGGCTGTCCTGCCTCCTCCCACCCCTGCAAGGGTCATGTCTCCAAAGTGCTGCTGGAGCTAAACTGGAGCAGTTCCCCTGCCTTTGCCAAATCCAGCTGGATCCACCTTGGCATGCTCCAGAGATTTCAGCCCTCTGGGTGGAACATGGGAGTGATGCTGGGAGTCCAGCTACCCATGTGTTGGCCCACGAAATCTGATTTGCCTGCTCTGGGCAAGTCCTGCAGCCAACGTGGTGTCTCCATCGTTACAGTCAGCCCTGGCCACTCAGCATCCAGACAGGGCTGGGGTCTGCTGTGGGAAGAACCTGTGTCCTGTGCCCAGTGAGGACCTGCAGCTGCCCTGGCTGCTCTCTGCCTGTGCAGCCACCCAGGGCAAAGGATGCCAAAGGGCTGCTGAGCGCTGCCAAAGGGCAACTTTCATGTTCTGCAAGTGACAGAGCAGCCAGGCTGTGCCTGGGCACCCTGGGGCTGGCTTGGCAGCCCACTGCTCTCCTGCCCATATGGAACAGCCTGTGGTTTGCACTGTGAACTGGCCACACTGATCCCAGGATCTGAGCTAAGCACAGAGCCTGGCCAGAGCTCTTCCTCCCACCTGTGCATTGGAGCATGGGGGTTGCCTCCTTATTGCCTTAGTGCCTCTTGTTCTAGGAAAAGGAGACATCTGTGAAATCCCTTTCTCCAGGTATGCCCAGATTTACCTAGGCTCAGCTTCTTCATAGCCAAAACTGAACCCAATGCCCTGTATTTGTGGAGCTGTCTCTTCCCCCATCCCACAGTCCTGACTGGGAAGATGGGGAAGAGTCATTTTCTCACTTTTGGCTGACTTCCTCCTGGCTGCACATCCACACTGCATCTCTGGCTCCCATTCCCATGGGACTCCGCCGCAGTCCCCTCAGCAGGTGAACAGAGACAGTTTAGTTCCAAGTAAAGTACACTGTGCTCTAGATTTCTTAACACAACACAAGCAAACAATACACGTGACACTCTCGCTTGAAAAACCAACACGCTCAAACTGAGAAGGACGAAGGGGTTAAAACCTGTGCACACATCAGTCTGAAAAGCATCTTAAATGTGGGAAGAGACACTGGAGTGTTGCATTAGTTTCTGGGATACACTTAGGTATGAATAGTGACTGGCAGCAGGATAATGCGTATACTGGTGCTGATAATGATGTGATAGCTGTAGAGATAAATACAATCTACAAATAAAAGATATTGCACTAGAGATGGGCCCAACCTGGGGCATGTGTGTCCCTTTTTGGGGGCTCAGTATGGGTCCACCTCTAAACACAAAAACACACCCAAACAAAAATACTCATCATCAAAAGGAAAAACCCAGAAGGACTGGTTCCCTTCAGAATCTCTCTGGAGAAATTATAGGTATAAAGCTGGTGGGCCCAGAACAGAGGACCATTTCTGCTGGCCCTCACCCACTGGGGCTGGATCCAGTTCCCAAGTGGAGCAATCTTGTCTGGGAGGCTGCTGCAAGGCTCAGCCCTGCAAAGGCCTCTCTTTGAGGAGAGCTGCAGGGATGCTGAGCAAAACTTGTTGGCTTTGCCCAGCTTCCAGGCTGCCCCTGGCTGAGATCTGCTCGCTGCAGAGGGTGTGCATGTCCTTGCTAAATGGTGATGGGAATAGCTGAGTTGACAGGAAGGTACCACAAAGTGCAAGACTTGGCCATTGCAATCACAGGGCCAAAGACAAATATTTGGTCGTATCTCTCTGGGGTGGCAAAGGTACCATTTTACAAAGAGTCTGGCGTACCTACTTTAAGAAGGAAGAGGGTGGTGGAGTTGGCATCTCATCAGCAGCCAGAACAGGTTTGGATACAAAGAATAATTGTAATAAATCTACAAAAGGGATAAAATCCAATAGGCATCCAAGTGTAGCTAATGCCCAGCTAATAAGAGAGGATACCTAAGTTCTCCCAGCAGGGAGAAGAAATAGATCTCCTCTTTCAGGACTGTGGAAACTATTTGATAGTGGGATATTAATCATGAAATTAGTAATTATTCTGTAGAAGATGGAGGTTGTTGTGGGATTTGTGAAGTAAATTAGCAAATGGCCAAAGGGAGGGAGAGAAAGGGTTAATTGATGGGGAAATCTTTGGGCTGGGCAGAGGTAGCAAAATAAGCTCTCTAGGGTTGCTTTTGATGCTAGAAGTAATTAATATTTTTCTTAGTCAGCCCAGCCCAAAAATAAGAGTTTGTTAACAAAATGTGCCGATGACCCAATGTCTGGAACAGCAGGGAGTATCTTGGTTAGGAATGCTGGAAGAGTAGAAAGACGTAAGTGCTTAGATTGGTCAGAGGCTGACTTCAAATTACCAGCACGTTGTGGCTGGGAAAAGGCCAATGTTGTCCAAAGCTACACCAGGCAAGTCAAATCCAATACAGACCAGAACTATTAATGCCCAATGTGAGGTCTGGATTTGACCTCACCTGGAGTACCACGTGCTTCTGGTCACATTTGGTAGAGAAAGACAAGTGAAAATGCAGCCAAGGGCAGTCTGATGTGTCATCCTACAGGCTCAAGTTGCAGTGACACGGATCCTACCAAGCACCTTACATGTTAGAAAAATGAAGTGGTCTGACCCCAAGGATCTTTACTGTGTCTCCACAGTTAGGACCATTTCATGAACCTTGGCCGCAGAAGACGGCTCCTTCATTACAAGCAGGAGGAAAAGAGCATGGAAAACCAATTGTCATTCACATTGTGTTTCCTGTGGATGGATGAATCTGACCACATGGGCTGAAAATATACTCCACCAGTTGCCAATAGCAGTGCTATTTCTTATGTTCACATTTTACCAAGGACATCAGCCCACAAAACATCGACACCTCTTTTAGCTGCACAAATGGCAGCATTGCAATGATAGACAACTTAACAGAAGCTGTTTTTCTGGGGATTTCTGGCAGAAGTTGCATATTTAAAATAAAGTAATTCTCAGTGGCTCTGAGGTGGCAGAAGCCCAGCAAGATGCTGACTGAAATTTTGAATTTATAAACCTGCCTGTGTGGGTTCTGTAGGATGCACAGAGAGTAGGGCAATGAAAAGGTTAATGGGAGTAGGGGGCTTGCAGCGAACTGAGCTCAGTGCAAGGCAAACCTTCTCCTTCCAGAAGAAAACCCTGCTAGTTTCCATGGTGTAAGAACTGTATTTTTTTGAGTCTATAACTTTCATCTCTGCAGAGGTGGGGTTCACCCTTGATTTCAAAAGCCCGGTGTTCCTTCTGCTTTGAGCCTCCTCATTCAAGTGGCAGCTGATATCACAAGAAGCCCCAGGCCTGCCTGTGAGAAGCAAGGAAGAAGGCAAGAAGCAGGAGGAAAGTCTCTGCCCTTTTATTCTTCAAAACCCCTTCCAAGAGAGAGGAATCCTCCCCGATTCTTCTTGCTCTGCTTGGTTCCCCATGACACTTCATCCACAGCCTTGGCTGGGTGCAAGTGGCTGGGCCTGGCCCCTAGAAAATGGCAGGGTGTGAGATACTGTTCAGCTGTGATCAAACATCTTCCCAGCCTCTTTCCCTCCCTCTCTTTTGAGATGTCCCTGGGTTGGTGTTCAGGCATCCTTATTGCTCCCCATAGTCTTGCTATGACTCAGGAGGAACCAGGGAGAGTTCTCACCCTGAGAAATGGTGTTTGGGTGAACTGTCTGTCCAAATGGAGCCCTTGCTTCTCAAAGATAAGGCACAAAGATTTTGCAGCTGGCAGGGTTATATGATTTCCCAGCCAATGAGCTGGGCTTAGTGGCAGTGAATTAATGAACAGCCATATTGCTTCCTTATACTGGCCCTGTCTAGTGGATTAATATATTTGTTCTCTTTATAACTTCAATGGAGAATAATTAGCTTAGTGTCCACACAGATAACACAAACAACATTGGACTGCCCTCTTTGCTACTACAACAGAGTCATTGTGAGAGCATTTTGAGTTTCTGGCATACCCCTGGGGTTCCTGGTGCCATGCTGGACACAAAAGGGTTTGGGGTGTGACAGCCCCTCTAGAGGAGTGTAGAGAGGTGCCCCAGAGCCACGGGTACCTGTAGTGCTTCTGATGTTCTATCCCTTGTAGAAGAGCTGTCGAGCAAGCAGAACGGTGATTTACTATCTCAGAGACACTGGCTGGTCTTTCCAGGACTTGGCTCTGTTTGGAGGAGAATCTATCCAACGTACACTTGATCTCCAGCAGCTGAAGATTAGTGTTGCAGGTTCTCTTTGCCCCAGCAGTGGGGCTCCAAGCAAATCATGTGTCCTGGTGGCATTTCACAGAACCAGTGTGGCTGGTACTGAGACCATCCGAGAAGTGCTGGTGCAGAGGAGATGAAACTCGTTGCCACGGAGGGGGGAAAAGGCTGGAGTATCATCTTAGCAATGCAGAAAGTGGCATCTCTTGTGGAGATCCAACCCGCGTCTTCCACTTGAAAAGAAGATGTTGGTCTGTGAGATGTCTCCTTCCTGCAGTGGTTTAATCACTAAGGAGGATGTGGCAGTGATCTGGAAGATTGCTGGCACTGAGCCACCTCTTTGTAAGGGGGAAGGGAATGGCAAATGGGAAAGAGTCTTTAATTCAGCACCCAACACTGGGAGATGGGATGGAAGGAGGAATTCTGGAACATTTGGATATGTCCCAATGTACAAGTGCAAAGCATGGCTCTCTGTGATGTTTGGGTCAGCCCCTAGCTGGTCTCACCATGGGGAGACGCAGAGCCAGCCCAGCTCTGACTACAGGAAACTCTCCTCCACCTCTTGGTGCCCTGTGGCTGGCTCCTGGCAGCCTGGCTGTGAGTCGGATTCCTGCTCCTCATCCTGCTGGAGGCCCAGAGGGCTGTCACAGGATATTGTAGACGATGTGTTGGCCTCATTCAGTGTAGAGCTGAAGGGAGACAAGGAGGAGAGAGAAATGAGTACCTTGTCCCAAGTCTCCTGGTGAGAGAGTATTCCCAACAGCTGAGACATGACAATCTCCTGGCAGCCCCAGTCTATCTGAATAGCTTTACACAGGGAGACAGACGATATCACTTGGGCCTGTTCATCCCTCAAACACCACATACAGCCAGCTGGGCTCTGAGGGCCTTATAAGTGGGCTCTCTCGTCCCCACCTGTGCCAGCTGATGTGCGGGGACACGACATGATGCCCTGTCTTAGCTCACATCCCAGATCCTCTGGCTCATCTTCATGCCCACAGGCTCATGCAAGGTCACAGCATCTCATATGGAGGTGGCCCTGGGCTCTGTCTGGTAAAACCACCCCTTGTCTGTCCCATATCCTCTTGAGTCCCTCATTTTCAGATTTTGGCAGTCACGGGAATGGGCAATGTTAAGAAGCAATGTTTTTACCTGGCCCTGCTGATGGAGGCCTCCTGAGGGAGGTCACAGATTGCCTCCGGTTTGGGGTCGGGAAGAGGGATGATGTAATCATTCTCGCCCCCGTTCTGGTGCACGGCTGTGTAGAGGATGCTGCCCGTGGGGGAGCTGGGAGTGAGCCTGGCGTTGTTCAGCCCAGGGACTGTGGGTCTTGTGCGGACAACAGCGGGATGGTCACTCTTCATGAACTCTTCATCCACCTGCTGGTACCTCTGCTCTCGCAGGGCAGGTCACCAAAGAAACGGGAAGATCTTGTGAGTGGAGAAAATGCACTCGTGCTGTATTTGCTTTCCCTGTCTGCTAGGCCTTTTCTAGAGGGGCTGGCATCTTCCAGCTGGGTTCAGCTGTCCACCAAGGACAGTTCATGAACATTTCCTAAGGGAGAAATCAGGGGCACAACTCCACAGCTCCAAAACACCAAACAGCTGGGAACAGGTTTTTGATCTTGTGCCAGTTCTGCCTGTCTGGTGATGACAGTTGTCTCTGCAATGTCCCCAGGATGCCCAGACCACCTTAATTGTCTGTTCAAACTAATGTAGCCTTAATCACAGCAAGCTGCTCTGACACAGCAGCTCTAAGCACTTGGCCTCCACACCCTGACTGAGCACCCTGACCAAGGCAGCATCCTCCACAGAGCACTGAACCTCCAGCCTCCTCTGTCCCTCCAACACAGGGTCCTTTGAACATACCTTCCTGTAGCAATCCACCAAGAGGTTTCCCATAAGCACCACCAGCTGTGAGAAGGATGGTCTGATCTCAAACTTCTCCTCCCAGCATTTCTGCATGATGTCATAGCTAACAAGAGGGAAGAGGGAGAACTCTGGTGAGTTAGTGGGTGGGAAAAAGAGGCAGCAATGCTTCTGTAGTTTGTGTAGGGCAGCCCCAGGGCAAACGTGTATGGGCAGTGCTTACATTTCATCCGAGGCGTGCGTGGGTTTGGACATCCGATAGCCACGTTTGATGGCGTTGTAGAACTGTTCATTCATAGGCAGTTCAGGGTATGGAGTCCCCCCTGTGTGTAAAGGGAGAGCAGAGAATGAAGCAGGTGGTTTGCCTGCCACTCCCATGCCAACAAGTATTTCACACTAATGTTTCCTTTTTGCTTTACCTTTCCTGTTTTATTTCACTTCCGGAAGGCAACGTCAGCGTGGGAAAGAAAGAGACAGGGAATGAAGTGCTACTCTTGACTGGTAAAGTTGGAATTTGAGGATTAGAAATAGATTGCTGCTGTCTGTGGTAAGGGATCCTGCTAACATGCTGTCAGACCTCCAGATACCGCCAAGATCTCCAGGGCACTTACCTAGAGTGAATATCTCCCAGAGGAGAATGCCGAAGGACCACACATCGCTCAGGGTGGTGTAGAGGTTGTTGAAGATGCTCTCTGGAGCCATCCACTTAAGGGGCAAGAAGGTCTAAGAGGGGAAAAAAAGGAACAAGAAGAGAATCAGCTGCATCTACAGCACTTGTTTCAGCAGGTGAGAGTTTGACACCCAGTTTACAACCAGACAAGATCCTTCAGAACTGCCAAACACATCTGCTGACATCTCCTGTCAGCCATTTCTTGGAGGGACCAGTGTCCTCCTTCCTTGTGCAGGATGAACCCAGCAGGCAGGAGGAAAGATTGGGTCTGCTACATCTCTTTCCATCACTGTATGCCACGATGAGCTCTCATGGTGTGCATTCTCTGTTCACTAGTTCTTGGGGAGCCGACTGACTTCCACAATATGACCATATCAATCCCAAGGGGAGTCCAAGCCTATCTGGACTTTGTAAACCTGAGACCAGTCTGGAGACAGCTATGGGATGACCAGAAAAGAGCTGAAGCTTTTTCCTGCTCTCTCTCACTCAGAGAGATACATGAAAACAAGCCTCACTTGACCAGCTTCTATGCAGCACTGGCTGTGCTGTTCCTGGGATTGACTTGCACAAAGAATATCAAAATAATCTTCAGGAAGGATTGCAAAAAACCCAGTTTCATTTCCCATTTTGCAAGGAAAAGCAGCTCTGCCAAGGCTGGACTTGAAACCCCAGCCCCTCTGCAAGAGGGTCTCCCTGCCCAGGCACCGAGGGCCTGTCTGCCATCCTGTGCAAGGGGGAGAAAGCAGGAGAGAAGTGAACTGGTTCACAGAGTAGGGGTTGGGGCTTGAGGGGCCTGGCTCTGCTCTCAGCTCTGTCCACCTCAGTTTCCCTGTCTTGGAATTATATGGCCTGCTTTGGGGTTGCATGCTCCTGAATGCCCCAGGGCTGGGGTGGACATGCTGTTGTTGAAACCACAGGGGAGGTCCTAGGGAAGCTCAATTACAGCCTCACCCTCTCCCACCTCAAAAGACGTCTTTCTGGAAAGTAGCTGCTCGCAGGAAAACACTTCCTCCTACCCTGTGGTCTAGGGGTTAGAGCTGATGTCTGTGAACTTTTTTCTCTTGGTACTCACGCTGCCTTTGGAGATGTAGTTGGAATCCCTCATGATGTCCCTTGCCAGGCCAAAGTCACAGATCTTCACCAGCTTCCCCTCGCAGATGAGGACATTCCTAGCAGCCAGGTCACGATGCACACACTGTAGTGGGGAGGCAGGGCACTGTCACTCTGAGGGGCCCAAGGAAGCTGCCCAGTGCCAGCACCAACCCAAGCCCACTTCTGGGGCTGCAGGACAGGAGTCTCCTCACATCATTTGAGGCATCTCCTCCACCTCCAGGGACAGCCATGGCTCAAAGCAACTAGCAGAGCTATCACATTTCTGCTGCTTGCCTGTACTCTTATCTCCATGACAACAACAGGCATACAAATCTGGGAAAGATAACTTGAACAGCTCAGTAGAGAGGGGATTGCCAGGATCTGTCTAAGCAAGGGGGCTGATGGGATGGCAAGGAAGGGATGTCTCCGTATCTGTTTGGACAGTCCAACTCAGCAATCTGAAGACATCAAAGCTATCCTAGACTAGTTTGTGCCTCCTGGTTTGTTAGCATATTGGATGCTTTCCACATGACCTGCCCTGAGTTTGCTCAAGACCCTGCCAGACACTACTGGCAAACATGATGATATTACACCATTGTAAAACATGACTGTGGGAAGCTGGGAGGTCCTCTTTTATGCTCCATGGGGGAGCACTGACTGTGCACTTTTGATGATCACATTGGCTGGCTGGAGGCAAAAATAATTTCTTTCTGCACATCACTGAAGCCATCCCTACCCTGTGTCTTACCCTTGCCCTGTGTTATGCTTCACACAGGCCACCTTGTATTGTTTCCTGCCCTGGGCTAAGGCAGACCTTAGGAAATTTCAGAGCCTGGTCCTCTGTGGTGGCTTGATTTCCACCGAATAAGCATTACTGATGAGGCCTGGGGAGCTCAGAGCATGTGGTGCAACAGTGGTGTCCATAGTAGTCCAGTAGTAGCTCTGCTGTGGAGTGCCTTGTGCTTTAGCACAGAGAAGCTGTCACTGTTTGGTTATCCCAGTAAATAGGGATGATATAACCCCACAGCTGTGCTGCACGTGGCTTGGGAGGAGCTCAGAATCAAGGAATTTGAGGTCTAAAGCTCGATCTAAGCCAGGGTGAGCTGTCACGTGAAAATATGATCATGCAAATCCCCAGAACTGTGTTTCCAAAGAGAAGTGGTCAGCAGCTCTTCAACTGCATGGCCACTTCTGCCATGAGGAGGTTGGCATGGGCAGAGGGACAGTGAGCAGAAGCTGATTGCAGGACACGACAGAGCATTGCTGGCCTCTGTCACCGCAGGCACCATGGCCCAGCTGGAATACGTACGTTTTTGGAAGCCAGGAACTCCATCCCATTGGCCACCTGGAAGCTGAAGCCCACCAAGTCCATGTAGCTGAGGAGCGGAGACTCGTTTATCAGTGTCACGCGGTCTGTTCTTTCGGGAGCTGGAGGGTAAGCAGAGGTGGATGTTGGTGTCACTCGGCACGCTCATGGGCTGCCTGCCAGAGGAACAGGGCTGGGGGCTCCCATCACAGGGGATCTGCCACCACTGCTGGACTCATCCCAAAGGTGGCATTTACAATGTGGACCATCTGTCTCTGCAAGCAATGGTAGGCAGTGCCCAAAGTGCAAGTACCTCTCCCTCCTGCTGGGCTGTTACCTGATGGGGAATAGCTGTCCAGCTCGTACGGGGTGCCATAGTTAGAGGAGTCGATGTCAGCGTACTTGACTTCACCCTTCATGTCAGACATGGGCACGTAGTCCAGGGAGTCATCCTTGCTCATGTCCATGTAACCCCCATCGCTCTCGACAGACAAAGAGAGGTGGCTGTGGGGGGAAGCAAAGAGGCTGTTCAGAAGTAGCATCTTGAGGCCTTCCATCTGCAGGTGCTGGGCAAGGGAGATCTGCTGCATGGCCAGAGCTGCAGGGCACGGCCCCCCCAGGCTTGGGAGGCTGCACTTAGTTCTTAAGGAGGATCTCAGCTGCCTTCAAGCAGAAAGGGCAGGGGGCAGCTGTGCTGATGTCCTAACACTGCTCTATTTTACTATTATTTTGGCGTGCTGGAAGGAAATGCTGCTTTCTAACTTCCCATGGGATGGTTTCGCTGTGCTGATGTGCCTGCATCTCTTACAGCTGGCAATTGGACCAAGGACCTTGTAGCACCTCTTGCACAACTGTACTCCTTCTAGCACTTCTCCCTTACTCACAGTAGCAAGTGACCTCCTCTGAAAATGCAGAGCTGAGGTCCCCAAGGGTTAGGACTTGCTGGTAAACCCGTCATCTCTGTACTCAATGTGTAGCTATGGTTATGCCAGTAAAGATAATGATGCCAGGGAATATTCCCAACTGGCATGGAGCAGCCAGCATGTCTGCTAGCACATTCAGCCTCCAGGACACCCAGATTGCCTCTGCTAACTCCCTGTCTGCCAGAAGCTGTTTGGAGGTGGCTGGCTGGCACATGTGTTGGTCTCACAAGGTAACAGAGCAGCCAGCTGTGTCCCAGTGTTTATTTTACTCGTGTGAAGGAAATGCGGGTATCCTGCCTGGCAGTACCAGCCCCCCTCGTCGATGGGGCTAGGATGGGTTAGGCACCAGGAAGGAGGAGAGCTCTGCTTTCCAGGTACCTCTGCACGTGGTCCTCCTCAGGGGTGTTCCCGTAGAGCTCTGCCTCTCGCCGTGCCTTCTCCCCGTAGCACTGCAGGAAGGTGTGCTTGTTGCGGTGCAGGTAGTCCACCAGGTCCCCGTAGCGGCAGTACTCAGTGATAATATAGATGGGCCCTGGTGAGACACAACACCCACGTCAGCCCTGCCTTGGCCCTGGGCCCTCCTCTGGGCAGCAAACTCCATCCCACAGGCCATTACCAGATTGCAGGCTGTCTAGGCAGGACCAGGGGGAAAAGATACCTTTCTGATAGTGAGAATTTTTGGAACTTTAAATTTATGTTTGGGGAGGGAGGTGAGAGCTAACAGAAATGTGCCCTCTTTGGTTTCAATCAGGTTGGAAAGAAAGGCTTTCAGGGTCCCACAAGGCTTTCCTAGAAGAAGGGTGAATCACTGAACCAGAAGACAAGAATTATTCTCTCTGAGGACGCTTCTCCTCAGGACAGCCCAGGGCAACAGAGAGAGGAGACAAGGCTCAGCCACCTCCTTTGGTGCAGGCCCCCAGCAAGTTCACGATGTTCAGGTGAGGTCCCAAGTGGCTCATGATCTTCAGCTCGGACATGAGGGCTTGCTTCTCACTGCTCCGGGCGGTGGCTGTTGGGGAGAGACAGAGTGAATGGCAGTGCAAGGAGGGGAGTGCATGGGCACAGTTTGGCCTTATGGCTTTTGGATGGGGAAAAGGAACCGTGAGGGGACAACTCACACTTGAGCATTTTGACCGCCACTTTCATAGTGGAATGGGAATGGCTCAGGCCATGGGCTGTTGCCTCCACCACGCGTCCAAAGGCACCAGAGCCAAGAGTGCGTCCTGCAGAGAAACAGTGAGGAGACAAGTTGATGATGGACCTCGAGGAGAACTGAGGAGAGGGAGCTTGGAAAATGTGAGTCCCCTGTCTGAAATCACGCCAGCCTTGCTGCAGTCATTCTGGTGGGCATGGAGGTAGTTGTGAGCTATGTTTGGATTTGGGGTCGGTTTTCATCTGGCTGGGAAGGGAAGGAGCTGCCAGCTGCAAGAAAGGAAAGCCAGGAATAACCCAGGGCTTCATGCCAGAGGGGACAGCTGCCTCCCACCATGGTCTCAGATGCCCCCACTGTCACAGGACCATATTGTATCTCCAAAGATCTGTGCCTTTTTTGTATTAGTCTCTTCTGGAGATCCCAAACCCAAAGTTATCACACCGAGACAGCCAGGACCCCAGAGGTCCATCAGTGCAATCTTCAGAGCCTTTACCTAACACCAGCTTGTCCCTGGGCACCTCCCAGCTGGAGTCGTAAGGGAGCTGCATGGGGTCCACATAGATGTACTCGTGCCCATCGGAGCTGACTGACTCAATCACCTTCCAGCGGATTTCATAGCGAGGTTTCTGGAAAGGGGAGCAAAGGGAAAAGAGATCTGAGAGGCTGAGAGTCAGAGAGGGCACAGGGGGATGTGGATGGGCTTTGTTAGAGGGTCTTTGGCCACTGCAGCTGTTGCCTCATTCCTTGCAGAGACACACAGAGACTGACAGAAGCCCATGGTCCCTGGCACGGGTGGGATCTCGTTAAGCCCATGCCAGCAGGAGCTCATGTTTTTTTAATTCCCAGCCCCCCTAATGTGGAGGTGTCACAGTGGCAGCCTGGGAATGCTTTCCTCTTTTACCTTCTGCCACAGGACAATCAGGATGATCAAGGAGATGACGGTGAGGACCAGCAAGGCCAGGATGACAGAGATGATGACCACCTTGAATGGCAAGGCTACAATGATAACAGAGAAAGCAGTTAGACTCCTCCACCTCTGCATGGCCTAAGTACCCCCCAGCTGCTACACACCTTCCCCTCCAGAGAGGACCTTGAGCTCTCCTTTCGATGGGGACAGTCCCTATCATCTCTTGGGCAGATCTGCCCAGCACCTGCAGGGACAGCACTCCAGGGATAATAGGCTGATGGATTGTTACAGCCTTGCTGCCTTAGGAGGGTTTTGGCCATGGGAGGGTGCAGGGAGCAGCCTGCAGAGCTGTCAGCCCCCGACCTGGACTTAGACCACCCTTCCTCATATTTGAGATGTTCAGGGTTCAGAAGTTCGAGTCCATGGCACCATCTAGTGACCCGCAGGCTAATAACAAGACACTGGGGACCTGCTCAGGCACTCTTATCTTGCCTCCCAGGAGGGATGACTCTGCCGGTGGTTGGGAAGAGGATGCCCATGGACATAAGGGCTCCAGAGTCCTCCTGAAGCAGCTTTCCCTGCTCAACCCAAAGGAGGCTTAATTTTGGGCAGAAATGCCAAGGTCTCCTGCCTCCTGACTGCAGTCATCAGAGCACTGTCCTGGCTCCCAGTACCTCGGGGCTAGGGACACACAGAGAAAATTCTACCTTCCCACCACTGCCTCAAACGCTACGCTCGGTGCTCACCGTGTGGGACCAGAGTGATGTCCTGGGAGCTGGTGCCCAGGAAGTTCTGCACGGTGCATCTCAGGAGCAGGGGCTCATCCAGCCTGTGCAGCTGCAGGGTGCTGTTCACGCGGTACACCTGCAGCTCTGCGTGGTACGTGGCGTTGGTCTGCAGGCCGATCTCTGCCGACTCATTCCCCAGCAGCCGGATGGGCTGTCCTTTGGTGCTGCACCTGCTCCGGGGGAGGATAAAGGCACCTGAGAGGCAGTTGGGTCCACGTGCCACCATGGGATGCTCGCGTGTGTAGGCCAGCAGAATACCATAGAACAATAGTCCTTTATTTCACCAGAGGAGAGCCAAGCCATTCCCATGGGCTCCATCACTCAACATACCATTTAATGTCACTGCAAGTAGACCAGCTGATCTCTGGCTGGGGCATGCCCTCAGCAGAGCATGTCACGGTCTGCTCCCCGCTGCTGGCACTGCTGTTCTCCTTGAGATCCACCACTTTGGCTGGCACTGAAACCAAGAGACAGTGAGGGGAATTAATCCTCCTTTCTGTGATGTGAATTAATTCTATTTTCTGACTACAGGATGGAAGGGGAACATGAGTCCGCTGTACCCCTAGCATGGCCTGGGGGTGAGAAGATAGTGAGGTGGCTCTCATGACATCAATGGTGTTTTATTTTTGAAAGCTAACTGTAAAAAGAGAAAGGTTTGATGTGGCTATGGAGGAGACTTGCCCCAATGTAGCTTTCTTGGAGAGCACAGGGGAAAGTCCTGGACATCACATCTGTGCAATCACCTCTGCATCTGCTACCTTGGGCCAGGGTATGAAGGCCAAGCTACTGGTGTGTGCACTGCCTCCCTGCCCCCTTGCTGTGAGACCAAGTGTGAGATATTTCAAATGAGCATGTTTCTTCCTTGAATGCTCTTCCTTTAACCAAAACCACTCTGGAGCTGTAGTCAGAAGAGTAAGGGCTTTGGCTTGAAGGTCCTGTGGCAAAAGATGGAACGATGCCCTGAGTCTGCCTCCACACTCCTCAGCTCCATGCCCATCCTCACCATTTATCTGCAGATGGAAGGACAGCTCCTGCTCATCATCTTCATTGGAAGCCCGGATGGTATAAAATCCTCCTTCTTCTTGCTTCACCCGCACCAGCACCAGAGCTGTCTGATATCTGGAGGAGACATAGTCCCAGAATGATGGGTGTGGGAATTTACCTGGGGACTGACAATGCTCAGAGGCTCAAGAGAAGGCATTCAACCACCAACCATGTCCAAACAACCATTTGGAGGTCACTTTGTGAATTATTCCCTCCTTGCACCCCGGTGAGGAATGATGGGCCCTCCTCACCTGGTTTCTGACAGGTTCCTGCTGGTGATGGCGAACTCGCTGCTGCTCTCCATGGTCAATGTCTTGTTGTTTTTCAGCCACACAATGCTGGGATGGGGGTAGGCCTCCAGCTCCAACTGGATGGTGTGGCTCTTGTGGACCTCCGCGTACACCGTGCTGGGCAGGAGGGTGTGGAAGCGCACAAAGCCACGCTCTGAGAGGGGGCAGGAGGAACAGGGGAGTCAGCGAGAGAAACAACCCCATTTCCAGCCCTTTGGGCAAAGGTGGCTTTGAAACAAAAAACTCTGAAGACCCAGAAATGGTGGGGCAGTTACAGATCCATCCCTCAAGGCTTCAGGCTTGTGTCCAAGGGGATTGTGGATGCAGAGCCACACTGGAGCAGAGGAGCTCATGGGGCAGGTGGCATGAGAGGAAAAGGCTGTTACCTTGTGGAGATGGGGCAGGTTCCCTTAAATTACATGACTAAAGGACAGATGCAGATGGGAGGTCACAATAGGACCTCACATCACCTTGGCACCATATAGTGCAGAAGAGCTCTTACCCTTACCCATTGCCTCAAGTGTCTTAAAAGGGTCACAAAAACCATGGTGGGAGATTTGGGATGGTTTGAAGCCAAGAAATGGGCAGGGTGACATGGAATGAGGATTGGCTTTTTGCCATGGTTTCTTAGGGTAGAGGTGAGGAGGGGAGAGAGCTGGTGGCTGTGCAGGGAGAAGAGGGTGCCACTGTGGGGCACCCTGCCTGGACGCCCACGTGGTTTGCTAACTTTGAGCGCTTGGGCAGTAACGCACCGATCACGTGGACTGTGATGTCTTTCCTGTCTGTTTTCTCATGGTAGCCTTCAGAGACATTGCAGGTGTAGGTCCCACTGTCCTCCAGCTCTGCATTCTGAATGATGAGGATGGAGCGGATCTCGTGGGTGGATCCGGGCAGGAAGTCGGTCACTGGCTCCACAGCCTTCCCTGCCTGCACAATGGGACAGGAGATATGGTCTGAGAAGACAAGAGCGTGTTCTGCTGTTGGAGGTACAAAGCCAGACTCATGGGGAGGGAGGAGGAGGACGTAGAGGACCCCAGTCTGGCTGCCACAGGGACAGGGCACGTGCACAGGTCAGAGACCACTGAGACAAACAGCTGCAATCCAAGGATTTCCCCATCAAGCCTCCTTGTGTGGCAGCAGCAGCATCACACACAGCCTCTGCCATGAGGTGAAGCTTCCTGTGAAGCTTCACCCAGGATATTGATAAGTGATTGCCATGGACATTGGGTTGAAGGCTGGAGCTGCTGCCTGGAGCCTGTGGGGCTGGAGCACTCACTTGCTTGCGGGGATAATCCCAGTTGAAGTTGACCAGCTCATTGCCGCTCACGGTGCACATCAGGGTGATGTTTTCTCCCTGACGCACTATGGTCTGCACGGCGCTGATGGAGACGTTCACAGAGGAGACTGTGGAAAAGGTGAAACAAAGGAATGAATCACGAAGGAAGGGATGAGTGTGCACCCAGTCCATTTATCCTGAATGGACTGGTCAACCAGAAAGTCTCTTCCCTCAGGGAAGACACTTTGGCAGAACCCATTCTCTGATGAAGACAGGACTAAATCCAGCCTCCAAATTGATCAGGGGCATCGCTAAGGAGACAGGGGGTGATCTTTGCTGTCCCCTGCCATTGGGCTGAAGGAAAGCTACAGTAGGTGCACAGGTATGCAAAGACAATGGTGACTCACCCTGGATCCTGTAGACATAGAAGGTATCCGAATCCACTTCCTGGTCATCCACGATTGCCCGGCAGAAATAAGTCTTATCCTCAAAGAAGCCTTTGAAACCCTGTTGTGGGTCATAAGCAGCTTGGATGGGGTTCTCCACCTTTTTCTCATAGAGGGTCACCTGCATCTGTGGGTTGGTCACACGGCATGGGATGATGGCCTCTGTGTAGCCTGTGATGAAGATGAAGATCTCTTCGGAGGTGACTGTGGGGAGGAAGACCAGGGAGGGATCTGTGGGAGAGAGGGACTGCTGGTTACAGAAATCTTCTTGAAGCTGAATCGAGGCTACTCTGTGCTCCTCCAGGACTGCTCCAGCACAAGGCTCTGACTCCACACGGGTGGGATCGACCCTATGATAAAGTAGAGCTGCTATGTCATGGGCTTGCCAAATGTCTCCCAGGAGCACGAAAGAGACCCAGATACAGCCACCTAGCACCATTGCCTCCCCCACCTCTTGTGCCAACACACCACACATGGGCCTCTCCCATAACCTGGCATACCAGAGACATGCAACAGCCAGATGACCTGCCACAAGGGCTCTCCTGCAATGGGAGGAAGGATTCTGGGAGATCAGGTGCTTCACACAGAAAAATAATTCAAAGCCCTCTTTCTCCTGGCTGCTAAACCTCATGGAAATGCAGAGAGAAGGGCACACTGTCCCTTACCTGGAACATATATGTACAGGGCTTTCCTCTCCGCTGGCTCAGGAGCCTGGTCAAAGCCGTAGGTGCACGTGTACTCCCCGGTGTGATGGCCTGTCACATTGCTGAGGGTGAGATTGCTGACGAAGACACCGTCCCTGAGCTCCAGGGAGGCAGCAAGGGGCTGACCCTCTCTTTCCCAGACCAGCACACCGTCCCCATAGCACAAGAGGGAGAAAGTGCTGTGGAGGCTGAGGACAAGCTCAGTGTCTCTGGGTTCGATGTGCAGCCCGCTGCCCCCAGATGTTACTTCCAGCAGACCTGGAAAAGGAGGGACACGAGACCAAATTGGATTCCTCTGCAATCCAAGAAGCATGCTGGAGCACAACCTCGTGACGATATATTTGGTTTGTAGTGTTGGCCTTTACATTGAAAACAAACCTTCCTTGATTTGTCCTCCTTGGCATAGCCACCACTGGCAAACATGCTCTCCTCTGAAATGTCCTATCAACCTAGACCTTGGTGGGTCACCATTCCCTGTACCTCCTGAAACCCTTAGTGGAGAGGAGTTGCCTCCTCTTGTCTGTGGCAACACTGGGTGGAGAACCCCCATTTTACATTTTAATTATGTCTGCCCCCATCCAACCTTTCTGCAAGGTCACTGCACTCTCAGTGCTACCCAGCACTGCTGAGTGTCATCGGGTGGTGAGGAGCAGAAGGTGGGCTTGGGCATATTTGGGACAACCATTGAAACTGTGGGTGTGAACAGAGCTGTGCTAGGAGGCAGCCAGGAGGTGTATCCTTGGTGAGGGCTGGAAATGGGAGTGACCTGAGTCTTCTCCATGTGTTTGCTCACATTCTTGGCTTTTATGCATCCTGTGAGCTGGTCTAGATGGCCCCGGGAGCTGACAGGATAGATTGTACTGCTGACCCCAAACCGAGCCTGTCCCTGCAAAGAAAGGTGCAGCTTCAAAGGCTTGGAAATGCCATGCATTTAGTGGTCAAAGGCGAGAGGAGGAGAGAAGGCAATTCCCTGCTCTGCTGGCTGCCTCTCCACAGGGACAGCGCCAGGCAGGACACAGACTGGGCTTAGACAATGTCAGTTTACAAGAAAGTGAAAAAGGAATGAAAGCAAAACCTTACAGGAAATCCTTTGGAAGCAATAGAGAAGGTAAGGTCTTCCTGGATGGCTCCTCCTGTCTCTCCCAGCTTCCCTGCTTCACCCTTTGCCCAGATGTCCCAGTGGGGCTGGAACATGTGCTCTTCCCCGGTGTCCCCACGGGTGGGCAGGGCAGCAGGGGACAGCACCCAGGGGCTCACAGTAGTGCTGTGAAGGGTCCAGATGCAGCCAGCTGCCCTGTTCCCTTCCTGTGAGGTGTTCCCATATATTTGGGGTCTGCCTAAATCCTTCCTGCTGTGGAGATGTCCATAATGTCCAGCTAATGTGGGTTCTCGGCTGTCTGCTAAGGGCTGAGCGCACCTCGCACTGCTCCTTCTGCAAAGGTCCCCTTTTCCACCCAGCTGTGCACCAGCGTGAAGCAGCTGGGGTCTCAACATCCACCCCACCACAGGACTGGGTCAGCCTGAGCCCATGGACCTGAGTCATTAGGAGGGACAGACGTGCCTGGAGCTCGCCATGCACCCCTGTGCCTCCCCTTTCCACTTGCCCTGGAGTGAGCAGCCCAGCCCAGCATCCCCGTGCAGGGCCCAATCCTGCACTCCCCTCCCAGCTACAGCACTCACCAGTGAGGATGAGGAGCCAGAGCGATGTCTTCAGAGAGGGGCACAGCATGGTGGGCTCCATAGCTTGGTGGACGAACCCTGCCAAGAGCAAAGTGGGATGAGCTCAGAGCTGCTGGCAAAGGAGGGGTCCCTCAGCTGCCTGGAGCAGGAGTGTCTCCAAACCCTCACCCAAGCTCTGAGCTCCCTTCTCCACCTCAGAAACCTCCCATCTCTTTCCAATTCTCAGCCTTTCCCTGCCAGGGGGGTGGCTGGGTCCCCCTCACGCTGGATCTGCAGAAAGAGCAAGTTGTTTTGAAGGCACCTCCCGCTGGCAAAGAGGGATTTTGCTGGAAGCTGCAGCAGTTGTGTCAACTCTTGCTCGTCTCTGCTCCAAATGCCGCTCCCCCTGCTGCAGAGCCCTGCCTCGCTCCCTCCCTCTGCTCTACCACTTGCTTTTTTCCCCTCTTAGTTTTTGTATCCCTCAGTCCCAGCAAGACAGAATTGCAAGATCCCCCTCCAACCCTCCCACATTTTCAGTTCCTTACAATGAAATAAAACAAGGCCAAAGAATCCCCACCAAAAATGAGTTTCTTGTATTTAACTTTCAAAAACAGATATTTTAAGGAAATATTTTAGAGAGAATTTGAGTTAAAATCCCTTTTATCCACGTTTCTCAAGAAGTCTTGTCCACAGAGCATTTTTGGCCCTCCCAGGTGCAAACTGAGAGCGCAGAAGAGACATACCCAGAATGAAGAAGGTAACAACAAGAAGAGTAAAGGGAAAGGCTTCCTCTGTGTCTGGCAAAAGCTGAGGGGAAATGAGTTCAGTAGTCCTGAACTTGGGGCTGCTCCTGCAGGGAGCCAGACTTCACTGCAATCCGAAGCTTGAGCTCCTGCCCTGCCACTGGGCAATCTCCCCTCTGCCTGCGCAAGAGGCACTTTGAACCTGCTCCCAAGGCAGACCCCGAGGAGAAGAGCTGCTCCCTGGGCACGAAGGTGGCTTGTGGCAATCTGGACTAGCTGACCTGGCCCCAGGCACCCTCTCTCACTGAGTGGCTCTGCTGCCTCTTGGCCCTGGAGTGGCCTCCTGGTCTGCTTGATGTTAAGAAGGAAATGGTTTTTAAATGACGTGCGCTCGTCAGATGTTTTTATTATTCTCTTGCTTTGGCTCAACAAAAGTCTGATCTACCAGCAAATCCTTCCAGGTCTCCAGCTTATTCAGCAGCTTCCCTCTCTCCGCTCCAGAAAACCCCTCTGTGACTCCTTCTCTCTCCTGCATTTGCCAGAGGGGATGAGAGCACTTAGAGGGAAGAGATGGGGGTGGGCAGGATGAAAGGACAGAGGTGAAATTCAAGTTGTAAATGAATGTGACCTTGCTGTATCTACCCTCAGAGAACACCAGCCTGCAGGAGAGAGGAGGATGGACAACCTAATCTCACTGCCCCCCAAGGCACTGCCACCAGAATAGTTAGCTTTGTTTCCCAATTCTCCTTTACAGAGGTGTGTGATTCATCCATTATTCAATGTTCAAGGTTGTAAGGGCAGCTGGGATCCTCTCCTTTCACCCTTCCCTACTTGCAAGCCCACCCCCCATACCTGCCTGTTCGCAGTTAAGGTCTTCCCAAGCTTTTAGCTGCCTGTCCAGCTTTGTGGCTGTCACTTAGTCCTGTTGCAAAGGAGGTCTTGGCTTCCTTCACCCTCAGAGACAGGTTCCTCACTCCACCAGTGATCGCTGCAGGGCCACTGATGGGGTAAAACCCTGTTCTGACCGAGCCAGGGAGCCAGACACGGGTGCCTGTTGCTGCTGGGCTGGCATTGGTATTGCTTCAGTGAGCCCTGAGAGTCCTGCAGCCTCCGCCTGCTGCCTCTGGCCGCCTCCGCTGTGTTCATAGCTGCTTTTAATAAAGCTGCTGGTTTTGCAGAAAGGCATTTCTCTTGGAGATGCTTCCCAAGCAGAATGCGAGGGTGGCAATGTCTCGCAAAGAGCTCCCTTGTTTGTCTCCCTTGTTTGTCTGCTTTGGCCAGGGCATACTCAGAGGTGCTGAGCTTTGCCCATCTTGCACAATGCATTCAGAGCCTGGCTCACAGAAGGACAAACCTTTCTCTCCTTGTCATGGCAACACATGTGCTTGCACATATGGGTACACGCAGGCGTTTCACAAGGGATGCAAATGCACTCAGCTCACTGCCAGCACTTCTTGTTTCCCTCCTCAATCTCAGCTTTTGTTCTCAGCCAGAGCAATAGGTTGCACTGTCTGAGTGCCAGACAAGGAGGAGCTGAGATGGGTGCAGCCTCACTCAGTGATCCAAAAGCAGGCACACAGACGTTATTCTACCCAGGGGGTCAAACACAGGCACTTACAAAACGCTCTGCTACCTTGGGTTGTCTCCTCCCAGCCCTATGGGTTAGCAAGGTACCATGGACCCCTCAGACTCCTACATATTTCCCACAGGCCAGGACCTGAGAATTTTCAAGCCATGGGATAATTTGCCTCCATCCATCCTGGCACGTGTCTGGAGGACGTGGAGGTCCTGCAGCAATGCCAACTCCAGAGCCTTCACTCAGCCTTGCCACTATGCAGGAACCTCACTCCTTGCAGTTCCCAAGATTAAGTCCTAGCTCTAAATCCCCATTTTATACCCTTCACCATCCTCTCCTCCATGCCAGCATGGGTACATCCGTACATCCCTTCCCTCTGCCTCTCCCCAACACTGTGGTGTGAGCGCAAGCTGTCCCTGGCCCGCAGGAGCAGGGAGCTTTTCTCTGGAGCTGTACTGTTTATTATTCTAAAAGAGGAATTTGGCTGGGAGAGGAGATGGGAGGTCAGCTGGCTGAAAGGGAGGCCAGGCTGGCTGGGTGATGCTCAGCCCCATGCTCAGCCCAACATGCCTATGGGGTGGTTGCACTCCCAGGGGTCTGGAGTCCCTGAGACCATGTGGGGGAGGACAGCTCCCCACCAGCTTGCACTTTGCATCTCTGCTCACCTCAGCCCAGCAAGGGTGGGAGCTGGGCACTGAGGGACCATGCATGTCTGGGAGGGATTTGAGTCCAAATGAGACACAGACCAAGGCGACTGTCCCTGCCCAGTGACACAGCCACATTGTCTGTCCTTATCTCTCCCCTGTAATCACATCAGCCTGGCCGGCGCGCTGCACGCGTGGCCGCAGGAATGCTCCCAGCGGCTGCTCCTCCTCCGGGTGCCAACAGTGATGTGGAGAGACAAGGCGAGACAAGGGAGAGCTGTCCCAGCTTTGGGGCTGTCCAGTTTCCCAGCTCTCTGCTGAAATGCAAGTGCCCCATAGCCAAGCACCACGGGGCCCTGCAGGGTGCCTGCTGGAAGCCTGTTGGAGCACCTCTGGCCTCATTTTGCAGCGTGTTTTGTGGGGCAATGGGATACACGAGGGCCCTCCGAGATCCCTGAGCAGCAGCAGTGCTGTGCAGAGCGCACTCCGGGCTCTGCCAGCCCACAGGGCCGGGCTCTTTCAGACAGGACACAGCTGAGAGGACCAGAGCAAAGTAAAATGCCATGGCCAAGGCCACACAGCAGGGCCACGGCTGCACCAGGACCGGGATTCAAGTCTCGTGATTCCCCACCTCATGACTTTGCGGTTTCTCCAGAGCTGCCTGCTCCCATTTCTCCTGCATCCCAAATTTGGTGACAGCTGAGCTTTGTCCTCCACCTCCTTTCCCACTCCTTTGCTCGCTGCTACAAGTGGTGGCTGATGCCTCTGTGGCTGATAGACTTGGACAGGAATTTCTGCAGCAGCAGCAGGGCTACGCCCAGGGTTTTGGATACAAGGAAGAGTCGTATCCAGCCTCTGCAGAGGATGGGCCCACATTTATTTAGGAAGGACCATTCCTTAAGCCATCTCTGCCACTCACCTCACAGTGCCTTGCTAAGGAGCTCAAGCATCACCAGATCTTATTGATTTATTACTGTTCCCACTCTCCAGACCTATCCTCTCATTTAAGGATGTAAATAATCCAAAGATGCCTTTGCTTATGCCCAGAGTATGTTTTGTGGATGCAGTCTTGATTATTCTTGGGTATCGAGGCAAGAATTTCCTTTGACTTTGTTCAGTGTGCCCTGCCACACCTCTGAGCTCCCTTCCCCCTCTGTCTTTGCTCCCAGCATGGGTATGGATGGGGCAGTGCTCCACAGCTAGAGGATCTACAGCATCTCAGCATGCACGGAGCCCATTTCTGGCATGAGCATTGCATGGCACTGCCCATCAAATCATGTGGAACAGGGCCATTTCCAGCCCTACAAATGTTTTAAACCATGAGAGAGCTATACAGATAGGCACCCACATGAAGAGACCCTCCTGATCCACTGCCCTCCTCCTGAGCATGCCTAGACTGTATCACCTCTCCTCACAACCATCCTATGGAGAACCCGTAAGGGGGGAGTGTGGTGTGGTGTGTCTCACCAGTACCCTGAGAGCTGTGGGAGCTGGGAATGAGCCTGCAAAGCTGTACAGGGAAGGGGATGTCTCAGCATGCCAGGGATGGGAAAAGCAACTGTGGCTGCCCTTGAAGCCACCTTTGAGGAAGCCCTGGTTCCTACAGACCATCAATTACCAGCAAGGAGATGTGCTGTCTGCTGAAAATCAGGGTGCACAGACCCCTTTGAACAAATCCCCTTTGCATTTCCAGGGGCAATTTCTGCATTAGTTGCCCAGAGTTGCTCTTCTCCCCCAGATGTGCTCCCCTTTCCCGAGCCTCCCTGCGCCAGCGATGCTGGGCTGAGGTCCTGGCCAGCGGCGCAGGCTGTGAGGGCATCTCAGCTGGCAGCACCACAACCTCGGCGAAGGACAGAGCACAGAAGTGAAGCCAGGCCTCTCACACAGCTGCCAGTCCTTTCTCTTCCTTTGGCTTTCTATTTCTAACCCCTTTCCTTGCTGGGGATGCGCTTCCAGGCGCTCCCACAATGCTTGCCGGTCCCGCTGTCCTGCCAAGCAGGAGAGGGACATCTGGTGCAGATTAGTGGGAAGTGAAATATACTTTATTTCTTCTTTGTCTGAGCGCATCTGAGTCATTAAGTGAGATCATGAGTGCCCATATGCAATAAAAAAAGCCCTGTATGGATCCCATGATCAATGCCACTCGCAGCCAGGGAGTGAGGGCTTCTCCTGGTCAGGCAGGGGGCTGTCCCCCACTTTTGAAAGCAGAGACCACCCCAAGCAAAAGCTGGTGATTCCTGAAATCCAAGCCCTGCTTGTTCGGCAGCAAAACTCCTTGGCTCGTCCTGTTTTCCTCTGCCACCCTCCCCCTGGCCTCCGCGACTGCTTCTTTCCCACCCTTTAATCTAAATAAAACTGAGTGGCTTTTTTTTCTTTTCCCTTGGCTGGAACCATCCGGAGTTGCAACATCTCTCCTCTGGGGTCCCTCGGCTCCCATGACACCGCGTTTACTCACAGGCCAGATTATCATCACAGAGCCCTTTTTCTTTTTCCCAGCACATGGCTAGAATTAGGCAGGGCACACACATGGGGAGCCTGTCCTCCCAGGGCCCATAAACAGCTGCTGATAAAATGCAGAGGTAGGAAATCTGAAACCAGGCTGAGGAGCAGAGGGGATGGGGAATCCCTCGGGGTCTCACAGGCCATCCCCAATGCCTGAGGGTGAAACCTTCCTCACTCTTGCACCAAGGGGGTCCTGAGGCTTTGCTTAAGCATTGGTGAGACCAAGGGATGCTGAGCCCTGGATCCTGTTTGCAGTATACCTGGGTTTGGATTTTTAGCCACACAGAGGTGAGGTTTTGCAAGAACTCACAGGCAGCGTTGAAAATGCCTGAAGCCTTTGAGCAGTTTGTCAGAGCTCCTTGGTCTGTGAATAAGTGATTAAAGCCACAGCCACTGATCCCTGGTGTGACCAAGCTCTCATGGTTAAAGCAGGGGTAGATGCCACCTCTGGGGCATTATGAACTGAGAGCCATCATGCCCACACATGAAGACATCTCTCCTGCCTGCCTCTGCTGCAGAGCAGGGCTGGTGGGGCCAGACCCCCCACTCAGGACCCCAGATCCTGGTCCCCAGCTTTGGTGGCCCCTGGAGAAGGTGGTTGTGCGGGTGTAGTGATGCTGATCCCAAAGGAGATGACAGGATGTAAGCGGGCATGGGCTTTGACAGCATCTGCCAGAATGCTGAAGATGAGGACCTTGACTCCAAAGCAGGGGGGGGAGTCTGCAGGGGAGGATGACGAGTTCATGTTGAGCCCCAGCAGTGTGATTCAGCAGCCCTGGGGTCAGCCACGTGAGCAGTGGGGTGGGAAGGGGAGCCCCACGCTGCCCCGTTTCGGCTGCGGCCGTCTCCCCCTGCGAGCGAACAGCAACATCCACGCGAACGATTCAGTGAACATCCAGCCGTGGGCATCGCTGAGAGGACCTGGCACGAGGGGACGTGGGACCGTGGCGAGCCCTGCTCTCTCAACCCTAATTCCCCCCCGCATTCCCGCTCTGTTCTAAGCCCACGGGAGACAGAGGAAATGAGTGACCCGTTTAGTGCAAGTTCAAAATAAAGCAAAACATCTGTTTGGAGAGGTGCCAGCATTATAAATAATCCCCCAGCCCCAAGTGTTGGTATTCGAGGCCCTTTCGGCTGCGCATGTTCCTCCGCTTCCGTTTTCGGAGGAAAGGCTGGACCCCAGGGCCAGTGAGGCTTCTCCCCGGAACCTGTGATCTTGGCTTGGGCTGTGGGAAACCCCTGGGCAAGAACCAGGGCTCACCTGAGGTTGGGGAAGGAGGGGTGGGGATGTTGGGAGGAACGGCTTCCATGTGCCAGGCAAGGTGGATGCGGTGCCTGGCTGTCTCCTGCTGCATAACCTGCTCCTCTCTCCGGCCGAATTCCATCCCTCTTGGTCTCCCTGGGGCAGCCTGTGGGTGCCAGGACCATAGTGACTGTGGCTGAGGATGGCCCATGGTGTTTCTGAGAGCTGGCTGGCATTTTGGAGCACAGCCCTGACATCTGGCATTGTGCACAACTGGGAATGCTCCCACAAGGTGCAGGGAGCAAGGGCTCTGCTCAGCCTTGGGGTTCACCCCCATGGTGTGATGACCCCCAATAGGGCACAAATGTGCCCCTTGAGAGTGCTTAACCCTTTCCCAGTGCCCTTCTCCTGCTGGACACTCTAAAGGATTCCGCAGAGCCCAGCCAGGGCTGCCCATGATGTCCCTCAATTTCTCCATTGCCCCTGACTGCAAAGACACTTTATGGAGAACACACCACGTTGCTTCATGAGCAGGTGAGCAATGGGAGTTACGAACGTGGCTGCCAGACACTCAAACCATTGCCAGGACCCACATAGCTCCCTGAATCCCTTCATCACCTGCCCTGGGAAAAAGCAGCTCCCACTGCAAAGCCTCAGGGCTGCCTGGTAGCAGTGGCTCAAAGAAGTCTCTGTCCCCTCCACCCTCAAACTGGAATATATGGGGGTTCTAGCACCCATGCACGTGGGGCTGGATGGGGCTTAGTTCTCCAAGTAGAGCCCATCTGCTTGCTTGATGTTTTCACCACCACCTATGGGGTGGAGAGGCAAAGCAGCAGATGTGGGTAGCAAGGGTCATGCACTCACCCAAAGCCTTCAGACCCTCAGGATGTTCCTGGGTCTCATGCCACAGCTGCCAGAAAGCTACAAGCCTTCCCCAGAGATTCAAGGGAAGCACTCTGCTGAGAAATAGATGAGAAGGAAAACAATCCCCCAGCACACAAACATCTTCATCACCCTCTGATGGTCTCTCTTCCATGGTGGCTGTTATGGTGGGGACGAAGCTGGGGCTAAAGGTCCCAGCTGGTTCTAATTAACCACTAATCATCAGCTACAAGGGGAGGGTGATGGAGGCAGGAGGAGAAATAGAGCCATCTTCCTCTCCTCCTCATCCTAGCAGGATGTGGGGGCTTTGCAAAGGTATGGGAGCAGCCAGTGTTGTGGGGTCTCCAGCTCTGTGTCCCAGCAAAGGATAGGCAACCTGATCCTCTGAAAATTATCCTGAAACACACATGTGCTGGGGAGGAGGAGATAATCTGTGTGGATGCATTGGTCCTTGTCTTCTCAGCTGCCTGCAAGGGACCCAAGCTTAATCGCTTTGTTCTGGGGCTTTAGGCTCTCGTGGCTGGGATTAGGTGCTCACCAGCTCTGTGGTCAGGACACCCTTTCCCCATCTGCAGGATCTGGATTGAAACCTGGCACTGTGACCAGAGTGGGACTAGATGGGGCCAGGCAGTGCTGGGGTGTGAAGGGCAGAGGCTGCTTTCAGAAGGGGGGCTCTGCTGCTTCTGGGTTCTTGAGAGGCAGGAAAACGCAGCTGCTGGGGCAGCCCTTGGTGAGGGGGTCTGATCCTTACACCTCCTCCATAAGCCCATCTGTGGGAGAGGAAGAGCCAGGGTGGTGGCACCCAGTGCCAGGACTGCAGAGGCAGATGAACCGTGGTGGTGGGACAGCCACCCTCACCCCATGACCCTCCTCCTGCCTCCTGGCAAGCTGGGGTCAGAGCTCCAGCAGGCAATCTTGCACAATGAGGGTCTGACCCCTATCCCCTTCTAATGGCAGGACCTGCATTAGGGGGTGCAGGAAGCCAGCACCTTCCCTGTGCATCTGCAGGTTGCACAAGGGGTGCTTTCCTCTTGGAGAACCTCTTCCTCCACGCTCCAGCCAGGCAGCATGAGCCATGCTTGCCATCCTGTGTGCAGGATCCTTTACAACTTTTAGTGCTTCCTCTCCCCTCAGTCATGGGGCAAAAATCAGCTTCCCCCTCTGCACCCGTGCTCTGCAAAGACCCCCTGCCCCCCAAACCCATGGATCTGTTGGAGGAGAAACTGAGGCAGGAGTTGGCACTGGTGCTGCCAGCATCCCTTGCCCTCGCCTGAGCACAGCTTTAGAATGGCCACCGGGTCCTGCTCCCTGCACCAGGAATTTGCCTCCTTGAATCAGACCATATTCTCCCAAGCAGCTCCCAGGCTGGAGAGGGAAACTTGGCAGCTGCTAGGAGGGAGAGAGGAGGGGACCCCTCTCACGGTGCTGGCAGCGCTCAGCCCCGAGGAGAGCGGGATTTCTGTTCTTCAACCATTTACTCGGCAAAAGCTGAAATCGAGGTGACTTCCAGTTTGTGAGTGGAGAATGTGCTCTCAGAGAGCCTCGAAATGGTGTATTTTCTGCTGGCCTCGGTTCAGACAAACCCACAAGCAAACATATTTTTTTGTATAAATAAGACAGTGTGTCTCGCCAGTTAAAGCAATTCAAACATGAATGTAGCAATTTAATTGGTGCCAATTGCTGTGTCTCGGTAGCATTAAGATTTCAGTCACAGACTCTTGTGCATGGCAGACAGGCCACAAGTGGGAAGGCAGAGGGACCAGCAGGATGGGGCCTCACACCGAGGGGCAAGCTTGCCTGTCTTCTGCCCCTCTCCTGCCTACTTTGGGAGCCTCATGCCCTGGTGCTGCCTGTGGGGATGCGCTGAGAAGTTCACTTCTGAAGGAGGGAAAAGGTACCTCCTACTCCAGCTGTCTCCTGGTTTGCAGGCTGTGGTCTCACAGCCAACACAGTGTCCTGGTTGTATCCACCACTTTATCCACCTGTTATGTTTGTTGCTCTTGCTCCTGCTCCTGCACCTCAAAGCCTCCTGCAAGCCCCATCACTCACCAGCTCTTGCTGAGCACAGGGAGGATGGGTGTTAGCAGGCACCTGGACAAAGGAGGTGCCCCAGCAGGCATGCTTTGAGGAGGAGAAGTCCTCCTATGGCTGCAGGACATACACCATTCCCACTGCACAGAACTGCTTTTCCTGGCAGCAACCTTTCTGTGGGAGCTTTTCAGAGTTCCCTGCATGGACTCGCCACTCCACACTCTTCTGGCCCTGCAGGTTGGTGGCTGCAGGAGAATGGTACAAACACAGATTAGGGCATGCCCCAACCTGTGCCGCAGGTGTTCGCTCAGAGATGATGAAAATGCAGGAGCAGCACATCACTGCACATCTGCTACCAGCCTGGGAGGGTGATGGACCCATGGGACCCCCTTGTTCAGCACATGACCTGTCCCAGTACCCCCTCTGTATATCCTTGGCATGTGTCTCTGTCCCAGCCAGGCCTGCTCCGTGTCCTCCATAGAGCCAGGAAAGCGTTGCACTTCCAGGAAGAGGCATCCCAGCAGGAGAGGAGCAGGGTAGAGGTGTGCTTGGCTCAGGGAGCCTAATTAGGCAACTGGGGAGAGAAGGAGGGGAAACAGCCACCCCTAAAACAAGCCTTGTTATGTCCAATTTGCCTGGTGGAGCGGAAGGAGCCTCCTGGAGCCACTCCAGCCTCTCAGGAAACAATACCCAGTCTATACCCTCCCCTCGCAGCTCCTCTCCAGGGGATTTCTTTGCCTTGGTTAAAGTACAAACAAACAAACTCCCCAAAGTGTTCGGCCCGGATCCTCCCTCACAGCGATAGGATGTGCCCAGCCAGCCCCTGGCTCGTGCAGCTCTCTCCAGCTCTGGGCCAAAGGCAGCCCTCCCTGCCAGCACCGACCACTGCTCTCCCATGGGATCTGGCCACCAGAAGCTCCTCTGCTCCCTGCCCTTTGCTGCTGCATCCCGGAATGACGCTTCACCGGGGCCTGACCCTATGAACGCAACTGCAGGCCCATCCCACTTCAGCATGGCATCAGTCACCAGGGCCAGAAGGACCTTGGGGACCACCAGGTGCCAGTGTGGAGCTGGGCACAGGAGTCCCTGCCCGGACCCTCCTGCAGCAACCGGTCACACCAACCCATCCTTTGGGTGATGCCATGGCCAGCCAACACAGTCTCTTCTTGCACAGCATTGCTCTCACAGCTAGAGGCCATTTCCTAACCTCAGCCTCTGCTGCTCACCAAGACAATTCCATCTTGCCCTAGTCTTGGAGAAGGTCCCAGGTCTCTGCTCTTCCTAACACTGCTGGTGTGAATCCTGTTACAGTCCCATCAAAAACAAGGCTGAAAGAAATCCTGGGGTCATTGCCATGATGCAGTGCCCACATCTCCCCAGCCAGATGTTTGCTTGACATGTCCTTTGAAACCTGCAGGGCTGAAGGCTTTGAAACTACAGACATTTTCCCTAGAAGCTTATTTTTCTCTTTGCAGCGACCTTTCCTGTGCATGAAGCCTGTTATGAAGACTGTGTGCTGCCTCCCCCAGATGCCCAGTGACAAACTAACCCCATCAGCTGCAGGTGTACCTGCACCACGCTGCAATCTGGTTTGTGTGCACGACAGCCCCCCCGGATCCTTTCCCACTGTATGAGCTGCTTGGGCTGTCAGCTCCCAAGATCATGCTCAGTCATTTAACATTTCCTTCCTAATGGCAGCAGGCTGTCACACCTTGGTGTTGCCTGGTAGACAACCAGACTCCTCCCAGAGCCCTTGGGGTCCTCAGAGTTTAGTATATGCACCCATACCTTACCTAGGTAGTTAATGTAGAGATTGTGGAGGACCAAGCCCAGGCCACAGCCCTGCAGGACTCCACTAGAAATGCCCAGGACTTTGGACAACAAACTGTGGTCAACTTCCCCCAGACTGCAGCGTTACAGCTGGCCATGCTTGGGTTCAGACCACGCTCCCCATTGAGACCTGAACCCCCAGCCCTGTGTGGGGATGCAGGACATAAGCTCAGGGCAGAGAATTAGGTGGCTGCAGTCCCTCTGCTTGCTCCTTCAGCAAGGACCCTCCGTGCTGATCAGCTGGAGGAAGGGGCAGCCAGTTTTAGGTAGAGAAAAAAATCCCTTTGCCTGCTGCAAATGAGTTGCTGGGACTTGATACTCCTCCAAATCACTGACCCCTCTTGATGCACTGACTGACTCAGGAGTGTGTCCTGGACCCAGGGACATTGGCTGGGTTGGCAACCACCACTGGGTCCACAGCACACCCGAACCTGAGTGGCATCAATGTCGAGGCGTGACTCCAAGCTCCATATCAGACTATGCCTAGGGCTGGCTGCCAACTGGGGTGGCTACCTGGTATCTCCCCCTCAGAGCCAGCCCAACACGTACCCCTCTGACAGGCAGAGTGGCATCTTTACCACTGGCTCTGAACGAAATGTGCCCCTGTCCCAAGAGCAGGGGATTGTCCTGCAGAGTGTTGAGGGGGAAACGACACTCCAACGAATTCCTCAACAGCCCCCAAGGAGCACTGGGGTCTGCACGACCTCCAGTGAGAGGATTCCTTTCCAGAGAGCTGGAACAGAGCAGGAGAACGAGCTGGTGCCCAGATGGGCGACGCGAGGGCTTACCTTGGGCAGGGTCCCACCAGGCGAGTGCCTGTGCCGTACGTCCCACCAGCGCTGGCTGCCCCGAAATTCCTTCCTTTCCTCCTCCGCACTCTTTATCTGCTGCCTGCTGAGGCTCTCCCTGCCCTCCCAGCCTTCCCCAGCTGGCAAAGCTTTTCCACTTAAAGGAGAAAGAAAGGGTAGGGAAGAAATGAAGTGCAGGGGAGGAGGGGAAAAAAAAATCAAATCAAATCAAAAGGAGAGGCAAGGCTGTGCCTTGCTTGGGCTGCAGCCAAGCCTTCTCTCTGCTCCTCTACTGCATCTCAGCAGTGCCCTGGGCAGCCCCCAGCCCACCTGGGAAGGGGTTCGGCCACCTTGGACCCCAGCAGGGAGCAAAGCCCTGGGCTGAGGGATGTGCACGCGTGTGTGTGCGTGTATAAATAAAAGAGACCTCAGGAGGAGGAGAAGGGGGGAGGCTGCTTCGCCAATGAGGAGTGGAGTCCCTCCGACTTCCTCCCTCCACCCTCTGCGGGGACCCTTTGCAGAGCAAAACTTGCGATCAAAGCCCTGCAGATGAGTGCAATAGGGAAAAAAAAGGAATTAAAAAGAGGAGGAGAAGCCAAAGTGGCTGCAAGGAGAGGAAGGTTTCACTGCAGGCTGCCGATGACAGGGAGCAGCAAGGGCCCAGCTAACGGGAAACAAAAAGGGTCTGGATCAACCCAGCTCTCGCCTCCTTAAACCAGAGGGAAGGAGCTGCTCTCTCCCTGTGTCTGCTTTCAATTCTGGCCTTTTTCCCTGTTTTCTTTTTCATTTCTTTTTTTGTTTCCCCTCAAGCCCCCTCCCTCCCGTTTTCTTTCTTTTTTTTTTCTTCTCTCTTTCTCAGGATATGAGGGGATGTTTAGAAAATCCACTGCCCACGCCAGCAGCTGACTCATGTTTTTATTAAAGAGGGCCTGTACTGAGCCGACTCCGCGTATTCCCCCCGGACTCCTCCCTGGGCAATGCCGAGCCGGCACTGCGCCTCCTGCCCCGCTGACCCCTGGCTGCTCAGGGACCGCCAACGTGCCCACCCAGCCCTTTCTTTTTGGAAAGGGAATAAAAGCTCTTGTACAACTGGGATGCTGCATCAGAAGGTGGGTTTGTTTGGGGTCTCGGAGCTGCTTGGGCTGCTGAAGGGAACGGAGCTGGAAGAGGTGGCAGGAGCTCCTGTTTCCATCTCGGCCATGCCATCATCTCAGATGTCCCACACCCCTCCTTCCCTGCGGGGTGGAAACTAGTTAATGGACCTGCTTTAAATCCTTGTCATACCTTGATAGGTTCAAATAAAGCCTCTGAGAAACTCTCACCAGGAAAAACATTATCATTTGTCCATAAGGGTTTTTTTTGCAGTTAGTTTCGTCATTGTAATAAGGTGAAGAAGCTCTTTGGATCTAAACATCTTTTTGACCCATCAGTTCTTATCAGGTTGAGGTTCAGACTGGACTTAAGGAAAAATTTCTTCACTGAAAGGGCACTGACAGAGGCTGCCCAGGGAGGTGGTGGAGTCCCCATTTCTGGAGGTGTTTAAATGACAGGTGGACGAGTTTTTCAGGGATCTGGTTTAGTAGTGGACAGGTACAGTTGGACTTGATGATCTCAAAGGTCTTTTCCAACCAGGTGATTCTATGATTCTACGATCACCCTTTCCACCTAGAGGATGTACTTTTGTCTGATCCAAACAAGAAAAAATGCAAAACCCCTCTGGCTACTGAAAAAGGAGACTTCCCTGGAAAGACACCTTTCTGTCTTTCTTTTTTAATTTTGCAGGAATGAAAAAGCCTTTCCATAACACAACACCACTGAAATCTGTGTTCCTGGCTTGTTTGCAAGGCAGACTCATCCCCTCCTGCCTTGCTAACAAATGCCTGCACAATGGGCATGGGTAATTCCTTGGCTGGATGAGCCCAAGAAACTGTTACTTATCACCTGCTATCTGTGTGTTTTCCTTGCTTTATTCAGTGCAGCTGTGGAGGGCAAGGAGGGATGGGCTGTGGCATCCTTGGTTTTTTGCAGGCACAGAGGTGGCACTTTGCATGAGGGGTCTCATTCCAGCTCCATTCCTGGCAGGATCTGGCAGGTGGTAGGGGAGATGTGTCCCTGACTGAGCCCAGAAGGAGATAGAGGCTGGGGAAAGGAAAGATGCTGAAGAGATGCTCCCCAGGAGCTGGAGGGGCTCTTGCCTTGAGCTGTGTGGAGGGGTGAAGCAGCGATGGCTGCACAAAACCCTGCTGCTCCCCTGTGCTGGGCTGGCTGCATCCCTGACTCCAAACACAGTGGTGGCCACACGTTGGGGGGCCCTGGCAGTTCCCCAGAGCCAAGATGGTCCATCATGTAGAAGAAGAGCTGGCAAGTGTGAGAGCAGCTCATATGGGGAACAGGCAGCTGAGGGGACGTGCCGTGCACATGGCTCTTCCTGACACTTCCCAAGGGATAAAGATGAGTCTCATGGGTCCCTGCATGGGGACGTATGAGCTGCTGGGAATAGCCCAGCAGAGCTGTTTCCCGGCAGCATCCTCCCTCCAGGACAGCATCACTGCTCCTGACACAACAGGAGACGAAGAAACTGCTGGTACAATCCTGCTTGGTCCATCAATCCAGGGACAGGTTCCTGAGTACCACTGCTTTCCCAAAGCTCAGAACCACTCGCCTGTAGCCCTTGGATGCCATGTCCAACACCACAAGCAGGTTCTGAGAGGGAGATGACTAGGAGCCTGTGGCCAGGCATCCTGGGGAGAGCAGGGGTGGAAATTCTGGCATGGATCATACAGGGGGGGCAGAGAATCCTGATCCTGAGGTGGGACATATTCCCCCCCTTCGCCTCCTCCCTCCAAACACTGATGCCCACTCCTGGGCTGGGAGCAGGGGCAACCTGGATAAACAAAACCCTCTTGCAGAAGAAGCTCTGCAAAGGTCAGGGTTCGGTGTTTTGGGCTGCTGGAAGAGCCCTGGAGAGCCTACAGTGCCCCAGCAAGCACACAGCAGCCTGTGTTGCAGGTCCCCAGGGAGCATCCAGGGCTGTGCACTTTGTTTAGGAACAGCACGTCAGGGTCACAGCAGCTCCTGGGAAAGGCCAGCTCAGAGGAAGCACTGAGGCAGAGGGACTGCTTTTGCGAGCGCGTGGGTGGAGGGGAGCAGCTCAGCTACCTCTGCCTCATCCACTGCTCATTGCTCACCTCTATTTTTGGTGCCTGCACCCCTCCATTTGTTCTGCTTGCAGGACTTAGTGATTCCCCCAGGGCTGGGACAGCTGTAGTGTGGGCTGCCAGAGCCACTCTCAGCTGAGCTCTCCAGCCTCAATAAGCATCACCAAGTGCCAGCAGGCGCCTGGGGTCACGTAGAGCAGCATTTCTGTTGGGGACAGTGGCCGTTGAGAAAGGGATGCTCCAGGGCATTTGGACTGTTCTGGCATCACCTGGATCAGAAAACCTTTCCAGCCTCCTGCCCCAACCCAGGCAGAGCTGGGGCCATGGGTAAAAGCCCATATCCTGCACCCAGTGTGGGAAAGAGACACCAGAGGTGAGTGACCCAACATGATGGTGGGGACAGCTGTGCTATGGTCAGTGACATGTCCCATGTGCCAGCAGGTGAGAGGCAGGTAGGAAAAAAAAAGCAGATCTTGGCCTTTCCTGCTTCTCGGAAGGTTTAACAAGGGCCAGATTTGCCAATGGCTTTGGTTCCTCTGAGCCTCTATCAACTCCAAGTCAGCACAGCAATTTCAGTATTGCTCTGATGTGGTGCTGAGCTGCAGACCTCAAGAGAGGAGCAACGGGTGCCAGGGGGCACGGCACCACATCTGGGCAACACATCTGGCACGGCAACCGCCAGCACTGCTGGATCCAGCTCTCGGGCACTGGGGAAAGCTAAACAGGGTCTTCATCCCACCCTTTCCAGAGCTCTCCCTTGGCCTCTTGAGGAACCACTACCCTGTGCACGGTTTTGCTTCACCAGGGTGGCAATGGATGACAGCAGTCCCCAGGGAGGAAGGAGAGGCTGGCCTCCTTCCAGAGTGACCATACAGCCAAGCACAACACGCTGAGGAGCATCCTAGGCTGGAGAACATCCTGCAGCACTGCGAACACCAATCACCAGAGCTGGGGTCATGGTGGTGTCAGGAGGCAGCGCTGAGCCATGCGCCGTATGGTGTCCCTACAGATGCTGACCTGTCCTCTACTTCCCCCAGACTCGTGTGCTTGGAGGAGGCACTAGCCAGTGGTGGAGGATGTTAGCCCACTGCCTTTCCCCACTTTGGGACCTTTCCACCCCCATCCCACGCATTCTTCCTAACCCCCACGACACACTTCAGGATTAAAAGTGCTCTGCAGAGCCCCGGGAGGCAGCGGCTGCTCCTGGGTGAATACTCACAGTGATGCTGTCCAGTCACCCCAGACTTTCCCACACATCTGCAGCCACTTAATGTGGGAATAGTTAACCCTCTGCTTACACAGTGCCTGAAGCACAGCAAAGGGGTGAAGTGTGGCCTCAACGCTCCATGCTGGACCCCGGCCACTCCTGGGATGCTGTGGCTCCCATCGCAGGCAGGGTGGGAGAGCCGTGCTCAGCACCCATTGGCTGCATTGGGAGCACCCAGCTCTGTGCCAGTGCAGTGGGAATCACCCCGGAAACCTGCTGAGAGCAGGGGCCCTGCAAGCACTGGAAAGCAGAGAGATGATGAGCATGTCCCTGTCCCCAGTGCCCTCTTGAGGCCGGTCGCAAGGTTTGTGGCATTTGCATTTTGCCAGCAAAGCTGATCCAGATCTTGAAGAGTGACACTGAGTCCTGAGGAGGGGACAGTGGGGCTGTGCAGTAGGGCTGGCAGTACAGAAATTTTGGCTACCCCAGTCCAGCCCCTGTCTCTCTGGGGAGCAGCTCTGCAGAGCCCTTCTTAGCATGGGGACACAAGTGCCAGCAGAGACAAGGCTCAGGCATCTGGGGAAAGGGGAGTCTGCAGCGGGGCTGATGGAGTGGAGCAGGGGGTTCCCTCTGCAAGACTGTTACACAGATGTCCCCATTGTCAGAAAGGAGGGGATGCTCTTGGGACACTCAGTGGGACGGCTGTGTTGTCCCATCCCTCCCTTGCTCTCTGGGATGCTGCTCCAAAGGTGTACGGTAGGAAAGATGCACAACAAACATGCTCTGCTCTCCTGTTCCTCCTGCTGCAGGATGGTGGCAGGAGAAGCTGCGGAGTGGGAGGAAGGTGCTGGCTGGGCTGGGGTGTGCATTGAGCCACACAGCTCTGGGATGTGAAGGTCTGAGGCCACAGGTTTGTCTTTGGGAGCAGCAGGGGCTGGGGACAGTGGGGAGCCCATGGGCCCATGGGGCTGCCAGTGAGGTGGTGGGGCAGGAGGCTCTGGGGTGAAAACGGAGTGAGGGGTGGCACCTTCTTGGCCCTCTGCAGGCACCTCCCCTGTCCTGTTGAAATCATGGTTCAGAACAACCTGAGGGTCAAGAAAGGGCTGTGGTAAGTGCCTTCTCCATGATAGGAGGAGGTGGTGGGATGGTGGTCTGCTCTGCAAACCTGTCCCATCTGTGATAAGCTGTCCCTGGGGACCTCCCAGCCCTCCTGCTTCCAGGAGATGGCATCGCTCCATCACGGATAGCAGCGCCAAGCCCCAGGGAGCGGCTGGGAAACCCTGACCCTGCATTCGCATGTTTTCCACTAGCAATATAAGCTCTAGAGGACTAAAGGAGCTCCCCGGGCTGAGTTTGGTGCTGGGGCTCTCTGGGCTGGATGGAGAAGGTACTGCCACCTCCTCTCATGCAGCTGGAGACCCTTGAGGTCTCTGGCAGTCTCATGGAAACCTGGTGTGGGTGGCATCCTGGGGAACTGAGGGTTCCGAGCAGGATTCTTTAGCCCCAGTCTAGCAGCTGGAATGCTCCTGGGGAGTCCATGAAGGGGAGCCCATGGAGAGCTCTTCACCTGGCTCTTCACTGGCATAAACTTTGCCAACCATAATCCTACTTGCAATAGACAGGCCAAAGAAAAGGAAAAGAGGGAAGTTATTGTCAGTGGATCTTTATGGCCCAGTTGTGTTCCTCTGCCCTCTTTGCTCCAAGCGGAGGGAGCTCATGGCACAGCTGTTCACAGGCACCTGGTGATGTTGCACCCTGCTGAGCCCTTCACCTGCCCTGGGGAGGATGCAGGTGTAGGCTGCTGTTCCCAGAACCCTGTACCCCTCGGTCCCCAGCAGCTGCCTGAGACCTTGGCCATGGCTCCACAAGCTGGGAAAACGGAAAGGGGGGGCCTGGGCTGTCTGTCAGTTCCCAGTAGAAACAGCCAGCAGCAGGGACAACCCCAACACTCCCCATCCCTGAAATGCAACCACCCCTGGGGTGGGACCCAGCAGCCACCTGCGTTCTTCTGTAACTCCCACTTTATTCGGGGTGGGAGGGGATTTCCTTTTTTTCCTGGTCCCTGAGCCAGCATCTCATTGCTGGCAGGAGGAGGAGGAGGGAGAAGAAGACGACCTTGGCTCTTTTGTTTAAACAAAGCCATGGCTGTGCTGAGACACTGGGAAAAGAAACAGTGTAGCTGGAGTTATCCGGCACATCAGTCAGTCTGTGGTGTGAGCTGGGATCATTGCTGAGTGGGATGGTCACCTTTGTCACGAGGCAGGGAGCTGGGGCAAGGCTGGGCAAGGGGCAGGGGACACTGCAGGGCACAGGGAGGGGAGAGAAGGATGTCACAAATTTCTCACCTCTCACCTGGCTATGTGAGGTCTTGGGAAGCAGAGTCTGGGCGATGCTGGCTCAGGGGGTGCCGTCCCACTGCTGGGGTTTTACTCTGCTCCTGTCTTGCAAGTCATAACCCTTACCTTTTACAATCCCCCTTTGATCTCATCCTGGCTCCCACTTCCTTGCAGGGAGCGGATGTGGCACGAAGGCCTCCAACTACATGTAATATTTTCACCCAGTTTCAGGTGGAATTGGGGCTGGAGCAATGGGATGACACACCCACTGCTGATGCAGAGCCACTGAGGGTCCATGGCTCTGGGGCTGGGGTGCTGCCCTGTTACAGCTCCAGCACAGCACATGGGAATGGCAGCAGCCTGGCCTGGCCGCAGCTGGGAGAGCTGTGATGTGGGAACAGTAACCTCTCCCAAAGTCCACGTTGAGCAAACAGATGACAGCAGTGCTGTGGGGGCTCGGGCACGTGCCAACCCCTCCATGAACACGGGAGAGCTCAGGATGCAGTAAGAAAGGCTGGTGTGGGAGCCTCCAGGGCCCTTGGGTGCTGTCCCTCACCCACCCATTAGCATTGGGACATCTGCCACCAACTGCAGGGGTGGAAAGCAAGAAATGGTCACACATCAAAGACTTGGACCTCCTCAAGCCAGAGAGGCTTCTCTGGTTTTGTTACCATTTTCCTTTTAACCCCACAAATCTGAGAGGCAATCGCACACTGGAGACAATTCCCAGCTTCAAAACAGGAAAAGCTCTGGAAGTCTCTTGTTTTATCCCATCCTCTCAATTTCATTCTAAATATTTTTCCCCCTTTATTTATTTATTTACTTATTTACTTACTTACTTATTTATTTCTGTTTCTTATTGTCAAATTCCAGGCTGTTTCTGTCCCAGAGTGTGAGGACTGACCAGCCCTTGCCCTGCTCATGTTTCCAGCAGGGGAAGGGGCTGGCGTGTAGAAAAGTGCAGAGGTGGCCTTAGGGAGGAGACAGGAGACCCTTCTGGAGCCTCTGCGGGGCTGCACTTCCATGAGAAGGAAAAGCCAGCAATCACATGATGACTGGATGACTGTGACTATGCAGTGGTGGCCAGCACAGTCGGAGTGTGACACTGGTGGGGAGTGGAACACTGGTGGGGATGATATTCTCAGCTACAGGTGATGGGTCATGCCTGGATGGTGCAGAGCTAGTCCTTGGCCCCTCATCCCCTTCCAGAGCGGAGGTGTGTCTGGCCCGATGGGTGCCACAGGGGTGATCTCTGCTGCGGGGTGCTTCTGGCCAGTGGTCACCTTCTGCCATGCAGGCAGACACAGCTTCACCAGGGTCCTGTTTCTGCTTGGTTTTCCCTATCAGAAAACATATAGGGATCTTTTTACTTCTTTAAAAGTGAAAACAGGTGAGATGCTCCTCTTACTGCAGGGTTGTGAGTCCCTTGGAGACATGTTGGGAGCCAGGGGCTGCTTGTTGGTCCATGCTGGGGGTATTCCCCCTGCACACAGCTGGCTCTGTCCGTCTGTCCTTCTCTGCAGGGCCAGGCTGAGGTTCTGCTTTCAGGGTTGGAGAGGTGGGTTTGCCCCTGGGTGGAGTAAATGCAGGAGGACCCAGCACCTTCTCTCCTCACCAGCCCCCCATTTCTAACTCAGGTTGATGCTGGCATCGGGTGCGGGAAAGCACCACCCCGGCTTGAGGATTTGGTGTCCCCCAGTGTGGGGAACAGGTCTGATGGCAGGCACAGCCCAGCTTGTCCCCTGCCCACAGCTGGGATTTAATACGAGGGCTCAGCCCAAGTCACCCTGGTGCTGGGATCTGGATGGCTTTAGAGTTGGGGTGAGCTCCCGTGGGGCATCTACACCCACGATGCCCTGGTGTCCCCAAAGCCGGCTGCTACAAAGGGACCACTGTAGGGTGGTGGCAGTGGAGGGGACGTGGGGTCCTCAGTGCTCCCTGGGGTCACCTACCACCTCGCCCTCCCCTGCAACTGGGGTGGGAGGTTTGAATTCGCCCCCTCTCCCGCCGGGGTTCCTGCACTTTGAAATGCAAGCCTGCCTTTCAATGCAAATGCTGCGAGAGGTTGGGCCCAATAAAAGCCTGTGGGCAGGGAGGTGCCTGGCCCTGGGACACAGCTCCCCAAGGCGCCCAGGTGAGCAGCAGCGAAGAAGGGGTGGCCACCTCCCCACCAAACCAACCGCGGCGCAGCATGTGCGCGGAGACGGCCGGGGAAGATGTATGTAGGCTATCTTTTGGATAAGGACACCAACATGTATCCCAGCCCTGTCCGGCATCCCAGTCTCAACCTCAACCCCCAGAATTATGTGCCGGGGCCGCCCCAGTACTCGGACTTCGCCAGCTACCACCATGTGCCAGGGATTAACAGCGACCCACACCATGGGCAGCCGGCGGCCGCCTGGGGCTCTCCCTACACCCCTGCCAAGGAGGACTGGCATTCCTACGGGACCGCAGCGGCGCCTTCCACTGCCAGCCCAGGGCAGTTTGGATTCAGCCCCCCAGATTTTAACCCCATCCAGCCCCCAGGGCCTGGACTCCTGCCTCCACCCATCAGCAGCTCGGTCCCCCAGCTCTCCCCTAACGCCCAGAGACGTACCCCGTACGAGTGGATGAGGCGCAGCGTTCCCAGCACCAGCAACAACGGTAAGGGAAACCCCAGCTCTGCACCCCTGCACCTTCCTCCATGCAGAGGATCCCTGGGCTTGAAGTTCCACAGGGTTGGATTCTGCTCTGTGACTCTCCTGGCAAGGGGACTGCCATGAAGGGACAACACTCTTCGCCTGTCCCTGGCATGGTGCCTGGTCCCCAAAGATCAGGGGTCCCCATGGCCGTGATGGCAGAGGCCAAGAATGGGCAGGGAGGATTTTGACATTGCCAGCAGCTGGGGTTATATGGCTGGGAAGTCCTTTTTCCCAGGCAGTCCCTGCAGAGCCAGTGACCGCTGGGATCCCGAGGTTCTGCCACCCCCAGGGGCTGCCGGCCTGGGTGTCTCATGTGTGCAGGGGTGAGCGTGTGGGGCTGCAGCTGTGAGGCAGCATGCAGCTGTGTGTGAGACCCCGTGGATGGGGCTGTGCACACCTGTGTACAAGGTGCCTTATGCTCTGTGCCTGTGGAGTGTGTGTGTGTGTGTGCAGAGAAGGTGCAACGAGTATACCTGGAGGGAAGGGACTGCGTGTGCTGTGTGTACATATGCAGTGCACATGAGGTGCTATAGGCTCTGTGTGCATGTGCAAGGTACCCTAAGTAGGTGTCAGGGAGTGAGTACAGGGGATGCTGTGCCCTCAGTGTCTGTGTGCAAGGTGCTGGGTGTTGAGGATGGTACAAGGTGCTGTGTGTGTGCAGTGCGTGTGCACACATGGTGTATATATGCATGCATGGTGTGTGTGCAGGGTGCAGTGTGTGCAAGGTGTGGTGTGTGTGCAAGGTGCTGTGTGTGCAAGGTGCTCTGTGCGTGCACACGTGGTGTGTGTGCAAGGTGCTGTGTGTGTGCACACGTGGTGTGTGTGCAAGGTGCAGTGTGTGCCAGGTGCTGTGTGTGCACACGTGGGGTGTGTGCAAGGTGCTCTGTGCGTGCACATGTGGTGTGTGTGCAAGGTAAGGTGCTCTGTGCGTGCACACGTGGTGTGTGTGCAAGGTGCAGTGTGTGCAAGGTGCTGTGGGTGGGTTTGCATGATACATGTGCAAAGTGCAGTGCATTTGGGGACGATACCACGTGCAGGGTGCACGTGGGTGCTCTGGGTGCAGCACCCTGTGCGTGTGCACAGTGTGTGGGTGCCATGCACCAGCCAAGTGGGTGTCCCTGCTCACTCCCTACAGCTGGCTTGCGCACTGGCTGTCCCCAGGGTCCTGTTCCCCTGTACCCCGGGGTCCTGTCCTCATTGAACTCCTGACCTGGGACAGGGTGGGGGGAAGTGTCTGGGCAACCCCAGCCCCCTGTCCTGGCTGGAGGGGCCCTGCTGCCCACTTCAAAGGCAGCGGGCAGATCCCCCCTGGGGGCCAGCCCAAATTGACAAGGGCTTGGCTTTGTGATGGAGATGGTGGCCGGCTCCTTTGGCAACGAGGTGAGGTGCGGGGCCCTTTGTCCTACCCTGCCCGATCCCTTTCATCTTCCCCCCCCCAGGCTGGGATTGCCTTTGCCAGCCCAGCCTGACTGTCCTGCCCGCAGCAGGACCCTCTGCCCACCACTCCTCTCCCGTGTTGGCCATGAGCTCCTCAGAGCACGGCTGGGGCTGCGCTCCCTGCAGGAGTGACTCGGGGCATCTCTCAGTGCAAGTCTGGTTTTGGTTACCACTGCCCCATATCCCCATCACTGGAGCCAGGGCTACCTGTTGGTGAAGTGTCTCAAATTTTAGAATCATGGAATCATTAAGGTTGTGTAGAGACTCTCGTGCAAAAGGCTCATGCAGAGGTACCTGGGGTCTTCCAACATGGAAAACAGCTCCTTGTGTTTGATGAATCTCTGTGATGGGGATGGGATTGTCCCAGTAGGACCAGTTGCTGTTGTGGAGCAGTCAGAATATCCCAATAAATGGAAAAAAACAGTCTTGAAAGAGAAGAGGAGAGGCAGGCTGGTATTTCCTGGAGCATTTTTAGCACTGAATATACTTACTTAGGAAAAATACTTCACCCACAGCCAGTGATGGGGACTAAAGGCATGCCAGGGCTGAGAGCTTCCCTCTGATCTGGGGTGGAAGGGGGGGAGGGGGTGTCATTCTGCAGCCCCCCCCAGGCAGATGAGACCCTGCCACTTCTGCAGGTTTTGTGACTCTGAACATCTCAGTTTCTTCTAAGGAGAGAGGTGGGAGGGAAAATGAATGAGGAAAGACATCGGTGCTCCTCTCCTCTGGATCAAGGGCATGGTTTTACACCCAGCAGTGGGACCGAGATAAAACAAGGGCTTGAAAGTGCCTCTGATTGAGTTAGATGAGACAATTGAGTTGATTGAATTCTGGAAAAATATCAATAGTTGCTTAGTTTGTATCTCTTAGATTAAATACATACAAAGGGCAAATAATTCAGCCTTTCATGTAGTGGAGGAGCTGCCCCAGCCCAGGCCCAGCGAGGCAGGATGGGTGCTGGACTGAAAGCTGATTTCTCATGGTGCTTCCCCATGATGACCAGTGAAGTCCTTTTTCAAGGCACTTGCAGATTAAGGACCTCTCCACGTGTCTCTGCGGAGCCCAAGCCCAGATTTTGGCTGCAGTGGGACCATGCACTAAGATACACTGGGATGCAGCCTGTCTTTTCCTGGGCTGCCCTTTAAATAATAATAAAAAAGAGCCTTTCTCCATTAAGCTTGAAAGAGAGCAAGGCAGAGATGGGTTTGACATAGATAAGAGTGAAATTCTTAGATGAATCGTTTTATTGAAATCAATAAACTGGACTTTAATCAGTCTGGATTGATTAACTCCCCATCTCATGGCAGTGGGAGTAGGAAATGAATACACAGACTTTTTTTTTGCTATAAATATCAACAGTTTCATTGCGAATGCTATAAATCATAATACTTCAGGGGGCTGTAAATTAAGGTTCCCTCTCCGTCTTGCCTTGTATAAACAGCTCTTGGCAGCAGTTTGAAAGCTTTTGGGAAAGAGCTGTGCGGTGGTGAGCAAAAATGATACACAGGGAGTTTGAGTGTGTTGGGGGCTTCTGCAAACACAGTCCAGAGCCTGAGAAAAATCAGTGAGAGATCTCCTAGTGACTCACTGCAGTCACGCTTTACAGGGGGATGATTTTATATACCTGTTGCTAAACACGTGCATGCTTCAGCCAGCTGAACCGAGATAACCCTGCAGCAGAAGGGATTGTGGTGCCAGAGGTCTGGTTGATACAAATTGGGACTTAAAGGGAACCAAGCTGGAAGATGTCCCCAAGCCTCATTTCTCTCTCCAGTGTCACCTCTTTTTCTGCTCATAAGATCTTCACGAGCAGCGTGTCAGAGCCTCATGCTTCCTCCTTATTCACAATTATTTGCAAACTTCCCTGTGAATTGCACCCCAGCTCTATAAAAAGCTCAGGAAGGAGGCTGGAAAGAGTGGCTGGCTGAACTTTGAAATTCACCCTCTGCTCGTTAGTTATGCAAATCCTCAGATACTGCCTATGGTCTGGCTTTTAGGTCACTAATCGAGCTGGGCCACAGTGCTAAATATTGCAAGTGAAAGTGCCATTGGGGCATCCCTAGAGGATGCTCAGGGCTTTGTGTGGTATCAGTGCCTGTGGTACCCAGGCAGATTTTGGAGTGATGGGGAGTAAACAGTGGTGCTCTGAGCATGAGTGAGAGGTAATTCACTGGGTGTGCAGTTTTCCATCTCAGCGTTGACTGTTTCCATCTCTGTTTTCCAGTTCTATTTGTTCAGCCACAGTGAAGTCCATGAAAACTGGAGGAAAGAGTAAAAACCCTGTTAATGAGATAGAGAAGTGTTTTTCATAGACAGGCTGGATTCATAGATTCATAGAATCTTTTGGTTAGAAAAGACCTTTGAGATCATTGAGTCCAACAGTACCTGTCCACTACTAAAGCATCCCTGAGCACCTCATCTACCTGTCTTTCAATCACCTCCAGGGATGGGGACTCAACCACATGCCATGCATGGTAGATTTTAGAGTGATGGTGGTGGTTGGAGAACAGTGTATTTCTCCAGGCAGTTCCTCCTTGGGGAACCCCTCTTTAGGACATGGTCACTCCCTGTGAGACCCTTTGCTCCCCCAGGTCACTCAGTGTGTGAATGCATCGGGCCCCACTGGACTTCTCCCTTTGAATTATTAACTGACTACCTGCTCCTGGCCCCAGATGGGATCTGTTGACCACTTAGCCTGCTGGCCAAGGTACAGACCTTTCAAACTTTCCTAGAATTTACTTTTCTTGAACAAAAAGGGCTTCCCTGGAACACTGGCCATACCTACGTGATGGGCTTGGCTGGCTAATACCCTGGGATTAGCAGAGGGACACTTTAAACCCCTGGCCAATGACAGATATTTCCTACAGGGACCCTTCAAGGACGCCCACTCCAGTACTGTTAGCTTTGTGATTGCCCAGATAAGGGGCCAGATTCTTCGCCTGCACTGCCCCATAGTAAGGACGGGCTGAGCCCTATGGGGCTGCAAAGAAAGAGAGGAGTCCCCAGTGCCCAGCTGACACCACCACTGCCTTGCCGTCCTTCTCCTGCCTCAGCCAGGCCAAATCCAGCCAGGCAGCTGACCCAGACGAGCTGGATCCAGGCTCAGAACTACAGGGCTGGTGTGAAGGCAATGCTCTGCAACAGGTTATTTCCAACCCCCACACACTGGCCAGCCTGCACGGCGCCCTGACACTCCTTGCCCTCCTGCACTGGTGCGGTCTTCGACCCGGCACGGGAGCCTGGCTGGCAGTGCTTGGCTCTGGTGCTCATAAAACCACGGGAGCAACTGAAGGAACCTACCAGTTGCCAAAATAAATGATTGACTCACTACAGGGCTGGGAGATGCTTGCCTCAGGCTGCTGCACTTGGGGTTGAAGTATCTCCTGTTGTATTGCTCCGTGTCAGAGAACACGGGGTTTTGATGGGGAACTGCCAGCTTGCTGCAACCCCCAGCAACTTGTTCCTCATCCCCTTGAGGTCTGCAGCTCCTGGGAGGAGGGTTGCATTTGCCCCACACATGTGGGGGCAGAGCAGGCCCTGTCCCACTGTGCTGGCAGTGCACATCCCAGCCAGTGCTGCGCTCCTGTGGGTTGGTCTGTGCTCTCCTGATCCAGCTCTTCCCTGTGTCTTTCTGCCCTTTCCCTGCAGCCAGGTGCTGTGCACCAAGCCCTGGTCTCTGCCTCTTGGCTTTGCCAGTCTCACAATCTCCAGGCAAGCAATCCCCAGCCACACATGCTCACTTACAACTTGGGGCTTTTTTTGAATCACCCTCTGTGTGCAGGACACTACAAAGTCATCAGGACAAGTCGCATGGCTTTCTAAGTGAGATATTTCCAGTGCATGATGTATCAAACCAATCAGGTTTTATTGCCAGTAGGGTGTCCATGGGAACATTGCTGTTTGCTCTGAAGCACCAGGAAAAAATCCCCAAGTTGGGTTAGTGTCATGCGAACAGCCGTGTGAGGAGCTGCCCTCGGGGCAGGAGGGTCGTTGGGCTCCTCAGAGGGGCCCCAGTGCCTGTGGGCACAGGTGAATCCTGCCTTCAGCCCATTTTTCCAATGCCAGGCAGAGCTGGGGGAGCCTTGGCAGGGTCCATTGGGTGAGGACTCATCTGGCATCCCCTCCCTCTGCAGCACAGTGATATTAAATGTGTATGAGGCAGGGCGGTTCCTCTCATGCAGTTTTTGACATCAAAGAGTCATCTAAATCCAACACCCTTTAGCAGAGGAATGATCTCAGGCAGGGATCTTGGAAAGGATTGCCCTCCAGAGGGGCTCTCTTCTCGCTGGCGGTGATAAAGCAAACCACATGGCTCTGGTTCTTTGCCCCGCATTGGTTGTCCCATCCATCACCCCTCTGCTTCCTGCAGGGGAGGCAAAAAAGCTGATGATATTGAAGCATGCACGGGAAAGCTTGTGAAAATGCTGACCTGATGGTTCCCAGAACGCAGGGAGGGTGGGGGGCTCGGGTTTATCCCTCCATCCCCAGCCACAGTGGAGCGTGGGTGGAAGGGGGGAAGGAGGGGAGCAAGCGGGTGTGAAGGGGGGGAAGAAGGAGGGTGTTGGGAGCTCAGCCTCTGCTGCTGTCCGTGCAGACTTCGAAATTCCTGTTTCCAGTAGGTTTAGGCACAATGACGTGAGCTGGGCTCTTTGTCCCAAGCATCGGCATCACCGCTGTGCAGAGCAGCTGCTGTCACCTCTGCTCAGCAGAGGGAGCATCAACCCCTCCACGCAGCGGCAGCTGGAGCACATCTGGCTGCCAGATGCGGGTGACTCCAGCCAACCTGGAGGCTCCTCAGCATCAGAAGCTGACCCCAGCCCTCTCCTGGGCCTGGGGTCTCTGTCATGTGATATTATTCCACTGGCTGCTCCCCTCTTTACAGTGGGGTGTATTTCCCCCATGGAGCTGCAGCAGCAATGGGGGGTTACACTGCCTGGGGAGTCCCACCAGCGGTCACAGCCCATTGCTCTGACTCTGAGAATCCACTTTGGCTTGGAGCTGCTTCTGGCCTCAGTTTCTCCATCCATAGCATTGCCAAAGCTATGCCAGGTGTAGAGAGAACTTCTCCTTAGTGCTTTCCCTGGGGAGGAATGGCAAATCTGATGGAGCACTGATTCTTCTGTGATGGGAGGTTTTTATCCTCATTGCAAATAGACAATTCCCATTCAGAATGAAGCAGCTTCATTGAGAGAAGGCATCCCCCTGTGGGGAACAGCCTTGCACCCCATCTTGCTGCACTTTAACTCCAATGTGGATGGGTTGTTTTGTTGGTGCTCACCAGTGATTTTCACACCTGATGTTATTCAGCATTCAAATGTTGCAGTGCCATCAGATAGTGTGGAACCAGGCACACAGCACAGACAGACGGGCAGACAAGGCTGTCCAGATGGAGCCAGTGCATGACCAGAGCATGGCCAGGAAGGTGAGACCATGCAGGGTGGCTCTGGGAGAACATTGCCCAGCCTTTCCATGCCAGTCATGCGAGGAGCTGCACTCAGCAGGGCGTGCAGAGCTGCTGAGCAGCCACAGGGCCACCTGGCCTGGCAGCAGCACCTCCATCCATCCCTCATGCCAGCACCTCCAGTGCAAAGCACCGTGGCAACGCACCCACGCCCCCAGGCCTCAGGGACCTCTGCGGTGGGGCGTGACAGCCAGCACCAGAGTGGGCTCTCATCTCAGTGGCTCCAGGGATTAGATCTGGGCTGTTGTACCCCAGCTGCCCTGATCAGAGCCCTGATGGCTGCGTAGAAGCTCCACATGGAGCCAGGGTTTGCCGCTGCTGCAATTTTGAGCTGCTCTGACCTGTGAAATAGAGACCTTTAGAAAACTGTGCAGGTTTATGCTTCTTGGTGCTGGCAGCTGTTACCTCTGCTGTGGCTGGGAGGGATGTGTCCCATGGATAGGGTTCCTCTGTCCAGAGCTGACCTGATCCCTTCTTAATTGTACTGGATACAATGGGCTGGGTACATTGCTCTATAAGACTGGGGAAATGACAAGCTCCAGAAAATGTATGCAAGCTCTTTCTCCTTCACGACTTTCCACCTCTTCCTATAGTGCCACTGCCTCCCCACCGTCTCTCTTCTCCCTGGTTTAAACCAGCCTCTTCCCACTTGTTCTTACAGCTGCTCAACACCAGCCTCAAAATACGCTGTATTGTCTATCTGTGAGGGTGTCTGGGGGACCAGTGCTTATTGAAAGCCATCCTCTGGGCAGAACAGGGCTGGAGAGGATGAATTGCCATCTCTCTGGCAGGATCCACTGAGGCCATGAGGGTCAGGACCCTGTCCCCCTGTGTATGTGTGAGTGCGTGTGCGTGCACACTCAGGAGCGCGTCCTTTGGGGTTTGCATAGCACATTAAAGCTATTCCCTTATCTAATCATGGCTCAGGTGAGTGCTATTAGGGTTATACATTAACAGTGGTAATGATACCCTCTCCCCATGCAGCCACTGGCCCTGCCTTGATACCAAAGCCAAAACCATTCCCACTGGCTCCATGAATGGCTCCATTTGGCTGCCCAAACAGTTCCTTTGCCTGGTCTTTTGGGGACAAGCAGAAGGGACTTTAAACATATAGCAGGGCTGGAAGGGGTTAGAAGTGGTGCTGGGAGGCATCACCAGCACCCTCCTAGCATTCTATGCACCCTATCCATGCTCCCTCCTGGTGCAGCAGCAGCAGCTGTGGGCTATCCAGACATGGGACAGCCCAGGCATAGAATCATGGAACCATGGCTCTCGTAGAATCATGGTGTGAGATCACTGAGTCCAACCATACCTGCCCACTACTAAGCTTCCCATCTTTTCCTGGGAAATGCAGAGGCAGCTCCATCCCTCTGCTTGGCTCTGCTCCTCACTGTGGCACCAGGCTTTCCCCATAGGTACAGGAGCTCCCCTTAAGGAACTGGGTTGGCTCATCCCAAATTTCCTCTTTCCTTTCACAGAGCCATAAAAAGTCTCCAGGAGAGAATTAAGTGTAACCCAGCATTCATATTCAAGGTAGTTGAATTATTCATTGTCAATAGTATTTCTTTCGAGTCCTTTTCTTTTCCTTGTGAATCACCCACAAGATGTTCCTGAATTCAGCAAACATCACTGAAACCAGCAATTAGTTGAGATGAATAACTTTCCATCTCTGGCTTGGTCGTGAGCCTTCTGTTTTGAGTCTTTGCTACTTGATAGTGGGCAGTGAGAGGCTGGTGCCCACCTCTCATGGTGATGGTTTGCAAACACGGCCGGGTATCTGCTAGCTGAGGCCAAGCAGATGCTTCCTCAGGGATGAACAGTGAAGAGGGAATAACAAAGAGCAAGCTGTGATGGATCTGTTTACAGCTGCAGCAGGAAATAATAATTCCTGCTGAATTTCATGGCATATGTGGTATTCACAAACCGCCTCATTTCTTTATTCTTTAATTATTTTTTTTTTGCTTTATCTGTCAGTTCCTTTGCTTTCCAGCTGTTTTTTTCTCCAAGCAGTGGTATTCAAATAGCAATTTTGCAAATAAGATAATTTTGAAGTCATTATCTGTTCAGGAAGGTTTTTGCTTTGAAATTGAAAAGAAAAAAAAGATAAATTTATGTGAGAGAGAAAAGATCTTGTAGGAGTCCCTGAGCTTGGAGCAGAGACAGAGGGAGCCCCGTTTCTCACAGAGCTGCTAAATTCCACATAAATCTCCTCCAGGTTTATTCTATAACTCCCCAGGAACTGCTGTGTTTGCCAATTCAGCGCAGACCCCTCCTGGGCCGGGATGCACAGGTCCTTCCCACACTGATGAACCTTTCACCTGTGGGGCAGTGAGAGGTGGCAGCAACCTCTTGGGAAGGGCAGGGGTCCTGTGGGAGAGTGAGGGGAGACCGTGGGGTCCCGTGTGGGGCAGGTGATGCTGGCATCACTCCAACCCCACAGTGTGTCAATGGAAAGGGACAAATCTCCATGGCCAACTCTCCGTGGCAAACAACTCTCAGAGGGACAACTCTACAATGAAAAACTCTACATGGCCGACCTTCAACAGTGACAACTCTACATGGGGAGAGTTAGGGTTTGCGTTTGGGGCTCCTCGTGTGGATTTGTCCTTGTGGAGAGTTGGCTGTGTAAATATGTCCTGTGGAGAGTTGGCTGTGGAGAGCTGGCACACGGAGAGTTGTCTGAGACCTGTGTGCCAAAGAGGAGAGAAGCACCCAGCAAAGCTGCCATAGACCCCTCACACACTAAATTGCTGTATTTCAGCTGCACGTCTGCAAACATCTCCAGACACAGCTTGGTCCATCAAATTACCTTTTTTTACCTTGCTTTTACTTTCAGAGTCACCATGTGTGGCCAGAGACAGGTTTGTTCCTGGCAGTAGTGAGGAGGGATTAGGTGTTCTCTTCCAAACAGCCTTGTGATGAGCTCGGATCTCACTCTCTAAAGTGATGACTGAATTGATGACATCCTTCAAATATTTGTTAGAGACTAAAGCCCAGGCCTGGTTCTGTAAGATTTGGGTTCTTGCCATGCTCCTGTTGCCCTCCATGGATTGCTGGAGAGCTTTGGTGGTGCTTGGGGACTGCTTTGCAATCCTTGGCCATCCACTAGAGAATTTAATCCTGCTTGCACTAGGGTGATCACAATTTAATGTTATTTCTGGGATGTCTAGATGTTGATCTAGATTTGGCCCAGACTGATGGATGTGCCAAGGACTCTTTAGGGGAAAAGGATGAAGAGCATGACAGGCACACAAAGATCCCCTTTCTTGGGGAAGCAGGCTGTGAGGGAGCAAGGTTATACAGGTCACTGCGCCACTAGAAATCCCTCCCTGCATTTCTGTAGCAGTGATGGGCTGTATCTTGTCCATGCTGGTACACTCAGGGCAGCCCTGGGGAAACCCATGGAGCTGTTCTGGGCTTCTCCTTCCCCTGTCCTGTGGCAGCACTGCTCTCAGCAGCAGAAAGTAAGGAGAAGATGGGTAAACATATTGCCCAGGCAAACAAATAGCCAGGTCCCCAGTCAGAAGGACAGTGGCTGCTCAGCTGAAGACTGGTGCCCTGGAACAGGACTTTGTTATTTTGGGTGGAGAAGGAAATATTCACATCTGTGTTTATTCCCCTCCCATGGGCTCTTCTGTAGAGGAAAGCACCAGGGACTTGTCAGCAAACTGCTGGGCATGGGTACCCTTCGTCAAAGTGCCACCCACACCCCTGTGGCCCCAGCCCAGGCAGAGCTCAAGCCGTTGGCTCTTGTTCTGCAGCTTGTCCTGCAAGTGTGTGGTTTAATGAAGGAGCCAACAGAGAGGGCAGCTGGGCAACATTTTACTGTATTTTCCTACTAGAAAGTGGCAGTTGCTGCCTGACACACAGAGATGTGGAGCTTGATGGCCTCACGCTCTGTCCATATCTGGGGCACCACAAGGTGAGATTTGGGCTGACTTTGTCAAACATGCCTGGCCCACGGATCCAGGCCCTGGGAGTGCCCGGGCACCGTGTGGGCTTTCTTCAGTGCATCTTCAAAGACAGCACTAAATTAATAAGCTGCTGCCCTTTATCTGAGATTAGTATCAGGACGAGGAAAATAACCCTCTCAGTGGTCGAGAAATGCTGTCATCCCTGGGTTTTCCCTCTTCCTGCTGTCCTGGTTCATGTGCTTTCCAATGAAGACTTCTTGGATTTGGGCTTCCTGGCAAAGAGCTGGTCTTCCCTCAGCCCTCCCAGGCTGCATTTTTGCAGGCAGCTTGTCCTCAGCCCATTGCAGGGCTTGCAGCTCTGCTTCTCTTGGGCTTGATGTGTCATGGGACATGGGATTTATAGTTCCCCTTCTCAGTATGCTTCTGACTCCCTCCTCCTCTTTTCACCAAGTGATTTCCCCAACGTCCAGGTGTTTTCCAACATTGAGAATCACCCTGGTGCTACCCAGTACGGCATTAAATCCAACGGGACCCTCATAACTCTCTTTTCCACTGACCTCCAGGGCATTGCCATTTCCTGTTGGCCTCTCCACGGGTGACTGTGTAGCTCCTCCATGTCCTCAGTGATGCTCCTACCCTTCCCTTCAGTCCCATCCCCTCTCACCGCTGCTCTGCTCTCTCTGCCAGGCAAGACCAGGACGAAAGACAAGTACCGAGTGGTGTACACGGACCACCAGCGCCTGGAGCTGGAGAAGGAGTTTCACTACAGCCGCTACATCACCATCCGCCGCAAGGCTGAGCTGGCCGCTGCCCTCGGGCTCACTGAACGGCAGGTCAGTGCTGCAGTGTCCTGGGAAAACCCACATTCCAGGTGGAGACAGGGCTGGGGAGAGGAAGGGCTGCAGCACAAGCAGACAGCAGTGGTCCCACCTTGCTCCATGAATTTCCCTTCTCTTCCAAACCCTAGGATGGCCTCCCTGCCCATGGGGACGCTGGCGGTTGTCATCCTTGGCTGCATCCACCCCCATTTCTGCATCTCTGTCTTTCTGTAGGTGAAAATCTGGTTTCAGAATCGGAGGGCAAAGGAGAGGAAGGTGAACAAGAAGAAGATGCAGCAGCAAAGCCAGCCCACCAGCACCACCACGCCGACTCCACCGGCCGTTGGCACACCAGGACCCATCGGAGGCCTCTGCAGTAACAGTGGCCCAAACCTCATCTCCTCATCCCCACTGACAATTAAGGAGGAATTCATGCCTTAACACTCTTCACCAGCTACAGACGTCAAGAGTTAAGCACTATGGAGCAGAGCCCAGCTGGTTCATGAGCTCTGAAGAGTGACAGCCCCTTCCCAAAGACACGATGGTCCCCGGCTGAACCAATGGGCCAGCAAGCAGGGCTGGGCAAGGTGGCACGGGGCCTTCCCAAGGGGCTGGTGGGCTCTTTCCTACATTACAAAAAAAAGTAGGTTAGGTAATATTGTTCTCCTGTAGGAAATTTGGGTATTTTTAACCCAAAGCAAGGTCCTAATATCAGCAGAAGGATGGGCAAGATGATCTCCAGAGGACCCTTCCAAGTTCTACCATTCTGTGATTCTGTGGGGTGGTGATGGAGGATGGCTTTCTTACGGTGCTTCAGGCAGATCTGGTAGGACGTTTCTTTCGAGGGCCTCCTGGAGATGTAGCTGTTCGGCACTTTTGGGGCAGTGTGAACAAGACTGAACTAGAAGAAACCTGGCTGGACTCAAGACAAAACAAATTTCTGCTGAGCTGGTCTCCTGGAACTGCTGCACTGGGAAGGGGAGTGCCGAAGGCAGAGTGAGTTGGATGGTGGGAGCTGGGCTGGGCCCTCAGCTGTGGGACCTAAGGGTGGACACCTTCAAACCACGGCAATGGTGGTGAGCCAGAGCGTGTCCTTGGTGAGAGTGCCCTGCACATCCCCATCTACATCCCACCACCACCCTCTCTGTGCCCCTAGCTCTGCCAGTGCAGCCACAAGGAGCCCTGCAGAGGTGTATCCAGCAGCCCCAGTACCCTGAGCTGTACCAGGGCAAGGTGACACTGCAGCCATCCTTTATCTGGGGCACGTGGAAGGGAGAAGAGAGAGGAGCACAGGTGCGCTGGAGATGGACCACCATGCTGAGCCCTGAGACAATTTCCAGTGGGGAAGGGGAGGAGAACAATGTCTGCCATTGAGAGGGGATTCAAGAACCATTCCCAAGATGTCCAGAAATACTGATACTCTGAGAGCTTTGTGGTGTGCAGCTGCCATGGGCACCAGGAGCTGCTGCTGGAGCAGACAACAGCTGTCTCAGGCAGAGGAAGGGCTGGTGCATGCCCTGGTGTTAGGTGGTGGAGAGGTGTTGTCCAGAAAGACAGAGAAGTGGGTTTTCCTATTTTATTCAAACCCCAAAGGACTCCAGGTTTGTCTCTGTTTCCCTTTCCTCTATGAGGCACCACCTCTCAGCCACCCTGTGCCCCAGGCCAGGAACTGATAACTCTCTTTTCCTGCCTGTGAACTGCAGCTGAAACGTCCCTTCACCCTGCTGAGTCCTGAACACTGTACTGGTCTGGGTTTCTCATGCTCCAGAGGACAGAGGGGCACGGCTGGGACACGGGAGGGCCTGTGGCTCCTGCTTGGAGCTGTGCAGGGTTCTTCTGGGCTGCAGCTTGCAAAGACCAAGACAGGGATGAGGGTGCATGGGTATGACATGGCCTCTCCAAGTGCCATTTCTCTGAGCTCCGGAAAGGCAGAGCAGCAGATGTGTTCCCCGCTGCCTGCTGAGGCCACGTCCCTCAGCTGCCCTGTCCACCGCCAGCCTTGCACTGCTCCCAGCCCCTCCTGGCCCAAAACCCCACAGTGCCCAGGCATGCTGCAGCTTTTACAAGTAAGTCCCTGTCATCCCACTGTGCCCCCTGCCCCTCTCCAGCTCTCACAGGATTTGGGTCTCCCTCCCACAGGGGATGCTGACACCTCCCTTGGCCACCGCTGCGCTCCATGGCAGGGATGAATGTTTGCATTGGTTTGGGACTTTGGCTCAGTTTTTGTGTATATAAGGCAGAATTGGGTTTAATTTTTATTTTTTAGGCATCAGCAAAAATAAAAGCAAGAAGGAAACCCATGTGCCACCAGTTTGTTGCCCTCTTCTCCCAGCCTGTGATGCTGCAGCAGGAGAAGGATAAGGCTCTGGGGTTGCACTGGCACTGATGCCCCCGAGTGCAGATGGAGTTGGGAGCAAGGGGTCCTGCCCAGCCCACCAAGAATGGTGCAGGTGGATGTCTTGATGTGACAGCCTTGCCCTTGTAGCATGTGGGGTGACCATCCTGCTGGGACATTGCTGCGGGTGGTGTAGCCTTTGCCACCGAGAGGTGTGACCATGCAGAGCAACCCAATGGCTGAAAATTCACATCCCTGGGGGCAGCTGGGGAAAGGGTGAGGTTGGGTTTGGGCTGGCGGAGGCCAAAGAACAAGGCCAGCTGCCCACAGACGTGGTCACATCCCATTGGTGCCTCCTGGCCTCTAATCTTGTTTTATGGCTGTTGACAGGCTGAATATCCTCCTTGTCCAAGAAAAGCAAACAGAGAACGAGGATGTGAGATAGTGCCTGGGACAGCTGGCATCAGTACCTGACACTCTCCTCTCCATCCTAGCCACATCCCCATAGACCTGTAGGACACCAAGCAAGGGGCTGCTCTCGAATCCCTGCCCCAGAGAGCCCTCCAGCCTCCAAATGTGCCAACTGGTGCCTGGAAAGAGGCAGCGACGTGTGAGCTGAGGTGCCCATGCAGGGCAAGTGGCTGTGGAGGGACACAGGATAAAGTCCTCGTGGGTGGAGGAGATGAAGGAACAGGGGCAGGATGAGGTGGCATTGCAAAGAGAGGGACAGAGCAAAGGGTTTTTTCCTGATCTTGCAATAGAGGCTGCACCTATCATTGTACCCTGGTGACCCTGTGCTCACCAGCACGGTACCTGGGCTGCCCGTGACAAGGGATCACTGCCTCGCTGCACCCTGCAAGGGGATGTGGGGCACCAGGAGCTAACTCATGCCAGGGGAGGCAGAGGAAATGGAGCCAGCACCATATTGGAAAAGGGCTAGGATTGGATGGGCCAGCTGCCCAGGGAGCTGGGTCAGACTGTGTCAACTGGGGTACACTTCTATATGGAGACTCCGATGTTGTCCATACCAGGGCTTGGTCCTCCACATGCATCCTCCTCCCTCCCCGAGCTTCACTTGCCTTTGACATCCAATTTTGTCATTGCTACTTGGGGACTGGTTGGTGGGATCCTGTCCTGGCAGGAGATGGGATGGTGGAAACACAGCCCCAGGCATCACCATCACCTACAATGTCTTACTCAAGGGGGAAGCTTGAAGGGGAAGAGTGTTGAGGGGTGAGGGAACGAAATGTGCACCTCCCAAATTCACTTGCTGTGCTGGGGTGCCCATGGGTGGGTGAGGGGCTGGGCTGGAGGGAAGATGCTCCACCGCCCTCCTGGAGAGGCTGCGGGTGCCGTTGACAGGATGAAATTCCAACTGATACCCTAATCTGGTGCCTGCCTGTTTGCACAGCAAGGTAAAAGTCCAGCGAGTCGTGGGCTGTGCCCTTGGGTCCCTGCCACCCGTGTGTGCACAGGGAGCCAGCGCTGGCGGGAAGAGGCAATAAATGCACCCACACACCCAGCCACCCCTTCCCCCAACACACACACGCCCCATGACTGGGTGACGACATACATCTGCTGCATCTCTGCTCCCGTGTCCTCCTCTGCCTCCCTCCAGTCATCATTTGGGCAGGGAGCAGGGAGCCCTGCCACGTCCTCTCTGTGCCAGAAAAAGGGCTGGTGGACCCCATGTCCCCACCAGCTTTGAGATCTTCGGTCCAGGCCTCCTGGACACGTGTCACCTGGACCGTTGCACCCCAGCAGGTGACAGACACACGGTTTTAGCACCTGCAGCAGCTGCTTCCTGAGTTTCACAGCCCCCATGTGCAAGCTTTGCTTATGAGGACAGCCTGACCCCAAGGTCAGGGGATCCTGGGGACTATCCCCAGCAAGCCCCCACAGATTCTTCCTGTTCCTTCCTCTGGGCTTCCCACCAGCACTGGCTTCACCCCTCCTCAGAGAAATTTTGAAACCATCATCAAAATAAGGCCACGCACACCAGGTGGCCGAGCGCGCTGCCGGCCTGCCAGCAGCCTCCAGCATGGCACCCTTCCCAGCCGTGACTAACCCGAGCCTCGCTGCCGTTGTCACCTTCCCTGTGTCTCGTGGAGCAGATCTGGGCCTGGCCCCATCTTGCTCTCAGCCACCTTCTCACATCTTCCCAGGTGGCTGCCAGCAGGACACGAGTGGGCTGCCTGAGCTGGGTAGGAAAGGGTGTTTCCCCAGGTTGTGTGCTGCCCTTTCTTTTCCCACCCATGACAGGCAATGCAGGCAGTGCCAATGCCTCTCAGAGCTGCAGGAGGATGCAGAGATGTGTGTTTGCTTTCCTGCAGCCCTACCACCCCACTGTGCCCATGCTTCGGCCCATGGGAGGGGAAAGGTTTACTTGATGTCCCAAAGGTGCCTCAGGGATGGGATGGGAGAAGGCAAAACTTGCTAGAAAATGCTTGCAAGTCCTGCGTGTGCTCCCTAGTGCCAGACCTTTGGAGATCAGGGCACAGGGACATTACCATCCTCTGCCTGAGCTCTCCTGGGTTTTCTGGGTTCCCTGGACTGCATTGCTCCTCACAGGAACAGCCCTCATGCTCCTACTGCCTCTAACCAGTGCTGTTCCATGAAGTTGGTCCCTTTTCAGCTCCAGGGTGATGCCAGACTTGAGCCAGCTCTGCAATGAGATACTGGAGCACCCCAGATGCCCAGGGTGGTGTGTCTACTCCTGGGTGGTATCAAGTGATGGAGAACTGATGGTGCTGCCAAAGCAGCACCAGCCAAACAGGAGACGCAGAGCATTCCAGCGGCAGCGGTATCAGCATGGACATTTCAGGGTAGCACCAGCCACAGAGGTCTCTTGTCCCTGGAGATGAGAGCTTAAAGTCCACCTAGGGAAGGCTGGGAGGTTTGTGCAGGGCTCAGTCCATGCTGCCAACATGTGGCTGGGGAAGCTGTAACAAGGTGGCACCAGCCTCTCCCCTCCTGTGTTGCAGTGAAGGCCATGGGATGCTTCCCTTTAGATAGATCCCAAGAGGAAAAGCCAAAGGGGTGATTTAGGTCACACAGGCATGAACGGCAAACAAAGCACCTCTGTCCTGAGCAGGAAGGGTGAGGATGGGGCAGTGCCTGAGTTGGCCCCCAGTCACCAGCCTGGCCAGCCCCAGGCTCAGCATTCCCCACCAGCATCCCAGCAGAGGAAGAAGCAATGGGTAATTCAGGCAGGTAAAACCTGGATGGGTGAATTCCCGAAGCCTTGGGTTTTTTGAGGAAACTGTGAGTGTGTGAAAAAAAGATGTTTGTTGGGTTATATAGGTTGCTCCTTCCTCCTTTCCCACTGGGGAATCCAGGTAAATGTTAGCTCTGAAAAAAACCCCCTACTGTACAAACATTGAGGCACTTCATCATGTTGGATTCTGCAGAAATATGTCTTTATGCTCACAATCCATTCCCTTTTGGGGAAAACTTGCAGAAGTTGGAGAGCCACTGGAGTGTGACTGCCATTAGATGTCAGGGAGATTTCCTCCTACATTGGGCAGGCTGGGTCTTCTGAGTCCCAGTTCTGTCATTGTCCTCCACATCTCCAGTGCTGCCTGCTCAGCCTTAAACCTGAGCAAAGCAGGTGAGGACAGGTCTGGGGCAGGTTGGAGCACCACAGGGCGCTTGCAAGGGAAAGGGACACACCCCCCCGATGAACTGGGCACAGTCCAGGGAGAAAGTGGAGGATAAGAGGGTAACATCAAGGGAAAGAGGTAGTACTGTTGTTCTGAGGCAGACAGCAAATATCCTGGTACCACACTGCCCTGGGGCACTTGGGGTTGTCCCCTCTCGGAGCAATGAAGGGAACATTTCCTACCATGAAAGTGGGAGAAGAAACCACAGATAAGCTCTCTTCCACTTCATTGAGGATTAGAATGAGGCATGAAGAGAAAAGCCTTCATCTCCTTGGGCTTTGGGGCTGTAGGTTCCCTCTGCTGACTCAACAGGGACATCTGAACCCTGGAGATGTGACCTGTGCTTCATTTGGCCCACAGTATGCTGGATTTAGATTGTTCTCTCCCCCAGCACAGTGGGATGGCTCACCCTACTCAAAAGGCTGTTGAGCATCCCCCTCCCATGGGCTGGGGACCAGGCTCAGGCAGCATGGGGAGAAGTCACACCTCCAGCCATGTCTTGCCGTAGGAAAATCAGTTCAGAGCCTGACGGAAAGATGTTGGGAACTTCTGGCATCTGCACTTGCACTGCTGCCACCACTGCTTGGGGCACATGGGATCTCAGTGGCAGGTTGCCTGCAAATTCAGCTCCATCCCTAGGGAGACCGTAGACATTTGTGGCATTAGTGAGGCAGCAGTTGTTCCTCCTTTCTCCTCACTGCCCCAGTGGGGGACTGAGGTCTCAGATCCCCCCTTCCCACCCTGGTAGGGATGCTCTTGACAGACAGTCCTTCTCCAGCCTGCGAGAGCCATCCCCTCCTCCCTCCCGGCTCAGCTCGCAGCCATCCTCAACTCCAGGCAAACCTTTCCTCCGGTCTTGCTACCCTTGTCCTCCCCTCCTTTCCTCCACTGCACCAGCCCAGGTGGCAGGAAAGTGCCCCCCCCCTTGGCTTCTCCCGACCCCCTTCTCCCTCCCCGTCGCCGGAGAGAGCGAGAGGAAAAAAGTGTCAGAGCAGGGAGCGCATAGCAACAGGATTCTGGGATGAAGAAGATTCGGCAGCAGCATCTCCGGGAGGTGAGAGCCGGGAAGCCCCTCGGGGCCGGGAGCTGGGGAGTGGGGACGAGGGATGCCCATCACCCCCTGATCCCCTGCCAAGGGAGACTCTGTGTGCAGCTGGCAGACTTTTCCCTGGCAGGGGTTGTAAACGGGCACAGTGTGTGCTCATGGGGCCAAAGTGGGATCGCGGGGGGGGGTGGATGGGGGGCATTCCATAGTGCCTGCTCCTGCCTGGCTGTAATTAGCAGACACAGAGGCCGGGTGCTGCGGGCAGAGCTGCCCACTCCAGCTGGTTGGATGCCCTCTCCCATCCCTTTGCTGCGAGCAGGTGCTGCCGGCAGGGATTCATGTTGTGTCTGGCCGAGGGCTGTGGGTGGGTACCCAGGGGCAGAGATGGCTCCCCACAGAGTGTGTTCCTGGGAACACTGCTTCCACCAGTCCCAGGGACTGCCTGGTCTTGGGGGGGAGGTGAGGGGTTTCCCTCCCACCAGGATAAGCACAGGGAGCTGGACACCTGCAGCTGTGATTGCATCCTCCTCCATAGGATTTCAAAGGGTCCAGGTTGTGCTGGACCCTGAACTCCCCTGGTACCCTTTGGCATCTGGTAGAGCTAGAAAGCCTCTTTATATCCTGCTGGGAGCCCTTTTTATATCCTGCTGGGAACCCTTTTTATACCCCGTTGAAAAACCTTTCTAAACCCACGTTTCAGGCTTTCCTGTCCCAGGCTTCCCTTCACTGCCTCTTTGCTCTTACCAGGCTCTCTGGGTCCCCATCTCCTGCTGTATTGGGGACTGAGCCCCTTCTCGTGCCTGTCCCACATGAGGACACGTGGCTGCAGGCTGGTAGGGGCTGGCAGCCACAGCTCCCTCCTGGGGACATCCTGCTGCTGGTGGGTCAGCCTTTCCCAGAGCATCCCAGGCAGTGACCTAGTGCTCTGAGCCCCTGCCAGACCATGCCCCCTAAGCCCAGGGCAGTGACCCCAACCTGTGCCAGCTTTCAGATAAATGAAAGCCCAGGAGAGTTTCATCCTTGCCAGGAAATTCCTAGGATACTGGGACATGACGTAAGAAAGCCAGCAGTGGCCTGGTAAAAGCCAGCAGCTATCTGATGGCCCCTGCCTTTCTCCACTGCAGCTCGGAGGTGTAGTCTGGCTCTTCCTCCTCCTCTTTCCTACAAATTGCTTTTTCAGATGACTTTGTGACTGCAAGTTCCATTAAAATTGTCTTTGCCCCTTCCAAAGGCTTTCTGAGATACTTGGATTTCTCTGCTGCTGGTGATCCTGTTTAACATTTATTCAGGAATTCATTTAGTCCCACAGCGATCAACTGGAATGGAAAACAGATGTCTCCAGAGGTATTTTCCCCATTCCCAGTGCTGCTCAGGGCCCTTCTCCCCTCCATTACCTAAAAATGCTCTTGCTTATCTCCAGATGGAGAACCTGGTGCTTGCAGCCACCCAGCACCTTGGAACCACAATGTCCAGTGCTGGCACTGGGCTTGCCCAGAGTCTGCCATAGCCAATGGAGGAGTTTGCATAGCCCTGGCTGCAGCACCCACCCCAGGACCCCAACAGCATCCTCATTGTGATCTGCTTCCCATCAGTGAGCCAGGAGTTTTAAGCCTTCCCACCAGACATGTTCTAGACATATGGAAATTCCTCTTTAATAGAGAAGATCTTTCTGAAGCTCCAAGGATTTCAGGTTGGATTTTGCATAAGAGTGTTTCCAGAAGGGCTGAGCGGATGGTTTTTATTTGTTTGATTAATTGCTTTAGGGGGTTATTTGTTAGAAACTGGCTAAAGCTCATGGAGAACAGTGGTGGGAGCCAGGATTTGGGCTGCCTATTCCTGTACTCAGCCAGGCTGCCAGGCAGCATCCTGAGCCACTGCTCTCCTCTGCCTGTCACAAACTGCCCCACACCTTCCCCACTGCTTCCGCAGGGTTTTCTGGTGAAAGACCATAAGCTCTGGATGCTTCTTGCACTCTGGACATCTCTGTAATCAGTTTGCTCCAACCTCAGCAATCTCCAGCCCCAAATCCGCTGTGCTGGCTCCAGCATCACTTACTCCCTCTCCTGGCATGTGCTGGGGGAAAACGGGGTTCACACAGCTCTTCAAGGGGCTCTTCCACATCATAGATATGCCTTATTTACTTGCCTTGCTAAGTGATATTACATCTGAATTAATTTTTAGGTGTTTTTCTTTTTTTCTTGAAGAGATTAACAAGCAATTCAAACTAATCTGAAGTGACTCACACTTTACAGACGTGCTGTGCTCGCACATGGCTCGTATCTGCAGGGGAGAAATCTGGTGTTGGGTGGCATTTCTCCCAGACAAAATCCAAACATAAAATCCTAACAAAATAATCACACAATTCCACTTTGAATGGAGACAAAATATGATAAAAAAGTAACTTTAATCTAGCTGGCTTTTCACTAATACAGCTGAGTTTTGCACTGATTTACGTAAATTGGTTTATGGAAAATAACTAGCATAGGACAATTTCCTCATGGAATCCAGCTCGTATCTTGGCAGAGACTGAAGGGCTTTTTCTTCTCAGTGACCTTTGCTTTGCTGACTTCTTTGGGAGTATCTTCTGGTGAATAACGGAAAATGATGCTGTGTTCAAAGAGGATGTGGTTGCCAAGGGAGCTGTTAGGCCCCGTCTGTTTATAAGGGTGAGATAGGAGCCCTTTTTGAAAGGTGGCAGTTGAGGGTGGAAAGCAACAGAACGATATCAAAGCACTAGAGCACTTCAGCTGCTGAAAAAGAAAATCCCTGTTATGACAAAGGCTGAAAGGGAGCATTAATCCTAAAAAAAAAAGGGCTGGAATTGAGCGGGTGTGTGAGATTTCCAGTATCCTGAATCAGAGAGGTGTGCATCCGTCTGCTATGTATGACAAAGATGAGCTGGAATCCTTAAACACTGCATTTTGCAATCCATTTTAAAACAGGCAAATAAGCCAGGGAGATTTATATGGAAACACTGTAATTTAGAGCATTTTTGGGCATCACAGTCATGGAGCAGCCTTCATGTAGGTTTTCCAGTAGCATTCCTGGCCCATGCCTCCCCAACCTGCCCAGTGGGGACTGCAGTGTCACTGTCCTTGAGGTCTATCTGACTCCTGAGCAGCCTCTGCTTTCTGTCCTGGGGCCCCAAATTTAAACTGCAAAGCTCCAGCTAAAGATCATCACTGAGACACAGGTGACAAACTGCATCCCATGGCCTCTGAAAAAAGGAGACTGAGATGAGGACCAGGCTGCGTGCAGTTTGGAAAAAGTGCTGCTGATTCCTTTCTTTTTTGCTGCTTCTGTGTTGATTCCCATGCTACCTCTGATGGATGGCACCTGCATTTAATCAGGTCACACAGCTCCACCTGTGCTCTTGCAGCTGTTTAGGATTCAGGCAGAGGTGCAGGAATTAGGTGAGAGGATTTAATGATCTCCCGGAATCCCTCTTTGCTGGTTTTCTGTGATGCAAACCTGGAGAGTAAGAGCTACTCCAGGCAGTGTGAGGCACTGGGAAGTAATTTTTTTTGGGGGGAAGATCAAACTGCGATGGTCTCATAGTTCTTGTCCCCATCTGGTAGGGACCTTTGCTGAAGCTTTTGGAAGGGACATTGCAGAGCAGTCTATCCATCACCTGCAAACACAGGTTGCTGTGGGTTGTGCCCACTGTGTATTGGTTTAATAAGAAGGCATGGCCATGGTTTGGAAAAGTTGCTAATCCAGAGAGCTGTGTTAATCAGCTGCAGGAGGGCTGCCAGGCTGACAATATTTAGGTCACATTTTGACTTTTCAATGTGTTTCTGAAGCTTTTCTTCTGGCCCTTGCCTCATGATGGGCTTTTGATGTTAGGTTTTAGTGTAAAGCCTTTGTTCAGGCTGTGCAATTCAGGTTGGCTTTGGGAAGAATTTGTCCCAACTCATCTGTCCCTCAAGAGGGCTGGACACTGGGTGGGAAAAGGTTTGCATCTGCATTCAGTGTCTTTGGGCTGCAAGCAACGTGTGTGCAGTGCTGGCAGCTGGAGCAGTGGGGTGCACCCTGCAAAGAGTGGGAGCCTGCAGCCAATGCCAACACGGCTCCTTGTCTCCATGGGAACCAGCAGCAGGAGCATCCTGTGGTCCAGCCAGAGATGGAGAGGAGATGCTGCCACCTTTCCCAGGGGTTGCAGCAGGGCAGTGATGGGCTCTGCTCAGCAGCCAGCTCCAGTCTCTCAAGGGTATGGAGACCTGCAGCAGGCTCTGAGCACATGTGCACACTGGGGCAGGGGGACCTACAACTCCTTTCAGCTGATCCCTCTAAATCCAGGTCTGTCTCCCTTAACCACATCCCATGGGCTCACTCCCTATGATTCCATGCACTTGGGGATATGGAGACTGATGCTTTTATCTTTTGAGAGTCCAGGAAGAAGGGAAGGCTCCAAATTGGGCTCCTTCTGTCCTGGTGCTGGTACACCTGTTGGCAGGGAACCTGGTATCTTTCTCTCTCTGTGCCTTAATACCAGCTGAACCCAATATTCTCCCAGGCACAGCAACGCACATCCTCATGCCACCTTGTTTTGCTGTCCAGTCTTGCTGAGGAGATATCTCTGATGGGATCTCATCCAGCAGCTGCAGGCTGAGCCTTTCAGCTTTGGTCACTGCCAGTGGGATGGAAACTGGTGGGGATTCCCTCCCTGCTCTCCCAGATTCAGGAGGTGGTGATAGACCAAATGCCTCGTTGAACACCTGATGTACAGACACATAAACACCAAGAAGATTTCTTGGTGCACCCCCACCAACCTAAATGAGTTGCAGGACTCACACCTCCCTCTTGCAGAGTTGAGGCAGCCAAGGAGGAAGGGAATGGGTTAATACTCTGCCTGTGCCTCGCTGATTAAGGGCAGATTAGGAAAGCTGGAAGGAGCTCACTCAGCAGGGACAACTGGGAGCACATCACTAAATCCCCACAGTGTCGGCTTTTGGCAGCTGGAAAAGCGTGGAAAACACACTGAACATTTAGCGGCAGCGGACTGCTTGGCACAGCAGGGGCTGGGGACATGGTGCTCCCTGGCACGCTGGTGATGCTCCTGCTGTCCTTGTGCCCATGCTCTGTAGGTGAACAGAAAAGTTTATCGTGGCCCCTTGAAAGGATTTCTTGGGAAGCTGTGGTTGCAAGACTAGTACTGGCCTCCCAGGGTGAACCTGGGCCATTGTGTCCTTCCCAAAGGAGCTCTGGTCATGTGGGATGGCATCCACTCCCTTTCCTTGCTTAGCAGGACGTTGGCTTGGGTGGTGCTTGGAGAAATGCTGGGACAGGGTGTCCACAAGGAACAAATGTCTCAGGACACAAATTCACACCCAAGCTCTCAGTGCTCCTTCCATCTCTCCTGCTCTTACCCCATGCTTTTATTTCTCCCTTCACTCCCATCTGCCCTTTTCTCTCCCCTCCTCTCTCACTCAGCCGGTGACACCAGAGCTCCTGGTGAGCCCCAGCAGCCAGGACGGAGATCTGGGCTCCGAGTGCCCAGAAGACAGAGGGAACTGGACCGGGCGGCTGGATTTCCTCCTCTCCTGCATTGGATACTGCGTGGGCCTCGGAAATGTCTGGAGATTCCCCTACAGGGCTTACACCAATGGAGGAGGTACCTAGACCACACCTCCCCCTCCCCTGAGCTGGGCTGATGGGATGTTTCTATGAGAAATTCCCCTTCTCAGAGCTGGGAAACACCATTTGTTGTTGTGGGGTGAAGCCTATTCCTGCCCCCCCTTTCTTGCTATGGACCATTAACCACCTGTACCCAAGTGTGGAACAGACTCACCAGACCATCTCTGCACCTCGCAGATATCCCCAGCTGCATGCTGGACTGAAAACCATCTGAATATCTCCCTTGATTTCCAACAGCTTCTTGGTCTGGTGTCCTACAGGACTCAATAGGACCAGTAAATGCTTCCCAGGTATGGCAGGAGGGGAGAGAGCCTTTTCTGATGCAAGAGCCGGGCTACCATGGTACAAAGTGCCCAACTTGGTCAACTGCTCCCAGAGTTAACTGCTTCTCACACACAATAACAACTGCAGAATTTCAGGGTGTTTCCAAAAGATTCAAGAAGAAAGAGAGCTGGGGGGGAGGAAAGCACAGCCCGTTTTTCCTGTGCTAATGGTGAGCTGCCACCCTTGCTGTCTTCTAAATTTTGGTGTAGATCCCTCGTGGCCACAGATGTTGAATGAACTTTATTCCCTGTCACAGATGGGCTTCAGGTGTTTGCTCTGTGTTGTTTTAGCGTTTTTCTTGCTTCTTGCAGGAGCTTTCCTGGTTCCTTACTTCATCATGCTGGCCATCTGCGGGATACCCATCTTCTTCATGGAGCTGTCGCTTGGGCAGTTCTCCAGTTTGGGGCCACTTGCTGTTTGGAAGATAAGCCCTCTCTTTAAAGGTGCGTGAGTGAAGTTCAGAGCCTCTGTGTCCTCTGACCAGGACATAGACCAGCAGCAGCATCCTATGACCCTCAAAGCTCTTTTTAGAACCAAAGGTTAAATCTGGGGGAAGGTGGAGCAGTTGGTTTTGTAGCTGCAAGATAGGTATGAGATCAGTCTTCAGAGGCTCTGAGTGTTACAGTATGCTCTAGACAGGGTATGAAAATTAAGTGTGCTAGCATCAAAGCTTAGCAATGACTGTTAAAGACAAAGGTAAGAATAAAACATTAAGGTCACATTAAATACTTTTACTCTTAACATTAAGCTGGAGTAAAGCCATCTGTAGGGTGCAATAGATCATTAGTTCAGAGAAGGCACGTCCATAGGGTATAATGGCAATAAGAGGCTCCCCCTTAAGCTCTGACTGGTTAATCATGAGCTCCAGTATCTGCCCCTGGCTTTGGACGGGCTCCACCCAAAGAGATGGCTCACTCCTTCTTTACCCTCTCCTTCCTCCAGGCGTTGGCATGGGCACGATCCTCATCGTCTCCCTGGTGGCCATTTACTACAATATGATCATTGCTTACGTTCTCTTCTACCTCTTTGCATCCCTCACAAGCGACTTGCCCTGGCAGCACTGTGGCAACTGGTGGAACACAGACCTGTGCCTGGACCACCACGTCATCAAGGCGGGGAACACCACCTTCCCCGTCAACATCACCAACACCGTCAGCCCTAGCGAGGAGTACTGGAGGTAAAGAGGTCAGCCTGACCCGGCCGTGGGGACGTGGTTGGCATCCAGCCAAGGGGGACATGGGAGTGGGATGAGGGATGAAGGTCTGTGCTGCACATCTCAGCATGGTGGGAGCTCCCAGTAGATGCTGTGGGTGCAGTGATGGACTCTTGTGGTCAGCTGTTGGCAATATCTCAGTTTAACTATTGGGATCATTCCCTTGGGATGTGGGAGGTGTCCATGATCTAGTGTGGCTTTGCTGGCCTGCAGATAGATTAGACTGAAATGTATCCCATGCCTAGACTGGCTGGAGGTTTGCTCTCCAGTCACCAGCCATCTCCTCTGGGCTTTTAATGCACGATGGAGAAACCACACAAATTGTTCCCCTTTCCCTGGCAAACAGCTGCCAGCACCTTGTTGCTCTCTCCTTGCTGGGATTTTTTGCAGCAGAGGCCTTGCTATGTTCAGAAAGGGTCTCTGGAAGTTCTGGGGGGTGCCCATGGCTGCTCACTTGCACTTCTCCTTTTGCCCTAGCCGGTACGTCCTGCACATCCAAGGGAGCTCTGGGATTGGAGATCCTGGGAGGATCCGCTGGAACCTGTGTCTGTGCCTGCTCCTTTCTTGGACTATTGTCTATCTGTGCATCCTAAAGGGAGTCAAATCCTCTGGCAAGGTAAGGGCTGGATGGTTTCTTTTGGGGGGATTTACAGTGATGCCCACTAGTGCCTGCCATTCTCTGCACATCTAGGAAAGTAAGACCCATAAATAACATCAGTGGGACATGGGACATTTTGGAGATGGCTTTTACACCCAGACACCAGCAGGGTTGACACCACTGGGCCTGCTTCATCCCAAGAAACCCAGCTCTGCAGGGTGGTGTTGGGCGATTCAGTGTCCTGTCCTGGGCACAGGGCTATGGGGGACAGCTGTGCTCTTGTCCTGCTCTCTCCTGGCTGCTTCTGCTCTCCTGCAGGTTGTGTATTTCACTGCCACCTTCCCATACCTCATCCTGGTGATGCTGCTAATTCGTGGTGTGACTCTGGAGGGGGCCTGGAAGGGGATTCAGTTTTACCTCACACCCCAGTTTGATCACTTGCTGTCTTCCAAGGTGAGCAGGATTTTGTGGAATTTGGTCAAGACACAAAAATGGACCTTCTCCTGCCTCCTTCAGTGTGCAACAGTGGCAGTCCCTTACTTGGTTGCCTTTTCTGGCTATACTTCAAAGTTGTCTCTTCGTTGCTCCCAGACCACCAGTACCTGCCTTTCAGCAACCTGCCTTTGTTCCACACCTTGTCTATAGCATTCTTCCCACCTGGCCTAGCCCCATTTCCAGTGTTTCTGGCTTTCCATGCAGGGGATGGAATGCTCACCATGGATTAGCTCAGCCCCTGGGACGGGCTGGGGGTACGATGGGTACCAGTGGTGGATTTGGCTGTTCCGTTGTTTCTCAAGCAGTCTTGGCACCCAGAGCAGGGAGCTTCTTTGGGTCAGCAATGCTGGTAGCAGACACCATTTACAAGAGCATTTAATGTCACACTGGGCTAGCTCTAAAACACTCTCATCAACCCTTCCACTATCCAGCTGACCCTCTACAAGTGGTGAATAGTTTTGCCTTTCCTTGCTAAGAATCCACAGGCTTTGTGTGCCCGGAGGGCTGGGGTAGACATGCTGGGGGGCTCTGTGGAAGCATATTTCCAACTCCCTCTTACTCAGGAGGAGGTTTCCAAACCCCTGTTCTCCTCTGACCTGCTTTCTTCCCCCAGGTGTGGATCGAGGCAGCTCTGCAGATATTTTACTCCCTTGGGGTAGGCTTTGGGGGCCTCCTCACCTTCGCCTCATACAACACCTTCCATCAGAATATCTACAGGTGGGTGCCAGCTGCTGTCTCATAAAAATTGTGGGTTGAGAGGAGCCATGAATGTCTCAGTGGGTGGATTGAAAGTCAGCAGAAGCATGCAGTGCAGCACACAATCACCAAGAGCTGCTCCTTGCTCAAGCACCTTACAGATACCTGGAAGATTGCACAGGCTGGAAAGGGACAGAGGGATCCGTGGAAGAAAATTCTCCTAAGTATCAAGGCACTGTGCCTGGCCTAGATGTTTTGGGCTACAGGCGCTGATGGCTGAGGATATTTGGGGCTAATAATGCATGTTTGTCCTGTCCCCAACATCTGTTGCAAGTCACTTTCAGAAAGCAGAGTCTGGGTGTTGGACATTTGGGTGGATCCCCTCTGCTGGGGAAAGCAAACTTGGGAGGAACCCCACATAACGACCCATGTCATTATGTATACACTCCTTTTGACCCTGGAAAGCACGTGCCAGGAGAGGCCCTGAAGGAGAATCACACTGGGTCACCTTACTGTGGCACCTGGGGCTGGCAATGCCACTGTGCATTGCTGTGGGGTGGGAAGGAGTGGGCATGTTCAGTGCATCTTCTTTATTCTCCGTAGGGACACCTTTATAGTGACCCTGGGCAATGCCATCACCAGCATCCTGGCAGGTTTTGCCATCTTCTCCGTTTTGGGATACATGTCCCAGGAGCTTGGGGTTCCTGTTAACCAAGTAGCAAAAGCAGGTGAGGCCAATCGAAGACCCTTTCTCCTTCACCCTCTGCCTGGGTGCACTAAGAAGCATCCCCTCCAGGATAGAAGGCATCTGGGGGTGTCAGCATGAGGGCTGGAGCTGTGAGCTCAGCTGGCCAGGGGGAGATCAAAGGTGAGACTGATTCCCACCACGCAAACCCTGAGCAGCACTGAGTGATAAAGGCCTGAACAAGGAGCACCCTGGTTCTCCTGCACCTTCCCACCCTCTGCTGGAGGACCCCTCCTGCCCATCTTGAAAGAGCCCCAGCAGGTCCCTGTATAGTGCTGCTCTGCTGTGCTTTCCTCTCCTCTCCTCCATCCTGCTGTGCCCACCACTGTCACCTCTTCTCACCTTGCTGTCCTTTGCCTCCCCTAGGTCCTGGCCTGGCTTTTGTGGTGTACCCCCAGGCCATGACAATGCTCCCTCTTTCTCCATTCTGGTCTTTCCTGTTCTTCTTCATGCTGTTAACCTTGGGCCTGGATAGCCAGGTAAGGACAGAGCTCACCAAGCCAGCCCTGGTGCGCAGGCAGCGCAGGGGGCTCAGGGGACCCTCTTCCTCTTTGTGTGCAGTTTGCCTTTATGGAGACCATCGTTACGGCAGTGACAGATGAATTCCCCTACTACCTGCGGCCAAAGAAAGCTTCTTTCTCAGCTGTCATCTGCATTGCCCTCTTCCTGCTGGGGCTCATCCTCACAACAGAAGTAAGGGTGTGGGGCTGGATGAATCATGGGGACCAGCCAGGGTCTTATTTTAGGGAGAGCTTAAGGCAGGGGACAAATTTGTAAAGATATGTTCACATCAGCTAACAAGGTAGAAGAGAGATCATTGATGAGTCTGGACTTCCTGGAGATGTGAGGTCCAAGGGGAGTGATACAACATTATTCTTGTCCCTGCATCCACCCCAGAAGGACAGGGATGTCTCCTGAGGATGCCTGACCACTGTCTTCCCCAGTACACCCAAAAGGGGCTGAGGGGACATATCCCCAACAGTGGTAGGACATGGGTGGGCATTCATTGGGATGCTGGTTCCAGGGATGCTGGCCACTGTGCTTTGCCTCCACAGGGCGGGATGTACTGGCTGGTCCTACTGGATGACTACAGTGCTGGCTTTGGTCTCATGGTGGTGGTGATCACCACGTGCCTCGTGGTGACACGTGTCTATGGTAAGGGTGTCTGTCCCCACAGGGGCACAAAGATGGGGGGGCTGCCTGTATGAAGAGAGAGATTGAGAGGGAGTGGGAGGGGAGCACCAGCCTTGCAATGGAGCATGAAACACCTCTGTTCCAACTGCTTATTTCTTCTTGGCCGTCACTGGATTCACCTCTACAGAGATATTTGGGGTGCTGAGCCTGGTCCCTCAGAGAGCACCAGCTGGGCTCCTTCCTACATCTCCCAGCTGGGAGGAGGAACACTTCTTTGCTGTAGAGAAGGCAGTGGCTTTTGGTTGGTGCAGTAAAACTCAGAACAGGTACTTGGCTCTGGGAAAGGAGTCACAGCTTCTGAGTCCGTCTCCCTCCTTCAGGCATGAAGAGGTTCTGCAGAGACATCCAAATGATGTTGGGCTTCAAACCAGGGGCCTATTTCAGAGGCTGCTGGATGGTCCTGTCGCCGGCAACAATGATGGTAATTGCTCGTCTTGTGGTGCTGGATGGTGCTGGAGAGCTGTAGTGGTGCCAGCATCTCTTCATGACTGCCCCTTGTGAGAAGTTGCTCTGATGGCATCTCCTGTCCCATGAACAGGACCAGGGACCATTCTGGCTCTGCTGGGAGGTCTCCAGGCCTGTTTTGAGTGTAGGACATTCAGAGGGCTGTGGGCTGACTTTGCTTTCTTCCCATCCTGTAGGCTCTGCTGGTGTACAATATAGTCAAGTACCAGCCTTCTGAGTACGGCAGCTACCGCTTCCCCGTGTGGGCAGAGGTCTTGGGCATCCTCATGGGAGTCCTTTCCTGCCTGATGATTCCTGTGGGAATGGTGGTGGCTGTGCTCCAAGAAGAAGGAACGCTGTGGGAGGTAGGAGGTTTTGGGTTCTGGTATCGCTGGGAAACACCCCAGAAATGTGCAGGGGTGACCATGAGCCCCTCCTGAGCCTGTATCCTCCCACAATTTCTGCATCCTCTCTCCTGGAGGTGTGTCCCCTCACCCCTCCTTGCTGCCCATGGTGCGTGAGGGACAGCGCATCCCAGGGCATTTCCATCCGTGCCCCTGCCCCCGGGGTGCCAGGCTGGCACTGAGACCCAGTGCTTCCCAAGGGAGCTCCCTGTGGGCATCCCCCCTCCATAACAAGCCTGCTATGCCTTGCTTTGTGGGGAAGTCCATCATCCCTAGCAAAGGGCAAGCAGGGACTTTGCACCCATTTTGCAGGAGCAAAGATAGAGCGAGGAAGGCAACTTCCAGGCTATGCAGGCAGCCCCAGGCAGCACAGGCAGGATCCCTCTGCTGAAACACTTTGCCCACCAGCAGGTTATGGAGCTGCTGGTTGCTCAGAGCCCCTGCTGGGCTTTGCTGCTCTCCCCAGGTTGTTAAAGGCAGAGGCAGCAGAGCTTGCTGCCCTCCCCAGGCAGCGGCCCTCACCAGCCAGAGCCCAGGACGGATGCCATCTGGCTTGGCACAGATGTGGGCATGGCCAGGAATCAATGTGGCTGAGTTTAACCCCTCAACCAGGTGGATCTAACCCCACACCACAGAGCCATAGCCCTGCAGTAGCCCCTAACTCCTGCAAGCCCTTCCCACCACCACACATAGACCATAGAATCAGAATGGTTTGGGTTGGAAGTGACCTTTAAGCCCATCCAGTTCCAACTCCCCTGCCATGGACAGAGACATCTCCCACATAGACCAAGCTGCTCAAGGCCCCATCCAGCCTAGCCTTGAACCACAACACCGTCCCCAGCCCACAGCAGGGCCTTTGTACAGAGCTGCCTTCCCAAAAAGCTTCAGGACAGTCTTTTGGCCTTATCCCATCCTCATCGGGACTCTTCCAGTGCTGTGGGGCTGGCAGAGCACACGGTTCCCTGGGATGGGTGGGTGAGCTGGCGGGTGCTGGGAGGGGCGCGGGTGGCAGCGCAGGGTGCCCGTGCTCCCTCCGCACGTCCTCTCGCAGCGAGTGCGCCAGGCCAGCCGGCCCACCATGGACTGGGGCCCGTCGCTGGAGGAGAACAGGACCGGCATGTACGTGGCGAGCCTGGCGGGCAGCCAGTCCCCGAAGCCACTGATGGTCCACATGAGGAAATACGGGGGCATCACCAGCTACGAGAACACGGCCATCGAGGTGGACAGGGAGATCGAGGAGGAGGAGGAGTCCATGATGTGAGGGAACCCAGCACCCTGCAGGCTGGACTGGGGGGGGGGTCTCACCCCCCAATTTGCACAGGTTGCACTGAGGCACTTCAGGATGGCCTGGGGAAGGGAGTCTTCTGGGGAGCAGTCAGGAGCTGTCGATCCTGCTGGCCTCCTCGCCACTGCCCTAGCCCAACCAGAACGGAGCTGCTGCCCATCCCAGTGCCCTCAAGGTGTTTCTGTTCAGTGTGGCAAGCTGTGTGATGAGTCTGTGTGTTCGTATGACAGTGTCTGGTACAAAGTGTCTGGGCTGCCCTGCTCCCGTCCGCGGCCTCAGCCCTGCCCTCCCTGTGTAGGAACACTCCGGCTGCAGGGATGCTCAGGCTGCAGAAGGAAGGATGAGGAGAAGGTCCTCTGAGTTGGTCTGTTCTCTGCTTGTGTGTATTTAACTCCAAGAACCCACAAACACATGTGAGAAAGGACTGAGGACAGCGTGTGCTGGTGTGCGTTGCTCAAGTGGAGGTACTCTAGCAAAACCAACACAAGTCAGGGTCCTGCTAAACAAATCTGACCTCATAAATGAGCTGTTAAAACAATTAGAACAGGAAAAATGCTTTCTAAACAAACCAGCTTGAGCCTTTCCAAGCGTGTAGGTCCCCCAGGGACCTTGGTGGGTCAGGGCCCCTCAGTGCCTGGTAGGGCTGGGGTGAGTGGAAGGAAGGGAAGGGGCTGAGGCAAGTGGAAGGAGTGGAAAACACTCAGTGACCCATTCCCCATATCTGCAGGAGGTCAGGGACAGGTCTTAGCTGGACCCGGTGCCAAAGGAGGAACTGTGTCTGTCACTTGGTGGGCAACCCAAGGGCTGTTCCCAACCCTGGGCACTGTTTTTCACAGGGAAAGGTGAAGGGCTGGGTTTCAGTGCCTGTGTGTGATTTTTGGGGTAGCTCAGCCCAGGACTCCTATCCCAGAGACCCCATCTCCTGCTAGCACTGCTGGGTGGTGCTGGGGAGCTCCTGGATGGGGTTGTTTGAACCCGACACTGCCAATCCCCATCACCCCAGTGTCGTGAGCACCTTCCCCAGTGTCCGTCGGCTCGCCATTAAATAGCGGTGTGTGGCACAAACTCTGCACATGTTTTCTGGGGGGGTCCTCAGCATGCAAGCACCACCTCCCCAGAGGGTCTCCTGCTTGGGGAGAAGAGCTCAGATAACACACAAGAAGGGCACATCCAGGGGGATGCTTCCAGGCATGAGGGGGCAACAGCATCCCCTGGTCTTTGTCCTGCAACACTCTGCCTTGGTCAGGTAAAAGCCAAAACCCCAAGATAAATAGAAAAATGAGGATTTATTTCTGTATTAAACCTGTGGTCCTGATGCACAAAGCTATTAACTCCACGGGCCACCAGCCCTGGGTCTAGAGCTGTGGGTTGAGCCTCCAGGGTGAATCCTGGCAAAAGGCTGGGGGTTTGCCTTCACTGTGTTGGGGGAGATTTAATTACTGCCTTCGCCTCTCTAAGGGCATAGGGCTGGCTCCAACACCTCCTATTCCTCCCCACCCACCTCCCCACGGCCAGGGATGCTGAGCTCCCTTCCCAGCTGGCTCTGCCTTTCCTTTTCCCTGCAGGACCACCAATGGCTTTGCAGGTCCTCCTGGATATGTCCCACTATGGCTGAAGCCTGCAGGGACAATGGAGGGCCCCCAGCCCCAGCTTCTCTGACGTGTGGGGCTCTGGCAGCACGACCGTGCTGCAAAGCACCTTCCACTGCTGGCCCCCAGGTTAATCATTAGAGGCCGGCCATAAAAGTGTCGCTGATGGAAAGTTCAGGCCGTGGCGGCTGGGGAGCGGGGAGGGCCTGCCATAAACATTTATGGCCCCAATGAATCCCTCGCTCTAACCTTGACACTATTTACTGAGCAGGAGGCCTCAGGAGGTCATGGTGTTGCCCAGTCATCGCCATGGGTGCTCGCTGGGGACCCCAGGCTGTGCTGGCCTGGGGTGGGGCTGCATGGTGTGATGGAGAGGGTGACAGGCTTGGGCATTTCATAGAATCATGGAATGGTTTGTGTTGGAAGAGACCTCAAAGCCCATCCAGTTCCAATCCCCCTGCCATTGGCAGGGACACCTCCCAGCAGACCAGGCTGCTCAAGACCCCATCCAGCCCAGTCTTGAACACCTCCAGGGATGGGGCATCCACAGCTTCTCTAGGCAACCTGTGCCAGTGTCTCACTACCCTAATCGTGAAGAAAGTGATGTCACTGACAGCCACAATGTACCCAAGCAACAGCAGAGCCTGACATCCTCCCACAGGACAAAGATGGAGGTGGCTTTTGCAGAGCAAGCTGTTCCACTGTCTGCGTGTTTCCTACCTACGAAGTCCTGTCACATTCCCCCAAACACCCCTCTCATCCCCAGATCCTCTGGTCTCTCTTTTGGCAGCTGCCATCAGCCAGCATTTTGTTGCAGAGCGATGGGAAAGACAGAGCAGAGACTATGCCATGGATGTGGTGGGGAGCAAAGCTGATAGCGGGAAGTGGAAATATGGGCAAATGTGCCAGGGCAGTGGTGCAGCCAGAGAACGTGTCCCTGTGCACAGGGAGGTGTGGGGCTCACCCATGGCAGCACGCGCTGCTCCCGAGAACGATGGTGCATCCACATCCCAACAGCAATGTGGCCTCAGGCCATCAGTAAGATGTGTCAGGGGAGGGTTAGGTTGGACATTAGGAAAAGGCTCTTCACCCAGAGGGTGGTGGAGCGCTGGAACAGCTCCCCAGGGAAGCAGTCGCAGCCTGACAATATTCCAGAAGCATTTGGACAACGCCCTTAGACACACGGGGTGAATCTTGGGGTTGTCCCGTTTAGGGACAGGAGCTGAACTCCATGGTCCTTTTGGGTCTCTTCCAACTGCCATCCCCCCCCCACGCCCCTGGAGACGGTCACTCCCTCCAACCCCGGGTCTTGCAAGCTCCTGAGGCACGGCCGGGTGGGGCGGCCCCGGGGCCGGGGCTGGGCAGCGCGCAGCGGGCAGAGCCGGGGCGGGCGGGTGCTGCCCTCTGCTGGGGCCGCGGCACGTGGGATCGGAGCCGCTTGGGTGGAAAAGTCCTTTGAGACCGGTGAGTCCAACCGTGCCAGCCCACTGCTAAACCAGATCCCTGAGAAACTCACCTGCCCGTCTTTTAAACCCCTCCAGGGATGGGGACTCCACCCCCTCCCTGGGCAGCCTCTGCCAGTGCCTGAGAACCCTTTCGGTAAAGACATTTTTCCCGATGTCTAATCTGAACCTGCCCTGGTGCAACTTGAGGCCATTTCCTCTACTCCTATCACCTTCACTTGGGAGAAGAGACCAACACCCACCTCACTACAACCTCCTTTTAGGCAGTTGTAGACAGCAATGAGGTCTCCCCTCAGCCTCCTTTTCTCCAGGCTAAAGAACCCCAGCTCCCTCAGCCACTCCTCATAACACACATTCTCCAGTCCCTTCACCAGCTTCAGTGCCTTTCTCTGGACATGCTCCAGTCCTTCTTGTAGTGAGGGGCCCAAAACTGAACCCAGTATTCAAGGTGTGACCCCACCACATGGCAGGGCAGAGGGCAGCGCCCCATTGGGGTCACCCCTGGCGAGCAGCAGGACAGCATCTTGGGACCTGTGAGACAGGAACTGTCATAGCCCAGCCCCCCCTGCCTACCTGCACAGTCAAATCCCAGCAGCTGCCCCCGAGAGCCCCCCAGACCACCCTGATCTCTGCTGGGGGCTTCTGTGCCCTGCACGCTGCAGCACAAACTCTTCTTTGAGCATCTCGGCTCGCACCTCCCAGCCAGCTCTGTGCACCTCATGGGGTCTCCCAGACACCTGCAGCACCCAGACCCCTCTCCTTGGGGACAGGGCTGAGCCAAATCTGAGGATGACAACAAGGGGCAGGTTCTCCTGAAGCCCCAGTGATGCTGGCAGAGAGGAGAACACAGTGCCCAGGGTACCAGCATCTCATAGGCAGCAGGGAAGCTCCTGCTGCCGCTGCGCAAGGCTCGATCCCAGTCTCGATGCTTTCGAGGACAGCAGCGCGGTGACGGAGGGACAAGGCGGTGGCAGACAGTCTGAGTCACTGCAGTGACGGAGAATCACCCGGTTCCATGCTCAGAAGTTGGTAGCTATTTATTGCACTTGAACACCAAGAATAAAACAGACACTCGCCCTCCCTCCCACACCCACCCCGCCCCAAACAGAGCATCCGATTGAGCAGTGATCATTCTGTTCACAGCCACAGGTTCCAAAGAAACAAAGGAAAAGGAAACAAAATCAATCCCTCCCTCCCACCCCACATCAAGCTCCCGCTGAATCCAACACGGTCACACTGCTCGACAGCTCGAGTACACTTACAAAAAGATCAGAGAAAGGCTTCAGCTGCAACCATACGGACAGACAGACACGAGGGGACAGGCAGTTACCCCTCCCCGGGGCCTGATTTTTTTTGTTACTTGACAAAGCTTGGTATACTCTTAATTATAATATATTTTTTGCAATCATCTTAAATAAATATTTCCATAGAGATTTCCTGTAAGTATATATATTTTTTAATATATATAATATATGAGAGAGAGATCTCATTTTTTTTCTCTTAAACCACTGTTAACATATTTTCCCTGCTTATCCAAAAAATGTTACAAAAGCCCTAAAATTGTGCAACAGTTAGAAAAAAGGGATAACAACCCAAATAAGGAAAGAGCTGCTCAATACAGCCCCCTTCACCACCCCCTCTCCCACTCCCTGTCAATCTGCAGAGGGGAAGGACATTCAGTCAAGGGAAGGGAACTGGTGGGTCGTCTTTAGGGGGCAGGTGGCAGGGGGGGCCACCAGCTCCTACTCTGATGTTCCCACAGCTTGTTCAGGTCTGGGTTTCCCTGCCTGGTACGAATGGGCTGGGACTTGCATCTTTGGGAATGGGTAACAGCAAGGATGTGTGCTGCCAGGAGGAGGATGGTTGTTGCATCCAGAGTGGTGTAGATCATGAGATGCGTTCTGCGGTGGGGAAGGAGGGTTAACTCAGCTGCTGGGATGATCAGAGAAGATGGTTATGGGATCTTTTGCTGACAGAAACCTCTTGGTCCACGGGGCTATGTGGCTGCCCTCTTAAACACAACTGTTTGCTGGTCCTCTCCAGCAACCTTGCCATGAGCTCAAAGCAGGAGCAGATGGCTGCTTCTGCCTGCTACAACCTCTGGGGCTCCACCAGCTCACAGAGGGCAAAGGGAGAGAAGGCAGATTTGGGGTCAGATGGGGGTTTCAGTGTCTGGCAGAGGGGGTATTTACTGCAGATATGGGAGGAAAGACAGCTCTCCTGGCTATGCCAGGAAAGAGCAGAGGTGCAGAAGTGGTCTCTTCTTCCAGAGTGAATGCACCAGCAAGACCTGAGAAATGAATAATATGTTGCAGCTGGACCCTGGCAGCCAGGAAAGGAAAATGTGACTACGAATTCCACCTGTGGAACTGGGAGCCTGAGGCCACCACAGCAAGTGCCTCCACTCAGATATCCCCTGTGGTCTGTGAGAGGTGGAAGAGATGGTCAGTTTGGGGGACTTCTGAGGTTGGTTTGACCCAGATGGCCAAGTGACCAGGTGAGTCAGGCTCTGTCTGTACCAGGAAGTGAAATGTGCCACAGCCTGATCTCCAGCCTTGAGGCCAATGAGAATGGGAGGTCTGTGGTGGTAAACTCCATCCCAACAAGGTGGCCTTGTCCGTATTGCTTACTGGGAACATGCTCTGGACCTTGTCATCCCCAGAATCATGGTGGGATTATTGGGGCAACACCAGTTAGCACATGCCAGCTTAAAAGTACAGATGTAACAGCAGCATCCTTGGCTCTGCCAGCAAAAGGAAGGTGTTGGCAGTTGATTATTTGTTTAGTTTTCCTGCAAGGTTAAGAGAAATGAGGAAATGTGAAGGAAGTCAGAGAGAGAAGCTATCCACCTGACTACTGAAATAAGGAGTGTGGCATATCAGTGCTTGCTTAAAGATGCTCTGGGGATCCAGCAACCTGCCCTGGAGAAGCAGGGAGAGGTGGGGAAGAGAAACCAGGCAGAAGAGACCCCTAAAGTGCAGGTGCTTAATGCTGCCGGCATGGGAAGGTTGGGAAGTTGTGTCTTCCTTGGTCAGGCTTCCAGCTTGACTGGAAGACTAGAAAGGAGTTGAAACCCCAGACTATACTTCCCTTGGAAAGGATTGGGAAAATTTTAGGTGTTGCAAGGATATCCAGCTGCCTCCAGAGTAACCCGTCCCTGGGGAGATGGCTGTAGGGAAGCCTCAAGGAGGACAAATCACCTCCAAGAAGACAGCTCAAAGCCTCCCTGGAAACCAAGGTATTCCTCCCTAGCAGCGACTGCCCAAAATGGGCTCTCAGTGAAAGGAGAATGTGCCTACCCCAGCATCTCATCCGTCATCCCCAGAATCCCCCACTGCATCCTCTGTCCCAGACCTTTCTCCAGTGGCAGCTGCTGGAGCAGCTTCACCCTCACAGGCCACCCAAGGTCCACAGCTATCGGCAGCTCCAAACCCAGGCTGAAATTGTATCTGCCTTACAGACCCCACACAGAGCAATGCTGTGACCTCCTCCTTCCTCACCCATCTCATACTGATCCCCAGAAATACTCCTGACACCCAGAGAGGCTGAGCATGAGACATCATGGGTAGCTTCAGAGTCAACGCTGGAGAGGGAGAGAGAGAACTGTGAAAGAGCTAAGTCCTCCTTCTAAAAATGAAAAAAACTTCAGTACTACATGACTACAGGAAGAAAAACAGATCTGTAAAAACACCCAGACTCTACTTTAAAAGTTAATCCTCTCCCTGCATGGATTTCCCTGCTTTGGGGCCAACTCTTGTGAGCCAGTGCAGCTCCACAGTCAAACAGAACAGGTTGACCAAAGGCATGGGGGAGCCCATTTGCACTTGTAGAGAACCTGTGATTTGCCCACAAAAAGTCATCTCCTGCACACATTTCCAGCAACCATTGCACTGCCGGCACACCAGAACACACCAGAACACCTCTCAGGGCCTCTCTGTGGCCCAACAGTTTGGATTTCTACCCCTCAATCCAGTGGGAAAATATTTTTGCAGTTTTCAAGGACGCGGCTGCGTTTTGCGTGGCAGCCATCCCTGCCTCGACAGAGAGCAAAGCATTCAAAACCACAGAAAAGGCAAAATACACGCTCAGAATTTACATGGAGAAAACATTTCCTTTTTTTTTTTTCATTTTTTTCCTTTTTTATGTCCAAAACAAGGATTTTTTTTGTTCATTTCTTTGTTTTTCAACACACGCACCGCCTAGAAAGTTAAACGCCATGCAGAGGAAGAGAGTGCAGCTACAAAGTCCCCCAGGGCAGCAGCGCTGCACGAGTCTCACGTCAACGAGCAGAGGTTCCAGTAGGAAAAAAGAGAACAAGAAGCGGAAGAACTGCCAGGAAAATACCAAACCTCAGACCTCTACCTTATGGCAAAGAGCTGAGACCAAAATTCCCCTTCCCGGCCATGTCTTCTCTCCTGAAAGCCACGTCCCAGCGGCTCCCCGAGAGCCACCGCCTGGGTTTGCCCTGGAGGAAGACCCTTGGGGTGCAGGAAGGCACCCCGGGGAGGAAGGTTCCCCTGGAGGTGGCAAGTGGGTGTCTTCGCCCACCCAGTGCTGCGGGACGAGGTGGGGGCCAGCAGCCACGGGCCCCCTGGTAGGAGCATCGTGGTGGTGCAACCCGTCTCTAAATGTAAACGCAACGAAAAACAGCAACCCCCCAAATTTCCCCCTTTCCCTAAACAGTTGAATGTTTCTAGTTATTACATAAAGATCCATTTCAGCAAATACTCAAAATCAAGTTACGAAATACACGGTAGGTTGTTTTCTTTTCCCTATAAAAAGGCATGCGCTCAAAGTAGAAGACAGCTAAAGGCTTGTTTGTTTTCTTCGAAGCACGATCAGATTCTGCAGAGTTTTGTTGTTATGCTTTATAAAGCTTGCATTCCTCATCGTCGCTGGAAGGAGTCGTGTGGGCGATGGAGGTTTGCGCCCCGAATTGGCCGCCAGCTCAGCTGCCCCTGTCCCAGCCTGGGAGTCGGGCGCGGGGAAGTTCCGGGTGCTGCATGCGAGGGGCTGGGTGCTGGGATAAAGGATCCAGGCTGGCTGGTGGGTGGGGAGGAGGAGGGCGTGGGAGTGATGCTACTGCCACGGCATGGCTGGGAGAACCCTGGCTCCCAGCCGTGCCAATGCGGTGCCAGGGAGAAGTCACCTTTCTCCTCCTCTCTTCTCCCAGCTTTGCTGGTCCCTGCTCCGAGGGGAGAAGGGAGGAAAGGGGGAGAGCATCCCTCTTGGCATGGCAACTGCTTGGAGCCAGGACACAAACCTACTCAGCCTCCTGGAAGGAGCCAGCCGACCCTCCTGGGAAGGGAAAATAAAGATAGCCTTTACTCACCCATCTGAACACTGCCCTCCTCGCCCAGGGGCACACGGAAGCTGGACTTTGCAAAGGGTTTATACTGTGGTTCCCTGGCCAAGGCTGCTGCGAAGCAGGAGCTTGGGTTGGGAGCAAGTGGGAGCCACAGCAGCAGATGGAGACCTCGATAGCAGCAAAGCAAAATCCACCAGCACACAGGGAGGGCACAGCTCAAAACTGCCCTCCTGCCCTCCTCTTCCTCGGGGGGCTCCCAGCAGAGGATGAGATGGAGATGGGTGATGAGTTTGAGCCCATTTCAGGAGATGTGCCAGGCAGTGGGGTGTCCCAGCAGCTCCACGCGGATGAGGAGGAAGGCCTTTACCCCGGCACGCATCATCTCACTCGCCAGATGCTCGGATTTAGGTTCATGGTTTCTCTTTTCTTGGTTCATGCAGAGGAAGGGGGCCCAGCGCCACGGCCCCGGTGAGGTGGGAGGGTTCAATGGGTTGCTTGTGCGGCGCCGGCAGAGCTGTTACGTGTGTGCGGTGAGAAGCAGGGGGTTATTCCAGCAGGAACCAAGCAGCAGAGTCAACAGCCAAAGTCCCATAGGTAAAGATGTTGCAGGAGGTCTCCCCTTGGTAGCCAGTCAGTGACAAACCCCACATGGGCAGGACCACACTTCAGCTGCAAAACACAAACCGAGCAGAGAGCGAGTTTGATTCCATCATCCTTTTGGCAGAGTATCCCTCTCCCCATCCCCATCTCATGGCCATGGCCACCTCCTCCCCACCGGGGATCCTCAGGGAAGGATCCCACCTGCTTTACAGCATCAATGCCATAAGGAATCCACACCATCCCTTCCATGCCCACCTTGCACCATTCCCAGAGCCTCACAGGGCTTACTGCGGTAGGACAGAGGGCGCGCCGGATCTGTGGAAGTGGACAATCTGCCATTTGCCATCCCGACGGTGCCAGATGCGGGTCTCCTCAGATTGGGCAGTGCGGGGGATCCCTCCCGCATCCACGTACTGCGTGATGCGGATGTAGGCAATGCAGGCAGACTCATCTCCCATCAGGTGGATGTGGGGGTTCAGGATTGTCGTGTGCACGGGCTTGCTGTTCCGGGACCACACTGAAAAGGGGACAAGTACAGGCAGCTTTGGGCAGGGGAAGGAGCTTGGGTGGCTTTTGCCCAGGGCTCCAGCAATGTGGGAAGGGGAGATGATTGGGTTAAGCTCTCTGCTTTGAGGGGCTGAGTAAATGCTGCATGGGTGGGTTCAGGATGGGTCCACATAGAAAGCAGGTAACCAAATAACTCCTTTGCATATAGCCCGACTCTAGCTGACCTCACAGACTTGATTCACCTCCTGCTGAGATTTTCCAGATCAGCCAGAGATGCTGCCAAAGCCACCCTTACCCTCCTCTCTCCAGCAAGCTGATGGAGACCAAGACACAGCGGGGCCCACAGAAGGTGGGAAAGGTCCCTCCAGAGGCAAGGGGACTGCTTACGGTTTTCAAAGTAGAATCGGTGGAAATCTAGGCCTTCCACGAGGTTGCCCAGGGCCTCGGGCTCAAAGGCAGTCATCCCAGGGTCGCACATCTTCCTGGAGAGGCCGGAAAGAGAGAGAAAAGTAAGATATTATCTCAGCTCTTCTGGCATGAGAGCCTGCAAACCCCAAATGGCTCATGCTTGGGATGACTCCCCCTCAGCCTGAGACCAAGGAGTCCCTGCACCAGTGAGCGATTTAAGCAGAAGTCTAACCTCATCCCTGCACTCTGCATGAAGCCCACCCCACCTCAGCTCCAGCCCACTGACTGCAGCCAGGACCCCCGCGAGGCAGGGTGGATTAGCCATCGTTCACCATCTCCAATTAAATCTGCCAAAACACTGCTGTCTTCTTTGTAATAAAGAAAAACAGCAGGGAAAAACTCATGTTCTCTGCTCTGTATCAAAATATCCCTGCTGCAGGTCTCTGAGGCAGGGATGAAGACCTGTGCTCACTCAGAAATTGCTAATTAAATAGGCCTTGGACACAGAAGAAGCGTACTCTGAGGAGCATCAGCTCAGCGAGTAGAAAGCGCTTCCAAGTAGCCTGCGGCAATCTGGATATAATGGATACCATGGATGCAATGTTCCTTCTCCCACCATAAATCATGTTTACAGTTATTCATCTTTCTGCAAACCATAAAATGGGCTCATCCATGCTAATGAGACCAGAGAGATGTGATCAGATTACATGAGAGAAGCACCAGGTTTGGAAAATTATGTCCCCTCTTTTTCTTGGGTGGTCTCCATGACCCACCACCACATCAACCAAGGCACCCTGCCTTGGGCTGCAGTAAAACCTCCCAGGCTGTTTTGTCACACTGAGAGCACCCACTCTAGGAGGCTGAGCCTGCACCCCAACCCAAACCAGCACTGGGCACACTCACGTGTAGGACTCAAAGTCGCCATTGCTTATTGCTTCAATCAGCTGCTCTGTGACTTTAATGATTTCTTGCTTCCGTACTGTTGGGTTAAAGAGAAAAGGAAAATAAAAGGAGAAAACAAACTGCAATATCAGTGAGGGACATTTGTCTCATTAGAAACAGACAGTGGGACATTGGGGACCATTGGAAACTGTCTAGGGGAAAAGCAGAAGAACTTGGGAGAGAGAGATGGAGAAGGGCTCTTCATTCTCAGAGAGGAAAGACCTCAAAAGTCAGGGCAACACTGAAACCCCCTGTATTTTCCTTAAAGAGCAAAAGGATAAATGAATGAGTGGTGAGCTGTCCTCAGCCCAAAAAGTTGGCACGGGCTGGTCTTGCCAAGCCAGGACTTTCTACTCTGTGAGCTCAGAGTAGGGGCCAGCCGGGACAAGCTGGACCAAGGATGCTATCCCCTCCCTCTGAGATGGGAGGAGGTGGTCTCAGCTCCAGGGGAGGACAAGTGGGTAATGTGACAGCTCCAGGGGAGGACAAGTGGGCAATGTGACAGTCCACCTTTAGAGGCACAAGGAGGGACCCAACGAAGAGCATGGCATCCTGCAGCTGCTGTCAGGGACCTCGGGCACTGCCAGCTCTGCTGAGAAGGGGCTGGGCTGTAAAAGCAGGTTTGGCTCCCAGGGTGACAGAAGGAGTTGTCAGAAGTAACTCTGGGCTTATAAATGAGGTTCTGCTTCAAATGCAAATGACAGCCATGCCTGACTTAATATTTTTTGTACTGTGGCTAATGAAAGGAGAGGGAGCGTGTTCTGAGAGTCATTCAGAAAGGAAGAGAGGGACCCCCAGCACTTCCCCGAGCACCACTTCCCTCTGCATCCACCCTCAGGAAGCCGTTCCCCACGAGGACAAATGTCTCATTAATTCTCACGTCAGGCCAAAGCCCATCTTGCTTTGTGCTGAGATCATTTCTTCGAGAGACTTTACAAATTAGCACCGATAATTTTTCCCTGGGTTATTCTTAGAAAGCTGGCTCTGGCAGACAGGAGGCAGGGATTTCCCCTCGAGGCTTTTCCCAAAGGGCCCTTTATTTTAGAAGAGCGGGTGGCCGGGCTTTTGTCCCTACAGATTTCTGTCATATCCATGCCTGATTTCAGGGAACATCTCTGTTTTTGGGAATCCCATCTCCTCACTAGAAGTGTCTTGAACACTTGTGGTGGCAACTTAGCAGTGAAACCACCTGCACTGGCACCATCCCTGCTGGCATTTCACCCCTAAGGAGTGAAAGGTCCTTCTGAACAGCCCCGAGGAAGCTTGCCAGTGGCAGGTTTTGTCATAGCCAATATCTCATTAGGGGTGGTTGGACTAATGGCCCCGAGAAACCCCTTTGAAACAGCCTGGCCATCTCCCCATGAGCTCCCCACCGGTACCTTTGGTGTCTTCATCCTCGATGGTGGTGTTGGTGCTCTCCGACGATTCCTGAGCAAAGAACAGAAAGGACAGATGGGATGGTGAGAGGTGTCTTCTCCCCACACCAGATGGAGCTCGTGTGTTCAACAGCCCCCCTAGTCGGAACCCACAGCGCTCGACTGCCAACGGACAGAAACCAAGGAAAACACCAGCAGGTCCAACCCGTCCTCAACAACAGCTCTGGGGCAGCACTGGCAGAGCCCTCCCTGACCTCCACTTCTTGTAGCCAAAGGCACAAGAGCTGGGCTGTGGAGAGTCTCGTAGGAACAGCACTGCCTTTCCTACCGATGCCTGTGGGGACAGAGATGGGGGCAGGTCCAGGGGGCTTGGTGGGTTCCTAGGAGCGTTGCCAGAGGGTCAGGGAGAGGGGCTGTGCGGGGGTGGAAGACACCATGTTGACTGTACGATAGAGAGAGATGTACAAATTAACAGCGAAGAGCAGCTGGGATGAGAAAGAGGGGACTGTGCAGGAGTGAGAGAGACCACACTGACCGCAGAGTAGGGAGAGAAATGTACAATAAAACAGAGTGCTTCCAAGACCCACATGGACCACTGAAGGCTGAGACACAGCTCTTTCAAGAAACAGCTGAGCACTACACAGATTTGGGTGGGAAGGGGGTACTGACCCCCTGTCTCTCTCCAGGAGCCCCATCAAGGCGACTCTGCTAGCGGAGCTAGAGCAATGTCTCTGCTAGCTCTTCCCAGCAGAGCCTTGCTTATGTATTACCCATAATACCCCGATGCAGGTTGGCAAGGTGTCCCCGCAGAGGCATGGAAGGTGTTTCTCCAAGGCTCCTTGGACCGATGCAGCCTGCAGACCTGAGTCAGGAGAACTGGGAGAAACGGCATGAGAACCCATCAGCAAGAACCAGGGCTGGCTTCCCACCAGCTGGTGGCCAGCAAGTGCCTGCACCAACCCTGTTAATGGGGTTTGTGGGTGATACGGCTTTGAGGATGTTCCCTCCAACCCCGGTGTCCCTTCTTCCCTACCCCGAGGTAACTTCCAAAAACGGGGGAAGCTGGAACGTGTGGAGAGGCCCAGCAATATCGGCATTGAGGAAGACGAAGGACACTCACCATTAACTGAACGCTGGAACTGGACTTTCTTTTCTGGAAAAACAAGGAGAAGAGATGGAACAGGAAGAGACACAGATTGAGAAAGGCAGAGAGCGGCACGTGAGAGGCAGCAGCTCCTGAGCCACCCTTCGTGGTCTTCATGGAGGGGCAAACGAAAGGCATGGGGCAGGGTCAACCTGGTGCTCCTGTAGGGATGTGCTGCTGGCTGCAGTGATGCTAGTGCCATGCCAGCTCCCTCCCCATATTCTTGCTGGCACCTTTCCCTCCTGACCTACCACAATCTCTGGTGTTGCTCATCCAAGGGTCTGGTTAGTCCAAAAGGGAGTACCCTAGGAGTCAGTGACTACTCCGGTGGCTTTGTGACCGGGCCAGCAAGTTCAAAGGAACAGGAGTGGGATGCTGAAAAGCTAAGGCAGCTCCACCATCTGCAGAGCCCTGTGGCCGGTGTGAATGCCATACTGACATTTACAGACCCTGGCACTGTTCTGGGTGCATCTGCCCATGCTGCTGACTAGCGTGGAGACCCTTAATTAGCTTTGGACCTGGACCAGTACTAAGCTGGCTGGTTTAAAGCCAGCATGGTTATTGCTACTCAACCCTGCAAGGCAGGCACACTGTGTGGGAAGCTGTCCTGAGAGCAGCTCCAGTGTTTTAAATCAGGACAAGCCTTCTCCAAAGAGAACACTTCATGCATGCACATATTTATCTCCACCTTCCACCACTATCACTAGGCTTGAAGGCTTTTGTGTTGGATGATCTCATAGCCACGTTTCTGCTTGCAATCCCAAACTACTTGTGGACTCTCCTTCCTTCCTGTGCTCTGCTCCCTGTCTCCTTTTTTAATCTAGCCAGGAGACTGGGTGATGTGCATGCTGGCCTCATGCTCTTTCTCCAGCTCCAGCTCCCAGGGGATCAATCACAGCAGGCAAACACCAGTGTGCAGGAATCTGAAGCTGCAGTGCCAAAAACAAGACTTTCATCAGCATATTTAATGAGGCACCAGCTCTGTCTGCCCTACAAAGGGTAAAGCAGCACACACTGTGCAGGTCTGTTGGAAAAGTCCATGGAGCCACCCATTAGGGTGCACGGATTGGCTGCAGTATAAAAATTGCTTAGATCCATTCCCTCTCACTGCTTCTTTCACATCCTAACTGGCTCCCACCAGCATCATCACCGAGTTTCCCCCTCTGCCGGTGCAGCTCTCCCCTCCCTCGCTAGCTCCTATGTTAATCCCCACCCCTCTTTCTCGGAAACAACAGATGTCCTAAAGGGCAGAGCGAGCCGCGGTGTTTCAGAAGGAACCTCACGGGAAATGGAGCCGCCGGAGCCGGGCTGTCTGCAGGAAGGGCCGACGGCTTCTGCTACCCAGGGACATGAGACGGGGCAGCAAACTGCAGAAATTTCAGACGCAACAGAATGCAACACAAAGCAGTGACCGCGTCGGGTCTGGACATACAGTAACAGGATGCAACACGGGGCAGTGAGCTCATTAATTTAGGACGGGACAGGATGTGACATGGGGCAGTGATTTCATTAGTTCACAATGTGACAAGATGTGACACTACACAGGGCAGTGGAGGTATCATAGCTGCTGGGACCTGATGACCTCGGACAGACCCAGAGCAGGGATCAAGGGGGACTTTTGGTCCCGTGAATGCTTTTAGTTGGGGAGGAACCTGCTCGGGAAGGTGAATTTTGAGCCCTCTGAGCCTGGGCTAGCACTGTCCTGGTGCTGGAGGGCTCTGCAGGCAGGCTGGAGTGCTGCACTAGCTACCTGTGCCCACCTGCATAGCTCTGGGCAAGAAGAGCAGGGGTGGCTGCCTGGGACCTGCTTGCTCTCATGGAGATGGTCAGGGCAGCAAGTTTCTCAAATGGGAACACAACTCTTCCAACAATGAACCATACCATGTGGCCTGACTTACTGCCCTGCTCTGAGCAGGCAGGACCTGCCCAAGGCAGGTTTCCAGGTTCTTGCCTCACGATGGAAAGAAACGCACACCTCCCAGTGATGTCCTGACATCTGCCAGCTGCCCACGGTGGGCCATTAAATCTTCACCCAGAGCACCCAGCTTCCCTGCACTCCTGTGAGTCGGTTACACTGGGAGGCTCCCGAGACTGAGCATGGGAATGAGAGGTGGGAATGGCAACACTGAAGGTGACCAGCACAAGCAACCTCTTGGGAATGAGCTTGCCCCTACTTGTCTTCTCCTCCTCTGCCTTCCTGGTCATTGAGCCATGTTGTGTCACCTCCACTTGCTGGAAATGGAGCAATAAGAAAGCAAACTCCTTCTCCAGAGCTTGCACGACCTCTTGAGCTGAGGGTTGGCTGGTAGACTGCACTCAGGATGCAGTTTGCTCACCGCTCCCCACTCACCAGCAAAGGGCTGAAGACCTGGGACACAAACCAGCCTCTGTGTTCCCACTCTGAAAACAGATCCTCTTTGCCAAGTTCCAGGAAGAGCCAGAAGGCTGTTTACCCAAACCAGCTATTTTCCTATGACAGCAAGTGTCCCTCTTCCCAGGATGTCTGTCCTCAAAGCTACTTTGAAGATCAGGAGGGATCATCAGGATAATCATTAGCGAGTTGGACTGGCAAATGGTCTTCTACCACCACACCACTCCAGCAATGCTAGAGGTGGAACTCAAGGCTGTCCTTTTCTGATGGAAAAATAGATTCAGGACCATGCCTATGAAGTCTCCCCACCCACCAATCTCCTTTTACAGCTTAAAATCCCATCTCCTGATTGTTCTCATCTGTTCCCCAGCAACTCTTACCAAGTCAGCTCTGCCTGTGGCGTCACTTCCCAGGTGACTCCCAGAAGCAGCCAGGACCTCAGAGCAGCCAAAGAAAGGCCAACAGTAGCTGGCATATGGATTGCTGTGACTCCCATGGGACCTGTCCCTTCTGTGCCAGGACTGTTGTCCAAACCTAGCAATCCTGTCCTGGAAGCCACGTGGTAGCCTGACACCACGGCCCAAAGCAATGTCCTCTCATAGCAATGCAGGCCATCAGCTTCATGTTGCAGAATAACACTGCATGGCCAGAATGGTCTGTCATGGAGCTGAGCCCAGGTTTGGAGGGGTGTGCATGGTCTCAAGCCTTGCAGGCTTGTCCTGTCCCAGCTGGAAGGAGTGGGAGAAAGACAAGCTATTCCCAGACCTCTGGCTCCACTGACCATTTGGACTAAGGAGGGAAGAAGCCAGCTGAGGGTTCTGCTCTTCCAAAACCCTACACTCCTCACAGCCCAACAGCTGGGTTCCTATGAAAGGGCCAGAGGAAGGAGATCAGCCGTGCTGCAGTCAGGCTCCCAAAGGTCTGCCTGGGAACCTAAACCCCTGCCCTGCAGTGGGGGATGTGATAACGCCACCTCTGCCCCGCCGAGTGATCGCTTGTACTCATGAAGGGAACAAGCACAGGGAGAAAGACTCCTGCATGGACCTTCCTTCCCCTGGGAGGAATGTGGCAGAGCTTGCTATCCACCACATCTCCGTGTCATCAGAAGAAGCTGCTCAGTAGCAGGATTTTGCTGCCTCCAGGAGCCAACTAGTCCTGAAGAATACCTGTGGTCCCATCTCAGAGAAGCAGGCAAACCTGAGGGCTCTGCAGCCCAAGAAATGAGGTCCACAAAGCCCTGGCTTGTTTTTAGAGCATCACCAAGCCATTTGCTCTGCCAAGTATCCCCAAGTTCCTTTGCTCTGTCTGCACTGGGCACAGGGGGCCAGCAGTGCTGCCCAGAGGGTTAAAGACACCTATATGTCACCCAGCACCACACCAGCCCTTGGGGGCAGGAGTTGGGGGGCAAGCCCAGCCCCACCAGCCGCAGCTGCCTGTCTTGCTGGATGGCTGCTCCCAGGCTGAAGCTGTAAAGCTGCCTCCCACTGTCCCCTCTCCGGGTCCAGCCTCTGCTACTCCCCATCCTGGGGGGCAGCGAGGGATAAGTGCCTTTGGCAGGCAATGAATCAGCACTGAATTTTCCCCGTGCACCCCTCCGGCACCAGCCTGCTCCTCTCACTTGCCACGCTGCCAAGCCTCCTGTGCACCGCCTGCCCTGGCAGGAGCCGAGCTAGTGGCACAGGGACACACTGGGACAGCCGGGCCACCAGCTGCCCTTCTAAGCACAGGGTGTCGTGGGTAGTGCCAGCATGGCACTGAGACCCCCGCTGCCACCCCAGCTGCGGAGAGGCAGGCAGGAGAGGGCAGCAGGGAGGGGGCTTACCTTCACGCCGTCATTCTTCTTGTTGCCACCACTTTTGCCTCCTGGAGAGAGGAGGAAGGAGGTTAGGAGAGCTAGGCAGGGCACCAAGACCAGGAGGCCGAGGATCAGCAGCATGGTGCCGGGTGGCAGCGCGGCAGGACCAGGCGTGGGTTTCGTCCTCTCTCCAGCAACCCCAGTGCAAACCCTGGGAGCTCAGGGACAACCTTTCCAGCACCGTCCTGTCCGACCCTGGTGGCTCTCAGCCAGGGGCATGACCCGTCTCCTAACGTCACGCCGAGTCCTTTTGGTGGCTCAGAGGCGGCCGGTGGGGCTGTCCTGGGGGCTCCGGCCGGGCGGTGCTGGTGACCAGTGCCCGTGCAGCACGGTGGAATGGGCTGCCCGCCTGCCGCCCTCTAATTTTAGCCCCATGCTGCTGGGATCATGTGCTGCCGCCCCGCCGGCCCGACAGCTGCAGCCCACATTTTGACAGTGATGAAAAACAGACGCCTTCCCTGGTGCCCACCTCCCTCTGCCACCACTGCCCCGGCCCCTGGGATGCACGAACCGCCACGGTCCCCCCTGAGCCCCCAGAGAAGAGTGGGATCGGTGCTGCTCCCCCTCACGTGGGGCCCCATCGCCGCCAGCCCTGCCGTGCTCTGGGCAGGGGGACCACGAGCTCCTGCGCTGCGCGTGGGACGGGCACTGCTACAAGAGATGTTTTTGAATTTCCTGCCCTTTGATGCTTCATGTTCGCCGCCTGTCGTGGCGCGAGGCCCGACACCGGATCCCCCCAGCTGTTGGGCTTCTCCAGCTGCCGCCCTCTGCCCACAAGTGCTAAATGTGTCAGCACGATCCCCCCCCATGACAAATGTTGATACCAGTCCTGGCCGTGGCCCTCTCCCCCAGCAGCCCCCATCTCCCCCTGCCCACCCACTACATCCGACTCACGGGCTGCCTTGCTGAAGCACCCCAAAACACCCATCCTAACACCAAAGCGCTGCCACCAGCCCGCCCAGCCAGCGTGCTGGGCTTGCCTGGCTTGGCCTACCGCTGTGGCACCTCTGCCAGGGCCATCCCCAGCACTGGGGAGGGCTGGAGGTGACAGCAAGTGGAGGAGCTCTGCTGTCACCCGGCTTTTGATCCCGTGCCTGGGTATCACCAGGCCCTGCTGATCCCTGCCTGTGAAATCCCATCTGCGAGGCTCGCCCCGAGGCAGCGGGGTGTCCCCAGAGGGGACACCTCTCAGCAAGGGCACTGGGGCAGAGGGCCTCGTGGCTGCACCCAGACCTCTCCTGGTGCCCCGAGTGGACTTCAGTGCTCTGTCCCGGCTCCTGTGTCTCCATGCAGCTCTCAGGACACAGGGAGGTAGGAGGAGAGCTGGAGGCCCCGCAGGATCAGCACCCTCCTGCCCAGCGAGAGAGACGAAGGACCCTGCTGCCATCTGGCTACAGTGGCACCCAGGGGCTTTTCTGACACTTCCCCAGTGCAAAGGATGCCCTCCGTGAGCCACAAGCGTCTCCAGGAGGACACAAAACCAGTTGCCTTGAGCCTGGTTGACTCCAGCACTTGCATTTTAAATGCCTGGGAGTGGCTGTGCCTCAGCCAGAACCGTTTCTGCTGCATCCAAAGCCAGCAGCCAGCCTGGAGGTGCCAGGTGACCTGGTCTGGACCACCACCCAATGCCACACGTCCCCAGAGGCACCAGGCTGCAACCTCAGCCCTGCTGTGACACCTGAGGCAAAGCCAGCTCTCCAGAGACTCTGTGTTTGCTCTGGGCACCCTGTAAGACAAGGAGATGAGCCCCAGAGACAGCACCTACCGGAGAAGTTCCTGGTAGCCAGCATGGTGGTGAGGATGGCTCCCTGAAAGACACAGAAAGCAGAAGGAAAGGGTGTGCTGCGCCCCAGACCCTGGCACCCCTGCCACTCCCCCCAGTTCTAGGGGAAGAAAAGCCCTATCTGTCACCTGTCCCCTGGCCACCTCACTGGGAGGAAACTGGCCCAAGGGCTGATATCCTCCTCCTGAAATCAAAAGCAGCCCTTGGTACTTGACTCCATATCCCCAAAACCATGGCATTGGGTTGCATTCTCCAAAACTGCCTCCCCTCCAAGATTAAAGGGATATTAAATATCCTCAGGGCACATTTAGGTCTCTCCACCCTGCTCTAGATGTATTGTGACTCCACTGACCAGGGCCAGCAGCTGGCAGCAAGGGGAGCCACCAGGACCGGAACCGGATTTAATTGCAATTAAAGCCATGCCAGCTTAGAGCAGCAGGGAAGGGATTTTTCAAGGGAGCCACGCAAAGATCACCACTGCAAAATAACATTCATAGAAATGCCTCCCCTTTTCCAGCTGACTCTACTAACTAGTTGCACAGCGTATAATGAGATTACTTTGGACTAATTGCTTACTGTAATGGATTACTATTTTAAAGTGCATGCCTGAACTAATTTGATTACTTGTCTAGCTGAAAAGTAATAATAGTTTATAGCCAGTGTTTTTTCTCTTGATAATCTTGTTAGTAGCCTGCAGCTGTACTGCTCGGTGCCACATTGCGTGCAGGCGCAGCGCCGTCCCATGCTGTGTCTCCGGCTCTGGGGGAGGCACTACAATTTCCAGAGCCCATTCCCAGTGCCACGCTGCCAGCCAGGGCTGAGCAGCACCCAGGAGATGGGTGCTTCAGGGAGGTGCTCCAGCTTCATAGTGAAGCCTGGGGAGATGGTGACTTCACAGGGGGTACAAGCACGCAGCAGCATTCGAGAAAGGAAAGCCCGTGGGGCTGCTGGTGTGGGTGAGTTTTTTGCCTGCCTGGGGATAATTTTGTTCCTTTGTGTCTGTTTGTGGATAACTTTGTTCCTTGGCTGCAACACAGCTTGATCATCAGGCAAAGAGGTCTCATTGTGCCTCTCTAATCCACATCCTGCACCAAAGAGGAGCTTTCTTTACACTGACTCCAGTGGGAAAGTCCTCACCTCTGTGTCCAAGGTAGCTGTGTGACTCAGTGCTTTCGTTCACCGTGGCTTTCCTCTAAGCACCTGGGAACCCCAGCCAGATGCAACCACCACCCTTCTTAGTCTTTCTTCCCTTCTTCACAACAGGGATCCCCAAACGCCCATCACCCCCACGTCCCTCACCCAGAGACACCACCCTGTCTTTTCCCACTCAGAACAAAGCCCATATTGACCTTATCATGCATTTTGCAGCAAGCTTGGGGAGTATGAGCGTTACCTTCAACTTCCTCCGGGCATTGAACTTCTTCAGACAGTCCACCGTCTCCTGCCTGTGCATGCATGATGCCACGGTGGCACGGTGCTGGGAGGAGAGAAACCCAGCTCAGAGCAGGTGCCAAGGGGGAAGGGGCTCCCCTGGCCCTGCTCTCACAAGCTCACACACATGTGTGGTCTCCTGCAGCCAAGGCATGGGCCAGAGCTGGCTGCATCAGCAGTAGCAGCTGAAACTTTAATAGACAGCAGGAGAACACAGCTCTGGAGGCAGCAGGATCTGCTCCAGTGAGGGGGGAGTTTGCAGGGAGAGCTGGCTGCCCCCTGAGTTAACCCCTCAACTGACAGGCTAAGTTTAGCTGTGTGCTCAGGGTTTGCATGTGGTGTGGGGTCCCAGGGTTAAGCCCATGGACTCTTCCTGCCTTTAGGAGCTGATTCAGAGTAAGAACCAGCAGCCAGAGCAGCAGAGCGTAGCGAGGGTCAGGAGGACATTGCTGCAGGGGTGGATGGAGGGATAAACACAAGACTACGCCTCCCCAGTGCAGCGTGACACCAAGAAATCAGCTTGTTCCCATCAGGGCTGGGAACATCCATGTCCCTCCCATCACTGGATCCCCTGGGACACGCTGTTTGCATTCATGCTCTGGGCTTTTCTCTGCTGTAAAGCCTTGGGGAAAAGGCTGCTCTGAGAGCAGTGGGAGGGACCATGCCAGGAAAACATCTTCCCAGGGTGAAGAAAAGAGATGGACAGCACGTTTGATAACATGTGCTCCCCAGTGAGATGTTCCCCCATTGGAAACCCCCACACCTCCAGACCTTCAGCCCCAAGCAGTGAGCTTCACCAAACTCACCGATATCCAGGGGTGCTTCAGAGCCTCTGCTGCCGTGATGCGCTTGGACGGGTTTATGGTCAACATCTTGTTGATGAGATCTTTCGCTTCAGGAGTGACTGTGTCCCACTCAGGGGAGGGGAACTGCCGAAGCAAAGGGACCAGGCTGAGACATGGCAGGGAGCAACAGAAGGAACAGAAGCCCCTTTGCTCTTGGGTTGGTTCTCCTGCGATCCTTTGCTCCAGCCCATGGGACAGGTTGGAGAGACAGCAGCAACTGGAAAGAGCTGCCAGCTGGAAAACTGGAGAGCAGGGATGGAGGGAGGAAAGTGGAAGGCCCAGGACAAGAACTATCTGTCCTGTAAAGTGGACCTGAAACGTGCCAGTGTGTGCACTTGGGCACAGCAGCTTGGCCAACCCTCTGTGACCAGAGCAAAGAAAAAAAAACTTGCTCATGTATATTTGAATTTGCCCTGGTTGCTCTTCCGGAGCAGCAGACTGCAACGTGGGGACAGCAGGAGAGAGGGGAGACAGTGAAAGAGGGGAACAAGACAAACCTACTCACATCATAAGCCCCCGCCTTGATCTGCTGGTAGAGCCGGTGCTGGTCTTCATCCCAAAAGGGTGGGTACCCGACCAGCAGGATGTAGAGGATAACACCTGCCCGGGAAAGGAGACGTGGGATCAGTGGGAGAGAGTTCATTGCTGGAGGCACGAGCAGACTCAGCCTGGGGACTGGCTCAACTCAAGCAGAGAAACTAAGAAACTGGGAAACAGAAGGATTTCCTCCCTGAATAAAAAGCAAGAGGCTTGCTGGTGTGTCCAGCTCCACACTGGTGTGCTCAGCAGCTGGGGAGGTGTGGCTGGGCCAGACACTTGGCTCTGGCAGCCACCAGGCACAGCCTCGAGCCAGGTGCTCCATCAGGGCTGGGTGATGCCTCCTCCCCATTGCAGGTGGGAGAAGGCTCCACTGCAGCTGTGCAGAGGCACTGCCTGAATCCACTCCCACCATAGAGCAAAAGAGCTGGCATTTCCCCTGCTGGGGGCCTTTGGGTGTGTAACAACAGAGCTGATCCTTCCAAGGAGGATGCCACTGGACTGAGAAGGAGGGGGTTACATTAGGGACAATCCAGAGCCATAAGCCACCTCTTGGGTAAATCCTTTGCCCGACCTCCCTGAGAAGTGTCTTAGTGACTATGACTTGGGACATGTTGGATCAACAAGCTGCCTCATCCCATGCAGCCCAGACCACTCCTGGTGTTTCAACCCCAGCCTAACTTACCACAAGCCCACAGGTCCACAGCTTTGCCATACGGGTCCTTCCGAAGCACCTCAGGGGAGAGGTATCCTGGGGTGCCAGCGAAACCTGGGACACACAGCCCGTCACACACTGCCAGTGGGCAGCCCCCATCCCCACACAGCTCACTTGGTGCCCAGCTAGCTGCCACAAGAGCCCTGTCCATGGCATATGCCAAGCACCCTCCCTCCTGAAACCCCTGTGTCTGCCAAAGGCAGAGCAAACAGCAACAGCAAACAAACCCCAGGATGGTGCAGCAGGCTGGAGTGCTCCAACGTGCACCTCCAGCACTTGGAAGAGGCTTTCCTGCCCCAAGTCTGCCTCTGCCATTGGCTTGTCCAGCTCAGTGGGGCATCTTGGTGACTCACTGAGTCCCTATGGAGCTGTTTGCCTGTGCCCTGTATCAATACCGAAGCCATTGAACTCCTCATCAGCCACTCTGCCTCCTAGGCTGGTGCTACCAAGGTGCTCTCAAAACCCAGGTTTCATGTCCTGGGGATGTGTGGTCCCTCCTGGAGTCCCCCCTAACCAAACATGCCAATGACAGCTGAAGGATGGCCACCTCAGGCCAGTCCTACTCACCAAACCATGCCTGCTGGTCGCCCTCCACCTCGATGGCAAGGCCGAAGTCAGCCAGCTTGACAGCAGCACCCTTCAGCTTGGATGCCAGCAGCAGGTTCTCAGGCTACAGGAGGAGATGGGACTTAGAGAGGAGTGAAAGCCCTCCAGGGGCTCTGCTGTTACAAGGGGGCTTCCCAGCACAGCATGCAGGAAGATCAGGGCTCTGGATGTGCTCCCCAACTGCTTTGTCCTGCTACGCACAGCTCCATAGAGGATTATGGACTACAAGGGCCTCTCTACTCTCTCTCCCTTGTGTTGTTTCATACCAGAGCTGATCTTTGTTCTGTAGTTTCCTAAGAGATTCTATGTGACATTCCTCCCTGCTGTTTCACCTGCCCTGGAGGACACTGGGCATTGCTCCACAGGGTTTTGCATCACAGATGGGGTACCCATGTCCTCCTACAGACCTGCCCCTTGCAGCTCCTACCTTTAGATCCCGGTGGACCACCCCCATCTGATGACAGTGCAGGACGGCCTCCAGGATCTGCTGGATGCAGTGGCTATGGGAGAGAGGAAAAATCTCATAGAAGTGTCCTTTGAGGCAGAGTATCCTTAGACGTTTCTACTTAGCTGCATTTCACTCCACTATTTCTCTCCCCATCATGCTTCCCAGCTTCCCACCAGCAGCCCTGCAGCTCGGCTCAGTGTCCCCATCCACAAAAAAATCACCCATGGAGAGCAGTCATAAGCCAGTAAGACCCAATCAGAGCTGCTGGACACCCAGCCCTGGCGAGCAGGAGCACGGGAGCTATGGCAAAGCCCATGGAGTCACCACAGAAGAAACCACTGGGGAGTTGGAGTCTGCTGGTGGAGTCACAATGCCATCCCAGAGCTGGTCTCCAAACCCAAGCAGAGCAGATGTGCTACTCCTTCACTTCAGCCCCATTTCCCTGTCGTCCTCCACCGCGGGTGGCTCTCGTTGAGTCTGTTCTCTTTATATCTAGTTCATTAAACCCCAGCTCGGCTGCATGCGTGAGAAAGGAACGGAAAAAGACTGAGGCGGTGATCACTTCTGCTCCAAAACAGTTGTGTGCAAGGCAGAAGGTCTTTATTTACATGTATTTTATTTTAGTTGTGTAACACTAATAAGTGGATGGGTTGGAAGTGGATTCAGTGCAGGAAGCCCATTAAATGATATTGGTTTGTACCTCAGAATAAGGGGTGTTTCCATGCAGATAGAGGTAGTGCAGATCTTCCCACCCCCTTGGACATTTATACTGGTTATACCTATCCTGGGGGCAAAGCCAAGAGGCACAGTGATACCTGGAGTCTGGAGAGGGCCAGATCATGTCCCCTCAAAAAAATGAGGCTAATGCTGTCCCCTGGGCGAGTTGCAAGGACCAAAGTGGGGGTGAGATGGTACCCAGTACCCAGCCCCCTGCCTCTGCAGCAGTGTACCTGGAAAGTGCCAGTGGGAGCGTGGGAGGGAGCGGAGCTCCAGTACATCCTCCCACCCAGACTGCCTTGACTATTCCTCCTTACTGCTTTCAAGTGGTAAATGCCAGAGAAATGCTTGCAAATGACTGTAAGGCAGCTGCAAGGGGAAAGGGTGAGGTCTGTGGGGTGGGTATCACGCTCCAGGCTGGGGCAGCAGCCTCATGCTGGGCTTCCTCCCTGCCAACCTGGGCAGTCCTGATGTCCCCAGCCCAGGGAGCCCTGATGTCCCCATCCCAGGGAGCCCTTACACCTTGCTCCTCTACAAGGAGGTCAGAAATGGGACAAGGGATCTGGAAGGAGAATGCTATAAGCAATGGCTGGCAGCTGCCGAGTTCAGTGGTGGGGGACCCAGCCCTCTGCTAACACCCGAGCTTCTTGGCAAAGGAGCTGAGTGAGTTAAAAAGAGCTGTTTTTTTTTCACACTACACATCTGTTTTATGAGTCCGCGCTGCGGAGCGGCTGCAAAACACCTCCCAGCATGGAAGGAGCTTATGCTGCAGAAAGCCAGATGCGTAGGATCTTGGGAGGGAGCAGCTCACAGGAGAAGGGGATAACAGGAACGAGTTGCCCAGGGAGCTAGTGGAGGCCCCATCTCTGGAAACATTCATGGTCAGGTTGGACGGGGCTCTGAGCAACCTTGTCTAGTTAAAGAAATCCCTGCTCCTGCAAAGGGGTTGGACTGGATGACCTGTAAAGGCCCCTTCCAACCCGAAGCATTCTATGGATCTATAACTGCAGTCCCCTCTCTGTGTCCATGCTCACCTGGCATCCGCTTCACTGTAGTATTCCCTGGCCACAATGTCCTCAAAGAGCTCCCCACCAGTGACCCTGTGGGAAAACAGCAGGAGTCACGCTCGGCCTTCTCAGCACGGCACACAAGGGAGCTGGAGGGATTGACAGCACGCTCAGCCCTGGCATCCCTCTGAAATGGGGGGAGCACTGGGGTGCAGGGCAGGGACTTGCCCTTTGCCCAGCTTGGAAGAGCCAAGCTCAGTTTAAATCCTGCCCATGAAAGGTTTGGGTGGGGTGGAGGATGGGGTAAAGCTCGGAGAGGGGGGCTGCGGGGCTACAGGGCACATCGCCGCGGGGTGGAAGCAGCAGCTGGAGGTGCAATCAAGAGACTCATTTCACCATTACTCACAGGTCAAATATCAGGTAGTGGTGGCCCTCTTCGGAGATGCTGTCGTGGAGCCTCACTGCGGCAGAGACACAAGGGTTACACTGGGTACGCCTGGCACCCACCCCGCTCCCCAGAATGCCTTTGTTCCCCTTTGGGTACAAGGAGGAGGTGGAGAAGAACAGAGCAGGGCTACTCCTCCTCCTCGTGCCATTGCTGCTGCCTCGGTGGGGGGGGTCCCTGCTCAACAGGGGAACCCCAGCCGTGGGCAGCGGGGCAAGGCTCAGAGGTCACATCCAAATCAGGGCCCAGTGCCTGGCCGAGGTCCCAGACAGCTGCTGGGCTATCTTGGGCACTGGGCAGGCTGTGGGTGCTCCAGCCCTCTGCCCCTACAGGAGAGATGCCCCTGCACAGGGAGAGCTCAGCCAGGGTGCTGGGCTGCCAGCCCTGACACCAACAGGACTGCTTTTATTTTCTGCTCATGACCTTCTTTTTTCTCCTTGGGAAGTCTGAGGTCAGGGGTAACCAGGAATCACCACGGGATGAGTTCCCTTCAGAGGAAGTCCTCTCCCCCATTTCCTCCCACAGGAATGGCAACTCATCCTGCTAATCATGCCGGGGGGCACCCTGTCCCCTTGGGCATATCTTGCCAGGTACAGCTGGGTGCAAACTTGCCACCCTGCGGCTCGGTTCTGGTTATTCAGGTTTAGATCCCCCCTCACAGCTTAGCAGGCAGGTGTGCAGCAAGGGGCAAGGCTCAGAAACAGGTAGGGCAAATAGATAAAGAACAGTTCAGCATCCTCTGCCCCCCACACCACAATTTTTTTCCGATTTCCTTGATGCTGTGAGCATTTAACCCTTTCTCTCTGCTCACTTATTTTCAGCCCCATACAACTTTCAACACCTTTGAGATCTTTGAGGGAGGAAAAAGAAACATTGAGGTGACTGATTTTGTGGGGATTTTTCCTCCCAGCCCATTTTACTGCAGCTACATCAGCTGAGCCCTGTGTGGAAACATCCTCCAGGCTCAAGCCTGAGCTGGGGGGAGATAACAAGCCCCAGCATCAGCTGCAGATGCTGCACTGCATCGCTCTTATCTCCCAGACTAGCAAATGCTACTTTGCTTGTCCTGCCCCTTTCCAAGCTCAGTGGGCAGATCCAGCTGCTGCAAAGAGCCAGGTGCAAGCTGCACTGCCTCACCCTGACCAGGGCAAGGGGCAGAGGAGATCTTCTGAGCAGGATGGCATCTTTCCTCTTGGTCTCTCTCATAGTCTTGTCTATTGACAGAATTCTTCTCATTTTATTCCCTGGTTATCCTTCCCCACTCCTTGTCTCCATCGATATCCCCTGTGCTCCAACACCAGATCTTCTCCCTGTTTTTCTCCAACACATAATTTCAGCTTTTTCTGCCTTCTTTGCTGGAAGAAACATTTCCTTCTGTTTCATCTCTCCCGAGAGGGACTGGAGGTGTTGTGCCTGGGATCCTGCAGAAGCCAGAGCGTTCAAAGGGGGATTAGGTGAGTGCTGTGTGGATAGGGCCAGGGTAACTGTAAGCAGATGGTCCGGATACATCTCCTGCTTCGGGAAATCCCAATGCCGGTGGCTGCCAGGAGCCCAGAAGGTATAAGGAGCAGCTGCTCTAAATATAACCTGGTCCTGTAAGTATCTGTTACTGGCCATAGTCAAGGAAGAGCCACAACAGCCAAGCCACTCCAGCTCAGTGCTAAGAGCCAAGACAGGAGTGGGACACAGCTTTGGGACTGAGGGTCAGAAGACAATGGGCACCTGTTGTTAAAACTCCAGGGCTAGGAGTAGCCAAAGTTTCTCTGATAAAGGAAGAGTTTCCTGCAAGAGCACTCAGCTCTGGGAAACAGCAGTGCTCCCTAATACATCATCCAGTGTCACGGATGAGCTGTGGGACCCTGGGGACTTGGACCTGCCCTCAACCACCCATACATGGCCTTCTGTGTAAGGCTCTCCTGCAGGCATGGTGCAAAGCACAGGCTGGCTTCTCCAAGCTTGCAGCTGCAGCACAGCATTCCCATGGGAAACAGAAGGACCCTGCCTCACTGCACAGAACAAGTGAGGAGCCAGCAAAGCCCCTCAGTAGCTGGGTGCTTCTCCCAGGGAGGGATGGAGAGGGCTTTTCTGCCTTGCCTTCCCCAAGCCCTTGGCAGTGGAGGCTTCTCTTCATCTCGTTAGGGCTGGTCTGCAGCAGCACAGCTCGTTCCAGCTCCTGGGTGGGTAATTAGCCGGCTTGTGCTGCATGCAAGGGAAACTGTGAGCCCAAGTTTCCAGGCAGCGGCAGCAGCAGCAGTGGGGGGGTGAGAGTGTGGGGTGGAGAAGAGCCTCCTGGGTATAAATAGCAGCAAGATTGGGCTGGTTAGGCTCTCATGCTGTTAACCCTTTCCAGCCCTGTGCTGCAGGGTTGCTCAAAGCAGGTCCTCTCTGCAGGTCAGGGCCAAACAACAGGGGTGGTGCAGGAATGGAGCAGAAGGCACAGGGGGGCTGAACCACAGGACAAGGTGTTTCTGTTTCCAGAGACCATACCAGCCCCACAGGTAGGTGATGAAGAGGGAAGGGAGGAAGACTGTGGTAGGGAAAAGCAGGGGCGAGATTGGGAGCACAGGGAGCTGCAACCACTCTGCAAGTCCTGCTGGGGTGTGTTCCTCTGTTTTCAGCATTTCGTGTTATTCATGCACTTTGCAGAACATTTTCCTTCACATCTCAGCAATCCCCACGTGTATTTTGGTGCAGAGGAAGGGCCTTGGCTGCTGCTCTGACCAGGGGAGGCTGGACACTCCAACAGGACCCTGAGAGGGCATCTCCTGTGCTGAGCATCAGCCCTGCTGGGAGCAGGGGCCAGGGAAGGGACGACAGCTGGATTCTGTGGGGTCCAGTGCCCTGGCAATGCAGGGGAGACCTGCCCCGCTGCCGTGTGCCTGAGACAGATGGAAGCTGACAGGCTTGTTCTCAGCTGAAATATTTATGGGGTGAGAGCCACGTGGCTGGTCCCTGTGGCCCCGGGTCTGGCTCCCTGAATCTGCTGCAGCAATTACTGAGAAAGGATGGATCCAGGCCACTGGGTGCAGCAAGGGGGCAAGGGAGGACCTCAGCCAAAGGGGAAACCTCTCAGCTCCCGGCTGTGGAATGCAAGAGCTGCAAAGCCCTTGTCCAAGCCCCAAAAGCTGCAGGATCCCAGCAGTATCAGTACATCCCTGGGTGCTGTGGAGAGGAGAGAGGGTTCATGCACAAAGCCACAGCACTGGGCACTGAGCTCCTGCTGCTGGACCATCCCCAGGGACCGACATCCTGCATCAACATCACTCTCAAGGCTAGGGTTTGGGATTTTTTTTTTTTACTGCAGTTTTTTCCCCTCCCCTCTCTCTCTCTCTCTCTCCTTCTGGCCTATTTTTGTCTTTTGCAGGGGCTCAGGAGTTTTCCTGAAACAGCTTTTCCGAAGGAGGCTACTCTCAGATGGACGGTCGGTGGGAAAGTCTTCGCTTCCCCCCGCCATCGCTCCTCCTACACGCCCTGAGCTGCTGCTGCTGCTGCTGCTGCTCGGAGCTGCAACCGCTTTTTGGAGCGTGCAGAGGAATACAGCACCCGAAGGGGCCAAGGGGAGTAAAAATAGTCCCTTGCAGCCTGCTGGGGCCCTGCTTCTCCCTGCGGGAGCTATGGCCAAGTTAGGACCTACTTCAACCCCTCCGTGCTCCGTGAAGGCCTTTTTTTTCCATGACCCTGTTTTAGATGCATCTAAAGGAAGAGGAGGGACAGCTCTGGGGATCAACAGGACGAGCTGCCACCGAGCCCCTTCTCCATCTCTGGGGTGGTGTCACAGCCCTCTCGGTGGTTCTAATCACTGTCAGCACAGGAGAGAAGGACAAACAGTCGGTGATGCTGCAGGCAGGGCTGAAGCACTGATGGGGACACCCCCACCTGAGGGCAGGTGGGCAGCAGAGCCAGGCACAGGGCACGGGCAGGGCTCCTGGGCTCCTTGCCCAGCGTGTGGTGGGGAGCAGGGCGTGCTTACCGATGTTGGGGTGCTTCAGGAGACGGCAGATCCGGGCTTCTCGTTCCAGCTTCTGGTGATCTGAAAGAGGCAACATAAATTAGGGGCTGGGGAAAGGGTACAAACTGCTTCCAGATCCTACCTTGCTCTCTCCGAGGAGCTGCTAGCATGGGGCACAGAGAAGCCACCAAGGAGCAAACCCATCCTTTTTTTCTTTTTGGTAAAGAGTTTGGGGATGTGTTCAGCATCAGGGCTTGCTTGACAGTATCCCAGCATGGGCACAGCCCCCAGGCACTGATACCATGGGCTGTCCTGGGCTTTGGATGATCCCTCGCCCTCCTCCTTCCCTTCTCTTTGCAGAACAACCCCCAACCACCTCTCGAATGCAGTCAACAAGGACAGTTCTGGCCCCACATGGTACAATTTGATCAAGTGAAAATAGAGCCAACCAGCAAGAGATGTCATGCTGAAACGGGGCTATCCGCTTCGTTCCCACTCTCCATCCCCGTTTCACATTAGGTCTTTGTTCTCCTACATCACAAAACCCTGGCTCTGAAAATGTCCTTCGCTCTGGTGCTTGTCTCCAGAAAGACAACACAGGTTCCTCCTCCCCAGCTCTCACCACGCTCAGGGATGTGAGGCAATGGAGCTCTGGGCAAAGGATATTGAGCTGAGCTAACAAAGCCACCACCCTGGGACAGGCCAGAATGGATGTTCAAATAATTTTGTTTCTTTTTCCCTGTCTCTGCACTTTTCTCCCTCCTTCTACCTGACCCAGCCACCCTGCATGGAGGTGCCTTGTCTGGAGGAATTTTGCACTAACAAGAACTCAGCAGCCGGGAGAAGCGAGGATATAATTAGGGCTTCTCGTCTCTCAGCGCTGTTGCTGTTACCTTGCAGGTTCACACCCCAGAGTCTCGCTCTGCATCAAACCAAACCTGGGTGTCTCCAAATGTTGAGATATGAAGGTGATACAGCCCCTTCTCTGCAGGGATGGAGCCTTTCCCAGGGCTCTGTATGCCCCATCCAGTAGCAGAGAGGCTTGGCATGAGTGGGTTGCCACAGGGCTTGTGGTAAGTTTTGCAGAGCCATGAGTCAAAGGCTGGGACAGCCTTGGTGGCCTTGTCCAGCTCCCCACAGCATTCTCTCCAAGAAGGGACAACCTTCCCAAGGTAGGATTGGGAGAAGTTGGGGTTTAGGCTGTTGCTTTTCTCAACATAAACCCATTGGAGGGTGGAGGGCAGGGAGAGGATAGAGGAACAGTGGGGCAGACACTCTCTGGGGAGCGAAGAAGCTGCTTTCTGCCCCCTTTTCTGCTTCTTCCTGACAGTGATCTCAGGGAAGTCACTGACCAGCACTCTGCCTCAGTTTCCCCATCTGCTGTGTGGAGGCTGGGGCCAAACAGCCCACGGAGAAGCCCAGCATTGCTGGTGTCCAGTAAAGCTCCTTTGCTTGCTTAGGAGAAACCAAAGATTGTGCCATAGGGAGGCAAATGTGACCCCAAGGAGTGGGTCCTGGTACTGCTCCACATGCCTGCTTGCCCCCAGCAGCCCCCCAGGCGCTGCCTTCCTCTCTGTACCCTTGCAATCTGTTTCATTAAGACACTTGTGAAGGCAAAGCCCGGCGCAGACAGCTTGGCAGGGAGTGCCAGGAGGCTGGTGTGGTTCAATAAACCGCAAACAGCGTGAGGAGGGGCTGGGAGACCAGCAAAAAAAGAGGTGAAATGGAAAATGGATCAGGGAGTTTAAAGGGAGACAGAGATGGGGTCCTTCTGGAGGTGAAGGGGACAGCGGTGGGGACCTAGCAGCACTCAGGAGGGGCTCGTAAAGGTGCTAATTCCTAAGGACTGAGGACCCCTGCCCAGGGACCCCCGGACAGTCCCCAGCAGCGGTGCCCTGGCAGGGTGAACCCCAGCACATCCTTGTGGCCATTGAAGGGCAAAGCCCTGCGGGTGCAGAGGAGGCTGCCATTCCCTCGAGGCTGCAGCGCCTACGGACGCAGCCCTGGGTAATCCCGGCTCTTCCCTTCAGCACTCTGCAGAGTGCGAGCACCTGGCAGGAGGATCCCGGGGGAGCGCAGCCATCACTCCTAGTGCCACAGGCTCCGCTGCAAAATGCAAGGCGAAGAGCTGCCTGAAATGAGCCACTCATCACCCAGGGAGCTTTGCTCTTTCCAAGGCTGCGTGGGTCCTGCTCCAGCAGAGCTTCCCTGCCATCAATGCACAGCAAGGACAAGCTGGGCACGGGAGCAGAGCTCAGGGCTGGGTCACCGGGGCTGCGCTTTCCTCTGAGTATCGTGTGGATACAATCCCTGCAGGGAACCACAGGATGGCAAAGAAACCCCCCCTGGTTGCACAGATCTCCGGGGCACGGCTTGCAGAGACTTTGCATGTGGGTGGAGTGGCTGTGCCAGAGCTGTGGCACAGAGGGACGGGGGACAGGGAGATGTCCCTTAGGCAGAGAGACCCTGCTGAGATTGGAGGCAGCTGCTGTAGGTCAGAGCATTCTCCTGCCCATGGGGTGTGGTACATCCACGACACAGTGAAGTACTGTTGGAGGCAGTGAGCCACAGCAGCCCCTCTCCTGCTCCACACACCCAGCTGCTTCCTGGACCCAAACCCCATTTCTCTTCCAAAACCTCCAGTTCTCCTGCTGGCTCCCTGTGTTGGCAGCCAGGAGGACACCTGAAGAGACTATGGGGATGTTTCACAGCTCCTCTCACCTTCCCCTGGACCCCTCTCCTCCCTGCACACCTTCCCTCCTGCCCTTGGTGTGTGACAACGCTGTGGGGATGTGTCCCTTTGGGCATTGCTCCCAGCCTGGGGAAGTGCCATCCTGTGCTAGCACTGCAGAAATAGGAGTTTGAAGACCGTTAGCAAAAGCAGCTGCTGATTTCAGCCAGCAGAGCTGGGAAAATAACCCTGGTGAGATCCCTTCGGGGGACAGATGGACACAGAGCTCCTGCAGGGACAGCAACTAGAAGAGGATGGAGAGGGGCAAACTGGCGGAGCAGGCGAGTGGAGGCAGGAGGGAGCAGAGGGAAAGTGGCTCAATCTGCTCCTCCGCACAGCCCTGCAAACTGGGAGGCGTTTGCTGCCCACCCTGCTGCCAGCTGGGGTGTGAGGGCAGGAGTGAGTGCCACGGCCAGTGCCACACACCCTGCCCCGGGCTGAGAGCCTTGGAGGAAGGGAATGGTCTGCATCCTTGAAAAGGGGCAGGAGCTACTGTTGTGGGGGGCTCGGCGTCGGTGCCACTTCGGCAGCACTGAGGGAGGAAAACTGCAAAGCCCTGGTTTGGTTTGAGCTCAGACAGGAGTTTGTCAAGTTTGTCACTGTTCTCTGTGTTTCATTTTTTGCCTTTGGAAGTAAGCAGTGGCGTCACGGAGAGAAACCAAGGGAGAGAATTAATTAAACCCTCCTGGTAGGGTGCTTGCTCCTGACACCCATCCTGTGCTCCCCAGTGCATCCAGCTATGAGGAGCTGGAGCTGGTGACACGGCGGCTGCTGTCCCACCCTCTCCACCCTCCTCATTACAGCTCTTCTGCCTGATGCCTGGGGGCAGAAGAGTCCTTACCTCAGGGCAGGGGCTGTCTGAATCTTTTCTGTGCCAGCTCAGCTCAGCCTTGCCCCGAGCAGCAGCCAAGACAGACCCACCAGCATCTCTTCCAGCAGCAAAGCAGCCAGCGTGTTCCACTGGTGCAGTTAATTAGATGGCAGTGGGGGCCAATATTCTGACAGGAATAGAGTCCCTCACCCAACAGACCTTCCCATTTCACTGGTGCAGGTACACGAGGAAGGAAACACTCAGCCCCTAAGAGTGGGGATGGGGTGGGCATGGCAAGGACCCTCTCAAGGAGGTGATGCTCCCAAAATAGCTGTGCTACCCGGCGCCCCAGGCCAGCAGCAGTTCAGCCTGCTGCAATACTGTAACCACAATTTTACTGTCACGTGGAGTGGAGGGTCGTGGTGGGGTCTCAGGGAGAGAAACAGGGCCCTACACCTCCCCAGGAAAACTGGGGTCTGGAATCCCCCCAGAGTCCTTGAACAGCCAAAGTGCAAATGCATCCCTATGATCAGATGGGATGTGGTGAGCAGCCACCAAGACATCTCTTTGGGATCTTCACCGCATCCATCAAGAAGTTCAGTGTTTACCACAGTGGAGATGGGTGGGATAAGATGGTCCTCCACCACACATCAAAGCCTGCTTTGCTGCACATCAAAGGCATCATCCTGGCACCAGGCAGCAAACACAAATTCCATTCTCTGCAAACCCTGCTCACCTCTCACCTCCCCAAAAGTGCCCCCAGCACCTACCTCGAGCAGACAGCTTCTTGGTGTTGATGATCTTGGCCGCATACTCTTGTCCTGCCAACACCTTCACGCATCTCCGGACGATGGAGAAAGCGCCCCTGGGAAGACAAGAAGTGGGAGGGTGAGGTGAAAGACTTGGCATAGGCAAGGGCACAGCTCAGCCCACAGGGCAAGGGGCAGTCATGGGGATGAGGACGGCTGCTGGAGAAGGAGCTTGGAGAAAACATGGAGGGCTTTCAGTGGGCTTCGCTGGCGATGATAGGCACAGGTAGGCCTAGGGATGAATGCAGGATTCACCTCTCTGTGCTCCCCTGGAACACTCCTGGGATCCCATGCCTTTCCTCCTCTCCCTCCCCAACTCTGCCTTACCTATCCCTGGGGAGAGAAGGGACTGTGATTCTCCAGGGGTGTTGATTCCTGAGGGGCACCAGGGTGGCTGCAGCTGCCACGCAGCACTCGGCCACTCTACTTTAGACCATGCGTGTGGCTTTGCATGCTTTAGACCTTCCAATCACAGCAGGACTTTTCAGAAGCAGGTGCAAGCACCAGCGATGGGTGGAGGTGAGCAGTGAAGGGTCCTCCCCAGCTGAAAACTTGTCACACAGGCAGGGACAGCCCAGGGGACCCTATAAGTAAGGGGGTCCAAGCAGGATGGACACTGATGATGAGTTCACACGTGGAGGCCAACGTGCAGGGGTCTCCTGAGACCTGGCAGGCAAACGAGCACGGGTGTTTGGGTTGCTCCAGAGAATCCACTCTGCCCCTGTACCCTGAGCTCTGCCAGCTCATCGCACCGAAGGCGCGCTGGCGCGATGCTGGGAGCTGCGGCATTGCGCACACGCACGCTCCAGCCCTGCTGAGCACAACCTTTGTACCAGGTTCCCTTTCCTGCCAAACCCTTCCAATTGCTAAAATAACAACTATCAAAAGCAATCCCACCTCCCACCCCACCTTCCCCCTGCTCCCCGTCGCCCGCTCCCGCTCCCCGCTGAGGAATAAAAGGCTGCCGGCCGGCGAGCGGCGGTGGATAATTGATTTTAGCGGTGGGGGCGGGTGGAGACGGGCAATTTGGGTTTGCATGTGATCTTCAGGAGAACAGGCGAGCGGCGGGGTGCGGAGGGATGGGGCTGGAGCCCCGGCGGAGCCAGCAGCCCACGCGCTCAGCGCCGAGCACCGCTCACGGCACGTGCCAGGCAGGAGCCGTGGGAACAGCATCCTGGTGCTTCCCAGCCTCCCCAGTCCTGCCATTTAATCCTGGCTGCTGGAAGAGCTCAGCTATTAACGATCCCTGTAGGGATTGATAGGAAAGAGGGGGAGAAATGCTTTGTATCCAGCTCGCTGTGAGTGGGAGAGACAGAAGCCATCGCCAGCCCCACGGTGCTGCTCTCACCATCTCACCAGGAAGCCTTCACTGCTGGGGCTTGGGGGGCTTCTGGAGTCTCTACCACTCAAACTTCCTTTTCTTTATCCTAAATGCATATGCTGCTTTTGCAGTGCCAGGAAAGCCTGAGTAAGTGAGTGTGGCAAAGCATGCCCACTGCCTGGCTCAGGGTTTCCACCTGAGCTGCAGGGTTTCTCCATAGGACCCAGTGTGGGGTTGAAGGGTTAAGTGTCCTGGAACCCCTGTAGGCTGGGTACCCCCAACCACTCCTGGTCCCAGCACTGACAGCTGCTCATTCATCCACTCATTACAGCTAAACTGAACGGCAGGGAAGAGGAGTCATGGGAAGGAGGATGCAGTGGCTGGGGACGGGATGCGCTGCGGCGGTAGAGCACAGGGTTTCACATCCTGGGCTGCCTTCATGACTTTTGGCTCCTCTGGGCCTTTTTAACAGAAACCAAATGGCTACTCATGCTCCATGAAGCACAAACACTACCCTGTGAGCCTGGAGAATGATGAGGACATGAGGCACTGGGTGTGGATGCCATACACGGATGGGTACAACCTGCTCTCCATAGCCCCATCCCAATCCCAGTTGGGTCCTTCAGCAGATCTGCACATACTGGGTGTTTGATGCCACTGGGCATTTCACAGCAGCCAGGCTCTGCTCCCTGTGCCAAGCTACTCCCATATTTCCCAGCCCCATGTGGATCTTCCCAGCCTGGGGGAACAATCCCCCCTTGGATACACCCAGCATCTCTTTCATTGCAAATGCAGGCACCCTCCCTGTGCCAGGAGCTTGCAGGGCAGTGTGAGCAGCACAGGCGGTGCCAGGCAGGAAAATCAGCCCCATCTTGGGGCAAAAAAAACCTTTGGAAAGAGACGTGGACAGCATTGTGGGTCCCTTCCCTCGCAGGGCACTGACTCTTCAGATGGGACCAACCCCATCCCTGGTGGCAGCCAGGGGCCCCCATCCCTGCAGGCTTGGAGATGGGGCATTCATCCCAGAGGAGACAGCACGTCCTAATTTTTGCCTTGGCCGAATATGTCACCCACAGGGCAGTGGGGAGGGACCGTGCCTGCACTCCCCCTACAACGGCTGCACTTCAGGGTGACAGTGAACCCACAGCCCAGCAGCCAGCCCTGTCCCTCCAGCCCTGAACCCTGACACTCTGGGTCCCAAGCCCTACAGCCCGTGTCCCTCTGTCCCTTGTGCCAGGTGTGACCCCACGCCCTGTCCCCACGGCCCCTCCCCCGGCAGCCCGAGCAGCAGCTCTGCCACCGGGATGCTCCCCTTCTCCCTTTTTCACACCTTCCCTGCCAGCACTGGGCTGCGCTGCTGCCGCCCTCCCTCTCTTCAACACCTCCTCCTCCTCCAAGGCATTTTATCTCCTTTCTAGAGAGAAGCGTGTGGGCTGGGGATTTTTTGTTCCTCTCTATATATTTATATATATATTTTTTTTTCCTTTTTAATAAAACCCCTCTCCTGCAGCTCGGGGAGCCGAGGGGCTGGTCGCACCACTCAGCACGGTAATTGTCTCCAGCCTCCTCGTGAACCTGCCACGGGGGTGGATTTGGAGCTGCCTGTGGAGCTGCAATTCATGTTTGTCCTACTCCACGGGGCCGTGGGCAGGATCCTCTCCCTGCTGCCCCCTGCCCTCACCCAATCCCCTCCTGCAAGCACGGGGCAGCTGGAGGGATCAGAGCAGCCCTTCTTGCTTGGCTTTGCCAGGACCACCATGGGAGCAGGTTTTTACTCAGCTCTGTGTCTCCTGCTTGGAACAGGTGCCCATCCCAAGCCTGGGAGGTGCAGGGATGCACCAAAGGTTTGTGCCCCACAGGGCAGGCTCAACAGACTCCCCTCCCCATCTCTACCTCCCACCAAAGCCCTGTTGTGGTGCTACCGTTGGGTGTGTGGCACCTCAAACCCAGGAGTCAGGATGGTGACAGCTGACGAGACATCAAATGAGCATGGTGAGTGCAGCAGACGGGCACCCAGCACCTCCTCTCCTGCTGGCCAGGCTCAGGGACACCCCATGTGTCCCCCAGCAAACTGTCCCAGTCCATTGGGGATGGCAAATTCAAGACAGAGCCTTTCTGCTCCAAGCCTTCACAGGATGCTGCTCCCTTTCAGGGTTTGGGTTGGAAAGAGCCAGGCTGCCCACCTTGACTCACCCCTGCTGGGATGCCCCCGCCCTGCCTGGCACCGGGAGCATCTCACTGGAGGAGGAACTGTTTCCCACCACAAGTGGCTGCCGCAGCACAGCAGAGGTGTGGCACTTCATCCTGGTTTCCCTCTAAGCCCATGAAGCAGAAATTTCCCCATGGGAAACAGCTGATTTTTTAATGTACCAGGATGTGCTGGAAAACATCTCTGTGGAAAAGCCCCAACCAGCTCCATGGTGCCTTGATCAGCCTAGGGAAGCTCCTAACTCCGGAACATCCCTCAGCACTGCAGAGGCACCTGCCCCCACAGAGCAAAGGGGGAAACTGTGGGATGCTCTAAGCTGGGGATGACATCCCAAGCTACCAGCTGCCCCTGTTGCCCCTGCATCACCCTGGGAAATAGGGTGGGCTGGGCTGGCCAGGACACAACACTGGCTGAGGCTGGTGAGCCCCTGCTCCAGATTTGCTCCTTTATTCCTGTAATTATTGAAATGCATCTGTCGAGGTGGTTTTACACTGTGATGCCAGGCAGTGCGGGCAGCCCTGAGCCTGGGTGCTCAGCCTGCTGTGTTGGACCTCACCTAGCAAAGCATCACACCCCCAACACCTCTGGAAGTCCTCTTAGTCCTCTCCAATTGCGCTGCTCTGCAACCTCTTCTCTGCATCCCCCAGCCTGCCCAGCCAAGGGCCCAGCAGCCACTGCCTCTACCACCCACCCCCTGCCTACCCCCTGCTGCCACCGCAGAGCATCAAAATCCAGAGAAGCCAGAAACCTCTGGAAAAAGCAGGTTCTGGACCCCATTTTGCCACCACCTCCTGGGTGGGTGTCTGCCCCCACTATCCACAGAGCAGGGACCTGCTCCTGAACCCGCTACTTGCCACTACCCTCACAGCCTTCCTGAAGCTGAGGGGATGGATGTGAACGTCCTGGCACGGGAGGGCTGCTCACCTCCAGGGAGCTGCACTTTGTTTGTAGCAGAAACCTGGTCCCCCTGGTTTGGATGGGGAATATTCATAGAATTATGGAATGGTTTGTGTTGGAAGGGACCTTAAAGCCCATCCAGTTCTAACCCCCTGCCACAGACAGGGACACCTCCCACCTGACCAGGCTGTTCAAAGCCCCATCCAACCTGGCCTTGGACACCTCCAGGGATGGGGCAGCCACAGCTTCCCTGGGCAACCTGTGCCAGTGCCTCACCACCCTCACCGTGAAGAATTTCTTCCTGATGTCTAATCTAAATCTTCCCCTTTCCAGTTTAAAGTCATCTGCAAGGCAATATTAGCAGCATTCAGCCTGGCACAAAGTCCTTCCCTTTTCATCCTTTTGGTTTCACCATCTTTGTCCTCTCCTTTCTCCCTCACCCCCCTTTCACACGCCCACGCGCGTGCGGGAGCGCATTTGGGGCTCTGCGCCCAGGAAACGCGGGGCTGCGGGGCTGGAGCAAGCACCCATGGCCATGGGTGGGCCCATCCAAAGCAGAGACAGCCTGTCACCCAGCACAGCACCCCGAGCCTGCCACTGCACCGCTGAGACACCCCGAGCAGAACAGGGCTGCACGCCCCACATTTACACACCAGCTCCAAAAAAAAGGACAGAAACCAAAACACAGGCACACACTGGCTCACTTTTACACCGTTTTTTACAGCTGCTCACTCTGTGGGACACAGAGCATCCCTCTGCCTCGCATGGAGGACCTGAACTGCCCTGCTCCAGGGTGCTCAGTGCCCTCCAGGGTGCTCAGTGCCCCCCAGGCTCACCTCGTTGCGCACGGGTAGTTCTGTTTTCACACGCATGCACATGCACATGCACCCTGATCCAGGCACACGCGATGACACCTGGACCTGCTGAGCTGATCCCTCTCCAGGCTGGGACAAGGACAGGGGTGAGAGACACCAGGATTCTCCAGGGGCTACCAGGCAGGCTGGATCTGCCCGGGGTTGTGCCAAACCCCAGAGAATCCACACAGAGACATTCCCTAAAGAAATGTAAGCAGCACCTGCCACTTCAGCTTTTGTCCTCAGCTGTCCCATCCCTCCTCCCAGCTGGAGAAGTTCCCAGGGGAGCCGGCAGCATCCACTTTCAGGAGCGGCTTTTCCACTAAAGGTGCAGCCCCCCTCTTACCAGGCAGCTCCATTCCACTTGGGTGGCCCGAGCCCCGGTCCAAGCACCCATCAGCAGCCACCCAAACTTGGGAAGGGCTGGACCTGGCATCACCCATCCTAACCTGAGTCCCCCGACCCTTTTCTCCAAGCCTGTCTCCTTTTCCCCATCTCTGGCAGTTCCCAGCACTGCTAAGTCTCTTTCCCAACCAGGGCACAGCCCCACTCTGGGCATTCCAGCTCTGTTTTGAGCATCCCAGCCCCACTCTGAGCTTCCCAGCCCCATTTCCAACTTACTTGCCCAGTTCCTCAAAGAGCTGGTACTCCTCAGTGAAGCGATTGCAGGTGATGGTGGCCATCCCGAGGGGCTGGAAATGCTCCCTCCCCTGTGCGGAGTTTGGGGCAAGCAGCTCTCCTCTCGCTCCCTCCCTCTCCGTGTGCTCCCAGGGCTCTCTCCTCGCCGAGGTAAATAAGGGAATATGTTTGATTGACAAGCCCAGAGATAATGATGAGGGCAATTTGTCTTCTCAGCCTCACAAGCCTTCGTCAGCATCCCCGTCCCCATGGCGACCACCGCTGCCAGAAACGCCCTGTTTCTGTTGCCGGGGCAACTGCTTCCCAAACCCTCCGCCTGCCCGTGGGGACCAGAGCCCTGCTGGGGACCTGGCCCCGGGGGGCTGCCTGGGGGTCACTCGGCTGCTGCAGGGTGGAGGGCAGTCTTAAATGCAAATATTAAAGGCAAATTAAAGGACATGGCAGTGGTAGAATAATCGGGGCAAAAAGAGTTTCCATGGAAACTGTCGTTTCTGTGTTGCAGGAGGATGCTGTCACCCTGGCAACTGCTTCCCCCCCAAAACAGAGGCCCTGCTGGTACCCACAGCAACACCTCTCTGGGGACTGGGGGGCTGAGAGATGTGGGACACGCTGGGGCAGGTCAGGGTGAGTGGGAGCAGGTGGAGCAGAATTGTGTCAGGAGAAGACAGCGAAACCATGGCAGGTCCCCAAGTCCCCACAGCAATCTGCCATCATCTGGGCTCCCCATCACTCTGCCTGGAGGGATGTCTGTGCTGGGGAGCTGCCCCCTGCTCCCTTCTTTGCCCACCAACTCTCCCCATGAGCTACGAGGGTGGCAGGTCTCGAGGGTCCCCAGTGCCATGTGGCAAATGGTTTGACCTAAAGCACAGCTAGAGAGGGAGAGAGAAGGCTATGTCCTGGGCTGCCATCTCCCTGTGGAGCCCAGGCTGGGGCAGAAAGAGGGGGCTTTTGGTCTGCCTCCTTTCTCTTTGGGCTTTTTTGCTCCTGAGCCACTCCTCTGCTGCGTTTAACCTGAAAAAGCACCAAAAAAAAAGCAATAAAAGTGGAGTAATGATGTCCAAGACAATGGGGAAGCAGTTTCTCTCTGAGCCCACCTTGCTGCTGCCACCCCTGGCAGATCCTCTGGGGCTCCCAGGAGCCCCTCCTTCATTTACACCATCCCTTGCAACTTCCCACCTTCTGACACACCTGTAGGGATTTTTTTCTAAGCTTTTGTCCCATTTCTGGATGATTTTGCAGCAGAAGGAGCCCCCCCATCCCAGGAGAAGGGCCTCCCACCACCAGTTGGGAGGGCATCAACTTTGGCAGCTGAGATGGATTGAGTTCCCTCTCAGGTTGCCACGGAAGGGTTAAAAGGAAAAGAAAAGGCTCTAACCAGACAAAAATAGGGAGAAATCTTCTAGAGGAGAGAGAGAAGGAGGAGCGGAGAGAGGGAGAGAAGAAAGGAGGTGGAAGTGGAGGAGGACAGCAAGTGGTGGAGTGAGGAAGAAGAGGGGGAGGAGGAGAAAGGTCTAATGGCTTTTCCATTAATTGCACCATTACCCACCTTCATCCCCACCATGCATCCCCACATCTAGCCTCCCGCTGCCTTGTGTCCCAGTCCGAGGGGACCCTGCAACCCCTGTGGCAGGGCAGGGGTCCGATTCCCACCCATGGGCACAGGGATCGATCCAAGGTTGCCAAGGGCTGGTGGCCTCCAGGCTCATTCTTGCCATGGCCAGAACACACCAGGCACCCTCACTTGGGGTGAGGGCGATGCACACATGTGACCTGTGCCCTGGGGATATGATGATCCCCAAAACATCTCCCTGCCCGCATATCTCCTGCCCACCTTACACCCACGTGGAAGGGGGCTTCATTCTCCATCCCCGGGGCTGTTCTGGGAGGTGGGAGCTGCAGTGGGGGCTCCCGCATCCGGATGCTTGGGGAGTGCTCCCCTCCTCCAGCTTTTTGCTGCCAACCCCTCGGCGCTGAAGGGTGAGAGGAAGAGCCCCCCACACCCGAGACCCACAGACACCTGTGGGCAGCCACACACCCTCGCCTCGCTCGCACCCGCGCCAACGTACGTGTCCCAGTGGGAGCCACAATGTGACCTGTCCCCCCCTTCCCACCCCCATGCTGGCACACGTGCTCAGCACCCCCCCCTCCCATGACTCTGTGTGCTCCTTCAGCCAGGAGGAGGGTCCAGTGCTTCCTTGCCCCCAGGGCCCGTGCTGCACTCCTGAGCCCCACACCCCGAACCCCTTACCCGGGGTAATAGCAAAGCTCTCTGTGGGGTCCCTCCTCTCACACAGGTTCCTCCTGCCTGGCAGAAGGGTATCTCCCTTCCTGACCTTCTGTCTATTTGATTTTTTCCCTTTTCCTCAGCATCTTTCCCTCTCTGGGAGTGAGGGGGTGTCAGAGCATGTACAGAACTGCTGTGTGTCTGGGGATAACCCAAGGGGAGCCGGAGCTCTGAGTGGGACCTTCCCCTTCCAGGCAGGGGATCTCCCACCGGTTCCTAGGGGAGGGAAGCAGTCCCAACCCTCTCCCAGAAGCCTCAGAATCCTCTTCAGATGTCTCTCCTTGTCTGACGTCTCTGTTCCCAGCCGCCCCAAGATTTGCTCCTCCAGGGCTTTGGAGAGCCAAGCTCTCCTGCTGCCGTGCTGGGGTCTGGCCGCCTGATGGAGACCTTCATCCCAAGCTGCTCCTCTCCGTCACTGGGCTGCCACTCCTGAAACACCTCCTGCTCTCCCCACACCTGCTCCAGCTCTACCTAGAGATACTCAGCTTCTGCATCCCAGCACGGGGCTGCCTCAGGTTGGGCACTTCAGGTCTGATGCCAAACCCCAAACGCACCAGCCAGGCAGCTGCCTGACAGGGCTCAGGGAGGACCAACTTGTTCCTGGGGGAAATGCAGCAGGTCCCTCTCCTCCCAGGGGACAGGGCTTGCATGGGCCTTAGGGAGACGACAGCAGTGCCTCGCATGCAGAACCAGTGGGGCTGCACATTACGTATTGCAGAGATCCCAAAATTACTGGGACAGTTTCACACATAAGCTGGGGTCTGGGGGATGCTCAGTTGCTGTCCTCTGGGAAGCTGAATTTGGGGTTATTTTTAGATGAAGTTTATAAATACCATGGTGAGGAGAGCTGATTTACATTTAGAGTTGTGTTTGCAAACGTGCCCTGTCCCTGCGGGCCCCAGCGCTTGCTCCTGCGGCCACATGGAACTGCTTTTGGCTGGGCCATAGTGTCCCCAGGGCCACCCTCTCCCTGACACCAGGGTTTAGGGGCAGGGACCCTCCTGTGGACGTGGACGTGACTCATGGGGACCCCCCAGCAGGCACCGTGTGGCTCCCTGAGGCCATGGCTTGCTGGTTCTGTGAAAGGAGAAACCTCTGCAAAACCACACGTGCTCAGACCCCTGTAAGGAGACAGGATGTGACTGCCTGGTGTGACACACAACCCCTTGTCCAGAACACCCTCTCCCTGGCATGAAGTGTCCAGTGTGCCCTGCTGCCCTCCCACCACGTCAGTTTGCTGAGATGTCCATCTCCTTTCCTGCCACTGGGCTTCTTCCTTTCCTTCTCCCTGTGGGGCTGGAAAGGCTCCCAGGTACCCTCAGTCCTGTGTGTTCAGTCCCATCCTGTTCTATCCCCCTGTCTAACTTCAATCTATCCCATCTCATCCCATCCCCATCCTCATTCCCATTCTCATTCTATCCTCCTCCCCATTTCCATCCCACCCCTAGCTCATCCCATCCCCATTCTCATCCCATTCCACCCCATTCTCATTCCATCCCATCCCCATTCTCATCCTACACCTCTCCCCATCTCCATCCCATCCCAACTCCATTCATCCTCATTCTATCCCCATCCCAATTCCCTCCAGCCAGCTGTGTGGATGCAGCAGCCCATCCTAAAGGAAAAGCAGAAACTACTCCTCCATCTCACCCCACTCTCACCTCCTCCCAGCCCAGAGCCCTGACAGACCCACATGCATCTCCACGCCCCAAAATTCTCTACAGGGTCCCATCCTGCCTCCAGCTCCTGCCTAGGGTTTGGAGCACCCTTGGGCTTGCACGGCTCTTTGGAGAGCAGTTGGGAAGGAGGGGAGCACTCAGCCTGTCTGTCCAACACATCTGCTGGGTGCAGCATCAGGGCTGGGCAGGGAGCTCCTCTGCCTGACCATCTCACCAGCTGCATTAACCCCTTGGCAGCCAGAGCACACGGGCAATGGGTTTGAACTCTCTGAAAACACGGGATTTTGACACATTGCTGCATTTTCCCCCACAGAGATCGTTCACAAGCAGTGATGGGATGGGAACCTGTGTAGTGGTCATCACTTGCCCCTTCCCAGCCCAGTGTTGTGGAGGACACTGGAAATGTGGTAAAGGACAACTTTTGTCCTCAGATTGGAGGCTCTGTGCTGTCTAAGCACCCAGAGGTGTTCCTGCCTACATTTCCTCTTCTTTTGGGGGACTAAGATTTCCTTTAACTGTTTCTTTTTGCACAAATTCAGAATGCATTTATTTTTAATTAAAAAAATAAGAAGACAGACCCAATGCTGACTGCAGGAACCCAGCACCAGCACAGCGGAGCGCAAACTGGGAATGAAACAAGACCAGACGAACCTTTTCATGGAGATATTGGTACAAGTGAAGGGTGAAAAAACAAACGTGTTTTCATGGAAATTTCCATTTTTGAAAGAAAAAAAAGAAACATTAAAGGACTAAACTTGGATGCATTTACATAAATATGGAAATGAAAGCCGTTCCCCGAGCCTTGTCACCGCCCCACAGCCAGCCCTGTGCTCCTGCTCCCTCCGGCACTGGTTCCCCCAGTGCTGTGACTGGTGCCCGAGATCCCCACAGCCATCACCCCCTGCGCTCCTCCAGCTCAGCCTGCAGCAGCCTCCTCTTCTTCAGAAAACGTTGTGTTATATTCAGCAACTGTTGGCTTTGCCAGAGCTGCGGCCCCACTGCTGATGGGCACACGGGTGATGCACATCCAGGCTGGCTAGTTGAGGTAGTTCAAGGATGTGCAGCATCCTCCCTGGGCACACCTTGACCAAGGTGATGCCATGGGGACTGGTCCCCATGGAGTGATGTACTAAAGGAGCCAGGGACAGAAATGGGACTGATGGAGGAGATAAGTCCCCCTCTGAAACTTCATACAATTGTAGAATTACCTGAGTTGGAAGGGATCCACAAGGATCATCAAGTCCAACTCCTGTTCCTGCACGAGAAAACCCCAACATTCACACCGTGTGTCTGAGGGCTTTGTCCAAATGCTTCTGGAATTTTGTCAGGCTGTGATTGCTTCCCTGAGGAGCTGTTCCAGTGCTCCACCACCCTCTGGGTGAAGAGCTTTTTCCTAATATCCAGCCTAACTCTCCCCTGGCACATCTTCCTGCCATTGCCTCAGGTCCTATCATTGTTCACCAGAGAGAAGAACTCATCACTTCCTCCTCCTCTTGTGATGAAGCAGTAAACTGCAATGAGGTCCCCCTTAAGGCTCCTCTTCTCCAGGTTGAACAGACCAAGCGACTTCAGCCACTCAGCTTGTCCTTCGTGCCACTGCAGGGGATGTTCCTGTAGGGATGTGGGGGCTGCCTGGCACGGTGATGGGCGTGCACGGAGCAGCTGGGACCTGCACACACGCTGCCATGCTCTGGCATTGCAAACTCCTTCTCATCTCTCCAAGAGGCCTCCTCTATTCTGCCTTGCTGTCAGCTTTTTTTTTTGTCTTTGTTTCTATAGAAAATCCCAATTCCCCCAAATAATCCAGCTAAGAGTAAGGAAAAAAAAAAAAAGAGAAATACAAACGTGTCATTGCATTCTCTTCCCATCCCCATCCCTTCCTCACACACAGGGCTTAAAAGCGCACTGAAAGGTATTCAGCGTGTGCGCTGCCAATTGTCACATCTTTCAATGACAGATTTTAAATGAATGTTATTTTGTAAGGGGGGGGGGGGGGGGGGGGGGGGGGAAGAAAGCCCACACTGCTCATCCAAGAGCTGACAAGTCCTAACGGGCCTCATTTTCCAGAGACAAAAATAACTATTTTCAAAATTCACAGCAGGGCCTTCGCCTACACAAGCTGCACCAAGAGAAACCTGTGGGGAGAAATGTAAAACACATTGTGTAAATGGAAATGCACCGTGCATCCAAAGTGCTTTTAGAGCTATTTACCCTCTTTCATCCTCGCCAGCTCTCCTCTGAGCGCGCGTATGTGCACTCGCACCCTGCCGAAGGCGCGGGGGCACAGCGCTCCGCTAGCTGTCCCGGCTCCTGAGCCGCCTGGGCCGGCTCCCCACGGATGGGGAGGTGGTTCCCCCCAGTGCATGTGGTGCTGGGAGAGCAGGGTTCGTCTGCAGGGGAAGCAGTGAGGCACTGGCAGGCAGGAGCTGTCATCGTGTCCCCTCCCATGGCTTTAAAGTCCTGCAGCTACATAGCAGCGCATCAGCGTCTGCACAGACCTTCTTGAGATCTTCCTCCGGGTGTAGCAGTGGGGAAGGGGACAGTCCCAGCAATGGGAAGGGGCAGCCAGGGGCAGTTGGCTGTTTGGATGCGTATGATGCATGAGAAGGAATGTGTGTGCCTACAGCCATGCACATGGGGGGTGTTGTCGGGCAGAACTGCGGATGAAAGGGTCTCCTGGGTGGTTGACCCATGTGAAGTCCACCAGAGCTTGGGGCAAACCTGCCTCCCAAATGTGGGGCTGTAGAATTATAGAATCATAGAATGGTTTCGGTTAGAAGGGACCTTAAAGATCATCTAGTTCCAACCACCTTGCTATAGGCAGGGAACCATCTGTCCTCCAAGTGCATCCAACCACATCTCCGTAGGCCGTAGCTCCTCACTGAGGCTCCTGCTGGCCCCCCAGGCCAGTGGAGAGAAGCCATGGTCCCACATGAGGTCCTTGTAGGAGTAAGGCTGAGTCCAGCCAGAGCAGTCTCATGTCTGATATCTATGGTTGAGAACCCATTCTTCCACAAAGAAGTATAATAAGAAAAACACCATGGTCTTGGATTTGGGGGAGACACTTGAGTTCCCAGAGCAAGAGCAAATAATGCAGGTGCCTGGCAGCAGGCAGAAAGCCATGAGCACATGTACATGGAAAAATGACAAGGAACAACCTGCAGACAGAGTCACTGAAGCTGCCCAGTCCCTCTGCATTGCCACCCCAGGCTCCTGTGCTTCCTCCTGCCATCCCAGTGGCCGACAAAGTCTGTGATTGGCTGCAGAGTCCTTGAGAAAAGGGTCTCTTGCTTTAGAAAGACTGTGCACCCTCCAGCCCAGCTCAGTGGTCTCATACACCTCCACCGCGCAGTGTGGCTGAGCCAGCGCCGCCTTTCCCTGCCCAACAGGACCACCCCCCTGTGGCCACCAGTCCAGCTAGAGAGAAGAGGGGTTTTGGGGTGAACCCTGGAGCAAAAGAAAGCAAGAGGGTGCTGATCACCTCCCTGCCCATCCCTCTCCCTCACTTCCACCCCATGGCACTGCTGTCCAGAGCTCCACCCTGGCCAGGCTGGGTCGATGGAGAAGTCTCCCATCAGATGCGGTTGGACATGAGCCTGGTGTTCAGCTTGCGGAAGAAGGAGCGCAGCTTGCAGATCTTGCACTTTTTCTTCTTCTTGTTCCTACTCTTCAGGGGCTCCCCACCACCCTCCCACTCCTCCACATCATCCTCATTGGCCCAAGGTCCCCAGGCACCGCCGTTGAAATCCGGGTGAGCCCGAGGGTTCTCTGCGGGGTACCGCACCGGGATGGCCGTCCGGTTGTAGTGCACCAACCTCATCAGGAGGGCCCTGACCACATCTGGGCGCTGGTCCGAGAGGTCGTAGCGTTCATAGGGGTCAGCAGTGATGTTGAAGAGCCACATGGACTTCCTCAGGCCATCAGTGAGACGCTCCAGGTTCCACCAGCTCCCTGGGAAGTTAGTCAGGGTCTGAGGAGGAATCCAGTCGCTGTAGCCTGGGTCACCAGTGAGGAGTTTCCACTCCCCAACCCGGATGGAGGCTTGCACAGCTGTGTTCCAGATGCCAAAGCCATCCTCCAGGGAGCCATACTTGGCGTGGTTATACAGAGGGTCGATATTGTGCAGGATTTCGGTTCGTGGCGACTCCTTGCCCTCGCTGATGGCAGGCCAGACGTTGTAGCCATCCAAGCCTGGGACGTTGCTCAGGTTGCCCCTGGCCAGGCTGACCAGCGTTGGGTACCAGTCCGTGATGTGAACCAGTGCCCAGCTGGTCCGGCGCTTGCGCTTGATGAGGGGACTGTGGACAAAACCGATGCCACGGACTCCCCCTTCCCAGTATGTCCCTTTGCGGCCCCGCAGCGGCCAGTTGCTTCCCCCGGAGAAGGTCTGCCCACCATTGTCGGTGGAGAACACGATCACGCTGTTGTCATAATAACCATACTTCTTGAGGGCCCAGGTGATGTTCTTCACTGCCTCATCCATGCATGTCACCATGGCAGCGTACTTGCGGCGAGCGACGTTGCCCATGGAGCGGTAGCGGTAGATGTACTCCTTGGGCGACTGCAGAGGCGTGTGGACCGCTTGGAAAGCCACGTAGATGAAGATGGGCTCCTTGGGGCTGTGGGATGCCAGGATCTTGCTGACGCGCTGGGCGTAGAGGAAGGTGGAGTACTTCCCACTCTGGTCCCAAGCCACATCCTCCCCTTCGTGTAGGTCGTAGCCGCAAACACCCGGCCCGTCGCAGTTATCGTAGGTGTAGTAGTCCACGTTGCCCGTCAGGGAGCCCAGGAAGGTGTCAAAGCCCCGACGGGTGGGCAGGCACTCCTTCTTGTAGAAGCCAAGGTGCCACTTGCCCACCATGTGTGTGGAGTAGCCAGCTTCCTGCAGCTTCTGGGGCAGGGTGACCTGGTCGAGGGGTAGGCAGTTGGGCTGCCGAGGTCGGATGATGGAGTGCTGCAGCCCTGTGTGGATCTGGTACCTGTTGGGAAAGAGCCAGGAGGAATCAGTGGTGATGGGGAGCAGCGCTGGCTGGGGATGGGATGGGACTTCATGTGCTGGAGACCCCATGTCACCCAGCCCGAGCCCATGGAACAGGCTCCACATCAGAGACAGGGAGCTACTTGTCCATTCAGAAGTTCCAAAAACAGACACAAAAGAACAGAGACATCAGACAGTAGACATCTCAGAAGCACACTGCGCTGCTGTCCCAGGATGCCACCAGCAGTCACCCTGCTCTTGCCAGCCTAGGGATATGGCTAGGCTCTGTCAGGGCTGGACAGCACAAGCAAGACTTGCATAGCAGTCACTGGGGGTTTGCAGTACCCCATCTGGGTGCCTACACATCCCTGTCCTCCTCTGCTTTGCACATCCCAGAGATACCTGGGATCTCTCTAGAGCCATCAGGAGAGAAGCCCCCCAGTGGACTCCACCACCCCCAGGCAGTAGGGGACCACATCCATAGGCACCTCCATGGGGCCCACTCCTCTGTAGAATCACAGAGTCACCTGGTTGGAAAAGACCTTTGAGATCATCGAGTCCAACCCTACCTGTCCACTACTAAACCAGATCCCTCATCTACCTATCTTTTAAACCCCTCGAGGGATGGGGACTCCACCCCCTCCCTGGGCAGCCTCTGCCAGTGCCTGAGAACCCTTTCAGTGAAGAAATTTTTCCTGACGCCTAATCTGAACCTGCCCTGGTGCAACGTGAGGCCATTTCCTCTCATCCTATCACTTGTCACTTGGGAGAAGAGACCAGCACCCAACTCCCTACAGCCTCCTTTCAGGCAGTTGTAGACAGCAATGAAGTCTTCCCTCAGCCTCCTTTTCTCCAGGCTAAACGATCCCAGGTCCCTCAGCCACTCCTCATAGGACTTGTTCTCCAGCCCCTTCATCAGCTTCATTGCCCCTCAGTGTCCTTCTTGTAGTGTGGGGTCCAAAGCTGAGCACAGGATTCGAGGTGTGGCCTCACCAGTGCTGAGTAGAGGGGCACAATCACCTCCCTGGTTCTGCTGGCCATGCTGTTTCTGAGCAGCAGGAGATGATCTGATGAGATCTGCCTCCTACAGTCAGTGCTTACCTCCCAGTGCTCCTCTGGGGAAAGCCCCAACCCCATCTGTCCCAGGAGGCAGAATGGACCAGGATAAGGGGAGACCTGACTGTGCTGCCGTGGGAGAGGGTGCTGGATCAGCATCCAGCCTGCCCTGGCCAGTGAATGCAGAAGCAGGCAAAGCATGGTCCAAGCGACTCTTAGATGCAGAGGAGAAAGAGCCTTCAACCCCACAGCCCAGCAGCAAATCCACAAGGGCCAGTGTGACAGTGGCACAGGACTGCCAGGGGACACAGGACCTTGCCTGGCACCGAAGTACCTCATGGCCAGAGATCTCCCTCTCTCAATATGATGTCTATTACCCAATGGCATCCACATTTTTGGCCTTGCCATGTGCTGCCGTTTATCCCATGTGAAAAATCAACCAATTTACCCAGGGAGCTTTCTAGAGAAAGCCAACGAGACACACTTATCTGAAGGGTCTCCATCACCTGCCAATACACCCGGGCATCAGCAGAGAGCTGGGGTTACACCCCACAGAGCTAAGGAAGGTGCAGCAGAGGGGACACAAGCGGGGTGTGAGCAGGCATTGGCTTACCTGCCCGTAATCAGCTGGCTCCGGGACGGGGTGCAGATGGGCTGGATGTAGTAGTTCTCCAGCTTCACGCCCTCGGCTGCCAGCCTGTCCAGCGTTGGCGTGTGGATATCCGAGCCATGATACCCGACGTCGTGGTAGCCCTGGTCGTCAGTCAGAATGAAGATGATGTGGGGTGGCCTGGTAAAGGCAGGAGGCAGCGATTTCTCCAGGGGGTCTGTGGCCACGTCGGCCACCAAACCGGGCTTCATCCAGTCCCAGGATAAATAGCCAAAGCTGAGCAGGCTGACAAGTGAGAAGCCCGTGAGGGCGTAGACAGCCATGGTGGAGCACGCTGCAAAGGGAGCTACTGTGCCAGCATCGTCTCAGAGGCACGGAAACAGGAGGTCTCCCCCTTCTCTGGGAGAGCCCCTCGGCCTAGGGGATGGTCCCCGAAACCCCTGCAGCCCGTTTGGCAGGAGCAGCTCCCATGAAGGCACTCCCAGGCGCACACAAAGGGCTTTAATCCGCCGGGGCTGGGTTGCCTTCAGTCAAAAGAAAATAACCCTCGCGCCGCTCCAATCAAACACATCTGCAGGGCAGGACGGGCTCCTCGCAGTGATTAACGGCAGCCCCAGAGCCGCTCACCAAGCGTCCTGAGAGCCAGAAACACTCCCTGGCTTCTTGGGGTTTTCTCACTGGTGTTATTTCTTCATAAAGAACCCCATAAAAACCTCGCTGGAGAAAGCAGCCGGCTTCTCCTCCACTCTGCTCCTGCCCGGCTGGCGGGACTGCTCGCTCGGGATACGATGAGCCTTTTCTTTAAACTCCTGCAGAAGAGGGTGCTAAAGTTCAAACCAAGAGGTGCTGAGTCCTCCTCCTCACAGTCTTGTCCTTTTCCCACCCTCTGCTCCAAGGCAGAGAGTCCCAACATCTGGGCTAAGACGCCAGGTTTATGGGGAGCTGCAGGCTCAGCCCCTCCCAGCTCAACAGCTCCAGGAAAAAAGCTCCAGGAAAAAAGCTGGGAAGCCCCAGAACATGCAGGGTCCTAAGCGTGGCATTTCCCGAGCCACCAACACTTCCCTCCCCTCTTGCCCCAAGATGTGTGACGTGTGGGCCAGGGCCCCTGGTGGGATGCTCAGTTGGAGCCCGCCCAGCATACAGCTGGGAGGGATTGCTGGGACCAGCTGGCAGAATCACCACCCAAATAAATACTGGGCAAGGGGAAGCTGCAAAAACTTGTTGGGAGACCCTCAGTGTCGAATAAAACTGTGTAGGAGCATGCAGAGCACTACAGAGCGGGGTGGGTGCTGCTGTGCCAGTTTTCCAGCAGGGGAAACTGAGGCAGAGAGGGGCCTTTTGTGCTGGTGGTGATCAAAGGCAGGTAGGGACAAGGCTTGGTGGGAATTACAGACCTCTGCCAGTGTGGGGGTACTGGTCTGACCTTGAGCTACTGGGACCAGGGGCTAGGTTGATGCCTTAATGCTTCATGGGAGCTTTTGGGAGAGAAGCTCCTGTGTAAACCCTTTTGCAGGGCCAGCATTCACAGGCATCAGGAAACCATCACACCCAGAAGATTTCTTACCCTTTCAAGTTTCCCCAGGCAGGACTTAGCCCAGGAGGGGGGATTCTGGGAGAAGAAACTCACCCATGTTCACCCACTCCTGGCAGAGCCGGGAGCTGAGCCCCGGTGGCTGTTTTGGCACCGTGCCATCCCTTGCACTGCACCGATGGGGATCCAAGGGGTCCCCCAACACAACCCACCCCCCGACCCGTTCTCCCTGACTGCCTTTGGGGCCACAGGGCTGCAGTAATGGGGACTCAGTGGGGGCTCTGGGAGGGCTCTGCCCACACTTAGGCAAGGGCTGGCTCAGAGGAGCAGCTGAGCCTGGCGGTTCCCTCCTGCAGGGCCCCCAGTCCCTGGGCTTCTCTCTACCAGGTGGCCTCCACTTTCCCCCTCCCAGATCCTCTCCCCGGGTGTCCCTCACAGTTCTTGCCCCTCCCCTGGATGCCTCCAGCCCCCACACACTCCACATCTCCCCACTGTCCCACAGCTCCTGCCACATGGAACCTCAGGCACTTGTGGAGGGGTGGGCAGGAGGGAGCACAAATGGTCCCCATTTCCAGGGACAGGGATGATTTCCAGGAATGGCGAAATGAGGGTGGGCTTCTCCCTCCTGGCTTCAGACACAGGCAGAGGGGACAGGGATAGAGCCCACTTCAGCTGGGGTCTGGGGAGGTTTGCAGGAGCACAGGGAAGGCTGCGGGGGAGCAGGAGTGGGTTGCAGGGATGGAGAGCTGTTTCCTGCACCTTTCTTCACTGGTGAAAACCCCTGCTTACTCAAAGGAGTGTGGCAGGACTGGGTGGAGGCTTTCAGTGAGGTTTGATTCATCTCCAAGGGTTCATCACTCATTTTTTCCGCCTGTTCCTCTTCTCCCTTCCCCTTACTCCTTCCCACCTCTCTCCTGCCTCCTGCACATCTCCCGCTTTTCCCATGATGTCTTTAGTTTTGAACAATTTCATCCTCCTGGAAAAACCTGGACCTGGCTGAAGGGGAATAGAGGTCAAGGGTGATCAGGACCCCTGACATCTGGGTCTTGTCTGCTCCTCCACTGTTTCTGATGGACGTCTTCAGCCTGGGAAGAACTCTCTGTGCCCTCCTTGAGCTACCTGGAGCTGCAGGACTCCCTGAGTGTCCTGACCTTTGGCCCTGTACGTGTTGCTCCATGCTCACCTCGGACCAGAGGCAGAATAATCACCAGGGATTTTACTCACATATCCTTTTAAGTAATAAATAATAGTCGGTTTGGGTGGATATTGCAGATTAGAGAAGGAATTGGAGATGTCTGGGCTGAGATGTGGTAAGAAAGTGTGTTTAAGGTGGCACAGGCCACTAATAAACTGCATCTTGTTTGGGGCCAGAAGGCTGAGCGGGGAGGGAGGTGCAGGAGAGAGGCAGCAGAAGGGATGCACCAGCTACTGTGCCAGCATCGTCTCAGAGCCATGGAAAGAGCAGGGCTGGAGCCCACTTCCAAGGAGCAAGAGAAGAGCTGAGCCCTTCCCAGGTGTGTGGATTTGCTGCTGCAGTAGCTTCTGCAGCCATGTGGTGGGTCACATCCTGCTCGTGCCTTCAGACAAGGAAGCACAGGCTGGGAGAATCACCCTGAATTTAAGCTGCTGTCGATGGCCAGAGCTCAGGATTCAGAGGGTTGAAAGGAGGGGAAGGAGCCAACAGCAGGGATATGGGCACACACTGGCACAAGGAGAAGACCTTCGGTGCCCAGCCAGGGCAGCTGGCTGAGGGAAAGCAGTGGTGGGTCTGCGCTGGCACCAGGTCTGGGGAGGAAATAGTGGGGTTAAATCAGCTCAGGGAGATTTTCCAAGAGCCAAAGGGTGAATAAATAGTGCATGTATTGACAGTGACCTTGCTTTGATGATTCAGGACAGCTGTCTGGGTCCTGGCAGCACAGGGACATCTCCTGGAGAAGGGGGATGCACAGCCTGGGTTCTCCTTCAGGAAATGATAAAAAGGTGAAAAGCAGCAAGGGATATGGGAAAACCACTCTGGATCCCAGGAGAAGCTGGATGTGATGTGGCTCTCAAACCAGTTCTGCTGAAATCATCTGATGGGGAGGCAGGAGGTGAGAGTGGCTGGGACAGAGGAGGAGGAAGAAGAATAAATGACAGCTCTGGAATTTCAGAGTTGGGATGACTTCAGCCAGCTGGGTGGCTGCTCTGGGGGTGATTAATGCATCACAAGGCTTAGGGATGGAAAAAGTACTCGAGGCCTGCAGCCACCTCCCCCAACGGCTTTTAATTCAAGGCAGTCACTTGTTCAGCCTCGCTCAAAGATGTCTCAAGAGCCAGGAGCTTCCTTGGAGAGCTCCAGCACGTTGCACAACAGGGAGGTTTCCCCTGGCAGCCAGCCTGGCCGTGGATGCTGAGCGAGCGAGCCAGCAGACCCTGCCTGCTTTGGTCCTGCATCTGCCAGGCAAGGACAGCCCCGCTCGTCCCCTTCGCATCAGCTGCTGCAACAAGAGATGCAGGATCTCCCGCCCAGCCTGACCTGTGGGTGAATCCAAGGTGATGGGGGGCCCCATTGGGCTCCACAGGCAGAGGGTCACCCACCTGCACCCCGACCCAGAGCGTTACCAACACAGCACTTCCACACCTCTGTGGACTCTTCCCAGCTGAGATCAAGACCCCTACTCTGAGAAACCACACAACAGCCAGGGTAAAGCCATGAACCAGGGCCTGATGTGCTCCTTTTTGGTGATTTTTAGGCACTTTTTAGCGCTTTTTTAGGCACTTTTTAGCCTGGTGCCATGAGCTGCAAGGCAGCAAACCCTGACCACTGCCTAGGCCAGGTCCCTCCATTCATGTCCCTGCAGCTGGCATAGCTCCTCGCATTTACACAGCTGTTTCTCTAACCAAATATTTGAATATTACCTCTTTTTTATTATTAATATTATTATTATTAATTTTATGCGACCTGGGGCAAGAATGAAAATAATCACAGCCCTTCCTGCTTTTTTCTCCCCACCACCCCCCAGCTCCGGCCGCACTTGTGTTTTGGCTCCGAACGCGCTCGCTGCAGGCGGGGTTATGCAAACAGGCTCCGCATATTTCTCAGCGCCTGCGATCTGCCACGAGGGCCACACAGCAAAGTTTAAAACTAAGCCTCAAATCTTTTTTTTTTCTTTTTTTTTTTTCCCCTTTTCTTTATTTTTTAACCCTTCCCGGGGCCAGAGCCCCGCCAGCCCTCAATACTGCCTTTCTCTCGCCATCAATGGGGCATTATGGCAGGGGGAATTATTGAAAGCAGAACTCCAAGGCTTCACAATGGGAGCTCTGTGCAAGGCAAATATTGCACAATCTGTTTGCACGCTGCCGGCTCAGTGCCCTTCCCCCTCGGCAGCCCCACTCACGCCTCGGCCTCCGGCCTGCCGAAACGAGGCCTTAAAAATAAGAAATATGAAAGGCTTTTAATAAGTCCCCTCTCTCCTTCTTCAGAGCAAGACATTTGACCTAACAGGGCATTGGGGAGCCAAGCCCAGCCTCAAGAAAACACAGCGCATCGCTCTCACCTCTTAGATGTTTAAGGGTTTCCGCTCTCCCCGGCCAGTGTGTGATGCATTTACTTTTTTATTGGCATGATGAAAGAGCCTAGGCAAGTCTGGAAAAGAGCAGTCCCAGGGATGGAGAGAGCCTGGTATTTTGTCAAGCAGAGGGGAAAAGAAGGCTGAGGGGATGGGGCGGCCAGGGCATCTGCAGGGAAGGTTGAAGGCTGGAGGCATCGGCGATCCCAAGCCTGGCACAGGATGGGGCTGGAGGCAAACACATCTTCATTGACTTTGGGAGCTTCCAAGATGTCCTGGCCATCATGCCCTTGGCCTAGAGATAGATCGTGGTCCTGTCTTGGTCTTCTCCATGCCGTGAGTGCTCTTTGTTCCCCTGGTGTCTTATCATCCAAGGATATCCCCAGGGACCATCTCCCCTCTGTGTGCACAGCAGGCAGGCAGCACTTCTACCAGGCAGCACTGGGAACTGCCTCCTCCCCACCAGCCCCCAAAATCACATTTTCTCACTCCAAGACCTCACTTTCCCCATCACAAGCCCAGGCTGCACGGATGTGGGTAGAAGCCAATTTTCTAGCAGCAACTGCTGCGGTGAGACCTTGACCAGATTACAGGGATGAAGTTTGGTTTAGGGGAACTTGGAGGTTTTTGAAAACACAATAATTTGTCCTCTGGAAGATGGAGCCAGAGGAGAAGAAAACAGCAAATCTGCATGGGTTCCTGCTTATGCAACCTTCACCATCGTTAAAGGAATGAGGACTTTTGCAGCAGTAGCTATGACATCGGATGCTGAAGCCACAGGGGTAACACGTTATGGGGGCAGAGAGGAGAGCATCAGCTGTCCCTCTGACACAGGCTCGGCAGCACTGGTGGATATTGTTCTTGGAGCCAAATGGCCTTTTTGTCAATAGGCTGACTGTGTTTCCTGCCATTTGCGCAGTTGAAAACAATCATCATCATCATCAAAACGCACTTAGAAACCGTAGCACAATATTAGAGCCTTTTCTAATGTAAACCATAGCCTCAAACAACACATGTTGGGCTTGGTCAGGGTTTGCTCCCGATCAAAACACTGCTGCTCCCCTTCCTCCTCTCCCAGCCACCCAGCACCAGCAAAACATGAAATAAAAGCCCTAAATATGAGTTGGTTTGTCTCTTAGGCTAAGGCATTTTTCTTCAGTTTTTGGTCACTGGTGATATATCTCAATGATTCTGCAAATTCTACCGTGAAATGACTTCTACGCCTTCCTGCTTGCATTTATTTTCCTCCTTTCCCTTCATTCAGGAGATTTCAGTCCATCAGCTCCCCTTCCTTGGTATAATATTCCTCCCCTCGCCTTTCCCCACCTCCTGGGAAACTGTAGCTCGCCGCCTTCTCCTCTCCTCTCTCTAACGACTGGCGTGCTTGCTTTGAAGAGCTGGAGAGGAGCCCATGGGTTTGGCACTGCTCCTTTCTTCCCATGCCTTATGGCAAGCTTTCCGCATCGCCTGGGTGCTCTCCCTCCTCATCCTGCCCCCCCTCTCCAAGCTCAAAATCCAGCTCCCCCTGCAAGCCAGGCACTTCCCAATTGCAGCTTCCCAGCAGAGCTCTGGGGCTCATATGATATCTGGTGTTCTGGATGGTGTGTTCCCAGTTGATGTGAACCAGGGATTCTCTGGTGGACGTGGATCCTCATGGGATTTGGGGAAGATGTCAAGGGCAGCTACTTGAGTCTGTCTTTGCAGGCAGGATGGGCTGGAGGTGAGGAACCTGCCTGCTGGAAAGCTAAAGAGCAGACTGGGCAGGTGGGTTTGTGCTCGATTCCATTAGACTCTCATAGAGCAAACTCCTGATGTGGACACTACTCTGCCCCCACACCTTCCAGAAGAATGGACCTTTGCTAAAAACAAAATATATATAGAAAAAAAAAGATTGCGGTTCTCTGGCCTCCGAGGACTCTCTTTGAAGCAGAAAAGGTCCCAAGGCGGTGGAAGGAAGGATTTAAGCATTTAGCATAGCTGGTTTCTGGCAACGCTGCCATGTGACCCTGACATTGGCATCCCCAGCCTATTGATTTTGGACTCCCCCACTCTCATTCCTGACACAATTTATCGTGGGATAAACAGAAACTTCTCAATCCTCAAAGTATGCAAGATGCTGGCATCATCTCCAGCCTCACCAGGGCTGGGGAAGAAAGAGCAATTCTTCCCAGCACCCGCCTGGCAAAGGTCCCTCCATCCCATAGGCACATCAGGCTGTACCCAGCACCTTGGGTAGAGCCCCCCTGACAGGCGAGAACTGCTCCCCCTCTCCTCCTGGGAACAGCCATGCCAAGCAGGTACCCAGGGACCCAGCACACTTCTGAGTCCAAGGGAGCAACCCCAGCCCCTCCACCTCTTCCTAACACCCCACCTTAGTGCCAGCTCCCCTCTCAAGCCACAGCAAAGTTGGGGACTGGCCACCCGCTCCCCAGGGCTGGGCAGCCTCCTGGCTCCTGCCTGCCCTTAGCTTCCATCACCCCTTTCAGGTGCAACCTCTTCAAAGGCAGCCGGTGGGGTTTGGCTGGCAGGAGATGCAAGGGCTGGTGGGCAGGATGCCTGCCCAGAGCTCTGCCCACTGCCCCAAGCCAAGGCATGGAGAAGGAGGTGGATGAAGCCCTGTGCTCCCCGGCTTGGCTCAGGTGTCTGCCCCACACAAGGAGCCCTTTCTCACCAGGGGAGCTCTCTGCAGGGCAGGGCAGGATGGCCTGAGCGCCCTCCTTGTTTAGAACCCCCGTTCAGTGCAAGGAAAACACACCTGCCCGCGCCAGCCGGGGTCACACCTGTAACCCATTAGGGCAAACTGTTTACCCAGGATGTGTTTCCTTAGTATCCAAGAGGTGTGGAGGGGCTGCTTCTCCCCCAGCACCGAGGGTTGTTTTCCATCCTGGCAGGAAGAGAAGGTGAAAAGCTCAGGAGGGGCATTTCAAAGGGTTTTGCATCAAGGCTGGCCACAGCTGAGCCGCTGGAGCTGGAAGAGGGCAGCGAGCACTGCCAGCCAGACCCCAGGCGCCTGCTGCTCTGCCCTGCCAACCCCACCTCCACAGGCAGCAGCGAGCCCTGGGCACGGCAGCACCCACTCCCACCACCTCAAAAGGTCTCGGGAGCAGTTCAGAACAGGCAGAGAGCCCAATTAGACACTGCATTACTTAATACAAAAGGTATCAATAATCCAGCAGGAGAGATGACAGCTCTTTCTCACCGAGGATGCCAAGAGCACAAATTGCCTTCTTGTAAGAGAAAGGCTTAATTTCCATAGAACATGACAGATTAAAGTGCAAGTGGGTGGGTCCACTCTATTATTCATCAACCTTCACTGCTAACAGGAGAGGGTGTGCTGCCTCCTGTGAAGTTTCTTCGAAGGCCCAGGGTGCCCAGAGCCGTTTTATCAGACTGGAAAGTAGGATATGAAGGGATGGAGGTTTGAATGTTCAGCACTCAAATTCCCCTCTGGCCTGGGTTTGAAATGCGCTAGTCTTTTTGGTGCTATTGCTTCCTGAGATGAGTCAAGCCAGAAGGTCCTTGTTTAAACCCAGAGATCTGTCTGACTTCTGCACCTAAACCAGGGTGAAGATGTCCAAGGTGATGGTGCTGCTGCATCAGTGGTGCCCAAAGCCTACCAGAGCTTTCTTTCCTAGCTTTGCAATGAGCTCTGTCAGCAGAGAAATCTAGGATTTAATTTTGGAGCTTGGATTCTTCCTTCCAAATGCGAAATAGAGGAAAATAATAAGATGGGAAAACAGTTTACATCAACTGAATTTACTGGGGATCACACTGGAGTATTTCACTTGGATTGAAAACTCGAGGAGTGCCTCTTCAGGGGCAGCACACTGTGTTTGCAGCTAAACTCTGCAGGCTGAGATTGATATGAGGAAATACCTTCATTTCAAAGAAGAGGGGCCTGGAGCATCTTCCTCCCAGAGTCGTGGGTCTGAGTGCAGGCAGCTTCCAGCCAGGCACCAGTAAACCCACCAGATCGAGCAATGAAACTTGGTTACCCAAGCACCCAACCCTGTGCTGGAAGATCTTGTGAGGAAACGTGGGCACCAAGCAGGAAAAATCTGGGGAGAGGGTTGGAAGGGGATGGAGGCGAAGTCCCAGGCTGGTGTTGGGAGCTGGAGCTGAGCCACAGCACATGCACCAGGATAAATGTGCTCCGCAGAGACTGGATCTGGAGCAGTGTTGCTGTATTTCAAGCCCACCCATTACCATCGAGGGTTTTCTGCTCTCAGTCGCAGGCATAACTTACAGGGTGGTTGTTGGGAGGCTTAAAGTACCTATATCAATACTGCAGAGGGTGATTCATGATTATCTGCAGTAATCCAGAAGCTATACAAAATTGCTAATAATAGGTCTTCAAAACCGACATTTTAGTCAAGATAAAAAATGACTGGAACAAAAATCCAATCATGCTTTGCTAAAACTATAAATGGAAAGGTAAAACCCATATTCAGCTCCCCTAAACACCAAGATAAACGAAAGCATGGGATGTAGATCAGCCCCAGGATCCAAGTCACAGCAGGGCTGGGAGACGTCCCTGGAGAAGTTGATTCCAACCAGGCTGGAAGCAGCTCCCAGTGCACCAGGTGCCAGAGGACTGGCTTAAATCCAGGATGACGGGGGCAGATTTAGGAAGGGAGAAGCACGACCATGGATTATGTAGCTGCCCTGGTGGCATGTGATGGGCTGTGGGCTGGTGACCACATAGCTGCCAGAGCCAAGCCTCCAGTTACGGGGATGTGGTTGCGGGGCCCGGCAGGGTTCACCCTCCTGCTGAACACCCTTTATTTAACGCTGCGGTGCGATCCGATGCACAGTTGCTAGGTGACCAGAGCCCAGAGCTGCAAAGATAACGTGGGAACGGCTGCGCAGGTCAGTCCTGGTCCAACTCCTCAGCATTGCATCTCTGGGATACATCAGGACGTGGGTTCGTACCCAGGGAGCAGCAGAAGGAATGGGGCAAACAGAGCTTTTCCAGGGGGACGCCGGGCACTGGAAAGCCTGGCAGGGTCCGTGCAGCCCTGTTCTGCAGCCAGGATCTCTGCAGGTAGGGAGGGTGCAGAGCATTACCCCAGCCCCCTTGCAGTTCCCACACTCCTTCTGCCTCCAAATGCCTGCTTACCCTGTTGGGAAATCTCTTCTCACCCCGCCTGACTTGCACTGTTTCATCTGCCTACGGATCGGATAAGCTGATAAAATGTGCTGAACGCACCAAACAGAGCCTGTTCCCTCCATCCTCTCCACCACCAGCTCATCCAAACCAGCAGCACCGCCTCCGAGGCCCCGACATCCCCTTTGGCCATTGACATGGCAACAGAGCACGGCATTTGCACGGCCAAAGTCAACGGGAAATTTGTAGGGATTTTTGTGGTATTGAGGGCAACCTAACGACTGAAGCCTGAGGCAGATTTACTGTCACAATTTTCATCAAGGACTGTAAAATTCAGCCTGTTGCAAAACGGTCGTTAACGTTGGCTTTAGGCTTTCATGGTTCTGGCTTGGGAAGCGGCAGCAAATGTTTCTGTGTGTTGCTGTGGGACTGTAGAGAAGCGTGGGATCAGCTGTTCCTCACCGAACCCCACAGTCCCTTTGGTTTTGGCACACTCAGCCCCTCTTCCATCTTCACCACCCTTCCCGAGGCAGGCATTATTTTCCCCCTTGGGGAGGTTTTCACAGAGAATCCCAGCTGGGTGAGGGAAGGTGAGGTTTAACCCCACAACAGCTTCTGGGAGCCTCATCTCTGAGGCTCATAGAATCATAGAATGATCTGAATTGGAAGGGACTCACAAGGATCATAAAGACTTTATTACTTTTTTTGCTACCAAATCATGAGGCATTTCATACTGACCACGTAAATGAATCCAAACTGTTTAGTCCAAGCAATTACTCACAAGCAGCTTCTAATTACTTTGAGTATTAAAGGAGAAAACACAAAAATCTCCTTGCAGTATAAACTCAGTGAGGAAGCTGCAGCTGCAAAAAGAGAGCCTGTATTACCCAGACACTCCCGTTCCTTACATCACGCTGCACAGCCACACCCCAGCACCCCATGTCCCTGCCCCACAGGCACCCCCCAAAGCATCCAGAGTGCAATTACCCTTTCTGCCCTCATCCTTCTACCAATAACAGCATAAGAAACAGATGGGAGAGAGGGGATTTGCAAATATACATCCCAACATCCCACATCCACACAAGCACTGGCGCAAGCACATCCTCCTGCAACAAAATGAGGGGGGAAATGAAGCCATTCTCTGTGGGAAAACAGTGCCCGGCTCTCTGGCCAGGCAGCCCATCCTTTCCAGAGACCAACTCCCCACCCCACAGCCTGCTCTCGTCAGCAGATAAGATCAGAGGTTGGCAGAATCACCCTTCTGTCTGGTGCTCTCTCCATCCCAGCGATGGATGAAGTTACAAGGGAGCTGGCTGGAGCTCGCAGCCGGAGATGCCGTCAAGCCCACACCCGCTGCCCTGGCCTCCTGGGACAGAGGGAGGATGAGACTCTGGCTTGGAAACCTCCCAGAGCACTTTAATCTTCTGTCTCAGGCAGTGTCTTGGGCAGCTGTTCAGAAACACTGGTTGTCTCTAGAAGCAGAACTGCAGAGATCATCTTGTGAGAAACCCTGTGCTCCCTGCCCACACAGCACCAAGGGGTGATGCTGCAACTGCAGGAAGGAGGAGGCAGGTGGCAGAGGGGAGAGGCAGCAGGGACTACTGCTTTTCCCCAGGGAAGGCCACAGGAGTTGGGATGTGCAACAGAATCCCTGTGAGGCCAAAAGATAACAGAAGCCATGGAGGATGCTGCAGCCTGTTGGTGTGACATGCTGAGGGCCACCACTCACCAGCACTGTGGGGACATCCCAGGCAGCTGGAGCATGGCTGCAGCAGGAGCATCTTCCCTGCATTCCAGGTGGTGCAGATGATCCTGGAGCATCCTTGGCAGTGGCACCGAGCTGCCTCCTTCCCAGCTTCATCTGACTTTGGGGGACAACCAACTCATATCCTCAAGCTCCAGCAGCTTTGGAGCACCAGGAAGTGCAGGGCTGGCTGGATGTGCAGCTCCCCTGGAGAGCACAAAGGACAGTTATGGTGCAGCTCTCCATTTTTCCAAAATTCCTGTAAAATGTGGGTTTCACATTTGGCCACCAATGGGGAGCAAGAGTGAGGTTTCTTTCCCTGCCTGCTACAAAGCTTTTGGGGAGTTCCCCCCTCTTTGGGCAACAGGAATGATTTGCTGATCCCAGCACCGATGCTAACTACAGCAGAAAGAAAACTACCCAGCTCCTCAGTACCAGAATACCATTTCCAAACTGTGCTCTCTCCCATCTAGGACCTAGCAAGGACTTTCCAAAAGCCTCTGGTTGCCCACCAGTCTTAGTGTCCAAGGGGGACTGCTGTCCTCCGCTAGCCAGAGACACCTCTGGGTTTGTCCAGGGCCACCATAGCACAGAATGGGACTCTGTCACCCTCTTGTGGCTTGCAAGGGCTGGCAGGCTTGCTATGACTTTGAGGTGGCCACAACCTGCTCCAGGGAGGGCAGGGGACTGCCTTCAGCCTGCTCCTTGTCCCAGCATTTCTGCTTTGGCCTTTTGCTCCCAGGAGCTTTGGGGAAGTAGTTCACTCCAAGAGGATCAGCTATCCTGGCTCTCCTGCCCTATGGAGTCTTGAGAAGTGTTCCTTGCCCGCCTGGTTCAATAGCAGCCAAGGAAGAGCTTCCCTTGATTGGGACACCCCTGCTCGCCCTGCGCTCCCAGCAAGCCACAGAAAGCATCTGCGAGTCATTCAGATTGGGTTGCTTTAAGGCACTCCCTCCCAGTTTCGGTGCCTGGAAATCTCCTACCCAATTCCCAACCCACCCAAATCTTAGCTAGGAAATCAGGCCACCCCAGCCTCTAAGACAGAGGGAGATTCATTCAGCTTTATCTGAAAGCTATTACAAGTATGTCCAGAACCCTAATGAAAGTTGGATAAAACCCCAGAGATTATTAACAGAGCGGGGCCTGTTTGGATACCAGTTTTTTTCCTGCTTCCAAGAGAAACACATATATGTGCTTTGGTGGAATCTCTGCATACATTTTTTTGGCAGAAAAGTCAAAATAAATCCCTTTACTGCAATAACCCTCGAGCAAGATAAAGCAAGAATCTGTTTGCAATTCCTGTGTATTGTTGTCATACGCAGATAAATGGGCATCTCTGGCTGTTCTGTCCTCTAGGCAAGGCAGGGAGGACAGGAGTAACACTGCTGCAGAAGCCCATCTCCACTGTCCACATCAGTACAGGCCCAAGCCTGGTCTTCTCCCACATCATTTCTATACAAGCATGTGCAACTTGAGCTTTTCTGGCACATCAAATTCACATTAATCTGAAGAATGTGTCTGTGGCCAGTGTGAGGCTGTGTCCCACCCACGCAGAGAAAGAGCACTCCACAACCCGCCTGGGAAGCCCAAGAGGTTGTTTGGGTACCAGGAGCACAAGTTTTCCATCCTGCCCATTCCCTTGTCTGGCAGGCAGCAGGCAGAGTGGTCAGACAATGATGCAAGGGTAGTTCACCAAGTGCATATTCAGTGAAGGACTTCCTTGTGCTGGGAGGAGTCGGGCATCACCCACTGCTCTGCTTGAGCTGGCTCCCGCACCATGTGCAGGTTGTATCGCCTCACAGCAAAATCCCCATCATGAGAGGGAAAGCCACCTCAAAACAGACCCCAAGGGAGGGCTGTTACTGCACCAGGTGATTCCCTCTCCTGCCATGGTTGCTGGTCCCAGGCAGACCCAGGATGTTTGGTCTGCAGCCAGCCAGGCTGGCTCAGCACTCCCATTTTTGGAGGATGAGGATGCTGTGAGCAGGACCGCTGCCCTGGCCTGTCTGCTCACACCACGAGCATCAGGAGGCAAGGCTGATCCTGGATATGCTCACATAAGTTTTCTCTGCCTTCAGACTGAGCCCTGTCAAACGAGGGTAGACCCTTGAGGGTTCTCATGTCCATTGTGGGTTCTAGAATCATTAAGGCTGGAAAAGACCTTTAAAATCATTAGGTCCAACTGTCAGCCCAACACCACCATGCCTGTTAAACCATGTCCTCGAGTGCCATGTCTACAAGCTTTTTGAACTTCTCCCGAGATGGAGACTCCACCACTTCCCTGGGCAGCCTGTTCCAATGTTTCACCACTCTTTTGGCAAAGTAATATTTCCTGATATCTAATCTGAACCTTCTCTGGTGCAACCCGAGGCCATTTCCTCTCATTCTATCACTTGTTATTTGGGAGGAGACCAACACCCACCTCGCTATAACATCCTTTCTGGCAGTTGTAGACAGAGATAAGGTCTCCCCTCAGCCTCCTCCTCTCTAGGATAAACAACCTCAGTTCCCTCAGCCGCTCCTCATAAGATTTTTTCATCAGCCCCTTCACCAGCTCCATTCCCCTTCTCTGCACACACTCCCACAACTCAATATTCTTCTTGTACTGAGGAGCCTAAAATTGAACACAGGATTTGAGGTGTGGAAGCCACAGCCATTTGGTCAAGGGGTGCAGGTCATAGGGATGCTGTGCCCTTCACAACCTCCTTCTGAAGCAAAGCACCAAATGAACGGACCCTCCATGACTGCCCAGAGCACTAATGCATCTGGCACATGTCCACTTCCCTCCCTTAACCACTGTGCCTTCTCTCATCTTCATAAGCTAGGAAAGCAATCACCACAATTAACGTCTCTAAAGCTCTCACCACAGCACTCAGGATGAAATAAACACACATCAAGAGCCCATTAATGGTGCTCTCCCCCTGTCCAGCAGCCGTGGTCAGGCACAAAGGAGACCAGGAAGGGACACTAATGTACAAAGCAGAAACCCTTGGAAAGGGAGGGTTGAATTCTTACCTATTTTTTCCCTTTTCTTCCCTGTTTTCGGATTTCTGCATCTCCACTGCCAGCACACAGCTGTGCCCACGGCAGGATGGTGCTGGCAGGGGAGGGCAGTGGGACACACTGCTGCGCTGATGCTCCTCGCAGTGTACCCTCCTCTGAGTGACCCATTCTGCCCAACCATCCCACCCCAGCAAGGTTTTCACTCTTTCCCAGCCTTCTAGACACAATGTATGGGGGGAATTTTAGAGCAAACTGGTGGCCATGGTTTGTAGTTATGGTCAGGGACCTCTAGGCTGGGTGGCAAATGGTCCTGGTTTGTATGGGAGCATGAGCAGGAGCTGACTGTCCTAAGGCAAAGTTATAGGATACAGCCAGGCTAGCAGGGCAGCTCACTGCTGAAAAACAGGGGTTGTTCCTACTCTTTCAGACTCGTAATGGGCCATTACAGCTCTGGTCAGAACTGAGCTGAGAAAGCTCAGGATCACGGAAATACTCACAGTGCAGGTCTGCAGCTCGACCCCAGTGCAAGCACTCCATGCCCTTCCCACTCCCTCCTTCTCCTCCTTTTCCTGCCACACAGCTTTTGACTTCAGTTAAAGCAGCAAAGGACACTCAACAGGGGAAAAATAATACCCCAGAGCTCTGGCTTCAGGAATGCAAACACAGGCCCCTTCCCCTCTCCTCCCAGGTAGAGCTGCTGAAATCTGGATAAACACAGCAGAGCCGTTGTGGCTGTTGGTGTTGGCCGTGCTGTGCTGCGAGGCTGCCAGGCCTTTTAAGGGGGATATGCTTACAAATGAGAGCAGGAGCCTGGGGGAAAGCAGGGTTGGGCTCAGGGCTGATTAATAATAACACCCTTTCTGCTCACTGCATCGGCTCGTATTAGATCTACTACCAAAAAACATGAGAAATTAAATGGCTTAATGCTACTCGCTCCTCTGTGCCAGTGCTGAAGAACTGCCTTGCCAGTAGACACAGTCAGACATAGCCAGAGATACATTTTCAACCTAGATTGTTAAAATAAAGCATATTGCAACCAAATTTTAATGTCACGTCTTCTGCTCGTTGGAGTTCTCAAATCTGTTCTTTCAGCTACCAAAATTAAAAGATTGCTTTATATGCTGCAGGCTTAGAGGTGAATTTTTTTTCCCACAATTAATTAGTTTGAAACTAACAGGGCTGGGTTGCTACGAGTTTCAGTGATGGAGCTGTTGGGATATGTGTGTGTATATATGTGCTTCATTACTTTTTCACTTCTGAGCTGCTCCTTCTCATCTGGCAGCAGGCTGCCAGCGACTGAGTCAGTATTATTTGCCTGCCTGAACACTTAACATCAAACAATCTGATCACCCCAATCAAAGTCCCAGCAGCAAGTGGCCACATCTTAGAAAGCCCCTCAGCCTTGGCTCTGTGGATGCATCCTGGCCATGGGGCTGAAGAAGTGGCAGGCGTGGAGACACAGTTTGGCTTTCCAGAGGGGCCAAGGGCTAGGCTGGGGGTGGCAGGACCATAGAAACATAGAATCATGGAATGGCTTGAATTAGAAGGGACCTTAAAGCCCATCCAGTTCTAATCCCCTGCCATGGGCAGGGACACCTCCCACCAGACAAGGCGGCTCAAAGCCCCGTCCAACCTGGCCTTGAACACCTCCAGGGATGGGGCAGCCACAGCTTCCCTGGGCAACCTGTGCCAGGGCCTCACCACATTCATTGTGAAGAATTTCTTCCTAATGTCTAATCTCAGTCTTCCCCCTTCCAGTTTAAAGCCAGGTCAACCAAGTTGTGTTCTCTCGATTCTGTTCTTGCACCCTGTGTGGAAATCCTATAAATGTAACATGGGAATTGAGTGTAATTAATAACCCCTACATTCCCAAAGGTAGTGTGGACCAGATGTTTCAAAGATAACTGCTGTTTTCACCACTGATAAAGCACTGTGGGCTCAGTTTTGCCTTCACAAATGCAGCTGGTTAATTAATTAAAGTGACTTGAACACCCAGGTCCTGGAGGGCACCTGCCACCGAGCTGGTGTATTTGCCCAAAGGACCCAAAGTGCATTTGCAAAATTGTAGGCAGAAAGCTGCCCAAGCGAGGCTGAGCCGCAGCAGCAGGGCCCTGTACACAAAACAATGCCATGATTCATCTGAGATTGCCATAACCCATCACATAATTCATCAGGATGCTGTGGCATTTAAAATGGCATTTCCGCCCATCTGCTGTGCATTAGCAGACAAAGAAAAAGGAGGAAGGGGGAGAGAACTGCAAAACAAAGGGGGGAGAAAAAAAGGGATTCCTGATTCAGCCTGTTCCCAAAGCAGCTCCTTGTCCTTGCAAAGCCCAAGCCCACCCTGCTGGGCAGTGAAACTGGCTGTGGACAATTTTGCCCCCCAGTGCTGCCCGGGGTTTGGCTGCACCCAGGATGTGCTACCCAGGCATGGTGAGAGATGCAGAGCAGCACCTGACAGCCCTCCCTCCACACACCCAGAGATCAGGACTGCAAAAGTGGGGGCACCAGTGAACAAATGCCCCCAAGCTCACCACTGTTGTAGCTTTATTCTTCCTTGGTCATTTCCTCCTCTTCTCCATCTCTCCTCAGGTTTTCTATTGGCACATCCCTTCCCTGCTTCATATTTCCTCGGAACCCCCTTACTGCATCCTTACTTCTCCCTTCGCTGCTCCTCGTCTTCTCTCTTTGCCTGTGCTCTCACTTCCTCTCCTCACTGTCTCCTTTTACCTTCCATCTCCATCTTTCTCTCTCACTCCCCCTGCCCTGACACATCCCCAGCTCCTTGATACTCTCTCATCCACTCAGCCTAGGTGGCACCCCCGGGCACTTTCCAAGAGGCAAAGAGCTCAAAGCCCTCTTGGCAGGGCACTCAGAGCAGGGAAATTCAGCTCAGCTTCTGAACTGGGCCATGAACATTATTCTCCTAAACATGGCTTGCCCTTTCAGCCAATGGTTTGCCTTGTGAGAGGCATCAGAGTTACCTGCTGGGGGTAACGAGGGTCCTGTCTGTGGCCACCCATCCCACCCTTGGGCTGGGGGAGCCAAGGCAGAAGGAGAAATGGGTCTGGAGCTCATGCTCCAGGTGGTATCAGCAGCCATGAAATGGGTCAAGCCAGGACCTGCACAACCTGAGAAACAAGCGGAGTGCCTTTTCTGTTGTCTCTGCTCCACCACCATGGGGTAAAGACCAGGCAAAGAGCCTGGGATCCCCCAATATCTAGACCCTATGGGTGCTGTGCACCACCCTGGCAGCCCTATGGATCATGAAGTCATTCTGCAACACCACAACAAGCATAAGCAACCTCACACACATCAAACAAAAAAGGTCTGACCATGATGGGAGATGTGTTCCCCGCTGCTACAACACACTACATGCCAGAAACTTACGGATGGACAAATACATTTAAGTTGAAGCTGAGCAGCAAAGTGTCCCTGCAAGCCTAAGGGTCCAGCAGACGTGCCTAGAGGCTGTCAGCTTCTGTCAGGAGGAAGGACAGTGCTCTCCAGCCTGCAAGAATGCTCTCTGAACCCAGGTTTGGCCAGAACACAAGCAGTCATTCAGAACAGAATAGGTGTGGACAAGTTTGACCCCAAGCAATAACCAGAGAGGATGTGAAAACAGCAGCGAGCAAAGCTCTCGGCTTGTACAGCTGAGGGCAGGGATGGGGCTGTGTGGTTATTAGCACACTGAGCTGAGCTGGCTACTCAATTACAGCTGTTTTATCCCCTGTCTGGATTTGAAACAGTTTCCTCCAATCTCTTCGTGACTCAGTGTCTTGGCATGGAGATTGCATGCCCGAGAGGTTAGCTTTTGAAATCCACCAGGGACATTTCACCTTCCTAAAATAAAGAGTGGGCAAAATATTTTCAACCTCCCTCCAAAAAATGCACACACACACAAAATTCCCTCCTTAATAAGTGTATGTTGTTGGGTCTCAGCTGGCTTTGGCTAGGGTAGTTTTTCCTATTTATAATCGTGCAGCTGTTTGCTGACTGAATAGCTCTATTTATTATTTGGCATGTTTACTAACCGCCTCAAATACCTTCTCTACCTGTAATTGTGGTGCAAGATACATATTTTTTTTTTTCAGATTCCTTCATTCAAGTGGGTTGTGTGACTCCCAGGCCCCGCGCTGCGGTTTGCTATGGGTATTCATGGTTTGAGGATATGAAGCTCTGGACTCGAGTGACCCTGAACTGGAGTGGACCTGCAAAGAGACACTTGGAGGGGAGGAAATGGAGTCAATTTTCCAAGCTGTATGTCCATAGGCACTCAGGGCTTTAACTCTACCTTTCGTGAGAGCAGTCTTTCCTGAATGTGTTTCCTCTAATCTAGCTTCTTCCCTTCCATGTTTTATGGAGATTGGTCAAAGCCAAACCCTTTATGCTTTCTAGTGCAGGCAAGTCCTGATCCATAGAAGAGGAGGCCTTAAAATGCAGCTCAATAAGGGCTTGTTGAACCTCAGGTACCCTGATGCAAGGAGAAAACTAGTGCACCTGGTTTCCCCGGGCACCCTGTAAAGCATCTCCCTTGGCTTGGAGAGAAGGGAGAGCTCAGTCCCATCCACCCTCCATTCAGACCAACATCAACACCACTATTGCAATTCTCTGCACCACACAGAGCCCCTTTAATGGTGCAATGAGAGCTTCATTGTCCAGGAGGGACCCTGTGCTGCTTTCTTCATGAAGGCTGGGCAGAACCTCCTGTAATCACCAGGCTCCTGCACACCAGGATAGGGGTGGAGGAGGGTTTGTTGGTAGGATTCGGGTTTTTTCTTATTAAACAAAGCAAACAGAACAGTCTTTGCATGTAAAAACATCCCAGACAGTGCCAAAGCAGGTCCAAATCTGTTCATCAATGTACCTGCAACAGGCCATGTCCTTTGTGGACCACAGGAGCTGAATATCCACCCAAACTCATTTTCAGAAGTCAGTTTCCCCAGGCTCTGCCCTGGGCTGCCTCTGTCTGCTCAGCCCCTTGTCCACAGTCCCCCAGGAGACATCCTTCACTGCTCTTTGTCCCAGGATGCTTTCCCTGGCTCTGCCTTTCCAGTTAGGAGAATCAGGACTCTAAACTAGGCCACCAGCTGACCAGACCTCGCACCTCAGGTCATCTCAGAGCAGCAGCAGTCGCACTGGGACACGTTCTGGTCCAGTCCTCGCCCCGTCAGTGTGTGCCGCAGCCACATTTACACCAAGCATCAATGACCGTTTGTGCAGGGAGAGGTCAGCCCCAGAAAGGACTGCCCGGGTCTGCATTTCATTTACAGGCACTGTAAAACCTGGCCAGTGGCTTTATGGGTTTGGATGATGCTGGTGTCAAAGATGTTTGGTGAAAGAGCCAGCTGGAGCCGGGCCAGTTTCATATTTAATCTTGCCTATGAATACAAATAGAGGGTCTGTATTTTGAGTGAGCGACAGACTCACCATGGACATTATTAAACCTTCCAAAAATAAACCTCTGCCGAAGTGACGGGAGCCAGATTTTTTTCCTGGAAAGGCTCAGTGCAGGCTGGGGTGGGAACAGGACAGACTCTCTGCTGCCCAGCCCCTCTCCAGCAGCCACTTCTCATCAGAAGTTCCTTCTACCCTCTTGCCATTTGCTTTGTTTAGCTTCACAAAGGCCCGAGCAGCTCCTCACAGCAGGCTTAATGTCCGCCCAGCACTAAACCAGCCCTGAAGACTCCTCTCCAGAGCGCCTAGGAGCGATGCTTCCCTCTCCACAGCTGGAAAACTGAATGAATGTTCCTGAAATCATAGCATGGCTTGGATTGAAATGTATCATGAAAGTCATCCAGTTCAACCTCCTTGCAGTGAGCAGGGTTGATCAGGTTGCTCAGAGCCCTGTCCAAGCTGACCTTGCAGGTTTCCAGGGCTGGGGCATCCACCACCACTCTGCGCAACTCGTGCCAGTGCCTCACCACTCTCAGTGAAAACAATTTCTTCCTAAAATCAAGACAAAACTTCTCTTTTAAAACCATTCCCCCTTGTTCTAATGCTACAGGCCCTGCTGAAAAGTTTACCCCTCTCTGTGTTATAAACCTGTTCATAATATTGAAAGGTGGAAATAAGGTCTCCCTAGAGCCTCCTCTTCTCCAGGCTGAACAAACCCAGCTCTCATGGCAGGGCAGGTGAAACTGGATGTGCTTTAAGGTCCCCTCCAAACCACAGTATCACAGTATCACAGTGTCATAAGGTTGGAAAGGACCTCTGAGATCATCAAGTCCAACCTATAACACAACACTAACACCAACACCCACACTAACACCAACCATCATCTAAACCATGGCACTCAGTGCCTCATCCAGTCTCCCCTTAAACACCTCCAGGGTCGGCGACTCCACCACCTCCCTGGGCAGCCCATTCCAATGACCAATCACCCTTTCAGTGAAGAACTTTTTCCTCACATCAAGCCTAAACTTTCCCTGAGGAAGCTTGAGTCCCTGCCCTCTAGTTCTGTCACTGGTCACCCGAGAGAAGAGACCAACCCCTGCCCCACTACAACCTCCTTTTAGGGAGTTGTAGAGAGCAATGAGGTCTCCCCTGAGCCTCCTCTTCTTCAGACTAAACAGCCCCAGCTCCCTCAGTCGCTCCTCATAGGGCTTGTGCTCCAGCCCCTTCACCATCTTCGTTGCCCTCCTCTGAACACATTCCAGTATCCTGACATCTTTCCCAAACTGAGCGGCCCATTCCATGATTCTATGATCACTGAGTCCAACCATACCTGTCCACTACCAAACCAGACCCCTGAGCACCTCATCTGCTCACCTTTTAAACACCCCCAGGGATGGTGACTCCACACCCCCCTCCCCGAGCAGCCTCTGCCAGTGCCTGAGAACCCTTTCAGCGAAGAAATTTCCCCTGATATCTAACCTGACCCTGCCCCGGCGCAATCTGCCACTACTACGCCCCACTAACCCCGCCCTGCCGCCCCCCCCCCCCCACCCCCCCCCGGAGTCCCAACCACGTGGTCCCGTCCCCCCGGAACTACATTTCCCGTCGCGTCGCGCGGCGGAAGCGGAAGTGACGAAAGGGCCGCGCGGCACGTGGCGCCCCGCCATGGCGGCAGACGGCAGGGGGGGCCGGGAGCTGCTCGCCCTCATCCACCAGCACCTCCTCCGCGCCGGGTTCGCCCGCGCCGCCCACGAGCTGCAGGCGCAGACCGGGCAGGTAACGGGGCGGGGGGACTCGGGGAGGGGAGGGCACCGAGCCCGGGGCCTCGACGGGGCTGCGGGGGGGGGCCGGTTCCTCTCGCCGCCCGGGGGGCCCGGAGTGGGGAGAAAGCGAAAATACCGGCAAATAAACTCTGTGAGGGAGCTTTGGGGGTTTAGAAAGCAGTAGCCTTTATTTTACAGTGAGGGTGGTGAGGCACTGGTACAGGTTGCCCAGGGAAGCTGTGGCTGCCCCATTCCTGTTCAGGGCCAGGTTGGATGGGGCCTTGAGCAGCCTGGTCTGGTGGGAGGTGGCCCTGCCCATGGCAGGGGGCTTGGAACTGGATGGGCTTTGATGTCCCGTCCAACCCAAACCATTCCATGATTCTGTTTCAGTTCTGGGTGCATGAGGGAATGATTTCTATCAGTCACGTGTAACGAGGCAAGAGCTGGGATGGAGTTATTTCCCACTTGCATGCATGTCTGTAAATTCTCCTAGCAATCTCACCTGTGTTCTACTGCTTCTTGAGGGCTGATTTTCATTTTATTGTTAATGTCATAACAGCCAAATCTCCACTAATTCTGACTTCAGAGTTGTCTCTCTGTCTGATCTGGCATTCTTAGATAAGGAAAGAAGTATTGTCTGGGAACAGCACTAATTAAAAATACATACTATCAGAAGAACAGTCTGCTGTGGGCCTGAGGCTCTGTGCTGGCTTGCACTGCACCCATGTGCTGACCTGACCCCAGGTGGGCTCTCCCTGGTTCCCTCGGACCAGTGGAGGAGAGGGACAAGGCCCAGCAACCTACTGGATAAAGCTGTCCTGTGTCTGTGCAGCAGCTCCCTGAATGTGTGTGGTGGCAGTGAAGCCCTGCCAGTGCCACTGAGGGGAGGGAGTTGCCCTGGATGCAGCAGGATGGGGCAGGAGGGCTTTACCAGGACAGAGGTATGGGGAGGATGCACTTCTGTTTTCCAGGGGGGCTTTGCAGTCCCTGCTTCTGTCTGGTGGTCGCATCCTGAAACAGTTCCGATGGCTGACATGTGTTTCCTTTGCTTTCACAGAAATTGCTTCCTTCCCTCTTGACCTCTCTCGAGGACATCTTTACACACTGGGAAAAGTAAGTTGAAAACTACTATCAAATAAATTCCAGATTGTGCTAATAACCTGGCTGCGTGGCATGTGGGATCTTTATTTGCTGGATTTTTCCATTGTCAGTTATTTCCAATGATAACTGTGCTCAGCAGGCTTCCTTCTGACTGATTCATTTCAGGTGTTAAAGGTTTAAAATTTCCCGAGCTCGGAGACAAGTTGTTACTCTAGGTTTGAGCAGCTGGTTTTCTTCATGGTTGGGGTTAGTACTGGAGTGTTATGGGGCTCAGAGTTGTGCTTTACTGGCTATAATCTTTTCCTCAGTTCTCTTTCTTCTTAAAGCCACGTGTTCTGCAGGAATATTGGCCCAAGAACAGAGAACTTGAGCAGGTGCTGAAATGCCAAGGCCCCTGCATGGACTTAAAACCTTGGTATAGATCTCGTATCTTCTGGCTTGGGAGAATTGTGTTGGTTTCAGCCTGTCCTTTCAAGCCCTGACATGTTGAGCCCAATGCCTTCCCGTGTAATTATTCCACCAAGTACCCGACAGGAAGGTCTGCAGTGTGGAGCCTTCCCATCTGTGGGGTGCAGTGATGTTTGCACCCACCCTGCACACCGCTCGCTGTGGTTTGATGCCCAGGTGCAGCTCTGCAGAGAGAAGGGGTGGCAGCCACCAGGCTGGGTTATCGGTGGAGCCAGGCTTCTGTGCCCGTGCTGAGGGGCGCTGGAGTGAAGATGCTCCTCAGAGTGGCTGTGCCAGCAGCCTTGGGAAGCAGGTGTTTGCTGCAGAGGTGTCTTCTGCTGGAACACCTTGTGCCTTGGCATAGCCTGGCTTCTTGCTCTTGTGTCTCCGTGATTGTCTTACTTGAGCAGGAGAATGATGTGATCTAGATGAGGACATAGCAGGCTTGCAGTTCCTCCCTTTGACAATTTATTACTCTCTTGGGTATTGATGATGTCTTTTTTCTGTGCTGGTTATCCTGGCTGCTGCTGCAAACCCTTCCAGACACTGTTACTTCTGAAGCTTTGGGGTGACAGGGCACTCTTGTCATGTTTAATTCCTTTGTCTGTAGTGTCACTGTGCTGTTGTGGTCCTTATTCTTGGTTCCCCTGAGTTCTGCGTGGTTTGGATTCACAGTGAGGGATGTATTCATAGAATCCTAGAATGGTTCGGGTTGGAAGGGACCTCAAAGCCCATTGAGTTCCACCCACCCTGCCGTGGGCAGGGACATCTCCCACCAGACCAAGCTGACCAGTAGTTTTGTTTATCCAGCAAGTGCCCTGCCTGGCTGGAGTGCCCTCGTGCGGGTGAGCTGGGATTCTTGCATCTTGTCACCTCAAATGCTTGGGCTGCTGTAGTGTCAGCACCTGCAGGCACTGCTGCTTTTCCCCATGCAGTATCCCTGAGCATGATAAATTCTCACAGCCAGATCTGTTTGACTGGTACAGGTAGGATTCAGAGCCTGCAAACATCTTTCTCCAGCTTATTTTTTTAACCCAGTTGAACAGTTTGTGTTTAATGCTCATCTGTAGCCTCTTTTTTTCCCCTTCTTTCAACACATGTTCTGTGTGTCCAGCAACTTCTTTTCTTAAATCTGCCACCTGACTTTTCTGTCCTTTTGGCCTCTGAGCCCAAGTTCAAATGGCTCTTGCAGCCTTTGGATTCACTTCTCACTGCCACGTGGAACAGCAAGACCTGTCTGGAGATTGGTGCCCTGACCCTGGGACTGCATTTATTGACTGTCTGGCTATAACTACCTCCTGGAGATGGAATTTTCTCTGTAGGATGCCTTTGCTCCATGGTGAGCACTAGCCTGACCTTTACTTCTCTGCTAAAGGAGGAAAGGTTCTACCTAGGACACCGAAAAGAAGTCTAAGCTTAATATCTCCTCCAAATATTGCAAGGACCTGTTCTCCTCAGGAGTTGCCTGAGGACTGGAGGTGTCCCTTGCAGGTTAGGGCAGTAGATTGTGCGTGTCTTTAGGCTGGAGCCTGAAATGAGAGTGGATGGATAATTGCATTCCAATTTGTTCAAGTTGCGTTTTTCCCCCATTTTGACACAAGTTCTTTTCCCTCAGAACTCCCTCGAATTCCAGGAGAAGAAAGCTAAGTGATGAGGAGACAGCCATCCCAGAAAAGATCAGAGTTCCTGATCCTGTGAGCAGCTCTGAGAGCTCAGACAAAGAAGAGGATGAGAAAGAGAAGGCGAAAGCTGCAAATGGTAAGAGCCTTTCATCTCCCTGGTGTTGACTGAGTAGGACAGGGAGGGTTGTGTAGGAGCAGCCCAACTTGCGTGGCTTGGAGAAAATGCTTGTGAATTGATGGCTATTCCCTTTTGCTCTTAGAAAAATAGACTCCCTGTCTCATGGAGTTTGAGGAGCACAGATGTCTGGCTGAAGCTGGAAAAAAACTGTTATGATTCGTTGGGAAGGGATAGGTGGTGTCTCCTGGATGAAGCCTTGGGAAACTAACACTGACCACTGTGGAGCACCTTCTAGTTGGTCTGGGTTGTGTGTTAAGCCAGCAAAGGCCTGTTTCATGAGTGGAGGGGGGGCTTGTTAGTTGTTTTGGAAAGCCAGAGGTCTGGGATGGGGAATAGATCCCTGGTGCAGCTGATGTGGGAGGCGTTGGCTTGCCTAGTCTAACAAAAACCCATGTGTCTGATATGTTTTAGCTCAGTCTCCTCTGCTTTTGGAAACATGCAGATCTCAGCAGGTTCCTTTTTTTGGTGGGGAGAAGGGTGGGCTGGAGGAGTGAAAGCACTTGCCTGTGCAAGGACAGTGGTGATGGAGATGAGACCCTGCAGCCAAGAGATGTGCCGATACAATTTTTCTGTGGTTCTCTCCTGTTCAGCAGCCACCCTTGCTGTTCCCACCAACTCGGGAGTGAATGTAGAAAGCAGTGAAGATGATGACTCCTCATCAGAAGAAGAGACACCAACTGGAAAAGGTGCAGTTAGGGTAAGGCAGTTCTGTTGGCTTTGAAGGCTGACAGTACTCTGAGGCCAAGACTGTCCCAGACTCGTTGCCCTGTGTAGAATTATGGACTGGAGTGGAATTCCTATTTAAATGACTCTCCTGTGCTGCCATAAGCCTTCTCTTAGATACTAGTCCCCTAGGTACTTCCCAAAAGAGCTCTAAGGCTTGCCCAGCTACTAGATTGGTGTTTAAGGTATGTTGTGTGCAATTTAGCCCCTCACCTGTGTAAAGGTTTCTAATTTCTTTTGTTCCCTGTAGGTGACACCAGCTGTGGCGAGTGGCAAAGCTGCCAATTCCCTGCACTCTCCTGCCAAACCCACTGCCCCAGCAGGCAAAGCAGCAGTGCTCTCTGCTGCAAACAGAACTGTGGTCTCAAATAAACAGCAGCCCAATGCACCAGCTGCATCTGGAACTCCAGCCAAGGCTGAGCAGAAACTGCCCAGTCCTGGGAAGCCTGGACATGCTGCAACAGCCGTGGCCAAAGCCGGTCAAAACAAAGCACAGGAAACAACCAGCAGCAGCTCCTCATCAGAGAGTGAGGAGGAAAAAGAGACACCTCCTGTGAAGGCCCCAGCACCCAAAGCAGGTAAGGAGCCTGCGGAGTGGGGTGAGGGTGTATGTGCTCCAGCTTTGCTGGGCATCAGATCTGAACCACGCCTTCAGTGTGTTCGACTTCCTCACTGGAAAGCTCAGTAATGCTTGTTCCATTGGGAGGCTGTGAGAATACTGCGAAGTAGGCAGCTCCGGAGCCCTGTGGGATGGATCCAGTATGTTTGCTCCCATTTCAAGTGCTGAGATGTCTGTCTGGCAGCACCCAACACTACGGGGCTGGAGATGACAGTGGAGCATATCTGGAGGAGATGCTGTACGAGTATTATAGATTGCTTCAGCTTTTTGGAGAGACACTGCAACATCTTCTCTTTATTCCCAATTGCAAAGGGACTGTTTTGAGGTTTTGAAGTCTTTAGGGAAATCTCTTTTAATGCTTTGAAGTGTGTGTGTGTTGTGGGGGGTGAGGAATAGATCGTAGAAGGTCTGTAAATGGTCCTTCTCTTGGTTCTTCCCCAGAGGAGGTCCCGGGCTGGTTGCCTCTGTGTGTGCCTGGGGAGCCTTGTGTAGGATCAGAGGGTTCTGGAGGGAGTGGTGTTTGTGGGCCAATTTCTGCAGAAGCTGTTCCCAGCAGACCACTGATGCTTTCAGCAGGGCTGGGCCCTCTTCTCTGCAGATCCCCTTAACTCTTGCTGTGGCTTGTTTTGTTTTCCTGATTTCAAAAGCAACATCAGCATTGCACTCCAGGAGCTCAGAGCAGGCAGCAGCTGTGACATCTCCTTGCTTGTGTTTCAGAGCCTAAACAAGCAGCTGGGGCTGCTGAGAGCAGCAGTGAGGAATCAAGTGATGAGACATCTGAAGAGGAGGAGCTTGCAACTCCAGCAGTCCAGGTAATCTCTGCAACCCAGGTTCCTTGTCTCTGGGAAATCACTTCCCTTCCCTTGGAGGAGAGAGGAAATGCTACAATGCTGTATTTTGACAAAAATCCCCTCCCTGGGTGCGTAAGATCCCCAAACCCAAGGCAAGAGAAATGTGCTGTGTGGTTAAGAACCCTGCCTGACCCCTGCCAGCATCAGCCATTCCATCCCAGTTCCTCCCGGTGTCTGAAGTTGAGGAAAATCCTTTGATCTGCAGGAGATGATTGGTGTGCAACTCTGCAGATGTAGTCAGGCAGTCGATGGAGAAAGTGGCTTGCTTCAGATATTCCAGAGCCCAGGGGTCTGAACAAGCCTGTCCTGATCCAAGTTAGCAAGGTAGCCTTCTCTAAAACAGATTCCATGCAGTTACAACTCTTGGGCAGTTTCTTCGAAGAGGTTACCCGATTCTTCTGTTCCCTGTTCCCAGAAAAAAACAGCTGTGAAAACAGCACAGATTAATGCAACACCTGTGAAAAGTGCACCGGCTGCTCAAGTGTCCCTCAAGAAGAATGCAGTGAAGCAAACAGCACTGGCACCAAACCAGGCCAAACCTGCATCAACAACGGTTCCTGGGGCTGCAAAGCCTGATGACACATCAGAGAGCAGCGACTCATCAGACAGTGAAGATGAACCTCCACCAGTAACCCAAGTGCGTCTGTCTGAGACCCTGTCACTCCTTGCACGCCTCCCCAGGGCTGGGAATTGCAGTGAGAAGAAAGTTTTGTAAATATGTGTAGTGACAGCAAAGTCATGGTGGGGGTGGGAGAAAAGAGACACGAGATGTTTAAAGGCACTTCAATGTCTTTGCTCTGAGCTTTAGTCGAGCCGTTGTGCCTTTCTTTAAAAAATCCTTTGGTACTTTTAAAGGAAAAAGCCAAACAGTAATTCTTTTCCCACCTAAAGAGGCAAATTGTCATGGTTGAATTTGCCTCTTAGCTATAAATTGTCAAAATTAGTGTCTAATTTGTTGAACTGCAGTGCAGCTTAGCTTCCCTGCTGTGGAGAGTGAGAAGTGCTGCAGGGGACTGGTAATATCAGCAGGCTGGTGAAGAATGTTTGGGCTTGCTTTCACATCTTGGGAGGCTGTCCCCACACTGCTAGATGAAAGGATGCCTTGTGTTTCCTGCCAGTTCCTACTCTTCCTTTAGCATTTGCCTTTCCCAGGGGGCTCTGAAAATCTCTTCCCCTGATTATAGTCAGAGCAAATGAATTGCACTGCTGTGGGATTTGCCTTGTTTCAAGCTCTTGTTGTCTTGTCCAGACAAAGCCACCTCCAGCATCCTCCCAGGCCTCACCAACACCACTCTCTGGCAAAGCAGCTCCAGCAAAAGCACTGCCGTTGTCCCAAGGGAAGGCAGCACCAAAACCAGCAGTGCCAAAGCAGGCCAAAACCACCCTGGGAAAGACTGCTGCTCCCACAAAGCCTGCTGAAAGTACAAAGCCAGTGGAGAGCTCTGACTCCTCAGACAGTGAAGAGGAGGATCACCCTGTGCCTGTCAGCCAGAAGGTAGGTGATACCGCAGTCAGCTTGGTGCCAAGGGCTGGGATATGCAAGACAGCTGTTTAACCCTTAAATGCTACCACTGATCTCCTTGAAGCACCAGTAGTGTGTAGTATGTTGTGTCTTGGTCCCTCAGAGAGGAAGGTCTTTCTTCCTCCTGGAATTGGGGACAGGGTAACTCTTCTCACCCAGCCATACCAGAGAAGCACGGGGGCTATAACCTGCTTGGTACCAACTGGTTCACTCATGCCTTGCTCCTCTGGGGTGGGTCTTATGGCGAGGTCACAGGTAGCTTGGTCTTGGCTCTCCTGCAAGGGTTTGTTTAGACCTCTTTTGAGAGGAGGACCATGAACTTGAACTGAACTCAGAGGCACATCCCTTCCTGCGAGCATCCTTAGGCCCTTTGTGTGGAGACCTTCTGCATTGACTGAGTTACAAGGATCTTTTCAAAGTGCCCTGAAAGTGGCATTTTGGAGATGGCAGCTATTATCTGCTAGGGAGGAAAGGAAGCCGGGGGCAGAGCCTCACGTGTCCTTGCAAGGAGGCTCTTTGTCAACACGTCCTTTCACTATTGACAGGCAGGAGCCAGAGAGGCTCTACATTTTTGTCTTTATAGCCTTGGTCTGCTTAAGGTGGGTGGAGGGGGACGCATCTCTAACAGTTGGCTCTGCGCTGCTCTCCTCCTGCATGATTATATGTGAAGATTCAGCTCTGGGTGGCAGGAGCAGCTATTGTCATAGCTGTGCCGTGAGGTCTTGCTGTAAAACTGTTACAGCCTTGCTTGAATGGACTTGTCTCAAGAGAAGGACATCTTGGGGTAGGGTTGTTTCCGCTTAGTGCTGGTTTGAAGCTGGCAGCAGCAGGTGGCCATCCTACCAATGACTATTGAACTGCTTCAGCATCTTCCCTCTTGCAAACTGGTGATTACCCCTAAAACAGGCGTAGTCAGCAAGAAAGAGCTTGTCATCAAGGGAGCTCTATTTTTGCTAAACAGGCTGTTTCTTCCCATGTTGGTAGCCTGCAGGCAGAGACCAAGAGCAAAGCCTGAAGATACACCACTAAGCTTATCTGTGTCCACAGTTCTGTCCTCCCAGTCAAACTCTTAGCTCATTCTCACCATCTGCTACTTGGGCATATGCTAACCACTGACTTACTGCATCCTGCAACTTCCTCTGGCTTCTGTGCAAGATCCAAACAGATACAGAGCGTTGGAAGCTGCTTCATCTTTCTCTGTGGGGGTGGATTAGCACAATTAAAATGAACATCATGCTTAAATTGAACTGCTTAATTGGTATGTTTACCCCTGAAGACTCAGGAATACTTAGTCAAAGAAGTTGACAAGGTGTTTGCATATTTTTGGGGGGGAATGATGGTGGTGGGGGACAGTCTGCATTGACCTTAAAGGTGCTGCGAGCTGCTTTTCTTTTGGAACTGCTAATTCTGCTCTGCTTGCTTACTTTAGCATTTTGGGCCAAAGATGGCACTGGAGCCCTCTGTGGAATGGCTTTGGGTTCAGCTAACCAGCACGAGGTACAAGACATGCACCCATGTGTTGAGAACCTCTGTCTTCTTTAGCATTCCAGGGAAAATCCATGCAGGCTGCACTGGTAGAAGCTGTGCCTGCAAGTTTTTTATCTTGGACTGCAGGTCCTCACAGGGGGAAGTGTCCAAATCTTCCAAGAGATGGAGAGTCTCTGCCTCACTTGCTCCCTGAACCCTGTCCTGGCTGCCTGGCGGGTCCCTGAGCCGAGGCACAGCTGAGGCATTGGTCACAGCCCTGATACACTGGCAGGGCTTTCACAGTGCACGGGCAGCAGTGGAGTGTGGTTGCTACAGCGTGCTCGGCGCACGTGGCTCTGTGTTGTTTCCCCCTCGTGTCGTGCAGCGCTGCGTGATGGAAATGGACACAGCGAGCGCAGATGGGATCTGCAGGAGCTGAGTCATCACACTCGCACCGAGCCGCAGGCAGCTCCTGCTTTGGAGGCTGGAAAGGGAGCAGGAAAAATGATTTCCTCTTGAATTATTTTCCTCCTCTCCGAGTTACTTCGTTACCTGTGACTCTAAGCTGTCAGAAGCTCTGCTGTGTTACCCTGCTCCCTGGCTGTAACCCAGCCACGCTGCTGACCTGATCCTGCTGGAGGCCACGCCGTAGGACGTGATACCTGTCAGCCATCTGGTGGTGGCTGAGATGAGGTGGATGGAGGGACCTTTCTGTCTTCCTAAGAAGATCTGAGGGCTCCCGAGGCTGTGCAAAGCTTATGGTATTTTCTCTGTGGGTGCTGTTATGTTCTTCCTGTGTCAGGGTGCCTCTGTACAGCAGCTCTTTCCCAGTCTCTTGGTAAGCTAGAAAATGAGGCAGCATGTGTGCTGTGCATCAGAATTGGGGGAGAACCCAGACCCTTTGCTTTGAAGGTCTTGAAAGTGAGCAAGGGGAGTCTGATCTCAGTAGACTCTTCCCTTGCACAGCGGTGCTTGGGACGAGAGGGAGAGGAGCTTGTGTGTCCAAGTAGAGTGTGTGAATTCTTGTGTCTGCTTCAAGTAGTTTCTGTTCAGCATTGCAAATCTGGCCTCTCTGCTGGAGATAGTGACTCACTGGTATCAAAACACAACAGACAAGTGAGGTTTGCAATCCTCCCCTCCCCAAGCACTCATGGAGGTTTCTGTTTCTCCAAGCAGAGTCAAAATGTGCTTGGCTTGTTCAGAGAGCTGTTCTATAATGGAATAAACATGCAGATGCTGTTGTCTGCTTAGTGTTTGGCTTTGAGATGATAAACACTGCACCAGTGGCAGCCCTCAGTGGGGTTATGCCAGGAAGCATGACAAGATCCATCTTCCTGGGAGGCTCCTAGGTTGGTGTTTTCAGCTGCTGGCCAGGAGCAGCCCCAAGGTGTGCCAACGTTGCTCAGGTCCTCCTGGTCCTCTGCTGCAGGTTGAGAGGGTATCTCAAGGCTGGGAAAGGAGGGTGGCAGATGGGCAGGGGTATCCCTTACGTTCAGGCCCTTCTGCAAGGAGACAGAGTGCTGAAGCAGGCTGCCATCACTTGTGGGCTGGACAGGGTCTGCCTGCCCTGGCATGCGTGATGTGCTCTTTGGCAGAGCAGCCCGGAGATGAGCGATGAGCGGAGTAAACTGAGTGGGTGCAGAGCACTGCGAGCCAGGAGAATATCTGCGGGTGGTGAAGTTGCTGGATCTGTGCAAGAGCTCCCTCTCCCTCTGCTGCCAGTGTGCAGGAGGAGTGTCTGCAGCCCTCTGCCCAAGCTGGGAGAGGGGCCAGGAAGAGATCATCTCACCCAGCAGTTGTGTATTGGTGCTGTGATAACTGTGGCTTCCTGGTGCTGACACGCCGGTTGCTTGGGGCAGTGGCCTGTCCTGAGACATCAGAGTGTTGATGGGTGCTTAGAAAGACACAGCCCAAGTGAGTTGCAGGGTTTTTTGTTGTGTGGAGAATTCTGAATTCTTAGGCTTCTTGACGGATCAGTTTCCAAGGTGCTCATCATACCTTGGGTGCCAATCTGTCTCTGCCTGCCCTCTGTGTTTCCAAATGCTTCTTTCAGCCCTGTGCCTGCGCTGAGCTCTCCAGCAGCTCTAGGATGTAGCTGCTCTTGATGCTGTCTCTAAATCCTGCAAATGTTTTGGCACAAAGGCTTCTCAGCTCCTACTGATTTCTCAAGCTGTGAGGAGGTCGTGCTTAAATGAGAGGCTTCCTTGGAATGAGGATCTTGAGATTGTAGTGCTTCTCTTGCCCTCAGGCTCCTGTCCAGCCAGTATCTCGGCCTCAATAAGGAATTGCTGTTGTGAGCTCTGTTAGCCTTGCATGCTTGTGCTCTAAAACACACTCAGGCTTCCTGTGGAAAGCAGATTGCTGAATGCAGCTATCTGTCTCTTTGGCAGCTCAGGCCAGGCAGTAACTGAGTGCAGTTCAAATCTTGACATGCCAAGGATGGAGTGAGTGTTAGTAACAGCTGTGTTAGGGTAAAACAAAACTCATCTTGAGCTCAAATTGCACTTAAACTTCTAAACATCACCTGTACTAATACCACATTTCTGGGCCTGTGTTTCTTTTCCCTTAAGAGGTTAATAGAACAACCTGGGCCTGTTTCCAACGCGAGCCAGGCTGCTAAAGCTGGGTTGTCTGACAAAGCAGCAGGAAGCACCTTGAAAAGTCAGGCCTCAGAAAGTGAGAGCAGCGACTCATCTGACAGTGAAGAGGAGACCCCTGCGGCAAAGACACAGCCTCCACAAGCTGGTAATCTCCTGGTGGGGCCAAGATCCCTCACCTGCATCCTCATGGGTTTCCCTCTCTGCCCCTGCACATGGAATGGTCCAGCCTGCTGTGGAGAGACATTGAGAGCAACTTTCTCATGGTGACAATCTCTTATGCTTTTCCTGCAGTGAAAACCAGTGCTGTATCCCAGCCAGCAAATGCGAAGAAGGCACCGGCTGCAGCACCAATGCCAGCCCCGCCACCTGTGGACAGCAGCGATGATTCCAGTGAGGAGTCTGATTCAGAGGAAGAATTAGTACCTCCTTCACAGGTAAGGAGCCACCAGTCTGCTGGGAGTGGACACTGTTTGTTTGTCTCAGGACTGGTGAAGATGGTATTTGGGTGGGTGATGAGCAGAGCAGAGAGGAGCCCTCCTGTTGTCTGGGTCAGGTTTTCTTGATGACATCCCTGGGTCTCTGTTGCTGGCTCTGGGTGCACATTTCAGTGGCAGCAAGCTTGCAGCGTGTGAGAGCAGTGGAGGGTGTGAATGTTTTGGCAGGAACACGAGTAAATACACGAGCCCAGACCTCTGGGACTCTGTCCCCTTTGCCCTACTCCACAGAATCAGACTGGAAAAGCAACCAAATCCTTGCAGGCAGGGCAGAGCCTTTCCATGAGCTGGGGAGCTCCAAGCCAACCTGCCCTGTTTCCTCCCGAAGTCCTGGATGTGGGATGCGGCTGGAGGTCTCTGGACTCCCCTCCACAAGCCTTGTGAGGCTGGAAAGATCTGCACTAAAGGGTAGCACAGTGGTCCTGTTGTCTTTCAGCTGGAGGAGCCTGACTCCTACCTTGGAGAAGGCAGGTGACCCCATGTCTTGTGCAGAGACACTGCTGAAATGTCCTGGAGCTGATCCCAGCTCTCTCACCGAAGTCCCTTCTTGTCACATCTCTTCATGTCTCCGTGCCAGTCCTAAGGGGCTGTGCCTGAGCTGCCTTGGTGTAAAGCTGACTTTGATGTCTCTGCACCTCTGCTGCAGTTTGAGTCTGAAAAAGAAACTGTGAAGCAGCCTTGACTGAGGAATGTGGCTGCTGTTCCTGCGTGGTGGTGGTGGCTTGGCTGATGCTCTCAGTCCAGGCTTAGTGGCCATGTGTGCTTCTTGTCCTGTGCATGTGCATCCCCTCCCTTGGCCAGCGCCCTTGCTGGGAGAGGGGGATTGTTTGTACTCAAGGAAACCCTTCCCCGTGTTGGCCTGGTGCTGTGGCCAGTGGAAGGGCTGTCTCCCCCCAGCTGGTGGGCAGGCAGCCAGCCTGAGCAGTCCTTGGTTGACGTGTGTTTATAGTACTGAGATTGTATAAAATAGCACAGTTGCTGTAACTTGAGCTTTGAGCAAGATGACTGAGAGCTCACGTCGGATTGGCGGCTCTCGGCACGGTGGAGCGTTGCCTTCCTTTCTGAAGGCCAGATGTTGTGTGAGGGAAATGTCAGCTCACAAAAGCCCAGCTTGTCAGAGATCTGGAGAGGAAGGGCTGCTCACGTAGCCTTGTTTGTAACAAACCAGGAGGCTGAGCACTCCTTCCTTGCTCCTGCTCCCTCGTCTGTTGGAATTTGTGTCTTGGACCTGATGTCAGTGTCTGATTCCCATGCCCATGGCTCTTCTGTTTTTAACCCCTCCTACATTTAGTTTGATGGGAGGTTTTCAAATGAGAGGCAACAAAATTGCTTCTTGTTAATTTTCTCTCTAATCTGTGTCTTGCTTGTAGACCTGAAGGCAAATTCGCCCTTTGTTTGGTGTCTTTGCTTTATCTCTGTTGCCAGTTAACTCTTGATGTATGATTTTTTTTAGTGTAGGAGACATTCTGGAAACCAAGTGCCTTTGAAAAGTAGGGTTTGCAACTGCAGTCTTGCTGGTGCTGCAGGGGATCTCACAGCCTTCAAGAACATTACATTTGCCTGCCTGCCCTCGGGGTGGATGCCTTTGGGGCACTGAGGCAATGCTTTCCAGGGTGCTGGCCCTCACTTCTCTGCTCTCTACTTGTGCCAAAGGCCCTGCTCAGAGGCTCATAGGACACAGAGCTGGCCTGTGAAGGGGAAAAAACAAAGGGAGCCTTGGTGCTGTGCTGAAAATAATGGCAGGGCTCAGGTTGTGTGTGCTTCTGTTGCTTTTTCCCTCCAGGCTGTGCTCTGTCCTGATTTCCTTTCTCACCTCTTTAGAGTCTGCCCTAGCAGAATGTCAAAGCAACCAGGTTTCGAGTGCAGTGGCTGCCAAGGCTAATGCCACGCTGCCACTGGGCAAGGGGATAAAAGTGTCTGCTGTCCCTTCAGTTAGCAGAGTGTCCCAGAGCTCAAGTAGTGATTCCTCAGACCAAGATGTGCTGGCAGGAGAGGTAGTGATGGAGGAGACCAAGGTGGGGAGCTTCCCTGGGTAAATGGGTGTGCTGAAATCTGAGGCTGGTGGAGTGTCCCCAGCTGAGGAAATGTGTGTGGGGAGCTACTCTATTGTAACCACTGTTTTCACACCATGAGGTGAGGCAGATGAGCAGAGCATAGCTCTGGTACTTTTCCTGGCTGGCAGGATTCTTCCTCCCTTTGTGAGAGCAGTGTGCTGTGCAGTCAGGAGTTTTCTGCTTGGCCACATCTGCCTGCTTCATCTGTGGAAGGGGGTGATGGGGTCTCTGTGCCTGCATGAGTTCTTGGCCTAACCTTGACACATACTGGAGCAGTACAGCTGAAGAAAGGCCGAGGTGGTCCAAGCCCATTTGCTCTGGGCTGCTCTTACAGATCATGGCCATGAGCAGGCATTCCTCCTTCCAGATGCATTTCCTCTGCTTCTTCCTAGGCCCCACCTCCTCACCTAAAGCAAACGGTTCCTGTGGGGAAAGCTCTTCCAGCCAACACTGCCACCCCACCGGCTGCTCCGCTCCTGGGAAATTCCACCACCACGTCGAGGAAGCCAGGCCTGCAGCCAGCACAGGACACCCGGCTGAACCAGACTGCAGTGCCCACCCAGGCAGAGGAGACCTCAGAAAGTAGCAGTTCCTCAGACAATGACGAGGAGGAGATGCCCAAGCAGCCCCCCAAACCTGGTCAGTTCTCCCAAGAAGATGCCATCGGTGCTGCTGGTCAGGCCAGGGCGGGGCAGTGTTTTGTTATCTTCAGGTAGTGGTCAGAGAGGGGCTCCTCCTCTCCAGCTTGACAGAGCCCCACCCCTTTGGAGGCAGAAGGCCTTTTGGTGGTAGCAACTGTGTGCTGGGTAGGTGAGCTCAGCCCCAGGCAGTGGTGGTGGATTTTAATGGGATGAATTCTGCTCTTCCAGCAGGCTCGCTGCAGAAACCAGGAGGGACCCAGGCAGCCCACAGCTCCTCGGAGTCCAGTGAGGAGGAGGAGGAGGCAGCTTCTCAGGTATGGTTATTGGAGCAGGCTGCAATCCTCTTGGGTCTTGCAACTGGTTCACAGTTAGGACAGAAAGAGGACTGAATTCTCAGCCATAGCAAAAAGGTGCAGAGTGGGTTTGCCAGCACAGAAGTGAGAGCTCCCCAGTGCAGAGCAGTGAGCAGGGCCTTTGGTGGGGGCAGAGAGAGGCTTTTGAACCTGAAGTGCTCCCCCAGGCAGCTGGGCCTTGGATACAGGGCTCCTGATACCTTCCCTGGGGGAAAGAGTGGGAGGAGGTGGTGCCTTGCAGGGGTTAAATGAGGAGCACTGGGGCACAGTGATTTTTTTTTTCCCACTTTTATTTGTAACTTAACCCATGTCCAAACCATTAAATTCCCTTTGTAAGTAACGTGCAGGGCGTGCAGCACATCTGCAATGCATTAGCTGTGTGTGGGTGTGTGCTGATGGCCAGGAGCCCCCCCTCAGCCTGCTTTACTGGGCAAGAGCAAAGAGAACCATCAGCTCAGCCAGTGTCTGTCAGTGCTGGCCCCCTCTCCTGGCAGCCCTGGCCTCTCTGCAGGGCTGTCTCAGTGGTGCAGGATCACTCCACAGGTGGCCAAACGTGGGCTTGGGGCACTGGAGCAGTAGCAGCAGAGCCAGGTCTGCGTATCTGGGTGTGGGAGGCTGCCCTGCTGCGACTCCTCAGTGTGTGTCTGCTCTTTCAGTCCCTCCTCACAGGCTATCTGGGCCTCTCTACACCCCCAGCAGCACCTCAAGCACCAAAGACTGTTCCCCCACAACCTGTAGGCAAAGTGGGGCAAGGGAAAGCAGATGCAACTGCTGCCAACTCCCCCGCCAAGGCCTCCGCGAAGGCAGCCGCAGCCGACAGTTCCAGCAGCGACAGCAGTGACTCTGACACAGATGTGGAGGAGGTGGCTGCAAACCACAAAGCAGGTGAGTCTCCTTTGGTGAGGTCAGGAATCTGCTTGGCCTCCGAGCACAGCTGTGCTGGCACAGGATGGTGACACTGGGATGGAACTCTGTTTCCAGAGCTTCCACCACAGAGCCCGGCAGTGTGGAGTGCTGCTGCCGTCTGCTGGCTTCCCCTGGCCATGACACAGCCCAGTGTCCCTCCTGTGCTGCCTGGCTTGTGAGGCTGTGCCTTTTTGCTTTAGCTGTCATAATCAGTGCAGTTAATGGGAGCAGACAGGGCTCTCCCTGAAACCTACGCACATCACGTTGGTCTGCTACGGTAGTGATGGCTCGTAGGGAACATTTAAACAGTGGCTGAGGAACATCTGCTCTACAGTGCTGGTATTGAAGCCTCCCCATGGTCTTTCTGGGCTCTGTAGCATGTCTGGAGCAGGGGAGGGGAAGCAAGTGGGGAGACCTGTAAAGAAACAGGTCCTGTCGTTTCCCTGTTGCCCTTGTTTACTGGCAAATTGTAAAACTTGGAACTGGAAGCTGCTTCTGCCCTGATTGTGGGTTCTGAAGACTCAAATGGGTCTTTTTACCTCTTGGGCACATCATTAAGCTGTACCAAGGGCCGTTGAGGAGTTCAGAACCTCTACATAGATTCAAGAAGGCCCAGGTACTGGTGGATAGGACCTTGGTGATGGTTAAACATGGTGCTGTAGTTGGGATGGCCAGCAGGTTTTGCTTTTAGGGGAGAACTGGATGCTCTTCAAACATGTATTTCCATCTTCTAATAACTCTGTGGTCTATAAAATGAATGCTCCCTGAATTGTCTTCTCTCTTGTCACTGTTTCTGCAGGAAATCATCCCCCTCCAGGGCAGGAAGCCACGGGAGCCTCCAGCAAAGAGAAGGTGGCAGGAAAATCAGAGCCAAATCATGCCAGCATCAAACCTTCCCTAGTCAAAAAATCCCTGGCTGTAAAGGAGAATGATGTTAGGGCAAAAGGGGCACAAACGACCACAGTGTCTCAGGCACTGTCCTCCCTCCCACAAGCAGAGGGGTCAAGGTCTGGGGATGAAACAGAGGTCACCGCTGCTGCCAAAGTTCCTGCAGTGCAAACACTGGAAGAGGAAAAGGAGGAGAAGAAGAAGAAGAAGGAGAAAAAAGACAAGAAGGAAAAGAAGAAATCTTCCTCCACAGCAGACAAGGCTGCAAAAACTTCTAAGAGCAAAGACCAAGAGAGTAAGAAACAGAAAACATCTCAGAAGCGGAAACTGCCAGATGAGGATGGGGCTGTTAAGCAGCCAAAGGAGAAGAAGCGGAAGGGGCAAGATAAGGAAGAAGTACCCAAAAAGAAAAAGAAGAAAGCAACTGGGGACCTGGAGAAACTGTCAGGCAGCAAGGAAAAGAAAAAATCAGCTAAAAGTAAGCATCCCTTACAATTTCAAATGCAGCCCCAAGTTTCTTGCAGCTGGTGCACATTCAGCCTCTGGTGCAGGGCCTTGTAAGAAGTACCCACTTTCCCTTTAGCTTCTGCTTGGCTGCTTCCCTCCTGCCCCCCCTCCCCAAAGCCAGTGCCAGAGTTTTAACACCCCACTTCGATGTCTTTCTGCAGTCTCAGCACCAGGTTGTGTTGTGCACAGCAAGCTGGGCTCTCCTGCCCCTCTCCCCTGTGTCTGGCACAGCAGGAACTGTGTTAATGATGGTGCTGATTCTTACTGCTTGCAGAGCAAGCTGATGTCCCCATGCGTCTTCTAGGGCAGGAGTGTCAAACTGGCAGCCCATGGGCCCTCCACCTTGTTTTGTCTGGCCTGGCACCTTGTTTCTACCTGGTGGCAGCACCAAGCTCCTTGCCCGTGCACTGGTCACACGTGTGACACGCTGCAGGAGCAGGAGAATGGTGTGAATTTGACACCCCTGTTGTAGAGCATGAGCTGTCCCTCCACAGCTTTCTCCTTTCCTGGCCTTTACTCTGGCTGGAAGCAGCTGTCTAGCTGAGGGCAGGCAGAGGGTTGAGGTGAGTCTGCCTTGAACCTCCTGAGGCCTCTTCACCCCCGTGATGTGGTTGGCCTGCCTGCACTGGGCTTGAGAGAGTTGTGTAAGCCACGAGCCCTGTGTGCTGCCTGCTGCTCTCTGCGTGCCCCCCTGCCCTGTGCCTGTGGTGCAGCACAGCTCTGCTAACCCAGCTGCCTCCTCTGGGGCAAGAGGCACGTGGTTGCAGAGAGCCACGGTGAGATGTGGCTGTGGGTGGCAGGCAGAGGGTCCCTGGTGTGCTGTGGGCATGGCAGAGGAAGCTCAGTGTTCACGTGCGCAGGGCTTTGTGACAGTCAGAGCTTCCTGAACGTGGCCCCTTCTTGAAGAGGTGAACCTTAAAATCTGTGCTGTTGTCTGCTGTGTCAGCCTCTGCTGTCCCCTGTGGGGTGGCAGTGCCCCTTCCTGACTCTGCCTGGTCAGTGTCTGTGCTGAGATAGGGTGAGCAGCTCGTTCAAGAGATTTGACTCAGGGCTGTTTCTGCTGCTTTCAAATCCCTGGAGAAAGAAAGAGCAGGATGGTACAGGGTGTTTGCTGCCCCTGTCTGCACACCTCGCTGTAATGCTCTGTTTGCTGCCTCAATGCGAAGGCAGTTTTTTTCTTTGCTATGCGGACTGCTTATGCAAATCAGAGCTGGTTCTGTGCTGGATCTTGTGGACTTTTTTTCTTTTTTAAAAACAAAAGGGAGGTGGAATGGGTGGGGGTTTCCATTCCACAGAGATGCAGCCCTTTGTTTTGTAGGAGACAGATTTTGTAGGATCCATCAGCCCTTGTAGGGGTGAGCTTGGAGCCTCTTGGGGCAGTTGTGCTGAGCTGAACCCTGTGTCCTTCCTGTGTTAGTAGTTCCCCTTGCCCTGGTTTCTGGGCTGTGCCCAGCTGCTCCAGCACTGAAGCAGTTCCTTGGACTGGGTGGGCAGCAGAAGGTGGAAAGAAGGGGATCCTCTGTAACTCTGCCTCTGTGTGTGTGGATGGTGGGATCAAACCACTCTGGCTCAGAGGTACTGGAGAAACAGCTCTGGGTTCCTTGTAGCAGGACTCTGCCCTTCCCCAGTTACTGCTCTGGAAAGCTTGCTTGTGTTTTGATGTGATCAAAAACTTACTGAAACTCCTGCCACTCTGTGCTCCATCTCAGAGGGCAGCAATACCAGAGTTCCCCTCTTAGTTGACTATTTTTCCTCTGTCCCAGAAAAAAAGACTGAAAAAGAAAAGAAGAGCAGCAAAAAGGTGTCTTCAGAAGAGCCTGTAGCAGATGACTCTGCTGAGGCTCGCAAGAAGAAGAAGAAGAAGGTATGTGTCAGACCTTAAAATGGGGTTCCATGGGAGAGCTGTTCTTGAACTGTGGCTGTGATGCTCCTCCCTGCAGCGTGGAGAGGAGCAGAGCTGTGTCCTTGCCCTGCTGGCAGTCCAGAGAAGGCTGTGGTTAATTGTGACCAGTCTTGAGACCCCTTGACCTTTGGCTGGTTGGGATTGAAATGGCTCATAGAAGGCCTTGTTCCTGTATCACTCCCCCAGGAGAGATCCCTTTGCCTGGGAGGGTCAAACTCAGGGGCCCTTTTGGTGGCACAGAACCTGCCCAAGGAGAAAGTGCTGCTCTTCAGCTCTCTGTTCCTCTAGCTGCTTTCAGCTAGAGCTCCTGAGGGCTTGGCAGGCTGCTGCATCCTGTCCCAAGTGCTGGGAAGGGGGGCATAGAGACACAACAGGTTGTTCCTTACAGTGGTTATGTCCTTCTAGAGGTGGTAGCCAATAAGCCTCTTGTGGCATTGCTGGGTCCTTCATGTTTGTGGTGCAGGTGAGACTGATGTATTTTTCACTGTTTTCTTTTTAGAAAAAGAAAACAGCTGAGCCTGAAGGATTGTGAAGGTACATGGCCTGTGGGGAAAACCACTTGGTACCTCTGAACGGTGGTAACCTTGGCCAAATTCCGTACTCCAGGGCCAGCCTTGGGAAGCCTCTGTGCCCTCTAATTGCTCCCTGAATCAGCCTGGCCTTGGGTTAGAGCGCCAGGAATGTCATGCAGCAGTGTGCTGGCTTCTCTGGATGTGTCTGACCTCAACTCTTTAGCTGCTGAGAACTGGATGTCCAGCCTGGATGGTGCTGTCCTCTGTCATCAGCAGAGATAAGCGGCCGCTGGCAGTGTCTGTCTGTCCCTGCTGACCACAGGCAGCTTGGAAAAGTGATGTGGATTAGATGGTGATGTTGTAGCCACCTGGAAGTGGACCGGATGACTCCGCCCTTGCTCTGCTCAGCTGTAAGGCTGTTCTCCTCCTCCCCATCCCTAACTTTTTTAACTCCTCTCCCCAAAGGTACCGCATCCCTGTGATTAAGGATTTATGGGTGAAGATCAAACAGAAGAGAAGGAACAGGAAGCTCATCGGGAGAATTCCAGCTTTTTTTTTAAAAAATAATAATTTATAACTTCTTTTAACTGTGACTTTTAGAGCAGAGCAGCGCAACCTCCTGCCTCCTCCTGCCCTGCTGGGGCCCAGAGATGTGTTTATTTCCCCTCCTGATGGCTTGCTGTTGGCACAAGAACTGAACTGAAGGAGGCAGTTTGACCTGAGAGGAGCCAGCTTGCATAAACTCTGCTTTCCTTCTAGTTGACACCCAGCCATCTCTTCCTCTCTCTCATCACAGAGTTATATTTTTAAGAGAAACTTTTACCTTTTTTATTTTTATTCTTTCCTCCCATTCCATCTCCTGTGGTTTGTGGTGTCGATCCTTTTGCTACTACAGAAGAGAGCTCTTGGGTTTACTTTTTATTCTGACACTGAGGGCAGTGGTTGTTGTGTCCCTGGAGTTGCACTGAATGGCTGTGGCAGCAGCTGTTCTCAGCCAAGGCAGCGGAGTTTTTTGTGGGCTTTTTTTTTTATGGAATACAAAATAAAAAAAAACAGAATGTTGAGACTTTGCTTCAGCTGATTTCAGGGGAGGAAGGGTGAGGAGCCCTTTATGGTTCAGGCCATGGAGCAGAGCAGGCTCTGGGGCTGAGCCAGGGATAGGGCTGAGTTGTCTCAGGAAGATATTGCAGGTAGAAGGGCAGAGCCCAGGTTCACAGACACCGCTTCAGCCCCTTGGGAAACATTAATTGCTCTCTGTGTGCTCCTTGAGGAAGAGCAGATGCTGTTGCTCCTCAAGTTTAACTGTGTTCTTCTAGTGTTAGGTTGGGGGTTTATTTCATTACTAAAATGTTGTGTAGGGGCAGGTGCTGAGAGCTGGTTTGTGCATCACCCTGTGGGGACCCAGCCTTCCCCCTCGATGGCATCAGCTGCCTTGCACCTTGTCCTGGGTTCGTGCCTGGTTTCCTGGCTTCACTCTCAGCTTTGGGGTTTAGTTTGAGGAGAAGAGATTGGATCCCCTTGTGTTCCTCCCTCCCTGCACTGTGCAGCCCGGGGCCAGGCTCTGCTGGTGAAGGCAGAGCTCTCCAGCTGCTGCCCTTGTTCCTGTGTAGCCTGCGTTTGGGAGCGAGATGGCTCTGGGCACAGGGCTGCTCTCCCCTTCCCCCCAAGCTGCACCTCATTTAAAGCTGACTTCAGCCTCCTGGGCTGTGCTGAAGTGCAGGAAAGACTGAATAATTGATGGGCCAGGAATATCTTTGATCCTAGGTGGGAACAACAGATGTCCACATGTCTGCAGAGATATTGTTTTCTCTTATTTTCTTAAAATGGATTTATTCTTAACCTAGGCCAGATACAAACTGCAAGCACCATCCTGCTCAAGTTGGTCACAAGGCTTTTTTAGTCAAAAGTTTATTTGAAATAATTAGCTTGGGAGGTCATTTATAAAGGAACAAATGGATAAATTTAGAAAAATGAAAAGCCCTGCTGACTCCAGGGTCAGCTCTGCCCACTGCTGTGGCTGTTCCCAAAAACAAAAAGCTGAATCATAGAATCTTAGGGTGGGAAAAGACCTCTGAGATCACTGAGTCTAACTGCACCCATCATCCACTAAACTACGTCCCTCAAAAACTCATCTATTGGTTTTTTTAAACACCTCCAGGGACGGTGACTCAACCACCTCCCTGGGCAGATGTTTCAGTGCCTGAGAACCCTTTCAGTAAAGAAATTCTTCCTAATATCCAGTCTGAACTTCCCCTGGCACAACTTATGGCCATTTCCTCTTGTCCTATCACCTGTCACTTGAGAGAAGAGATCAACACTTGCTCTCCCACAGCCCCCTGAGGCAGCTGTAGACAGCAATGAGGTCTCCCCTCAGCCTCCTCCAGGCTAAACAACCCCAGTTCCCTCAGCTGCCTCTCATAACCCTTGCTCTCAACCCCTTCAGAGACAGCGTGGCCAGGAGAATCAGGGAAGTGATTGTCCCCCTGTGCTCAGCACTGGTGAGGCCACACCTCGAGTGCTGTGTTCAGTTCTGGGCCCCTCATTACAGGGACACTGAGGGGCTGGAGCATGTGCAGAGAAGGGTGAAGGGGCTGGAGAGCAAGGGTTATGAGAAGCAGCTGAGGGAACTGGGGTTGTTTAGCTTGGAGAAGAGGAGGCTGAGGGCAGACCTCATCACTGTCCACAAGTGCCTGAAGGTGAGCATCTACCTCTACAAACCCAACCCCACACAAGAAACACACCCCACCCCAGTAATCTAGAAGGGCTTCAGCTTAGGGGGGTTGTTATGAAGCAGGTGGAGGTTATTCAGCTGCTTTTAATGTTGATTTGGTGTAAGAAAGCATTAGTGGCTTGGGTTTTTTCAGCAGGGTGAGCTCTGCAGCTGCGAGCAGAAGGGAACAGGGCTGTGGGTCTGAGGCGGTTGAAATGATTTTCCAGCTGATTTAGCCAGGCTGCAGCAGGGGAGGGGTCACAGCCGATGCCTCGAGGGGCAGGAGGGCACGGGGCTCCCGCGGTTAATCATCTCAGGAAAGCAATAGCAGAGCAGAAATATCATAGAGCAAAAAAACCAAAACAGGGGAGCTGGGCTGCTGCAGAGTGGACCGGCAGCTGCTGGTGTCCTCTTCTATTCGGCTGCTGTGGGGAAAAGAGGAGGGGGTCAGTGAGACGGCTCCAGGACCTCCCAAAGCCGAGGCTGCATTTACCGTGGCTCCGTCAGAACCTCCGCTGCCCCAGCAGTCCTTTTGTGCTGCTGAGGCTCTTGGGGCTGGACTTGTGCCCCAAGGGCTTTCCCCAAATGCCCCACAACCGCACTTGTCCCTCACTTCTGTCCATGCTCTGCTTAGGCACGTCCACCCCGGAGAAGATCATGTCCTCTGACTCCACAGTGGCACCTAAAGCAGCAGCGGCATCTGCGGAGGGAGAGCGGGACATGGGTGTGGGACCCCTGGGGCTGCCCCGTCGGCCCCACCCCTGGGCGGAGAGCCTGTGCCCACCCCCTGAGCTGGACTTTGCGGGGCTTGTGGACAACCTTCACTGCACGCCTCTCTCTGCAGCGAGCCAGGGAGGGCTGTGGGTTTTGGGGACCCCTCCAGCATTAGCATGCTGGCACCAAAGAGGGGTGAGTGATGCTCCCTACACCTTGGGCACCCTCCTCTCCCTGGCAGCTCTCTTCCTCCCTAACAGCAAGCATCCATGCACTCTGCTTGTCCCTCTCTGCCATCCCCTCCCTGGCCACCTACCCGGGCAGTCCAGCTTTCCCCGGGTGGCAGTGCCCTCAATCCTGGTGCCATTGCTGTAGGAGCACCAGCAGTAGCCCGTGGCCGGGTGGCATTGCTTGGGCAGGTAGTCGCCGTTCTCATCGCACTGCGGGTGGAAGCGACCAGGGTGGACACCCCCAAAACTGGCCTCTGCCTGGCACTTAGTTTGCACTAGGGCAATAAAAACAGAGGAGAGATGCCGTGAGCCCCCCCGGGCCCCTCTGCCACCCGGCAGCCTCAGTGGGAGCTTGTAGAAGCACATAAATCAAATTTAAAGGGTGCCCCAGCCCCACCCCAGTGACCTTTCTAAAGCTCTGGGGCTGGCCAAGGACTGAGGGCTCGGTGTGGTGCTCCAGCTTTTCAGACATTGCTCATCCCAAATGCCCTGCAGGCAGTGGCTCTGTGATGTCCTAAAGGCCACCAAGCAGAGGCTCCCCATGGGATGAAGAGGTTGGTTGCCTTTGGGATGTCCTGTGCTGGCACCTCCTGGGAGGTTATTGCTTCTAAAGGGCCATTCCTGGCTCTTCCCAGCTCAACAGTCCCAACCCTGATACCTTTCTGCGCTGGGATTGCCTTGCGCGTCTCCCGGACCTCCTTATCCTCCTCTGGCTTGGGGTTCTTGGCCATTTCGAAGAGCAGCCACTTGTGCATCCAGGATTCAAAAGACTGCAACAAGGGGAACCAGCACGTTAACCAGTGTTGTGGGGTGGGGCTATGGGGCACAAACTGGACCAGGGAAGGTTGTGAGCACCACCACTTGCCTTGGGGTGGGAGTAGCCCAAGCCTGGCTCAAGCAGGACTCTGCTTTACCAGGTGGGAACATCCCAGTCCCTCCCCAAAGTGGGGTTGCTCCTGGAAGGGGCAGGGTAGGGCAGCAGCAAGCACTGACCTTCCAGTCTGCATCAGTCATGGTGTTCTTCAGGCTTTTCAGATTGCCCATCAGGTTGTCCTTCAGCTCTGGGAATGTCTTCCTGGGGTACGTTTGCTACAGAGTGGCCACCACAGTGAGACAGGGCAAAGAAAAACAGGGTGGGAGGGTGAAGCAAGACAGACATTGCAGGAGGCCAGGAGCTGCTTTTGGCTTTGAGAAGCCCAAGAGTCTCCAGACCCAGCTTGAAGCTGGAAGCAGAGGGTCAGCTACAGGATTGGTGGAGACTGTGGGACCTTACCAGCAACAGGTGCTTCACTTGGTCTTCAGTTTTGTTGCTCTCAGGAGCCGTGGCCTGGAGAGAAAAGACAAAGGGGCAGCGTGACTGAGAAGGCTGGCAGTGAGCCCTGACAGCAGCAGCAGCAGGGAGCATCTCTTACCATGTCATCTACAGAGGGGGCAAAAGGCAGGATCCTCATGGACAGGGGAGTGTTCACCATGGCCATCTTCATCTTGTTCACAGGTTTGGCACCTGCCAAGGAAGGAGCAGCATGAGAAGTGGTATCCAACATAAGAAGGATATGTAACTGTTGGAGCAGGTCCAGAGGAGGCCATGAAGGTGATGTGAGGGCTGGAGCACCTCTGCTATGAGGACAGGCTCAGAGAGTTGGGGTGGTTCAATCTGGAGAAGAGAAGGCTCCAGGGAGACCTCAGAGCAGCCTTCCAGTACCTGAAGGGGCTGCAGGAAAGCTGGGAAGGGACCTTTTAAAAGGGCCTGGAGTAATAGGATGAGGGGCTTTAAATTGGAAAGAGGGAGATTCAGATTAGATGTCAGGAAGAAATTCTTCACAATGAGGGTGGGAATGCCTTGGCACAGGTTGCCCAGAGAAGTCGTGGCTGCCCCATCCCTGGAGGTGTTCAAGGCCAGGTTGGATGGTGCTTTGAGCACCTTGATCCAGTGGGAAGTGTCCCTGCCCATGGCAGGGGGAGTTAGAACTGGATGGGCTTTATTGTCCCTTCCAACCCAAACCACTCTGTGAGTCTATGGTGGGTTGGGAGGTCCAGGAGGGACTTATCCCCTCTCTCCTGCCACCCCCCCCACCATGCCGGTGCCTGTGGGGCTACTGACTGGCAGGCAGCTTCCTCTGCAGGGCCTCCAGCTTCAGGGTCTGGGAGGTCTTGGTCAGCTTGTCGATCTGCCCGCTCTGCTGGTACATGAAGTAGATGGTGACGGCCTGGCCAACAATCAGCAGGGCCACCAGGATGGAGAGCGTGGAGAGGGCAGCCTTGCGGCCCCACGTAGACCTGAGGATACAGAAAAGGAACTCAGCCACTGGCTGGAGCAAATGTCCTCCTACCCTGCCATCACCCCAAAACCCCTCCAGCAACCCATGTCCCCACGAAACATCCTCTCCCAGGGGGGTTGCAGCCAGACAAATGCAAATTTCCCGTTGCTGCTGTGCAGAAGCAAAATCTTGACGTGAAGGTTGCACCTCCACACTGGGGGAACCGAAAACCATGTGGGGGAGGCACTGGAAGGCTGTCTGGGGGCACACAGGGCACTGCCAGAGGATTTGGGGCACGGAATTGCTCTAGGCACTGCCTTTTGCAGGATGAAGCTGCCCACAGCCTCACTGGTCCCGAGGAGCAGAGGACACAGCCCAGGAGATGCCAGACAGTATTTAATTTTAAAAATTTCATGCAAAAAGTGAACTGTTTTGACACCCAAGCAGGGCAGGGGGTGTACCAGCACTGCCCTCACACTTGATGCCAAGGGAAGGCATAGTGAAGCTCCGTGCAGCTGCCTGCTGAGCTGCCAAGGCTTCTGTGGGCCAGATCCTGCCCTGCTGGGGTGAGCAGGGCACGGGTGGGGGGCAGTGGCGCCCCAAGGAGCCCCAGCCTGCTTGACGGGGTGGGGGGCACCCATGGGTGTTGCCCAGCCCCACTGCCGCAGGTGGTGTCCAGGGCTGGGAACTTGCTGCACAGTGTCTGCCTGGTGACTGGTGATGCTGGAGCTCTCAGGGTTCTGATTGGCTGGAGATGTTTTGGGGGGGCCCCACGGCGGGGCTGGTTGGGACATGGAGGGTGAACCTACAAAGCCTGGGCTCTGAGTCCACGCTGTGTCCCTGCTCCATAACCACTTCATCAGCCCCCCTGCCCCATGGACATCCTGTGCTCCCACCCACCCCACAGCCACACCTCGGGCCCTCCTGCCCCATGGGCATCCTGTGCTCCCACCCACCCCACAGCCACACCTCGAGCCCTCCCGCCCCTTGGGCACCTTGTGCTCCCACTCAGCCCACTGCCCCACTTCAAGCCCTCCTGCCCCACAGCCATGACTTGAACCCACCTGCCCCATAACCATGTTGTGCCCCCCTCAGCCCCACAGCCACCCCATGCCCCTGCCAGCCCCACAGCCACGCTCCAGCCTCTTCCACCCCACAGCCCCCTTGGCTCCACAGTGCCTCATAGCCACAGCGTGACCCCACTTTCTGCCACTCGATGCACCCTTAGCCCAAATGTATCCCACCCCATGGCCACGCAGTGTCCCCTCTGTCCCACATCCCCACCGTGCCTCCCCACACGCCCTCAACCTCTCAGTCCCATGCCCCACATCCCTGTGCCCCAGTAGTGGCACCTCTGGGTGTCCCCAAAGTGGTCCGAAAGGAGATCCCGCTGCTCCTCAGCCATGACTCTGCTGTCAGCACCCCAATAAGCAATGAGCACCCCAAGTGCTGCCACTGGAAATACCCCCCAGGCCCCCACCCTGCCACCTCCGGGGGGGGGCCCCCAAAAAAGCCCCATTGGCTGCCGGCAGCCACATCACTTGTTGCCAGGCAGAACTCTGCTCGGCAGGTCTCCAGTTCAGAAGTTAGGCTGGATCCATCCATGAGCACCACAGCCACTTCGTGGGCCATTGCTTCCCACCCCACTGTCACGGGCTGGTCACAACACCCAGCCTGGTGACACCTGGTGCTGAGGGTCTGGGAGCTCTGGGACCCTGGGGGACAGGAGGTGGGATGTGGGGTGCAGGATGTGAGAAGGGCAACGTGAGGGTGGGAGGCAATGGGTGGGATGCAATGAGAAGGGCTGCTCACACGACAGGCTGAGCAGGACCCTCCAAGGAGGCACACCAACAGATACACCCCTCCTCACCTTCTCCGCCAGGGAAAAGCTGCATTTCAGTCCCAGCTTCCCTCGAGAGTCACTTTGGACCCTCCCCTGGGTGGGGGTGTTGACCTCTTGGGCTGAGAGGGTAAGGATTTAAGGACCACCAAGTGTTTTCAATCGCCCGTTCCTCTTGCAGCATCCCCCTCGCCCTGCCTGCAGCAGCTTCAGGGGGCTGAACCTCCTCACCTGAGAGAGGAGAAGCAGCTCCGCAAGGTGGGAGACCCCCAAATTACCGATGGGCGTGGGGCAGCGTGGGTCCCCAGCCCACCCCACAGCCCCACTCGCACTACATCACCATCCACCCCCATAACGCTGATTTGAGGTGATTTTATACAAGGTCCCGGGGCAGCCCGGGGGCCACAGGTCCCCGGTGCCAGCGCTGCACCACGGGGCAGACACACCCACCCAGCACCGAGCCTGCTCCCGCGTCAGACCCAGCACAGCCCTGGCCACGGTTCAGCCAAAACTGAAACTCTGAGTGTGGAACTCAAAACAATCCATGTGGGCATCATCGGTTACCGGGCAAACATCCTCCCGCGCAGCCCAAGGGCAAGGAAGTGGTAATTCCAGAAAGTGCTCTGGTTTCTCGGTGGGAAATCTCATCCCCTGTGCAGGGGGAGGGATTTGGTGCTTAGACCTCGGTCCTGACCAGCTGGGAAAAGCTCTGCAGCACCCAGGGGTGCTGGGGTGCACAGACCCCTTACTCAGGGGTGTCCATCAGCCTCAGCCCAGGCCACTGGTGTCCCCACCTCCTGCCCCCACCCGCACCCCTCTTGTTTTGAAGACAAGTGACTTGTCTGCTGCCTTTTTAGGTGATGGTGCATTTAAAAACTATCTAAGTTGCTTTAAAAAAAAAAAAGGTGGAAAAAAGGGGGAAAAAAAAAGTACATTAAAGAATTAAGAAACAAACAAAGCACAACATAAATTTTTCAGCTTGGCCCTCGCACTCAAACCACAGCAGCACTCAGGGGGGTTGGAGGGATGCAGGGTATCTTTGCATCCTCACTGGGGTGACGCTCCAGGCGCATTCCGTGACGAGAATCAGCCCTAAGGGGAACCAAGGGAAGTCTGAACAGGAACTCAGTGAGCAAAACCCCCACCGATTTTGTGGAGCTGGGCCTGACTGCAAACCACAAAGGCAGGCGATAAACTGGGGGGGTCGGAGAGAGCTCTGCTCCCACCCCGGGCAGGCTCAGCCCCAGCCCCAAGCCCAGCAGGCACTGCCAGAGCCGAATCAGCCCTCGCCCCGTGCACAGACATTGCCGTCAGCTCCTTCCGGACTGCTTTTCCCCTCCCACTACACCTTTCTGCACGGGGCTGTGGCATCTGAAGCGTTCCAAGTCTGTAAATTTATTTACCCAGCAAGATGCAGACATTTTACTCCTTTACAGCTCTGAGCTGCCTTATCCCTTCTTTTCTTCCATAGCGTGATCCTGGCCCCCAGACCCAGCACGGGCTCATCACCACCCTGCAACCCTCAAGGCTTTGTGCCTTTGTCATAGAATCATAGACTCACAGAACAGTTTGGAAGGGACATCAAAGCCCATACAGTTCCAACCCCCCCTGCCATGGGCAGGGACACCTCCCACCAGACCAGGCTGCTCAAGGCCCCATCCAACCTGGCCTTGAACACCTCCAAGGATGGGGCAGCCACAGCTTCCCCAGACAACCTGTGCCAGTGCCTCACCACCCTCATTGTGAAGCATTTCTTCCTGATGTCTAATCTAAATCTTCTCTCTTCCAATTTAAAGCCATTCCCCCTCATCCTATCACTCCAGGCCCTTGTAAAAAGTCCCTCCCCAGCTTTCCTGCAGTCCCTTTCAGCACTGGAAGGCTGCTCTAAGGTCTCCCCGCAGCCTTCTCTTCTCCAGGCTGGACAAGCCCAACTCTCTCAGCCTGTCCTCATAGCAGAGGTACTCTAGCCCTCATAGTCTCCTCTGGACCCATTCCAACAGTTTCATATCCTTCTTATGTTGGGGATTCCAGAACTGGACATGGGACTCCAGGTGGGGTATCAACAAAGCAGAGCAGAAGGGGAGAATCTCCTCCCTCGTCCTGCTGCCCATGAAAAACTTGACATGCACGGTTACAGGAGGGAGGGGAATTAGCTGTCTTTTTGGGAAAAAAAAGGTCATCTGGGGCAGGAAGCAGTCTCAGGACTCAGCTCAGACCTGCCCATGCCCTGCTGCCCTTGACCCAAGCTGGCAGAGCAATTGTTTCAGGCAGGGAGATGGAAATAACACCACGGGTGTTCACATGAAGCTGTTTTTTACCAGCAGAGTCTCCATCTCACAGCCCTCAGCCCGTGCATAGACTGACATTTGGGAAACAACCTCACATTTCTCACTGCCCGCAAAAAACATCCTCAGCCACACAAGGTCAGCCCTGGGCAAACCCGAGGGGAAGGGCTGAGATGCAGGGTTCAACAGTGAATGGTCACCAGTGCTGAAGTCACTTGGTCTGTTCAGCCTGCAGGAGACTGAGGGGGATCTCGTAGCCATTCACTGCTTCCTCACAAGGGGAGGAGGAGGAGCAGACACTGAGCTGTTCTCTTTGGTGACCAGTCACAGGACTCAAGGCGATGGCAGGAAGATGTGCCAGGGGAGGGTCAGGTGAGACATAAGAAAAGATTCATCACCCAGAAGGTGGTGGAGCACTGGAACAGCGCCCCAAGGAAGCAGTCACAGCCTGACAATATTCAAGAAGCATTTGGCCGATGTCCTCAGACACACAGGGTGAATGTTGAGGTTGTCTTTTGCAGAGGTGGGAGTTGGGCTCTTATGATCCTTGTGGGTCCCTTCCAACTCAGGTCAGCGAATGCAGCCTTTTTTCCCGGAGCTCTGTGAGCTGGGGATGTGCTGCAGCCCCCAAGCAGCCCTGCCCAGGAGATACAGGGTGGGCAGCCACACGTGTCCCCACCCAAGCAAGCAGGGAGCATCACCCAGAGGGAGGGGGCTTGCAGGTAATGTGGTTCCTTGCCAGATCACACAAGACAGCTGGGCAGGGGCATGAACAGGCAAAAAGCCATGAAACCCACCCACATTGCTCACTCAGGAGAGTCCTTCCTTCCACACAGCCCTGGGACACGTTCCAGGCAGGCTGCTCTGCACAGGAACCTGCCTGACTCTGGTTTCTCTTCCTCATTTGCCACCTCTCCCCTGGGGGGTTTCATACCGACACGGGAAGTCATCTCAAAGATGTCAGATCAGCTGAGAAATCAAAGCAATTTTTGGCATTGTGTGCAGTGAGCTCAGGGAACACCCTGGCGAGGGCAACACATGGCATGGGCTGCAGCTCAGCCTGGACAGCCCTGCACACCCAACAGAGCTCCTGCTTCCAAAGATTGAGGGCTAAGAAACCAAGCCCATCTTCCTGTGCTGGGTAAAGCTCCTGCCACTGTTCAAGCCACAGAAAGCCTCTGCAGGGGAAGACACACCAAGCAGGGCAGGTCTGCATTCCTCCTGCCTTAAGGAGGACACCAGCGAGGAGACCCATCAGTTCCACTCTCCTTGCCATGGGCAGGGACAGCTCCTACTGGATCAGGTTGCTCAGAGCCCCATCCAACCTGTCCTTGAACACCTCCAGGGATAGGGCATCCATGACTTTTCTGGGCAACCTGGGCCAGTGTCTTCCCACTCTCATGTGAAAACATTTCATCCCAAGATCTCATCTCAATCTCCCGTTTCAGCTTCAACCCCCACCTCATCCTATCCCTGCACTCCCTGATCAAGAGTTCCTCCCCAGCTTTCCTGGAGCCCCTTTCAGTACTGGGAGGCTGCTGTAAGGTCTCCCGGGAGCCTTCTCTTCTCCAGGCTGAACAACCCCAACTCTGTCAGCCTGTCCTCACAGGAGGTGCTCCAGCCCTCAGATCATCTTCATGTCCCTCCTATGAACTCACTCCATATCCATGTCCTTCCTTGTGCTGAGGACTCCAGGACTGAACACACGACTCCTGTCAGGGTCTCATCAGAGCAGAACAGAGGGGCAGAATCCCCTTCCTCACCCTGCTGGCCATGCTGCTTCTGATGCAGCCCAGGACACAGTTGGCTTTCTGGGCTGCAAGTGCACATTGCCTGCTCACGCTGAGCTTCTCATCCACCAGCGCCCCCAAGCTCTTCTCTTCAGGCACACAGTAACGCCTTCCAGAACAACAGGTATGTAAGAGCATGTATGAAGAAATGATTGATGACAGCAGTTAGTAACAAAGCACCCCTCTGCTTCCCACACCCCCCTCAGTTCAGCTCCATGCTGGCTGAGCCTCTGATGGTTTCGTGTTTTCAACAACTTCTCCACAGAGTTCAGAGAACACTTCAAGCACAGGAAAACAGTGATTTGAAGTGCAAATAGGGCACTTTTAGGACAGTAAGGGGTCTTCTTGGCCACATATAAAATGACAAAGTCTTCCATGGCCACATATAAAATTACAAATGAAACATCATTGCTGAGCCAAGGGAAATGCTGGCTTAGGAACATCTGTCCAGGCAGAGATTTTTCCACAGAAAGGGGAAGTCATATATTAAGCAGCACTTCGCAAAAATCCCAGCAGTAGTTCACTTGCTCACAAGCCCAGCTTTCTTTTCCACAGCAGGGACACCTCCAAGAGATCGCGACTCACTTTGAAACCACAAGCATCCAAGTAGTTTTCACTATGAAGTCTGAGACACGCCATGGCTTCAGATCAGAGCGCCTGGTTTCCTCTGCTGTGAAACTCATCCCCTTTTACTGTCTAAGAGCAATGGCTCAACGACTGGAGGTCAAGCTTGAGGAGCCACAGGCCCTGGATCCAACCCAGGCCGAGTGACTTTAGCAGAACAAAGCCTGCTTTGAGGGCGGAGCACCTCCAACACCACCCTCAAGTTAAAGCCCCATTTCCCAAGGGAAGGGAGGCTCAGGAGGAGGGGACTGGCAAAGCTTTAAGATGCAGAGGAAAAGTCCACACCAATGCAGAGGTTCGTTTGCTCAGGATGTGGAAGCAGACCTTGTCCAAGAGCCCATGACATCAAAACATTGCCTTCCAGCTTCATTTTATAGGTCACACATCATCACGTACAAGAAATTCATGTTTGGCATGTAACTGTTTTACAACCAGCTCTGATCAAAAGATAAACCTGACCACAAATATTCCTGGGCAAGCATTTTACCAGCTCCAGATGAGCTCACTTGCTGGTTGCCAAGTCCCATCAAACAGTTCCCAACTCCAACAAGGGAGGAAATGCATAAATAAACTTCTACTGACTGCACACAGCACTGCTGGGGAGGTCACAGGACAGTGCAAGAGACCCACACTGAAACAAGCACTGCACTGCACGAGGGCTACATCACCACTGCACAGTAGGAATTGCCAACCTCCTCTCCCTTGAACACCTGAATCACAGCTGCTCCCACCATCACCCTGACACCAAGAGCATTCAGAACCCACCCATCTCAAACTGCATGTCAAGTATTGTATGCATGTGAAGCTTCTCTTGGTCTACAATCTTGCTGCAGACAAGGAAGTAACAGGATCAGGAGCGATCTCAATGCCTGGAGAGATAGGAAGAGACACTGCCAAAGGTGGAAATGGGCATTTATTCCCAGTGATGGCAGCACATTCTGTGGAGGGTAAACATCAGTGCAGGAAGCAGGGTGTGACCCAGAAGTGGGGAGTCATTTTTCTTAAAGACCTCTGGAAGTATAAATATATAAAGACAGCAGCTGAGGGAGCTGTAATTCCAGTGCTTTTAGAAGCTTCTCCTGTGTATATTCACAAGCACCTCTGCTGCAGCAGCACTAAAAACAAATCCAACCCAGCTTCACGGGAAAAGCTGTTGTGGATGTAATTGAAATGAAGCAGCTCAACATCTGAGCACACCTCGGCAAGAAAACACATGGCTGAGGAGAGGTTTAGAAGAGAGCTTTAATAATGAAAGGAGCACGGTTTACAGACGACGTCCACGGCGACCACCCTTCCTGCGTGTGCTGTCAGAGGGGATGGGGGTGACATCCTCTGCAGGGAGAAGAAAATCCAAAACACACTGTTACCTTCCAGAGGGACCTCAGGAACCCAACCAGGCACAGCCACCCAACCCCAGCAGTCACCCTGACATCCCACAGCTGCACCTCAGCAGCAGCCTCAAGGTTACACACACAGGTAGAAGCAATGCTCCATGGCAGTTAAGGCTTTGTGAACTCACCAAGGGCTGGGTACCCAGAGCTTTTAGTGCTCTGGAAGCAGAAATCCCCATGACTCCCATCCCACTTAAACCAAGTGGTCACAATGTTTCCAAAGAAACGGGGCACATGATGCATTTTCAGAGCTGCCAGCACCACTGCTTCTTGTGCCTCCCCTGCAGTCTGGGGCTCTCCGTCAAACAGTTGGAGGAATTCTGTTATTGTCACAGCCTTCAGCTGAGACCAGCACAGTATTTCTAGGGGGCTGAACAGCTCTGGCACAAACAGCAGAGAGGCAGCAGCACCATGTGGTGCAGCTGGGGTTTATGGCACAGACAGAAACTTGGTTTCTGAAGTCAACTCACGCCATCTCCTGGTGAATCTTTCATTTAAGAAACTCTTCAAATTAAATCATACCTAATTAAGTCTTACACAGAAAAAGATGAGACTAACCCTGTCGTAAGGAACTAAGAGTGGGAGGGGAGAGACAAAGAGGTGGTTACAGAACATGTTCTAAACTGTCCCAGTGAGACAGGGCTCAGCTCCATCGTTTCACTCAGTACGAGTGGACACGTGTTCAAAAAGACATTTTCTCACCCTTGGTCAGAAAATTGTGGTGTGCAAGAGTGAACAGCGAGCTCACATCAAGACACCACATCATGCTTTGTTTGTGAAGCAGTTTTTAGTTGAGAATATCACTGTGCTTGGGCACCTGCCGTGCTGTCAGAACTGGTTCCCTCTTCCCAAAGATCCAGTCGGTGCTCAAAGGAACCCATTTGGTTGGCAGAAGATTTGAAAGCAAAAGCCTTTCAGAAAACGATCTCTGGAATTGCTTTAGATGCTGGCAGCATCGAACACAGCTGTGGGTCAGCTCAGAAGGCAACTGTTGTGAAAGTGATCATAGATGATTTTCTTAATTTATTAAATTAAAGCACAGTCTCTTTTGTTTTTTTTGTGTCGGACCTCATACAGTGCCAGCTGACAGAGGCCAAACACAACATCCCAAAATCCAACCATCACATCCAGCACCTGCAGAGCTCCTTTTGTTTAATAACCCCTTGAACTCGATTTTCTAGGCTGCAAGGCTCTGCAGACAGAGTGATGCATACAGATATTTCTCCATCACTCACCAATGCGGCCAATCTTCATTCCAGATCGGGCCAGAGCTCTCAGGGCCGACTGGGCACCAGGTCCAGGAGTCTTGGTCCTGGAGCAGAGAACCAGAACCCACAATTCCTTAAACAATTCAGAAACTGAACACACAGTTCACAAACCACTGACAATGTTAAAAACACAGTTTCCCTACCCCAAAACATCCAGATATCAAAACTCACCCTCCACCCATCCCCAGACCCAAACCACCCACAATCAGTCACCAGACAGGCACTCTGCTGTCATCCCATAACACATTCCAAAGTTTGACAGCACCTCCAGATAAATAATTGCACGTGCCAGCTCCAGCCTGTTTAGAACCATCTCCAGATGCTCAGTGAGAGATGATCGCAACAGCCATTCACCATACACTCTGACCCCTTTGGGTCAAGTTTAAACTCAAATTCCTGGGGTGCACCTGCCTTACCAGCTGAGGCAGTACAAACAATGTGGCACGGTTCTAAAAACAGACACATCCTCTGGGAACACCAGGACTGAGCCCTTCCAACGTACCTATTGCCACCAGTAGCACGCAGCTTGATGTGCAGGGCAGTGATGCCCAGCTCCTTGCACCGCTGGGCAACATCCTGCGCTGCCAACATAGCTGCGTAGGGAGAAGACTCATCTCTGTCTGCCTTCACCTTCATGCCACCAGTCACACGGCAGATGGTTTCTCTACAAAAGGAAAAGAATATTCAGAAAAAAAGCTCTTCCTCTCCTCCTCACAAACCAGCTTCTGGGTACGGGCAGAACCTGTTATTTTGAACGTCACTGAACAAATAAGGTGTCATCCAGTACCCTGGGCACAACACCCATCACAGAGTAGTACACCAGGCCACTGGGTCTCTGTTCATATGTGCACGTCATCTTATTTTGTAGCTCAGCAGAAGCTCAGGGCCTCTGGTGGAGCCTCCTGACAAATCTAATTCCTGTTTTCAAAACCAAAGAAGCCAGGCACTGCAGGAAGGTGATCAGCATTCGGTACTCACTTGCCAGAGAGATCTGTTACATGGACAAAAGTGTCATTGAAGGAAGCAAAGATATGGCAGACGCCGAACACGTTTTCTCCTTCAGCAACCTGAGGTCCCAAGCTGATAACCTGTTCTTCCTTCTTCTCCTTGCCCTTACGAGGTGCCATTTCTGAACAAACAAAAAGAGAAATATGAGCAATGGTGGAATTCGCAGCATTCTCTTACAGGGTTTTTGAACTTTCCTCCTACTGCAACCTTCTACCAAGCAACAGAAATGAGTTACCAACAGCGAAATACAAGCAGTAATTCTGGGGTACAACAGGACTTGTTAAACAACCCCAACGTTGCCAGCCTTACTGCATACTGGCAGACAGACAACCACCCACAACACTGCAGCAGGGTTACCAGCTGCACTTTCCAGTGGGAGCTCAGCTCTGCTTAATCTCAGCTGATGTCTCCAGCCACCAGTGCAGCAGAGAACAGAAGAGTCCCTCTCCTTGATAACCAGAAACACCGAGAACTTCCCCTGCACATTTATGTGACTTTAAGGAAAAGAACATCTAAACAAACCTATTAAAGACCTGGGTACCATCACAAAACTCTGGCTCCGCAGAACTTCTCAAGCTCAGATTCTCACACACCACTGGTCTCCCACGTGGGACTGGCCCAGATAAACTTCGTGCCCCTGATGCCCCACTCCGCCGTGGAAGGTGGCAGATGTGGTACTCAGTAGTGCTTGGCCAGGGGGCTGGGGATCCCGCACATCTGCTCCTGAGCACAGGAAGACGGTTCCCTGTTGCCCTCTCCTGCCAAATGCCTGCTACAGCGGGTGCCCAGCTCAAGAGAAACGCCTGACGGCTTCGCTAGGGAAACCAATCCCAGCACGGCTGACTGAGCCGGTCCCCTCTCCGCAGAGGGTGGCGCAGAGCACCCAGTCCTGCACGGCTGCTCTGATGGATCCCATCCCTCCCCGACACCCCCAGACACGAGCTCCATGGGTAGCACTGGGGGGCCCAGAGACACCGACACAGCTGACAGAGCAAAGGCCGAGCCGTGGGCGCTGTAACGCCGGTATTAACATCAAAACAACAAACACGCCGCTCCCGGTCCCCGCCTGAAGCCACACGGGACGCGGTCCCGGTCGCTCGGTGCCCAGAGGGCAGGAAGAGGCTCACAAGAGCGGAGTTCAGAATCACAGAGAGACCTGATCTGGAAGGGACCCACGAGGATCATCGAGTCCAACTCCTGTCCCCGCACAGGACAACCCCAACAGTCGTGGGCCTGAGTGCACCATCCAAGCGCTTCTGGAATATTGTCAAGCTTGGTGCCGTGACTGCTTCCCCATGGAGCTCTTCCCGTGCTCCATCCCCCGCAGCCCCGGCCAGCACAGCCCCGCGGCCCGGCCTCCCCGCTCCTCCACCCTCAGGGACCGCCAGCCTTGCCCCGGGCGCCGAGCTACACCAGCCCCTGGCTCGCCCGCGGCCTAGCGCCCCGCTCCGCCGGGCGCGCCTTCCCCGCGCCAGGCGCGCTGCTCCGCGGAGCCTCGGGCGCCTGGAGGCGGGCGGCGGGCGGAGAAGCCGCGGCGAAGCGCGGGCAGGCGGATGGCGGCGGATGCGAGCAGCGCCGCGCTCACCTGCGCGTCTCGACCGGCGGCCGCCGCTGGAAAGGAAGTGGTGGAGGTCACGGGCGGATGTGGCCGGGTTCGGGGACGGAAGTGGCAGGGGTCGCGAACGGAAGTTACCGCCGCTCACCCGGAAGTGATGGTAGGAGGCAGCCGAGTGCGCGGGGGAGGCGGTGTTTCGCCGATCTCAGGGACAGGGCTCTACCCCGATCCCTATCCCGGTCCCGCCGCGCTGGCCGCCGCCGTGAAACCTCGAACGGCGCTGCCAAGGGCAAGCAGGGCTGACCTCTCCAAGATGGCGGTGCCCTCCTACTGACCCCCCTCCGATTCCCTTCCCAAGATGGCGGCTTCACCCTTCCCCTGTCCCTCCCAGCATGGCGGCTGGAGCCGGTTGTTACTTGAGCATCCCTGCTTCCGACAGAGCCATGCCAAGAGAGCTTTGGAAACGCAGGCCTGAATCGGCTTTAATAAACAACTGGAGGAAAACTGATGTAATGGCAGCTCTGCTGATGGCAGTTGAGGACAGCGAGGTGTCGTGGGTGTCCCTGGTCTGAGCTCAGGTAGGAGCCCTGGATGCAAAGAGGCACCTGGAAACCTGCCCATAAGGGGATGGACATGGTGGCTTTAATGTGTGACAGTCTGTCTCCGAAGGAGCTGATGGGACAGACTTTAATACTTGTAATTCTCTGTTGGGAGGTCGGGCAGCTGATGTGAGCGTCGCAGAGTTTGCAGCTGTGAGCGATGGTGCAAGAGACTGCCTCCTAGAGCAATTAGTGGAAAAATCCTAGAATCACAGAATGGTTTGGCTTGGAAGGGACCTTAAAGGCCATCCAGTTCAACCCTCTGGTGAACAGAAACATCTTCAATACAATCAGGTTGCTCAAAGCTCCATCCAACCTGACCTCGAATGTTTCCAGCTCTCTGGGCAATGCGTGCCAGTGTTTCACCACCCTCAGTGAAAAAAATTTCTTCCTAATATCCAGTCTGAACTTCTCTTTTAGTTTAAAACCATTCCCTTTGTCCTGTTGCTACAGGCCCTGCTTTTCCCCATCTTTCTTATAAGCCCCCTTTAATTATTATTTCACCTCTACAAGGAACTGAATGTAAATCTGTAAAGTTTTACATTAAGGTGATCCAGCAAGTGGCTGCTTTCTGGTTCTGTGTGATGTAAAAAGGGCTCAGAAGAGTAAAAATGGGAAACAACCTCAAAGACCTTTGGAAAAAAAACCAGATTGAACCTGACTTTATGGCACTTACATAGATTCATTAAGGTTGGAAAAGACCTCTAAGACTATCAAGTGCAACCATCATTATGATACGCTTCCTGGGCCTGATCCTGCCCTGCTTCCAGATATCTCTGCCCGGGCACAGGGCTTCCTCCAGTGCAATCCCTGCAGGAAGCAGAGAGCTCAGAGCCATGCCAGGCTGGGTCATGGGTGGCAGAACAGGAGCTGACCCATGGGTGCCAACACGGTTGGTGTTCAGATCCACACATGGGAGCTGCATTCAGAGCTGAACCAACCGCAGGAGAAGCAGATGGCTGCAGATGTGCAGGACAGGCTCCTTATTAACAGCCTCACTAGTGGGATTGCACAGTCCAAAGGTCTGAGAATGCATCTTCAGGGAGGGTCCAGCACCTCTGCTCAACTGACAGCCTTTGCTGCTCACCCTTGGGAAACTTCGGACTCCATTCTTGCACCCCTCAGCTGCATGTTGAGGGCGGCATCCACATGCCCAGCCAGGCTGGCATCTTTTGAGTCACCTTTTTCTTTCACTGACCAAGCATCCCAGGCCTCTCAGATGCCACCAGAGAGAAGAGGTTTGGTCCATAAGTGCTCACAGGTGCCACCATAACGCCTGCCTTGGCCTAATGGGCCACCCTCGCCTGCTCCTGTCTTCATGAGCAGTTTCCTTCAGCACCAGGGATCTTCCTGTTTAAATATTGAAGGAGAGGCTTTTAAAATATACATTGGTAACACTGCTGTAATTCCAGCCGGTGACTCCAGTCCCTGTAATTCCAGGGACTGCAGTGCCACTGGCTGTGGCCTGATTTGAAGGAAGGAGGTAGCAGCAGGGGAGCGCTGCAGGGGTCAGTTCCGTGCACTGTGGTGGCTGCAAGTGACCTGTCCGAGGAGGGGCAGTGGAGTTGGTGAAGGGTGCACAGTGCAGCCTGAGCCAGGGCAGGGGAGGTTTCTCCCCAAGGAGCCGCGTGTGCAGGGCAGGCTGCGACAATCCTCCGCGAGGCTCGTGCCAGCCTACAGATGTTCCCCTGGAACAGATGCAAGCCAGAGGCAAGGAAATGGGCAAGCCTCTACTTATGGGGTTTTTCAGCCTCACAGGCTGAAATAACCAGATGCACGTCTTAAAAAAAAACGACCAGTGATTCAAAGTCCAGTGCTGCTCTCCACCCCAGAGCAGCCAGGAGACAGGCTGCTCCCAGTCCCTCCAGGCTCTGTGTGGGATGAGGCTTTCTCCACTCTCCAGAATGATTTTTTCCTTTGTCTTGCACCACTCCTGGCATGTCTGCAAGGGAATTGCCTGCCCTGCAAAATGTTCCTGGGGCTCAAATACCAGCCTCAACCAGGCTGTCCTAGCTGCCAAGGACAGTGCCAAGGACCTTCCCAGGTTGGGATGAGTGAGAAGGGAGGCACCCAGCAGGGGCTGGAAGGATTGCATCCTCCAGGCTGGCTGGAAAGGATGCTCAGGCTGGGATAGGGTCAGTGCCAGAGACCATGTGTATATTTGCTTTGAGAAATCCCCCAGATTTAGTTCCTTACTGGGTAATTAACATTCCAGCTGCTCCTTGGTAATAGCCTCTCCAGCCCATGGGAAACCCACAGACACAGTGACGCTGCAGGCGGATTTCATAACTCAGCTGGTGACTAAACAAAAAAGAAGCCTGAGAGCCAAGAAAACTGAAACACTGCTCTCGACCTTTTCTCCTGCCCGGGCTTTGGCCCTGCTGTAAACTGGTCCTGATTGAGAGGGGTCAGCAGGAAGCAACTGGCCCGGCCTGTGAAGGTCCCAGCTTCCAAGCAGGAATTTTTGGCACTCGGATGTCATTATTTCCATGGCTGTGTCTCATTCCCACGAGCCACCAGTCCTGTGGCCTTACTGGTGGCCTTGAAACAGAGGCTGGAGCTGAACGAGGCCGAAACTCTCCCCAGAGGCTGAACCCTTGCTGTCTGCTTGGTACAGAGCAAGGTCTGTGTTTGGGGCACTCGCAGGCGACAGCTCTAGACTCCTCAAAACGGCATCTTTTCTCTAATAGCCCCAGCAAAGACAAATTCAGGGCCCTGAATGCAGCCATTCACAGGTAAAAAGAAAAAAGCAAGGTTTTCCATTTGCTTTTAAGACCATTTTCCGTTTCAGAAAGGCAGTTTGTGTATGCACACATGTAAAATGATGTGTCAGAAACGGGCATAAGAAGATTAAAAAAGAAATCCCCACTGCTGAAGTTAAAGCACTTAAGGAATTGGCAGGGACTTCAAGAGCCAGTTTCTGGTCCTAATGAAGTCAGTGGAAGCGCTGCCATGGACTTCAAGGGGAACATAATTTGATGTAACTCGGTAGGGAGCTGGAAGTGTTGATTAATAAATTGGAGACAATGTGGAGGAAAGCCGCGGAACTTCTTTCTGACAGATGTGCTGAATAAAGCCTGTAAGTTAAAGCGTGCAGGAGAGGAAATGGTTCCCTTTGTGTTTGCAAACTGAAGATAGGCTAGAAAAAAACCTACCTGATACTCATGTAAATTCATAGAATCACAAAATGCCAGGTTGGAAGGGACATCCAGGATCATCTGGTCCAACCTTTTTAGGTGATATGTAGTTTAAATGAGATGGCCCAGCACCCTGTCAAGCCGAGCTTTAAAATTGTCCAGTGTAGAGTAATCCACCACTTCCCTGGAGAGATTATTCCAATTCCTGTTCTCATGGTGAAAAATTTTCTTCTGGAATCCAATTGGAATCTCCCCAGGAGAAACTTGTACCCATTACCCCTTGTCTTTTCCATGTGGCTCCTTGTAAAAAGGGAGTCTCCATCCTTTTTATGTACTGTTACATGGTAAAAAGGTCTCCTCTCACTCTTTTCCTCTCAAGGCTGAACAAACCCAGTTCAGCCCGATTTCCTACAGTAGGTTTTCTAGTCCTCTGATCATCTTAGTGGTCCTTCTCTGGACCTTCTCCATCCTGCAAAATGGTGGAGCTGGTATTAATAAACACCAGTGCTTTTCTGAGCAGCCTCTGTTTCCAGGGAGTAGGTCATTTTTTCAAACAAAAAAAAATGTATTAGCAAATGCCAGACCAAGCATTCAACAAATTCCTTTTTCTCAGAAGTAATTATTCTGTGGAAAACTTTACCGCTGAAGATTGTGGATTCTGCAGATTGTCCTCAGATTTTGGTGCATGGCTTTGATTACTCATTGCTGGCTTTTTGCTCTGTGATCTGTGCATGAATCTTCTCTGCTAAAATCCTTGATGAAGGATAACGTGGCCTCAGGAAGCCATTCCCAGTGCAGATATGTTGTCAGGCTCAGTTTGCAAATCATTTGAGGCTGGAAAAAAAAAAATCCCTTTAACACACTTTACAGCAGTTCGAAGCTGAAAAACTTCCCGTTTGTCCCTTTTTGTTTTCTGAGCTTTCAAGTAACTTTGGCTTAGGCAAGATATTCAGAGATCTTCAGAGAAAAGGCTTGCAAGGGAAGTGGAATGTTTAAGGATAAGAAGTCTTTGACTTCAATGAATGCTTCACAGTGCGCTAGAAAATTTGCAGCCATAATTGTCTGCAATTCTTTGTGTCTCCTTCCCTATGGTTTCCTTTCTTCTTTTATTTTTGTTTATTTGCCTGTTTCATTTGATTGAAATTGCTTCCTTGCCTCCCATTGGGTCGGAATCTCTCCTGGATCATGCTTACAAAGCCACCCCAAAGGACCATCTGCTAAATCTTGTCCCTGTAAGCTGGAAACAAAACTTGTCCCCACTGGCTGGACATGGAACCCAGTGGGGGTCTTCTTCATGCACTGCACTCCTTCTCATGCACGTGGTGAGATGGACCCAGGCAGCTCTTGGCCAGTGATTAATGTGGGCTCCCTTCCCCTGGACCGGAGCGTGTCTCCACATGCCGGCAGAGCCCCCGGCAGCCACTGCGGTGAGGGCAGAGGCAGCAGTGGAGTGGCTGAGCTGTGTTAAGCTCATTTTTCCCCTCTCTGAGGAATGAAGGGAATTCTGTGCATGCGCTCGCAGGTCACGGAGGGGGGGGGGGGGGGGGGAAGCAGCCAGCCTGTGACTTGCATGTGTACCTTGAGCTGCTCTTGAGTTCGGGTGGAAAAGCTGGGATAATGAACTGGTGTTCCAAAATCATGCTCCGGTTCTATGTCTGAGGAAGAGGATGGGGACAACCTCAGGCTTAATTGGCTTCCGGAATCTGACACGAAGGGTGCACACACACTGGGAGAAAGATAAAAGGGATCTGTAGGAGACATCAGCCTGGTGCCCTGGTTATACCAAAGGTGCTGCCTGGGCCGTACAATTTGAGATGACCCATACTGCTGGTGCTGGGAAACAGTGGTGAGAGCTGGACTGCGGTCAGAGAACTGCTAGCCAGAGCATCTTGTAGTCCCCAAGCCGGGGCATGGAAGGAGCTCTCCTGTTGGGAATTGTGTCCCTACCCATTGCAAGGGAGATTGGAACTGGATGTTCTTCAAGGTCTCTTATAACCCAGACCATTCTATGATTCTGTGATTATTGCATAGCTTGTGGATATCCCCTAGGACATGGAGATGGCTTTCATCCTGGGGCTGTGCCAGGCAGGGGTGGGTGTTGGTCTCTTCTCCCTTGTAGCCAGTGACAGGACAAAGGGAAATGGCCTCATGTTGCACCAAGGGAGATTTAGGTTAGACATTAGGAGGAATTTCTTTACTGAAAGGGTTATCAAGCATTGAAGAGGCTGCTCAGGAAGGTGGTTGTTTAAAAGACAAGTAGATGTTGCACTTGGGCATATGGTCCAGTGGCAGACTGACCAGGGCTGGATCACTGGTTGGACTCAATGACCTTAAATGTCTTTTCCAACTGAAACCGCTCTATGATTCTATGAAGTGGAGTGGTGGAAGGGCTGGCCCGAGGACCAGCCCTGCTGGGCGTGGGGTGACGCTGCCCTGCTACTCCCATCCCCATCCCCAGCGCTGCCCCCATCACCCCCAGCCCCAATGTTGCCCCCCGTCCTCCTCAGCCCGAACCCCTGCGTCGCCGCTCTCCCTCCCCAGCGCTGCCCCCCGCCCACCCCATCGCCCGCATCCTCACCGCTGCCCGGAGCTCGGAGCCCCGGAGCCCCGCGCCCTCCCCATCCCGGAACCGGCGCCGCCCCCGCCCTCTCCATCCCGAGCCCGGCGTTGCCGCCCCCACCCCCCGGTCCCCATCCCCGCGCTCCCGTCCCGCAGCCCAGCCCCGCTCCGCGTCCCGCCGGCCGCCGCCCCCCGGCCCCGTGGCGGCGCTGCGGGCGGGGCGGGCGGAGGGGCGGGGCCGGGGCTGGCGGAGCGGCGCGGGCCCGGCCGGGCGGGCAGGTACGGGCCGAGCGGGGCCGGGGCGGGGGGCGCCGGGGCGGGGGGGGGATCGGGTCCCTCCGCGGGGGGGGGTGGGGGGGGCCGGGCCCGCCGCTCCGTGTAACCCCCGGGCACCGCGGCTGCTCCGCTCCCGGGGCAGGCGGGGCCGGGGGCTCGGCGGCCCCCGGACTGCCCGCACCCCCGCCGCACCGGGCCCCGCTGCATCCAGGGCCGGGGTGCGGGGCCCGAGGGTCCCGGGGCCTCGGTTACCGGGCACCGTCACGGAGTCGTTTCGGCTGTGCTCGCCGTTCCCCGGCGCGGCGGGTCCTGCCCGGCCCGGGGCCCCGCGAGCACCACGGGGTCCACAAACCGCTCCGGGATCCCTGAGAACAGCCCGGGGTGAGCAAAAACAGACACCCCGGGATCCCCGTGAGCACCCTGGGATTCCCCAAACACCCCGTGATCCCGGAAAAAAACCTCGGGATCCCCAAAAACAAATAGCTCGGACTCCGCTCAGATACATCAGGGTCCCCACAAACTCCCCAGCATCCCCGCAAACAAACACCCTGTGATCCCCACAAATACCTTGGGATCCCCAAAACATGCCAGCATCCCCCAAAACACCTCGGTTTCCCCACAAACAGAAACCCCGGGGTCCCCACAAACAAACACCCTGGGATTCCCACAAACAAACACCCTCGGATCCCTGCAAACACTCTGAGATTCCCACGAACAAACACCCCGGGATTCCCACAAATGCCCCAGGATCCCTGTGAACACCCCAGGAACCCTGCAAACAAAACAGCCCTTCATCCCCACTGGAAGAGCTCTTGGACCTCCTGGCATTGCGGCTTTTCAGTGCTTAAAAGGCGCTCGTAAGGAATGGGAGAAAACTTTTTAGTAGGGCCTGTAGCAATAAGACAAGGAGAATGGTTTTAAACTCAAAGAGGAGTGGTTTGGGCTGAATATTAGGAAGAATGTTTTCACGCTGAGGGTGGTGAAACACTGGCAGGAGTTGCCCAGAGAGGCAGTGGATGCCCCATCCCTGGAAATATTCAGGGTCAGGATGGATGGGGCTCCAAGCAGCTTGATGGAGTTGAAGATCCCTGGAGGTGTTCAAGGACAGGCTGGATGGAACTTTGATCACCTTGATCCAGTGGGAGGTGTCCCTGCCCATAGCAGAGGGATTAGAACTGGATTATCTTTTAAGGTCCTTTCCAACCCAAACTATTCCATGATTCTGTGAAGATGTCCCTGCTCACTGCAGGGTGTTGGCCTGGATGGTCTTAAAGATCCCTTCCAACCCAAATCATACTATGATTTTATGATTTACCCAGTCGCTGGTGGGTGCCTGGGCCTTTCACAGCTGGCTTTATTCATATTTTCCCCCAACACGCTATTTTTTTGTCTCCTGCTGATGGTGCCTGTGGTACATGGTGATGACAGGAGCCTTGGCCACCTTTTGGCATCCCTTTGCTTCCCCTGTAGGCTGGTGCTCGCACCCACTGCTGTCATCACATCCCAGTGCCTAGGCTTTCCCTTTCCTGTGATCCCAGTACACCTGGGACTGGTCTTCTTCCCACTACCTGTGCTCGCAGGGTTGAAAAGCCTTCGCTTTCAAGTGCCACCTTGTCACCAACAGCCTTGGAATAGCAAGTCTTCCTGCAGCAAAGCAGCATCTTTGTTACTTTAATCTCGAAGTGTATTTTAGTGGAGCTGGGCTGGCACAGATGAGGAGGTGAGCGGCCCTGTGCGTGCCTGCTCCTCCGGGCTGCGCACGGGGACCTCGGCCGAGGAAGTCATCCTTTTCCAAATAAAACAACCAGGACGAATTCAATAGGAAATAAGTTCCTTGCTTCTGAGTGAACTTGCTGTGGGTGGAGAAAAAGGAAATTAAACAATAGAAAAAACGTGCAGGGCTTTATACGGCAGGAAAAAAACCCCAACCTCACTGGCCTCTGGTGGGATGGCCGAGCATCTTCTCTTTGTCATTGCTCCTGTTGGACAAGGATGATGAAGGCAATGGTGATGCTTAGGTTTCTCAACACCCTCTGAGTGAAGAACCTCTTCTCACACATGCAAAGCCTTTCCCGCTTCCTGCACCATTAGGAAGCTGGTGGGTCTGGTCTGGTTGTGTTTGTGTGGGGATGGGAAATCCATCCCAGACAAAGAGACTTTTTATTACAGGTTGTTTTAGCTTTTTTCCCCCTTTTTCCTTCTGTGCGGCTCTGTCAGTGTTCTAGAACAGGACTTATTAAATGCGTTGTTGTTGTTAATTTAAAAAGAAGAAAAAAGACATCTCACAAGTCAAAAACTAAGCTGGAGAGAAGAGTGAATGATTAGTATTTTTTTCAGTAGTCTGTAGTAGTGAAGTATGGCATGGGTGAGCGTGTCCCTGCTTAGTGTCACCAGCACCGCCTGCCCCTCTCTGTCTGCAGGCTCTGGCTTTATCACCAGGTTTGATTTTGGGAATATCTCTGGGTGCTGAACTGGGACAGAAGGACATTGTCCTGCTGAGCATCCCATCTCCAGGGCTTCTGTCCGGGCGCTGGAGATGGAGCTGCTCTCTTGGCTGTTCATGCTTTGAGGCAGGGTCACAGAGGGCTTTGGTTAAAAGGAATTTTATGGAATTTTACCTCCTGGATGTACCTTATTGAGTTGTTTTTTTTTATTTTTGGCTATTGAGATAGTGCCTCTAGAATCAGGTTAGGACCTTGGGCAGTGAGAGAGAAACAAGATATTAAGCTCCTCTATCTTCTGATTGCTTCATGGCCACAGAGGGCTGGAGTTCCCAGTCCATCTCTATGACGTTTCCAGCCTCGCTCTTGAAGGCACTTGAGGACCTCAGGAATGCCTTCAGCTTCCTTGCGTGCTTTCAGCTGAGATGATGGCATTGCTTTGTGCATTTTACCAACCACGGGCTGGTGGCTTTGGACCCTGAGACAGGGGAAGGAGGACCCAGGTGGAGGGAAAGCATGATGCTGCTTTCTTGGAGACCACCTCACAAACCTCAGGGCTGTGACAGCACAGTCCTCAGGTGTTCCCGGCATCCCAGCTCTGTGCCCATCCCCAGTGTGGAAGAGCAGGGCAGCCCTCGTGCTGGGACCCCTGGAAAGGCTGAGTGAGTCACACAGCGCGGATGCGAGGAGAGGGTGGCCTGTAGCTTATGATTCATGTTGTTTTCCTGCAAAAGCCACCGGCTGTAATGGCAGAGCTTGCAGAAGACGAATCAATACTGAGCCGTAAATCCCACGTGTGACTGCTGGCGGGGTGGTGAGGGGGCTGGAGTTGGGAGCGCTTTGGTTGCAGTGCCCTCCCCAAAAGCAGGAGGACCTTGCTTCAGCCCTCTGCCTGCAGAAGTGGTTGAGATCCTCAGTGTTACCTTCAGGTGGTCTGAGCCTTCCTGGAGGGGTTTAGGAAGGTCGTTTCCTGAATGTGGGGTGTGCTGGGAGGAGCTGCCCTGGTATTTATGTGAGAGGCGTGGGGTTCGGTCCCGCTGCTGATCTGGTCCAAGGCTATGGGGATACAAGTTGTCTGGGAGAGACTGATATTCTCTCTTCCAGAGGCTTTGCCCTCTTATTGACATGAAATCTGGAATGTCTCATCAGTGTTGGAAAGTGGGGAAGAAGGAAGAAGTGTTTTCTGTCTCTCTGGGCTTGTTGAGGGATGGATGTATAGTGAGGGGTGTTCGTCCTGGCTCCTCTGCCACATGGGGAGGTGTGTGTCTTACCTGACTGCTCTGCATGTGGGCCAGAAGGATGACAGCCCCTGGGTGTCCCCACTCCTTGGGGCAGCCTGCTGCTCTCCTGGCTCTCTCTACCATGCCTCGGCCTCAGCAAAACCCTTCTGGCTACTTGTGAGCATCTCACTGAGCATTCCTCTTCTTCCCAACACCATCTGCTTCTTTGCAGCCTTACACAGCCCTGCAGCCCCAGGGCTTGGAGCTTTAAGTGGTGGTACCAGCTTAGAAAAAAGGAATGTGTTAAAAAAAGGTTAAGGGCACAATTCTGATACGCGGCGGTACAACACTATCGATGCCTGAAGGCTAAACGTACAGCTCAGGCTATTTTATATCTCCTCCAGCAGCCTTGGTTCATCCCTTGGTTGTGGTGGAGCATTGCTGACCTCGCGGGTTGATGTTGGAGAGAGGATTTGAGGCCAGGAGGGGGGGCAGGCCATGCATGGTACTCAGTATGGGATGGGGATGCTTTGGCTAGTGGCTTGGTGGGGATATGGGAGCCCACCTGAGTGGGGAATACCCCTAGGCAAAGAGGCCAGGAGTGATGTGTGGTGGTTGGTCCCCTGGCCCAGCTGGCTGGTGGGATGGGAAGCAGCACGTTTTTATGAGGTGGTTTATTAGCTCTCGCCAGCTGGTGTGCGTGGGGCAGGCAGTGTGGTGCCCGGATGCAGGGGCAGGTGGGGCATCAGAGATTGGATCCTCGAGCGTTTTCTTTGCCTTGAGCCCCTGCAGAGGAGAAGGAGCGGGCAGGACTGATGCTGTAGCCTGGAAGCAGGCGAACAAAAGCAATAGGCTTCCCAGGGAAATGCTGCTCAGTTTGTGCCACCACAGACGTGGATCTGGAAATAGGGGAAGCCAGAGGCAGCTCGAGTGCTGCTCTTGTAGGGGCCAAACATGGGTTTTACTGGGGATGTCTTGGAGGGTGAGAACAAAACGGATCTTGCAAGTGTCTCCTGTACTTTGTGCCTGTTGCTGCTCTCTGCATTTCTCCCGGGCTGGTGAGCATTGCAGCCTCTGGTACTTTTTAAGGGTGGCAAAGTTTGCATGCAGAGGTAATGTCTTTTATTAGCCTAACTAATACCTTTAGGAAAAAACAGATGTGCTCTTGGGCCTGAGGAACGCCTGCGCGTCCAAAACGTGTTGTTTTTTCCAACTGTGTCTCTTGGTCTAATAAAAGATCTGACCTCCGCCTGGTCCGGCTGCGACCTTGGGGCATGCTGGCCCTGGGAGCATCCTGCCTGTGCGTCAGCTTGTGCTGCATGGCCTTTCCCCAAAGGACCTGCTAGCCTGAGAGCTGTCTCTGGAGCGAGTCTGTGCTCACAGCAGGTGCTTACCTGCTTCCTAGTTCAGTACTGGCTGCAGGCATCCAGCCCCACTCCCTGCTCTTGGCAGCATCTGTCCTGGCTGACTGTGGGCAAACCAGAGGTCAGCTGCAGCTCAGCAAAGTATCAGGGCATCAGGCAGGATTGATGTGGTCCAGCAGGAGCATCCTTGGGAGCCCCTAGGAGGAGGGAGCATATCCCTACTGCAAGATCCAGGCACTGGGGGGGCTGGTTGCTTTCCCTGAGCTGGTTTATGCTGTGGTTTTGTGGATGCTGCTTTACAATAGTGTCATTTCGGAGCTGGGTTAGTGTTCAGCAGGGCAGCCTGTGCTCCCCAGAATAGCAGGAGGTGGTTCTGTGATGGGAGCTGCTCTCCTACCAACTTCAAATTCCCTGTCATGGGAAGCTATTGAGAAAATGAAGCAGCTGGCCAGTCCCGTGGGGCTCACAGTGCCACATGGCTGAGGTGGGGGAGTCACTGCTGCTCGCAGCTCCCTATGATTGAGCATCACCTTTGCACTCGTAGCAGGACCAGCATCTCCATGGGGGAGATCTGGCCAAGCAAAGTGTTGGAGGCAGCAGAAGGTGGTTCTCTCAGTCAGTGTTTTTCTGGGTAGGAGTCCCATGCAACCTGTGGTGAGAGCACAGGCTGCTGTTCCAGTCAAATATAAAAATTCACATGAGATTATTTTCCCCTTGTCCTTTTTCTTTTTAAAATACTTGGGATTCAGGCCCTGCTTATCCAGAAAGCCTCTTGGGTGCTTGGAGAGCCACAGGAACCGCCACGGCACATTTCAAAGCAGGAAAACACGATTCATTGAGTGGATTTTTCCCTCCCTGTGAACCCACTTAAAATTCATGGAGAGTTTTGTCAGTAAGAACCTGTTTCAATTAACAGACAAAAGAAACTCTCCTCATTAAGCGCCTCTTTCAATTAAGATTTGGGAGAATTCCCCCAGCTCTGCTTCCTCAGGCTGTTCCCAGGGCTTCAAGGGCAAAAAATACCCACGAAGAGGAGCAACCTGCGAAGGGCTCTGACTTTTTCAGGGGGAAGCAGCAGCATGGACCAGACCATAACCTGGTTTGGTCAGGATGGTTTCGGCGAGTGTCGGTGCTGGGGGTTCGGCTGCCCAGCTGGGCATCCCTGGGGCATAGGAAAGCTAATGGCTGCTGCTAATTGCTGGCCTAGTTTATGGAGGAGGCTGATTTCATGTGGATGTTGGGAGATGGGGAGGAGGGTGCTGGGGACAAGGGGAGTGGCAGCCACCAGTGCCCCCTTCCAGCCACCGGTGCCACCTTCCAGCCACTGGTGCCCAAGGCTCAGAAGTGGGATGATCCCCCTTGGGGTTCCTTTGTCCAGCCTGGCTGACAGGGGCTGCAGCACCTCCAGGCTGGGAGACAGGCTTAGAAGGAACACGACCTGGGAAATGAATTTAAGACATGGGGGTTTATTAAACTGGTCTTAAAAGCCCCACCAGTATGGCTTGCCAACTGCTTTGCCATGGAAAAAGTTGTAATCACAGGTTTCCAGAAACCTCACTCAATTATTTAGGGGTTTGGGTGTTTTTTCATTTGTTTGGGGGTTTTCCTTCCTAAAAATTTGGCAGATATTCACCTCACACCAAACCTTCTCTTTTCATCCCTCTGCAGGGAAGGAAACATTTTCCTGATTGTTTTTCTGAAGAAAACCTGAGGAAAGTGTTACTTTACCTTTTCCAGTAAAACTGAAGCGCTAACAGGGCTTTGTGAGTGAAAAACACCTCTTCCAGAGCTAGGTGCTTTGGCCAAAAATAACTTTTATTACGTGAAAATCTTTGACTGCTTTTACTGGGTGAATTGCTCATTTTGATTTCTTTCCCTTAGACAGGTGGTGGGCAGTCGGAGCTGAATTTTTATTTGCAGAGGGTAAACTTGGTTCAGCAGCAGCAATTCAGGTGGATGCTCTGACTGCTCATGTCTGACCAAGCTTTAAAATCAGATTTTAAAGTGATGAGAAAAAGGGACAATTTTACTGCTGAAGTCCCCCTAGGGTGCAAATGCTCCAAATCTTGAATAAATCAGGAACAAATGTTCCTAGTATTCCGTTGTGTTTGCTTATATCCAGCCCCGGTGCACGGTAGGGAGAAAATGGGTTTGGAGTGGGAGCAGCAGTGGTGGCTGCTTGCTCCTGCCTGTCCCAGGGGCAGCTGCTGGTGCTGTTATTGTCCTTCTTTAATTCTGCACCTTTTGGGCACTGGAGAAACGCTGGTGTCCTTAGGAAAGTGGTGCTGGGGCTGTCCAGCTGCCAGTAGTGCAGTGTTTTTCTCCCTGGCGTGTTGTAACTACTGTTTGCAAAGCGCTTAAGCAGCCCGTGTAATCTACCACTAAGACGCTCCTTATCTGGCATTATAAAACCACACCGGTGGTGCACGGGCAGCCTCGGTGAGAACAAGCAGCCAAGACAAGCTCCTTTCTGCTCGTTTCTGTCTTCTGCTCGTTTTTCCCTCTCCATCTACTCTGCATCCCTCTCTGCCGCACAGACACCCTGGGTTTGCAGCCTGGCAGGAAGTAGCTGGACATCCATAAAGCTCATCCCTCCATCTGTGTCTCTTTGGGCCCATCCTAAAGGTTCGCCCGGGTTGTGAGTAAGTGGGGATGGCCAAGAATATCCTTAGTTTTCCAGCAGTTGAAGCTTCTATGTTGGGCTGTGGCTTTGTCCCCTGCAGTGCAGGGCTTTTGAGGAGCACCTTGGAGGTGGGATGCACAGGGAGTTGGGACCCAGTGCCTCCCATGCTTTGATACTGGTGTGCGAGGTCACACCACCGCACATTGAAGCAAAGGTCATCTCCTCCTGGTTGTGACTTCTCTAGGCCAGTGGATCCAGCCCTGGAGGTGATGGGGTCAGGGAAGGACACTTTTCCTTTGCAGCTTGTGGTGGCACTTCCCCCATACCCCCAATTCTTTACCAGTATTTCCAGTTGCAGTTTGGGTTGCTGCTGGTCAGAATTGATAAAGGCAGAGGTGCAGATGTAGGTGCTCCAAGGCAAGTTTTTCACGCATGTTACTTTTCTTTTTCAAATCAGTCTCCTGTCTTAAGCTCGTGGTTCTCTCTTGAATAATATGATGGCATTAATCTCTCTAAGGACGTGCTTAGCTCAGTGGTTTTAGATCTGCAGCCCTCAAAATGGAACCAGCAGACAGAAAAGGATTCCCTCTAGAGGGAACTCAAAACCTATTAATAATAATTTGGCTGCCTGTTGTGTATCTTTTACAGGTAGTCCGTGATTGCCAGGGCTGCAGGGCACCGCTGAGGATGCATGAGGGAGACAGCAGGCATGGTGGGCTGAGCACTGTGGCATTGCTGGGGACCTGGGTCCCAGCTTGGCCAAATTTAGACATTCCAGTAACCTTTTGCCATCAAATATCTGAGTGGGAGATGAAGCAGATGCATGAGTGAGGCTGCATCCCCTGTGGTGATCGGAAATGGGAAGGGAAGCGTTGGAGTGAGCAGAAGCGATTGCAAATGGCTGAGCTGGGTGATGCACTTCAGCATCGTGCCTCTAAATCCTCCTCCATCCAGGCTTAACCCACAGGGCTGGCTTGTGTGGAGAAGCAGAGCTGGTGTGGTGGTGACGAGGTGATTACCCGTGGTGGTGGGGCTCTCCCCTTGGTGAAGGGGGGTGAGGGGCAGGCAAGGAGCAGGATGCTCCACCTGGCTGCAGTGTTTGGAATGTGGCTGCATCTCTGTGGGCTGAACGTTGAGGGTCCATGAACTGCAAGAGCTGGGGTCCTTGTGTATGCGGTGTGAGCAGGTCTTGGGGTCTCTTTCCTGTGAAGGGGGATGCTTGCTCCCTCCCTTGCAGCCCTTTCTGAAATAGTGCAAGGGAGATGCTTGAGCGATATCCTGCTGTGTCACACCAGAGTTTTGAGCTCACCTCCCATCCCTGGGCCTTGGGGTTGGGACAGTTGATTTATTCGACAGCTGGGACTTGTGAACTGCCTGATTTTCCCTGCTTGCACCTGCTGTTGGACCTATTGCATGCCCCTGATAAATCAAACCTTGCTGTAGAGGTCTGCTGGGACCACTGACCCTTCCCTCTCCTCCGGATCAGCTTGCACTTCCTTGCTTATATTTAATCCTCCCATTGCAACCCTGCAAAATCCCACCAGAGGTTAAAGGAAGAGTCCTGCAAACTGCTGACGGAGATGGTTTCATGATCTCTCATCCCCTCTGGTGCCTGCCTGCCTTTCTGGGGTGCAGTGGTTCTCTGAAAAGCATTTGTGGTCATTAACTCTGGCTGGGGGGGGACCACAGCCCCCAAATCGCACCAGGAGGGGGAGGATTTAGAAGAGCTTTTCAACCGTTTTCCCCTTCCTCCTGCAGCTCTTAGATTTGAAGAGCTGGAAGTAAAGGGGCTTCCCTGCCCACCAGTTGTGCTCCCTGCCTGCCCTGGGGTTGGCTCCAGCCCCACGGGTGCTCCAGGCTCCTGGCTGTGCCAGGGAAGCCGCTTGGATGCTGATTGTGTTTGTCAGGGCGGCCGGATTAAGAGCGCTGTGGCTAAGCCTCCTTGCCGAGCCTCCTCCTCAGTGGAGCCTGGGCCAGGGCTTTGCTCAGAAGCCCACCAGGAGCAGCATTTTCTGGGACTCTTTCTCTGGTGATCATTGCAGTGCTGCTGTGGCTGAGCACCCGCTGGGAGCCTGCCCGGGCCGTACGGTGTTTCTGGCAGCCTGAGGTTTGAATGTGGGACTTGGGCTGACATTTCCAGCTGGTGCCTTTTAAACAACCACCATGGTTTTAAAAGGCACCTGTGCAGCTTCTAAATATCAGGTTAAAAGGCAGTTTGACTCTGGCTGTCACCTTGCCAGCTTTTGTGTTGTTTTCTATTTTACCATCGTGTTGCACTTTTTGTTTTATGCAAGCTGTTGGTCTTGAGAACTCATTTTTTGCTCTTGGACCTAAACTTGCTTCCTTCTCTGGCATGGAGTTGTCGGTTCTCCTGCTGTTGCCAGGGATGCACAGAGGTTTGCTGGGCAGCACGCAACCAGCACCCACTCATGTGGGGAAATCCCTGAGCAGGAGCATCCTGAACCCCCAGCATCACCCCAAAACTGTCAGCGTCCTCCCTGCAGAGGGTTTGCTCTGACAGTGAACCAGCAGAGCAGGATTCCTGTCTGCTTTCTGCCTCCACAGCAGGTTCATAGGACGGGATGCTGCCTGCCCGGGGTTGTGGCTCACACCTGGCTGCTCCAGGGGTCCGGCGCTGGCCCCTGCCTGGGCAGGCATTGCTTTCGTGCTTTGACGTGGCAGCCTTGCTCCCCAGTGAGAGTCAGCCAACATCTGCCCAGAGGTGCTGTCTCCAAAACCTGGTCATTAAATACTGCAATTAAAAGCTCTTAGAAGAGAATGGACTAATGAATCTGCCTTGGAAATGGCAGGTGAAGTGGACACGGGGCCGTCTGCTGTCACATGGCAGGTGGTGTGTGGGTGGATGCACCACACTGTCCTGCCCATCCACCACCTACTTGGTGTTTGGCATCAAACGTGCTCGTTTTCACTTCCCCACCTGTCGCTATGAGAATGTGGCTGCCAGCACCCACCATTCCTAAAAGATGAGAGAAACAGAGAGGGAATTTGGCAGCACAGCTGGGATGCTTAATAACATGGTTCTCTATATACCTAGGGATGCTACCTGGGCAAGAGATGCTCCTTCTGCATGGGCACATCCCTAAAAGCAATAACCCTGCGTCTGTGTGCTTCTTCTTTTGGACCTGCCCTAAAACCCAGGAGAGCACCTGGGGATGCTGAAGGTCCAGACATGCCGGAGGGGAGAAAGGAGTGAGCTGGAGCAGGGCGTACGTAGGGGTCCAAGGAACCTAGGGTCCTCTCCTGGTCCTGCCTGGAGATCATCCACGTCTGCAACGATAAATTACAAATCAATGAAACCAGGTTCTCCGCTGTGGCCAGCACAGCTGGCTGCTGGTGGGTGGTGGAGATGGTGATGGAGGTTGGTTGCCAGCAGCATGCGTGGGGTCTGGGTGGAGCAGCATCATGCCAGCAGGGTTGGGAAGCAGGGCCCAGAGCGGAGCTTGCTGCAGGGAAGGGCAGGGATGACAGGATTACCCTTCCAAGCCCCAGCCTGTAATCCACAGTACTGTTCAGCCGGCCACAGTTAATCCTGTTATGTGCCCGGCTGGTGTCTGCAGGGCAGGTGCTCGGCTGCGATGCCAGTGCAGGGAGCTCTCCTGAGGAGAAGCAGGGATCTCTGCCCTTGTTCTCGGTGCTGCTGGGTTTGGAGATGGTGCTTCAAGCCACTGCATCACTTTTTTTCCTTAAACACACTGGCCACATCCATATCCCGCTGGGCGGCTTCACCTCCCAGCAAGCGGTGCCCATCCTTCTTATTTTCTTTCTTTTCTTTTTTTCAAATGGGTCTTTCACAGGGAGGGGAAAAAATATTCCCAAGGTCCCTTTAGGCCCATGTGGGTGCTCCCGCGTGCCGGTCCCAGTGACCTTGGCTGGCGTCTCCTGGCTCGGCCTCACGCCGCCTGCCTGGCTGGCTGCCCGCTCCCTCCCTGCCAGCCTGGCTGGGCTCTGGAGCACTTGGATGCCCCGTGCTCTGCTCTCCTCACTGCAGCCTGGCTCAGGAGTGGGGCTGCTTCTCTGGCTGCTTGGTGCAACGAGGACTCTTGAGGGGCTCAAGGCTCCCCAGTTAGCATCCCAGAGGTGCTGTCATGCCCCACACTGGGGTCCTGTGACACGTGTGTGCACTGCATGCCCGCCCCAGCACCGTTGGGAGCTCCCAGCGCTCTCACAGCAAGTCCTGGCACGTGAGGGGATCTGCCAGGGCTACTGCACTGGGGTAAATAAAAGCATTGGTGTTGGTACCAAACCCATCCCTCCCAGCTCATCCCACCTCTCTCTGTCTTCCAGGGCGCTGTGTGGAGCCGGGGCCCCGGGGCGCCCCAGGGAGCCACGATGCCCTTGTGCCTGCCACAAGCCGTGCCGAGGCCGCCTGCCACCCCCTTGCCCTGCTGAGGCCATGGGGCTGTTGCTGCCACTGCCACCACTGCAGGGATTTCGGCTCGGCAAGGGGACTCTCGCTGCGTCTGCCATGGTGACATGAGGCGGGCAGCGAGGGACGCCAGACTGCTGGAAGGGAGAGAGCCTGCACAGGCGGCCTGCTAGTATTTTAATTTATTAGAAGTATTCAGTTTTATTTTACCTATTTGTTTCTTGGGTTGGTTGGTTGCTTCTTCCCCTCCCCGGGGTTTGGGAGGGGAGGGGGTGGGCAGGGGAGAGGGCCCCCACCTCGCCCCACGGATGCAAGGATGACTGTGCTGGCCAAGGCCCGGCGGGGTATCCGGCAGCTCTCTCCACAGGTGGTGTTGCTCCTGCTCTTCATCTTCTGCCTGCTCAGTGTTTTCATCTCGGCGTATTATTTATATGGGTGGAAAAGGGGCTTGGAGCCCTCCGGGGATGTGGCGGGGCCGGACTGTGATGAGCCCAAAGTCGCCCCTTCTCGCTTGCTGCCACTGAAGACCGTCAAGGTGGCTGACTCCTCCCGCACGGACCCCTTGGTGCTGGTCTTTGTGGAGAGCCTCTACTCCCAACTGGGCCAGGAGATTGTGGCTATTTTGGAGTCGAGCCGCTTCAAATACAGGACAGAGATTGCCCCGGGGAAGGGGGACATGCCCACGCTGACCGACAAGGACCGGGGACGCTTTGCCCTCATCATCTATGAGAACATCCTCAAGTACGTCAACCTGGACGCCTGGAACCGGGAGCTGCTGGACAAGTACTGTGTGGAGTACGGCGTGGGCATCATCGGCTTCTTTAAGGTAAGGGATGAGCTGAGTGCCCATGGCCAAATTGGGTGTGAAGGGGAAGCTCTGGAGTCCCACTGTCTTGCAGGGACATTCTGCAAGCAGCCCAGTGGGTGTGGAACCAACCTCCAGCCTGGCATGGGGCGCAGACTTCTAGCAGAGGGCACCATCTGAGCCCTCTTTGGGGCTGTGCAGCCCCTGGGGGTTTTATGCGTCAAAACTCACCTCTGGGATCAGACTTGTTGCTTTTAGCATCCCGTTTCCCAGCAGTGACCCTTGCTGGGGTTTGCCAAAACCATGAGCAGGTCCTTTGCTTGGCAAATTCACTTCCACAACTTTCCCCCAAACTCACTTCCAGAACTTTCCAAGAAGAAGGCCCACCAAAAAACTATCAATAATACTCTGCACGAGGGGCCATTTGGGCATCCTCCATCCTGGGAGGAGAAGAGGAGGACCAGAGCCCAGGTGGCGTCCTTGCACTTTCCTCTCTCTGTCCCTTTTCTCCCTTTTCTCTCTTTCTTTCTTTTCCCTTAACGCAGGTTTAGCAGCCAATGCCAATCTGATTCCTAAGAATGCCTGTACAAATAAATTCCTTTTTGGACCAATTGTTTGGCATTGTTTTGCCTTCATTCAGCCCATTTTATGGGGAGAGCCAGGGTCTTACCCTGATGACCCCTGGCCTGTCCAGGTTTGGGTCATGACACTGGCACACAGATCTCAGGGGGTGGCCATTGGTGCCCCTGCTGAGCCCCTGACTGCACAGCTAGGCTGGGCACTTGATGTGACTTTCAGTGCCTCTGTCCCTGGTGTCCTGTCTTCTCCAGCTCCCATCTCTCTCCATGCAGGCCAACGAGAACAGCCTGCTGAGTGCCCAGCTGAAGGGCTTCCCTCTCTTCCTCCACTCCAACCTGGCACTGAAGGACTGCAGCATCAACCCCAAGTCGCCCCTGCTGTACATCACGCGCCCCAGCGAGGTGGAGAAGGGTGTGCTCCCTGGGGAGGACTGGACCGTCTTCCAGTCCAACCACTCCACCTATGAGCCGGTTCTCCTGGCCAAGACCAAGTCAGCTGAGTCCATCCCACACATGAGCGTGGATGCAGCGTTGCACACCACCGTGATGCAGGACCTGGGCCTCCACGACGGCATTCAGAGGGTGCTTTTTGGCAACAACCTCAACTTCTGGCTACACAAGCTCATCTTCGTGGACTCTGTCTCCTTCCTGACCGGCAAGAGGCTCTCCCTACCCCTCGACCGCTACATCTTGGTGGACATTGATGACATATTTGTGGGCAAGGAGGGCACACGCATGAAGGTGGAAGATGTCAAGGTGCGGCTGTGATGTCCTTGCTGGGTGGGCAGGTCATGTGTGGGGCTGGGCACTTGTGCCTGCTCTGGGATATTCCGGGGCTGGGCATTCCTGTCCCCAGAGCATCCCCTGGCCCACTGGGAGTTCCTCTGTGAAGTTCTTGGAGACAAGGTTCCTCGTTCTTGAGTGGTAGCCATCCCCACAGCCACGTGCAGAGAACATCTTGCTTTCTCTCTCCAGGCACTGTTCAACACACAGAACGAGCTGCGCACCCACATCCCGAACTTCACCTTCAACCTGGGATACTCAGGGAAATTCTTCCACACGGGTGAGGAGGGCAAGGGCATCACTTTGCATGTTGGTGCCATACAGATGGTGTTGGGGCATGAACCAGTGGTGAAAGAGGCCAATGTCAGGGCTACTAGAGGGTCCTCAGGCATCCCACTCCTCTGCCCTCATCACGCTGGCCACCCTCTGCCCCAGCTGCTCACACATGGTCCTGCATGACCAGCACTGACTGCTTGCATCGTGCCCACAGGTACCGATGCTGAGGATGAAGGTGATGACCTCCTGCTGTCCTACGTGAGGGAGTTCTGGTGGTTCCCCCACATGTGGAGCCACATGCAGCCTCACCTTTTCCACAACCAGTCGGTTCTTGCTGAGCAGATGACCTTAAACAAGAAATTCGCTGTCGTGAGTAAGATGCCACCCATGGGGGTGCTTGTGGTAGGGGGAAGATGGGAGAAGGGAGACAAAGAGGCTTCCTGGGGTTTCTGCTTACTGGAGCAAAGGAACCTGGTGGCATTAAGTCATGTCCCCCACAACATGGGTGGGTAAATCCATTTATACATTGGTACCTGGAGCAACAGGAGTTGTCTGCAGCACCCAAGTTGCTGCTGTGGCAGTGAGCTGCCCCCGTGCCTGTTTGAGGGGACACATCGTCTGAGCGTTGCCTGGCCAAAAGGGATTCAGAGGTCAGACCAGGGCAGGAATGGGATGTCCAACGTGCGGGATGTGAGGGTCCCATCCATGGCTCTGCAGAAGGATGCTATGCTGAGCAGTGACATGGAATCCTGGAGCTGTGTCCATGTGCTGAGAGGCTCCTGCTGATGGAAACTCCCTCTGCAGGCTGACATGTTCAGTTTATGAAGGCAGGCTCTGACCTCCAGCTTGGCAAGGGCACGTCCATCCTCTTGGACTGTTTTTTTGTCTGCTCTGGATAAAGCCACCACTGAGAGCAGGTGACACTGTGATGGACCAGTTTGCTCACAGCTGTCTTGAATCCAAAGCAGTAAAGCCAGACTCAGGAATAATAATTGGGTCTTAGGGCATCTTCAGGCTAACTTGAATTAATTTTCTGATTATTAGAAGTACTCAATTAGAGATCCTGGACCATCCCTACTTGTGATGGGCAGTTGTTCATCAGAGTTGCCAGGCTGTTTTGTATCTACTGATAGAAACCAATTTACAGTCCTGGATAGATGTATCTCCTCGTTCTCCACAGAGAAACTTCACTGCTGTTGTTTTGTTGGTGACAGCAGAAATGGCAGGGATGAGGGTGGTCCACATTCAGCAGAGGAGCAAGGTCCAGCCAGCACATCCTCTCCCGGGCTCCATTTCATGGCCCTGGTTAGGAGAGGATGCACAGGCACAGCCCTGCCCTGGCTGCTCTCCAGAGGCACGAATAGACAATTTGTAGTTGGGAATGGGGAGTTCCTTGGGGAGAGATTGGTTTGGGACACTGTGGTTTTGGGGTCTCCATGGTCACCCACTCCCTGCTCCCTTCCCTGCAGGAGCATGGCATCCCCACTGACATGGGGTACGCCGTGGCCCCCCACCACTCGGGTGTGTACCCCGTCCATGTGCAGTTGTATGAAGCTTGGAAGCAGGTTTGGTCAATCAAAGTGACGAGCACTGAAGAGTATCCCCACCTGAAACCCGCTCGGTATCGCCGTGGCTTCATCCACAATGGTATCATGGTAGGTGGCCATGTGTTGTCTCTGGTGCTTCTCTTTACTTGCCTTCCCCAGAACCTCAGTGGGTGGTTTCTGGATGGTTCGGATGCTTTGATTTGAGGGGACTGAGCTCATCCTGCATGGGGGAAGCTCATGTAAGGACAGTTTTTGGCTTCTCCATCTGTCCACCTCCATCCCTCGTAGGTAGCAGTTTTCGGGTTGAGGGTGTTGGAGCTGGTCCTGACCTCTGAGGGGTTAAGAACCCACTTTTCATTTGGGAGGAGAAGGAGACCCAGCCCTGGATGCTGTGCAGCTGTTTTGTTGCCCTGGCTCCTCCACCTGCTCCATCTATATCTTCCTCCTGCCCCAGGTACTGCCCCGGCAAACCTGTGGCCTCTTCACGCACACCATCTTCTACAACGAATACCCCGGTGGCTCCAGTGAGCTGGACAAAATCATCAACGGGGGTGAACTGTTCCTAACCGTGCTCCTCAACCCTGTGAGTCCTGCCAAGTGGCTTCCTGGGGACAGACAGACAGGTGTCTCCTGCAGAGCTGTCCCCAACAGCCACTGTGGGAGATGGTCTTGATGTCCTCAGCCAGGGTGGGAGTGATATGCGTGGGATGGTTGCCAGGTGAGGTTCTGCTAACCCCTGCTTTGTGCTCTCTGCTTCAGATCAGCATCTTCATGACCCATCTGTCCAATTATGGCAACGACCGCCTGGGCTTGTACACCTTCAAGCACCTGGTCCGCTTCCTCAACTCCTGGACCAACTTGAAGCTGCAGACATTGCCACCTGTGCAGCTGGCTCAGAAATACTTTCAGATCTTCTCTGAGGAGAAGGACCCGCTGTGGCAGGTACCCCCTGTGCCTGGAATGGCGAGTAGCACCCTTTATTGTGCTGGGAGAGGGAAGTGGGGTATAGCAGGCCCTGCTCTGAGCAGGAGGTTGAACCTAATGACCTCCTCAGGTCCCTTCCAACGTGGATTTCCTTCTGATCCTCTGAGTAGGCAGCATTTTTTACTTCTTAATGTTCTGTGGGCGGTGCCAGGGAGGGGTTTGCCCCATAACCCTGGACATAAGCCTGGTTTTTGCCCTGCCCGCTGAGCAGCGTGGCCTCCTCATGTGTCTGCTTGGGCTGGAGGGGGCTGTGAATGGTGGTGCCTGTGCTGTCCAGACCACCCTGTCTCTAATCCTCCCCTCTGTATTTCAGGATCCCTGTGAAGACAAACGACACAAAGATATTTGGTCTAAAGAAAAGACCTGTGACCGATTCCCAAAGCTTCTCATCATTGGGCCTCAAAAAACAGGTGCTTCCCTTCATCCTTGGTGCCACAAGCATGCTGGGAGACTTGTGGGTCCCTCCCGACACCCCTAAAGTACCTCTCTCTTCCCTCCTGCCCTGAAGCAGAGCTTGGAGGGAGGTTTGGCTCAAATCAGCTCTCGCTTTCTGTCTTTCTGAAGGAACAACTGCCCTTTATCTCTTCTTGGGGATGCACCCAGACCTGAGCAGCAACTACCCCAGCTCAGAGACCTTCGAGGAGATACAGTTCTTCAACGGACACAACTATCACAAGGGTATTGACTGGTAGGTCTCCCTGCCCTGGGGGCTGAGCTGGGAGCACTGGTTCCTTTGGTAACAAGAGCAATGGTGCTGTGGGGTTTCCCACTGACCTCACAGCTGCTGGGCTCTTTGCAGAGAGTACCTGGGTGCTGTAAGGTGGGATGAATCTTGCCCAGCCTCTGCCCTTTGCAAGAGGGAATGCTCATGCCTTGCCTTCAGGCCATCACACCACCATGGTTTATCCCTGAGATGTTGACCTGAAGGCAAAGGTCACTTGCCAAGACCCAGAAGTGCTGTTGGCAGAAGCCAGGTGCATGTGTGTGCATCTGATGCCTTCTTGTTTGGGGTCTGTCCAGGAAATCTGGTGATGCCTGGCCCTCCAGAATGTCTGGAGGGTCCCTGCAGGATTACCACGTGGTACAGAGTGTCTGACATGTCACCTGCAAAGGGGGGTGCTGAGGACATCTCATGGTGCCCATCTGCCCGCCTTACGCTGTGCCCCCTCCCAGGTACATGGAGTTCTTCCCCATCCCCTCCAACACCACCTCAGATTTCTACTTTGAGAAAAGTGCCAACTACTTTGACTCAGAAGTGGCTCCCCGGCGAGCCGCAGCCCTGCTCTCCAAGGCCAAAGTCATCACCATCCTCATCAACCCTGCAGATCGAGCCTACTCCTGGTATCAGGTGAGCTACCCACCTCTGCCTCTCCTGCGGCTTGGGCAGCCCCATGGGATGGTGGGCAAGGGACTTCCCTCCATCAGCTGGGTTTGGGAGGTGGGGTGGCTGTGGACACCACATGTTTTCCTGAAAAGACTCTTGAGGACTCAGCATGATGGCTTGGGAGCCCTGATTCCTGTGAGCAGCCCAGGAACAAACCTTGCCTCCCTCATGCCTGACAGCACCAGCGAGCTCACGACGACCCGGTCGCCCTGAAATACACCTTCCACGAGGTGATCACGGCGGGACCCGAGGCTGCTCCGAAGCTCCGGACCCTGCAGAACCGCTGCTTGGTGCCAGGCTGGTACGCCACCCACATCGAGCGCTGGCTCAACAGCTACCATGCTAACCAGGTAGGGATGGGAGCACCCTGCTCCCCTGGGACACCTCCTCATCCGAGCAAGGGTGCAGGGGGAAGAGGGCTCGTGTCCAAAGTCAGCTGCAAAGGTGCTCCCGTGGGAGCTGCTTTTCTTATACCCTAAAAACCATGGGGGAAGACTAAAAGTGCTTGGAGAAGGGGCAAAGGGGAGCAACTGTGCAAAAAGGAAACCCTGGTAGTGTGAGGCTGGTGATGGACAATGCATAAAGATGTCCTCGTGCTGGTCCTGCACATGTAGGTCTTTCTGCTGGTCCTCTGGCAAAGCAGGCTAGAAGTGGGGCTGTGGGGTGGAGGGCTGTGGGTGGCTCTGCAGGGGCACGAACTGCTCACCCGCTGCCCTCAGCCACAGATCCCCCCGGGGCTGCCCTGTCTGGTGTCACCGCGGTGTCAGAGCAGGACAGAAATAGCAGGCGAAGCTGCCTGTGGTTCGAGCTGCCTGCAGGGGCAGTGGGGGCTGGATGCCAGCAGCACCATGACCTGCCCAGAGGAGTGCTGCTGGCAGTGGGCAGGCGCAGCCACTCAGTGGATTTTCCACCATCGTTTAACCTTATAAAATTTATTAGTCATCTGCTTCTGGCGTAATTGCTGTAATGCAATCCTGGCTGGCTCTGAGTTGGGTGGCCCTGAGCCGAAGCTTTAATGTTGTCCTGGATGGATCCTGGCCTTGGCTTTTTTTTTTTTTGTATTTCATTTTCCAACACCCAGTGTAAGTGAACACCAGGGCACTCAAAAAGGGACCTTGTGCAGGCTGGTGGCTCTGAGATTGCAAAAGGTGTGGCAAAGGTGTCGTTATGCCCCAGGAGAGCAGTGCTGGGAGCCAGTGGGACCTCACCACCCTGCCTTGCTCCCTGCAGATCCTGGTGCTGGATGGCAAGCTGCTCCGAACAGAACCTGCCAAGGTGATGGAGACAGTCCAGAAATTCCTCGGCGTGACCAACTTCATCGATTACCACAAGACCTTGGCGTGAGTCCTTGCTTGAAATTCTCATTCCTCCAACCTGCCATTGTTCCTGGTGGGTTGCCCCTGGGGACACCCAGTGCTGTCCTAGAGCAGCCCCCAGCCCTGGGGCTCATTGCAGAGCTGTGCTGGTTTTAATGAGACCAGGGTTTCACCTGAGCCTGGAACAGCAGCTCCTCCTTGGTGCACCCTGCGCTGGGGTGGCTGCAATCAGAAATAACCTTCAACAAGCACCTTGCTTTGCTCTGCTTGTCCAGGCACTGCAGTGCGGATGGTGCTGTCACCCAGGGCAGCCCAGGAGCAGCTCTGGGCTCCTGGGGCAGAGTTTGGAGGTGATTTGTGCCACTTGTGATACTGTTGAGCCCTGGCTCCTTATGCACACTCTGCAGACAGTGGCTCTTGCTGCACCTCTGTGGGTCCCACCCCACTTTCAGCTGAAAGAGAAGCAGGAGCCTCCAGAACTCCTATAAAAACAATGATTTACCTCTGTGTTGAGCTTGCCTCTATATGTGGCTGCTTTGAGTCTGCACCTGGGTCTCGTGGGGCTCCTGAGAACATCCAGGGCCAAAGGTACTGCAGAAAATAATAATTAAACCCACGTAGACCTTTATACTCCTTCACAGCAGAGTGATGCAGTGATAAATGAACCTTCTTGGGCACTTGCTGTGTGACTGTACAGGGAATCTGTTGCACAAGGGGTAGATAATGAGATGTTAGCTGGGCTGTGAATTAAAAAGAGGTAGGGAAGGGCTACAAAGATGATGCAAGGGCTGGAGCCCCCCTGCTATGAGAACAGGTTGTTCAGCCTGAAGAAGAGAATGCTCCAGGGAGACCTCAGAGCAGCCTTCCAGTACCTGAAGGGGATACAGGAAAGCTGGGGAGGGACTTTTTACAAGGGTCTGTAGTGATAGGATGATGGGGAATGGCTTTAAATTGGAAGGGGGAAGATTTAGATTAGACACTAGGAAGAAATTCTTCTCAATGAGAGTGGGGAGGCCCTGGCACAGGTTGCCCAGGGAAGTTGTGGCTGCCCCATCCCTGGAGGTGTTCAAGGCCAGGTTGGATGGGTCTTTGAGCACCCTGATCTGGTGGGAGGTGTCCCTGCCCATGGCAGGGGGGTTGGAAGTGGATGGGCTGTAAGATCACTTCCAAACCAAACCATTCTATGAGTCTATGGTTCTAAGTTCCCCCATGTGGGGCTGAGCAGCGATGGGCCCTGTCGGACAGTGATAGGCCCTGTCGGGCAGTCATAGACTCTGTCAGGCAGTCATAGGCCCTGTGGCAGTCATAGGCCCTGTGGCAGTCATAGGCCCTGTGGGCAGTGATAAGGCCCTGTGGGCAGTGATAAGGCCCTGTGGCAGTCATAGGCCCTGTGGCAGTGAGCTTGCCTGCAGCAGACTGGGAGGAGCAGGAGCGTTGAGGCAGAGCTCTCGCTTTGCAGGTTTGATCCGAAGAAAGGATTCTGGTGTCAGCTTCTGGATGGAGGGAAAACGAAATGCTTGGGAAAGAGCAAAGGGAGGAAGTACCCTGAGATGGACTCAGATGTGAGTATGGAGAAAGCCTCCCAGGATGGCCCTGAGCAGGTCTGGGGGGGCTGTGCTGGGCTGGTGGGCTCAGGGCTGGTCCCTCTGACCCTCCTCTCTCTTCTCCTCCTGTTGCAGTCGCGCGCCTTCCTGCGGGACTATTACAGGGACCATAACATAGAGCTCTCCAAGCTCCTGTACAAAATGGGGCAGACGCTGCCCACCTGGCTGCGGGAGGAGCTGCAGAGCACCAGGTAGCTGCTGCCCACAGCCTGCCCAGCAATACCCGAGCGGGGTGACCCCTGCATCCGGCAGGACCTTCCTCAGCAATACCTGCCCGTGGCCTTGGCAGGGACCCCCAGGAACGGATGGCAGTGCCGGCGGCTGCCTGAGCAGTGGCCTGATGGCGGTCCTTGTGCTGCCACCTCTCTGCCAACCCATTTTGCTTTCAGTTTATTTTCCTTTTTAATTCCTGGGCCTCTTAGTGAGGTTTTTTCCTGCTCTGTTCTACGTGGGGAAGTGGCACAAATTCCCCCTTTCTCTACCCAGAGCAGGCTCTGACTCGCCTGGGCCTAGAGTCATAGAATCATGGAATGTCCTGAGTTGGAAGAAATCCAAAAAGATCATTGAGTCCAACTCCTGTCCCAGCATTTGGACAATGCCCTTAGACCCATGAATGTTGGGATTGTCCTGTGCAGGGCCAGGAGTCTGACTCAATGATGCTTGTGGATCCCTTCCAGATCAGGACATTCTGTGATTCTATGATAATAGTTACCACATCTCCATGCTTCAGAGGTACAGGTTCCTGAAAACAACTACCATTCAGATGCCTAGGATTTACTGCACTTAAATTAGTCAATAGTGCCTCCTTGTTTTCGTTGACTTCAGTCTTCAAATGTTCTTCCGAGACCTGAGGAAATCAGATGCGAATGTCACAAATAAACAAGATCTTGCACTGAGTGGAAAAGTAATTCCATCATGAGATGTCCCTCACTTCCTGCTCTGAGGGCAGAGGAGCCACTCTGTGCACGCTGGAGGTGACTTTGCTGAGCTGGAGCAGAGGAATGAAGCTGGTGGTGACCCAAAACATGGACTCAGACCCACTCCTGCCATTGGCTTCATGGCAGGAAGCAGGAGAGTTTGCCGGATTTCCCCAAAACCTACTTGAAAAAGCTGCGAACAAGGTGGATTTTTCTTTCTAAGACTCTTGTCATCTCCATTGGTTTTCAAGTTCCTCCACCTCGAGTTGGACTCGATGATCCTTGTGGGTCCCTTCCAACTCAGGACATTCGATGAGTCTATGAACCTCTTCCTCCCCCTGCACGGGCGATGCGGTGGGGCCGTGGCTGAGCAGAAGGGTCCAGTGTGCTGGTCCTGGTGTGCTCGTCCTGATGTGCTGGTCCTGGTGTGCTGGTCCTGGCACACATCCATCCACCCAAGCCCTCCCCTTGCAATCTTGTACACATGTGGTGTTTCCTGTGGTAAAGCTGAGCAGCGCCCAGCATCCCCTGGCACAGAGGAGCGCCGGCCCTCAGGGGCTGGGTGGATGTTGGGATAACGGCAATCGGAAGGATGCTGAGAACTTCAAACCTCTTGACTATTAAAAGTGAAAGTATTTTAATAATGTTGGGGTGTGGGAGGCGGGTGGGTGTGGGTGTTTTATTTCGGTGCCAGAATTTGTACCTAAACTCCGAGGGTTTTATGTGGTCTCTTTGGTGGTACATGTGACGTGGACAAAGGTCGGGGAGAAATAGGGAATAGTTTCCCAGATGGAGGTGCATCTTTATACTGGTGGTGCTGTGCAGAGCTGCAGCCTTGGCTCTGTCTCTCCCACACTCCGCTGTGTCACCTGGATTTTGCTGCCAGGGCTGGTAAGTAAGACTGAGCCATCCCAGGGTTACCGGGACGCAGGCCCGGGTTTCCCTTTGGATGGGCTGCGTTGGGAGATGCGGGATGGCCGGAGGTGAAGGCGCTATCTGGGATGCTGCCCTCGCCTCCTGAGCAGAGTCAGGGCAGAGCAGGGTGAGCACAGCATTTCCCCTGGGTGCTGGTGCATCACCACTGGCAGCAGGGATTGCCCCCTGGTTCTTTTTGCAGGAGCCCCTGGGGCCTGGGGGGGCTGCACCTCCCCTCTGCCCCTCCATGGGTTGGCTCCCGGGTGCTGCCGTAAGGTCCTGTTGAACCAACTGCTAATAAATTTGGGGGGGGTCTCATTTTATTTGCTGGTTGTTGCCTGTTTCTTGCATGATCCAGTCCTCCCCCAGGGCCCCCGTGTGCCTTTGGGGCCCATCTTTTGGGGGGCTTTGGGGAGGAAGGGAGTGTGTGGGAGCAGCCATCCATGCACGAGGTGGCAGCAGCCGTCTAGTCCTGGATCCATCCACGCTGCACGACTGCCTCGTGATCCCGGGACGGGGCTTGTAGTGTGCAGCCAGCTGGGACGGCATCCAGCACGGCTGTGTTAGCACTGGGGCAGAGCTTTGGGGGAACTGGGGGATCCCTGCTTGCTTTCTTCCCCCCACAACGCCTGCTTACCCAGTCACTGTCTGCTGCTCCCACCCACCTTCCACAGCCTGGCCCCTGCGAAGTGCTGGAGAAAAGGAAGACAGAGCCTGATTAGTCCCAGCCGGGTGTGTTTGAACCTGTCCGGTGACAAACGATGTGCGGTGCTGCAGGAGCTGCCAGAGGAGAGGGGGCTGTGAGGGGAGAGCCAGGGGCTGCCTGCCTCCACAAGGAAACTTATATTTTTGCCCTGCTGCACCCAGTGGTTCACTTCACAGTATCCCCAAGCCCAAGAGGGAGTGGGGGACCTGTGCCCAGTGCTGACCCCCAGCCCTTATCATTCCTGTCCAGCCCTGGGTGATGTGCAAACCCCCACCCTCGCCCTGGCTGCCCCAGGTGGAACCAGCTGCTGCCCATCTTAGCCCTGAGTTAATTGCTTGTTAATTAACAGGCCCCATGCAATATCCTCTGAGGTTCTCTGGGAGGGTGAGGGTGGCTCTGCCCTCCCACGGCCACGGGAGAGCCATGGGGGAGGAAGGCTCTGTCCCCCTCACCCTTGGCCTGCATTGGCACTGGGGATGTTTTCTCGCTGCTGTCTGCCGAAAATGTGCAAACTTGGCAAAACCAGTGCTGGGCTGGGCAAGGGCCAAGGGCTGGGTGGCTGTGGCCAACGGGGACCTGAGGGGTGCAGGAGCCCTGACCACCTTCCCCACTCGGGGCTCAAACCCTGCTGTGCCTCAGGATGCTCCCCCTCCCCAGTCCCCCTGGGGACTCACCCTCCAAACTCTCGCTGGAGACCCCAGTGTCGCACCTGGCTGTGGGGGGTTGGGGGCTGCAGGGGAAGTGGGAGGGAAGCAGCAGCCTCCTAAGGTCCTGGAGGCCTCAGGGCTGAGCCCAAGGCTGCTCCAGGTCCAGCCTGCAGGTAGGAGAGGAGGGTAAGGCTGCGGTTGTGGCCGTGGTTAGGGCTGTGTTTGCTGGTCGGGTCCAGCCCTGGGGGCTGCTCTCTGCACCTCGATTCATCTCGCACCTGTGGTCTGACACTTCCCATATCCACGTCCTGACACATCCCATGTCTGTGCCCCAACACATCCTGCATCATCTCCCGGGCTGCTCAGGATGTGCCGGTGAATCCTGGTTGCAGGAGGGACATGGAGCCTGGCAGTGCCAGGGCTGCTGCTTGCATGGGGCCCAGCAACGCTGGGCACACAGGGATGTGGGCAGGGAGGGATGCAGGCGGGGGGGGATGCAGGCTGCAGAAGCTCAAAGTTTTAATCCAGCTTTGTAATGAGACTTAATGGAAATAAGATTTATTTAAATTGAAAAGTGTCTTTACCATGTTTTTCTGTTGGAGCAATCTCACTGGGACCCTCCCCACTAAGCTGTCGACTTATTTCTGCTCCTCCAAAGAGGATGAAAGGGGCTGAGGCTGGCAAGCACGAACCTGCCCAAGACTTCAGCTTTGAAAACCTAGCAAGGGAGTTGGGAAGGGCCATGGAAACTGCTGTTCAGGGAGAAGCAAGGGTGGGTTTACACCCTATAAATAACAGAGATTACTGACTGAGAAGGAGCCCCTCACTCCCCTGAGAAAGGTGTCCCCAGCCAGGTGGCTGGAGCTTAAAGCCAGATGACGCAAATATTTCACACCACAGCAGGGCTGCAAAAGCCACGATGGTTTCATCTCCTTCCACAGCCTTTTGGTCCAGCCTGGGAGCCTCCTGCCAGGGGATATTGTCCTGGAGGTGGGGTGCGAGTGTGACACACCAGGACCTGCATGGACAGGGAGGTGGCTCTGCCTGACTGCCCCCAGAGCCCCACCAGCTGCTGTGATGATGAGACCTTAAGGAAGGTCAGATGTAGGGAAGATGAAAGCTTCTTGAGACCCCCATGGGGTGTCCCTGGGACATGACCTTGGCTCTCCAGCACTGGCACTGACTGCATCCTTGTCATGGGACCTGTGACCAAAGCAGAGTCAATGCCTAGGCACAGGGGGACACCGTGGAGTCACCAAGCCCTTGATTAAGAGCCATGCAAAATATTTCTTCTAATGCCTCTTGTGATTCTGAAGTGACATATTTACACTTTGCCATAAATTCTGGTGTCTGAAAAAATGTCAATGTATTTTTATTATATGTTCATCTACCCTGATATTACTAAGCCTATAGGAATCTATTTGTAATTGTGTAACAATCCTGTAAACACAGATAGGTCCTGTTTGGAAGATACAAATCCATAGAATGCCTTCTGTACATTAGAAGATATTTATATAGGAGATATTTACAACCCCTAAGGCTGTAAATACAAATTGCCCTTTTAAATGTCACAGCCTGAATCAGAAAAAGCTGGGGATGCAAAATAGACTCAAAATGTCAAAGGACAAAAAGATGTTTCTTACATCAGGGTAAATTGTCTTATAAACAAATTCCATTCTGGTTTTCCAGTGGCTGCAGTTACCCCAGTTCTGCTGGTGGCATTTGTTTTAAAGAGGAGGTGTGGTGATGAGCAGTTTGGGGCTGTAACCCTGCAGGGCTTCGACAGTGAGCCTTGGCAGCCAGGAGGGCCAAGGGTGTCCTGGAGTGCATCCAGCACAGCATCGCCAGCCTTGGTGAGGGAAAGGATTGTCCCGCTCTGCTCTGCACTGGGGAGGCCCCGCCTCAAATATTGTGGTCAGTTTTGGGTGCCACAGTATAAAAAGGGCATCAAACTATTGGAGAGTGAGCAGAGGCCGCAGAGCTGGTGGAGGCTCTAGAGGAGAAATCATGAGGAGCGGCTGAAGTCACTTGGTCTGTTCAGCCTGGAGGAGACTGAGAGGGGACCTCATAGCCGTTTACTGCTTCCTCACAAGGGGAGGAGGAAGAGCAGGCACTGAGCTCTTTTCTCTGGTGACCAATGATAGGACTTGTGGGAATGGCAGGAAGATGTGCCAGGGAGTGTTAGGTTGGACATTAGGAAAAGGTTCTTCCCCCAGAGGGTGGTGGAGCACTGGAACAGCTCCCCAGGGAAGCAGCCATAGCCTGACAATACTTCAGAAGCATTTGGCCAACGGGGTGAATGTTGGGACAGGAGTTGGACTCTATGATCCTTGTGGGTCTCTTCCAACTCAGGTCATTTCATGATTGTGTTCTACTATTCTATGAGGGCTGTGCTAGGAGCTGGACCCCTCCAGCCCCATAAAGCTCCCAGACTGGTGTTCCCCTTAGCATCCCTCTCATCCTGGCCCCAGGTCCCCCCTCCCTCCCCACCTGCCAGCCCCTCCAGCCGCCCCACACCCCACCGCCCTCCCACAAGGAGCCTTTGTCCCTTACTGTGCTGTTGATTATTAAAACCAGGTGTTGGAGGAGCTCTGAGCCTGAGGGGAGCTGGGGCTGCTTTCCGGGGGTCTCGGGGCAGCAGGGAGATGCACCCCACAGAGGGGTTGCAGGGATTTGGAGGGGATGTTCTGGAGGGGCATCTCCAGCTCCCCAAGGCATCTGACTCCCCAGGGACCTGGAACTCAGTGGCTTCCTCACAGAGCCAGCACTGAAGGGGTGTCCCATAGTCTTCTGGCTCCTAATGCAAATCCTACCGGCTGGCAAACCCTGAGTGGAAAGAGATCAGGGCTGATAAGGTGGTTCTGGTTTAATAATGCAGGGGACAGCTGGGAGGCAGGCGGAGCCCGGCTGGGGCGGGAGGCTCCGGGCAGCTTTAAGACGAGAAAGGGCTGTGAGGTGATGCTGAGCCCTGGAGAAAAGCAAAAGCAGACATTAAAATGGAGCTTGAGATGCTGAGGGTGCGCGAAGGGTGATGAGCTGCAGATGGCTTTGGCTGTCCTGGGAGCTTTTCCTTCAGAAAACTCCGCTTCTGGCTGCATAAATGCAGACATAACTTCTCTGGGCTCAGGGAATGACAAAAAGCGTGCCTGTAACATTGCAAACACCAAGGGGCTGGCACTGCCATGGAGGTGCAAATCAACCCACACAATGTACAGGTTTCAATAATTTTAATACTTTTCTTCCTCGTTTGAAGCCCTGCAGGGATTTGACGCTGTCTGTTTGCTGGGGCAGAGCTTGCTCTCGGAACACTCCTTGTCTCCCCACTGCCCTCTGGCCTTCCCCAAAGATCTCAGAGCTGCCCAGAACATCCCCAGCAAGTTTCTGTCCTCATCCCTTCTTGGGACAATGTCTGGAGCCCCTTTGCAGGGCACTTGAGGAGCAAGAGAGGAGAAACTCAGAATCCAGGGCTGCTACGGGGGGGGGGGGTGGGGGGTGGGGGGTGTTCGCTCAGTACAGAGGGAAATGTTCAAGGGTTTCCTGCTGTTGCACATCTGGGTTGAGTTTCACCGTTGGTCCCTCCCTGTACGCCACAGGGCTGCTAATGCCGGAGCCACTGAGGCTTGGAGAGCCAAGACGTGGGTCCCAGCACCAGGGCAGGCAGGAGAGGGAGCTCAGGGATGTCTTCCCCACTTGCATGGGGTGCTCAGTGTAGTGGAGAGGAACCCACTTCCTCTTCCATCTTCCAAGCCCTTTTCTGCAGCCAGAGACAAGCAGTCTGGCCCCAGGAAGCACCCACTCATGCTGGGCTCACCCCAGCCACATCTAGGGACCCTCAAGCTCCCTGTCCTTCTGTGCCACCTCCACCCACTCTCCCTCACCTGGGTTTGCCAAGATGCTTTCTCCCCACTGTCCCTTCCATGCATGGCAACGCCTCTGTCCTCTCCCTCCTTGTGTCCTGCAGGGTTGGTGACTACGCCGGTGCTGTGCATCCAGATGGCAGTGCCACAGCCAGATCCCATGGGAGAGAGGGGACAAGGTGGTCCTTTCCATGTGCAATGCCACTGTCACGAAAACACACACTCCCCTGCAACACAACATCCCTAGGGCCACCGGGAAGATGCTCTGAGTGCCCATCCTGCCCTTTGGGGCTCATGGCAGGACTGGCCAGCGGAGCGGGAGGAAGATGCTGCCAGCTGCCATGAGAGCTGAGATGTTGTGCTGGGAAGAGTCCCAGGCATCCTTCTCACAGGATCATAGAATCATGGAATGGTTTGTGTTGGAAGGGACCTCATAGCCCATCCAGTTCCAAACCCCTGTCATGGGCAGGGACACCTCCCACCAGACCAGGTTGCTTAAAGCCCCATCCAACCTGGCCTTGAACACCTCCAGGGATGGAGCAGTCACAGATTCCCTGGGCAACCTGTGCCTGTGTCTCACCACCCTCATCATGAAGAATTTCTTCCTAGTTGCTGGGCTCCTACTGGACATGCACTCACAGCTACCAGCTCTGCCTGATACTGTCACCACCACCTGAGCCAGCCCTGCCAGCTCTTGCAGTAGACATCCCTGGGGGTGCTCCTGGCTGTGCCCCCCCATGCAGGTGAGCTGGGAGGGTGGCCCCGTAGCATAAATGTGGGTGCATTCCGTGGGTGCATGGAAGGCTCTGTTTGGGGGAGTTGCAGTGGGGAGGGGATGAGGAGCAGCACGGCGAGCTGGACCCCCACTCTGGGCTGTCACTGGGGTCTCTTCCCTGGGCCACACACAGCCACAGGGATCTTTATCCAGGATGGGAGCGGAGCATCCAGCCCTGCGCCGCCATGTGCCTCCCCGTGCACAACCCCCCAAAAGCCATACAGACCCAACACGAATCAAACGCCTCAGAATGAGCCAGAATAAATATTTTACGGTAAATTACCAAGGCTAATAATTATAAAAAGCTGTACTTATGACCCAGAGCCAAGGAAAGATTTGCAAGCAGCTGGTGACCACATGGGTGAGAGTGTGTCCCTCCCCCCACTCCCCAGCTGGGCTGATGGACCCTTCCCACTCATGGGGAGCTGCCAGGGGGCAGGGACTGGGGGACTCTGGGGGTGGGGGTGCTCTCTTGGCTCTGATGCTGGAGTCGATGGGGGTTCTGGGAAACCCCATGGAAGGGCTTAGAGATGGGATTTCCCGCCACAGTGGTTGCTGCTGGTAGCTTAGAAGGGGACTGGGTTTGGGGAGGGACTCAGCTTCCCACCCACACAACCCTGCTCCAGGAGCCCTTGTAGTTATCTTGTTGCTGAGGGACTCAGGGAAAACAGCATTGAAGCAGAGGAGAGGCCGGGGGAAGATGAAGGAGAGAGGAGGAGGGATGGCCTTGGCTATAAGCAGGGATCATTTTACCCGGCTGACCACTCAGAGGTGATTTTTGAGGTGCAGCTGCTTCTCCTCCACCAGCAGGAACCAGATCTGCCCTCACGCCCCAGCTCTGCCCATCCCCAGGGCTGCTGGGATGGGATGGTGCCTGGGGGGTTGTCTCAGATCTGGCCACATGCTTGGGGAGGATGAGGCACGTGCTGGGCAAGCATCCCCATCTCCACCTTGGATGGGGACGGCAGCCCAGGGAGGGGACCTGGCAGAGGGTGTGAGAGGCTTACACTGTTTCTTTTCCTCTTTTCTCCTCTGCCAAGAATTAGTTGGGACAAATGCAGCATGTGCCCCCCTGGCATCTCTTAGCATCTTCCCCTCTCCTTGTAGACCCTGGTGTGACCATCCCAATCACAGCCTCCACAGCCCTCTGCCACCACCCTGCCTCCTGCCTTATCCTCATCTCCCTCGGGAAGATTAGAGCAGCCTGACCCCACTTAGTGCTCCCCCCTTCCCCCAGCCTTCTTCCCTTCCTGCCTGCAGTGATTCAGAGAAAAAAAACGGCTGGATTTCAGGTCAGGACCCGGCTCTCCCTCGCTCAGCTCCTCCGGGCTGATGACTCAGTCAATAGCGGCGGCATCCGCGGCTCCGACCCTGTTGGCTCCGCTCTCGTCCGGCACCGCTTCAACCAACAATGGTGTTGGCCTTGAGCGAGTTGGGCAGGGCAGCGGGCTCTGTGCACACCCCCCAGGGCTTGGTTTAGGCAGCCAGCGGGGTTAAAGCAGGGAGGGAGAAGCAGGCAGGGAGCAAAGAAGGGTGCCACCGCTTGTCCCCAGCCAGGGGGCTCGGAATGTTTGCTGAACACCTGCAGACACCAAGGGCTGAAGGGGTCCTTGCTGGAAGCGGGTGGATATTGTCAGCTCTAGATCTCCACAGGAGGGTGACAGCATCCTGCCTGCACCCCTTTGGAGCAGCTCTTGGTGCTGAGCAGCTTCAGGGAGAGCTCCCAATCCCTCCTTGCCCCCGAGAGGGAGCAAGCCATAGAATCATAGGATGGTTTGGGTTGGAACGGACATCAAAGCCCAGTTCCAACCCCCTGTCATGGGCTGGGACACCTCCCACCAGACCAGGCTGCTCAAGACCCCATTCAATCTGGCCTTGAACACCTCCAGGGATGGGGGTGGCCACAACTTCCCTGGGCAACGTGTGCCAGTGTCTCACCACCCTCATTGTGAAGAATTTCTTCCTAATGCCTAATCTAAATCTTCCCCCTTCCAGTTTAAAGCTGTTCACCCTTGTCATGTTTCACCCTAGATCTTTGATCTGCTCCTGGGGGGATGTGGCTCCCAGCCCCTGGGACCATTCTCCCTGGGCGAGCTGCCCTGGGCTCAGACCTTCCTCCATGGTACTGGGAGACGTGAACGGGCGGAGCAGCCCTTGGCTGAGTGTGGACCTTGGCTTCCAGCGATCAACAGGAAACGGGAGATGGATTTCTCGGCAAACTCGGCTTTCCATAAACAGTCTGAGGGGCCGACCCGCGACGGCGGGAGCAGCGCAGAGCCAGGGCTGGGCTTTACAGCTGTTTATCACATTTTTCTGCTCTTGTTTCCTCCCAGCTCTGCAGCTCAGCGTTCCTTTCCTCCAGTGCGCAAACCTGGACAGAGCCGAGTGCTGTTGGATGGGCTGCTGCCCTTCCTGACCTGTGCACCCGGGATGCTCCTGCATCAGGTTGGGCAGCATCCTGTGGGTGCTGTGCCCTGCTCAGCCTGGGTGCAATGTGCCAGGGTCCCCCCGCCAACTCCTTCCAGATCTAATCCCAGCCTCTGCCAGTGCCTTTGCTTCAGAGCACTTAACGCAGCTCTGTGGTGTCGGGGCTCTCTGCCCCGGGCCAGCCGTTAGTTAACCAGACCCCACCACCACACAAGCCTCCAATTTCTCGGCAATCAGGACTTAAGAAAACACAAGCTGACCCCGAGAGGTGAGGGGGGACCACGGAGGGGGTGATGCCGGGCTTTCTGCCTGGTTCTCATTAGCAGCAGCTTATTCAGCTCCATCCCTGCTTCCTCATCCCACCCCAGCGAGCTCGGAGGCTCTGGTGTTTCTCAGTGATGGTTTGCCTGTCTCAACCAACCATGAGATGAGCGATTCAGTTGGAAAGCAACCTCCTATCCATCTGTCTATCCCTCCTGACTCTTCCAAATGCCTGCACCCTCTGCAACTGATGCTGGTGTCCCCAGGCACTGATCCTGACCCGAGAGGCAGTGTCAGGGGCTGCCCCGTCCCCAAGGAACAGCGGGGGCTGTGTTTTTGGGTGGCAGAGGTCGGTGTGGGGCAGTGGGGTCAGCTGGCAGCACGAGCCCCATTTTCCAAGCTGAACAAAGGGACTTTCTTCTGGCTCAGGCTTGTGGGGAGCTTGACCCGTCTGGAAACCAAGCTGCCTGCGTCAGAGGCAGACGGTGGCAGGACAGGGGGTTCTTCCAGAGGGCAGGAAAAGTGGTGGCGGTGCTGTGCTGGGGCCCCCGGGGAGCTGCCATCAGGAGCTTTGCAGGGGTGACACCTTGGGACCCTTGTGCCCCGAAGTGCCAGGTTGCCCACACTCTGGTGACAGAAGGATGGAGGACACCCAGGGCTGATGCACGGTCACAGCCTCAGCTCATGATGCCACCACCATGCCAGCAGTGCTGCCAGGCCACCCCGCAAGCCAAGCAACCCCCACCTTTGCAAAATACATATTTTTTTGGCTCTGAAAGGTGCAAAAATGCCCCACAGAAAGGCGAGAGCAGGCACACAGGCAGTTGTTCAAGCAAAGAGTGAGAGACCTGGCACAACCCCAGTTTTGGCAGGTTGGTGTCTGTGGCAAGTGCCAGCTGCTGGCTCCTCCTCACCAGGTACTGCCAGAATCTGCCCACAAAAGTCAACTGTGTGACCCATTAAAACGCAAGCAGCTCCGTGCAGCCGTACAGGCACCGCTGGCGCAGCCGGCTCTGCGTGTTTTGGCACCAAAATGCACATCCTATTTCCACGTGATGAATGTGCGAGAAAATGTGTTTGCCTGCAGAGAGGGAATGTGGATGGGGCTGGGAACAGGGCTGGCAGGAAAGCGGGATGCCTGGATATGGGGCTGGCCAAGCAGAAACGCTGCCTGGGAATGGGCTCTGTCGGACCAGTACCGCATCTGGGAGGAAAGCTTAGTATGTGGGTGTGTTGGTGTGTGAGGATGTTGGGATGTGGAGTGTGTTGAAGCAGAAGGGTTTGATTTTTTTTCATTTTAAATGGCTTTTCTGGTCTCTTGGAATATCAAATGAAATGTTAGCAAAGGAGTAAAAAAAAACAAAAAGGGAAAAAAATCAGCACTAGCCATTCTTTCCCACCCTGAAAAATCCCCTTTTCAGTCACATTTTTTGCTTTTTGTTTGGTTTTCAGCCTCAGCATGAGGCTGTGCCTCAGAGGCTCACACGTCCCCATGCTGTGGCTCTGGCATCCCCAGGCTGCCAGACAGGGATGGCTTTCAGGGAGCAGCGCTGCGGGGACGTTCCCAGCTGGGGATGCGCCAGCGTGTGAGACAATGGCAGCCGCATTGCCTGGTGTTTGGAGGAAGGAGGAAACCTCATTGATGTAGCTCAGTACCCGAATGTTACAGGAGTGCAATCAATCAGTGCCTGATCCTGCAGTGAGGGATGGTCGTGACTGAGAACCGCGAGCTGGTGCTCCCAGTCCTGCATCCCAGTCCTCAGCAGGACTGAGGGGATGGCTCGCACAGGGGCAGGAGGGAATGCACCAAGGGTGATTCGTGCCATCACGCCCAACCTGGCCTAACAACACGGTTGTGCAGTGGGAAGCTCCTGCAAGATTTGCTTTTGCAGCTGTAAATCAAAAGAGGGGCTTGTCTGTGGGAGTTCTCCCAGGGAAGGATGCTTCCAGCTGCTTGGGATTTTTGGGGTTCCACCTGACCTCTCCGTGGATACCAGGGCAGGTGAGGGCTGCGGGTGCCAGAAGTGCAAAGCCACGTGTGTTTCTCTGGCACAATCCCTGCTCCTGCCTGCTCTGCCTGTCCCTGAGCAGCAGCCAGGAAGGATTTGGATCCATATCCCTATTCCCACAGGGAGGCTAATTTACCCCCTTGATTCCCACTTTCTATTCTTTCTAGCACTATCTCGTTTAATTTGTACCCAGTGAGATGTTGGAGCTTGTGGGGCAGTATGGCTGGAGCCATCCCAGCTATAGATGCTGCTGTCCCACACTGGCCACGGCATCCCCTCCCCATCCTTCTCCATCCCCTCTCGCAGTGCAAGGAGCACCCAAGGATGCAGCTGCCAATAATCCCCCCTGGGAGGGTGCTGGGCCAGCCTGCTCCAACCATTGCCCTGTCTCTGCAACTTCCCAGCTCCCTGCCAGTCCCGGGAGCGCCCCGAGCCCCAGACCCCACTGATTAGAAACGTTTAACATTCCACCCAATGCCAAATGGATATTTTATCAACAGGTTGTGTTTTTTTTTTTTCCTGCAGACTATTTTCTTTTCATGAAAACATTAAATGGTCCAAGAGATAAGGAGCAAATTTATAGCAGTTCACACCGAAGCAGCCAAGACACTGGCAAGGAAAAAATGCCTTCCCTCCCACTACCCGCCTTCCCTCACACGCTCCCCACCCTGGCTGCTTCCTCTCATTCTCTCCAAATTCTCCCAACTCCCACGACAAGCTCAGCTGCCCTGTCCCAGCTCTTCCTGCCCCATGGCAGAACTTGCTATGAGGTCACCTATTGAGCTGGGGGCCACAACATCAGGGTGTGCCAGCACAGACCCAGTCACCGTTGCACTGAGGATGCTCATGAGGACTTGATGCAGCCCCGTGTCCAGAACCTCTGTCATGAGGATGGATCGAGGCTGTGCAAAGCCTGCCTTGACTTTAAAATGAGCCAGTCTAAACCCAGGTTGATTTTAGACGTTGGTCTGGGTGAGACCTACAAGCCCTCCCCTTCCCTCCCCCAATAAAGCATCCCTTGTTCCATCCCTGCCTCTGGGAGCTGCTCAGCAAACCAACCCCAGGGCTCACAGAGCTGTAATGTTTAACTTACCAAAATCTGCAATAAATTTTCCTAGCGGCCCCCAATCAGCTGGTCCCCATCCGCCGGCGCTGCAGGTTTACGAGCTCTGAGGATCTATAAAGGTCTTTTTACTGGCTGTGTTTTTTATTTCAAATTAGAGTGTGACTGGATAAACACCGGACAAAGCACCGATTTAGTGGGCACCCAAGACAACACAGGGCTGGGGGCTCAGGGATGGGCTGAGCTGCAGCCCCGAGGGATGGACAACGCGTTCCTTCACCCAGCCACGCTGGGCTGATGTCTTCCCCCCCCCCCCCCCCCCCATCTGAAAATATGAGGACTGGGGAAGGGGAACCCACTTTAGGAGCCCCTGTGGGTGCCGGGGCAGGGGGTGGGCTTGGCTGAGAAGTCCCAGTGCTGAGGGGTTCCCCCAGTTTGGGGAAAACAGAGAACATCGGCAGTCCCTTCCATCTCAATCCCCACTTGAAGGTTTGCCACCAGGTGATGTCCTCTCCTGTCCAGAAGGCTGAAGCCAATATCTCTTCTGTGGGAATAAGGGAGGGATGCAATGCCAGAGACTCCCCAAATTCCAGAAATGCCCCCAAACCACAAGGAGGTGGACAATGGGATCAGCAGAGAGTGGTGCCAGCCACCCTCTATGTCAGGAACCAGGAGGTGTCCCTTCCCTGCTTGCAAAAGTGGTGGCATCCCCAAGTGCCATGGAGGGAAGATGGAGAAGAGAAACAGCATGAGACTACCCAATACGGATATTTGTCAGCCTCTCCTGCTGGCATTTTGCTCCCAGGAATACTCTCATGTCCTCAGGGTGTAGGCAAGGTGGGGAACACGACCCAGCTCTCCCCAAGCCCTCTCTGCCACTGCTACTCACGGCTCCCAGGGACTGTGGGGCTCTAACATGTCCCAGTCTGTTTGGGGTTCTCAGTTATAGGGCCAGATCCCCACCTTTCATTGCAGGGACCTTCAGCATGCCCCAGAAACAGGGACACCCCTTTCCTGGCCTCGAGTTCATGGGGATTGGCAGGACAAAATCCTGCAGGGGGGTGATTCTGCTGGAGCCAAGCACTTTTCAGACTGTAATTAAGGCTTCCCCCCGCCCTGCAGGAAGGGGGTACTGGGACAGGAGGGCCAATTGCTGCCACCTCCAGCCCCCCAGCACAGACACCGTGCCCCAGCTCTGAGCGCGGGGCCGCGCTCCCACCCGCTGCGAGCGCTTGAAGAACATAGGTGGTTAATGCCTTCAGCATGTATGAAATATCCCATATGCTGGGAAACAAAAGGGGCTCTGTGCTATTAAAGTTTCATTTCCCCACTCCCCTCCTCCCGCCCCTCTCCCCCCAGTACACCCTGCCCTGCGCCGCGCGCCTGCAGGAGAGCAGGAGACGAGACCTGGACGCTGCCGGTCCCCAGCTCCTGGCCAGGGGTCCGGGCATGGCGAGGAGGCCGTGGGCTTGAACCCCCCCGACCTTGGTTGGAGGGCATGGAGAGGAGAGAGCTTTGCTTCCCAGTGGGAGAAAAGGGAAGAGGAAAGAGGTAAGCGTGGTGAGTGTGAGCATCTCTGGGCTTACCGGAGTTGCCCTGTGGTCATCCCAGCAGGATGGTGGCCAGGGACAGCACGGGGGAAGAGTGGTGTCACAGGACATGCTCCTCCCGCACAAGAATGAGGATGGAGGGACCTCTGGGTGGAGGTGGGCTTTCCTGAGAATCCTGGGGTGTTTTCCCCACGATGGGGGCTCTCTTGGCTCCTCGGTCCTGCCCGGGACAGGGCAGCATCCTCCTGCCAGCACTCAGCCTGCCTTTGCCTGGGTTGTCCTTGGGAATTCTAGAAGGGAGCAGACCTTTCCCCAGGAACACCGGGAGCCACTGGGGAGAGGATGAGCTGTGGGACTGCACCAGAGAGGAGAAAAGCAGGGGGAAGAAGAGGGTGACAACCTTGTGAATGGGGGAAGCCAGGCACCCCACCAGTGTCCCGTCGCAGGAACAGCTCTTCCTTGCAGCTGTGTCCAAGCGGTTTTCTCCAGCAGCTCCCCTGGCTGCAGGCACTGGTTCCCTGGGCTCCCGAAGGGGTTAAGAGAGGAGAGGAAAAGCGGAGAAAGAAAACAGAGGGTTGGGAGAGAGAAGCTTGGTCAGGGGCTGTTTGCACTGGCTTGGCTGTGTCCTCGGCGTGTTTATTCCTACTGCACAAGCACTTTTGCCAGAACGAGAGTCTGACTGCTGAGCACACACACACACACACACACACACACACTGCTGCTGTCGCTCGCGCATGCATAGCCCCATCCCAAATGCTTCCTAGTCGCACCCTTCCTCTCCCACCTCCTGCACATTTCCCTCCGCATCGCGAACGGCACGGGGACCCCTCCGAGCCGAGCGGCAGCGCTGCTCTCCTGCCTCGCCTGCCCCCACCCTGCCTGTCACGGCCGGGCTTGCAGCCTTGGGCGAGCCGGGAGGGAGCAAATCTCGTGTCCCAAGGCCACCAGTGCACTGTGCCACTGGGGCCAAAGCCTGGGAACAGGCATGTGCTGGGGTTTGGCTGCTTTCCTGGGCTGGAAAGAAAACAACCCCTTCCCCGTGATGATCTTTGTTTCTCGTGAACCGTCCCTGAGCGCTGCCCATGGGGCTTGGAGGGGCCAGACTCGGCGCTTGGGTGCACTTAGTCCTTGTCTTCTCACTAAGTTGTTAAATGTCTTTTATCTTTTGGAAGAGGGAAGATTTAGATTAGACACTAGGAAGAAATTCTTCACAATGAGGGTGGTGAGGCACTGGCACAGGTTGTCCAGGGAAGGTGCGGGTGCCTGGAGGTGTTCAAGGCCAGGTTGGTTGGGTTTTTGAGCAGCCTGGTCTGGTGGGAGATGTCCCTGCCCATGGCAGAGCATTGGAAATGGATGGACTTTAAGCTCCCTTTCCACCCAAACCATTCTATGATTCTATGATCCTTGTCCTGGCGGTGCCCAGGCTGTTTGTGTCCATCCTTTCTCTCAGATTCCATCCTGTCTTTCTGAGATCGGAACTGGCATCAGAGGGGCTGTGGGTGCAGGAGCTGGCAGGGAGCAGCTCCCCCTCTCTTAGCAGCACAGTCCCATTCCCATCCACCTCCTCCAGGCATCAGGGATACCCGTGGGGAGGATGGGGCTGCTGAGTCTCAGCAAACCTCAGCTGAGCCACTCGGCTCTGCCGTTGACCTTGCATCTACATGTTGGCAGGTTGAGTGCCAACATGATCCCTGCAGCCCCAGGTCATGGCCCTTTGTTTGCCTGCTTGGGGGAAGCAGGGGTGCTGCAACAGCAGCAGCCACAGCTCTGAAATCATGAAAACTCTGAATGGTTTCGTTTGGAAGGGATCTTAAAGCCCATCCAGTTCCAACCCCCCTGCCATAGGCAGGGACACCTCCCACCAGACCAGGCTGCTCAAAGGCCCATCCAACCTGGCCTTGAACACCTCCGGGGGGGGGGGGGGTATCAAAACTTCCCTGGACAACATGTGCCGATGTCTCACCACCCTTATCCTGAAAAATTTCTTCCTAATGTCTAATCTAAAACTCCCCCATTCCAGTTTAAAGCTGTCCCTCCCTTGTCCTGTTATCCAGACTCTTTTAAATGTCCCTCCCCAGCTTTTCTGGAGCCCTTTCAGTACTGGGAGGCTGCTCTGAGGTCTCCCCCAGAGCATTCTCTTCTTCAGGCTGAGTAACTCCAACTGTCTCAGCCTGTTCTCATAGTAGAGGTGCCCCAGCCCTCGGATCATCTTTGTGGCCTCCTCTGGACCCAAATCAGGCAGTGGCTCATGCTTTGCTGGCCCCCGGGATGGCTCAGGAATCTCGACAGTCCCTGGACCCTGGAGGGCTGAGATGCTCTGCCTTGTCACTCATCCCAGCTCAGGCAGCCCTGAATGCACAGAGGTTGCTTAAACTGGCTTTTCGAGCCCCTGTGGGGTTTTCTGCTTAGTTAATGGGTCATGTTTTATGTCTGCTGAAGCTGAGCTTGCCGGGGCAAATACAGCTGTGGGATGAGACTTAACTAACGTCTCTGCGGGGTGAGCCCCAAACCTGCTGCAGAGTGAGCCCCAACCCCACTGCAGGGTGAGACCCAACCCGACTGTGGCGTGAGCCCCAGCCCTGCTGCGGGAGGCTGTCCTGCCCTCCCCACCCACACAAGTTTCACAATCCACCAGCAGGAGCTCTGACAGCCAGGAGTGACCCTAAACCCACTGTGCTCACCTCCAGGAGTGGGATTTTATTTAATCAGTGAGCATTCGTCATCACCCCCCAGCAAATGTTGGGCGTTATTGCTTGGGCAAGGCGTGAAGGCACAGCCATGCCAGCCCTCCCTCTGGCATCTGCTGCTGGGTGTGGGAACCTGCTGAGCCTGTGGCTGTGCCGCCAGAGCTGTGCCCTTGTGGTGGGTACCAAAGGCAGGGCAGGCAGTGCTGTGTAGAACCCAGGGGCTGGGAGCTGCCTGTGCCTGGCTCACCAAGCCAGCTCACAGCACCACAGCAGCTGTGGGGAGAGTTGTGCTGTGGTGCCAGCCAGACCCCAACTGGTGTCAGCATCCCTGCCCTGCCTTCCCTTGGCCAACAGCCTTGGCTCCGAGTGTGCCAGGGTCTGGAAAGAGCCTCTGGTTCATCAGCCTCAAGCACACGCAGGTTTATAGCAGCGGGGGGTGGGTTTGGTTTCCTCAGCCCAGCTGTCACCAGTCCAGAGCTTGGTCTTTAAGGCTGTCTTCTCTCACAGACCTCCCTGGTTTTACATTTCATCTGAGCTTTGAAAAGGTTGAGGTGCAGTTTCGTCCCTGGCTTCCCACAGCGATCTGCCAGGGCTCCAGCTGACTGCCTTGTGTCCCCAAGCAGCAGTGGCCAGGGGTCCTTGGGGACAGCCACCCACCTCGGTGGCATGTTGGGCTTGCACTGGGTTGCAGCTGGTGGGATCTGAGGTCTCCAGTGCTCAGCACACCTGGTTCTTTGCTTCCCAAAACTGTAACAGCCAGGCTGAGGCTGTCCTCACCCCAGGGATGCAGCAGCTGAAGCTGAAGTTCAGATCTGGCCTTGCAGAGACCAAGATAAGCAAAAGGCAGGAGAATAGTCTGGGATCTGCCTTGTGCAGGGCTGTACCGTGCAGCTGGGGCACGGGCACCTCCTGGGATGTTCTGGATGAAACCCCCAGGTCACTGGACCCCATAAAGAATCATGGGAAGAGTGCAGAATAACTTCAGGACACAGAAAGGCTGAGCAGGGTCAGTGTTGCTCAGCTGGAGCTCACAGGCTGATGTTCAGTAGATGCAAAGCTCCATGGAGACCCAGGGTTTGTCAAAGCCCCCCACTGGCCTGGGGCTGGGAGGTGATTTGAACAGTGGAAGGAAAGGCATGGGTTATGCTGAGCACCATAACGTGACAAAAAGCACCTCTGGGAGCCAAGGCAGTGGAGCTGGTGCAGACACCCACTGGGGCTTGGTATGGGATGTTCATGCTGGGATACAAAACGCATTTCACACCGAGTCCAGCCCAGCCTGCACTGTGCTGCCATCCAAGGGATCAGCATCCCCTCCAGCCCCATCCTCCACCCCAAGCTGCTCTCAGCCTCCTAGAGCAGAGAGGTGAGCTCCTCGGGGTGACTCCTGTCCTCTCCCTGAATGGCAGAGGGACAAGCCGAGGGACCGTGCCAGCAATCATGCAGTGGTGCAAAGGGATGCAGAGCAATGCAAAGGGATGCAGAGCAGCTTCCAGCGTGGGGTGGAGGAGGGAGGGTACATGGTCCAGCTGTCTGAGATGCCACTGTCCTCCCTCCTCCTCTTCCCTTGCTCCGCTCACCATTTATTCAGAACAACTCCTCTGGTGCCCCGCAGCCCCCGTGTTGTCCTCAGGCTTCTCTCCTGCTGCTTCTCCCCACCAGCTGTGGGCAGGGTATGAGGGCACAGCTGGTGTGCCAGAACTGGCAGCCCCTTGGCCTCACAGGCAGCCCAGGGCACTGGGGACCACAAGGGTTGCACGGGGACACTCAGGAATGCTGTTTTTTCCATTCTAGTTTCAGTCAAGGTAGTAAATCAGCCCTGCAAAAGGCTTTTGTTTTCCCCAGCACGCTGCCAGTCGCTCTGCCTGCCAGTCCCTGCCTCCCCTGCTGGGGCCAGGATGTGGCCATCCTTGCCCTTGCTCCCAAGACTTGCTCCAGGGACAGGGTCCGTCCTAGCCCAGTGAGGCTGGGGACACCTCATGCCAAAGGAAGCAACTCCATCCCATTCCAGTTTCCATACACCTCTTCCCTGGGCACTGGACCCCCACAGAAGAGCCTTCCCTCCATCCATTCTGCACAGCCTGGCTGCATCCCTCCCATTGCCATCCCCTCTCTGCTGGAAGCTGTCCTGCTTTCCCCTGGGGGATGCTGGGATGGCACAGGGTGACACCGAGCTGGCCCTGCAAGGCTTTGGGGTTTAGCACTGATGTCCTGATGCAGGGGGCATCACCCCACAGGCAGCTCAGCTGTGCCTCCCCCAGTGCACAGCTCAGGCCAGGTACCTGAGAGGTAGATATTGGATTGTAAGGGGTAAGAGAGTGTCTGGGCACAGGGTGACCCAGGCTTGGCTCCAAATGCTGCTGGGTGACAGCTACACTGCAAAGAAATCTCCCTTATCAGTGGGTGAAGGCAGTGCTGCCTTAAAGAAACATGGGACCCCCGAAGGAGTGTGGTTGCCCTTTGGGGATGCTGCAGACCCAGACTCGTTGCCCTGTGTGGTGCCACAGAAGGCGACAACAGGACAAGTTTCACCCCTGGCTTCCGTTAGGGATCTGCCAGGGCTCCAGGTGACTGTCCCGTGTTCCCAGGAAGCAGTGGCCACGGGTCCTTGGGGACAGCCACCCGCCTCAAATGCACCGTGGACTTGCACTGGGGGAAGGTTCCCACCTCCTCCAAGGGGACATTCAGCTGCTGGCACGGGAAAGGTGTGAAGATCCCCAGCTGCACACATCGCGGTTGGGCTATTTTGGAAAGGGACTGAGCCGATCTTGTGACCGGAGCTGGGGACTGCAAGTCTGGACAGCAGGGTCCTGCCTGAGTGACAGCGACCCACTGCGTGACCTCAGGGAAACCTGAGAGCCTGCACTGTGCCCGCGACAGCTTTCACACCCCCTCCCACCCCCTATCCTGGCTTGTTTAATGATGATGAAAACCAAGCATTGGGCAGGGAAGTGGCTGGGGACAAGGCAGGGAAGCAGGGACAGAGCCCAAGCTTGCAAATTTGACCCCTACCCGATGGCATCATTATGGCTGGCCCACCCACAGTCCCCAGGGCTGTCCTGGAATTGCATCTCATTTTTTTTATGGCTGTGTTACCTCCTGCCCCTGCGTTGTGGCTGGGACAGGACCAGCCCAGGCCCCCATGGTCCCCCAGGTCCCCCAGCTGGGGAGCTACGGGCAAGCAAGAGATGAAGACTTTGTGCAGGCCCTGTCTCCCCCAGCTCAGCAGCCTGAATGCCAGCAACGCCTGCCAAAAATATTTGTGTGGGAGGTGGAAAGTTAACTTTAGTTTTCCTTTTTTTCAATGGTGGGGGGGTGGCAGGGTGTGAGAAAGGCAGGCGGGGCGGGGGGGCGCTATGCATCACCCTCCAACGAGTGGGCAGGGAAAGATAGCTGAGCAAAAGGTCTCTCTGCTGCCAGATTTCAGCACTTTGTGAATTGAAGGATTTTTTAGTTATTATTCTTCCCTCCCTTGGCACAATTTTGCAGCTTCTCATAGGGACTCGCTGCTGCTGGGGAGCAGGAGGTGCTTCCCTGGGTGGGCAGCAGCTTGTTGGGGTTGAGCTTGGTGCAAGTACCCTTCTTGAGCATTGATTGCTCCCTGGTTTAGTGCTGTGCCCCTGAAATGGTCTCTGAAATGACTCTCAAGACCCTCTACAGCCTCATTTTGCAGACAGGGGTGTGCACAGGTGGGGGATTCAAAGTTTTGTGGTTGTGGCTGGTGATGCTGCTCCTCTTTGCTGGCGCAATGATGCACCTGGGCCATATATACCCATCCTACCTGGCCGGTCTTCTAGCAGACAGGATCAGCCCCACAGCAGTTGCTAGAGATGCACATTACCCATAAATATTCCCTTCCTGTGCTGCTTGCAGAGCCCAGGAGCTGGGTCCCATGGGGAAGGCAGCTCCACCACCGTTCTGCTGCGGTGCCAGGCCCAGACGGGTCCCCAGGGAGGCTGCAGACGTGTGGCTCAGTATTTCAGCAGCGTGGGCAGACCCATCCCCGCAGTTGTGTCCTCAGGGAACGCTGCTGTTCAGGTCTCACCGAGGAGGGGTTTGCCTGGGGAACACCAGGATCGTGGGCGCCCATCCCCAGGATAAACCCATCTACGAAGAGTGCTCCCAAAATGGAAGGGGGTGGCATTGGGAGAAGGTTTTCAGGTTGGTACGGGCTCGCCTGGCAAACTGTCAAGGCAACAAGGACAGGCAGGAATCATGATGCCCAAGAAACCTTCTCCCTGTGGATGGCGTGAGGGGGTGGGAGCGTGGAGGCTGCAGAACCCCCTGAGACGATCTCTGCTGACCTGCGCTGGGGCTGTTTTCAGCCACTTTCTCTTTGTCCTCATTTGAGATAAGCCAGCTCCCACAACTTGCCATGTTTCTAAGGAAAGATGTGGGTGGCTTCCTGCAACTATTGGGGCCTGGAGTTACGTAAAGAGCAGGGTGAGATTCCTTTTTCAGAGAGAAACATTGCAATTTTCCCCCCAGGATCTCTTTGCAAATCCGTGTTGAATAATTGCAGCAGAGCAAGGCAGGAGGAAGGATTTCAGAAAGGGCAGAAGATTTCCTTTGGGCATTCTCAAAAAAATGCAGCCTTGTGTTTGGGAAATGCCCAAGTGCCTGTTCGGCAGCAAAGCGTTCACTGGTAGTTTTCAAACCTGCCTTCATTTCCAAAATAACCTTATGAAGGATGGGCAGTTTGTAGAGAAGCTGTGTGAGCCCCAGCTGAAGGTGCAGGGTCTATTCCTGCCGGAGCTGAACCCACAGCACTGACCTAGTGCATTTCATTATTTCACTGAAAAATCTTGCAGTAGCTCAGGGAGGGGTTTGGGTTGAGCAGAAATGTCTTTTCCCCCTCCGCTGGCTGTTAGAACCATAGAGTGCTTTGGGCTGGAAGGACCTTAAAGCCCATTTCACCCCCCCTGCCATGGGCAGGGACACCACCCACCAGACCAGGCTGCTCAAAGCCCCATCCAACCTGGCCTTGAACACCTCCAGGGATGGGGCAGCCACAGCTTCCCTGGGCAACCTGTGCCAGGGCCTCACCACCCTCATTGTGAAGAAATTCTTCCTAATGTCTAATCTAAATATTCCCCCTTCCAATTTAAAGCCATTTTCCCTTCGTCTTATCCCTCTAGACCCTTGTAAAAAGTCCCTCCCCAGATTTCCTGCAGCCCCTTTCAGTACTGGAAGGCTGCTCTAAGATCTCTCCAGAGCCTTTTCTTCTCCAAGCTGAACAACCCCAACTCTCTCAGCCTGTCCTTATAGGAGAGGTGCTCCAATCCTTGTATCATCTTTATGGCCTCCTCAAGACCTGTTCCATCACTTCTACACCTTTATGTTGGGGATTCCAGAACTGGACACAGGACTCCAGTTGGGGGTCTCACAAGAGCAGAGTAGAGGGGGACAATCCCCTTCCTCTCCCTGCTGGCCACACCGCTTGTGGTGCAGCCCAGGACACCGTTGGTTTCTGGGCTGGGAGTGTACATTGCTAGCTCATGTCCAGCTTCTCATCAACCAGCACCCAGAAAATCCCTCATGACCCATGTGCCGTGGGCTCTGGGTCTCGCAGCAGCAGCGATGCCCCAGCAGGCACTGCCCTGGGACTCAGCCTTGCAGCGAGCAGGGCAGGGCAAGGCTGCGCTGAGCGGCTGCGGAGGACTCACGGCACAGGAATTTCACCCCCTACGCTGTAACGCGCATCCTGCTCCGGGAGCGATGACATCCCCCTCTCCCAGCTGACACCTCGCCTCTTGACTGTGTCTCTGCGTGCGTTCGTCATTCAGCAGGATTTATGCTCGGCAGAAGGGAAGCGGCTCTGTCTGCGCTTGTCCTGGCGCCGCGTGAGTCACTCAATGGTTAAACATGGCTTTGTTAGCTGGATGCTGGGAATTTCAGTTTCCAGAGGGATGGAAATGGGAGCCAGGGCTCCTGCTAACCCTGAGCAAAGCCGCATCTGCAGGGAACGTGTTTCTTCCCCGAATGCCCCCACCTTCTGAGCAACTGCTGCCCCCCAGCACTGGTGAAAAAAAACAGGGGGCTCTGCAGTGATTCTCCCCCTCTGCTCCACTCCTGTGAAAACCCTGTTGGAATTGTGTGTCCATTTCTGGAATCCTCAACATAAGAAGGATGTGGAACTGTTTAAAAAGATCCAGGGAAGGACTATGGAGATGATGCGAGGGCTGCAGCACCTCTGCCGTGAGGACAAGCTGAAAGAGTTGAGGTTGTGCAGGCTGGAGAAGGGAAGGCTGTGGGGAGACCTTAGAGCAGCCTCCCAGTACTGAAAGGAGCTGCAGAAAAGCTGGGGGAACATTCTACAAGGGTCTAGGGTGATAGGATGAGGGGGAAACAGCTTTAAATTGGAAGGAGGAAGATTTAGATTAGACATTAGGAAGAAATTCTTCACAATGAGGGTGGTGAGGCACTGGCACAGGTTGCCCAGGGAAGTTGCAGATGCCAAGCACTGTGCTCCAGCCCTGGGCACAGCCCCTGGGGTGAGGATGGTTGGACAAGGGTCATGGGGCACTGGGGGATCTGCTGGGGCAAGGAACTTCTCATATCTCAGGGGGTCTTTCATTGTGGAGAGTGGTGCTGGGGCTGGAGACCAGGTTGGGGACACTGGGAGTTACTCGGCTGGCTGTGGCCAGAGGAAATCAATGTATGCACAAGCATCCTCAATGCTCCCCCTTCCCTTCACACAGGTCTATAGACGCTGCTCCTCTGCCTGCCTGGACAAGAGAAATTCCTGCAACGTCCTCCTTGCCTACGTGTGTCTTCCAGGCAGATCCCTGCAGTTTGGTCTCTGAAAGCTGCCCACTCCCACAGCACCCTGCCTGGTCCTCCTGCCTGCAAGAGGAGTAAAGCTAGGCTTGTGCCCAGCACGTGGCCATCTGCCCCCTGGGATGCTGCCCGTGCTCTGATGGGGGAGCCAGTCCCCCAGTGATGCAGAGGGGTTTTGAGAGGCCGTGGAGTGTGAACAAAGGAAAGCAGCAAAGATGCTGAAGGCATCACTCCGGCAGCCCTGCCTGCACACCCAGCCCTGCTGCCCCACAGCCAGCAAGGCTGTGCATGACCCGTGTGTCTGTGGGGTGGCTAAGGGGGACGCTGAGGGGGACACTGACTGCTGGCAGGAGAGAGGGAGCAGAGGAGGGCAGAGGTGCTGTCAGCTCCGGGATGCTCCTGCCTGCGAGCCGGCCAAGCAGCAGGGATGGACGGGGCCACTGGGAGGCGAGGAAAGCCGGAGGTACCAGCAGAAGCCTGGGGGACTCAACGGGGACATGCGAGGTGCCACATTGGATGGCAGCAGCCTGGCCTCAGCGACTGAGCCTGCAGCCCCCCCAAAATGCCCTGGCTCTGCTTCAGAGCTGCCTGCCCCAGCAGCCAGCCCCAAGGCTGACTCCAGCCAGGAGTGGAAAGTGGTAAAGATCCAACGGGTCCTCATCGACCCCATCGTCGAGCCAAGGAAAGTGGGTAAGAGAAACCCCCTTTGGCCACCATCCTGCACCCCAAAAAGAAAAGTTGTGATCCCAGTGCCGGGGCTGCCACTGCCCAGCATAGCTGTGGGAACAGCCAGCTCTTCTCAGGGCAAGACCTCCACTGGGTTAGAGGTCCCGGTCTCCTGGCAAGCTGCTGGGACTTTTTTAGCTTGAGATGATCTCTCTGGCCTTAAAAATAAGAAAGAATCTGTGGCTTTTCTCAGGAGGGGGGTGGGAAAGTAACAGTTGGGTTCCTGTGGTCTCTAAGAATGCAACTGAACCCCAAGAATGACACAAGTGGGGTGGGTTTCCTGGTCCTCACCCTGGCCTTGAGGCTCATTGGGGCCCTGCTAAAAGGGGGTGATCAGGGCCAGCTCCTGATGTGCTGCATGGGACAGGGACAACCTCTCTCCAGTCAGCTGGGGTGGGGATGTCCAAGCATTTGTTACGTGGCTTGGGACCATCTTGCTTTCAGCCCCTGGTTTGCAAATTCAGCACATTATTTTAGGCTGTGTGGTTCCTACAATGCTCTCTGCCATCACCTCACTTGACAGCCCTGTTTCACAGCCATTCTTCTCTGTGACTGTCCCTTCGCCACAGTGACACAATTTCAAGCACAAGATCTAGAGTTACCACGGCCACTCCCACACCCTCCCCAGAGAGATGCTCCCACAGGATTAGACCCATCCTTTTACAGGCATCAAACCCATTTTTAAACCCCGTTTCCACCCTTCTTTCTATTTTGCTCCTGCCCAGCTGTTATCTCAGCTGTCACACGGCGCCGAGGCAGGTGTGTCACTGTCCCCATGAGATGGTGTTACTGATGCTGCTTCTCTGCTCAGAGCCTGGTTTTCCCAAAGCAGCCCCTGGACTGAGGAGAGACAGAGCTGCCTGGGGATGCTCAACATGAACCTGGTCTCCAGAATCCATTCTCTACTTTTTTGGGTTGTCAGACATCCTCAAAGACAGTGGCTCCCTGGATGGGATGAGGGCTGGGAAGCTCAGCCAAGCTCCTTGGCTCACTGCTGCCCTAGCAGCTCCTCCGGCCATATGGGCGTCATGTTTCAGCACCCAGCACGCAAAGCAGAAGGACCCAAATAGTCTTCCCACTTCTCACCCTACCCTGGGGATGGCAGATCTGTGGTGGGGAAAGGTCAGGCCTGATTCTGTCCAGACTCAGCATTTTCCTAAGCTGCGTCGCCATCCAGCACTTTTGCTGCCAGCCTGGAATTTTAAAGTAACTCAACAGGTTTGTTGGAAAGAGTTTGTCTGTCCCGCTTCCTCCTCCTCTGAGTGAGATCACCACCAGCCACTGCCTGCGGGACCCGTCAGACTTTCCAGAACCTCCAGGCAGGATGTTGCTGAGGGTCCTGAGTGCCTGCAGCAGTGCCAGGACCTTGCAAAAAGCCTGCAGGTTTGTGAAGGAGAGGCTTGGTTCGGAGCAGGGACCGTGGCAGAGGAAGGGCAGGTCCCCACACAGGTGGCACGGGGGCTGCCTCTGCAGCAGGGTGCTCGGAGGAGCAACCCCAGGAGGTGTCAGGGATTTGTTCCTCTTCTCCTTATCTGGCTGGAGATACAGGAATCTCCATCCCCTGCAGCTCCTGCAAGAGAAAGGGATGCATCCATCTGCACCCAAAATTGTGCAGGGGTGGCCTTAAGAGCTGCGAGCCAAGTGGGTGCAGACCCACCCAGGCAGGTCCCGGGTGCCCCTTTGGTCCCTGTCCAGTAGCCCAAGGCTGCTCCCAAATATCCGGCACAGCGGCCCAGGCTAGTTGGTACCTCTTGGGGCAGGCTGGGGAGCCCCGGGTAGAGGCAGAGGCTCAGAGATGGTGGAGGCAGGACTGGTTTCTCTGTCTGGTGTGCAAATAAACGGAAGGTTACACTCCCCAGGGGCTGCCAAGCCAGCGCCAGTCTCCCTCAAAAACCAGAAAAGCACAAAAAAGCAAAGAGTGTCAGGAAGAAAGGAAATTAGAAAGGCAAAAAATAAAGCCAAGAGCTCATCCTGCGGTGTGGACCGGCACGGGAAGGAGGTGAGGCTGGTCCCACGGCTGGCAGTGCCCAGGAGCTCTGCAGGGTGGTGGAGGTGGGAGGTGGTGCTGGCTCACTGGGAATCATCTTACTTAAGGCTGTGGTGTCTCTGCTGCTGGGAGCAGCTCACTCCTGGTAGAGGGCTTTCTGTGCTCTTCCCATCAGGGTGATGACGCCCGTGCTGGATTTTTGCCCAGCCCTAAGTACCCCAGCTCTTTAGGCACGGGGAAACCAGCAGCAAGGGGAGGCTCTGCTGCCCTACCAGTGTCTGGAACTGCAGGTCCCCAGCAGTGTTGGGAAGAGGGAAAGGGAGTGAGGGGTGGGATAAAGGGGAAGCTCAGGGATGGGGTAAAGGGACACGCAGAGCTGGGCAAGGGGGATATGAAGGGCTGGGTAAGGGGATGTGCGGGGATGGGAAAGGGAGATGTGCAGTGATGGGTAAGGGAGATGTGCAAGACTGGGTAAGGGGGAATGCTGCAGGATGGAGTAAAGGAATATGCAGGGCAGGGGTGAGGGGATGCGGTGAGCTGAGTAAGGAGGACGTTCAGGGCTGGGTAAGGGAAATGTTCAGGGCTGGGTAAGGGGGATGCCCTAGGATGGAATAAGGGAATGCACAGGGCAGGGGTAAGGGGATGCCCTAAGATAGAACAGGGGGATGAGCAGGGATGGTTAAGGGGGTACAAAGAGCTGAGTAAGGGGGACGTTCAGGGAAAGAATGTCCCAGGATTGAGTAAGGGGATGTGTAGGGCTGGGTAAGGGGTTGCCCCAGGATGGAGTAGAGGATTGCACATGGCAGATAGGGGATGGTCCAGACTGGATAGGGGTGATGTCCCAGCATGGAATGAGGGGATGTGCAAGGGATGGGTAAGGGGATATCTAAGGTTGGAATAGGGGGATATGCACGGCATGATAAAGGGATGCCCCAGACTGGATAGGAGGGATGCCCCAGGGTGGGGTAAGGGAATGCCCTGGCTGAGGGGGTGCTCCGGTGAGCTCAGGGCAGAGCCAGCCGGTGCCGTGGGGCTCGTGCGGGCCGGTCTGTCGGGCGGAGCGGGCAGGGGCAGGGCTGCGGGACCCGAGGGCGGAGCTGCCGCAACTTTCCTGCCCGCCGCCTCCTCCCCGGTGCAGTCGGGCTGCGAGGGGCGCCGGCACCGGAGAGCGGGTAGGAACGGGGCTGGGGGGGCTGCGGGACCGGAGGGGCAGGGAGCGGGGAGGGGACAGGGGTACAAAGGGATGCCGGGATCCAGGGATGTGCGGGGATGTCGAGGGCTGGCAATGCACGGGGGGCTGAGGTGCATGAGGGTCTGGAGGTGCAGGGGTGTCTGGGGGTGTCTGGGGGTGCACGGGGTTCTAGGGGTGCATGAGAGTCTGGCAATGCACGAGGGTCTGGGAGTATGGGGAGGGGTCTGGGGTGCATAAGCGTCTGGGGGTACAAAGGGGTCGGAGGGGTGAAGGGGGATCTAGGGGGTGCAGGGGGATCTGGGGATACAGGGGAGTCCGGAGGTGCGTGAGAGTCCAGGGTGCATGAGGGTCTGGGGGTGCAAGGGGTCTAGGGGTTCTCGCCCAGCCTCCCCCCATGGGGTGCTGATGCGGGGCAAGAGGCTGGAAGGTGGAGCCACAGACAGCCCGGGTGGGCGGGAGGTCAGGGCTGAGCAAGGGTTTTCTCTATATTAAAATTAGCCAGGTGGGTGTCTGTTCCCTCTGCCCACGGCCGGGGGTCCGGTGTGGGGCGTGGGAGGCATTGTGGGGGGATGTGGGGGAGTCTCAACAGGTTGGCACCTCCTGGCTCTGCGAAGCGTCTCCCCATGCAGTGTTCCCTGTCCCCCCCCAGCAGGGACATGATCTCCCCTGGCCCTGCCACCCCGCGCTGGAGACACGAGGTCTGCTCTTGGCAGCCAGCGGGATGGATCCCTTACGGGTTGTGCAAGGGACGGGCAAAGGCCCTGTTTCATCCCCCTCCCCGCTCTGTCCATCCAGTGGGGATGAGCCAGATGACCTTCTCTCACCATGCCAGCGCCTCCCGCTCGTGGCTCCAGCCGGGCAGGGCTGTCACCGGGGCCCTGGCAGCCCGGGACGTTTGACAGATTGTCCAAGCACCGGCAGGTGTAGTGGGGCTGGGACTCACCTGCCCGGTGGGATGGGGTTCCCATGGTACCCAGCCATGGGATGGGCTGGCTCTGCTGTGCGCTGAGCGGATGGATGGCAGGGCAGCCTGGAGGAGGTTTGCTCAGCTCCAGCCTCCTTTTGCAAAGCTAAAAGCTTAATTTTGGCTGGCTGGGGGAAGCTTCTTCTGCTTTTGCAGTAGCGATGGCCACTTCTTCACCAGTGTAGGTGCATACAGGGCTGGGGCTGCTCGCTGCATCCTCTTGGCTTGGTGTGTCCCCAGGAAGCAGGGCTGGGGCAGCCAACCCCTATTAAAGAGCAAAAACCACTCCAACCTCTTCTCCTGCTCCCCCAGGGTGGCAGATTTGCCCTCCAGGGCTTGGTGCTTGGAGACTGTTGGGTGATTTGCATAGAATCATAGAATGACCTGACTTGGAAGGGACCCACAAGGATCATCGAGTCCAACTCCTGTCCCTGCACAGGACAACCCCAACAGTCACCCCGTGTGTCTGAGGGCATTGTCCAGATGCTTCTGGAACATTGTCAGGCTTGAATATTTTGTCCTGAATATTTTCAGGAGGATTTGGGTGCTGGGCACGGCGGGGACAGGGCTGCGAGCCGAGAGGAGCATGGGGAAGCAAACAGCTCCAAATCCAGCAAAGCCCCTGTGAACAGAGCACAGGGAAAACTTGCAAGCGCATCGAATTTTCTCTCTGTGCCAGATTTTGTCACTGGCAGAGGCGCCTGTGAAGAGAGGCCCTGCATGGTGTGCCTTGCCAAGCAGGGAAAGCAGCTCCCACCACAGCACCCACCACTTCAGCTGGGACTTTTCAAGTCTGCAGGACCAGCGTGGATGAAAGCTTCGTGGAGATTTTGTGTCTGGACTATAGGAGGGCTGGAAGCTGGGAACAAGGCAGAAAATTGTCATATTTTTATCCTTATGTTTGAATCATATCCGTTTCTAGCCAGCTCAACTGCCTGTCTGCACTGCCCTCCTTGTTTTCCCAGCAGCAGATTATTTGGGATAACTGGGAGCTGCAGGAAAGAGCAGACTCAAATGTGTGCGAGTTTGTGCACATTGCAAAAAATCCTGCACAGCTGTAGTTGGGGCAAGAGGCCAGTTGGCTTCTCTGCCAAAAACCTGCTTACATTTCCTCGGTGTTCAAAGCCCTCAATGTTTGGGTGAAAACACCAGACCCCCCTCCCCAGCACCCCTGGCTGTGGATGTGCGTTCGGGTCGCGGCAGGGAGGTGGCGAGGCGGCAGCGTGCGTCTCTCCAGAGATGAAGCTTGTCTTGGTTTCGTTCTTGGTTTTGCTGGTGGGATTTTGCCAGCTAGAGGCACCGTTTGGGTTGACCCACTGCAACCCAAGAAATGGTTAGAAAGGGGGGAAGCACCTGTGAGTTACAAAGGGTGACTGCTGCGCTGCACGATGGTGGATTTGGGGTTCCTGGTCCATGCTCTGCCCAGCACTGGACAGACCTGGGGCCAGCGGGTGGTCCAGTGGGACATCCTCAGCATTATCCTGCAAGCTGGCCTAGATGGGCTGCAGTGTTGGGATGGTCGAGCATCCAGACAAGAGCAGGCTAAGGATAGATTTTGGAGTCACCTACCAGCCTCGAGTCCAAGATTCCATGTGCCCTGTTGCATCCAGCTGTACTCCCGGGGACTCAGGTACCTCTTGGATTCTCTGCGTAAGGACTTCTCACCATCATGCCTGGTGCTTGCAGCCACCCATACCTGCAAGGTGACAGCTTCCAAGTCACTGTTTTCCTTCTCGTGACATCCCAGCCATATTAAGACCAGTGACTTCCACTGAACCTCTCAGTTCAGAGACCCCTGGGGTATCTCCCCTGCTGGAATCTGGGGACAAATCCTCATCTCATTCCAGCTCTTGGAGTCCATGACAGGGCAGGGTGGGCCACAAGCAGTATCTGAAACATCCTTCATCATCATTTGGGGTCGGATGGTGACTCTGGCTGGCCTTCAGACACTGAGCAGTAATTCTGTGCAGGAGGACCCATCCTTTGTACAGAAAGATGAGCTGGAAGGAATTTTTTTTTTTCCCCATCGGGCTGGGAGGGGAGAGCAACAAAAATGCCTTTCATCACCCTCGTCATCCTCGCTCTGGAGGAGAGAGCACAGTACATGCTGTGGGAAGGATGACTGACAGCTCAGTAAGAAGCTGTTAAGCCCTGCACTTGGGGAATGCTGGTGGAAGTCACCCCTGGAGCAATGGAGAAAGTGCCTGTATAAATGTATAGATAGAGATCTGTGGGCTCCTCTGGCTGGAGCTGAGGAACATCGCACCGAAATAGGACTTGGGTGCCGCAAGTCCAGAGATCCTGTGGAGCACAGGGAGCATCTCCTTCCCTGGTATCCCTGGACCATGGGGCTGGGGGCTGCCAGGGGACCCCCTCGAACTTGAGAATGTGACAGTGGAGAAGGCTGATGGCTTCATTAGTGTTGAAAGTAGCCAGGACATTTGGAGAGGGGACCTGTTTCCTTGCCAAAGGGCAGCGTGGTGACGAGCCAGTGCATGGCGTGGGAAGGAAGGAAGGAAGGAAGAGTGGAAGGGTGCGAGAAGAGCCAGACACCCTTCAGATTTTGGACTGGACTCCTGTTAAGGGGTGGAAACCTGTTTCCAGTGTGGCACAAATCCCAGCACCCTCGGCTGCTCATAGGTTTGCTTTCACCTCTGGATGCCTTCAGCCCTGAGGCTCTCCTCCTCCTCCCCAACACCTGGACATTTTCAGCGTGTTGAGCTCCCTCCGGTCTGCCTGGGGCCCGGGGAAACGTTCCTGCTCGAGGCTCCCCTGCTGCCAGGGGATGGCAGAGAAGAAGGAACGGATGTTTCCTGTGGATGGGAGGGGAGCAGGGGATGCAGGAGCTGCTCTGATTGATGGGGAGTCCCTCCAGCCACCACAGCAGAAGGCTAAAGGTTCTTGCACCAGGTTGAGTAACGTCATCCTTTTGCTTAGACTGATAGGGAGAGGGGAGGAAGGTGGTCCCCATCGTTCATCTGAGGATGGGGTGTAACCGTGGGTCCAAACAATGACCATTTGCAACCGTGCCCACTGAGCCAGCGGATGCAGGGCTGTGGGGTCCATCCATCCATCCGCTGGGCTCTGTGCGGCTGTGAGGTGGTGTGAAGTGGTGTTCTTTGCAAGTTCCTCTGACTTGCTGGAGGCTTCTGTGCTCTCCATCCATGCGATAAAAATTGGATTTGAAGAGCAATTATTACCCCCTCCCATCCCCATTAGTATCCTGAGGGATTCCTTTCCAGCAGGCTCCAGTGGAGGAGCCTGGGAATGGCAGGAACTGGATAGGCAGGGGCAGAGGGGCTGCTGGAAGCACATAGAGAATGGGGATCCACAAGGCAGTGCTTGGAGCAGATTCCAGGTGGGGCGTTCCAGGTGGGGGGTTCTCACCCTGCAGCACCCCTTGGTCAAGAAGGATGGGGATAAAATCCCAGGGGACAAATGCCAGTGCTGGTCCTGGTTATGCAGGAGCACATCCAGCGGCAAGTCCAAGCAGGAATGGGCTGGCCAAGAGCTGAGTCATCCCTCCAGCGTGGAGGAGATTCCCCCAAGGCCCCTCGGTTGCTGTTAAGAGGCAGTAGCAAGAGCGAGAGGCTGCGAAATGGCTCCGCCGAGAGCTTGGCTTCTTAGGCGGCCTCGGCCTCCGAGGAAGCGGCGATGCTCAGCTCAGAGCACGAATTTCGCAGACATCTGGAGCCTGTGGCTTGTTTCTCAACAGCTCCTTGGCTGTGTTTCTCCTCCGTTTCGGAGATAAAGGCGGCGAGGGTGACCCTGTGGAGCGGGAGCTGCGGTGCTGGCCGCCCTCCAGCCAGCCTGGCCGGAGGAAACCACGGCCCAGCTCTGTGCCGCCGCCAAAGCAAATAGAAAAGGGGCGTCAAACAATGCCGGGCCCTGACCGGGGAGGTGTTGGCTGCCCGCGTCACCGCTGCGGACGAGCTCCTTGCCTCCAGGAGAGACTTTCCACTGGCATCTCTGCCTCCTGTCCCCCGTGCCTAGCCAAAACCCTCCCATCAGACAGCTTGAAGGCTTCATCCACCCTCCTCCTCCTCTCCATCCCTCAAGGGGAGGCAGAACCATCCTGCATGCCTTGGCGGTGCTGGGACCAGAGCAGGGACTCGCTGGGTGCTGAGGGAGGTGGGAGGGAGGAAGAGTGAGGAAGAGGAGATGCCCAGCTTGCAGCAGTCCTCCTGCTTCCCCGTGGGCTCGCTGGAAGGATTTGGCTTAGTCATTCATCCCTTCCCTCGCTGGTAGGCTGAGCCACTGCTGAAAATATCCTGGAAGGCTCCCAAGCAGCACAGAAGGCAAGAAAATGAGAAACACATGAAGGAAGGGAAGGGAAGGGGAGCAGGCACTGGCAGCACCCGCAGGAGTGGGCCTTGGGGCAGGAGGCCCTGGCCACCCACCTCCCTGCTGGGGCTGGTGCAGGGACATCCCAGTCATCCCAGCAGCACCTCTGGGGAGGTGGCTGTGTGTTGGGCGAGTGCTGGGGTGATGCTGATGCTCCTCATCCATGCCTGTCCCCGCGCAGTGGCCTCGTGGGGTTGGGGACGTTGCCCTTCCCATGAGTGCTTCAGGGCAAGCTCGTAGGAAATTGCTCACCCCAAGAAAATGCGTTCCTGGCAGCTCCACATCCTTTTGGCCTCTGGGAAGGGCTGGTGCCTTGACCTTTTGGCCAGCACACGAGAAGCCAAACGGCAGTCTGACCACTTGCTGCAGGGCTTTTGCTGGACTTGTAGCACTTTGCTTTTAGCACTTGCATAGGCTCTGAAGGCATGAGGTTGGTGCCTCGCTGCAGGCTGTGTCCTGTCTGGTGGGTCAGCATCTGCTCAGCTTCTGTCCCCTGCTGCCATCTCGTGTTGCTCCATGCCTCAGTCCCCAGATGGGACTGGCCACCAGCCTTGCCATGAGCTTATGGAGGGCTGGCATCTTCCCACTGATGCTTTCCTGCTCAAGGCTGAGAGTGCTGGGATTTGGAGTGAGGGGCCAGGGGAACATGTCTTGGCCCCTTCTCTACCCATTGGAGCAGGGGCCAAAACCATGTGAGCTGCAACCTGAGACCTGCTGAAGCCCTCGGAGAAATTCCTTTCCCATACGGTCACCTCGGTGGGGGTGCAGAGCCCAGAGTAAAGGGCTGGGGTGGGAGGAAAGATCCTGAGTGCCCCTGGGTGTCACCTGGGCTTTGCTGGTTGTTGTGCAAGAGCTGCAACTCAGCATCTTAGCCAGGGCTGCACCCGGTCCCCATCACCCCTAGAGTGCAATATCCCCCCCATGTGCCCCAGCCCCAGAGCATCCCTCCTGCCTTCCACCCCGGGAACGGGCTGGGATCACAGAGTCATGGAATGGTTTGGGTTGGAAGGGACCTTAAAGCTCATCCAGTCCTGCCCTCCTGCTGTGGGCAGGGATACCTCCCACCAGACCAGGCTGCTCAAAGGCCCGTCCAACCTGGCCTTGAACAACTCCAGGGATGGGGTGGCCACAACTTCCCTGGGCAACCTGTGCCAGTGTCTCACCACTCTCAGCGTGAAGAATTTCTTCCTAATGTCTAGTCTAAATTTTCTCCCTCCCAGGGGATATTGGAGGAAGGGATGGATGGGGAAGGTTAGGGTCCCACATTCTCGCAGAGCCCCTCTTGACCATCCTCTCCCCTCTGCCCAGGTCTCTCTCGCAGCGCCAGCCTCTCGGAGAAGGAGCTGAAGGAGGCGAAGGCGCGGAGCCGGAGGATTGCGGCGCAGCTCACCACGGCCCCTGGCCCCAGCTCCAAGGGGGTCCTGCTCTTCAACCGCCGCAAGCAGCGCGTCGACGGGCTCGCTGGGGCTGGACATGGCAGGGGGCTGCCTCTGAGCCCCGTGCCCCGGCCACCAGCCATGGACCAGGGCCACGGGACACAGCCAGAGCCCAGTGTCCCGGGAGAGGGGCTGCAGGTGAACGCCTCCCCGTGCCAGGAGCCACCTGCCGAAGCACAACAGGTCCCACTTAGCATCTACCTGAAGGAGAACATGGCATCAGCCACCACCAATGGCGTGCGGGAGGAGGCCACCGGTGGGATGGAGAGCAGGGCTGGGGGGCTCGGGGATGTAGGAGTTCCTGTGGAGCCGAGCACAGCGGCTCTTGCCCCGCTGCAGAGCCCTGAGGAGGAGAAGAACAGAGAGGTGCCCAGCGAGGTGCCCAGCAAAGCACCCAACGTGCCAGTGGGGACCACCACGGGGACAGCACCTCCAGCCAACCAGAATGGCGTGCAGGGCCGGCAGTACTATGAGGTTCATCTCACCCTGGCCAAGCCCAAGCCCGTGAAGAACCGAACAGCCAGACCCTTTGGCACTCAGGCATCTCCTGCCAGCAGCCAACCAACGGAGGGACCTCCTGCTGCTGAGCTGCCCCCACCACCCACCTACACGGAGACCCTGAACAGCCCCCCACCACTCACCCGTGTCCGCTCACCTCCTGCCTACTCGGCTCTGTACCCTGCCCGGGAGCAGAAGATGCTGCCAGATCCTGCCCTGGGCTGTGGGGTGAGCGGACCAAACCCCCTGCCCAAAACAGGGATCCTGGAGGAGTCGGCCGCCCGGAGAGCCAGCAAAAAGTCCATGTTCACCTTCGTCGAGAAGCCAAAGCTGGGCCCCAACCCTGATCTTCTGGACCTGGTCCAGAGCGTGGACAACAGGAAGAAGCAGAAGGAGCAAGGAGAGCCTGGTGCTGAGGACGAGCCCTTCGCCCTTGGGGCTGAAGCCGCCAACTTTGTCCCCAACAGCACGGCCAGAGGTGGGCAGCACCTCCCACCAGCTGATGATGCCCCAGCGTGGTCCTCCTGCCTCAAATCTCCCACAATCCAGCCCAAGCCAAAGCTGCAGCCCAGCCACAACCTCAGTGAAGCAAGAGGGAAGGGAGCTGAGCTCTTCGCCCGCCGGCAGTCCAGGATGGAGAAGTTCATCATTGAGGCTCCCTCCCAGTCTGAGCTGCTGCGGTCCCCATCACCTACCATGTCCCTGCCTCCCTCCTGGAAGTACGATGTCAACGCTTGCCTGTCACCCATGATCTCCAGGCATGCCTCCAAGAGTCCCTCCAGGCCCTCCAACCCCCCCCCGACCTCTCTGTACAGCAGCAGCCTGATGGAGAATGAGGTCTCCCAGAAGGAGCTGGAAATCTCCAAGCACCAACCCTATCAGCTCCAATCTTCACTCTTCATCCTCTCCCCATCCAAGGGGCCAGCGAGGTCCATGCCCCAGGAGGTGCCTCCACCCAGACCCTCTCTTCCTGACGCCTACCCCTACCCTCAGCAAACCTCCTGCCCAACCTCTCCGTTGCCTCCTTCCCCTGTCTGGCATCCCCCCGTGGTGCCCAGTGCCAGCCAGGCCACCTCCAGCCCCATCCCGAGCACCACCGGGACTCTGCCCCTGACTCACAGCAGCCGTGCCAGTCCCGGAGCCCCCACTGAGGTGCTGCTGGCCTCCCCGTGCCGCCTGCTGCCAGCCCGTGCCAAGGGTGGCTTCCAGGCACCCCGGCCCTCCTACTCCACCAGGAACGCCGGCATCGAGCCCCAGGTGTGGAAACCTTCTTTTTACTACAAGTAGCAGCAGTGGAGAGAAAAACACTGGTGTTTTAGGCTTCCCTCTGCCCCCTGAGTCCTCCCTGACTGCTCCTGGATAATGCCAAAAGCCAAACCAACTACCAAAAAGAGGGAAAAAAGAGAAAGAAAGAGATGCAATGGGAGCCAGGGGGTCCCAGGGAGCACAGGAATTGGGGCAGAGGGCACATGGGATCCCAAAGAGCTGTTGGGAGGCTGCCTATTGCACGGGATTGCCAGTACTTTCTCTCTTCTCTCACCTGGAAACTGTGTGGAGCATCGCGGCTGTGGCTCCGACCTTTCCTCGCCTCCTGCCTTTCCAGCTCTCGTAGCTCTGCCACTGCCCTGCAACCCCTCTCTCTTGCCGGATCCTATCGGCCTCCTACCAAAGGAAACCCTGTGGGGACACCACACTGTGCCTGCTCCTCTCTCTTTTGCTGTTCCTTCTGGATGTGTCCTCCTTTGCTTCCCTGCCATGGCCAAGAGCCACAGCCTCCGGGAATGGCAGAGCCTCATGGAGCTGGGGACATTGCAGAGTCCCTGTCTGCTGGAACTGGGGACAACACAGGGTCCTTGTCCCTCCCTGCACTTGGTGCTGGAGATGCTTGGCATGGCCGGGAGCGAGGGATGTGCCAGGCAGAGGAGGGCAGCGTTCCTGGGCAATGCTCAGCCCGATGCCTGTAGTCCAGCCGTGCCTCTGCCTGTCCCTTGCTCCTGCCATGCTCCCTGCGGTAACAAGTTGCCTTTTGACTGTGCTTTTATTTCTCCTGTGGTTTTCTTTTTTTCCTTCATTTTCTGAATACACTCTCTGCGCTGTCAGACTGGGCTCTTCTCTTTCCTGACGGCCGGGAGCAGCTGCGTCGCGATGGATCCCTTGGGGCAGCACAGGGGGGTCTCCATTCATCACCTGGAGGGAGGCTTTAGGAAGCTGCAGGTAGTGAGATGTCCTGGGTCGTATTTGGTGAGGAGATGCATTTCTGGGGAGCCCTTGCAGGGGATGCAATACACCTCTATTTCCCATGGGGCTGAGCCAGCACGGAGATGGCCCCAGCACCGGTCCTGCCCTGTCCCTCCATCCCCTTCATCCCCCTGGCAGTGCAGGCACTAACCCGCTCTCTGTCCCCCTCCAGGAAAGGCGCTCATCCCTCCCCGCCTCGCCCACCTGGACACCCCGGCTGGCGCGTCGCCCGGGCAGCCTGGACGGCTGGGCCAGCCCGGCCTCGGTGCTCGAGCTGGATGAGGGACCCCCCGTGTCCCCTCCGTGGAGCGAGAGGTCCCTGTCCCCGCTGCGGCAGGACGCTGACCCCCGAGCCAGCCGGCAGATGCAAGCGCGGCTCGCCAGGAACATCATCAACGCTGCCCGGAGGAAAAGCTCCTCTCCCAAAGCCGTGGGGCTGGAGGGCTCCCGGCCCTTCGCCCCCATCCCTGCTGGTCCCCCTAGTCTTCCCCAGTCCCCTCGGCTGGCACGACCAGAAGGTTCCAGAGCCCTGGCACCGCAGGCTGCCAGCAGCGTGTTGGGGGGCCTGGGCAGCCCCTCGCCCACCCGCAAGACCCCCCTGCGATCACCCCGGGCGGATGGTTCCCAGTTTTGTACCTCCCCTGGGATGCTCCGAGCCGCCTGGGCAGAAGGTCGTCAGCTCCTGCTGCCACCCAGCGTGTCCTCCTGCCCTGTTCCCGGGCTGTCCCCCAGCCCCAAGAGCCCCCTGCCATCCCCCGTGGTGGGTGGGCGCTCCTCGGCCAAGCGCTGCACCTCGCGGTCCCCAACGGACTCGGACGTCTCCTTCGACTCCGAAGACTCAGGGGCCAAGAGCCCGGGCATCCACAGCTTCAACCTCTGCCCACGTGGCTGGCCTGGCAGCCTGCGGCTGAAGCCGGGGGGGCTGCCCTCAGGGGCCCCCTGCACCTCCTAAACGAGACAGCCTTGGCCAGGCCACCCTGTCCGCAGCCTTACCAGCCTGGGTGGTGCCACCCACTGACCCCCTAAACCCAACCTTCAGGATTGTGGTCCCCAAAACCCAGCTTCCCTGCCCCCTGGTGGAGCTGCTGCAGCTCCTTGGCGTGCTGGTGGGGGTCAGGTTCCTCCTTCGTGTCCACCATCCCATGGCCCTGCTCTATTTTTATCACCCTAACCTTTCGGGGCAGGACTGCGTGGTCAGCAGGCAGAGCGGGCACTGGGGGGGAGGGGGGTACCAGCCCCCAGCACGGTCCCCTTCCTTTGCAGCCCCTGCACCATGAATAAGGGATGGGGATGGGTTGGTGGTCCTTACACCTCATACCTTGGTGAGTCCCCACACCTCACACCTCACTGGGTCCCATCATCCCACAGCTCTGCTTTCCCAGGTGGCACGGCCAGTGCTGCTGCCTGTGGGGTCACAGCATAGGGGTGGGCAGAGCCCAGTGGGTTCCATGGCCCAACTTTTCCCACCCTCCAAATCTGGCTTGTTTCAATTTTTCAATTGAAACCAGGTTTCTGAGGAGGAGAAGTTTATTTTTAATTCCAGGCTCCCAGTTCTTCATGGCTTTCATTTTTTAACTTTCAATCCCTTCTCAAAAACTGCCCCTAAATCTTTCCCCAGCAACCAAAACAAGAGCCAAAGTTATTTATTGCCACATCAAGGGGACCATTTAGAGATGCCCTCTCACCCTGCTGAGGTAAAGTCCCATCCCAAACTCTGTCACTGTCCCCATCCCCAGGCTTACCTTGTCCCTGCCCTGGATGGAGGGGCACCAGGGGACACTGTGGCATCCAGGGTGCATGGAAGGAGATGGGGGACTGGGGGGTGAAGGAAGCAGTACAGGATGCAGAGGGTTTGAAAGAGGTGTCAGTGCAGGAGGTGGTGCTGAGTGTCTCGAGGATGGGCTGGCATCCCCCCGGGGAGCTTCACAGGGACTGGGGGGGCAGAACTCCCCCCCCCACACCCAGGAACAGCAGTGTTTGGGGGAGGCTTGGGGGGTGATGGGGAGAGGAGAGTGGACACAGTTATGTGGCAGAGTCTGGGGAGAGCAGTGGGTGCTCGGGAAGGCATGGAGTCCCCAAAGCCCTTGCCCCACCCAGAGGTGAGTAGGAGTTGGTCGGATACCAGGAGGTGCCAGGGCAGTGACCACAGCCGCCCACCCAGGGGACACAGCCTTAGTGCTGGTGAGACCAGCACCAAGAAAGGAGGATGCTCTGGGTGTGGGGGTTCCAGCATGTTCCCTGTTCAGGGAGCTCCTGTCACCCGTTCCCTTTCCCCCTGACACGGTGTCAGAGCCAGCCCATCCCTGTCCCCCAGGGTCCCCCTGCCCTTCTGAGGACACAGCCCCCTCGCTCAGCAGCCACCACCGCCCCCCTCTGCCACACGGTTGTATATCCAGCTCAGAAATAAATCTCTTGTTACCGCACCTGGCCTGGCTCCCGTCTGTCCCCGCGGGGACCTGGGCACACATAGCACACGGCCACCTCCTGATGCTGCTGGTGCACAGACACCATCCTGGTCCCCAAGGATCAGCCTTGCTCTGTACCCTGGGTGGTAGCATCCCTCTGCCCAAGGGACAGCCCTGCTCCGTGCTGGGGTGATGGCATCTTGGTCCCCAAGGGGCAGCCCTGCTCCATGCTCAGGTGATGCCATCCCTGTACCCAAGGTGCCACCCTGCTCCGTAGTGGGGTGACGGCATCCCTGTCCCCAGGGATCAGCCCTGCTCCGCCCCCTTTCTCAGCCAGAAATAGCTGCTGTCCTGTGGCCAGACCTTGGCATCTGGGCTGGAGCCCAGCACGGGCTGAGGCGAGCAGTGAGGAGCCTGCGGGTGCCGTGGAGGGCCAGCTGGGGCTACCAAGCACTGGTGGCCACAGCTTGGCTTCAGCCTTGTCCCCACTGCAGCAGGAGAGCATCTTTGGTCCCTGACATCTGGGTTGTCCCCTGGCCAGGTAGGGAAGATGAGGTCCTGCACTAGGGTCAGTGGGGGGGTGGGTGCACAGGGGTTGGGGACCACCCAGCATTGGTAGTGGGGACATCACCACCATGGGGGGCAGAGGATTGTCTCCCATGGGACACAGCAGGTACCTGGAGGGGCGTCGAGGGACGGGTGGGGTGTGGGTCCCAGGGTTATTGTGTGGAGGGGCCGTCTTGAACTCAGAGCTGGCAGGGAGCTGCGTGCCAGGCAGTCACAGCCCCACAGGGACCCTCTGCTCTCTGGGGTGCCTGGGAGAAGCTGCACAGCATCAGTCCAAGCCAAGGGACATGAGATGCACCAAACAGGGCCAAGACTTGCACATGCTGAGCCAAATGCCCTGGCCAAGCAGGAGGGTGCTGCTGCAGGGGAGCTGCTTGGGGTCTCACACCAGGGCTGGTCTCCAACTGCCTCCCTGTGAAGGAGCAACCCTGCCCAGCAGCGCCGTGTCCAGTCTTGCTTCTGGCTGGGCTCTCCAGCTCCGTGGCTGGGTCAGGGTTGCAGATCCTGCACCTTTGGGGCCAGCAGCTGAAAATAGCTCTGCTACAGCAGAGGTGTTGGTGAGGGAGCAGCTGGGGCCCCTGCCCTGCTTGGCAGGCTGTGGGCAGTGGGTGCTGTTCTGAGGGAGCTCAGAACATGAGGACGCAGGCTCCGTGCAGGCAAGGGGACCTTTTCTGCTCTAAGAAAAGGGCAGAGGAGAAAGATGACAAGCAAAGGATGAGGGACTTTTAACATTTCCCCATGTATGTTGAAGGGAACAGAGAGCTACACAGGGATGATGCTGCCTAGGAAAAAAATTCAGAGATTATGCTGGTCAGGAGAGATATTCAGGGATGATGCTGCCCAGAGAAGATGCTCAGCCAACTCCTGGCCTCTCTCCATGGCAATCCTGGGGCTGATGCATCCATTCTCAGCATCACCCCAGGGCTGTCTCTCTCTTCCAGCTGGGCAGGATCTGTCCCCCCTCCCTCAGAGCTGCCCCAGGAGTGTGGTAGCAGGCGATGACCATCATGAGACCGGAACCTGAAGACGGTAAGCTGGTCAGGGGGTGCTGTCAGTCCAGGGCAGCACTGCTCCCCTGCCTAGGAGCTGGACCCACCTCCAGTTGAGGTCACTGATCCTGCTCCCCAGGGCCTCTGTTCCTGTTTTATTGCACTACAGCCCTAAGTGGCAGCAATTGCATGTTGAAGGTTGGAAAGTCCATGCATGGGGACAGGAGAAGCTGTTTGAGCTTCTGGGGCTGAGATAACTCCCCAACAATTCCACATACCAAGGAAACACCAGTCCCTGGTGCAACTCATGGTGTGGGTTCATGGCTGAGCCGCGTGACAGGGACCCTGGCAAGGGGACACGCTGTCCTTGCACTGGGCATGGGGCTCCTCAGCCCTGCAGCAGCCTCAGCAGTGGCTGTGCTGTCCCTTGGCCTCCTCAGTGCCCCGGTTGGACCTGGGCAAGAAGATGAGCACACCACAGGACCTGATGATCGAGGAACTCTCCCTGCGGAACAACCGCGGCTCCCAGCTCTTCCAGGAGCGCCAGAGGCGGGTGCAGCGCTTCATCTTTGAGCATCCCAGCAGCTACAGGGAGGTGGGTCTGTGGCTCAAATGCTTACTCTGAACAGGACAGCCCTTCCCTGGCTCTCACAGTACTAGCAGGGAAGTGATTCCTTGGGGGCTCAGCTGCCTGCTATGCTGAGCCAAAGGGAGAGGGGAGATGGCGTGATGGGCTGGGTGCAGAGATGGGCAAGCACCAGGTTCTGTATCCACAAAAGATCCAGGGTGCTGGCCCCCCTATGCACCCACCAACCCCTCTCCTCACCTCCAACAGCACCCAGGGATGGGGGCGGGTGGCTCACACCGCAGCAAGAAAGGTGACGCAGAGGGAAGGGCAAACGAGTGGGCGGTGAGTAGGTGGAGGCAGCTCCAGGGAGCCTTCAACAGCCTCCCAAGTCCCAAGTGGGGCAGAGGGAGCTCTCCACACCCCACTGACTCTCCCCTCCATAGGCAGGGGAGGACGCCGGGGACCAGAAGAGCTATCACTCCGAGCTCCACGTGGCAGCATCGCCCCAGGGCGGCCCCCCCGAAGTGCCCAAGAAGACAGAGAAAGTCTTGCAGATGAGCAAAGTGCTCAACCCTGATGCTCTGGCCCCGGGTAAATGCCACCTGTGCCCCAAAGCTGACACCATTCTAGCCTCAGTAATGGGAGGCTGGAAGCAGCAAGCTGCTGCCTGCAGCGGGGTCCTCCCCAAAACCTTCCCCCAGAGTTTTTATTTATAAATATATAATATATATTTACATTATATACTTGCAACCCTGCTCCCAGCAGGTCTCCCCAGCAGCAGCTCCTCTGTTGCCTTGCTGAGGATGCTGCCCCAGCCCAGCTGTGGCCACAGCAGCCCACGTTGTCTCTCCCCTCATGCAGGATACTCAAGCCCCCTCAAAGAGATCCCCCCAGAGAAGTTCAATGTCACCGCCATCCCCAAGGGCTACCGATCCCCGTGGCAGGAGCTCCTGGGTCATGAGGACAACGCTGTACATGGCAAGAACCAGCTGCCCATGAGACCTTCTCCATGGGACTTCAGGAGCTTCAACAGGTAATGCTGGCCAAGGAGCAGGGACCACCAGCCTGTCCATCCCTTGGTCAAACCCCTTCAGCCTCAAGAAGCACCTACCATCCTGCCAGGGAAATGCAATGATCCGTGCCATCTTTATCCACCACAGGGGAGAAGCAAAGTCTCAGGCTGCTCTTTCCCTGGTCAGGAGCAACTACGTGGCTCCTCTGCAAAGGTCCCAGGTCCCCAGATCTCCCCTCAGCTCCACCACCAAGCTTGTGCAGCCTCAATAGCTTGATCACACTGGGCAGCCTCAGGGCTGAAGTCCAGGAGGACTAACTCTCATGCATGTGGTCCTGGAGAAGGAATCACTGCTGTTCCCAGCTGGGCTCAGCTCCGGGCTGGGTAGAGGAATGGCATAAACACTGCCAAGTCTCTCTCCTAATTTCCTTAAGGTATCCAAGCAGCTGCTGGAAGTGGTGGGGGTAGAAGGTTAATCTTCCCACAACGTGCTAAGAGGTCACCAGATTCCTTCCAAACACCTGCTTGAGATTGAAGTCTCCAAGCCTGTTTATGGTGCTTCAGCCTGGCAAGATCCACACCCTGCCCCTCCAGGACACCTCCAAATTACACTGGGAGCAGAGACAGCCAAGGGAATTCTCCTTTCTGGAAAGGTGCTTGGTGGGGATTCAGGAGATGGAGAGCTGGCGGTTGCAAAGCACCAGCAGCTTGATGTAGCATAGAGAACTGAATTTTTAAGCAGAACATCATCCAAGGGGATCTGCAAAGCAAGGTCCTGGCTCTCCTCCCCACTGAAAGCCTCTTTCTTGAGGATGAAAGTACATTGGCCTCAGTGGCCTGGCCAAAGTCACGTTCCAGTATGCAAGCTCCCACTGCAGTGCTCCCCACCAGACCATCTCCTGCTGTGCTGGGCCTCTGCTTTCCTGAGCCTGCACCCACCTTGGATTTGGGGTGGTGCAGAACAGGATTGCTGAGATTTGAATGCTTGGCAGAAGGGGCTGGGGGTACTAAAGCCCCTCCACATGGGAACAGCATCCCAAAGGGCAGAGATCAGCCCGACCACTGTCCCTTTGCTGCTCTCCTCTCCCTCAGCATTGACGCTTTGCTGTGGGGCCTGGCAAGGTGCAGAGCACAAAGCTACAGCACCATAAGCCTCTCCTTGTTTCCATTCCCACACCAGTGAAAGAGTGGCAGTGCACTGGTCTGCACTGGAGTGGAGCTGAGGGAGAGAGAACCCACCAGCAAGAGTTGGGAAAGAGGCTGCATTAGCTCTTCCCTCAGGGTCTCCTTCCCAGTCACTCAGCCATCGTGAGCTTTCCTGGAACAGTAACATCTGAGGAGGTGCTGTAGGGGGGGAACAAGGAGCTGCTGCAGACACTTGGCTCCTTTTTTTCCAACATTTAGCCATGTTCCTGCCTCAGTGTTTATTTACGGGAAGGGACTGAAGCAAGGGCATGTTTCTGAATAATGCTCTACCCTGTACCATTTCTCCCCTCTCACACGCTGCCTTTCTATTTAAAGTCCTGAACTGTTATTTAATACAGATGGATGCTAATTTAACACCAAGCCTCTCGCCACCTCCTCTAATTCTTCACTGAGGCATAAAGATTCAGAGACCCAATCTGCTTTGAACCGGGCTTTTCATGATCTTTCAAGCTGTTGGCTTTCAAATCACTTCTCGGTTCATAATACCAAACTGCAGAAAACCAAGCTTTTTCAAAACTAGCAAAAATCCAGTGGCCTTAAAGCAGGGGAATCCCAGCACAGCTGACATGGGTCAGAGGGCAAGTTCACCATCTCAACAGCAACTGTGTTAAAGCAGACTGGTTTATTCCCAACCGCGAACATCCAGGCTGTGATGCACAGACCTTTGGCCACCTTGCTAAGGTGTGCTGCCTTCAGAGAGAGTGAAAGCCAAGCTTTGAAAAGGACTGCTTTCCCCGGAAGGCGAACAAACCTCTCTTCTTTACCTTTCCCCCCTTATTTTTCCTCTGTTGCAAGACAGTGCCACGTTACCCATGTTTGAGCACTGCTTCCCAAAGCAAACATTCCCAGCTATGCCTCATTGATAGCTCAGCCTCCATATGCTGCTCCAAAACCAACATTTGTGGCTTTTTGGGGGCTGGCACTCACCACCCCACCCCCTTTCCACATTTCTCCAGAAAGGAATGACAGCTCTTTCCCCCACACTGCTCCTCCAGTTACTCACAGTCCAAGAGAAGCTGTCCAAAAGGCAGACTGGAGCCTGAGCCAAGAGAAAGACCTTTTCCCACACATGTGCTGGAGCTGTCAGGAGGCAGCACTGTCAGCTCAGCCCTCTACAGGACACATTACCTGTGGATAAGTCACTTCCTAAAGACCAGGAGGGTTGTCGCCATCACTTGCTCTCAGTCTAACCCCTTTCACACACACCACATCTCTACTGCTGGTGATGGAGCCCATGAGAAGAGACTATAGTAAAGGTAACACCATGCTTCTCCGTCCCCTGCACAGTCACTGGTGCTCAGTAACCAACCTGTACTTCTCCATACCTGCCAAAGCTTGAGCTGAGGCTGGCTCTGCACACACCTTGCTGAGCTAGCAAAGGCTCTAACAGCACCTTGGGGAGGAAGAGAAGGGTTGCTGCAGGCATTGCTGGGGTCCTGCTGGGCTTAGAGTCAGTAAATCTAGACATGCTTTTTCCTATTCTTTTTTTCCTGTCCAGTTAACAGCTTTAAACTGGAAGGGGGAAGATTTAGATTAGGCACTAGGAAGAAATTCTTCACACTGAGGGTGGTGAGACACTGGCACACGTTGCCCAGGGAAGCTGTGGATGCCCGATCCCTGGAGGTGTTCAAGGCCAGGTTGGATGGGGTCTTGTGCAGCCTGGTCTGGTGGGAGGTGTCTCTGCCCATGGCAGGGGGGTTGGAACTGGATGGGTTTTTAGGTCCCTTCCAACCCAAACCATTCTATAATTCTACAATTCTATCACCTTTACAATCTCCCTGGTGACGTGCTAAGTCTGCTTGTTCTCGTGCCGCAGGACTCCCACCCCGTTTGACCGAGCTCTGGTCAGTGACCTGTCCTCTGTGCCTACTGTGGAGCTGGATAACCTCAGCGTTCTGGAGGTGATTTCCCACAGACGCAACTTCAACAGAGTGGCCCAAGGTTGGGTGCGGGTCCTACCAGAGAGCGACGAGCTGTAGCACGCGCGCTCCCTTCCCCATCGCCACGGCTGCTTTTCTTGCTAGACTCAAACATCCTTCGCACAGTAGGGGAGAGGGGAGTCAGTGTTCTTCATGAAAGCTAAGCTAGTGGTCTCGGGTTGTCATCCTCTTCAACGGGATTTGAACAAGCTCAAGTCTGGGACCATTTCGAATCCCCCTCGTACCAGCCATTGTCACAAGGGCACTTAGTGCAAAGCTACCCAGCCAAGTCCTCACTGATAACGCAAGCAGATCCCCGTAAGCTCGTGCAGAACACCCCTCACAGCCTGTCCTCTTCCCCACCTCGTGGAAAACGGCAGAGCCACCAGCTGCAACGCACCGAGCTGTCCTGCTGCTTCTTCACCAACACACAAGACCTGCTCTGACAGCTGCTGCCCTCACAGGGAAATTCCATCTTCAGGACAACTCTACGTGTGTCATTCCGGTCAGGACAGTGAGAGGAGGTGATAATTGAAGAGCAGCAGCAAAATCAGTTACTGGAGGCAATGGCATGTTAAAAGCACTTATCTTGGGCTTGGCTGGACAACAAAAACAAGTGAAGATCTGGGAACCTGTCCATTTATCAACACAGCACAGCCAGGATATATGGGAGAGGAACACCGGGAGCCAAAAACTTGCCCCTCGCTTTCCACAAGCTATAGGCTAGCATTTGGCAGTTGATATTTTCCCCTTCCTACTGCTATTTGCATGCCTTGAATAAACATCTAAGCCCTTTGATTGACTTACGCCAGGTTTGCTTCATCGAGTTGGTGAATAAGGATCCGACCCTGCCTGGACCAGCTGCACTGTGGAATTGCACCAGTCTGAAGATGTCACCAGGGCCTTCTGGCAACTTCAGCATCAGTGGGAAGGAAAAGCAGCGCAGCTGTGACACCAGAGCAAACACAGGCTTCTCTGCAAACGCAAAAATCAGCAGCGTGGATTCAACTGCAGGTTTTCAGCAGTGACACACAGGGACGTGCAGCTAGCAGCAGTCTGTAGGACAGTCAGCAGAACATCTGGAAACCCCTGCTCACAGCTGAGGAAAATCTCTAACTTCATACAGACTTTCTACAATCGCTTTTGTCAGGTTCTTAACGTTACCCTTATTTGATCTTGCAAAAGCAGGAGTATCAGAATAAAAGTATCTTCTTCCACTACTGTGGTTAAACAAGTATTTTTGTGGTAAAGATGGAGTTAACAGCTGCCTCATTTATCAAGCCTATTTGTCATTTATCAAGCTGTGCAGAGCAAATCCCACATGGGGATTCTGCTGCCATAACACACCTTCCATGGCTCTGTACTTCCCACAAAAGCAGGAGGGGACAAACAAATGGATAGAAAAAAGGTCTGATCTTTCAGCATTAAAAACTGAAGATGCTCAGCTGCTGTCCTGTTCCAGACCCGTCTCTCTCTCCTTTCTCCATCAGTTGAAGAACCCACGTGCCCCCTGGGGACTTGGCTCTAAATAAATAAATTGTGATAATGCAAAGCTTGCTTGTATTTGAGACTTGTCTGCACAGTGCTCATGGGCCCTGACTGCAGAGATCTGGGGCCAGAGCAATGCCAAATGCTGCAGCCCTCTCCGAGCCACCAGCAGGCCTCTGCCCATCCTCCAACACTGCCCTGGGGGTGGCTCTTACCTGATGAAAACTAATGCCCTGTGCCCAAAGCCCAGCTTTCTCCAGACAAAGCCAGCCTGCCTGCCAGCAATGGCCTTGGTACCAGACATGCTATGCCACCTCCAGCAGCCTGGCAGGGTTGCCAGCATCAATGGGATGTGGTGGTATCATACAGGACAGCACATAAAACTAAATAGTGGGCCCGCTGCCACTGCACACTCTGCATCTTGGCTTTGGCAGCATCCAAATGAAAACCAGAGTCCTCAGACACTGACCTCCAGGAAGCAGGGTCTAAGCAAAGTGTTGAAAAATTCACATTTTAATGTATTTTTTTTAAAACAAGCAAATGAGGCTTCAGAACAGGTCCCATCACATTTCACTTCACAGAAAGATGTCCACAGATCCATTACGTGGAAGCAGCTGACATACAGATAAACTTAGAATCCTCCAGCCGTGCACACACACATCTTAATCAACAGCAGGCGCCATGCAGGACACAGTTCTCCTGGACAAACACTCTAGCTAGAGCAGAAAGAAAAGTTCCATGTATTTTCAGAGCAGGACAAAGTGGGATCCACCTCACAGTTTAAGAGGAGACTGTGTCCACAGGCCTCAAAAGCCCTTATAACGGCTCCAAATGTACCTCAGAGAAGCTTGCAGCCACACTGTGTTCTCCCCTGCAGCTGCCAGCAACACAAGCCCAGCCCTGGGGCCACCGAGGGGGCCCTCATCAGGCTAAAAGAGGCAACTCCTGTCCTGTCTCATCACAGCACTCTGGCAGGACCCAGGTCTGCTGCCATGACCTGACCTTTATCTGGTTCAGGACACAAAGGATTAGAAGTGAAGCATAAAAAAAAAGCTGAGGTTTTTGTTTGTCTGTTTGGTTTTTTTTAAGCAAGATATCAGAAAAAATACAGGAGGAAAATTCTTTGCCAATAGTAAGGCAAGGCCATGGGTTTGGCACATCTGATAAGTTTCACTTTTAGCTCTTATTCAGTCCTGGTTTAATACCCCATTAGAATAATAAGTCATTAGTTACCTGACATAGAGAAGAGTCTCTGGTTACATCAAAAGAGTCAATACTGTTCAGACTGAGGATATCAAATGGGTTTTGTTTTCCCAGAAGTTTATTTCAAAAGCGTGCCAATGGGTTACATGGATAGCACTGTAATTCTGATACACCTGATCCACAGACCCCTGACAGCCCTTCTGTCTGTCCCCCCACCCCCCTGTCCCCCATCCCCTCAACACTAAATGAAAGATCTGGGATGATCAATGATCCAACTAGCTAGTGGAGACACGGAGCTCAGCTCGCCCAGTGTCTGCAAGCAGGGAAATAAGGCTTTTCTAGCTCGCCCACAGCTCAACATATGGTGCTACCATGGTAACTAGAAAATAGCATTTACTTAAAGGATGAGGCTGGCACGACTTGTTAGGGGTTGCTGTGCTTTCCAGCGTGGGCTCCCATCCTCTGGGGATCCTGAGACGGATAGTGAATGGGCCCTGGGGCTCTCATGAAGGGAGGTGGGGGTCCCATGGCATGGAACATGTGTGGTCCGAAACCTGCAGAAAGAAAGCTGTCAGGTTCAGACAAGGCAAGAGAACAGCCAAGGCAGTTGTCCAACTGTTTGAAACTACTGACAGAAAACAGCTGGCTTACAGCTGTGCCTTAAAAAGGTGCACATCTCCCACGGTTCCTCAAATCCCCAAATTCCTTATCCTCTTTCTAGTGCAACTGGGGGCAATCCTTACCCAGCACACATCTCACTCCGACATAAAAGCTGGTGGGTCACTGGACAGATGTCTGTAATGCCAATCTAAATGCTTTCTACTCAACCGTGGAGCAAAGCAAACTCATCCACGAGAGTCTGATATCCCACAAAAAAGGGGCTGCTGGATGGATATCCGCACATGGCCAAACGCAGGCAGGCAATCAGCCAGCTGCACAATTACCCTTTGAAGTTCAGGTTAATGTGGTATTTGCACAGCCAGCAAAAGCACTGAGTAGGTCTCAGTACCAGTAACAGGGATCTCTGACATGCCTGGGAATTTGCGAGTGAATACGTACCGCAACAGGCGGCTCAGTTTAATTAAACCATGCTGACAGCTCATTTTAGATCATCTGTTTACATTGAACGATCAGGGATGAGGAAAATCAACTCAGGGCATGCATCAGTGCCACAGGGCAGCTGAGCAAGGAGGACTAAATTGTCTGACACCACATCAGACACCCCCTCTTGAACGGGACACCCAAATACCTGGAGGTGGTGGCGGAGCAATGCCAGGAGGAGGCGGCAAGGCAATGTTAACCACGGCTGGAGGGCCACTCGGAGGTAGGTTGAAGTAATTTGCAGAAGCCTCCTCTTCTGCAGCTGGAGGAGGGGGGAGAGCTGCAGAAAACACACAGGCAGTGGTTATGGAAAATCTCTCAGTCAAGATAGCCAGAGATATCTGCCTTCAGAAAGGAGGCACAAACAGTTCTTCTACAACGGCAAACTGCTGCTACTATTGAACTGGAGTAAGAAGCTCCAGAACAGTCCCCATTTTTCTTCACCTAAAACCAGCTTTGCTTTTTCCATCATGCAACACTCACTGAGTCAGTCATTAACCAAGCCTTGAAAAGCACAGGTTGCCAGCATCTTGGATCTAAGCAACTTGAACTCAGCTTTAACTTTTCACTCATCACATAAAAGAACTCTTTTGATGAAGAATTTGCTTCTAAAGCTTGCCTCCCACCCTAGTTGGATCCACTGCAAACCTACTGTAACTGCCTGCTCTGGGCTCACCAGTGCCTCTACCGTCCTGAGCTCCATTGCTGCTCTCAGGTGTTTAACACCAGCCTCCCTCATGGAAGCAGGACAGCATGAAGTGTTTCAGAGATGAAAACAAGACCCTCACCTCCGGGAAGTCCTGGAACTGGCTCTAGCTTTATCCCGGATTCTGTAGTACCTTCCTTATCCTTTTCTTTTCCTCTTGCTGCCTGGGACCTAAAAAACAGACAAATCTTTTAGGACAAGGATGAGAAAAGGCTGGATAAGCAAATACTCCTACCGTAACAGTTTGTTAGTTAACCTAGATCCATTGCTCCAGGCCAAAGAAGAAAAGTCCACAGACTATCAGAGACAGCCAGTACAAAGTGTGCAAACAGTGTTTAGAACAGCTGGATTAGAAGCAGAACTACAGAAAAACTCATTTACAACCCTCAACCAGAAAAAAAACCTTACACATTATATGCAATTTGTGTCATTTCCAACCCAGACCCCACTGCTGAAAGAAAAACAAACGGGATCCCAGATATATACCAATTCAGTATGTGCTCCAACTTAATACCCAATCCTGCTCATCAAGGCTGTATCAGCTGAATGAAGAACCTTGCTGGAGCACCCACGAGGCTTTCTCTCCCCGCACTCACCTTCCCCATTTGACATTCAGCCTGCGACCGTTGACAATGAGCTTGTTGAAGGACTTCTCAGCAGCCACTTCCGCAGCCTGGCGGGTGGCGAACTGGATGAAAGCGCACTGCTGCCGCTGCACTACAGTTATGGTCCGAATCTCCCCAAACTGGTAGAAGTGATTTCTGTGTGGGGGAAAAATGGTTATGAACTCCACTCCTCCTGGCCACAGTCACATGACACAGTAGGATCTCATCACGTGCGGAAACAGATAACCTCAGATCCTTTCTTTCCTACATCATCAGTTCAGATGAACCATTAGAAATCAAGTCTCTTGCCCCTCTGGGCTATTATGGATTAATAAAAACCCTGCAGCAGCTTTTCTCAGCAGCTAGAGAGAGGCCGTGGGAGTTTGTTGTAAGAAGTGTAACACAGTATCCGCAAGAGCTCAGAAGGATGATACATCCTTAAAGACAGAAATTTTAATCAAAGCATTTGAAATGTCCTGTTTATCTGTTCTCCAACAAGCTGGGACTCGTCTGCACTTGCCCACCAACCAGTTCCCCATTCAGGAAAACTGAAAACCAGATACATTTTTTTCCTTTCAAGAGAGATTTCCTCCCTATAATTAAGGGCAGTACTACAAGCACCACATAAAAAGAGAAAGACAATACAAATTCACCAACACACCTGAGATCTGATTCAGTAATAGTATCTCCAAGCCCTCCAACATACAGTGTAGTAATGGTCTTGTCATCAGGGGGGTCCAGGCGAGGCATGGTTGATGCTCGCTTCAGAAGTTTATCAGCCACAGGATCGTTAATTCCATAGTAACGATCTTTGATGTTCTGATCAGCCAGAGGATCGTCTGGATCTGTAGGCTTCTCATGTCTAAGGTACAGCAAATAAAGCATTTCATAACACAAGTCACAGCTGCATCAGATTAAAGTGATTATAACTGCTGTCTTCCCCTCTAAAGAGCTCTGGTCACCTATATGCTTAACTCTGTTTGCATAAACATGCCAAAATGGAAAAAAAAAAAAAGCCCAGAGAACTTAAAACTGTAGTCATGACTGCCTCAAATTCTGAGTGAATGGCACTTCTGACAGCTCAGCACTCAGCACTACAAAAGACAAGAGCTGGATTTCAAATGGCTTCTTGTGCAAATACAAAGATCTCTGATTAAGGGGACTGACGCCATGAAGGGACAAAATGAACTATACAAGAGAAGAGCTGCAGTCACTGCTTCAGCAAAACACTACAAGGCCACACAGCTAATTCCTCACAAAGGAACTTGTCACAACAAAGACTCATTCACCATCTCTGCACGTCAACTGACTGCAAATTTCATGCTGACCCCAATCACAGTGTTGTTTCTCCTGCCTACTGCAGCATTTCCTGTTCTCCCAGTCCTTAGGGGAGCTGTACCTGACTGATTAACCATTTCAGCTGTATCTGTACCTGTAGGGACACTCTTCTCCTCTCTTGCATTCTCCTTTTACCCAGAAGGAACAGATGTGAGGACGATTACGTTTGTAGTAAGGTGTGGTCCGAGCCAGCTTCAGCAGCATGTCACTGGTAGAAGTAGCTTTTCCTAGTGCACCTACTGGTCTAGTGCCATCAGAATTGGCTATCTAAACAGGAAAAGGAGATTTTTATTATCACCGAAAACTAACACACAGATTAAGAGCAAGGAAATGACCTTAAGAAGAGCTGAGTCATTCATTTGCATAGAAGTTAATTTGTCCCCTTTCCTCCCCCATACACACACAAAACACTTCCCTACCTCTCGTTCCATGTTCTGGGTGTAGTACTCCTTATTAACATCAGACTTCGGCATTTCATCCTTAAGGGAGAGTCCTGCATCCCGGACTTGAATAGGCAAACCTAGAATCCAACAAACAAACAAAACCTCAAACAAATTTGTACAAGGCACGAGTTGGTAGAGCAGAAATAGTTATTGCAGCCTGCATGAGCCAGAGATAACTCATCTACTGCTCAGGAAAACTACACTGCCCTGAACCTCAGAAAGACATCATCATGAAGACTTGCTCTTCTCGAAGACTGCACAGAGACAACTGTGTCACTTACTTGCACATATTTAAAGACTTTTCACCAGCTTTCATTTCAGAGACAAGGAGTAGCTTCTCTTAGTTCACATTTTTTGGTACCCACCATACTCCAGGTCAAGCAGACAGGTCTGACAGACGTTCTTCAGCTTGCTGCATGTCTGGCACACTTCTGTTTTCTTGAAACGCATACGAACACCAGGGCACCAGCGAAACACTGTGAAAGGTCTGGCACAAATCTGAAAGGCAGAAAGTCAAAACTTGCATCACTGCCACACAGCAACGAAGTGACTGTTCTGGTTCTTGCATGGAAACTTAAAGTTGAAACACATCTCATCTCTTTAAACTATAAATACAACTTCTTCATCCTAATCCTAAGATTCAGACATTGCTTCTATTTGGTGCCTTACTTTGACAGGAGAAAGTTTTAGGAAGCTCTTTTGCTTGTGGCTGTTTTGATTTATTACAATAACCTGCATGCTGAAAGCAGATCTACTCAAAGGAAGAAGAAATCCTCCTTTATTCCAGGTGATGCCAGTACAGAACTATTAGAGGTAAATTACAACTATGTGTAAATCAGCCACCAGTAGAGCAGCAAGCCCAGTGAGAGGCTGCGAGACTTTTGGTTCAGAAGACAACTACTGCTGTCTATCTTTTGTGGTAGAATAATGAACCTGAGGCTGCACATACAGTTTAAGGAGTGGAACCAAGATTCAGCACACACCTTCTCCCTATCTCAGGTGACAGGTGATAAAAGGGGCAAAAAACCTTTAACTTCCCTCAGTTCAGGCAACACTAAATACTTTCTGTTTTCTCAGAAATAAACGTTGGCTTATTGCTTGGACAGCTAACCCAAATCACCATGTAGCCATGAATAACATACCCACAGCAAAACCTAAACTCAAGGTATTTATGCACCATTTACAAACAAAAACAAACTTGCAAGAGATAATATAATTTAAAATGCAGAAATACCTTCAAATACAGTACAGCAATATTTGCAAACCCTAATTCTGATAAACGAGCAAATCCTAAGTCTGTCCAAGCAATCTTCAATAATTCTACTATTTTAAGATCAACTGACTTGGACAAAGCACACAGTATACTGACCTAAAAATGTATGCAGTTATATAAACATTTTAAGTTGTTAACCCAGATAAGCACTTTTTGGAAGCTGACATGTTTTTTAACATTAAAAAGTATTATTCCTAGTTTAGACATTCTCTCTCCAAAAGACAACAAACCTACCTTGCATTCTTTTCCATATTTTTCTTTGGTCTGAAATAAAATCAAAAACAATAAAAGAAAAAATGAAATATTGCCATTTCAACATAAAATTTGAAGCACATCATTGATGTTATCGCAGAGTGGCTTTTAATTAATTATGTCCCCTTAGACCCACCCACCCCTATGTTTTGGGCTTACGCCTTGGCAGGTCAACAGGAAAAAGAGATCCTAAAGAACCCTCAATCCATTTTTGTTTTAGAAACATTCATTCAAAATGCAGTGTTCCAAGTCCCACCTCATGCACCGATGAAAGGTGAGAATGAAATGGAACATCAGAAGTTATTTTGAAGCAAAGATGATGTAACACAAAATAAGCCCGTGAAAACCAGCAGGTTTTGAAATATCACAAAACCACCACAATCTGTCTCAGGAAACTTGATGAAATAGAAATGTGAAGGGAAGATAATTTAAGCATAGCTCATATGCAAGGTGGCTGAGCACAGAGAAACACAATATAAGGGGACTGACTCATCCTGCATGGAGTAAACTAGGATTTAAATTACCGCCAGCCAGACTTCATAAAACAGTTTTAACTTATTTTTACAGATGTTTATCTGCACTTTTTATAAATTGTTCTAAGCTATTTAGTATTTCAGCAGCTCACTGCTTAACTTGTCGCACAACTTACCCGTATCAAAGCTTTGTTTCCTAGTATTTCCTGCACTCGAGACACTGGATTAAGTCATCCTGGTCTCCTTTTTGACTGATTTATTCTTAAATTGCATACCTAATACCATGACATCACACACCAACAATGTCTGGACCCAAATCCTGTTGTGCAGAACCAAATAATTAGGAGAGAATGTGCACCTCAGCACCTCCTCCTGCAGCCAAGCTTACTTTATCCCCAAAACCCAGCAGCTCTAGAGTGAACAGAGCAGAAAGGACAGTACTGTGAAGCAGTCACGCACCATTCGGATGTACGGGTTTTCTCCAAGACATGTCTGGCACAGAATTGGGAAGTCCTGAATTGAACAAGAAGAAAGGAATTAGCAACAAACTCTCCCATCACAGCAGCATTGAAATCATGCTCAGAATGAACACCGCTGAGTTAAAACAGTCAGACCATTTGGAAGATGCCAAAGAGAGTCACTGAGACGGCTACAAGGGCCATATTAGTAAATCACAGAATCACAGAACAGTTTAAGTTGGAAGAAACCTTAAAGAACATCAAGTTTCAACCCGCTGCCACAGGCAGGGGCACCTCCCACCAGACCAGGCTGCCCAAGACCCCATTCAACCTGGCCTTGAACACCTCCAGGAAGGGGGCAGCCACAGCTTCCGTGGGCAACCTGTGCCAGTGACTTACACCCTCATTGTGAAGAATTTCTTCCTAATGTCTAATCTAAATCTCCCCCTTTCCAATCTAAAGCCGCTCCCCTTGTTCCATCACTCCAGGCCCTTGTAAAAAGTCTCTTCCCAGCTTTCCTGGAGTACTCTAAGGCTGCTATGAGATCACGCTGGAGCCTTCTCTTCTCCAGGCTGAACAGTCCCAACTGTCTCAGCCTGTCCTCATAGCAGAGGTGCTCCAGCCTTTTGGTTATCTTTGTGACCTCCTCTGGACGCATTCCAACAGTTCCATATCCTTCTTAACCTGGGGATTCCAGAACTGGAGACCAGTCTCCAGATGGGGTCTCACAGGAGTACAACAGAGGGGAAGAATCCCCTCCCTCGTCCTGCTGGCAATGCCTCTTCAGATGCAGCCCAGGACACGGTTGGTTTTCTGGGCTGTGAGCACACATTGCCCGCTCATATTGAACTTCTTCTCAATCAGCACCCCCAAGTCCTTCTCCACCGGGCTGCTCTCAATAGCATCATAATCCATCCTGTACTGATACCGGGGACTTCCCCGACCCAGGTGTAGGACCTTGCACTCGGCGTTGTTGAACCTCTTGAGGTTCACACAGCCCCACTCCTCCAGCCCGCCCAGGTCCGTACAGAACGGCGGCTGCTCGCTGTGCCACTCTGAAGTGAAGCTCAGAACAAACACAAAGAAAGCATATTCGGGAAATCTCGGCTCTCCCTGACTGCAGCTCCCACTCTCTGCACCGCGCTCTCCCAAGCACGGCCCCGGCCCCCGAGGGGCGCGGCCCAGGCCCTGACCAGGCACCGCGAACCCAGCGGGGAGCGGCCCGGTAACCGCGACCGCCGCTTCCCGGCAGCTCCCACGGGCCCAGGGCCGCCTCCCCGCGCCCCCCTCGACCCCCGGGCTCACCGCGTCCTCCCAGTTCTGCCGGTTGTAGGTGTTGGAGCCCAGCGATGTGGACATGGCGGCAGCGACCCCGCTCCCCTCGGCCCCGGCAGGAGCCGGAAGTGACACCACTTCCGCCACCGACGTCGCGGGGATGGGAGGGCCGAGGCGTGAGCGGGCGCTCTAGGCACGGCGAACCATAGAGAGAGCTCCAGGGGGCGGGGACGGGCGCGGCCAACGGACCCAGTGAGAAGGGGGGAGGGCGAGACCATTGGGAGCTCGGGGATGGCGGGGTAGACGCAAAACCAGTGGGAACCGGGGGATGAGGGAGGTGAGACCATTGGGAACTGGAGGATGGGGGGATGAGGCCATTTGGAACAGCTGGAAGGGTCTCAGCTTCTTTTTTATTATTATTTTTAGTGAACCACATCATAAGCAGCACAAAGCCTGAGAGCCACGTTTGATTTATTGCAGGTCACTACACGACGCCAAGCAGTAAGGCAACAATCAGAGGGGGTGACGAGTGCTCCAGAGAGCACAGACAGACGCAAGGACACCTTTCCTACCACCTACAAGCACCTACGGGGAGGGGAAAAACTCACCGAGCTAATTACACCGCTCAGAATATCATAAATCAATGCACCTTTTTGTTTGCAGTCAGGAAGCGAGAGCGTTCAGGAGTGGGACGGCAGCCACAGCCCAGCGGGACCCCATGCAGCAGCTCGAGGCCTCAGTCAGCCGCTGGCTCGTCCCTGGCAGCTCTTTCCCACATTAGTGTCGCGTGTGCAGCAGCTGTTTTGGCTACTGGAGGAGAAGTCACAGCCCAAGGTTAAGTGTGTTGCTATTCAGACCGGTAAAGCTGCAGCAGGCACCAGCACTAGACATGAACTACACACTAGAGGTCTCAAACTCTGGGTGCAACGCAAAGTTGGACACACGGTGCCTCACCACTTTGAGATGTGAGATCCAGGCCGTAAGGCACGCATCCCACCAGGCACCACAAGGCAGATGTCTCACGTTTTCTCTCCCCCGGAGAGCAGGCAGCCTCATCCTGCCCTCCTGAGCAGGGGATTCACAGCTCCAGGCTGGCAGAACCATGGCACAAGTGTCTCAGCAACACAGCAGTGGCTGGCTGGTATTTAAGCCTTTCCCAGCACGACAGCACAAAGACCATCAGAAGGGTTTAACGAAGGTCGATGTCTGAACTGGGAATGCTGTGCAGGAAGAGCGATCTCACCCCCTCGCGCTAAGCTACTGCAGTTACTGGCACTCAGTATCCTAGAGACAATGCTTTTAATTACTCATTTTAGCTTGAACTACAGCCAAATGACACCCCAGATCAATTACCTTACAGTACAGTATATCCTAGTTATTGTCTACCTAACCACCTGTCTACCTACAGACCTCCCTCCCACCCTACTTGGAAAAAGACAGGGTCTGAACTCCAACAGTCTCTGTAATTTTGTTTATCAAACCTAAATTTCACTGTCTCTGTTTCCTACTCTGATTGCTACCCCTATTAACAGACATTTACTGATCTGACAACTGCCACGCAGCCTCTCTGGAGCATCCCTACCTCAGTCAAGAGCTGCAGCAGAACCTGAATTCCCAGCTCACTACCACATCCATCTGCACCACAGTGGGTTGACAGCCGGATCAGTTGCCAGGCAGAGCCACGAACACTACCTTTTGAGTTTAAAGGCGAACTGATCCATTTCCTTTGTGAAAACAGATCTGTCACCTCGGCCAAGCAAGCTACACATGCCAGAGTGGTTGGGTTGTACATTTCATCCCCTGCAGCTGAGGTATCCTATGAGGAAGCAGAAAACCAAGAAGAGAAAGCACCGTGCTGCTGCCAGAAACTTGCCAATAATGCAGCAGACATGGCCACCTCCCAGAATGTTTGTTCAGGCAAGGAACAGGTTTGTGACAGAAAGAAGTTGTTGACTATTGAGTATTTAACATCAGGGCTGACATGAAGAGTAAACAATATGGGTTCTTTTCTGTTGATAAAGCCAAATCCAGCCAGGTGTAGGGCAAGTGTGAAGAGAGCCAAATCTTCCTCTGTGCTGAAACGTGCTGCAAGTTAAACCAGCCTGTGCTGGTGTGGGGAAGCAGAGTGGCATTAGTGGGTACTACGACAAGAGAACAAACCATCCCAAAGCCTTGGGGCCCGGCTGGGGCCCGTGGCACACACCCACACATCACAAAAAAGCTCTTGCAGAATGTTTCACCAGCTGCTTCCTTCACTGTGACAGTCCATCGTGCAGGCAGCTGTCGGGGCGCGAGCGCTGGGAACGCTTAGGGGAGCACTGGACCAAGGCTGAGCTCCACGTGATGGGTGAGCCAGATGACCTCCGAGCTATTATGGTCACTTTCATCATTGGGCCGGATTGGAGCAGCCAGGTTTTTAAACTCATGCTTCATCTTGAAACTCACGGTCACTTCGCCCTCTTCTTTCTGTGGGGTGACCTTGATGAAAACTCCTACCTTATTGGCTTTTCTGAAGGCAATAACGCTGCAAAGTGAAAAACAAAAGAGCGCTGCATCAGCCAAGTTCTCAAACAATTGTTCTGAGAGATTTAGTCTGACGCTGCGTAAGAGGGATGCTCCGTTTACAGCCCGTGGGCTCACTATGCCCTGCCAGAGCAGCTGCCCCAGTCTGCAGCTTACTCCCTGCTGCTCTTTTCTGCTCTTTTTGCTGCCTCTCCTGCCTCAGGATCAGAACACGTGTACCCCCTTTATGCTGACAGCTGCTGGCACATCTGTCAAACAGAGCAGGCCTGTTTTGCCCACAGGTGTTTAAACGGCTCAAGTTGCTCTCTAAGAGGCTGGAGAATGCATTCCATTTAAAATCCTGGAGGCAAATGTCACACACCCTGCTGTGTAGCTCTCACCACTACCAAGAATCTGCTTGCAAAGGACAGGATTGCACAGAGTATTCCTGGAGAGACTTAGTGGCACCACTTGTAACAGCACACCTTGCCTCCAAGGGAATAAACATCTCCAAACCGCAAGTAGAAAGATGTGCATTGCTGATATCTGATCCCAAAAAAAAAAAACATTACTGCCCCAAGAAAACCTTAAAAAAAACAAACCCAAACCAAACATGTTGAAAACAGAGAGGAAAGGAAGTTACTTGGTTTAAGTGCCAAAGGATTTAAGGGACAGAATCCCCACTACTCACTCAGGGTCATCCTGGAAGTCTTGAGGCTCTGCCAGTTCATCATATTCTGCTGCAGCATCTTTGCCAGCCAGAATAAGCTCCTTGGGAGGAACTGCCACCTGGAACAGCGCAGGAAGTGAAGAAGCCTTTCAGCATGGACCACCACCTACACTGCGAGCAGGAGAGAGCCCTGCCCTCTGAGATCTACTTTACTACAGTTTAACAGAAGTGATTCATCCTCAGCTTTCCTGTGCTCTGGTACCAGCTAGTTACCATCCTACCAGAGAAACTGTGGACCTTGAAGAACGGACACAATTTCAAAATAGTTTATGAGCTACATTGGTGTCCATCATTTAAGCTCCAAGGAGGAAAATGCAACACAGTCAGCAGGGACTGAAGGACCTATCAAAAGCATGGAAGGATAAATGGGAGCAGAAAGCCTTGGCAGAGGCTTGGGCTCGCACAGAAGGAGGGTACCGTACCTTGGCAGTGCTGTTGATGTTGTCAGGGTCTCCCTCCTCACACTCCAGCAGGGTGACGTGTGTGATGTTCTCCACTGGATTGGTCAGAGTCAGAAGGACCTGGCTCTCCTGTGGAGAATCAGGAATCACAGTTCAAGGCACAATTACTCTAAAATTATTCTATCGTTACTGTTGGCACCTCCATCTTCTGTGACTGATAAACACCTTCAGAAACTGTGACACATGCCCACCCCACCAATGGATGGATAAGGAGCACCCTCAATCCATGAGAAAGGTGTCAATGCCATGCAGCATTCTTTCTTAATATAAGACACATCTTTGGAATCCAGCCAAGATCTCAACTCCACACCTTTTATTCTTCTGATATTGGTGTGTGCTTGTGATGCCAGACGTCACACTGCACGGTAATTTACTCCTGCAGTGACAAGGACATGCAGTGTTATTCCGACCACTCCCTTAATCCCTGCACCCTCTCTAAAAGAAGTGAACAAAGCCCTTGGGGAACAATCATCACAACCACATCATCTGCCCAGAAGATCCCACATCTGCACCTCCTGGCTGTGTTTCACCCTGAGACATTTCTGAAAAAAACTACTGACCTTCATGTAGCGCAGGTTGGGAATAGACATGATTCTCACTTCAGGGATGTAGTTACTACAACAAGAACAAAGCCAATAGCCATGAGGGACTGTGTTGTTGTGCATAATTTACCTCTTGAAGTAGAGGATGTATTCACAGACACCCATCCAATTCAGTCAGTGCTATTAGAGTTTAGCTCACATTAAAAGCAAAATGAAGTGCCCTTTTGCTAAATGAGTCTAATCCTACAAACTCCTGCTACTGTGTGGGGCTGGCACAGCATGCAGTGCCTTTTCAAACTGCTAAAAATCTTCAGCAAGCTTTTTAGTAGATCAGGAAGAAACCTATCACAGATAAGGTAAACATATTTTAAAATACATTTTAATATATTTATATATATTTATATATTTTTCTATATTATATATATTTTTATACATATATATGTTTAAATATATTTTAAATGTCATCTCCTGAGAGATGACATAACTACACAAGAGATCAAATCAAGAGTACAAATGAAATTAGAACAGCAGACATTAACTAAGCACAGATAGGTGGTTGTTCTCCCCAATCTCCATATCTTACTTACACAGCAACCAGCTGGATCTTGAATTTGATAGATGTTGGATTGAATTCTGGTTTGCTCAGGTTATGTTCACATTTCTAGACACAAAGATATTTTAGTCAGCATCAAAAGAGAGCATCCACTCACACAGTGAAGAATCAGAGCTGCAAGCACTGTGTCACTAGCCATAACGTTACCGGCCTCGAGCACAGTGCACGTAAAAAAACACCTGAGTGCGCGCAGCCATAGCTGTGATGAATTACTGACTCTGACAATGTCATATCCAGCACTACCAGTGAAACCCCAGAAACATAAGATTTGGAACAAAGCTTAAAAACACTTGAACAATCACTGACTGCAGCAGGAAGAAGGCACAAATAGCTGCAAACCCTTTGATTTACACTCCAGAATCCATTAAGAAAACCAAACGTATGGAACTCAAGACCAATCTCCTCATAGGCTACTCTTCAAATACAGGCTCAGCCCGACATTACTTCTGAGAAAACATGCTGCATTTGCAAAGCAATCTGTATATTAAATATTTACAAGATTACTGCTCTGTTAGTCTGGGACCTACGTAAATAACCCTGCTTCACCCAGAAACCAAGCAGTTTTTAGAAGACCATGTTGTAAACCAAGAGCAGAACTTAGATTTAATTCTTGCCTCTCCTTGCTTCCCAGCTCTTTGCTTTTCTTTTCTGGAATATCCTTTCTTTCTTCGCTCTAAGGGTAGCTTCAGTATTCTGCACTGCCTCTTACTAATATTTTGTTTGCTGAGTTAAATTTTTCCTTTAGTAATAAGAGAATTTTTTAATTCTGACTGTACTGGCAGCCCTCTCTGATTCCTTGGCCAGGCAGAGCACACAGACCCTTAGGCAAAGCCACCTTTGTATCTTTATGCATCTCTGACAATGCTGGCCCCCTTTCACAATCTGCATCGCATTAGAGATGCGACAGCCTCCCTCATTTCAGCTATAATCCCATGACTTCCTAGTGCTGTCACCAATAATTTGGAGACCTTCCAACAACCAGAAGCATTTGCTTTTAAAAACAAATACAAGCCACTTCCCACAATCCAAGCTCTACAAGCCTAGAAAAAGTGTTGGTTTGTATTTAACTACCTACCCGACAGCGCAGCGAGCGTTTGATCAGGAGGTGCTTGTGACGTGGGTAGAGCTGGGAAGCACAGATGGGCTGGAAGTCAGGCTGCAGCAGACGCTGACGCAGAGTCGTCACTGGGTGCACAACACAAAGCAAGACCAAATTAATGTCTCACTCAGGCACTGAAGCTTGAGCTGCATTGTACAAATGCACCGACCTAAGAGCAAGAGCCATGTGCAAACATGCTACAATCTCCAAGAAACTTAATTTCACCTGCACCAAATAACTCAGAAGCCACTGACAATTGTCCCTGTTTCTAGCAGTGAAGGAATGGAATGTAAGAGTTGCATAAAGGGCTGACCAGGCATGGTAACAGCAGACTAACATCAGTGCCAGCCCAGGAGAAACAAAGGACCCTGATTTCTCTTCTGCTCAGCTGGGGTGGAAAGAGAACTTTATAATCATCTAGAAAATAAGTTCTTTCCCCGCAATGGGCAAATCATTCTTCATAGCTTTGTTACCCTCACAGCTGGGTGCTGCATGAGTACAATACAGAGCTTCTCAGCAAGGAGTTTGCATAACTCAGACTCACGCACAGAATTAGTGATTGCATAGTTCCTGAGGCAAGGACTCCAGTGGCAAACTTTCCGTGGGCTTCTCCCCAAAAACAGGCTCCTCACTGTTCCCCGTCTCAAACACGCAGGGAGCCATCTGGCAGCCTTTCCCTCACTGCAGGGAACGACAAAGTTGTCTTCTTTACTAGTCTCACACTCTGACAATGCCTCATGAGAAAAGAAGACCAAGATGCTCTAGCACTTTCCATAAATTAATTAATATTGGCAGACTTTTTAGGCCTGTGGGACTACTAAGAACATCTGTCCTACTTAGGATCATCTCAGCAGGATTGCTTCCTGTACCTGCTGTTTTATCCCATTTGCTCCCAAGTTTCATTGACCAGTTTACAATATTTGCTGATTAGATCATAAGACAGCTCAATAACTGGCAAGTGCACACAAGCAGTTCCAAGCTGATGTAAAAGTAATGTGCAATTGTTACTTAACAGGTCAGTTAAGGTTCCAATTCCCCAGAAGCTCAGCTAATTCCTTACAGGATCACAGATTGGTTTGGATTGGAAGGGACCTTAAAGGTCCTCCACTCCAGTCCCCTTGCCATGGCAGGGACACCTCCTACTGGATCAGGGTGCTCAAAGTCTCATCCAACCTGACCTTGAGTGTTTCCAGGTATGGGGCCTCCACCACCTCTCTCATCAACTTGTGCCAGTGTTTCATCACGCTCAGCACAAATAAGTTCTTTGTTATATCCAGTCTAAATGTACTCTTTCAATTTAAAGCCATTCTCCCTTGTCCTGTTGCAACAGACCCAGCTAAAACGTCTGTCCCCTTCTATCTTATAAGCCCCCTTAAAGTATGGGAAGGCTGCTCTAAGGTCACCTGAGAGCTTTGCCTTCTCCAGGCTAAACAACCCTGACTCTCTCAGCCTTTCCTCACAGGAAAGGTGCTCCATTCCTTGGATCATTTCTGCAGCCATCCTCTGGACCCACTCCAATGGGTCCATGTCTTTCCTGGGCTGAGGACTCTCTATCTGGACACAGGACTCCAGATGGGGTCTCACCAGAGCAGAGTAGAGGGGCAGAATCCTCTCCCTCACCCTGCTGGCCACACTGCTTCTGATGCAGCCCAAGATATGTTTGGCTTTCTGGGCTGCAAACAAATATTGCCGGCTCATGTGAAGCTTCTTATCTACCAGCAGCCCCCAAGCTCCTTTCAGCAAGGCTGCTCTCAGTTTCTTCATCTCCCAGCCTGGAATGATACCAGTGGTTGCACTGACCTGCTGTTTCCTGCTATTATTTCAAAAAGGACAGCAGCTCTTTCCTCCACCCAAATGTTTATGCTTCATGTGCAGAGAAATGAAGGTCAGCAAGAAAATGAGGCCTTATGTCTTTGGCTCTGAGCTTTCCATGGACAACACGAAGCTGAGGCTGCTTTCAAAGTTACCATTTAAAAAGTCCCAAATTTCCCACCATTTCAATCACGGCATAAAAATTACCAAATCCTCGGGCCATTAGGAACCCCACTGACAACTTCTGAGGCACTGCCCATGTTATAAAATGTAAAGGCAAAAAGTGACACAATATTAAGGTGTTACCTTCTGTCAGATTGATCGGTCTTGTGTAGTAATCCTCAGGAAGAGGTTCCACTTCTTCCACTGCATCAGCAGGCTCAATCTTGATCTCCTTCTGGTCCTCCCCTTCTTTCAGCCTGAAGCAAAGTGAGGGACAACTTGGTCATAAATTACAGCACACCTGCTCGGACAGACAGCAACTGGATTGTAAGACAGAAGGTAGCAAGAGCTTAGACTGCAAGGCAACACAGACTGCATGGGATGTGAGCAGTCACTTGTTTCTACTAGGTAAAATATTTGGAGCTACTGTACAGAGGTGCTGGTGGATTTGACGTCTCTCTAAAGCTCCCAAGAAAGCTTCTTTCGCTGCTCTCTGCTAACATGTTCATTCCTTTCCTGAAGCTGCCCTACTGTTCTGCAGGAGGCTGCCTACACCTCCTACTCTTCCTGCAAGGATAACCCCAACCCTGACACTCACGAGAGTCCAGCAAGGGCGCTGATGGGTGCTCCGGGCCTCTGGCGCTGAAGCCTGGTTCCCAAGCCGTATTTGTCCTGCAAGGCAAAAACGAACTGTCAGCTTCAGGCCTGCTTCCTGCTAGGACAAAAAGACCTACTGCAAACTCATCCTTTGAGCTGCATGACAAGCATAGGGAGACAAGCAAAGGAAAGCAAAAAGGGAAAGGTATTCAATGCCTCCCAAGATTTTTTTTTCTGCTCAAACTGTTAGTAAGAAGAAAACAATTACCACCACATTGCAGGCAGGGAGACAGATGTGACTACTACTTACAAAGTTTTTGCTCTTTCCTTACATCACCTGCCTCCACTACTGACACATTTTTCCCTTGATCTTCTCTTCAGAGCAAATGTATGTCACGTATTGGATAATAAGAGCTCAACTGCCAAAAAAACTGGGTCAACGTGGGTCTGCATCCATCTGAAATGCTGTGATGCACTACTGGAAGCAGCGGGAAGTCCAACCTACAAGCCTTGCTACCTACAGGTCTCTCTTGCCAGACACTACCAACTGGAAGGAAAAGCTGAGCTACTCCTCAGCTTTCTACAGCTGAACTCTACACACGGTGTCTGGAGACAGAAACCTTCCTTCTGGGCAGGACTGAATATCTGAATCCTCACCAAATGAGGGATCTGAATACCACCCTACCCTACAGACTTTTCAAGGATCAGGAGATTAATGTTAGAACTATTTGCTTCAGGCTGATTGACAGCTGTGCCTCAGCCAAGATTTGTGACCAGACCACTTTTGATTCAAATCTACATTACTTACCCAAAGACTGCCCTGTTTGTAAACTGACAACAAGTACTTTTTGGTAACAAATGTTACTCTCTAACTAGTTACTCTTCACGTGGCTTTGTTCTAGGCACATCCAAGTCAGAGGCCCCGAGGCAAGGTGAAGAGTAGGATCTGTTACTGCCCTTCAGTTGGTACCATGAGAGCTTTAACACCAGCAGAAACTGTGAAAAGACTTACCACTACGTGTATAGTGTGTTGCTGTGGAGAGCCCCCAAAATAGCAGCAGGTAGCAACGGAGACAAAAAATGCAGCCATAAGACACAAGCAAGGGCACAGAGCAAGCACAGTTAATTGAGAAGTAGCAAGCATATGCAGAGTCACCCAGCTAAATGAAGTAAGCTTTTGCCTGCCAGTTACAATAAACAAGTCATTCAGGCCACATCCAAGTCTTAAGGTTAATTTACACTGAGACTTCATGCAAGAAAGTGCCAGACAATCCTGATCTGAGCTACCCCTGGTATTGTGACTGTGGCTGCAGTGCATTTCACTGCTGGATAACAAGGACAAGGACAAACCCTTCTGGCATTATCAGAGGACTATTAGCGAGAGAGACAATGTAACACATAATAACTACTTGTCCCTAAAGAAACCCATGTGCCCCAGCACATTTTCTTCACGCTGGTCTCAGAAAAAAGGCTGAGCAGCCCTATAGTGCTACCAACTAATTTTCCACGCTGAGGTTGCTGTGCATCACTTCTCCTGCACAGAGATCGTGGTATTCCCAGCTCACCGAAAAGGCCAGGGGCAAGTAGTTTCGGCGTCGCACCAGCTTCTTCCTGTCCCGCTCAATCTTCTCTTTCTGAGCCAACTGCTGGTAGTACTCAACCAGTTTGTTAATCTGGAGGGAAGAAAAGGAACAGAAATCCAGTGAATAGGGAACAAATGCCAAATCAGTTGCTATTTGCTCACAAGCAAGCTGGAGTCCCTGCTACTTGTTTCACTCTGTTCCTAGTACTAGCTGTATTTCGAAGGATATGACTCTAAGAAGCCTGCATTTATTAACCCACACTGTGGGTGACAACTGACTCTCCTTTGGGAATGGTGTCTTTCAGAGAGCAGTGTCCAGTTCTCACCTGGTAGTTAGGCAACTGAGACTTTGCTCACATGTTTGCCATGATGGGAGAAACACCATGTGGCCAAACCCAATCAGTTTGGAAGAGTGGAGCAAACTGTATCTTTCCCTGGTCCGAGGCTGATCACATTCAGTGTAGAGCCCCGGCTGGTGACAGGGAAGGGTAGTAAAGGTGCAGATCTGTTTTCCAGATCCTAGACAACTCTGGAGTGGAAAACAGCTTTTTTTCACATACATACGCAACGTGCTCATTGTTGTCATTTTAACAGCACTATTAGATATGTTTTCAACAGAGCTTCTTCTGAAAAGGAGATTTTATATTTTGATATCCACAGGACAGCCTTTAAGAGACCTTCCTTCCATTGAATTCAGTCAATGTGGAGAGTAGGAACTGGAATCTAAAGGATTATATAGAAAAAGTGCTTGAGAAGGCCTGGCACCTCTAACAGCTGTAACTGACATGCCTCACCCTAAGCACAGCCTTCCCCTTCACTCACCCTCTGTGTGTTGGGATTCTCCGGCTCCTGCCAGCCACCACTAGCTGCAGCAGAAAGAAAAAACAGAGTCCTCAGGAGAAGGTTTTCGGACTCCACAGAGAAATCACATCTACCACCCAACCACCTCAGTCTTTACTCATGAAATACAACATTCTTTTTTGCTACATTTACCATTGTAATTCTTCAAGTTCCTGCCTGCACACCTCAGAGCTTTTCACAAGCAGGTCTGCGCTGAAGGAGCTTCACCAGCTTTCCTACTGTGTTTTCACACAAATGCTGTTTGAGAGGTACTCAGAACAGCACCCAGGAGTCCCTCCAGCAGAAGGTACGTGAGCTTACAAGAGATCTCACTTATTACTGGCTGTCCATGACCGTGCACATTCAGCTCCCAGTCTTCAGACACATCAACACAAGTCAAAAGATCTGCTTGGTCTACTCAGCCCCACTTCTGAAGCCTGACAGATACCTTCTGCACAAAGAAATAGATGAAAGCTTTGTTCTAGAGCTGTTGTGAAGAGAAAACCCAAGTACCAGCACTGACTAGCGACTCTGGAATAAGCCTATGTGAACAAAAGTGACAGGAAATAAATTAGATGTTTACGCTGTCAGAATGAGCAACTTCAAAGTCTCTCAAGGTACCCAAACAAGATCTCAATTGTGGGAAGAGTGCAACAACTGAAAAAAAAAAAGCCCCTCATCTGACAACTTTCTCACTAGTCAGGTAAGAATAGTATGGAAGTGGGTCACATGTTTCACTAACTCATCTCAGCCCTTCAAATGAGATGTCAGCAACAAGCTGTTTTCCTATGAATTTCCAACTGTGACTCAAAACCTGGACAGATGTTACGTATATTGTACAGCCAGAAACTAATTTATCTGCTACCTTCAAAATACACACTGTGCTCCTACTGTTACTCAGTTTTCTGCCTTTGACTGTCACTTACCGACGGATTTGTCTGCCATGCCCACATCCCGGGAAGTCCAGCGGCAAAATCCACAGGCCAAGTAATAAGCTTTCTTCATGGTAGTTTTGGCCGGGTCATCAGGGAGCGGCGCAGGAATGCTCGTGGCCCGGGTGGAAAGGGTGTGCATGCAGCAGGGGCAGTCAAAGCAGTTAGCGCACCTGTAAAGAGGAAGGTCTGTAAGACAGTGCTCTGACCAGGATCCCAGGCCCAGGAGAACACTCTCAACAAGCAAATCAAGATTAACCCCACGGTCCTTTTCATCCCGTGCTACAGCGTTAGGGAAAAAGGGCAACAGAGCCATCAACAGAAACAGGAGGAGGTCAACAAGAATGGCAACAGGGAGAAATAGGTGGCACCAAAAAAACATTTGTGTTACGAGAACAGGTCATCAATAAAACTAAATATGAAGAGCACGTGATACATCAAGGAAAGACACTTATTCCCCAAACTGACTAAAAGGCAACAAGAAGCAACGCAATTTTTGAAGAGACTTTCAGATATAAGTGTTGATTAAGTAAGGAGCTGTTTAAAAAATGGGGTCTTGAGAGAAAAAAAAGCCAAAACAACCTTACCTATTCTTTTTCAGCTTGGCTTCAGCTGAGGGCATGTTTTCCAGGCAGCTGGGGCAGTAGTGAGAGTCCACCTGATGAACAAGACTGTGGTCACATTGCAGCTCCTGGCACGCATTTGTCTAGACAGTATGCTGGCAGCAGCCTGAAACTCTGCTGCGTGAATTAACAAGGCTTTGTGCCTGGCATCATCCAGACGAAATCAGTAAAGACTTGAGACATTTTCCCAGTACCTGAAATCTCAGCCCATTTCAGCCAAATTTTGATCTTTAATAACGTAACTCAAAGATTTCTTCAGTCAGGACAGATTAAACTATCCTACCAAGTATGTGGGAGAAGTACAACTGGGTATCAACCTTTTGAAGTTACCAGGATTTCATTTTTCAGCTTTACCAGCAGGTTTTAACACACTATTATTCATTTATGTCTAGATTTACTTTTTCCTTGTACTTACACTGGTCAGAAATTCATATATTTCAGAAAACCCTTCGTATCTGCATGGAAATGCACAACCACCGTACTCATCACACTACGAAGAACTCATCACAGTTGCAGCCTGACAATAAATCTACCTTCTGCTCTTCAAAGGCTTTGATATTTCCGAAGGGATGCATTTCTGAGATCTGCATTGCATGGTCATTCGTTTCAGGCTTTTCTAATCAACCTTAATTTCTTAATTCAGTTCCACAAAATCAGTTCTACCAATTTCATTATAACCACCTGCGAAGTCACATGGCAGCCCCAAGATCAAGTTTGGATTTGTGTGCTCCGCACACAAGCAGTGCTCCTGGCAGGTCCACACACACCAGCAGATTATCATCCAGCCTGAGTGATGATAAACTGCAGCTTAAGTCTCCAGCCATTCTTGGACAAAGAACAAGCCCTCCGCAGCAGAAATCCCACAATATAATGTGGGGAAAAACCTTATCCAGGTGAAAATAAACTCATACAAAACACTTTTACCCCCAGTGTGCTGAAGGCAAGAGAGCATCATACTTGTTTTAAGAATGATGTCATAGAATGGTTTGGGTTGGAAGGGACTTCAAAGCCTATTCAGTTCCAACCCCCTGCCATGGGCAGGGACACCTCCAACCAGACCAGGCTGCTTAAAGTCCCATCCAGCCTGGCCTTGAACACCTCCAGGGATGGGGCAGCCACAACTTCCCTGGGCAACCTGGGCCAGTGTCTTACCATCCTATTTGTGAAGAATTTCTTCCTAATGTCTAATCTAAATCTTCCCCCTTCCAATTTAAAGCCGTTCTCCCTTGTCCTTTCACTCCAGGCCCTTGTAAGAAGTCCCTCTCCAGCTTTTCTGGAGACCCTTCCAGTACTGGAAGGCCGCTATGAGGTCTTCCCAGAGCCTTCTCTTCTCCAGGCAGAACAACCCCAACTCTCTCAGTCTGTCCTCATAGCAGAGGTGCTCCAGCCCTTGCATCATCTTCGTGGCCTCCTCTGGACCTTTTTATGCTAGGGATTCCAGAATTGGACACAGGACTCCAGATGGGGTCTCATGAGAGTTGAGCAGAGGGGGAAGATCCCCTCCCTCACCCTACTTTCTATGCTGCTTCTGATGAGGCCCAGGACATGGTTGGTGCACATTGTCAGCTCAACATCAAGCTTCTCATCACTCAGCTTCATCCAGGCCGGGCTCCCCGAGGGATGGGGGCAGTGGCCACCCCAGCCCCCCTTCCACTGGGCCCAAGTCTGCATGAAGGGGGTCTTGGTCCCCACGACTGGCCCCCATGGAGGGCTGGAAGGGCCCACATCACCCCATGCCGGGCTCCATGGTGGGGTGGGGGGATCCTCACCAACCCAGCTGGGCTCCGTGGTGGGGTGGGGTGGTGGGTGCCCCCCTTCCCGGGCCCATAAGAGATATGTGCGTGGGAGGGGAGCTTTACTCCCCTTTACTGGGCTCCATAGACGGACAGGTGGTCCCCACCCCACCGCCGGGCCCATGAAGAGCTGGGAGCGGTGGGTGCCCCCGCTGCCCGACTGCCCCCACCCAGCCGGGCCCCCCGAGGGGTGGGGATGGAGGGGGAAGAGAAGCCCCCGCCACGAGCAGCCGCCCCTCACGACAGCCCCCACCCCTGGCACAGGCTCTCCAGCCAATCACAGCCCATACTCGGCTGACGAGCAAGGGCGAGAGCAAATCCAAATCAAAGCCCCGCCCAGTCCCCACCGTCGCCAATCATCGAGCTCTATCGCTGCACCACTGCGCCCGCCCCTTAGCCGAGCCACGAGCCAATAGCAATGGAGGCAGCGAGTGAGCGGCAGGAAACGCGCCCAATCGGCTCGCGCAGAGGGGGCAGCGGCCCGCCCTACCACCCGGCGCGGTGCGGCCCGGCCGCCGTTACCTCGTGCGAGACGCACTCCAGGGAGCGGAGCTCGCTGCAGTACCGGCAGAAGTACAACTGAGACAGCGGCGCCCGCATCTCTTTCTCGCCGCGCACCAGGTACAGCACCCGCTCCGACTGCAGCAGCGACGCCATCTTGGCACGGGGGGCGGCCGCCGCCGCACCTCCAGCGTGTGACGTCACCGCGCCGCCCACGTGACCCGGCGGGGTGGGAGGAGGAGGCGGGGGGTGGGATTCAGCTGCTCCTGCCGGAGGTGCTGAGCGCTGCGTTCGGATGAGCCGGAGCTGCCCCGCGGGGCTCCTTCTGCTCTGCCCCGGCACTGCCCGCGGCGGGGAGGAGCGGCCCTGGCCCCCCTGTGCCCGCGCTTGCCCTTCTGTTGATACAATAAGTAGTTACTGTTGCTAAGAGTGGAATATTTTATTTTAAACTAAAGTTTCATGGAAGTCACTGTATTCTTCGAAAATTACACGGAATGTCCCTCTGACAGCGTGTTTTCCTGATAGCAAGATATTTCAAATAGTGTTTTTCCAGGCGCTGTTCAAAGAGAAATGATAATGGCTTTAGATTAGATTTTAGGAAGAAATTCTTAACAATGGTGAGGCACTGGCACAGGTTGCCCAGGGAAGTCGTGGTTGTCCCCTCCCTGGAGTTGTTCAAGGCCAGGTTGGATGGGGCTTTGAGCAGCCTGGTCTGGTGGGAGGTGTCCATGCCCATGGCAGGGGAGTTGAAACAGCCCAAACCACTCCATGATTCTATGATAATATCTTGTGTTAAGAATGATCTGTGCTGACTGGATGTGTTTTCTTCTCTAATCACCTTTGTTTTCAGTCTTTCCCTATCTAAAATGCAAGGTCAGACAGAGCTGTTTCCAAAGTTCCAATTAGCAGATATTTCACTGTTGTGAAGTTCATAATAACATTAAAATTAGTCTTGGAAAGTAATGGAATATACATAAGAATTCTGGGAAAGTTTACACATGTGCCTGCAAGTGGGAAATATCTTCTGTCCCGGCTCTTGTCTTGTTATGCGTGGTTGATGGGAATCATTTCCTCATGTACTCAGCACTGAATAAAGGATGCTGCTTTCTAAGTAGCCTCAAGTTGCCCCAGGGGAGGTTTAGATTGGATATCAGGAAAAATGCCATCACTGAAAGGGATCTCAGGCACTGGCAGGGGCTGCCTGGGGAGGTGGTTGAGTCCCCATCCCTGGAGGTGTTTAAAAGACTGGGAGATTATCTGGTTTAGTAGTGGACGGGTATGGTTGGACTCGATGATCTGAATGGTCTTTTCCAACCAAATGATTCTATGATTATAAAACTCCAAAACGAGCCTTAGAGTATTTATTTGCTGGCATTTTCAGTATCAGGGTGCCCCTGCACTCGGTCGCAGAGCATCCGTGTGCTCCACCACTACTCTGAGCTGGGAACAGCCTGGCCGTTTCTCACTTCCCCAAGACTTGTAATGAGCTCTGTGCTCTCCCCTTTCCCTGAGCCTTTGTTCACTCCTGCTTCCCTGTCCACATTCATAGAACCGTGGAGTGGTTTGGGCTGAAAGGGACCTTAAAGCCTATCTAGTTTCACCCCCTGACATGGGCAGGGACACCTCCCACCAGACCAGGCTGCTCAAGGCCCCATCCAACCTGGCCTTGAACACCTTCGGGGATGGTGCAGCCACAGCTTCCCTGGGCAACCTGTACTGTCTCTGCAAATCAACCCTGCCCAAAGCTTCAGGGCACTTTGCTGCTGGGATTTCATGGAGGCACTTGGTGGGTTGGTTTTCCCCTCTTGTCCAGGTGTTGAAGGTGAGTGGATGCATTTGAGCCCTGCTATTGGTGAGGCAAGAGGGGAACGGGGCAGGGGCGAAGCCCTTTTTTCATGGAATCGCAGAATCACAGAATGGTTTGGGTTGGAAAGGACCGTGAAGGTTATCCAGTCCAAACCCCCTGCACTGAGCAGGGACATAGAATCGCAGAATCATAGGATAGTTTGGGTTGGAAGGGACCTTAAGGCCAACCAGTTCCAACCCCTCTGCCATGGATGGGACACCTCCCACTGGACCAGGCTGCTCATGACCCCATTTAACCTGGCCTTGAACACTTCCAGGGACATCTTCAACTGCATCAGGTTGATCAGAACCTCATCCAAGCTGATCTTGAAATTATTAAGCTGTGAAATGACCCCATGGCACCTCCCTGGCACCTGAGCTCTTTGGGTTTGGCTCCCGATGGTGTCCCCCGTCCTGGAGGGATGAGCTGGAGTCTGCTCCATCCTGGTGCAGAACTGAGCTCCTGTTTGCCTGCCCTGCCCTCCCTCGTCCTTCTTCCCCTCCCTTTCCCCCTCCCCTCCCTCCCGGCCCCTCTCGGCGGCCCGGGCGGAGCCAGGCGGTCCCTCCCTCCCCGCCGGGACCTCTCGCCGGAGCCGGGCAGAGCCGGGAGTACCGGAGCACCGGAGGTACCGGGGAGGCGGGCGGGGGGGGATGCTGCGTGACCAAGGGAGGGTGGTAGGAAAGGCAGTGGAAGCGGGACCCTCAGCCCCGAGCACAACTGCTAATTAAGCCATTAATCTGTGACTCAGCAGGAAGCACAGGGAGTGGGGGGACAGAAGGTGTGAGGGTCCCCCAAAGTGATCGGGCTCCAGTTGCCCTGATCCCGCTGGTTCCTCACCCGGTGACCCGATGACCCTCTGTGAGTGACCAGAGGGATGCTTGGTTGTGGCTTTGCTTTGTCAGCTCCTTTAACAGCAATTGCAATTAATAGGGGAGGTTTTTTTGTCTAGGCTTTCATCAGAGTGTATCAAAGCACGCTATCAATCCTGGTGCTTCTCAAAGGAGCCTTTGCCAAAGCCTTCTGCTCTTGAAGGAGCTCATGGCCAAGGCTGGACAAGGTCACAGGTGTTTTCCTGGGGAGAGAAGTGGGGTGCTCAGAACAGCGGGGGGTTCTGGCTGTGGGAGGGACAAAGGGGGCTGCCCCATCACCCCTCTGCTTCTTCTTTTGCAGGATGGACACCCCTGACCCTGCGGGTGCTGCTGCCCTCCCCAAGCACATCCTGGACGTCTGGGTCATCGTCTTGATCATCTTGGCCACCATCCTCATCATGACAGCGCTGGTGCTCTGCCCAGCCACCGCCATCATTATCTACCGCGTACGGACTCACCCCACGCGCAACGGCATCGTGTGAGGCTGTGCCAGAGGCGACGAGGGATGACCAGCTCACTGGGCAGGGGGCCACAGCCATGGGACCCTGTGCCAGGGACCTCACTGAGCTGGGGAGAGATGGCCAGAAGCCAGGGCAAGCCAGCACCTGGACACCTGTACCTGGCTTTTGCCACATGAACCCACTGCCTCCTATTTACCCACCGAACTCATGGGGACCATCTGGGAGATGGTGGTCTGGACACCAGTGGGGAGATGTGTGGCTTTGTGGATGTGTCCAGCTAGAAATAGCTCTCTCATGAGTGAGGCAGGTTGATCTTGCCTTCGCTGGCCACCCCATCTCCTCCTAGGTGAGCAGCAAGGATTAGAAATGCATGGCAAAGTTATTTCTTTTTTTGAGTCCCAGCTGTTGGGGTGTTTGGGAAAGAAGGGGTGAAGCAACACGAATGTGGCTTCTGGTTGTGCCTTTGGAGAACTGGCTATAAGCATCAGTGACAGAGCCCATGCCAGCTGCACAGCAGGCATGCAGCTGGCACTGGCTTCTCCTCTATCAGAGATGTGCTGAAATTGTAGGAAAATCTTGTGGGGCACTGGGTTCCTCTGGGTCTTGTGGGGCAGAGGAGTGTGGGCAGCTCCTGCCTGCTGGCTGTGCTCGGTGCTCCTGCTGATAGCAGCGGTCCCCAGTGCTCAGCTGGCACACTGGTCCCAGTGGGTGAGGCTATGTGCCCCTCACCTGGGCAGGCAAAGCAGAGAGGAGCAGAGGGGTTCGTGCCAGGCAGTGGCAAGGACCACATAAGCTCTTAGATTGCCTCTTGCTATGAAATAAATGGACTCTATTTTACACATGTTTGTGTTGTGCAGCTTTGTTCACAAGATCTAAGACACTTTGCAGCCTCTCTAGAAGCCTTCTTCACGCTGGCCTCCTGCATCACTTTGCTTTGAGGTTCCTGAGGTTCTTGCCCAGCCTTTGATCCCACTGGCTGCAGCCCCGCAGAAGGCCAGCCATGGGCTCCAGGGCTGCAGTGCCAAATCTGGCTGTGATAGTGGCAGGAGCCATCAGACAGCTAGCAGGAAGGGGCCCTGGGGACTTCGACAGCGGTGACAGCTGATTTTCTCTCGCTTGGGTGACCAGCGTTGCGCTCGCCCGCCAGCCTCACGCTGGGCTCTGGCGTGTGGCAGGAGTTCTGGGGCTGAACCGGCGTCCTGGTGACTCACATCGGGAAAGGTCATGAATAATGAGATGAATCAGGCCAGGATATGAGGAAACGCTATGGTGATGCTGGTGGGAATTGTTTAAATCCCATTTTCTCTGCTGGAAAGATCAAGCAGCCCCACAGTGTTGGAAACCGTCCATCCCATCCCTGCGCATCTTGATCGGTGACAGCAAACATCTGGTTTGCTTTTGGTGTTGGGGATGGAGAATTGGCAGGGCAGGCGATTCCCAGGGGAGCAGGACCTTGAGTGACTGTCTCCTTCCCCAGGGAGGGAGCCCAGAACAGGGACACAGCCTCTGGGGAGCGGAAACGCCTGCGCTGAAGCTGCGGGCTGCGGTTGTACTAGGAGGGAGCAAACATGAATTCCTTGCCAGGCTCAGAAACAAATTTCGGTTTCAAGCTGTCTCTTCTGTCTCAAGTTGCAGAATTTGAGGCAAATAAATAGAGTTGTTTTCCTGTTGTTCTCCCTTTCTCCCTCCCTTGCTGGCACGGCAGCTGGAGGAAATTACAGCTGTGTTGGATGGGAGCAGCTCTGCCTCTGCCTCCCCCTGCACCCCACCCCAGCACATCTTCCCCGAGGACACCATCCAGTGGGAGGATGGCCAGTGGCATCTGGTACTGGGAACCAGAGCTGAGCAGCTTCGCTATGAGAGGAATACAGAGGAAGCCACAAATATTGGAGTGGTTTGAGAAGGAAGCCTGGTTTGGCACAAAACACTCAAGGAAAAGCATGCAACCCCCCATGTGCCTGGGTGGCTGTTCCCACCTCCCCGTGCCCCTTGCCATGAGCAGCCAGGGGCTGAGAGAGGTTTCGTTTCACAATAGGAATTTTCTGGGAAGTTTCAAACCAGTGGCAAACATTTCCAGGAAGAGCATTGCAAAGCCCTGGAAAGATGGGTTTCCTCGTGACAACAACAAACTGTACAGAGCAAAATGGCAGTGGGGGGAGAGTGGGGAAAAGCCACAAAATTTTTAAAGTGTGAAAACAGGGGAAAAGGGTTTAGACTGATGTGTGTTGTTAAGTTGGAAGTTCCTCCTCCAGGACTGAGTAAGATAAGCCAATCTTGCCCCCCCGTGTCCCTGACTTCGGTGCCTGAACAGTGCTGGAGCTCGGAGGCAATGTTTACGTGGCGTTTTGCCGAGCAAAAATGCCTTTTCCTGCCCGTTGTGGAGCGGGTGCTCCGGTGGTGACGCTGCAGCAGGCAGGCGTGATGCGGGCACCGGGGTGATTCAGCATCCGCCAGGATTCTTCCCTGCCAGCGGGAGCTGAAGCGTGGCAGGAGCCTGCTGCTGGCCCACAGGGGCTGCTGCTGGGGGAGGCAGATGCTGGCAGAGGAGGTGATGCAGGATGCTGGCTCTCACCTCACCTCTGGGCAGCGATGAGTGCCGTGCTGGGGGTGCAAATATCCAGCTCAGCTGCCTTATCTCTGCCAGATAGGGCATCCGGGCCCCATGGCTCATCAGGAATGTTGTGGGGAGCCCCAGCAGCAATTGTGCAGCAGGAGCCAACCCTGAACATCTTGGGTCCTGCGGGGAAAGGGTCGCCTGGAGCAGGTGATGCTGGTCCAGGACTCAAACACAAGGGCCCTCATGGCCCCAATGGGAAGCTGACAGGGTCCCAAACTGCTCTCTGCACTCCAGGCTGCAGTGGGGACTCCAGGAGCACATTGCAACTGGTGAGCTCATCCTTCCCCAGCCTCAAGGAGGAGCAAATCCTCATGGGGTCAGAGCTCTAGTGGGAGTCCTCATGCTGGTGGGGGGAGCAGCAGCACTTGGCATCCACCCATCTCCCCTCCCTCGCTTGGCAGCAGCAGGTCAGTGCGTGCCCTGTCCTTTGGGTGGGGAGCAATGAGCGAGGGGCCTTTCTGCAGGGGTCAAACCTTTGCCTGGCAGAGGAAGGGATGTGGGTTCCCATCAGCAGCACCCCAGCCATAGCCTGGAGTGTTCAGGGGCACTGAGGGAGGGGGTCCCACTCCAAAGGGCACTGGACACTGGCTCCCAGTGGGGAGGCTGCTGTGGAACCAGGACAGTGAGGACTAGGGAGGCTGCAGAGGCAGCAGCGCAGGGGATGCCTGGTGCGGGGAGAGCTGGGGCCTCTCTCCTGGCAGAACTTGTTTTGCTTTCGCCTCCTGTTGCACACTTAGAACAAAAGTTCAGAGGTTGGCCTGGGATTGACGCCGTGCCAGGCTGCCAGATGAAAAGCAGAGCTGCTGCCAGCCCAGGGGATGCTGCCAGCCTGGGGGATGCTGCCCGCTGCTGCCCCTCGCTGCCATCCCCGGCATGCTGCTGGCATTGTCCCCACCACTCTGCATAGAAGGAGCTCCTTGCTCAGCTCTGGGATGAACCCAGCCAGCAGCAGTTTCTCAGTCTCACGGCTGGTTTCATGTTCCTTGTGCTCACCATTGTTCTGCAGTTTGACATGAGGTCTCTGCAGCCCCCAGCCCATGGGCTGGTGGCAGGGGCAGCATGACAGCCAGGACGCTGGGGCAAAATGACAGCCAGGGGACTGGAAGCGCCTGGTCTCCTGTCCCCAAACTCCTGCCAAACATCTGCAGCAGGCGGGGACTGGCTCAGGCCCGGCTCTGGTGGAAAAACAACTGAGGAAGGAGGTTCATGCAAGGGTCAGCCTGCTCAGAACTCCTGCCTTTTGGGGTGGGGGACCCGGATCCAGCAGGGTGGAGCCACACGCTGTCCTCGGATGGTCTTGCTGGAGCCTCCGGCACCTTCAGCTCTCCCATGCTGCCTCCAGCATGGCATGGCATGGTGGGGACACTGGGTGATGGTCCCATGGGAGCTCAATGAGTCAGTCAACTGTGTCCCATTAGATCCTCCCCACTTCCCCACCTCCACGAAGGTGGATTTGGCACCAGGACCTGAGGAGAGGGGACTTGGAGAAACAGGTCTCTTATTTTTATTTTAGTTTTAGGAAAACGTAGCTTGGCAGTGGCTCAGCCTTTCCCTGTGTGTGGGACACGTGGAAGGGACACACCATACTATGCTACCACGTGCGTGCCCCACCACTCTACTGAGCCCCCAAGTCCTTGTTAAAAGTCACCCAAGCCCTATGCAGGCAATCAAGGGATTTAATTAGAAGTAGGTGGCTGTTTCCATGTTGGTAATTAGTGGGGCAGGGAGCAGCTCCCCAGCTCTGTCCTGCAAGTTTCCTGGAAGGTGGCTCCAGCCCTGGCTGGGTCAGCAGAGCGGGGAGGATGGCACCATACTGGGCACACACCAGTCCCTGTGGGCTGCAGGATGCAGCGAGGTGCAAGCAGCGTGTTGGCCAGGAGCTGCAGCCCCATGGCCCCAAATCTCCCCAGAGCCTGGGAGGTGGGTGGGGAGGATCAGACCCCTGGTTTTGGCTCCCACAGGCTCTCTGATTTGGGCGAGGAGCCACATCTGTGAGGGGTGACACCCACCCCTTGGCAGCTGGTGCCATTGTGTTGGGTTCTGGGCAGCAGCTGAACATCTCAGGGGTTTGCCTGGTGGGAACCCCCATCAGGGCAGGGCTGAGACATTTCTCCAGCAGCAGTGCAGGTTTAAAGCTTTGGGAAACGCTGCCCGAGATGGAGGGACCTAGAGCTCCCCTTCACCATCTGTTCCTCAGGTGCTTGGGGAAAGTATCCAACCCCCAACCCTCCTGTACCAGTTGAGGCTGCACTTGGAGCCTGATAAAATCAACATTTCCTAGGACATGGTGTTCCAGACAGCGAAGAACACAGGATGGGAGATGGTTCCCAACCTCCCCCAAGCCCAGGGCCTGGCATCTCCAGCAGCCAGCTGGGTGACAGGGCCCTGGCAGGGCTGGCTCAGCTTTCTAGGAAAGACAAACTTCTTCCTGGCACCTGTAGTCCTACCAGGGCTCACCCACTACCACCCCATCCTGCTCTCCATCCTAGGCCAGCCCACCCCCAAATGTAGCCCACCCACTCCCAGCTCCCCTCCAGCCAATTAATTCCCCTATCCAATATTTTTTTGTGGGGGATTTCAGGGAATTTACACCTCTCCACAGATGTTTCGTAGAATCGCTTGGTTGGAAAAGACCTTTGAGATCATCAAGTCCAACTCTACCTGTCCACTACTAAACCAGGTCCCAGAGCACCTCATCTACCAGTCTTTTAAACACCTCAGGGATGGTGACTCCACCCCCTTCCTGGGCAGCCTCTGCCAGTGCCTGAGATCCCTTTCAGTGAAGAAATTTTTCCTAATCTGAACCTGCCCTGGTGCAACTTGAGGCCATTTCCTCTTCTCCTAACACCTGTCACTTGGCAGAAGAGAGCAACACCCACCTCACTACAGCCTCCTTTCAGGCAGTTGTAGACAGTTATAAGGTCTCAGCCTCTTTTTCTCCAGGTTAAACAAGCCCAGGTCCCTCAGCTGCTCCTCCTAAGATTTATTCTCCAGTCCCTTCACCACTGGTTTCCCTTGGAGCCAGCCCAGGGTAAATGTTTGTGTTGCCTGGGTGTACAAACAGGCCCCTGGAAACCCCTGCCCCTGGGGACACCAAGGTTTAAGGGACAGCCATCCCCTGCCCTTGGCCACAACGGGGTCACCACGAGGCTACAGCCCTCCAACCCACCCGGGAGGGATCCTGCTTCAGCGCTGCTTCCAGGAGCAGCCTGATTGCTGCTGCAAAGAGGAGAAGCTTAATTAACCCTTCGCACCCCTTCCTAGCCACGGTAGGGGGGGACACCAGTCCCCAGCCCCGGATTCCCGGGATGCTGCTGGGGTAGTTTGGTCCCTGCTCCTGGATCCTGCCATGGGGAGGGAGATGTCACCAAGTGTCCCACGCAGGGTGGGGACATGGCCCAGTCCCTCTCCCACCCTGCAGGTTTTTATCACAGAATTATAGAATCATGGAATGGTTTGGGTTGGAAGAGATCTTAAAGCCCATCCAGTTCCAGCCGCTGCCATGGGCAGGGACACCTCCCACCAGACCAGGCTGCTCAAAGCCCCATCCAACCTGGCCTTGAACACCTCCAGGGATGGGGCAGCCACAGCTTCCCTGGGAAACCTGGGCCAGTGTCTCAGCAGCCTCATTGTGAAGAAATTCTTCCTGATGTCTAATCTAAATCTTCCCCCTTCCAATTTAAAGCCATTCCCCCTCATCACATCTTTCCAGGCCCTTGTAAAAAGTCCCTCTCCAGCTTTTCTGTAGCCCCTTTCAGCACTGGAAGGCTGCTCTAAGGTCTCCCCAGAGCCTTCTCTTCAACTCTCTCAGCCTGTCCTCATAGCAGAGGTGCTCCAGCTCTCACATCATCTCCATGGCCTCCTCTGGATCTGTTCCAACATTTCCATATCCTTTTGTTTGTTTTTTTTTTTTGCTGGGGATTCCAGAACTGAACACAGGACTCCATGTGGGGTCTCACCAGAGTGGAGCAGAGGGGGAGAATCCCCTCTCTCTCCCTGCTGGCCACGCCACTTGTGGTGCAGCCCAGGATAGTTTTGATTCAGCCTGCGATATTTTTTAATGCAGCCCAGGATTTTTTAATGCAGCCCAGGATATTTTTTATGCAGCCTGGGATATTTTGATGCAGCCCAGGACATTTTTGATGCAGCTCACAGTGCAAACCCGCTGCACAGGTGCCTGCCCCATGCTCTCGGCTGTGTCGCGTCCCTGCCAACCGAGATGCCAGCATGGCACTGCACCCCCCCTATCCCCTCACCTCCAGGTCCATCCCGGTGCCCAGATGGTTAACGCGATTCCCGGCCCGGCCCCCCCGGCTGTTGGCTCCCCCCTCGGCGGCTCAGCCCAGCAGCTTTTTCTCCGCTGTCGGGCTGGGAGGTGGCAGAAGGCGACAGGGCGAGGGGTGTGTGTGTCCCCCAGCCATGGGGGGCTGGTCCTGCAGCACCTGGATTTTGCCCCTTTTCTTGGCTGGGCTCGTCCAGCCGGGGCAGAGCCAGGAGAGGGAGAAGGTAAGGGTGGGGACACACCCCTGTGGGGAGGGGGGGCTGTGGCACCCTGGGGACCCGCCTGTCCCCAAGGATTGCTCAGAGCTCTCGGGGGCAGGAGTGGGGCACAGTGACCCCGTGTGTGCCCCTCTCCCAGGTGTCTGGATCATGGGAGGGGTGGAGGGAGGTTCTGAGCTGTCTTGGGGTTGTGGACAGAAGGGGGACACAGCCTTGTCACCCCCCCCCAATAGGTGCAGAGCCGGGAGAGGGAGAAGGGAAGGGGGGACACCCCCATGAGGGCTGGGTTGGGGGGGGGGATGTGACACCCTGGTGGCCCAAGGGTTGCTCAGAGCTCGTGGGGGCAGGAGTGGGGCACAGTGACCCTGTGTCCCTCCCCTCACCCATGTCTGGATCATGGTGTTGGTTGAGGGGGTTCTGAGCTAAAGGGGAATCGCTGTCCTGGAGTTGGAGACAGAGAGAGGACACAGTTGTCATCCCCCCCCCAGTGACCCCCAATAGGGGCAGAGCACAGGGATTTCGTTACGTGGGGGGTGCACCCATGTTTGGAGGGTGCGGAAGCCACTGCCACCCCATATCTGGCGGGCAGAGAACAGGGGTGACTGTCACCCCAGCCAGTCACCCCATCCTAGGTGGGTGAAGCAGAGCCCTGCCACCGGGATCCAGCTGGCCCCACAGAGGCTGAGCTCCCCGGGCAGAGCCCCTGTGACTTTATCTCCTGCCAGCGACCAAAATAGCCCCTCAGTGGCATTTTGGGTGAGCCTGGGTCCCCTGATGAACAGGACATAGGTTCCCCTGGGTTAACTCCTGGGGCACTGCAAGCAGAGCCTGCTCCACCCTGGCCCTTCCCTGCACGGGTCTCATCCAGCCTTGATCCCTTCCTTACCTGGACTTGGCTTGGACGTTGCCAAGCTCCTGGGCACCCTGGCTGTCCCAGAGGGGTGCACATAAACGTGGTGGGACTGGGGTCTCCTCTGGTGCTGGCACACCATCTCGGGCTGTTTTCCAGTCTTCCTCTCTGACTCTGGCCTGGTAAACATCTCTCCAACTGCAGCCATGCCTGTGGCTGGGCATGCACAAGCCAGCTTGTCCCAGCACCGCGACCTTGGCACGCCAGAGCCTGGCCACCACCGGTGGCGTTGGGGCAGGAAACACAATGCTGGCATCACCAGGACTGGACCCACTGCTCCAGTGGGCAGTAGGGTGGGTGAGCAGGGCAGCCCCAAACCCAGTCCCATGGGACGCTTCTCACTCTGCAGGTGAAATGCTATGACTCAGTACAGGGCACCATCTACGACTACGGGGCCCTGACCATCGATGGGGATGAATATGTCCCCTTTAAGAAGTATGCAGGGAAGATGGTTCTCTTCGTCAACGTGGCCACGTACTGAGGCCTCACCCTGCAGTACCTCGGTAAGGAGACACGGGTACTCTCAGGGACTGGGCAGGTAGCCCAGATGTGCAGCCCTTGGCAGGTGCCCGTGGTTCTTCCTGCCCTGGGGAGGTAGGAGAAGGGGTGATGGTGGCACCCTGGGACCAGCGCACCTGGGGGTGCTCCAAGGGGGTTGGTGTTAGGTACGGGGCGGTGAAGCCAACCCTAACCCATCTGTGGCTCTGCTTGCATGCAGAACTGAATGCACTACAAAATGAGCTGGGGCCCTATGGCCTTGTGGTCCTGGGCTTCCCCTCCAACCAATTTGGAAAGCAGGAACCTGGCCAGAACTCGGAGATCCTCCCGGCACTGAAGTGAGTACCATGGAAAAGGGTGTGGGGAACCTGCCCACTTGGCTGGGCCAGGGTTTCCAGCCAGGAGCTGGGCACATAGGCTGCAGCTCCTGCTGGCTGTGACCTTTCCTGTCCCATCTTGGGGCTGTGGCTCCCAAAAACCACAGTGCTTGGTGTTCCCCCACCACACCTGTGCTGCACAGGGGCTGTTGGCTGAATGATGCTCTGCTCACCCTCCCCTTGTAGGTATGTCCGGCCAGGGGGCGGCTTTGTCCCCAACTTCCAGATCTTCCAGAAAGGGGATGTGAATGGGGCCAAGGAGCAGAAGGTCTACACCTTCCTGAAGGTGGGTGCCATGGCAAGGAGAGATGAGGAGGCAGCACCCAGCCTGGTTTTCTGGGGGGGCAAGGCAGTGATGCATTGGCTTCCTATTGCAGAATGCCTGTCCCCCAGTGGCGGAGGAGTTTGGGAACCCCAAGAACCTCTTCTGGGAGCCTCTGCGCAACCATGACATCAAGTGGAACTTTGAGAAGTTCCTGGTGGGCCCTGATGGGGTGCCCATCATGCGCTGGTACCACCGTGCCAACATCGGAGTTGTGAAGAACGACATCATCACCTACATGAGAGAGCAGCAGCAGCGACAGCAGCAGCAGCAGGAGGTTGTCCAGTAGAGGCGTGGCCTCCCCTCCCTGCAGCTTCTCCTGACTGCTGCAGGGCTGCTCCCTGCCCCATATCCTCCTGGCACACTCTCCCCTCCATTGCTCCAGTCTCTGGCACCCCCAGCTGGGATGCTGGGCAACCCCGTGGCAAAGACTTCAGTGATGGGAGGAGGACATTTCCTAATAACCCTGTGTCCCACCTCTACCCCTGGTGGTGACATCTGCTGGCCACCAGCTTGCCCCCTTTGTGTCCCCTGCTCCACGGTCCTGCCTTGCTGGGTGGTGGTGGGATGCAGGGGCTGGCTGCCCCCAGAGTAGAAGACCACATCTCCATGAAGGCTTGGCCTGAAAGCCCCCAGGGTGGGCCTGGCCTGATCTGGCCGGCCACGGGGCAGCTCTTTAGTGCATTCAAGCTGCCCGTGGTCCCGGCGCAGAGATGTGCTCCTCTCCTGGCTGGGTGCAGCCAGCCCCTTGTCCCCTGCCACAGAAATGCCAAATAAAGGCTCTGCAAATCCACAGCCCCACTTATTGGCCTGGGGTGCTGGGGGGAGGGAGTGGGAGGCACAGCGGCCAGGCTGGGGGTACCAGCAGGGAGGGATGGCTCCCCCCTGGAGAAACTCAGGGCAACTGCAAACATGGATTTATCATCACAGCCCAGGACAAAGGATGGGGAGGGTGTCAGTGCAGAGCACAGCAGAGGAAAAGGGGCTGGGAGCAGGGAGCAGTCCCCAGCAATGAGCATTGTGGGTTATTATTCCTCCCACTGTCATAAACAGCCATGCTTAAAGAAATAGGGGTGTTTTTTAGTAGCCTCAAGGCTACCGCTGCATGGAAAGGCAGAGGGGGGCTAGAGGTTTCCCTGTCTTGGCAAAGGGGAGGACAGAAAGTAGGGGTACAGCAGAGGGGAGGGATGAGGGGCTGACCCCAGTGCCCAGAGGGAGGTGGGGGCACACACTTGGGTCCAGCAGCCCTGGCATCCCTCCTGGTCCCCCCATTCCCAGAGAAAGCAACTTTCAGGATAAAACCAGAGACTCAGCTACACTTCAGTCCTTAAATAAATACAAAGACACCAACCACCTTCATCCCAGGCTGTGGCTGCAGCAGGCACCTGCCTGCACATGTGGGACCTCCCACCGCTGGGAGAGTCCCTGCTGTCACCCACTGCTCCAGGGGCTGAACCTCGCCGAGACCCACGGTGAAGCCCCTGGACTGGGGCAGCTCTTGGCACACACGGGCTCTTCTTCCCTGAAGACTTGGCTCAGGTCTACAGTGACACCAGGCCTGATGCCTCACGGGGAAGGGGATGGCCGCAGTGGGCTGACTCTGGTGGCCACTACGATGGCATCTTGGGTCCCTCCTTTGCACCTTCCCTGGGGGATGCACTGCTGAGCTGCTCTGGGCCACGACTGCACCGTGTCCACCACACATCCACGCCTGGAGATACGCAGCAGGAGGAAGCTCCTAGATATATACACATGGGCACACACACACTCCCTACTCCTCTTCTGCAGGTATCGCAGCGCAGCTGGTCCTTGGCGTTAGGGCAATCCAGGACCTGCCTGTTCTGAGACACAAGAAGGGCAGCAGGGGGTCAGCACAGCTCTTCACGCCCAGACAAGCCCCGGGGCAGTGATGCCAGCCACGGGATGGCTGTTATAGCCCAGCACCAACTGCCACAGCCCCACGGGCTGCTGGTGCTCAGGCTCACGCCTGCTGCGGGGATGCAGCAGGGACCAACCCCAGGGCAGAATCATCCCCTCGGCTGATTAGAGTTGGGGGCTGAAGGGAAGTGTCCCCTCACGGCTTCCCCCAAGCCTGCAGCCAACAGCCCAGGGGCTCAGAGTGAAGGACAAGGGCGTTCTTCTCACTGAGGTTCCAAGCCTTACCTAAGTCCTTGGGGACCGGCTTCACCCCGGACACTGCCTGGGCATTCTGGCTGCGAGCCATGGCGCAGGGCGGGCGCCAAGGGTACTCGGGCTGTAGGGGGAGATGGAACAGAGACTGCCAGTTACCAACAGGGTGAATCATGAGGCTGCGCTCCGTGTTCGGTTGCCAAGGCGTGAGGAGGAGCAGAGGGAAGAAGAGGGCTGAGCACTCACGTGCCAACAGGCCCAGCGTGCTCGGCTTCCCTGCTCAGTGACTCCGTGGCCCTGGAGGAGCCGCTTCCTCGGCAGTGACCCCAGACCCGCTCACGTGGGATCCTGACACTCACCGGGGGGAAATGGTGGAAGTTTTGTCCCGGTGTGTGCTCTCCTGGCATCGCTGGCGGGTATCGGATCTGCTGCCACTCGTCAAAGCCATGGTACATGGGGTGAGCCACGGGGGGGCTGTACTGGTACGGGTACATGGGGCAGGCAGGGCCCAGTGGTCCCGGCACTGGCTCAGTGTGCAGTCTCTCTCCAGAAGCCTGGGAGCAGCAGGAGATATTGGGGAGTGCCCTCAGAGCAGCCCACCAGCACCCATTGCCCAGCTCAGAGCTGCCCCTCCAATGGGAGATGGCCACCAGGCCTGCAGCCCCCAGCTGCTCCACCCAAGAAGGGTTTTTTCTCCATCCGCACCTGTTTGTGCTGCTTAAGCAGCTTCTTCAGCTTCTCCTTCTCCTCCTTCTCCCTCTGGCAGTCATCCTTGGAGGCTCGCAGCTGAGAGCAAGGAGGAGTTAGTGCAGAGCCCACCCTGCTTCCCCACGTCTGTGCGGGCAAGGGATGCTGCCATGTCCTATGGGAACACCCACACTAGTCCCCTCCTCATCAGACCCCCAGGAGAGGGACATGAGCAAGACAGGAGTGAAAGGCAATGCTCTGACTGGGACGAGAGGCAGCAAAGCCACTGCTCCAGCCCTTCTGTTCCATAGCCCCTGCTCTGAGATGGTTATAGGAGCTGTGATGCTGGGGACAAGCACACCTCTGATGCATCTGGGGGAACATGGGGCTCCCAGGATGCTGCCTGCCATGCCTAGAACCGCTCACCTGGTTATTGGAGAGGACCAGCTGCTTCTGAAGCTTCTCCAGCTGCTGCTTCAGCTCTTCCTTCTCCTCGTTCATCCTCTCCCGGTCACTCCGCTCCCGCTGGAAGTCCTCCTCAAAAATTTTCACCTGGCAGGAAGGAGAGGTGTGGGTGCACTTGGCCAAGGGTGGATGCCTCCCTCAAGCACCCCTGTCACTGTTGCCACCCCTGACCCCACTAGTTAGGCCAAGCCCCAAGCACGTGAGTTGGCATGGCAGACCACAGCTGTGGTCCCTCCAGCTGACAGCCTGGAAGATGTTGAGTTTGGTCCCTCCCCACCAGGCACAAACACCTGCTGGGCTGCTCCCAGCCTCCCATGTCCTACCCTACCTGCTGCTTGAGGAGTTCATTCTGGGTCAGCAGCTCCTGCTGTGGCACCTTCCCCACCGGCTCCATGGTACTGGCAAAGATGGGTGGTGGGGAGGCTTGGACGTTCAGGGCCTCTTCTAGTGCCTGGAGAGGAAAAGGAAGAGCAGGGAGCTGGGTCAGAGGAAGGTGCTGTGCCTGTGGCCCTCTGGAGATGTCACAGGCACATATCCAGCACAAGAAGTGGATGTAACTGAGTAAGAGGGACACCTCTTCCCAAATCCCCTTTTCCTGGGAACCTAAGAAGATGTGATGGGCATTGTCTGACATATGCTCCTGCCTGGGCAAAGAGCTGGGCAAAAAGGGGTTCATCGGGGTATTTTGGATTTGAGAGAGGAGAAGTTGGAGAGCATAAAAGACATATAGCAGGGAGGGGTTGTGCCCTGACCCCCACCTTGTTCAGCCTCTGGATCTCCTTCTCCTGGTACTCCCGCTGCCTGGTGACCGGAGCCAGCTGCTCCTGCAGGAACCGCATCCTCTGCTGCAGGTCCCTCACCTCCATGGCCAGCCTCTCCTTCTCCGCCTGCAGGACCCGGGGGGTTGGAGATCAGCCAGGGCAGGGCGATGGGGCCAGAAGCTCCCCGCCACTCTTCCCGAGGGACTCGCCTCCTCTGATTCAATCCGGGACTTGGCCAGGAGCAGCTTGCGGTCAAAATCCCGTTGCTTTTGCTCCCTCTCCGACTCCAGCTCCGTGAGCACCCTGCGGGCCTCAGCCAGCTCCTGGTGCAGATCTGTGACCTGCCGGCACGGAGCAGGGATGTTGGTGTGGCCAGAGGGATCCACACAGAGGGGGAAGGAGGCACAGGCAGCCCCAAAACCTTCCCCCACAGCCGGTCTCCTCCAAGCCTGCCACCAGGCACCCAGCTCTGAGCACCCAGACTTACCCTCTGCTCATACTTCTGCTTCGTGGCTCGGAAGTGCTGATCCCATTGCTTATTTACCTCCAGCAGCTGTGGGGAGAGAGGGAGGGCTGAATGGGAGCCCAACCCCAGCCCCAAGCCAGCCATGGCAGTCCCCAGCAGCCTCCCATCACAGAAGCACCTTGGAGACCACCTGGATGGAGACTCCAGCTCCAGCAGCGCTTCCCTGCGGCTCCACAGCCCTGCCCCAGTCTCCCTGTGCCATCCCCAGCCATGTGTCCCTGCTGCCCACTCCCACCCTGCTCCTGGCAGTGCCTCCCTCCCAGCCTGGTCCTCACCTCCCTGCGCTGGTGCTCCAGGATCTTCACCTTCTTCTCCTTGGCCTCCAGCTCTCCTCTGCCCAGTGACTTCTCCACCGCAGCCCCGCTCTGCTGGACGCGCAGGGGGGGGACCCTCAGGGCTTTTGTGGAGGCTGTGCCTGAGGCTGGCTGAACACAAGCCAGCTTCCCCTCCCACAGCCTCCCCCATCCCCTTAAGACCCTGAGAAGCCATTGTGGTGATACTGGGACAAACTGAAGCCACCTTTGCTGATGTGTCAGTGGGCTCCCCGCCTCCTTCCCAGCCCTCTCTGAGGGCGATGCTGCTCCCTCACCTGCTGCTGCTCAGCAGCTTCCCTCTTCCCATTGTCCTGGCTGCTCAGCGTCACCATCCTCCGGAGCTCCTGGTTCTCACATCTGTGGGCAGCGAGGGATGGATGGGTCAAGCAGGAAGAAGCACCCAGGGCAGCCCCATTCCCCTTCCTTGCTGTCCACCCTCACCTTAGCTTCTCCAGAGCCTGGTTCCTCTGCTCCAGGTCCCGCTCCAGCTTGGTTCGCAGCTCCTTGTTCTCACTGTGCAGCGTCTCACACAGTGTCTGGGGGGCAAATGCCAGCAGCCATGAGGACTACCTGCCAGCCCCAGGAGCCTCCTTGGCCACTCACCTTCCACCAAGCCCTGGCATGGAGGTGGGCATCCACCTCAGGGTGGACAGGAGGGAAAAAAAAAAAGGGGAGGGAAAGTCCCACGAAGAGCCTGGCCAGCCCTCACTCACCTGCAGGAACGATGTTCTCTGCTCATTCTTGTGGACCTTGGAGGCCAAGCGCTTGAGCTCGGAGGCCATGTAACCCATGCGCACGAAGACCTGGTCCTTGCTGGCCTCCTTGGCACAGCCACTCAGCGTGGTCTCCAGCTGCTGCAGCTGGGGCAGCAGGTTGGCATCCTCGTTTGGCAGCTGCTCCAAGTCCTAGGGATGGGGAGGAGATGAAAGACAATCAGATTGGATCAAGAAGCATGGCAATGTTCCCTCTTGGGGCAGGTGAGCCTCATCACCCATGGTCCTGGGTCAGGACAGAGAGACTCTGCAACAGCCCTTGGCACGCTGACAAATTGTGCTGGGTTTGTGAAGGTTTGATTCCCAGCTGCTGCACATGGGACACCAAGTCCCCAGGTGGAGGGGGATGTTACAGCAGCTCTCCCAGCCCAGTCTGAGCAGACCATGCTCCTGGCTCGCTGACAGCAATGGAGGCATCTCCCGCCTGGTCCTTTCTTCCCTAAGCTTTCCCCACTAGCATCAGGGCTAGAAATCCCATCTCCTGAGGCTGTCCTTTCTGTGTATGCCCAGCCCATCCTGGGAGCTGAGGGTGGCCATGTGAGCAGTGGTCTTACCCCAGGCCCCATCTCCTCCTTCCTCCCGTGCTCCAGTCTGGCTCTGCAGCTGCCCTGCCCACCATGGCATGCCAGGTGGTGGGAACTCAGGCTCTCTGGAGGTGGCAAAAGGGTGACGCACGGAATTTAAACACTATCTGGGAGAGTTGGGTCAGGGCACACTACCAACCCAAGCACAAGGGGTGTCCTCAACGGGCCCACCCTCCCCTGGTATGGCTGGTTAACTCCTCCATTGCCTAGGAGACACTCCAAGCACAACATGCACAAGGTACAGTTGGACTTGATGATCTCAAATGTCTTTTCCAGCCAGGTGACTCTATGAGCACAGCCTGGCACGGTGTGCGGCAGCGCTGCCAGGGACACGGTGGCACACCTTTGCCTATGTCAGTCCCAGCCCTGCTGACTCACCCAGCCGCCCATGGGAATGCCCCAGGGAGTACCTCATAGGGCGAGGAGTCCAGAATGTCTCCAGCACCCCAGCTCCAAGGTTCACAGCCCCAGAACTGCCAGGGAGGGTGTGTGCAGGGCACAGCACAGCCAGCTCCTCCCACCAGCACAGGCGCCAGCAGCTGATCCCACAGGCAGATGCCACCCCACCACTACAGCCTAGGAGGGTGTAATGAGACTCAACACCTCCTGGAGCCTCTGTGGCCAACACAAACAGAGATGTGCAATGAGAGGATGTCCCCTTACTGGCACCATGTGATGCAAGCTGATGTTTGTCTGCCTTGGGATCCCCATCCCTGCTTCCCTCCCTTTCAGCAAATGTAAAAAGCCAGGGGAGGGGAACACAGGACAGTGCCAGCCAGGGGGATGTTCAAGTGGCAGCAAACGGAACACATGGAGACCCTGTCAGCACTGATGGGGCTTGGAGAAGAGATCTAGTTCTTCCACCAGAGCTGGCGTCAGGAGGTGAGCATCAGAGCACTGATGTGACTCCTTGGGTCATCACACCACTCCCTGTCACTGTACCATGACATCTGGAGACACCATGGTTCCAATCTGCCTGGGGCTGCTTTGTTGGCCCTGTGTCCAGGCAGCCCAGCCAGGCCATCAGCACTCGAGAGCTCTCGCCTTTGGAGGGCAGCCTGCACATTGTCCCCTATCCCCGCCTTGGCAAGGCGAGTGATCCGTGCTGGGACACATGTGCCATTGCTCCTGAGCACTCTGGCCCCAGTGAGACGTAGGGAGGACCAGCCATGGGGCTGTGTGGTCCCCTCATCTTCATCAGTGATGAAGGCTTGGCACTGCAGCACAAGCACTGTCCTGGGGGCCGCAGATGGGCTGGCTCTGCTCCCTTGGACGGAGTTCCTTCCTCTCTCTGGTTTGCCCAAGGGCTGCCTTGATATAGGTCCCCCAGCCCTTCCCGTGCCTGCTGGCAGCTACACTCTCCCATGCTCCCAGTACCACCACCAGCACCACCACTATCCATGAAATCCCACAGGCACCAGGGCCACTCACCACTCTCCTGCTCTCCTGGGGAAACCCCTGTGCTTCAACAGCAACAATCTCAAACTCCGAGGATGCCTGCAAGGGGAGGCAGCCAGGTCAGGTCTCCCTAGGGAATGGCAACCCTTTGGCCAAGTCAGTACCAGCTCTCGCATTCGCCAGACTCACACTTGGAGGAGATTTCCGCACTTCCACATCCCGCTGGGCACTGCCTGGGGTGGCCTGTGTGGAGCTGGGATCAGGGCCGACAGCTGTGGAGAGGGCAGAGGATGTAGCTATGAGCCTTTTGGAGAGCAGAGCCTCTCCCTGCCTAGTGTAGGGATGCAGAGAGCAGGCATCCATGGATAGTTTCTACCCCAGCTGCAGGAATGGGACAGAAATCTCCCTCCAGGAGAAGCGAGTGCAGCAGCAGTTTAATACACTCCAGAGATGACAGGGCTACAAGAAACCTTCATCAAGTCTCACATCTTCTCCATTCCTCTGAGCTCAGATCCTGAGCCATCAGGTTATCCCTCCCCAACAAGCTTCCTTTCTCCTACCTCCAGTTTCCACCAGGTCTTCCAAGGAAGATGATCCCATCAGCATTTTGTTATCCTTCACGAGGTCCTCTGCCTTCTGCCGCAGCTTGGATGCCTCCACCTGGGACTCCTCCAGCAACTCTCCTGTTGTGGACAACAAAAAGCTGCTCTACCTCCCTTTTCCTCAAGTGCCTGCTCTGCAGTAGCTCCATCCACCAGCAGCAAGCTCCCTGCTTGTGTGGAAAAGAGGAGTCTCCAGGAAAGCTGGGGAGGGTCTCTTTATCAAGGAATGCAGTGATAGGATGAGGGGTAATGGTTTAAAGCTGAAAGAGGAAAGATTTACATTAGATATTAGGAAGAAATATTTTCCTGTGAGAGTGGTGAGGCACTGGCACAGGTTGCCCAGAGAAATCATGGATGTCCTATCCCTGGAGCTGTTCAAGGACAGGCTGGTTGAGTCTTTGAGCCCCCTGATCCAGTGGGAGGTGTCCCTACCAATGGCAGGGGGTTGGTACTGGGTGATCTTTAAGGTCCCTTCCAACACAAACCATTCCAGCACTGACAAGGCAATCTTCTCCCCATTCCAGGTGGCTGGTCCCACACCAGTGGGTCCCGGTCCCAGGCAGGGGTATGGTGATGAGATGGGAATCATGAGGCAGGTGGAAATTCGGCTGCAGAAGCAGGACTCAAATGCGGAAGCTGGGTCACGAGACCAAAAGCAAAACAGGGGGCGGGGCAGGGAAGGCAGCCAAGGAGGGGAAAGGGGGTGGCACAACTCAGCTGGAGAGTTTCTACCTAAGCAGGGAGCACCCAGTGCTGCAGTCTTTGAGTGACACCTGGGAAAAGCCCCTGACGTGCCAGAGGTTGCAGGAGGTGGGGGCTTTCACCAAAGGCAGAAGAGATGCTGCCATCTGCAACCTGGCACTGCATGACTCCGAGGAGCTGACCTTGCTCCATCACTTGCCTTTCTTTTCCTGCCACTGATCTCATCGCAAAGCACCCCAGTGTTCAGCTAAAGCCTTTCTCTCTCGGCACCCCCATCTGAAAAAGCCCAGACACTCTGCTCAGTCCCCCAGGATGGGGAGACCTTTACTGCTGTCCCAGTGCCAAGTCCTATAACTTCTTAGAGCACCTCCCTAAATCGAGTGAGAAGCCCCAGGCTCAGTGAGCACAGGCTGAGCTGCCCCAAAGGTGAACCTCATCCCCCCGCCACGCAGCAGTTACCGATAGACTTGATGCCCTGCATCTTCTCTTTCAGCCGGGTGTTCTCCTCCACCAGCCGCTCAAAGGCTGTGGATACATGTTCTTCTGAGCCCCCGCCAGGGTCATAGGTGCGGTAGAGTCCTCTTCCTTCCATGCCTGCCATTCAGTCGCCTGCCTCCCAGCCGGGCATCCCTGCAAGGCAATGGAGCACAGTGTCACTTTCCCCTGGCTTCAGACAGCACTGTGGTCCCCTGGTCCCCACTGTGCGGGGGTCTGGGGTGGTGTGCAGGCAGAGGCAGCGCTGTCTCACTGCTTGCCAGCCAGCGAAGAAGTATCCCAGGTGAAGGCACTTCCCCCTCCAGTCCTGCTGGGGGGAACGTGCCGGGGTGACTCAGAGCCATGAGAAGTGTCATGCGAGGAGGCATCACCAGCTCGGGGCTGGCTCTCACCCCTACAGGACACAGGAGTCCCTGAGGAGGAGGCAGCTGCCTGCTGCTGCATCCCAGGAGAGATGGAGACCCAGCCCAGGAACATCCACCCACACCAGCACGGATGTGAGCACTGTCACTGGAGCATCCTGCTCACCGCAGGATATTTTGGGGGGTGCAGAAAGGGTTCTGGGGGGCAGTTTGGGGAGGGGCAGTGTCTGCAGGTCCAAAAGCCTGAACCTGCAGCTGGTGGGCAGTTTGGGCAGTGGGGGATGAGCACCAGCAGCAAGGGACCTGCTCTGCCCTCCAGCTCAGCTGGAGTAACTGGCTGCCAAGGGCACGGCTTCCTGAATCCAGGTCCAGGGAACAGCCAGGCATGCGCCAGGCTGGGAGCAAAGTACAAGAAGAAACACCCCCACACAGTGTGCTATTTGCTTTTTTAACACCTTGCATTTGTGGGTGGCCTAAGGCCTCCCCCTCACGGAGGTCTGGCCAGGATCCTGGCTCCAGGTCACACCCATCTCCTTGGGGTGATAAAGCAACAGCTCTGAATTACACCGCAACTTATCAAAAATACCCCCCCTGCTGCCATGGAGCACAGCAGCTGAGATGGCCCTGGGAGGCAATGCCAGCTGGAGCTGGGTGCTGTCTGGGGGAACCTCAGGAGCACTCACAGACACCTCCAAGTGCTCTTCCACCCAGCCAAGACAGCTGGGTGCTCGTGAGTGGGAGGGGGGCGCTTTCAAAGGAGAAGGGGGTTAGCACATACCCAAAACTGTCTCAACCTCAGACTAATGCTCAAGCCACGAGCGATCCAGGCTGATCACCAGTTCAGATGACCTGCCTGCCAGGGAGCGGCAGGGACTTTCCAGATGACAACTGCCACCTGGCAGCATCCGCAACCAGAGCAGCAATTAAAGCCTGCTTTGGCAGCAGGTAACTGGGCATGGCCTCAGCAGCAGTCTGCTTTTGGGAGATGCATCTGTCTGTAGGTCTTATCGTCCTCCTGCTCTGCTGCCCAGTTGGATGGCCCCGTGGACCCCATGGGGAGCCGGCAGCCCCATCCCAAGCAGCTGGAGGTGGCGACCGATGGGAGTTGCCCAGCTGCAGGATGGGCCAAGAAGTGGCTATTTCTGGAGCCCATAGCAGCTGGCAGGAAGCTGTAGAAGAACCAGGGCAGTTTCTGTGCCATGGATCCTGGCAGCATCGTCACAGCCGGTATGAAATCCCCTAGAGCTCCCGCCACAGGATGGGGAAAACTCCCAGAGCAGACCTGCTGGTGGACCTGGAGGCACCTCCAGTGTAGGGAAATGCCACCACCTGTGGCCAGGCTGCCTGTCCGGTGGAGGATGGGGACAGTATCATAGACATGTTGAGCGTTAGGGATTAAAAAAAGGAAGCTTATAGAATGTTAGAATTAATTGTATGATTGCTTAGAAATAGGATAAATAAGAATCACGTGTGTGTCCACTTACATCTCGTTAAAAACTTAGCATAAGTGAGCTTTAAATGAACTCTGTTCATTAGCTTGGATAGCTAAGCAGGGCAGCAGGCACAGCCTGACAGATACATGAGAAGATGGACTTATGTTTAACTTCTACTGAGTCACAGAATGGGACTCAAGGGACCAACCTGGGCAAGAAAATAAAAGATTATGACTAACTACATACCTTGAAGATAAGAAAAGGGGGAGCTTGCCTGGAAACAGGAAAGAAATCAAATAGTGAACAGAAGACCCCAGCCTGAAATACCTATGGGTATTTCACAGGAACCCCATATTCTTCCAGCTGGCTGGAGCCACCAAAAGCCTCTGCTGTTCCCAGTTCTCCATACCAAGAATTTTTATGACCAAGGTCAGCACCCCACTAGGCAGTTGGCAGCCAAGGAGAGACAGGAGCGAGGGAGAGGAACTAAACTATCTCCAGGTGACAGAAGCACAGACCAGCCAAAAATTCACCAGTAAACAAGGCCCAGCAAGATGGGAGGGTTTCCACAGCATCTAAATCCATCACTGGGGTCAGGGTGGGTTTGCCTTGAATGAAGGAACAGCCCCATTTCTGCAAGGAGACGCTGGGACCGAGCTGTCACCCTGGGGACAGGACCCTGGACAAGATCAGTGTTCCCAGTCCTGCCTGTTTTTTTTCCTTAAGAGTTCTGACAGGTGAGATTTGCAGTAACAAGACTCATAACACCAGGGCAGGAGAGAGACGACTACAGACCAGCACCCAACAATAGTTAGAAATACAAAGAAAACATGACTACCTCAAAGTCCAGAAGAAACCACTGAAACACCAGAAAACACTTTTTTTTTTCCTCCAATCAACAGTTTCTAAGCTAACCTGATGGTATTTCACATCCCTAGCAGTTGAGGGCCAGCCACGGACCACGGGTGCCCAGGTACAGTTCACTGGCTCGGTGCCCAGCTGCTGGCAGACGCTGCCAGACATCGTGGTTGCCCGTGGGCGTTGCTGGTCACAAGAAAGGCACTGAGACCTTTAGGTAGTAAATTTTTATGACAACTCAGCAAAGGGAAAGAATGAAAGAGCAAGCGGCAGGGAGACTCCCAGGCAAAGACGAAAGCAGGGCAGTATTTACATAGCTGTACTGCAGCCTGGGAGCCGGCTGGCACCATGTAGCCATGGCCAGGCTGTTGCCCACCATGCATCACCACCACATCATTCCTACCACTGGCCATGCAGAAGTGGGAGAAGGAAACAATTCCCGCTTTAAAATTGCCAAACAGGTGAAGATATGAAGATATGGACGCCCCCTTCCTGGAGGTGTTCAAGGCCAGGTTGGATGGAGAAGTCTGGTCTAGTGGGAGGTGTCCCTGCTCATGGCAGGGGCGTAGGTACTGGATGGGCTTTAAGGTCCCTTCCAACCCAAATCATTCTGTGATTCTATGAAGGCAGAGATGTGAATCCTGGCTGGTACCTCTGGAGGTTTGCTTTCAGCAGCGAGCACTGGGATGGAGATCAGCCTCCCAAAGCAGCAGGCTTGGCAGCCTATCAAGTCCCATCCCTTTGGAGAACGGGGTTTTCCTTACCACGCATGCAATATTCCCAGGAAGTTTCCTCCCATCTAGGATTGCATGAGGCAAAAGCAAATCCCTGCAGGCTTTTAGCATTGTTTTCCCGTGACCGATGTGGCCCAGCCCCCGGCATCCCTTCTACTCAGATGAAAACCAAAAGCCCCTTAGATAGACACTACAGAGGGATTTGTGTTTGATTGATTATTTTACTGGAAATTAGCAAAATGTCACAGCACCAGCACAATTTCTTTTCCCCTCCAGGGCTTCAGCAGCTCCCCAGCCCCATGGAGAACAATTCCCGGGCTGCTGGGCTGATCTCATTTGCAGGGAAGCAAAAGCAGAGCTGGCTTTAGCGAGAAGCAATAATAAGGAGAATTTTTGGGCACTGCAGGCCACTGGGCTGGGAGTAACAAGAGAAGAGAAGAATAAAAACAGACATTGCAGGGCTGAGGTCTCAAAGGGAAAGGTCAGAACCTCCACTTAAAGCATTTTTCTGCCCAGCTGCAGGGGGTGGGAAAGGCAAGAACTTCATCTGAAATGCAGCAGATGTTACAGATGTGCTCCAGTCAGAAATCCCACCCTCAGCTGAGAAGCCCACCTCCTTCAGAGGCTTCACAAAACAACCTGCTTCCCACAAGGCAGCCAGACTGGGTGGTGGTGCTCCCTTGGCAGCACAGTGTTTTTAGTCTCCTGCTACAAAGACATCTTACTTCAAGCTGCCTGCTCCGTTCCTTCCCCCGCCAGAGCTCAGGAGCTCTCATGGCTGCTTGACACAGCCCTTAAAAGCAGAGCAGGGCACAGCCATCCCTGTCCTTGCAGCTCCAACACAACTCCTGTCCAACATGGTGCACTTCAGCCGGGCAACAACCAAGCAGCAGAAGACAGCAGAACCACAAAGCTATACCAGCAAAGTCACCTCTCTCACCCAAAGCTTAAGAATTGTTCTTTAAAATGAAATCTGCAGTGCCACAGGAGCAGCTGGTTCAGCCTCCTCCACACTGTTTTGTACCAGCTGCTGGCAAGTGATGACCCAAAGCCTTGCGCTAAATAGGTCTGCTTGGCATGCGTCAGGGCAAAAGGGCATCGTGGGATTTCTTGCAGAGCCAGGAACAGTGCCAAAGGCTGCAGAAAGCCTCTCCTCTTCTCTTAGGGCTTACTTCGCCTCACCACAGTCAGCTCCCAAGGATGTGCCTGGCTGGAGCCTTCCTGCATCCAGAACTCGCCCCAGTGCTCAAAGTCTGGTTTCACAGCCTCGATGGCCTCTGCCAAGGTACTCCATGACATGGCAGGAAGATGTGCCAGGGGAGAGTTAGGTTGGACATTAGGAAAAGGTTCTTCACCCAGAAGGTGGTGGAGCACCGGAACAGCTCCCCAGGGAAGCAGTCATGGCACCAAGCCTGACAATATTCCGGAAGGACAAAGCCTCTAGACACATGGGGTGAATGTCGTGGTTGTCCCATGCAGGGACAGGAGTTGGACTCGATGGTCTTTGGGAGTGCCTTCCAACTCAGGTCATTCTATGATTCTATCATCTGGGCTGCAAAAGAGTTCATGGCAGCAGAACTGCTCCTCCTCACCCAAGTGGATGGAAATAAACGGGCTAAAGCGGAAAGACTGCATTTGCCTCCCTGACACAGGGAGCAACCTGTGCCCAGGTTGGGACAACCAGATACCCAAGAGGCTGCAGGTCCCCATCAGGTCCTGTTTGGAGCTATTTTCACCTGAAAGCAGGGCTGACAGGCATCTTTCAAGGCCAGGCTGGATGGGGCCTTGAGCAGCGTGGTCTGGTGGGAGGCGTCCCTGCTAACAGCAGGGGTGTTGGAGTTGGATGGGCTTAAAGGTCCCTTCCAACCCAAACCATTCTATGATTCTGTGATCCTTCCTCTGTCCTCAGTGGGGGCCTTAGCTTGGAACTGAGGGAGGGGACATGAGGAGGAACGCAGTGCAACAGCTCTGCAAAAGAGGGGAACGAGCAGCTGCCCTCAATTGAGTTATTCCAGCCTTTGGATCTACATCTCATGTGGTCTCCTCCATTGACTGGTGGTTCTTGGAGCCACGGCCACTCACAGCACCTTGGGGTGGGATGCACACACCGACCCTGACCTCACCACCCAGAATTACTGGGAAAGCAGAGGCGTGGGACTGGGGAAATGCTGGAGTTGTGCAAGAGGGAGTGTGGAGAGAGCCGAGCTGGGGGTTCTGCCCAGAGAACAGCACGGGGTAGCGAACCCCAACTCCCCAGCAGCACCAGCGCTGCCCCACGAGAGGGGAAACTGAGGCACAGGGCGACTGGTGTGACCCAGGACGGACCCACACCAACTGCCCGGGAACCAGGGAACGGTCACGAACATCCAACACTCAGCGCCGAGCCCCGCCAGTCCTCCCCATCACCGGGACCCTTCCCGGTGCCACCCTCGGTGCCCAGAAAGACTCCGCTGCCTAGTACCACCCCTGGTGCCCCGTAAGACCCCGGTGCCTGGTGCCACCCCTGGTGCCCTCCACAGTGCCCAGTAAAACCTCAGTACCAGTGCTACCCCGGGTGCCCGGTAAGAGCCCGGTGCTTGGTGCCACCCCTGGTGCCCGGCAAGACCCCGGTGCCTGGTGCCACCCCCGGCGACCGATAAGACCCCAGTGCCACCCTCGGTACCCGGTAAGACCCCAGTGCCACCACTGCTGCCCGGTAAGACCCCAGTGCCACCCCCGGTACCCGGTAAGACCCCAGTGCCACCCCCAGTGCCACCCTCCACGCCCAGTAAGACCCCGGTGGCCGGTGCCGCCCCCAGTGCCAGGTGCCCCAGTAAGACCCCCGCTGCCACCTCCCGCGTTCGGTAAGACCTCGGTGGCGCTGGACCGGCCCCGCTGTGCTCCGAGCTCACCTGCAGCGCAGCCGGGCGGGCCCGGTCCCTGCCGCCGCTCCGGCAGCACCGGAGGAAGCGGCGGGGGGGGGGAGCGGGGCAGGGGGCAGATGGGCCGGCGGCCCCGCCCCCGGGAAATTCCCGGCGTGACGGACAGGAGCCGCAGCCAATCAGCGCGCGGCGGGCTGTATAAAGGGTGGGCGCGGCGGGAGGGGCGCGTTGCTATGGTGCGGGGTTGTGCTGTGCGGGGCGGCTCCCGGAGGCTGTGCGGGGCCCAGGGGGCTGGGAGGGACCCGCCTGCCCCGCCTCAGGGGGCTCCGCTCGCTGCGGAACGGAGGGGCCGCGGCTTCATCGAGAGACAAAATGGCGGGGCCAGGGGCGGGGAAATGGAATCAAGGAATGGTTTGGGTTGAAAGGGACTATAAAACCCACCCAGTTCCACCCCCCTGCCATGGGCAGGGACACCTCCCACCAGACCAGGCTGCTCATGACCCCAGCCAGCCCGGCCTTGAACAACCCCCAGGGAGGGAGCATCCACAGCTTCCCTGGGCATCCTCTGCCAGGGCCTCTCCACCCACAGTGAAAAAAAATTCTTCCTTTTTCAAGCTACTGGAGAGTGTCCAGAGGAGGCCACAAAGCTGGGGAAGCTGTTTGAGGAATAGGTGAAGTCACTTGGTCTGTTCAGCCTGGAGAAGAGGAGACTGAGGAGGGACCTCATCACGTTCACTGCTTCCTCATGAAAGGAAGAGGAGCTCAGGAGCAGGTGCTGAGCTCTTCTCTCTGGTGACCAATGGCAGGAAGATGCACCAGGAGAGGTTTCTGTTGGATATTCAGAAAAGGTTCTTCACCCAGAGGGTGGTGGAGCAGTGGAACATCTCCCCAGGGAAGCAGTCACACCAAGCCTGACAATATTCCAGAAGCATTTCGATAACACCCTCAGACACATGATTTGAATGTTAGAGTTGTCCTGTGCAGGGACAGGAGTTGGACTCAATGAATTTTGTGGGTCCCTTCCAACTCACATAATTCTGTAATATCCAGTCTGAACTTCTCCTCTTTTAGTTTAAAACCATTCCCCCTTGTGGTAATGCTACAGGCCCTGCTAAAAAGATCTTCCCTGTCTTTTTTATAAGTCCCCTTTAAGTATTGCTTTAAAACTGCTGGGTCATCCTGGGTCCTTGGCTAGTGGGCTGTGGTGGTCCAAGGTTCCCCCCAACCCAGGGAAATAGGCTTGTGAGTTCCTACAGGTCCACTGAGGATTTCTTGGGCTTTCCTTCTCAGTAGCTGAGGCAGGGAGAATCCGCACAGAGTCTGTGTATCTGAGAACATTATGCAAGGAAATTACACCCCCTAGTCCTCTGGAGCATTTGTGATCAGGGATCCTTTTCCTTTGTGCTGGTGCTTTGATCATTGTGCATTCATGAGCAACAGAAAGCAGACAGAAGAGCAAGAACCACAGGGAGAACCTTCTGTTAACTCTTCGGGATTTGCTCCATAGCTATCCAATTTTCTTTCTTGTGTTGGTTTTGCCACAAGGAAGGTGGTTTTTAAGTATATACGTTCTATATATATAAAAAAACAACGAAGCAGAAGCAGAGGCAGCCTGCTGTAAGCAAGTGTGCTACTTGCTCTCTGCCTGTATTCCTGACCTGTCCTCCTTAGGTGGCTGCTGGGCTCAGGGATGTGTCCTTCACTGGTAATCATGCTGTTTCCAGCTGTCCCAATCCTGGCTTCCTAACCCAGCTCTGATCAGACAGTTCCATAGCTTCTTGGCAATTTGATATTTTGGGTTGTAAAAATCAAATAAACCCAAATTCTTTTTCCTGACTGCAATTCACTCCAACAACACTCTGGCAGCCTGGCTGGGTTACAAGACAGCTCAGCAGCTACTGATGTGCTCTCTGGCTGTGCTTCTGTTTGAGGTCTTAACTGGGGACAAGACAACAGGACCCCATGCGCAGGCAGCATCTTCCCTTTTGTTTCCCAAAGAGCTTCTTTACCCCAGAGGCCTAGTGCTATTCCATAACCCCTCAGAAATCCTGGCTTCAAAGCTAAACGCAATCCCACAGAACCAGAAAGCATCATGTTTACAAGATCCCACGGAACCTGAAAGCATCATGTTTATAAGATAATGTCTCAGCCAGCAAAAAACAATCAATCTGAGAAGAGAGGGGGTGGCACAGCCCTGCTTTGCATCGCTCCGGGCTGACAGCCTTCCCCTCGCCCTGTCTTGGGCACACTCGCACCATAAAAATCGTCGCGCTACTCACCTTGCCAGATCATGGAGGAGCTCGGGGCGCGAGAACCCTTTGGGCCAGGCGCTCTCCGGCTGCGATCCGCAGATACAGGAAGGCCAGCCCAGCTGAGCTTACTTTTAGGCATGGAAAGGGGAATTCCCCATGATGGAGGCCCCAGACAGCCTCTGTGTGGTTTTGATAAGGAGCCAGGCACCACTTAAAGGGCTCTCCTGTGCCTTGCTGTCCCTTCCAGGGGCTGCCGGGCCGTGTCAGGTATTACTCAGCAAAAGGAGGGATGGTGGGGGGCTGTCATAGAGGCTGTGATTCACTTTTGGACAACTGAAGATCCTGATTACATCATTTTCCTTGCCTGGTTTCTGAACGACTTCATTGGGTTTGCAAATACTTCGTGCTTCTCCCCAGGCAGCCTGCTGCATCTTGTGAGAGGTGTCGTCATTGTTGCACACACATTCCCATCCCATTCTCATTCATCTCTGGAGTCGGAACGGGATGCATCTTCCCAAGGGTAGGAGCTGGTTCTGCTGAGGGAGCTGGACAGGTGATGGTGTGCTAGAGTTGCAGGCAGTCCCTGGAAACCATCCACCGAAACCAGTGATGGGCAGAGCCAAGGCTGGAGCCAGATGGTGCTCGAATAAACACCAAGGATTTAAGTGTTTTTATTTTACAGAGGCTGACTCCAGCTCCCCAGCTCCTTACCAGCAGGCACAATGTTGTCCCTGGCAAGGCGTTTGGTCTACACTTTCCAGTTGTGAAATACGAGGCCCTGCTTTAGTCTGGCTCTTTAGGGTTGTAGGAGCATGGATGCTTGGCAGATGAGGTGAGGAGCCACTGGCTGAGGTCTGGGGCTTGCCTGTGGCCTCACTACCTGTAAATGTGGTCGACCGATGGTGTGCTCTCACCCACTGCCTCTCCACTTCTCTAGCCAGCTGCTTTTTGCATTTCTAGCCAAGGTCTCCTGCTCAGCCTGGCCCAAATGCCAGGATGAATTTCACTATGAAAAAAAAAGGTTCTTGGTCCTGTGGGTCCTTCCTCATTCCTGAGAAAACTCACCTGACGGCAGCTGTGATTCATGAGCATGCCTGCGTGGCTGTGAAGATGTGTTCATAGTTGACACTTCTACACACTAGGGTTTTTTTTTGGCACAGAGGGTTTGGTTCAGAACGTTCAGTGGAGGCTCAGTCACGTGAAGGCACCCTGATTGCATCTGTGCTGTGGGAAATGGGGCAAGAAAGAGCATAGGCCATGGGTGGGGGTGGCAGTGGTCTCCTGCCCTCTGCTCCTGCTTGTTTTGGATCAGATCTGGTTTCCTTCAGGTTGAACCCACTCAGTGGTGAACAGAGTAGGCCTTGTGTATGTCCAGTGGTGCAAATCCTGAGTGAAAGTGGCCTAGCAGGCCACAGCACTAGTAAATCCACCTGCCCTCACCTGCAGGGTGCTGCCCATGGGTGCCTCGTGGCATCAGCAGCGGGTTTTGCTGGAGGCTGCTCCTTGTGCTGCACCGATCAGATGGGTCCCAGCGCTCTGGCGAGGGAAGGGAAGCAGAAGGCTGACAATGACGCTGTGAGAGCGGGGAGGAAGCTCTGGCCGCAGGAGGGGATTTCCAGAACACTGCGATCTGCTGCCTATGCAAATCAGGAACTCAAATAAACCTGGCAGGAATGGAGGGCTCTGGGATGGAGGGCAAGGGAGAGGCAGGGGAGGGAGCCTGGAAGAGTGGGCTTTTGGAAGAGGGAAGGAGGAAGCGTGGAAGGGATCATGGTAGGCAAGGGGTCAGCAGAGAGATGGAGAAAGGAGGTGCTGGGGAGTGATCTGGCTCCCTCAGATCTCCCACAGTGCCCTGCCTTCACAGGTGGTTGGAATCATACAGAGGCTTTTGCTTTGCTTTGCTTACCCTGTCACTGAAGGAAAGCTCCCTTCTCTCTCTGCTGTGGTGTGTGAGGCAAGGCTCAGCGTCACCTGCTCTGCAGGAGGAGATCACCACCTCCTGCCTTCCACCACAGCCTCGCCATCCTTCCTCTCCCTTCTCCACAGTCAGCAGGGGACATACTGCAGTCCCACAGTGGATATGCCAAGAGCTGGAAGTGCTCGAAGGACTTCCTTATGTGCCTTTAGCTTTGAATTATTCAGAGTCCAAATTGCAAGATCAACGATGTTCACAAAGGGGTTTTCCCCCTCTTCCTCTCTTGCCAGGCCATGTCTCATCCAGTTGCAATGCCTGAGAAGCGGGCTCCTCCGCAGTCGTCATGTTCTGGAAACCTGACCCCGGGGATGATGGTGTGAGGTGAGCTCCCAGTTTCGGCTCACTGTGGGGAACAGGCTGCCCAGTGAGCAGCACATGGATGTGAACGGCAAGGCTGTTTCTTCCTCCTTTGTCTTGGGAACAGGAAGAGCTGAAGAAGAATCCTCTGTTGGCTTCCAAGACTCAAGATTGGGATCTCCCCCTCTGGGGAGAAGGTGTGATGGATGTTGCAGCATTAGGCCAATGTCCCATTTGTTTCTGCGCAAGACATAGCTCCTCCCAGTGTCTGGTAGTGAAGAGAATCTGCAGTGGTCCCTGGAGCTGACTCAGAGGGAGAGGTCTGACCCTACACCAAACGTGGTCTTGTGGGTTTTTTTTGATGTTGCAACCCATGAAATCAGGCCTTGGCTTTGCCTGGAAGTGAGTCCTTGCCGCCGACATTGCTGGTCAATGTGCAGGACAGCCGTGTGCCAGATGCTGGTGTGTAGATCCCAGACTCTGGCAGCAGCTTCTCTGTGGCAGCCTTTAAGACTGAAGCGTGGGTGGCCGGGTCTGCCTCCAGCCCTTGCCCTGCTCACAGACTTTCTAAGTCTCCCTCTTTTTTTGTGCCCATTGTTTTGTACTCCCATTTCCTTTCCTTGCCTTCCTTGAAATGCTTGCCTTCCTGTTGATAACAGAGGCAGGTCATGGGATTTGGCACTGATTGTCCTTGAATTGAACTGGTTGGAGCCAGCAGACGAAGCTAAGGTGTTCCTGGAGAGAAGGGCTATGAAGTGTATTTTCTCTAGAGGCTGAGATGCTACAGTGAGGAAGCTGCTTTGTTTGAAGGGTGTATGTCCTGCCATGTATAGAGGGTTTCATAGGAAAAACAGTCTTCACTCAGGGAATTCTTATTTAATTTACTGTAAACTAACAAAAATTGCTAGTGAGTGATTTGGGCATTAAATAAAACAAGTGTTCTTCCTTCCCCAGGCTTGGCTTAGGCCAAACATATTCTTTCTCCTTCCTAGACTCAGTATTCCTTGTTTCACTGCAGGTTGCACTCACTCTGTCCCAAATCCTTTGCCAAGGTGACAGGTCACATGTTACCTTCTGGCTGCCACTTCTCTGTGCTTCTTACTGGGTTTCTTCCACTGCTCAGGGCTTCTCTGTGCCCCAGGGTCCACAACATGTCTTGGTGCCACTGGTCCTAAGCTCCTCTTGGTTTGCTTGGAGTCCTTTAAAAGAAACACCTCTGCCCAGTGCCTCCTCCTGGCTGTTTTTAACCAGAGCATCTCATTTCTCTCAGCCTGGTGCTCTCCAGCATGAGAAGGCAACAGCAGTTTGGTTTAGTTGGCAGTGAGTGATGCGTTTACTGTGACACATGACATGAAATGGAAGCAGGTCTCCTAGCAGGAGCTGGCTGCAAGTTCCACAACCTCTGCAAGAAAGCAGAGAAAAAGCCCCAGGTGCAGAGTGAATCCCGGAGGCTGTGCTTGTGCTTCCCAAGGTGCTGTCACCCTCCTGGCATTGTCCTTGCGGTGGGCAGCTCTGCTGAACTCAGTCCAGTTCTTGGTTCTCCCTGGTAGGGCAGCCCACTGTGAGCAGCCCCAGCAGCAAGGGGACAGGATGCTGAAATATCCTGTGCTTAAATAGGCTGTTGAGTTTGCTTAAGTATTTGCAGTCATTAAAATACCACTGGTTGTTTTCAGCTCCAGCTGGAGCAGCCAGTGCTGGAAACATCTTACTGTGAAGCTGGGGCAAGATGATCACTCTTTGGCAGCAGGACTTTCCAGGAGACGGAGTTGCTCTGAGGAGGAAAGCCCATCTCACTTTCCCTCCCTGTCCCTAAACACTGTGTAACTCTGGTATCTTGTCCTCATAGTAGGAGCAGCCAGCAGTGGGTGCCAGGGAAATTCCCAGCCTTGGGACCAGTATGCTGGGGTCAGCCGGGCTTCCTGGTGGCAACGTCACCCCGAGCCGGGCTGGAAACTGGCCCCAAGGGGCTGCCTGGTCTCGCTTGCAATCCTGTGCCACTCAGAGGCAGCTGTGCTGTGGGTGATGGAGTCACTGGTCATGGGCTTTTAGCAATTGTGGTACAGCCAGGAATTTCACTGGAACATTTATGCCTGCGCCCCGCTGTATGCACTCCAGGAACCTGCATTTTGGCCACACAAAGGGGGCAAGGATGATAGCTCACATTTTGCAGCCCTGTCCTGACCCTTAGCAGATTTCTACCCCTGCTCTGGAGGATCAGAGCTCCACTGCCCCAGATGAGGCTCTCCTAGGGGTGCCCGACTATCCCTCAAAACTTCCTTGGGCAATGCAGCCAGGTCCCTGAGAGCAGCGTTCCCAGCTGTGGGGACACAGCCAGCTCTGCTCCCCACAGTTTCTGTGCTCAGCTCTCCAGCAGCCTCTTGCCTTTGCTGCAAAGCCAAGAGCTGCGGTGCTGAGCCCCAGGAAGCGACAGGCAGATGAAGATCCGAGATTTATCCTCCCTTTAAAACATCTTCTTGAAGCCTTCGCAGCAGGTTCCCAGCAGAACAAGTGATCTGTGAGCTGCTGTGGAGTGGGGTGAGCTCAGCCCACCCAGGTGCCTCCAGGGCTGGGATGCCCATTCCTCATTACACACAGGGACAAGACAGAGGAGCCCAAATGTCTATGGGAGAGAGCCTGAGCCAGGCTGTTTTCCCCTGAGAAAGGTGATTTTTTTTAACAAGGGGATGTTTTACAGGAAGGCATCAAGGGAATTTTCAGTGGAATAACAACCAGCTGAGTCGTTTCAGCTTCCCTGGTTTGTCTCTACATGTTGTTGCTTCTTGACCTCAGCTGGTTTTGAACTGTTATAATAATATTGTTATTATTCCTAATGCTGCTTTGATATTTTGAAGATGAAGCTTTCTTCACTCATCTGTTCTGAGGAAGACTTGGGTATTCCAAGATTTTTTGTTCCGACTTGGAAACAATTGAAAGTGCTGGAATTTCCCACTTTTGGAGATTCCAGTTCTTTTCTCCTGGGCACTGGGGGGAAGTGCAAACATAAACTGTTTGGAGGTGTAGTCTCTATGTCATGTGCCTTTCAACTGCTTCTTCAGCAGCTTGAAAGCACAGGAAACTGCGTGCGAGGACGGGTGGATGCCATCAAGTCTGATTGGTATCTCAGTTTTATAAAAGCATGATCCACAAAATGGCACACACCATGCTGGGGGTTTTTAGAGGCATAAATTGAAGCTCTCAGCAAAATCCCTGTGCTGCTGCCAGCCCCAGATGCATTTCCAGCCCTTTTTTCAGTAGCAGGGGATGCTGCGGTGCTGCTCAGAGGGGTTTTGGGGTCTCCAGAGCCCTCCCTGAGGCACATCTGCCTGCAGGAGCAAGGAGACACTGAGACTCCTCAGCAAGGGCTCAGTCACACCAAACCTGCCCCAATAAATCAACTGCTCTTGCCCCAGGGTCAGCAACATTAAGGTTTTATTTATGACATTTAAAATTGTCTTTTCCATTTGGGTAGATTCCTGGGTTAGTGGCATGTTTGGGTATGAATTATTCTGCACTGAGGCAAACAATAATTCCCTTACCCAGGCCCCTCTTCTCCCTTCCCCAAGACTCTCCCGCTTGCAATGTGGTGTTGCTTTCCAGCGCAAAGTGAGTTGTCCTCTGCAGGGAACCGAGTGTCCCCTGAAGCCCCCAAAGCTGCAGTGACATCAAGGCGGTGGGTGTGTGCGTGCTGGCTCAGACACGAAGAAGGGGCTCCCGTGGCCACCTAGTCCTCCCCCCCACAAAGGGCCAGCAGAGCCTTGCGGTAGTCGCCAGACGTGTCCTTCTGCAAGAGAGAGACCCAACGTCAGAGAACTTCCTGTTGATGACTGCACCAGGGAGCCCAGTTCAAGGGGCTGGGCATGGGGAAGTCATAGCTGCATGCCCTGGCCACCCTGCAGGCACCTGTGCAGCAGTGGAAGATGATGGCACATCCCCTCTACAGCCAGGCCTGTCAACACCAGGGCTGGTTGGGGCAGGTTCCCCCTCCCCAGGTGATGCTCAGCCCCTGTGCCACTCATGGCATCGCTCATGGCTCAGGTCCCTGAGGGGCTCACGGCCAGGGCTCAGCCAGACCAGGTGATCAGCTGGGGAGGGATGCCCATGTTCCCTCACCTCGATCATGTGGTGCAGAGATTTGTCAAACAGGTCTATGAACTCGCCCCGGATGTTTAACAGGTCGATCTCGCTCCGGGAAATCATGATCCTGGTGAGGGTCCTCTCATCCGTGCCAGCACCCTGCAAAGGGGAGCTTAAACAAATAACCTTGGAGGGGCTGGGGCTCAGGGACCCTCCTGGCATCTCCAGCACAGTCCAAGCATCTCCCCTTGGACACGTGTTGGGCTTGCTGCTGGCAAGACAGAAGCCTGCTGTGTCCCCAGAAAGCTGATGCAGTATTTGAGCTCAGCCCTGCCCTGCACTGCTGGGGACATCTGGAGCCAAACCCCAATGCTGCTGAGGGGTTAAATCAGAGAACCCCAAAGGGCATCTGTCCACCATAGCCCCCTCCTGCAGCCCAGCCCCAGGAGAACCCATGTGCACCTTCATGGACTTGTAGAGCTTGTCAGCGAAGAATGCCGGCTTGTTCTTCACACTCCGAACTACAACACACAGAGGGGAGAAAAAGTGGGCTCCTGGTTCACAGACACATCGCAGCGAGGAGCTGTGCCACCCATCTCCTTTGTACAAGGGTGCAGGCTTGGCCCCATGGGACATCTTATAAGTGCTCTTGACCCCATGCAACATTGGGAGTCTCTGTGGCCCAAAGGCAGCAGGAATCTGCCCTTGAGTTGCCTTGGCAGAGGTGGGCGAAGGGGCTGCCTACCCTCTGGGGAGCCCAAACCCAAGGGGGCAGCTACAAAGCACTGACCTATGGCCAGGAAGGCGTCCCTCACATCTCCTGACATCCGCTTCCTGATGGCGTGCTCCACGTCATGGTTGGTCATTTTGATGAACTCCTGAAACACTGGACATGGAGGAGAAGAGAGGGTGACTGTCAAGTCACTTCAACCCAGCCCCAGGCCCCTAGAAGACCCGAGCATCAACTGTGGAGACTTCTGGACCAGATGGAACCAGAGCAGGCTTTGCCACTTCAACCAGCTGCTCCAAATGCCATCTCCTCCCACCACTGGTGAGACAGGACCAGCCCAACATCCTATTGCTGTCCCATCCAGCCCAAATCCAAGCACTTGTGCTGCAGCTGAGAGTCAGCAGAGATAGAGAAATGTGGTCCTACCTCTGCGGAGGTGGGGGTAGCTGCGGGTGCAGAGGATGCTGAGGAAGCGGGTCTCCAGGGAGTCGCTGGAGTCATTGCTGGAGACATCAGCAAGTTTCTGAGAGAGCAACAAAGAGTGAAAAGGGGTGTAGAGTATGAGCGTAGCAGACAGGGGCAAAGATATCAAAGAACTCTTCCTTGGACAGCCAGTCCTGAACTCCCTCTGGCGAAGAGGGTGGCCTTTTATGAGCAGGAAATCAACATTTTTGGCCAAAGAAAGCATGGATGTGAAAGTGCACAACTGCACACTCACACATTACCTCTGAGAAAATATGTTTTCCAGTTAGGACTTTTTCTGTTTTAGGATGTATTAGGGGTGGCCAGTACTGAACAGGGAATTCAGAGCCTCCACACACAGGACTCACATTCCACCCTGTCCATGGGTGAAAAGGCTTCCACCCCTGCTGCAGGGCTCAGCGGAGAGGCTGTACTCATTGTGACCATGAGGTTATTGCAATAGAAATTCACTCTTTCCCCACTTTCCACTTTTGGAGAGCCAGGGAAGCCATCCCCAAGCCCCACACTGCCAGGAACATGTCCTGCATGCAGGCAGGATTGGTCTCCAGCCCTCTCAATGGCAGGAAGTTGGTTTTCCCTCTCTCCAGCCCTGTGCAATACTGCAGGGAGTTCCCTTCTGCAGGTCCCATCTGTTCCCTTGCCACTCCATCCTCATGCAAGGACCCTGGAGCCCCTTGCTAGCAAGCACAGCCTTCATGGCCAAAGGAGCCCGGCGTGTGGGGCTGCTCCTCCCAGCCCCAGCCCTGCACCCGAGGACCTCTCAAACAAGCAGAAGGCTGAGGAGTGAAAGGCCAGGCACTCACCAGGGTCTCAGCCACAACCTGGTGGAGAGAAAGAGAGAGACAGGAAGACAACAGGGTCAGAAGGTGCTGCTCAACATTTATCCTTCCCTGACAAAGCAAGGGAAGTCTAGCAAAATCCCCTAAAATTACCTGTCTCCAGCTCCCTTGCTGCCCCATGGGTGAGACTGATCTTAGGGCCTGTAGCCTCTTCCAGTTTGGCCTCTACACAATTACCTGGGGTAGGGAGGTGGACTTTGGGCAAGCAAAGTGAGCCCTGCACCCCTGGGGCTTGGGTACCAGCCTGTAGCTCCTTGGGGAGCATCCTTGCTGGCTCACACCACCCTGCCCAACTTTGCCAGGCACAGGCAGCGGGAGGAGGGGAAAGGCAATTTTGCTGTCAAAATACAGCACAGCACCAGGCCAACTGCCACCTGGCTGGCTCGTCCCTGTGTTTCTAATCCCTGGCTCTCTCTTTCTCTGCAGCAGGTCGAGGCGAGCAGCAACACACACGGCAGGGTGGAGGCAGCGCAGCATCCGCTCCCTCTGCCGGCTGGGAGAGCTGCACAGGCTGCCAGCAGGAGATGGAACAAGCGGTGCTGGGGCAGGACAGCCAAACCAGAGCTTGAGTTTGGCCCTGCATCAAGCTTCCCAGCCCTTTTCAGAAAAGACTTGGCCCAAAGGAACAGGAGGCCGAGGGTCACAGGTCTGCTGGGGCTGGAAGTTGAGGCAGGCAAGGGGCCCCCGGCACCCTCCCGCACTCTTTGTGGTTGCTCAGCCTTCTCCCTCCACTCCTGGCTCACCACAGCCCAGTAAACATGAGGTAATATTTTCAGGGCTGGGGCTGGCATCCTGGCACGCTGGCTGCATGAAAAGCAGCTTAGGTTTCAGGGCTGACCCACACACAAGAAAAGAGGTGGGTGGCTCCTGCAGAGCAGCCCAAAGCTGATTTGAAGCTCACGTGCCAGCTTTCAGCATCAGTGTGTGTTACTGGACCCCAAAGCAGCAGCTCTGCACAAGAAATGGTGCAATCCCTGAGCTCTGGCACTCAGGGCTGCTCTCGTGGTTTGCAGCTTCCCTTTTTGTGGAACAGCAGAGCTCAGGGCATGAGAAATGAGGCCTGGAAGCTTTACTTCCAAGGGTGTCACTTCACCTGGCATCTCCCCCTGCAGCTTACAGAGACCCTGCCCCAGCAGTATTTGCTTCCCTGAGGATGCCATTTCAACATCCCCCTTTTTATTCTGCAGAGCCTGTAACAGCACTGCCAGTATGGTTCTTACCTTGGCATCTTCATGCGCCTGTGTGAGGTTCTCTGGCCCTTCATCGCGGTTGCCCTGTTGTTCAATACAAAAATCATGAAGCTGGGGAGATGACATCTCCCAGGAGAGCCCTAAGTGAGGGGGTGGCAGAGAGGGTCCAGCAGCACTGCCAGTTGTGCTCTGTCTTCTCCATATCTGTGTCCTCGCAGACCCCCACCGCTCCCCATGGCAGGGAGGGGACAATCTCCAGCTGCCCTTACCAGAGCCAGAGAGACAAGAATCCTCTTGAAGTGCCCTGATGTGTCGGAGCTCAGGTCGTCCTCCAGGCGCTTGTGGTAGGCTGTGGAGAAGGGGAAGGCTCAGCCCTCCATCCCACCTGCAGCTCTGCTTCCCACCCACGAATGCCAGTTGTGCCGTGATCCCCAAGGGGCCCAAGGGTGGTGGTGAATATCCTCAAGCCTTTGCATGGCTGAAGCAGATGCCTTCATCTCCTATTTTCAGGCCTGGGAATCAGCTCAGCAGCTCCAATGCCCTGGGCATGAGCACAGCCTCTTGCTCCAGGTGCTCCCAAGGGAAAGGGGTCACTGTGAAAAAGCTCTCAGAAGCGAAGACATTGGTGGCAGAGCTGGGGCATGAACGGTAACATGGAGAGAGGCCAGGACCAGCCCAGGGGTGAGCAGCCACAGAGCCATCTGTTTAAAACCATGGGGAGAAGGGGCTGAGGATTTAATCTGGAGCTTGCAGCTCATATCCTCTAGGGAGAAGGGGCATGGGTGGAAGGGAAAGAGAAGTGCAGGGCGTGAGAAATCACAGGATGGATCTGGGGACTCCTGCCAGCCTCATCCCAGGTTTCCACTTCTTTTTAATAAGGTGTTGGTCCTGGGAACAAGATGTTCTTGCACAGAGGCACGAACAGACCATCACAGAACCAAGCGATCGACCCAGCCCAGAGACAAAAATTGGACCTTGAGCTCTGTGAAGGGCATTGTACAAAAATAAACATGGTCTGTGCCCAGGACCTGGGGTGCTCCCTAGGTCCTTCCTCTGCCATACCTTCCTGATAGGCCTCATTGATAGCTGCGATCTCCTGGTTGTTCCGCGTGGCCATGATTTCGATGAGGACGCTCTCGTCTGTGCCAGCCCCCTGGAAGAGAGTGGCATGGTGGGGTGCTGCAGGTGCCAGTGCCGGAGGGGGGTACCATGGCATCACCTCACAGTGATGAGGAGCTGCTCTAACCCCAGGGCTAGGACGTGGTGAGAATTCATGTCCAGCAGATGGCCCCAGGGGCTGTTAGACACCAGCATGGAAGTGATCTAGTGTGCTCCTAGTGGGTTCTCAACTGGTGTGACTGGTGGATAGTGCTGCACACCACTGGTTTGCCCCCTCTCCTGGCTCTCCTGTGGCTGCCTGTGTCTGGCAGAGCCTTGCTCCTGCTTTACAGAGCATCGGGAATCCTCCGTGAGAGGCTTTCTATAGGAGCAGGCTGGGCTGCAAAGAGGCCAAACTGGGCTCCCAGCAGGTCTTGAGTGCAAACCAGGTCTTCGTCCTGGTGCTTTCTAATCTGCTTCTTTGGGGTGCACTCATAGCCTTGGGCCACTGGCAGAGCAGGTACCACCACAGCGAAAACCGTCTTGTTCTCTTGTGCTGAAGCTGATCCCACCAGTGTGGCAGTTACCTCCACAGCCTTCCTCAGCTGCTTGGCATCGTACTGCGCCGGCGTCAGCATCAGCCCGAGGATCAGCTTGGCCAAGCTGCCCGACAGCTCGGATTTCAGGTCTGCCATCAGGTCCTGCAAAAGCAGTTGGGTGTCCAGCTCAGCCTGACCAGGTTCCTTCTGCAGGGACAGACCAGCCGAGGCAACACCAGGAAGAAAACATGGGAGGAGAGCATGGAGGTGGGAAACATCTGGGAAGACACTTGGCGTGGTTTAAGGTGACATTTTGGGAGGTGGCACTGGGAAGATCCTGACTCTGGAGTCCTCTGTGTGGGACTGAGGATGGGCAAGTGAAGAAGAAGGGATGTCCTCCCCTGGGGCTGGTGGAACACCGACAGTGGGAGGCTGATTGACAACTTGGTCATTCTTGGGGGAGTCTGGGCAAAGCAGGGGGCCCTGTCTGCCCACTGCTCCCTGGGCAGGATTTCTTTCAGGTCAGATTTCCACACAGGAGGGGGCAGGCAGAAGGAAGGAGCGGGGTGGGAGGGAAGCCAGCAGTACCCGCCCATAGTGGGCCTTGTAAGCCTTCAGGATCTGCTGCCTCTGGGCGTTGCTCCTCTGTGTCAGCACATCGATGATGGCCCCTTCATCAGTGCCTGCAATGACAGCAGTGATACTGTCACCACACCATGTCACCTCTAACTGCAGGTACCTCTCTGTCCCTGTCGCAACTGGGAGATGGGAAAGAGGGAGCTCCCACAGCTCCAAAACTGGGTCTTCTCCCCCTCCCCAGAGCTTCCACACAGCCCTGCGTGGGCCAGAGTGGCTTTTCTGCCCCAGGAGCTGTTTAGGAGCTTCAGGAAGGGGACGAGTGTGTGATCCCTGCTTACCCAGGCCCTTCATTGCCTTCCTCAGCACCTGCGCGTCCCCGTCGTCGTTGAAGCCTGCTGCGGGCTGCACGGTTCCTCGCAGCTGTGGATGCACAGAGGGGTTTGGGCTCATCCCTGACCCGGATGGGATGGAGGGAAGGAGGGAAGGAGGGAGCAAGAGAGACAAGGAGGGAGAAAGAGAAGGAAGGTGCCACCTGGCAAGCCGAGGCCAAAGCAGGTCGTGTGTTAGTGCAAGCACCTGGGGCTCAGTGAGGATGTCCCTGCCAAAGTCACCCTTCCATTGAGGGGCAAACCATAGCCAGGCCAGCAGAGAGTGGGGAGAAGACAGCAACAGACAGTCCCTGGAGTCTCCGTGTCCTGCTCAGTGTTACACCTGCCTCCCCTAGTGCTGGGACACCTCAGCCAGGACTGACCACATCAGCTGAGAGAAAGAGTAGCTGAAAGGGTACCTGCTTCTGCCCTGCAATTCTACCCTCCTTACAGCTCCCAGCACGTCCCTGTCTTCCCATTGCACGCAGGGCTCAGGCTGCCTTTTCTGCACATCCCAAAGCACCCTCTTGTGGGTGCCTCCAGCTGCATGCAGGGTGCTGTGCCCTGGCCAGCCCTGGGGTGGGCAGCCCCAGGGAGCAGGAGGTCTCCAGGCCACCAGACCCAAGGGCTGCAGGTGATGCTTTGCACAGACATGCAGGGTCTGCTGCCCCACGGGAGGGAGGCCCCAGAGAGAAGAGGGGGTTAGTGGAGCCATGAGAGTCGGCCAGCCCTGCTGGGGTGACATCCCACCAACCTTGTGCCCCCAAACCAGAGAAAGGCATTGAGAGAAGCCGTGGAGAGAGAGGCAGAGCAGAGGTGCAGGGCTGGCCGTGCTCCATGGCAGAGAGAAGCAGCCACGTGTCCCAAGCTGGCAGGGAGCAGAGGGGAGTACAGAGGGGCTGGGGGTTGCTGACCTCTACTTTGGCCACCGCGCTAAGCTCCCACATCCGATAGGCCACCTGCGCCGCCTCGGGGAAGAACTCACCTGCGGCACTGCAATGGGAGGGCAAGGACAGGGGACAGTGAACTGGGGGGGGGGCCCACGCCCCACTGGCAGCTGCCTCCCTCCTGGCCCTGCACCCCATCCTGCCCCTCATGAGGGGTGTTTTGCACCCACCAGGTGCCAGGTGGGCAGGAGCTGGGTGCTTCCTGTGGGGTTGGGTGGGAATGGGGGGAAGTGGGTGGTAAATCCCAACGGCCCCCACCAGAACATCCTCCTCCAAATCATAGAATCATGGAATGGTTTGGGTTGGAAGGGACCTTTAAGCCCATCTACTTCAAATTCCCCTGCAATGGGCAGGGACACCTCCCATCAAACCAGGCTGCTCCAAGCCCCATCCAGCCTGGCCCTGAACACTTCCAGGGGATGTCTGCCACGTCCCAAGAAGGGACCATGGCATCGTGGTTGGCCACGCAGAGGGGCCACAGGGCCCCCCTGTACCGAACCACTCCTACTGAAGGTGCTGCAGGTCTGGGTGCTCCACCAGGCTGTGACCCAGAGGTTTGTACCCAGCACCAAGGTGACAAAGAGGGACAAACAGGAAGTGACAGGAGGTCTTACTCATCATCCCCTCCACACAGCTTCAGCAGGGCCTTCTTGTACTCGCCAGAGGTGTCCTCCTGGAAAGACAGAGAACCATGCGGCATGGAGGGTCAAGGTATGGGGCAATGCCCATGGGACAGACATGTGGAGAGGGGTCTCCCTGAGCCTTGTCCTCAGAGATGGACACTCAGCACAGGTTGGGGAGGGGACTCAGCCCTTGCATAGGCAGTGCCATCATGAGGGAGGCGGCACGAGCAGCTGCTCAGAGGGTGACTGGGGACCCCTGGCACTTACCTTTATCATGTTGTAGAGGGATTTCTCGTACTTGGTCCTGAACACCTCCCGGATGTCCAGCATGTCGATCTCGCTGCGGGACACCATGATGCGGATCAGCGTGTTGTCTCTCGTGCCCAGCCCCTGCAACAGAGGTGTTCCCACATCAAGCCTGGGATGGCCCCACAAGCCTGCTCAGCCCATCACATTTGGGACCTTCTATCAGATTTCTACCCAGCTGTGAATGTGAAGGAACAACTCCTTTGGAGTGAAGAGCAGAGACCCCAGATCACAGGTCCTGTCTTCGTGGACCTGCATCACTCTGCCCTCCAGCAAGGGGGCAGAGGAACCCCTCTTCTGGCCTCCTCCCCTCAGCGCTGTGGGACATCCCCTGGAGAGGAGGTCATCTGCTTACCTTCATGGCCTTGTAGAGCCTTTCAGCAAAATACTCTGCTGTGCTTCTGATGCACTTCACTGTGGGGAAATAGAGGTGTGGTGAGGGATGCTGACGTTCGGCTTCACCAGTGCCCCAGCCTCTAAGCGTCCATGTCCCTACGGCACCACATTCAGCCTCCCCACCCACCCTAAAGGAGCCTCCTTGAGCTTCCTAAAACCAGGCACAACCACAACTCGACCCCACTGGCTCTAGCACAGAGCCCTCCCACCCCATCAAGACCAGCAGCAAGTTTTCACAGCACTCCTCATGCAGGGGCTGACTTACCCACAGCCAGCATCAGCTTCTCAAAGTCACCAGAAAGCTCTGCCCGGATGCTCCTCTCAATCGGCTTCCCAGAAATCTTCAGGTACTCATCAAAGACTGCGGAGTGAGAGCGAGATGATGCCTGGAGAAGCTGCCAAGATACCTTCAAACCGAGCGCAAGCTCACAGGAGATGCTCACCCAAGCGGAGGTGCTGCTTGCTTCGCCGGCCAAGGATGTAGATGAATTGGGCCTCATCTGTGCCCCATTTCAGCTCACCAGCTTCCAGCAGGTCCTTGTGGGATAAGGAAGGTGGCAGAGTCCAAGTCAGGGTGCTGCTCACATGGAGCTCTGCCCAAGCATGGGTGCTCTTAGTGCACACCTGCCTTTCGCAGGCCTAAATCTGGATGTTCCCAGTGCCACCAGCTCCATCCCTGCCCAGATGCCACCCATCCCAGCAACTTGCCAAGCCTCACCTTGGCATCCTGTTCTACCAGGTCATCGCTCACCACATCATCCTCCTCCCTGGCGCCCTGTGGGACAGAGATGGGCTCAGCCCTGCTGTGGGTGCCACAGTCACCCACCACCTACAGGTGCTGGACAGATGGACCTACCTGAAGCAAAACAACAAGCATCTTCTTGAAGTGGCCCGATGTGTCTCCAACGATGTCAGCCTCCAGGTCTCTCTCATAAGCTGGTGGAAGAGGGAGAGGTCAGGGCATAGAGACCTGGATCCCCTCACCTCTGCCTCTTGTCCTGGCCCAAGGGGACACAAAGGGCAGCCTTTCCTTCCCCAGGCCTCACCGTCTTTGTACGCGGCGACCAGGTCGTGGATCTCCTGGTTGGTGCGGGAGGCGAGGATCTCGATGAGGCACTTCTCATCTGTACCAATGCCCTGTGGGCAGAGACAAAGCCCCATGAGCAGTGGGGCCAGCTGGGGTGTCCTTGGAAGGGCCCTGGGGGGGACTGCCCACCCCTTACCGCGATGGCATCTTTGATCTCCTTGGCGTCGCCGTAAGCTGGGGGCCGCATCAGACTCACGATAAGCCGCTCAAACTTCCCTGTCAGCTCATACTTGAGGTCTGCGATGAGGTCCTGATGGAGGGGGAGAAAGGGGCTGGGGGACCCTTTGTCCCACAGCATCTCTAGTGGGTCCAGGGAGCGATGGGTTCCTGCGTGGGCTGGTTGGTGGCAGCCATGGCCACCTGCATCTGCAGTGGGCACGGGGACCAGAAAGCTGTTACCTTCCCATAGAGGGACTTGTAGGCTTGGCAGATCTCCACCCGTTGCTTGTTGCTTCTGGATGTGATGAGGTCGAGGATGGCCTCCTTGTCGCTGCCTGCAGGGAAAGCTAAGAGTCACGTTTTGCCCCAAGGCTGGGTCTCACCCTCATGGCTGGGCTCAACACAGCTGTCCTGCCATGCCCAAAGCTGCTTCTGACTCAGGGCCAGGAGGAGGAGCAGAGCTGAGCTGGCTCTGGGGAGGAATAGGGAGCCAAGAGAGGTCCTGGCACACTGCTAAAGCAGACAGGGAGCTAAGAGGGGAGGTGATGCAGGATGTCCAGCCATGCAAAGGTCAACTGAAGCAACAGGGGACATTAGGGTGGCCCAGGGGTCATAGTCTGGAGAAATGTCCATACCAAATCCCTTCATGGCATTGTACAAGGCCTCTGCATCCTGGTTGGCATCAAAGCCTGGGAAGTCCTTCACCGACCCCCTGTAGACCTAGGGGAAAGGAAACGAGAAGGTGACAGGGGAAGGAGCAGCCCCTGTGGGATGGGGGAAGGAGAAGCTGAAGCTGAGCTTCAGGTGAGATCCACTCATGCTTGGGCTGCCTGAAGGCAAAGCTCAGCCTCAAACACAGACGCTTGTTTTCTCCTCAGTTGTTTCCTTTCCTGTTTGCTCTCCCCTCTGTGTGAATTGTTTCCCTGCTGGATTGCTGGAGCACAAGGCCTTCCTTCTCATAGTCCTCTGGCATCGCTTTCTGTCTGCTGTTTGTGCCTTGTGTTCAAGCTGTACAAACCCCCCCCTGCACCAGCAAGAGCTCGTGGTTTGGAAGGTTTCTTGAGCACATTTGGGTTCCCAGCTCTACATGGAGAGTGGCTCAGCAGGAAAAAGGAAGACCTCACAGGAGGTTTGGATACCCTGAACAGAGGGGAAGGCACAGAGGGACCAGCGTGGTCCCCTTCAAACACAGCCAGGACAAAGGGAATTATGGGGGGTGGATTGGGAGTGATGAGGGAAGTCATTTACCTACTGTGAGCAAGGAAACCCTCCAGGTACTGGGGATGCCCAAGCTCTGCATGGCCTCCAAGTGAGAAGACACATTTGCAGGCACAAAATCATAATGGGCTGCTAAGCAGAAAGGACGAAGAAGTGCCAGAGCTGTCACCAGCTTGTCCTGCCCCAGCATGCACTCCCACAGGGCCAAGGCTGGCCTGAGGGATCAGAGCAGAGATCCTGGATACAGGGAAAGACCTTCCCAGGAGCCTGAGGAATCCTGGGGGCTGGCATGATCCACTGCTGTCTGCTCCTCTGCACCTCTAGGCTGCATAACGGGGAGCCCAGGAATGACACCCCCAAACAGAGACCTCAGGAAGAAGCAGGGGCCGGGCTCTCCTTCCCCAGGTCAGATTTGCCCATGGAATTCACCTCAGGGGAGCTCGGGGCCAGACTATGAACGAGATCAGCAAAAACCCTGGGTAGAAGCAGATGTGAAACCAGCCTGGCCCCATGTAAGGAACTGGGACCTATCCCTGCTGGAGGAAGGGAGTGGGGAGAGCTGAACAGCAGCGTTTCCTTAGTGGTTTTGCTGGGTAGTGGGAGGATTGAGCCGGGGTTCTCAGCTGTGTCAGCACCCTGGGAAACTCTGAGCATCCTCCCTTGGCTTTGCTTGTCCCACGCACCAGCCGGATGTGCACAACTCCCAGGGCTTGCTTGCTTAGGATCTGCTGCAGTGCTTGTTCAAAACCCCGAGAGCTGCATGAATGCCCAGGGCTGTTGCCAGCATGGGCATCTGCACCACGGACGTCCCCAGAGAAGATGGGCACCAGGCAGGCAGCACCAGTGCCAGTAATCCTGACCCAGCAAGCGCCTCCAGGAATGAACTGAGGGGGACGGACATGGGGCAGTGCTGTACCTGTCACTCTGCTGAGCCCCACCCCAACACTATGGAACCACAGCTCCACTGTGCACCTCACAGCTGGCCTCTGTACCCCCATTTTTCAGAGGGAGATCATCCTGGCTGGGCACATCGCACAAGCCCTCTTGGGAGGAGCTGTTGGCATTGGTGTCCCACATGGTGAGGACCAGGTCAGACAAGAGGAGACGCTGCCCTTGGAGGCAGCAGGGTGGCCACGAGGACAGATCGTATTGCAGGTCATTCATCTGGAGAGCTGGATTTAGCCCTGCTTCCCGGCAGCTCCCAGACCCTCCTGGCTCAGTGCAAGCTGCTGCCCACACACGTGCCTAAGGAGTTGCAGGGTAAAGGAGGTGCCCGGAGGCAGCAGGAGGGGATGAAGTAGGCTGGAAGGTGCTGGGCTTGCACCAGTGGTGATGGGGAGACAAGATGTTGGCCTTGGTTGAATGGGAAGGAGGAGCAGGGCTGTATTCCTGCCTGCTGAGCCATGGAAATGTGAGCTGCCTGCCTTGCACAGTGCTGCCACAGTAGGACAAGGGAAACTGAGGCAGGAGTTTGGCACTGTGCATCGCCCCTTGCACATCCCTGCACCCTTGTAGGAACAAGCCCTGGGAAGGTGCTTGAGAGGGAAAGAGCATCCTGCCCATGGGCCCTCCTCGTACCCCCATCCCCCTTTCCATCCCCACTTCAGTTGCTGGGGCCCCTGCCTCCCCTCCTCCAGCCTCTGAGTCATCCCAGCCTGCCCAGGACCTCCCAGCTAAAAATAATCCGGGCTGGGGCTGGGAGGGTGGAAGCAAAATTCCCAGCGTGGCTTCACTCTCTCCCACCACACGGCTGCTCGGGATCCCGAGGCTGTTTCCTTCCCTGCCTCCCCCATCACTGTGCCTCAGTTTCCCCATTCAGAGGCAACCACCCCTTGGCTGGGCAGGAAACCGCAGGTAATTGGGCTTGAGGCAATAACTATTTGATTTCTCAAGGAAACGGAAAGCAGAGGCTGGCCCAAGCAGTGGAGAAGGCAGGCTCTGGACGTGGACTCCTCCCTGCTAGGCACAGCTGCTCACCGAGCCAGGGTTTTCCACCCACACTGAGATGTTTTCCTGGCTGCCAGGAAGCACCTGCTCTCCCAGCTGCTACAGAGCACCAGCCCTGGCTAGGAGGGGGGAGAAATCCTTGCTGGGGGGCAGAGGCCAAAGCAGGGCTGCATTCCTTGCAGTGGCCTCAGGCACAGGCAGCGTTTCTCTCCAGTGAAAGCCCAAATCCCCAGGGCAATGTCTCTTCCCATAGCCCTGCTTCTCCTCCCCATTTCACTGTGGTTGCAAAAGGGTTTTTGTTCCTTACTGTCCCTACTCTCCCAGCTCTCTACTCCAGCACTTCCCCCATCTGCATCACATCCAGATAGCACTGGCTGGAGAGGCAGGAATGTAAACAAGCTCCAGGCAGCATCGTGCTCCGTGCATGTCAGCACCATCCTTGCTGTGCAATGGACACACCACCCTGGCTCATGAGTCCATCCTGCGGCACCCTTGGTACCCATCCCTGCCTTGTGTGGGTCACCCTTACCTTTCCTTTGGGTGCCATGGCTTCCCGAGCTGAAAATCACTGGAGTCAGGGCAGGGAGGAACTGCAGGAGGGAACAAAAAAGGTGATGTGAGCCAAAGACCCCTCACCGTTAGTGAAGGGAGACTTTGCCCCCTCCCTTGGGCACTGCTGCCAGGCATCGCTGCGGGTGTGGTACCTGCGGGAGGGCGATGGATGGGTGCTGCTGGGGATGCCCAGGAAGAGGGGCTTCACCTGCCACCCTGCAGTCACCAGAGCTGTGGTCCTTTGGTACCTGGTACCACACTGGGGACCCCACAGCTTGAGGGCAGCAGAGATGGGCCCCTGCAAAGCTTCCTGCCAGCACCAAGAGAAACTGGGAGGGGAAGAACATGCTGAATAGGTGGAAATGGGCTGAGCATCCTCTGCAGGGCTGACTCTCCTTGCAGCCCCCCAGGCCCTAGCACCATCCCAGCTGCTGGGGATGCGCCCTTGTCACACGGTACTGGGGCTGGGCAGCCCCCACAAGATGCCACCAGCTTTTATCTGTATTTCTGAGTCAAGGCCACAATCAGTCCCACACGCCCAGAGGGGCCCAGGAAATGCAGCCGAGTTTCCAGGGTAACTCGCAGGTTGTTTTCTAACACCAGCACCATTTATAGTTGCAACCTGCCCACCCGCCCTGAGAAAGTCCCCAGACAGTGCCGTTTTGTCCGAGAAAGCTGATGGAGGGAGAGAAACAGCTGGAAAATGGAGCCTGGCCATGAATGAACCGCTGAGCGTCAGCTGAGCTCCAGCCGTGAGGCACAGCCCCTTCCTTGCCAACGCTCTCCTCCCTTCGAGACACGTTGCAGGAAAGCTGAAGGCACAGCAGGGCCGCCCTGGGGGGATTTCTGCAACTCGCTGAGCTCAGTTTCAAGCCATGGAACCAGCAGGAGAAATCACATGAACTTCACTGGCTTGTCCTCCACATCCCTTCGAGAGCACCCGTGGAGGGGGAGAGCCAGTCCTGCAGCCCTCAGCATGGCTGGGTCACCCTGCTCGGGTGCAGGAAGCTTTCTGGCACCCACTGTCATCCTTGCCAGGGGGAGGAAGTTTTGCAGAAAACCAGAGCTGTCTTAACCTCCCTTTGTCTTTTCAGCTGGGGAGGCTGCAAGCCTTGGCTGCCCTTCCCTGTGGGCCCCTGGCTGGGGGAGAGCCCCTGTGTGCCCCGTGTGTGCACCCTGCACTGCGGCTGGGTGCTGGGTGGGCGCCAGTGGATCTCAGCCCCCAGCCCACGCAGCCTTTTAAAGCCACTCAGGAGCCTGCAAGCCATGCATAGCACAACTTTCCTGCCTTGCCCCATGGATGTGGCAGTGGGACTGAGACACCACCCTACTCATCTCAGCAGTGGTGGGGAATCGCTGGCCACACCCAGTGCCCAGCTTGCCCCTGCAGTGTCCTGTCCCTGTCTCCAACCACTGCTGGCACCTCTGCAGAGGATGGGGGAGCAGTTCCAGCTCTTGCCCTGCCAGCAGGCAATTTGGGGAGGGTGCCCCAGCATCCATGGGGAAGGTGACAAAACCTGGAGGCTCCACAGCCCCCTTTCTGGAGATGTTCAGGGGGGAGGCTGGATAGGGCATCGAACAGCCTGATCTGGTGGGAGGTGTCCCTGCCCAGGGCAGGGGGGTTGGAACTGGATGGGCTTCAACCCAAAACCATTCCATGACTCTACAATTCTATGTACCTGGCCCCTTCCCTCCCCCAAATGATGGAAAATTTGGGTTATGGGGGTCCCTGGACACAAAGTGCCATAAGAAACCCTAAATGACGTGCACAGCCCATGCCCTTTGCAGAATGACCCACCCTTGCCAAAAAGCCTCTGTCCCCCAGCCACGTGCACCCCACCAGCCTCTCCACGGCCCCACCACAGCTTTGGGCTCTGTGGTTTCACCCCAGGAGCCCCACAGCTATTTTTGCTGCCGGTGCCTGGTGGGGCTCTCCCAGCATGGCTGCGTGTTGCAGACACCATGCCACACCCCTGCGCCCCGCATCCATCGTGCTGCCCGTGGGCAATAAAGGGACCTTCGCTGGATTAAAAAAAAGCAGCATCTGTCCTCCCTGCAAGGCCAGGGATATCCCCAAAGTCCCACCGCAGTGCCAAAAAGTCCCCCCGTGCCACTCCAGAGCTCTGTGCTGCTGTGGTGTGGCACAGGGTGTTTGCCTGTGCAAAACTCAGTGGGTACCAAACCAGAGGATGCTCCCCACTGAGCCCAGCTCGCACCCCAGCATGGAGGGATGGGTGTTTCCGTGGCCACCGCAGCACGGACAAAGGCGCATCCCGGCCGGGACACACCCATGGGCCTGCAGCGATGCCTACCCCAACTGAAAATGCACCCGCAGGCAGTGCAGCCCCCACAGGCTTCCGTTAAAAAGAAGGGAGTTTTTTAGGGATAGGAGAAGGAAAAGGAAATGAAGAAGGAAAAGGAATGGAAAAAGAAGAAAAAGGAGAAAAAAAAAGAAAAAGAAGATGAGAAAAGAAAAAGAAGAAAAAAATAAAAAAGAAGAAAAAGAAGAAAAAAATAAAAAAGAAGAAAAAGAAGAAAGAAAAAGAAGAAAGAAGAAAAAGAAGAAAAAGAAAGAAAAAGAAGAAAGAAGAAAAAGAAGAAAAAGAAAGAAAAAGAAGAAAGAAGAAAAAGAAGAAAAAGAAAGAAAAAGAAGAAGAAAAAGAAGAAAAAGAAAGAAAAAGAAGAAAGAAAGAAGAAAGAAGAAAGAAGAAAGAAGAAAGAAGAAAGAAGAAAGAAGAAAGAAGAAAGAAGAAAGAAGGACGAAGAAAGAAGAAAGAAGGACGAAGAAAGAAGAAAGAAGAAAGAAGAAAGAAGAAAGAAGAAAGAAGAAAGAAGAAAGAAGAAAGAAGAAAGAAGAAAGAAGAAGAAAAAGAAGAAAAAAGAGCAAACAAGGATCCCCCCTGCAGCCACCCCTCTGAGGGAGCCTCCGCTTGCACAGCTCCCCGTCCAGCCAAGCCTTTCCTCCCCTCGCAGCCTCTGCAGTGGCTCTGCGCACCAGCAGCGTCCCCTCGCCACGCACCGCGGTGTCCCCACACGCCACGCACACTTACGGTGGCACCGAGGCCTGTCGGGGTGCACCCGCGGGAACAGCGGCCCCCGCACGCTCGACCCGTGCTTGTGCGCTCGCCCTCGGCTGCGCAGCTGTTCCCTCCCGGCGCGACGTCACCGCTCGCGAGCCCTCCAGTCCCCGCCTGCCGTGACACCGGGATCGGGGCCGCGCTCCCACCCTCTCCGCCGTGCCGCACCTCCGCAGCTTGGCTGTGGGTGCCCACCGCGCACGGGCACCCGATGCCGCCCGCAGCAGCGCCCTGTCTCTGCCAGGGTGTGGGGAAGGGGGTCACTTGGCAGAAGAGCCCCGCCGGTGCGTGATAACGGTGATTGCACATCGACTGCGGAAACTTCACTCCCTTCCAGCCCCCCCGCCCCGGTTTCCTGGCGAAGGCTGGGGTGCAGGGTACCCTGGTACCTCCTGGGCTGGTCCTGCCTCTGCCTGCACTAAAGCACCCCCTTCCCTTGTTACGGCTGGAAACATCCACCCCTGACTCTCTCTGCAAAAGCCAAGTTGGGGGGTGGGGGCAGCGTTTGGCCCCCCAGAACCTGCTGAAGGAGGAAGGTGCTGATCAGGGCTCTGCAAGAAGCATCTGTGGGGCAGGAGCTGAGCTGGGGACCTGCAGCTCCACGTTCCCCCTCACCTTCCCTCCTAACGCAGTCACAGGGCTCAGAAAACCTTGCAGCGCAGTCGTGGGTGGAGATGGGAGGCTGAGATGCTCCTAACGGGCTGCACAGCTCCCTGCAGCACCTTGAGGCTGTTTCCTTCCCTGCCTCACCCAGGTTAATCTTGCTCCTTCTTTACCACCACCCTTTGCCCCAGCAAGTGCCAAAGCCACAGCAGGGCTGGAGAAGCTGGTGGGGCTCTCCAGGAGCGTGTCTGTGGTCTGGCTGATAGCAGCAGGAACAGATAAAACCAAGGGCTTTTTTAAGAATTTGAAGGCTGCTGGCACATGATGCTTTAGGCATCCAAGCCTTGCTGGTACCCACTGGCTGGAGCATCTCTCCAGGGCTGCAAGGCAGCCGAGTTGCTCAGCCTTACCTGTCCTGAGAGGCAGCAGGGACCCCTGGCTGTGTGTGACACACCTGATGGCTGGCATGCAGCCAGGGTGCTGTGTCTTGTCCTGTACCCCACACCTTGACCCTGGGAGGGGTTAACCCTCGTCTCCAGCTGGCACAGACTTCTTGCCCTTGTAGTGCCCTTGGAGCAACATTCCCTCAGGCTGGCGTTGGTGTCTGGAGACCTTGCTCACGTGAAACGTGGGTGACAAGCAGGGCTTTGTTCACCCTGTGTTCCGATGCAGGACAACAGCCCTGCTCCCCTCCTGGTGTTGTCCAAAACGTGGAGCCATTACCTGGTGTGCAATCCAGTCACTGCATCACCAAGAGAGACCTTGTTGATTCAGGTTTGTGCACATCCCTGGTGCTTAGAGTCTTTTTTCTCAAATCAAGCACACCTCAAGGGCTTGGTCACCATCATTTATACACAAAGTTATACCATAGCTTCCCCATATCCCCAGAACAGCAGCGTTGTGGCCTGAGGGCACTTATATGCATTACTGGCCCTGAGCAGCCTCACCTGGACTCCCCACCCACACAGCCCTGGCCCCCTATTTAAGCCCAGCCCTGGACCTACTCTAGGCCCTGCTCATACTCTGTTGTTTGGTCCTTGGAGGTTGTACCCTAGGAAAAAGCATTCTTGGAGGGGGCCACTGTATCAGGGTCATTCTTGATACCCATTTTACTTCCCATGGAGGAGTACTCAGGTCTTGTTTCATCCTTGCAGACCTCTAACCAGGATGGGATCTGGGAAGCCTGCAGGTTGGGATAGGGTAAATGTTGCTTAGGCTGGGAGCTGCAGCCCCAATCCTGCTCCCTGGGCAAGGCTGGATGGGTCAGTGATGAATGATGCTGCTGCCTGCTCTGCTACAAGCTGTTTTTGGACTGTTGGGTACTTCTCCTTCCCCTAAGGCTGCTGTCTCTATGCTATGGGGCTGTGACAAGGTGTGGGTAGCAACTGGGGTCTTGGTACTCAAATACCAGGAAAGCACAGGCAGCCTCAGATCTCTGCTTCTGGGAGTTACAGCTGGATGTGCTGCTGAAAGTGTCCACGGAGATGGGTCTGTGCTCCTCTGTCTTGCTGCTGCAGTCACTCCTTGGACCTGCTCACCTGTTCTGTCTTCCCCATGGACAGTTGAGCCTAGGTATGGTAGCATCAGTAGGTGCATGCACCCCTGCACCCTGACCTGGCCATGTTTCTGCTTCTTTCTGCCTGGATTTCCTCCAATACCTGCTCCACAGATTGAGATGGGGGGGCCCTGGTGGGAGGAAGCAGGGGAAGGGGGAAGAGGTGCCCTCTTCGACCTGCACAGGCACCTTTGCAATGCTAATTAACCCCCTTAGTAATGCCCCTGAGCCAATTAGCATTGAAGGCCTGTGTGTAAGGTTTGGAAGGCACTGTGGGAAAAATATTTCTGCATAGATTTTCCATTGTGTGGCTTGGAGTGGTGGTCAGCGTGGGGAGGGCCAGGGTGCTCCCAAAGGGGATTTAAGAGGGGAATGTAACTGGGGCTGCTCAGTGCTGCAGCAGCTGGAGAAGTTTGTCCAGAGGATGGCTGGAGTAAGTAGTTTGTTTTGCAGAAGGGAACAACAATCAGGGCAAGATGCTCTGGGTGGGACTGGTGTTGTGCAGGAGGTCAGTGCTGTTGAGGGGTGGGAAGGAAACCCCAGCTGGCCTGGCCTCAGGTGGTGTCTTTCCAGCCCCCAGGAGACCCGATGGTTGTCCCTGGAGGTTGCAGTTCCCTGTGCCATCAGGGCTTGTACCATCTCCTCCTGCAGGCTGGTGTGCTGGGCACTGTCCCAGGGTGGTCCCTGTCCCCTCTGGGCTCCATGGTGTGGTGGGGACCCTTGGAGCTGCTGGGATGTGCTGATAGGGTTTCCAGCTGCATCCCTGACCTCCTAAGTAGCAGCTCATGGGATTTGAAGTGTGCAGCATGGACTTTGCTTGGCTGTGGGGTATTGTGAAGATCCTGGGAGCACTGTGTGGGTGTGGAGGCATGCAGCCCCCTTTTCAGTCCTGGGAGCTCCCACAGAAGGACAAGTAGGATGGGTCACTCAAATTCCAGGCATGTTGTGCAGAGCACTCTGTTCGCCCCAAGGACAAATATTGCACAACACAGGGTTTCTGCTGGACTGACACCCCCATCAGTGACCCCAGTGAGCCTCAGCATTAATGTACAGGCTGATAGCCCCTGGAACCCAGTCCCTGTCTGAGCTGTGCCACTCGCCCAGAGTTATGGGTGCTGTGGGAGCATCTTCAGCTGAGCAGATGGGTCCTTCCTGGTACACTTTGATGTTGATGGCTGCTCCAGGAGCAGAACAGCTCCCATCCTTTTTTTCTCTGTCCTAGTGCAAGGCTGAAACATCAGCTCTTTGCCAGTCTCTATAGTTTCTGCATTTCAAATAGTTTCCTTGTCAAAGCTGGGATGATGTTGGGGATCTGTCCTGTATCCCCTGTTAGGGATGCTGTTGGAGGACTTTCTGGGCAGTTAAGATGATAAGCAGGTGTCCTTGGTCCCTCTCACCCTCATGCATTTTGGGCAGAGCCCAGCAAACCCAAATCATGCACTGCCCCAATTCTCACTGGGGACAAGAGAGTAAAGTGCCTCATCTTCAGCCTCATCTTTTTCCAAAATGGGCTGCTTTTCTGGCAGAGACACAAAGCAAGCAGCACACAAGAAGCCTAGATAGTGTGTGGATGGTGGGAGCTGCAAGGAAAGCATTCAGGCTGGGTTTGGTTCATGTCCCCAGGGTGGTGCTCCTGGGACAGCATCCTCCTCATGCTGCTGCTCTTCTCTCCTGCAGATGCCACCCTGCAAGTACCTGCTCTCTGTTTCAAAGATGCTTTCCCGCAGAAAGCAAGTCCTGGCCAGCTCGGAGAGCTCCAGCCTTTGCCGCTGCCTCTCCACCGTGGATCTCCTTGCCCTGGGAGTGGGCAGCATGCTGGGGGCTGGTGCCTACATCCTGGCAGGGGAAGTGGCTAAGACCAGCTCTGGCCCAAGCATCGTCCTCTCATTCCTGGTGGCAGCCATGGTGTCTGCTCTGGCAGGGCTGTGCTACGCTGAGCTGGGGGCCCGCACGCCCCTGGCTGGGTCTGCCTATCTCTACACCTACGTGACTGTGGGTGAGCTGTGGGCGTTCATCGCTGGGTGGAACCTGCTGCTGTCCTATGTCATTGGTATAAGACCCTTTTGATCTCTCTGCCTTTGCTTTGGTTGCTTTGCTGGGTGACAATTCCCAGCCCCCATGGGGCCACCATCGCTGCCCAGCCACCATCTCTCCCCAGGTACCGCCAGCGTTGCCCGGGCCTGGAGCGCTACCTTTGATCAGCTCATTGACAAGAAGATAGGGAAGTTTTTAGGTGCCCATGCGGCCATGAGCTCTGTGGGGCTGGCAGAGCATCCAGATGCCTTTGCTGCTGGCCTGGTGCTCCTGTTGGCAGGTAGGATGTCTCCCCGTGTGCCACCTTCCATCACATAGGATGGGCTCCTCACCGTGGGCTCTTCAGGATGGTGCTGACTTTTGTGAGGATTTGCCACTTCCCTGAGCAAATGAGGAATGCAAGGAGAATCTGGGGAAATCAGCAGATCCTCCTGACTCTACTACTGTCCCCCCTTTTGCACCTTCCCCAATAACGTCTACCCTGCGCTTGGTAGATGTGTACTTTTTGTCCCTAGGGCTTCTTTCCTTTGGAGTGAAAGAGTCCACCACGGTCAACAAAGCCTTCACAACTATCAACGTGCTTGTCCTGCTCTTTGTCACAGTGAGCGGATTCATCAAAGGTGACCTGAGCAACTGGAAGCTCAGGGAGGATGACCTGCCACGGGCAGCTGCCCCTCAGGCTGGGTATGAAGGGAACTGCTCTTCCTGTGCTGCCTCCAGAGGGCAAAGGGGATGGCTGGGTCACCCCCCTCGTGCTTTCTCCCATTTCTCCCTGCCCTTGGCAATGCATCAATGAGCCAAAGTCCTAAGCCCTGCAAGGGTGAAAAGGCTGGGTGGGCTGTTCAGCCTGGCCCCATCCTGGGACCTCATTGCAGTGATCCCTCTGCATTACCTGGCTTTTCCTCCTTGTTGCAGGAACAAATCCATGGCTGACAACATGACCAGTGAATTTGGGGTAGGAGGCTTCATGCCCTATGGTTTCAGTGGGACATTGGCTGGAGCCTCTACGTGTTTCTATGCCTTTGTTGGGTTTGACTGCATCGCTACCATGGGTAAGCGAGGCAGGGAGAGGTGCTGGTGGGACCCTCCTCTGCAGGCTGGGGGGCTGTGGCAGTAGTTCTCCCTGCAGCCCTGGGAGCTGGTGTGGCATGGGCTGGGAACTGGCACCTTGCTGGCTCTGTGCCTCCGCTGCTCCCCTGCCCTCTGGGTTCAGAGGAGTTTATGAGAGGAGTCCATGAGGTAAGACTGGGCTAATCCTGAAGCAGACAGTCTATGTCCCCATTACCCTGGAGCCCAGGAGGTCTAGTGGTCCTTGCTGGAAGGCCTCTATGTTCTCTCTCATGGGGGGATACAGGATATGAAATGAGCCTGTGTTTTTACAGCTGAGCTTGTTCTCCCCAGGGGAAGAAGTGAGGGACCCGCAGAGATCCATCCCCATAGGTATCATCCTCTCCCTCCTCATCTGCTTCCTGGCCTACTTTGGAGTGTCTGCTGCCCTCACCCTGATGATGCCCTACTTCCTCCTGGACACCATGAGCCCACTCCCAGTGGCTTTTGAATACGTTGGCTGGAGCAGTGCAAAGCATACTGTGGCTGTGGGGTCTCTGTGTGCCCTGACCACCAGGTGAGAGGTGGCCCTTGACAGCAGCTCTGGGGCTCCTGGTGAGGTTACACTGAAGCTGTAACACATACAGGAGCTACCCCCACCCGCTTTCTTCTGACTGCCCTGCTCTGCCAAAATCCCTCAGCCCTTCCTCACAAATCCTGTTGCTCCCAGCCTGTCCCCTCCTGACCAGGAGAGCAACCAAATCCCTTGGCATGCCATTGATAGCCCAAAGTTGGAAGAAGCGGTCAGGTGTTTGGTGGCACCGTGACCACACGGGCAGGCTGGGGTGACTCTGTTCTCAGGGCTCCTGGTGATTTGGGGACATCACTTCCCCAATATTGTCCTTCATCTGCTGGTGAGAGGGACACAATGGTCTTGTCAGTGTGGTCTTGAGAAGGTCGTGAACTGTACAGATGAATAGGAGCTCCCTTGGCACGCAAGGAGGAGCAGAAGGCAGGATGACAATTCCTGGATTCCTGCCCACTTCTCCATCTTCTTTGCAGTCTCCTGGGCTCCATGTTTCCCATGCCACGGATCCTGTATGCAATGGCTCGAGACGGGCTCCTCTTCAAGCCTCTGGCCAAAATTAGTCACCGTCAGTGCCCGGTGGTGGCAACGCTGGTATCTGGAGGAGTGGCAGGTGGGTGAGTGACTGGGTTGCCACTTAACCTTGAGCAAGACTTGGTGGATGTCCTCTTTCAGCAGGACAACACAGATACTCTAGCTTGCCAGTAGCTGTTAGATTCATACCTCTCCACCCAGAGAGGTCTCCTTGCTGTGGTTGAGGACCGTTTGGCCTCAGTGTTGTCCTGGACACCAATTCAGCCTCTCTGAGCTGCCAGGCAGGAGATGCCAGGATGCTTTGTACCAGAGACAAAAGCATCACCAGCTCATCAAGGTGCTTGAGTCCTGTTGCAGCAGGTGGCATGGGTATCCAGGGGAGAAGAGGGAGAACATGGCAGAGATGGGCACAGCAGCAGTATCATCAGCTCTGCTGGGAGGCTGAAGGGGCTTCTCATCCCCACAGCTCTCCTGGCCCTCCTCTTTGACCTGAAAGCCCTGGTTGATGTGATGTCCGTTGGCACGCTGCTGGCCTACTCACTGGTGGCTGGCTGTGTGCTGCTGCTCAGGTGAGACTGCTGGGGACAGGTGAGGAGAAAGGGGACAAGCTTACTGAATTCCAGATGTTGTCCATGCCTGGGACAAGGCACTGGCCTTGGCACACACCCACACGCCTTGATATCCAACAATTGCTCCTCAGGTATCGGCCTGGACCCAGCGCTCAGGACACTCCTGTGGGCAAGGTTCTGGCTTTGCAGCTCTGGTGGGACCGTCTTGTCCATCCACCCCTGCATCCCACCCCACGTTCCTCTGCTGTGGTGGCCTGGGCCCTCGCAGCTGTAGGTGTGTCTGGGGCGGGGGGGGATGGATGGGCTTTACAGGGAGCTGGTGAAGGGGTGGTCCACAGTGGACATTGCTGCTGTAGCACGGGCTGGCAGAGTCTGCTCCCTGAAACCACTCGGCGGTAGGGTTCAGGCAGGATCTGGTCTGCCTGGCTCCCTCCTGCCCTCTGCTGCACAGCTGTCTCACCTTGGGAAACCTCTGGCACTCAGCTTCCCAGAACAGGAGAGAGAAGCTAAACTCACAACGACAAGCCCTCTCCCCTGGTTGTCCTTTGGTGCTGCACCCTGGAAGAGGGATGGACTCAGCCTAGGGAAGCTGCTGCCCTGACCTTCTGCTGTGGTCCCTCTGCAGCTGCCCTGGTCTGCGCTGTGAGCTGGGTGAGCACCGCTGAGCTGCCCTGCCTCTGGGCAGGGGGTGTCTGGTGCATCAGTGCTCTGACTCTGCCCCTCCTGGGGATCCTGCTGGCAGCTCTGCTCATCTGGAGGCAGCCTCAGAGCCGGGAGAGAGTATCCTTCATGGTGAGCACACAGGCCAGCCCTTGGGGACCATCCCTGAGGAGAAGGACCTGGGGGATGGAGAGGAGCAAGTGCTGCAGCCCTGTGAGGAAGGGGTTACATTACACTGGATGGTGTTCCCTCTGCTTTAGGTCAGGCAGACCTTTGCTGCATCCACATTGAACAAAGCACTGTTGGAGGCATTGGGCAGCTCCTGGGGTTTTCCACAGGGACCGTGTGGGCTGCCTGGTTCTTCTCCCCATGTCTCACAGGCCAAAGGGGCACCTCCTGCAGCCCCAACTGAGCCCAGTGCCTGCTGCGTGAATCAGAGCTGCTCTTCAGTGAAAGATAACTCGTTGTGACCCCTGGATTGGTTTTGCCAGTGGTTTACTGCCTCCCCTCTCAAATCCTGCAGGACCTGTCAACCAAACCACCCTCCATGAGCATTCTTTCCCAACACAGGTTGCAGTCCCAGCTCAGGTGCCCAAGCCTGACAGCCAGGCTGGGCTTCCCCTCACCAGTGGGCTGCCAAAGTAGCAAAGAGCTGAATGTGGCTGTGAAAGCCCTGCCCGTGGGGCAGCCAGTGCCTCTGATCAAAGGCATGAAGGCATGTCCCCATTCCCTTGTGCCTGGTCCCTGCAGGTTCCCTGTCTGCCCTTCCTGCCACTCCTCAGCATCACCATCAACAGCATCCTGATGGCCCAGCTCAGCGCGACCGCCTGGCTGTGGTACCTGCTCTGGATGGCCATTGGTAAGGCCACGTGCCCTCAAGGTCCCAGAGTGGGCAGCAACCTCTTTGGGTGAAGAACTGGTGGTTTGAGAGCCCACAGCATAAATCCTGGCTATGGAGCTGTGGTGGGTGGATGGAGGATGGATGCTGAACTTCAGTGTGAAAGGGTGGTGGGAGTTCCCTGTCCTCTGTGTGGCCCAAAGCAATGGGAAGGGGTGAGTACTTTGTAGTTGGGAGGAATCATAAGAGAGAGATCCCCACACCCCCTGTTCTTCCCATTCCCAGGTTTCCTCATTTACTTTGGCTATGGAATCTGGCACAGTGCCGAGAGCTGCCATCCCAAAGGGGCAGCTGCCCAGGAGGTGTTGGGAAGCATGGCCAGAGAGGTGGCCCTGGTGCCCTGCAGGGCAACACAGAGCCCACCTGCTCTGGGGCAATAAAAGGAGATGGGCTGGTCCCTGAGCACCTGGCTCCCTGTGCCTGGGATCCAAAGAGGTCCCTTGGGCTGAAGGTTCCACCCCACAGAGGGGCACAGCCCTGCCACAAGCCACAGGAGCTGTTTTCTCCTGAGTCTTGAGAACTTCCCTGAGTAACCTGAGCCTTCATGGTGAGCCCCCTGCTGAAGGAGTTTGGTTTGGAGATGATAAAGCAGACAAGTTTTTACTGCTGTTATTTGGTCACGGGTGGTTATTTTTTTGCCTTTGAAACCTCTCCCTGCAGCTCTGTAGCTTCCCCTGTCCCCTTGCCCAGCTTGGTCCCTCAACTGCTCATGGCAGAGTGGAGACTCCTCACACTGCCCTGACCTTCTGTGCTGCCTTGGCATCCCAAGACAGGTAGGGCTGACCTGTCTGTGCCCCCATGACTGCCAAGGCACTGTCCGGGCTGGGCTGTTTCCTCCTTACTGTGGAGGCTCATTTTCAGGCTCATTTATTCCTCCTACTCAGTCCCTAGCACTCTCCTTTCCCAGAGCAGGGCACATTCCTCCAGGTCCCACGCAGGATCTGCCTGTGGGGCAGCAGGACATGGTACCAGGTGCCCACAGCAAGATGCCAGATCCCATGAGAGTCATCCCCCTCTGCCCAGAGATCCTGCCCCCTACAACCACAGCAAGACACGGATTGCTGGGGCAGAAACCTGCCCCATTTCCCCTGCTCTGCTGCTATAACACCTGGCACGCTCCCCTGCACACCTGAAGTTGCTGTGCAAAGCTGGGGGATGCCCCACTACCCATCCCCAGAGCTGTGGGGATGTGTGGAGCAGTGGGTGCCCTGCGGGACACTGCTCTGACACAACAGACATCCCCATTTCCTACTCTGGGCATCTGTGGAGGTGCTTGGGTGACAGTTGGACCCCACATTCACATTGCCTTTCTGGCTGCCTTATTCAGCCAATATTTTCCTGATAAGGATCAGCACAAAGAACAGAAACTGCTGCTATAGTGACCCTGGTGGCTTGGCAGGGCTGGGAGGGTCAGGGTCTGCCCTGTGCTTGTAGCCCGTTGAAATGAAAGCTGGAAGTGGGCAGTGGGGGCATCCTCTGGGGCTCCCTGCTCCCACCCCTCCCTGTTTGTCCCCTGCCCGAGGCACAGCATACACTGAGATGCTCCCATACACAAAGCCACTGAAAGGGGATTCTTGAGGCTACTGCTTCTTCCAAACTTGTAATTGTTACAGCCAGAAGCACATTGGCCTGGTGCAAACACATCCACACACGCGTGCACACAGCCCCAGGGAGGGGATGGGTCAGTGGCTCACCCCCCTCTGTGCCCTCCTGTCCCACCATACTCGTGTGCCCAGTGCAAAGTGCCTGTGTGCATCCAGCCCTGACCTGTGGCCTCGCAGCTGTGCTGGCAGCATCTTCCCTGGTGGGATGGGACCTGCTGGCAGTTGTCACTGAAGCCTGCTTGCCCTTGGAAGGATGCTCTGCTCCCTGAATGTGCACCTCTGGGCACACCTGGTTGAGATGATGGGGCTGGAGGTGCTGCTGATGGGCAGCAGGGGATAAGGGGGGGCTTGGTGTCCCAGTGGTGATCAGTGGGCATGTGCCTGGGCAACCCCTGGGAGCTCTTTGCTGAAGATGGAGGAGGCGATGGGGACAGGAGGGCACGAGGGGGTGAGCCGTGCCTAAATGCCCTTCCCAGGCAGTGAGGCAGTTCCTGGGCAGGAGAAGCCCTGGAAACAGCAAGAGGGATGGCATCAGCTCAGAGCAGCCCAAGCAGGAGGCTGAGCCCAAAAATGGGACAGGTTGACACAGTCTATGGCAGGGGCAGCACTGGAGGTGGCAGATTCACCCGGCTGTACCCATCCCTCCTGCCCTTTGTTGTGGCCCTGTGAAAGCCTCCACGGCTCAGTCCTGGTCTTGGCCATGCACTTCCCAGGGATGCTCCCAAGAGTGAGGTACCTTACCAGCACCCCACCCCCAGCACCCTCCTCATCCTCCTGGTGCTTGTCCCTGTCCCATCCCAGTGACCACCTTGTCTTCCTCACCTCCGTGCCCCCTGGTTACACTCAGAGCCAAGCGCTGGGTGACATCCAGCCCAAAGCACAACTGTGGGTCCTGGCTGACCCCTTTTACCCCCATAAAAGCCCCCACATCCTCCCAACAGAGGAAGGGGTGCAGGGATGGCACAGGGGGGTGGTCGGGGACCCCCTGCAGCCCCACACAGGCTGGGGAAAGGCAGGCGCAAGTGTCCTGTGAAATTGCTCCATCGCCCCGGTCGGGCAGGGCCACCCCGAGGGCTCGGCAGCCCCGAGGGCCTGTCCTGGCAGCAGGGGCACTGGGGAGAGCAGCCCTGGGCTCCCATGCCTGGAGGAAAGCCCCGACAGCCCTCCCGGCAGCGTGCGGTGCCAGTCGGCGGTGCGCTACGTGGCGATGAGGGGCACCTCTCCGGCCGCGATGGGGAAGGGGGTGCCATCCCCCCCGTTGAGCACTCGGTACAGCAGCTCCTCCTTCTCTCGACAAGCCTGTTCCCGCAGCTGGGCCTCCTTCTCCAGTGCCCCCCGGGCGGCCAGGAGCTCCTCCGACAGCTGCCTGCAGGCAAACAACACACAGTTCCATTGCCAGACCCGCTGGGAAAATGCCCAGTGGCACCACAGCCTGTAGTGTTCTCTCTCCTGTTGCCACCTCTCACCCCATGGGAGATGCCATCTGCGACTGCTGTCACCCTGCACCAGGGACCCTGTGGGTGTGTGGGACCAGCACTCACCTCGCCATGACCAAGTGGTTCTGGGTGCGAATCTGCAAGTCCTCATTCTCTTGCTGGAGGGTCTTCACTTTCTCCTCCAGAAAAAGATTCCTTTCCATCTGGAAGAGGGTTACAAGGAGGGAGCTTTAAAGAACATCTACCATCCTGCCACCATGTCTTAGGGCAAAGATGGCTTGGTGGGAGCGTGGTGATATAATACCCACATCCCCTTCCTGCTCTGACTGAGGAACAGGATTCCATCCACCTCCACTTCAGCTGCAATTTCTGGACAGGATTCAGGTGGGGAGAAGAGATGGAAAGAGGGAAGCCCATCTACAACCCCCCTTTGAACCCACCACAGTCTCCAGGTTCAGCAGCTTCTTGTCCAGGCTGTGGATATACTCGTTCTTCATCTCAATGACAAAGTGCAGGCTCTCCAGCTCTTGCTCCCAGAAGGGGCTGGGGCTCCCGTGCTCCTGCAGGGCACAGGGATGCAGTGGGGTGGGCACTCGGGGCATCTGCCACTGTTCATCCCCCCCCATGCATGACCCCAGTGGGCCACTGGTCTCAGCTGGGGCCCTGCATGTTTCGCCCATCGCTTGTATTCCAGAGACTGTGACACCCTGTGCACCTCCAGGGATGGGACTTTGCTCCCTCCTTCAGCTGTCCTGTGCCCCCCTGACTCCAACCCCTGACTCTCAGGGTCCACCAGAGCAGCACCCCTGGCCAGCACCCAGAGCAGATCCCCTCCCTGCCAGCCCTCTGCAGAGACCACGGGTCCTGCATCTCGCTGTACCTGGATGTGTTTCTTGTAGTCTGTGCTCAAGAGCGACTCCTCCACCCGCTTCATCCTGTCCTGGAAAGACTTCAGCTGGGAATTCAGTGTCTGGATTGTTTCCTAGTGCAGCCAGGAAAGAAGCGGGATGGAAAGTGTCTGGGATTTCTTCCTGAGCTGGGACACTCTGCTAACCCCAGGGCTGGTGGAGCCTGCATGGTTCCTGGGCACACCAGGGACAAAGGTGGCCGCTGAGGAGCTCAGGGCACTGTGACAGAGCTAGCAGATGGTCCTCAAGCCCTTCACGAGCACCCTCCCCTCAGGTATTTCTCCATGGGTACCTGTAAAGCCACCTGGGACCTGTGGTGGGACTCTGCCAGCAGCAGCTTCTCCTGCTCATGCGCTCTCTGGAGCTCTGCAGAGGGGGACATGAAGTGAACATCACTGGTGTGAGGACACTGGGGCAGTGAGCCCCACCTGAGCCCTACAATGCCATGGAGCAGGGCAGCAGCACCCTCATGATGCCACACAAAGCCAGAGGGGCACTGGCAGTGCCAGGAGGAAGGTGAGCCGTGGGTAGCTGTCCTGGCACACACCTTGCAGGGTCTCCTTGTGTTCCCTCCTCAACGCATCGAACTGCTCCTCCAGCTCCACGTCTTTTCCCTTTTTCACCTGGGAAGCAGGGAGATGACAAACTCTAAGGTGCTTAAGGTACCTAAGGGATGCTCTGGCTCTCCCTGCCCCGCTGTGACCCATTGCCAGACCCACAACACTCCCAGTTCCCTAACCCTACCTAACTTTAGGAAGAGGTTCCCCATAGGATGAGGGGGAATGGCTTTAAATTGGAAGGGGGAAGATTTAGATTAGACATTAGGAAGAAATTCTTCACTATGTGGGTGAGGAGACACAGGTTGCCCAGAGAAGCTGTGGCTGCCCCATCCCTGGAAGTGCTCAAGATGTGGTTGAATGGGGCTTTGAGCAGCCTGGTCTGGTGGGAGGTGTCCCTGCCCATGGCAGGGGGTTGGAACTGAGTGGGCTTTAAGGTCCCTTCCAACCCAAACCATTCTATGATTCTAACCTCTTCCTTCTCCTGAAAATGGCAAAGCCCAGCCCAGTGTGTGCCAGGTCCACGACTGCTACCTGGGAAGTCCTGTCTGGCCACAGACTCCTTGCCCTGCTGCTCCCCCCAGCAGCACTGCCTTTTGGACCCACCTGGGTGTTAAGGTTCTCAGTGATTCTCACAGTGCCTGCCTGGCTGGCATCTTGCAGCTGCTCCTCCTCCTGGCCTTGGAGGAGTCCTGCGCTCTCCCTCTGCTCCTCCCGTCGCGTTGCCTTCTCCTTCCCATCCTCAGACAATGGGGTGGCATTGGCTGCAACACAAATGTGGCTGAAATGGTGCTGGCTGCATCCTGCCAACTGGGCTGCTGGGATGTCCTGGGCAGCCAACCTGCCAGCGCCGTGGCCTGGGTTCAGCTCCTGTCCTCTTCCCACTGAACAAACACCTTCCCCCCATCTCACTGGTGCAAATTAGCACTAATTGGGATGGTGCTGGCAAGCTCAGAGAGGACACGGCTCATTAGGCCTCCTGTCCTGCAGACGACCTGTCTGCCTGAGAAGATGGGATGCCATCATAAAATCATGGAATCGCCTGGTTGGATCATGGATTCACCTAGTTGGAAATGACCTCTGAGATTATCAAGTCCAACAGTACCTGTCCACTACTAAACCCGATCCCTGAGAAACTCATCTACCCATCTTTTAAATCCCTCTTGGGATGGGACTCAACCCCCTCCCTGGGCAGCCTCTGCCAGTGCCTGAGAACCCTTTTGGTAAAGAAATTTTTCCTAATGTCAAATCTGAACCTTCCCTGGAGGAAAGGCCATTTCCTCTCATACTATTATCTGTCACTTGGGAGCAGTGACATCATCTCTGGGATGCCACCATCTCTGGGATGGCATCGTTCCTGCCTGCCTGCACCAGTGCCATGTGGAGGCTGCAGCCATCATCCCCATCCTCCCTGTCCTACTGCTCTCTTCATATCACACACAGAAAGCACAGCAGGGAGGAGAGACACATTTTCTTCTCACCGTTCTCTGTCTTCAAGGCCGTGAGCTCCTGCGAAGCTGGTCCCCTCTGCTGCGCTTTTTGCTGTCTCTAGCAGAGAGAAAGGGGGCTGGAGCAAGAGGGCACAAAGGGTGGCAGGCGGCTGCGGCCAGGCACCCTGTGCTGAGCATGCTTCAACCCTGCTAAAACACTGGTGCTCAAGCAGCAGCAGCCTCTCCCTGACCCTCTGCCCTCTGCCAGCCCTGAGCACCCATGGGTGCACACGTGCTGCCTGGCAGGCAGCCCCGAGCTGTTTCCCTGCACCCCAGACACTTCGCCACGCGGCATTGCCAGCCATGGAGAACCTGCCGGACACTGACAGCCTTGTCTGACGTGGTGCTGGTGCAAAGTAAGAGTCCAGCAGCAAAACACGTGGTGGGGGAGAGCAGGCATTGCTTGGCAAGGGTCTGACTCTGGTGTATCCTTGCCATCCTCCTGCCCTGTTCCCTGCTGCCCTGGGATGCTCAGGTTCAGCCCCCTCCCTGGCACCTTGCAGCTCTCCAAACACACCCCTCCGCCAGTGCTTTACACAGCTGGGCTTTGACACTGGAGCAGGAGTGAGAAATGAAAAATAACCATAAATCAGAGGCGCTGTTGACCCCGTGCAGGGCTGGCAGCAGGCGAGGGCTGGCGGCGGCGCAAGCAATGACCTCAGGAGCACAGGAATGTGCTGCTCGGCCCTGCGCGCTCCCGCTGCTCCCACTGCTGCCACGGGGCTGATAGAACCCAGAGCCGGGAGCTGCCTTCAGCAACACAGCTCCGCGGGACGCCTTTCAGCCCTGCATGGGTTTAATTTAATCACTTCGGGAGGGAGGAGGGCAGAAAAGAAAAAAAGATATGGGTATATTTTTGTCTGTTGCTGAAGGCAGAAGCAAAGCTCACCGACTCACACAGCTCTGTCTCCCTGTGTGGGGCAAATCTTGCTCCTGATGCCCAGCACTGGGTTGTGCTTCTGGGCAGGGGTGTAGATGTGCTGTGAGTCAGGGAATCCACCTGCAGACCTGTTGCTGCTCTCCGGTCCCTGGTAGAGCCTTCCTTAAAAATCCCAGTCCCTCACAATCCAGCCCTGCAGCCCGTGGGGTGCTGGAGACCACTCTGTGCCAGCTGCACCCTAGGGTGCTGTCATGATAGGATGGCCAAATACAGACCAGATTAGGGAGCCTGGCTTGGAAAAAAAGCAAGGCAAAGCAAACAGGCATCCCTGTCTCCGCCAGCCCCCCTCGTGAAGCCAGAGGGGAGCAGAGCTGCCAGGGAGAGCAAGAAAATTGAGTCTCTGGGAAGCCACAGCTTTATCTTCCCTTCTATGGCGCGGGCGGCCTTGGCGTTGAACGCGGCCCAGGCAGCAGGGTGAGGAGGCACCAGGAGGCTGGGACTCACAGGGCTTCTTCTCGTGGCCGAAACACAGCTTGACCTGCAAATGTGAGGTGCCCTGGGATGCGGCCAAGCCCTGGCAGCCCCACCTGTGAAGCGTCCCCAGGGCCCCCAGCCTGCCTCCTGCACCCACCTCATGCTGATGTGAATCCCCCTGCCCTGTGTCCTGAGCTGGATTTTGTAGTCTGGTGGGGACTGGGTAGATGAGACAGTTGGGGCTCTGCAAGCCTGAAGGTACCACAGGAACCTTAGAACCCCCCTCAGCTTTTGCTGTGATAAAGCAGAAGTTGTGTTGGGTATTTGTCCAGACAAATTTGGGTCACACAGCCCTCAAGGGTTTTGGGTGATCTGAGCCTCACTGGGAGCAGGGTTCCTCAAGGAGCAAGCCCTGAACAACCTCACCTGGCTAAACCAGACCACCTCTGCTGCCTGTGTCATGCTCACTGGTGATGGCAATGCCCAAGGACAGAGAGCCCAGGGCTGGTCAACCCTGGTCACCCCCATAGCATGGGCAATGTCCCCAGCGCAGTTTCAGGGCATTTTCACCTTTTCCCCATGCTCCAAACCCAATGGGACGGGGCCTTCGAACCCCTTGGCTGCTCAAAGAGGATGATTTGGGACAACTGCACTGAACTCAGAAATGGCTTAAGCGAGCATGAGGCATGCCAGCATCAGCAGACAAATCTAAATACCTGCCCCAAGGCAACGAGCAAAGCACCATTCCCACCTCTAGGAGCAATTAAAATAGTGTCTGGAGATAATTTTAGTCCTAAGCACTGAGTTCTGCTTTGAGATGAGAGTTCCACTGCCAAAGGCAGGGTCAAAAGCAAAATGTGGTTGAAAACAACCAAAATTTAGAGGCACCTTCTACTGCTACTTCCAGAGCAGCACATGGTACCTGTCTGGTATCATCTGGCACATTTTGGAGAGGTGGAAGATGGTCCTGGTAACCTGGTGTGCACAAGGAGCAGGCTGGGAGTTGCTCCAGTTGGAATGGTTTTGGCTGGGGAAAGAAGCAGCCCAAAATGTCCTGCAGGTGCAGACCATCAGCACCGCTGCTTATACTGGAAAGTCTCAGCATGGAAACATCTGGCCTTTGAAGAGGCTCATGCCAAAAAATACCTTCTAGATATAAAAAAAAAGTATCCACATTTCCATGTTTCTTGGAACTAAATATTTCTAATGGTCTGGAGCAAAACTGTTTATGGATGGATTAACCAGGTTTTCCAGCAGAACCTGAAGCACTTTGAAAGTGCCGCTAGAGAAGGAGCATCCACGGAGAGAGAGCCAGCACAGCACAAACAGCTGGGTCAGCTCCAGCCTCTGCTTCAGCTTTTAGCATGAGGTGGGGTTTTGTATTGTGTTTTTCTTCCTCTTTTCCTGTTTTACAAGCATGTTAAGCAACTAAACCACACAACGGTGAGAGAACAAAATCACAAAGAGGCAGGAAACAAGCATTTAAATCCTGACCCTGCTCCTGGGGACAAGGTTTTGCTTTGTGGCTGTGAGGAATGGGGACAGGATTCGGTCCATGACCCTAAAACCTCCTCGGGACCTTGGCAGTGCTGGTTTTCCTCTGGTGATGGTTCTGCTACAAGGTGGCTCTCACGTCTCGTTCAGTCAGCTCTGTGCCACAGACTATTCAAACCCTTCACAGCCCCACGCTTTGCATCCTGACCTTTCCCTGACTCCTGCTGCTACATATAGTTCCTATATCTCAAAAATAAATTCACCCCAGCCCTGGAAGGCAGCCAAGCCTCAGCCCTGATCTTTTCGGGAGGCGTCTTGGCCTCTCTCACGCTAGGGGGATGGCTGAACTAGTGAGCGGTGATGGCAAGAGGCTGAGAGTGGATGGAGCCAGGAGGGGAAGGGACCCCTGGGGATGGCACCCACAGCTCGGGGCTGTGGCACCTGTGCCTGTGCCTCCTTATCACCCTGCTGCCTGGTGACAGGAAGGAGGAGGCTGTCACACTGCTTCTCCCAGTGCACTCAGTGGTGCCTGCTAAACCATCCACCCACTGGACCCAGCCTGGCTTGGGCTACCCAAGGTCACCTCCAACCTGGGACCAGCCCCAAAAGCCTCCACAGCCCCCAGACCTGTAACAGCCCCCTCACCTTTTGGGTTTGAGGGCTCCCCCCATCCTCAAGCAATCCCAAATGACCAGCTCTACAAGTCCACCCATCGGCAGCGGGAGAGTGAAGGTCTCCACCCTGCCTTTCGGTACCCTGGACATGAGAACATAGGCAGGAGCAGCTCGATGCTTGCCCCTACCCCTTTCTACCACAAAGATGATCTTCAGTGCTGCTTTGCAGTTTAACTTGCAACTTAGTCACAGCACCAGGGCTGGTTTATGGGGCACAAATTGCAGTGAGGCTGAGCAGAAGAGCTTGAGAGCGGCCAAGAGCAGGAAGGGAGGTGTCTGTGGGCAAATGAGTCTGACTTAAATTTCCGCATTTCAAAAACGTGCAGCTCTCAACACCTGGGGCCTCCGGGCTGCTGTTTCTCCCTGTCCCATGCTCCTTGTTGTGAGCTTTCAAAGTCACAGACCAGCCCAGAAGAGTCTGATCTTATGAGACAGAGAAGAGCAGGGGATTTTCCATGACACGGAGAAGCCAAGCCTGCAAGTGCTGTAAATAAAGGCACTTGTTGGCTCCCAGGCTGTGCAATCTCTGTGCCTGCTCCCCCAACATCCCAGCAGCGGGTTGTGCTTTGGCCACACGGTGCTGGGCGGCTGAGCTGTCACAGCTGCCTCTGCAAAGGGCCACCCGTGCAGGGGGACACACCAGCACCGAAGGGCCATTCTGACTCTCCTCCTGTCCCTGCCAGCCTTCAGTGACCACAACCCAGCGACACCAGTACACACAGCGCATCCTGCTTTGCAAACAACTCCTGAGGGCAATGGTGGGGCGTGAAGGCAGCATGAGCCCGTCAAAAAATAATACTAATTAGTAGCAGAGAATTTCTAGACCTTAATGCACAGAAAAGGTTTCAGTGCAGAGCAATGTGCTGAGATCTGCTGGGGTCACGGAGTGTTCCACCGCAGAAGTGTTGCCTTTGGCACAAGGAGGGACCTGGCACGAGGAGGGACCTGGCACAAAGCATATGGGACAAAGAGGGGATGCTGTGGGAGGTGGAAGTATGGCAGGGATCTACCCGGGGGAACCCATCCCTGTCCTGTAGGGGACCAGCGTTTCCAACAGGCACTGTCACCCATGGCACTGCACCTCCTCTAGTTTGGGATTCCAATGATGTGGGGGCTCTCCCCCTGTTCCCAGAGGAATGCAGGAGGGAGCAGCAGGGCAGGTGGCTGCTCATGCCTGCTCTGCCCATTGCTCACTGCACCGGTGGGTGACGGGCAGCTGCGGGGCAGCCACACTGCCCACTCCCTCTGCTCTACTCCGGACAGAGGGGGCCCAAAGCGCAGCCCCCAGCAGTGCAAGCAGGGCTCCATGCAAACCCCAGCCCCACAGGAACCCCAACTCCACACAAACCCCAACCACACGTGAACCCAAAATCCACGTGAACTCCAACCCCACGCAAACCCCAACTCCATACAAACTTTGACCATATGCGAGCCCCAACTCCACGTGAACCAAAACTCCACGCGAACCCCAACTCCACGCAAACTCTGACCCCACGCGAGCCCTACCGCACACAAGCTCCGACTCCAGGCGAAGCCCAGCCCAAGCCCAACCCAGCAAAGCCTCAGCCGATACCTTGCCTCCGGCGGGGCAGCAGCGCAGGGCGCTGCCCGTGCCGCCCATGGAGCCCGCTCAGCCGCGGGGCGCGGGGCGCTGCATCCCCCGGCGAGCGGCTTCTGCTGCCCGGGATGGGACGGGATGGAACGGGACGGGATGGAACGGGACGGGATGGAACGGGACGGGACAGGACGAGCCGCCCCAGCTGGGGCTGGCAGGCAGAAAAAAATAATAAAATAAATAAATAATAATAAAAAAGTGGCCGCAGCTGCTGGCGGGCAGCGCCGGGAGAGGGTGCTCTGCACCCCCCCCGAGCAGCCTGCCCGCCCCCGGGGCTGGCCCTGGTTGCTCCAGCCCTGGGGCCCCCCCTCCACACCGGGGTGTCCCCGCCCCGGGTCCTCTGCGCCGAGCCCAAGCAGGGTAATGGGACCCCCTGGCCTGGGAATGCTCTCTCTCTGCGCTGAGGATGCTCCAGCGGGGGGGGGGGGAAAGGGGAGCAGGACCCCTGTACCGGGGCTGGGGTGCAGCTGGAGCAGGGATAGCTCACGGAGCTTGCACTGGTTAAACCCAACCCAGCAGCCTGGGAGAAGGGATGTGAAGGGCACAAGCAGGATCCATCCTGGGTTTTGCCATCATTCCATGAGGATTCAACTTGTGCTGGGGTAATTGTGTAAAAGTTGTGGGTTTGGGGGTGGCTTTTTTTCTGGTAGGATCTCTACCCTGGACGATGGCTGTGTTGGCTGGAAGGGGCTTTTGGTGTGGTCCTTACTGCATCCTGGCAAGTCCCCTCTTGAACATCCCAAACATTCCCTAATACTGGGCAAGGATCCAGGATGTCCTTTTCCAGGAGAAGATTCTGTACTTTGGATAATCTGTCACAAAAAGTTGGGGAACACATGAATTTGAAAATGTCCTGTCTAAAAGTTAATGGGAAGAAAGGCAGGTTCCTCCAAATGTTTTTCTTTTGATGATTTTTCTAAATGCTCTAAAATAATAGACATTTCTAAATGAACACACATTCTGGCCTGAAAAATCAACAGTTGCCATCCAGCACTGCTGAAATAGGAGTGTTTCAACCTGGTCACAAGGCTGTCCCCATATGAAAACACTGCCAGTTTTGTCAACAAGTTTCTATTCTGACATTTTCCAAATATCCCCTGGGAGAAGGCCAAGCAGCCTGCGGCTCAGGGGCTGCCAGCACACTGGCATTTTGCCATTGCTCTGGTAGTGCAGACCCAGCCAGCAAAGGAGTGGAGGTGTGTGGTCAACCCATCCTGTGCGACTTGAAGGAGTTTTTTCTCCCCTGGTAACCTTGGGAGTAGCGAAATTGTGAAACACCACTTGGATAGGAGGGTGGGGAGTGTAAGGGGCAAACTCATGGCTGGTGGGACCAGTTGCCTTCATCCTCTTGTTTAGGTGCTGCTTAACCTGAGTCAAGTTCTGTGCGTCACAGCAGCTTCCTGGCATCAGTTCCCACTGCTCAGAAACCACAGAGAGCATCTCTGTTCTTATCTTCCCTACCACTTCATACATGAGGCAAGTTTCCTTCCCTGCCTGAGAGTACTTATTTGGGCTGAGGAGATCGTTTGAGGGATAAAAAACTGTGCAAGGTGCTGCTCTCCACCTCTCCAGGGTTACTTAAAAATCCTGGTCCAGACTTTGTGAAGCACAAAAGCACATTCGTGCTTCTGGGCTGAATTTGCATCTCTGGGGCCCTGGCTGGGAACAGAAGCAACTGTGTGGGCAGCTGATGAGGAACCTGTCCAACTGCCATCACGTCTTGCTGGTGCACAAAGGTCCAGCAGTTTGCACATGTGCTCGTGGTAATTTCTGATTTTACTGGAGAGGCACTGGGACGCCCCTGTGCAACAAAGCAGGGCTCTGGGTAAGGCTGAGGTATCAAGGCAGAGCTGGGGCTTGGGAATGGGGGTGTGCAGCGACGCTGACTCCAGCACCCTGCTCCCCAGCCCCACGTTGCTGCTGTGGTGCTCACCACAACAGCTACAGCCCTGTGTTTCTATAAATCAGTAACTTTTGGAGAAGGGGCCGCACGAGATCATGTTACATCCTTCCTTCAGCCGGCAGACACATCTGTGAGGCTGCCTGCTGCAGGCCCTGCCTGTGCTGTCCCAAAAAATGTCTTATTTTAGGTTGATTTTAGCAATTTCTTGGTTTCTTCAATCTTTCCCGTGCTGGCCTCCTGCTGGAGAGGTCTCCCACCTCAGCTCTGCTTCCTTTTCCTCTCCCAATACACTGATAGCTTGCTCCCTTCGCAGGGCAGCACTTAAACAGACAGAAACTTTTCTGTCCATCTGCTTTAGAGCAAAGCAGAGACTTTTGATGGCATTGTAGAGGTGGGATTCATGGCTACAACAACTCATCCACCTCTTCCTAACGAGAGGAGCCTGGTGCTCTGGGGAACACTTGAGGCTGGGGCTGCTGGAGGCTTCTCACAGAGAGCTGGAGATGACAAGGGCCGTGGCAGTGAGGGGATTTCTGCCTGTGAGAAGACTGGGAAAGCAGAGGTGGTGTGCAGCAGAGCCACCTGAGGCAGGTCCAGCTTGTTTTGAAGTTTGCCCCAATGTCTTTTTTGGTGTCACTGTGATCTCTCCCCAGCACGATAGCAGCTGGAGACATCTCAAGGGTTTTGCCTGGAAAAGCAAGCCTAGGAGGGTTTATCTCACACTTAGCTGAATTGCTGTAAATGGGATAACAGCTGGCCAAACGTCGAGTTAATTTGTACCAATGGTCATTTAAAATGTTTGTCAAAGCTTATGGATAAGAGAAGTATTTATTCAAGCTGTTAAAATGTCTCGTCTCTCTCTCCAGTTCCAGTTGGTAAGGATTGAGTGGGGTGGAGTGGGTAGAAGGCAGTGTGTGGGGTTTCTATCTGAGACCCAGCCCTGCACGTCCTGCGTATGGGGTGATACTATAAGCACAGGTAGGGTCATTAATTTTTTTTTATCCTTTTTTTTTCAGAAACTCAGTCTGGAAAGAAAAAGGAGAGATTTTGCTGGAAGGTTTTTGGACGATGAGAGACGTTGGGCTTGTGGCAATGCCTGCTGGGTCCCAGCAGAGCTAATGGCATGGGTGATAGAGAAGGGGTGGTCTGCGGTTGTGCCCCTTGGCCTCCTGCATTTGCAATCTGTTTGCTTTTATTAACAAGACCTAATGAAGTCATTTAACTCTGTCACCCATCTGTGCTGACTGCTTTTCTTCAATGCACATCAAAGATGTATAGCCAGACCTGCTGAGACCTTGTGACTTGGGCTTTGTCATGGGTGAGATAGATCAGAAAACTGTCTGAACCACAGAGGAACTTGTGCGTATCAGAGCCCGAAAAGAGGTCACAGACTATGTTGGTGGGGATCTAGGTTACTCATGCTTCTGCCTTGAGGTAAAGCAGCAATTTCAAGTCTTTTCTGCCCCTGAGTATGTTTTCTCAATCAAAAAGATGTGGGTTAACCTATCCTTATGGTCCTTTATTCTCTTTTTTTTTTTTTCCCATGGCAAAAAAGAAGGTGGAAGGACGGCAATGGGGAAGTGAAACCTTCACTCAAGTTGGTTGTGAGAAGCAGGAAAGCGAGTGGTGCTGGGGGCTCGAGGGGAGGGGTTGTACTCCACCCCCAGCTCTGAAAGCAAGGCTCTGGCCATGCTCATGCCTCTCCCTGCACATCCTTGTCCCCATCCCCCAGCTGCTCCAGGGCCTCAAAGTGAAAACTATCCTAGGGGATAATTTTCTGTCCCGCTCCTGGGTAGGAGGAACTGGGCTATTTATTCCTCACCCTTAAAGCTCCGCAGTGGCTTGGCAATGCAGTTGTCACTGCTGGCGTGTGGTGGGCAGCAGCATCCGTCACGGCCCCTGCCTGCTCCTGCGCCCTGCCTGCACGTTCCCAGCTGGCCTCGCTGCTAAATAAGGATGAAAGGCTAAAAATAGAGCAGAGGCAAGGGTTTGGATAAGCTGAGCAATTCTTCCCAGGGCCAAGAGTGATACAGGGAGGCCAGCCAGCATTGGTGTGCGACAGAGAGCCAAGGAAGGGTCCAATATGTGGATCCTAACCATGCTGCAGGGGGGGAAAGTCTAAGACCTGTCATGCTCGTGTCCTCTGTGCTCAGTCAGCTCAGCCCTTTTCAGCTTTCCACAGGGAAAAATATCTTTTCAACAAAATAGAAGGGAAAACCCACACTCCTGTGCCATCCGTGATTCTGGGATGCTGTGGGGTCATTCCAATGTGACAGCGGCAGCTATGGCATTTAAAGGAGGAAGGGTGGAAGAGGGGGGTGTTAAACTGAAACGATGGGTAAGTGGGTGCTGGCATGCTGTGCAAACAGCCTGGTTAGGGGCTACCTGATGCCAGGGTGTCCCCACCTTGCCGGAGCATGTATGGCATCAAGTTCAGGGTCTCAAGTATCTCTGCTCTCCAGCTGCTTTCTGAGTGCAGAGGGAAGTGTGGGGGTCCCAGGTGCCTGCCTAGGGTGGGTACTGAGCCTTTGCACACCCACCTCAGCCAGCTTGAGTGGGGTGTAAGGGATGCAGCCCTGGATGGGGTGGTTGAGCAATAGGGAGATCATAGAATCATGGAACGGTTTGGGTTGGAAGGGGCCTTAAAGCCCATCCAGTTCCACCCCTCTGCCATGGTCAGGGACACCTCCCACCAGACCAGGCTGCTCAAACACCCATTCAACCTGGCCTTGAACACCTCCAGGGATGGGGCAGCCACAGCTTCCCCGAGCAACCTGTGCCAGTGTCTCACCATCCTCATTGTGAAGGAATTTCTTCCTAATGTCTAATCTAAATCTTCTCCCTTCCAGTTTAAAGCCGTTCCCCCTTGTCCTGTCACTCCAGGCCCTTGCAAAAAGTCCCTCCCCAGCTTTCCTGTAGCCCCTTTCAGTAATGTAAGGCTGCTCTAAGGTCTCCCCAGAGCCTTCTCTTCTCCAGCCTGAATAACCCCAACTCTCTCGGCCTGTCTGGTCTCCTCCACCTAAGCTGGGTAGTGTGGGTGTCCGGCACGGTGGGTGCCCCTCAGCATCCCTCCCTGTCCCCCCTCCTTTCCCGTGCCGGCAGAGGGCACTCCGTGGATGCCTGGGAAAGCGCAGCTTCCCATTCCAGCATCTCTGCGACTCCACTCCTGCGCTTGACACCAAAACCGGGGGTGCACGGGAGGAAGGGAAAATCTCTGAGCTTGCACACAGAGAGGGAGGGGAATCGGAAGATGGGCCGGGCTGGGAGCTAGCAGGGTGCATCCCACCGCGCAGGACAGCCCAGTCGCCTTTCCCAGCTTCTGCCCAGCTACTGTCCTGATCCCTTGCTGCAAGGATGCTGGGAACTGGGCTGGCGCTGGCGCTGTGCGCCCTGCAGCTCTGCCCGGCCGTGCTGGGCACCTCGAACCCCCAGCTGCTGGTGGAGCGGAGCGGCTCCCGCAGGCTCAGCAAGGTGAGACACCCCAAACCCCGCTCCCCTTTGGGCAGGGAAGGAACGAAGGGGGTGGCTGAGGGGAGCAAATGGGGGTTCGGCAGAGGGAACAGCCCGAGCAGGCTGGAAAGATTTCACCATCCTGCTGGGTTTTGCAAGAGATCAAAAACATTTTCTGTCCCAGAAGGACGAGTGCCAGGTCTGGGTCTGGGTGCGTGAGCGGCTAGGCTGGGGGGGTTGGGATCCAGTAGCCCCGACTCTGTTGGGGGAGCCCGGCTGCAGGTTGGGGTTCAGCCTCCAAACGCGGGGGGCGGGGGGATTTGGGTTTTGACAAACTGTTCTGGACCGAGAAGCTCAGCGGCCTCTCTTCCTTCGGTGAGCTTTCCCTGGAGCCTCCCAGCACCCCAGGTTTCATTCCTCCTCCAGCACCTCAACTTTCATTCCTCCTCCAGCACCTCAACTTTCATTTCTCCCCCAGAACCTCAGCTTCAATTCCTTCTCCCAACACCTCAATTTCCATTCCTCCTCCAAGCACCCCAGCTTTCATTCCTCTCATTCACTGCCCGTATCCAGCCTCCTCATTCCCACGCAGCCCTGGGCTGGGCTGATCAGCATGCGGTGATTAAGATACAGCTCGTTAAGATGCGTGACTGTCACGTGCTGTGGAGGGGAATATCTCTGCTTTGTTTTCCAGGAAAGCTGCTGTTGCCCCAGGGAAGGGGGAGCCGGTTTAGGAAGGCTGCTGTGGGACAGGAGAGGGGCTGCAGCACAGCATGTTCAGCTCCCATGGACAATCTTTGCCTGCAGACCCGCAGGCGAGGGGCTCCCAGCTCTTGCTAAACATCAGGGCAAAGCCTGCCCCCTTGCCCCGGCTTGTCCTGAGCCCCACGTCCTGCCCTGCACCCCGGGCTGCTCCCAGCTGGCGAGCAGGATGAGGGGATGAGCTGCTCTCCTGCGTGGGCAGCGCTGCCCGCTGGGGCTGCGGTTTGGCACCAGGTAATACAGCTTCCACCGGTTCTGCGGCTGCTGAGCAGGAAGGGAGAACCTGGGCATGGGCACCCTGGCCAAACCTGCTTGGGGTGCACAGCCCAGGTGTCCTCCCGTCTCGCCGCTGGGAAAAGACCTGCAGTTAGGCTGGAGCCTGTTTGGGGAGGGAGCTGGCACTGGGCTCTCGATGATGGCTTGTGGCAGGTTCAGGGGCAGCTGCTGCAGGTGGGTGCTGCCATACTTGGAACTCAGGATGTTCAGAGCACTCTGGCACCGTTGCCAGCCCGTGGTTTTGCTGTCAGCAGCCAGGGAGGTTGGTGGGACTCATAGGAAACAAGGGAGATCTCCCAGCATGGCTTCTGGCCAGCTGGAACACACAAGTGATGCCTCCCCATCTGGGTGACATCCCTGTGCATGGATTTTCATTATCCCATGAGACGAGTACCTGAAGGGGCTCCAGAAAAGCTGGGGAGGGACTTTTTACAACGGCCTGGAGTGATGGAACAAGGGGAACATTTTTAAACTGGAAGGGGGAAGATTTAGCTTAGACATTAGGAAAAAATTCTTCACAATGAGGGTGGTGAGACACTGGCACAGGTTGCCCGGGGAAGTTGTGGCTTCTCCTTTCCCAGGTTGGAAGGGGCATTGAGCGCCTGGTGTGGTGGGAGGTGTCCCTGTGTCCCTGCCCATGGCAGGGGGTTTGGAAGTAAGTAGGCTTTAAGGTCTCTTCCAATCCAAACCATTCTATGATTCTGTGATTGTATGACAGTGCTGCTTCCCTGGCTCGTTCCAACTGAACCAGGTCATCATCAGGTCTCTGGGGTGTATCAGGCAGGGAATGAGCCTTGCTCATCTGCTCCCCAAGCATGAGCAGAGATGGAAATGTTAAGCCATGTTTATGCAATGTATAAGTGTGATTCCTGCTTCTGGGTGGGACAAGGTGGCTGGAGCCAGCAGATGAGGGCTCATAAGAGCTCGTCCTGGTTCTGGGTGAGCTGGAAGTCTGTGCCAGCCCTGCAGCCCTCTGAGAGGACAGCATTCCCCCAGTCCACACAGCCACTACTGTCCTGCCCTGATCCCCACTTGCTCTTCCACCTTTGCTCTCACACACCTTGCTTGGTGCCCTTGGTGCTGGCCTGAAGGATGCTTCTCACCTTGTTCACACACCGTGTTTTGAGGCTGAGCTGAGGCAAGCTTGGAAATTGTGCCCTGGGAATCCTCATTCGGTGTAAAGTACATTCAGAGAGAGTTTCTGCAGTGCCCTCAGGCTTGGAGAGCTGAGAGTGCAAGAAATGCAGAGGGAAATATTTATTAGGTGTGTGAAAAGGGGCTGAAGGTCATTTTCTGGCTGTGTTTGTTAGCTGATGTTTGGAGGGGTGTTGGGAGTGCAGCACTAGGGAAACCTCCTGCAAAGCAAGGCTCTCCCTGGCTTTAACTCCTCCTGTCCCTTTGGTGCCGCAGGCTGGTGGCTTTGCCTGGGAGGACTGTGGTTATGGGAAGGACCCCGTGGTGCTGCAGAGCCTCTCCGTGGCGCCTGACCCCATCAGCATCCCGGGGAGCCTGCGCATCAGCGCGAGCGTCAGCAGCAGCAAGGCCGTGGCTGCCCCTGTGAAGGTATGTGCTAGAGATGTCTCCATGGGATAAGGGAGGGCAGAGCTTCCCAGAACCACTGGCAACTGGGAAATGCCCAGCAGTGGTTATGGGAATGAGCAGCCCTTGGGGGAACGAGACATGGAGCAGTGCAGGGGTGAGCGTACTGGGCTCTGTAAGCTGGGACAGGGGGAGACCTATGGTGGGAGCAGACAGCCCAGTGGGAAACTCCCAACATTGTCCCAGTGGGAGAAACGACCTGAGCTGTGTCATGTCCTGGGGAAATGAAACCCCAGGTGCTCCTGGCAGTCATTGTAGCACTTGTTTTTTCAGTGGCCAAGCCTGTCTTCTCCCTCCAAGGGCATGCCATAGCACTGCTGCAGGAGCCCCGGGCCAGCCTGGCCACCTGCACCACTTTGTAGGGACGTTTTGGGACGAGGCTGAACACGTCTCTCTGCCCAAAGTGCCCAGGCTGTCTTGAGCAATGCTGCGGTGCCTGTTTGGGGCTGGGGCAGTGGGGAGCGTGCTGGGGCAGTGTGGAGGCTGTGGGATGGGAGCTGCTGGGTGGTTTGGGGACAGGACACCAAGGAGAGGGAAATGAGTAGGTGTGTGGGGTGCTGGGAGGTGTTGATGAAGGGGTCAAGCTGAGGTTGGAGGAACAGAAACCAGCAGGCAGAGAGGAACCAAAAGCAGGAGCAGGAGGGTGTGCAGCAAGCCCGTGGACACCCCAAAGAATTCCGTGAGCAGAAGCTGAGGGACATGGCTGGAGAAAGGTGATGAGACAGGCTGGAGAAAGCTGTGGGCGACTGTGCTGGCTGTACTTATGCTTGACACCTTCCCTCCAGGTGGTGGTGGTGTTGGAGAAGGCACTGGGTGACCTTTGGATCCAGCTGCCCTGCATCGACCAGTTGGGGAGCTGCACCTACGACGATGCCTGCGCCATGCTGGACAATCTCATTCCTCCTGGCACGACCTGCCCGGAGCCCCTGCTCACCTACGGCATCCCCTGCCATTGCCCCTTCAAAGCGGTACGTCTGAACCTCCCAGCTGGTGAGGTGATGGCAGCAGCACCGGACACCCCCGTGCTCTCCAGCAAGGGGCTGGAGGGGTTTGGCTGCCACCTTGCCTACGTGTCTTCTCTCTCCATAGGGCTCCTACTCCCTGCCAGCCAGCGACTTTCTTCTGCCGGACATGGAGCTGCCCTCCTGGTTGACCAACGGCAACTACCGCGCACGGGCGACTGTCAGCAGAGATGGGGAGGAGCTCGCCTGCATCAAGCTGGCCTTTTCCCTGCATTCCCAGTGAGGGGTGGGGAACCATCCCTCCTCTCCCCACCACCTTGGTCCCCTGTCCTATCCCATCCAGTTGCACCCCATCCCAACCCGTCCCTGCTCTGTGCCCCCCTCCTCTGGCTGTCCTGCTGTCCCCAGACCCATCAACAGGGTGTCCCTGCCCTGGACAGGGTGGCCTTGGAACCCAACCCCAGCCTTTCAGTGTGACCTGGGGTAGTTATTTTTTATCCAGTTTCTCTTTTTTTTTAATATTAATCCCATCAGGGGAATTTTAAAAACAAACATTCCAGGGAAAAGCAATATATCTTGGAGCGAGTCTATGGGGAGGAGGGAGTGTTTGGGAATGCTGGGGCAGCAGGAGGGATGCAGGATTAGCTGTGGAGGTTGTCCCCACTTGTCCCTCCAACCTCTGGCTGGTGCACAGGGCTGTTTTGAACCTCCCTGTGTCCCTGCTGCAACAAACATCACAGGCACAGCAAGACTGGAACCGTCCAAAGCCCTGGCTAATGTTCCCACTCGCGAAAGACCAAGCGGCTGGTGCTGCTCGTAGATATGGGCTGTACTGGCTCTGAGGGAATGTCTGGCTGTGATGGGGGCACTTGGGGTGCAGCCTGGCTGAGGACAAGTTCCAGTCATCTCATTTTGCCTCTGGGACCATCCTTCCCATGCTGCAGCAGAGGTACCCCCACCTTTGTGGAGCAGCATCCTGGACATGAGATGGACTGGGAGATGACCATGAAGACCAGCAGCCTGGGTTCTATTTTGGGGTCCTGTGGTCCATCTCCTGGTTGTGGTTGGGGGCTGAGGCATGGGCAGGCAGCAGGGCGTATGTCTGACACCACCCACCTACACCAGGTCCCCACAAGGTGCAGGTGACCCAGCGATCCTCTGCATCCCTCACTTTCTCACCATTCCTGCCTGCTTGCATTATTTAGCCCATCTGTACAGCTGGTCTTCCTCCAAGCACTTTATATGCCTTAACTACTGCCAGGCTGCCCTGGTGGGAGGTCCTCTGCTTTTCTGTGCCCTCATCTCCTCCATTTTGTCTTGCTGCTGGGTCTGACCTAGGTTTGTTTCCCCTGGAGGAGCACTAACCCTCTCACCCCACTCCCCCAGCTGTGCAGTGCTTGTGCCATGGTGGCATCCTCCTTTTGGGCTGGTACTGTAGGTTCTTAATAAATCTTTTTAACAGGAAGCAGAGCGGTTGCCTCTTGGTCATGGGGGTGACCCAGGGGTGACATTTGTTTTCCTTGAAGCAGCGGTGATGTGGTTTGAGCTTGGAGAGGTGAAAGTGGTGTTGGGGCTGGGGGGCAGCGATCGAGGATGCTGCAGCTGGAAGAGCTGGGTGTAAGTGGCCTCGAGGCCAGCTCCTGTGTGAGGGGCACAGTGGGGACATGGAGGCGCTGCTTGGGGACACAGGGACTCAGTCCCCTGCCCCTGCAAGGGCACCTGCCATGCTGGGGGGCTCTGAGGATGTTGGGGAGCTCATCCCACATGGAGTATTCTGTGCAGTTTTAGGCACCACAGTATAAAGAGGACATCAAGCAACTGGAGAGTGAGCAGAGGAGGCCATGAAGAAGGGTCTAGAGGGGAAGCTGTATGAGGAGCAGCTGAAGTCACTTGGTCTGTTCAGGCTGGAGAAGAGGAGACTGAGGGGGGACCTCATAGCAGTTCACTGCTTCCTCACAAGGCGAGAAGCAGGCACTGAGCTCTTCTCTGGTGACCAATGACGGGAGTCAAGGGAATGGCAGGAAGATGTGCCGGGGCGGGTTAGATTGGATATTAAGAAAGGTTCTTCATTCAGAGAGTGGTGAAGCACTGGAACAGCTTCCCAGGGAAGCAGTCACCAAGCCTGACAATACTCCAGGAGCATTTGTCCAACACCCTCAGACACACAGTGTGACTGTTGGCGCTCTCCTGTGCAGGGACAGGAGCTGGCACTCGATGATCCTTGTGGGTCTGTTCCAGTTCAGGTCATTCTGTGATTCTGTGATCCCAGTGACCATCCCAGTTCCCAACACCTCCCTCCCTGCCTTGCTCTGCAGTCCTTGCCTAGGAACACCCCCTGGGGGCTGCTCGCTGCCCATCCGTGGTGCGGTCCTCAGAGCTCAGCCCCGCACCGGGGGCAGCGCTCCCCCCGCCTCTTCCCCCCGCCTGCTGTTCCCGCCGTGACCGCCAGGCGGCGCCGCAGCGCCCGCCCCGCCCCGTGCCTTCAGCGCTCCCCGTGCGCAGGCGCGCGCGCCGCGGTCAGCTGACCCCGCGGTCACGTGACGGCGCGCCCGAACGAGCGGGCCCGGCCGGGCCGGGCGGGGCGGAGCGAGGTGCGGGGTTGGGGGGGCGGAGAGGGCTGGGGGAGAGGGGGGGTCCCGGGGGTGGTGGCACCTGGCGTGGGTGCCCAGGGGTCCCTGGGGATGCTGGCACCTGGCTTGGGTGCTCAGGGGTCCATGGGGGTGGTGGCAACTGGCATGGGTGCTCAGGGGTTACTGGGAGTGGTGGCATCTTGTGTGGGTGCTCAGGGGTCACTGGGGGTGCCGGCACCTGGCGTGGGTGCTCAGGGGTCACTGGGAGTGCTTGCATCTTGCGTGGGTGCTCAGGGGTTACTGGGAGTGGTGGCATCTTGCGTGGGTGCTCAGGGGTCACTGGGAGTGGTGGCATCTTGCGTGGGTGCTCAGGGGTCACTGGGAATGTTGGCATCTTCCGTGGGTGCTCAGGGGTCACTGGATGTGTTGGCATCTTCCGTGGGTGCTCAGGGGTCACTGGGTGTGCTGGTGTCTGGTGTGGGTGCTCAGGAGTCACTGGGTGTGCTGGCCTCTGGTGTGGGTGCTCAGACCTTGCTGGGGATGCTGGCACCTGGCATAGGTGCCCAGAGGGGCTCCTGTGCTTTGTGGGGTGCAGCTGTGCTGCTGTGTGAATGTACAGGGTGGAGGGGGAGTGGGGTGGTGAGGCTTGGGTGGGAACTTGGGGGTTTGTACCGAGAAGCCTCCCTGCGGGGAGAAGCTGGGCTTGGGGAACTGGACTGTGCTGTGAAGTACTGGAAAGGTGACTCTGAGATGGTGGGAGCAACGCTGTAGGGATGCTGCTGGTGCAGCCATCGTGTCTGGGAGATGTTGTGCCAGAGCAGCCTGAAGAAGGGGCTTAGCTGCAGCCTCTCTCTGTGGGCAGGGGTGTGGGGCAAGGTGAGGGGGAGTCTAACAGCACTGGCTCTCCCTTGGGTCATGCTGAAATGGATTACAAGCAGTGCTTTGGAAATAAAGGAACACGTGATGGGAAGCAGCGGTGGGTTTTGCTGTGCAGCTCGCTTTTCTGGAAGGTTTTGTGTTACCTGTTTGCACGCAGCCCCTGCTCCTCTGGGGAGAGCTGCTGGGGTCAGCAGCAAGTTGTGTATTGCTTTTGACTTGTAGCGTGGTGTTGTCGCTCTAAGGGACAAATTGCTGTTTCCCCCCAGCTTTCCTTGGCTCTTTGCTCATGTGTGTAGGGGGGACAAAACGCCCATGAAAGTGGCTGAGGAGTCAGTTTTAAAGTGGCAACTGAATGTGGTTGTTCCTGTCTTTGCTTTTTTGCAATGACAAAGAGATGATGTGGTGGGGTTTTGCTTTGGTATGAAATATTCATTGTCTGGATGAGACAAGTTTTGCAGCTTCTTGTTGATTGCGGGGGAGCTGAGTGCTTGATCCCTGCTGCTATGCAACCTTTCATCCAGTCACAAAGCAGGCAAGTCATGATGAACCCATTTCCCTGGCTCTTCAAAGCAAAAAGCAGCCGGGCCTGCTTGGATGGGTTGAAAAAAATAAATCACAGGGATTGATCAGAGAGAGTGATGTAACTGTTCTGTGTTTTATCTCGAGGTTGTTGCTGCTGAGTACTTCAGATAATGTGTAGGCTGTCCTTGGGGAGGGGTATCCATGCCTGACCCAGCCCTGGCACCCTCTGCCTGCTGTTCTTGCCCAGTTACAGCCACTGGTGCTTGGCAAAGCCTCCCAAGTCTCTTCCCTGCCTCTCGGCCCGTCACTGATGACAAATAGCTTCTAACGCTTTCCTTGTGTAAACTAATGCTGCCGCTCTTCCCGGTCCCTGCCTCGCCTCGTTGCTCTGCCTGTGGCTGAGCCGGTTCAGGGCATGATTACGTGGCCTGGCTGCAAGGGAGGAGGCTGGACAGGAACGATCCATGTGCTGCCTTCAGCTCTGGAGCAACTGTCTGGGCTCACCACTGCTCTGGAGGTTGGTATTGCGCGGGACGAACTGACCCTGCTTTCTGCTGCTGGCGTTGCCTGGTGCAGCAGGAAATAAAGCAGAGTTGGTATGGCCTGGGTAACTGCTCCCGAGCAGACAGGATCTGGAGCAAATGTTCAGAGTTGTGCAAAGTTCCTTACTCCCTGCTTCCCTTCTGAACCTTCCCAGCGATTGCAGCTCTTGGCTTTTTCTTGCGTGTAGCAGCCAGGTTTGCAGAGCGTGGTGCAGGGTCTGGGTGGTCTAGGGGGGGAGCAGGACCCCAACAAAATGGGCTGAGCATTCCCTGTGCAGCTAAATGTAAAGTCTGTGCTGGGGCTGCATCCTGTGGGTGCTTGCGTGACCCAGTGGGTGCACGAGGAGCACTCTGGAAGGAAATGAGCCTGTTTGTGGCCGCGATATTTCTCTGGTGCTTCCGCTTGGCCCCGGGCTGCTCTCCACCAGTGCTGGGGGTGAGATGGGGAGGACTGGGATTGCTGAGGCAAGAATGATGCCTGAGGTGGTGACACCCCAGCGGAGCCTTGAGGCAGGGACCAAGGCTGCGTGGCAGGAGGGTGATAGGTAACTTCCCTGCCTCTGGTGCTGCATCTTGGCAGGCGCTGGGGTGCTGGGAGGCTGCAGGGAGCAAAGGCTTTTTTGGAGAGGGGAGCAGCAGGCTGTGGAGAAACAGCAGGAGCTCTTTGGGACATATGTGGAAATTAAAACAGCTGTCTGATTTCCAGCTGAAGGCAAGAGGTTTGTGTCCTCACTGAGGACTTGTGTTGGTGCTCCTGGCTTGCAGGATTCTGCTGGGGCATTTCAATGCAGCAGGAGCTCTGGGCTGTGCGAGTGCCTCGTCCTGGGAATCCTCTTAGTCCTGCAGACACTTTTGTGGCTCTGAAACTTTTGGGGCGGGTGGTTTGTAGTCAGCACACAGACTGTGCTCCCATCTGATGGTGCACAACCAATTCTTTTTTTTTTTTTTTTAATGAAATATCTTCCATTTTTCAAAAAAGGGAAATTGGGAAACTTTCCCTTCCCTGCAAGAGCAAGTCATTCCCTTGCAGCAAACTCTGTGTGTGTGCGTTAAGACCGGTTGCTCTTTCTTGGGCATCCTCTGGACAGCCCCAGTCCTGAGTGCCAGGGCTGGGGACATGCTGCTGGCCTGTCCTTCCCTGCCCTGCTGTGGTGCCACGCTCACCACCCTTAGAGCAGGGGTACGCAGGTCCCTTGCCTGATGCAAAGCTGGTCACATCCAGGCTCTGCTGCAGGATCCTGAGCCTGTCCCACCTGGGTGTGCCCAAGCAGGGGGCATGAACCTGCAGCAAGAGCAGGTGGGAATGTGCCTGCACCTTTGACCTTGGGGCATGCTGGCTCTGTGATTGCTTGGGCGGGAGTGCATTGCTGTATAAAAGCCCTGGAGGAGACCTTGCCCTGGCAGTACGAGCGGGTCTCTGTGCACGATGTCTGACCCCAAGGAGCCCAAGAAGGGGGGTGTTGAGCTGGGCACCCCTAATGCAGCTCCCTCCACAGGGACCATGTCCACCCAGCGCCTCCGCAGTGAGGACTACAATGACTACAGCTCCACGGATGTCACGCCAGAGGGGAGCCCGCCTGGTGGCATCAATGGCTTTGCCCACCCTGAGTCCTACCAGCGCTTTGGGGAGAACAATGGGACAACGTGAGTGACACTTCACTCCCTCCTGGGTTGACCCAGCACCTGGGAAGGGTGGAGGAGGTAAAAGTGACTCCGTGCTGGCTTTGCTGAATGATGGTGGAGCTGTGGTTTTATGGAGGATTTTCCTGGAGGTGGTGAGGGCAGAACTGTAGTCCTTTCTCTGTGGGCTGCTAGCACCAATCAAGCAGCTGCCCCAGCGTGGCACCCTGCTCTCCAGTGAAGCTGAGCTTGCCAGCAGCTGGCAGTGCTTGATGCTTTGCTCAATGTTTCTTCACTTCAGCTAGGTTCAGTAGGAGCTGTGGTGGGCACACAGCATGTTCAGCTTCAGGGGATACCTGGGCATGTTGCAGCTATACCCTGGGAGCTTCCTTGTGCCTTATTCACCCAGGTGGGCAGAGGATGCTGTCTCTGCCTAAGGGAGACAAATCGTTTCAACTCTAAGACTTTCTTGTTGTGTAGCCCCTTGGTGCTGAGCTGCATGCACACTGGGTTTTGGCTCAAAGCTGGTTTTGCAAATGCCCACCCAAAATCTGTCTGTTGAGTCTTAGTCTCAAGATTTTCCTGGGTGCCACTGGGCTGAGCTGGATTCAGGGGACAGGATCTGGATCTCTCTGTACATTTGCTGCAGCAGCTCAGAGCAGCGCCTGGACCCTGAGCAGAATGAGCCAAGGGCTGAGACTGCGTGCCGATGGTAACCTCTGCATTTTCTCTCCCTCAGGTGGTACCAGACCCTGATCCATCTCCTGAAGGGGAATCTTGGAACGGGGCTGCTGGGGCTGCCTCTGGCTGTGAAGAATGCTGGCATCCTGGTAAGGCAGCTCTCGGGGCAGAGGAGCCTCGGGGTGCAGCAGCTTGTGTCCCTGCCAAGATGCCTCTTGGTGCTCAGCAGCTTGTGAGCTTTTGCACCCTGGACTCTGTGACTTGCTTCATTTGCTGCTGAGGCTGTCCTTGCTGCTCCTGCATCGTGCTGGCTGATCTTCAGGAGTTCAGTGTGTGAGTTGAGGCTGTGGTTTCCTCTGCTGGGGTCAGCCAGGGTGCTGGGTCCCTGCCCCTGCAGCATCAGCCCCTTTCTCCCAAAATGCTCCGTGCACAGCACTTGGGTGGCATCTCCTTGCCCTGGATCTGTGGGTGACAGATTCAGCATGGCCTCCACCTTGGCTTTTCCCAGCCAGGCTGAGCAGGCTCTGTGCCTCCTGAGGGTCCTATGAGCACAGCATGAACATAATGAGCCCCATCAGGCAGTGGTTAAGGCTGGTGATGGGACACAGTGACAGACTTCCCTCTGTGGGGTTTTTCTCATGGGCTGGGACAGCTTTGTAGCTCTGACCGTGTTGAGATCAGTGGATGGGATGTGGTTTTGCTGCCTGAGGTCACCCTTGGAGGTCAAACAGCAGCCCCTGTCACATCTCTTCCCTGCTTCTGTCCCAACATTCAGCTCCTCCGTGTCTGTATTGTGCCTCAGCAACTGTTGTCTGTGTGAGAGGTGGGAGCTTCTTGCTGCTCTGCTCCGGTTTCCTCACCCAGCGATGCAGCATTCCCTTTGCTCGGATTGGAAAATAAGAATAATTAAAAACCAAAACTTCCTTCCCTTGTCCAGATCATGACCTCTTTGTCACCTGTGTAGTAGTGATATGCGACAGAGTTAGAAAAACAATGCTGGAAGCGCTTTGCTAAGCCCAAACTGCCCCAACTTGCTGCTTTTGTGTCATTCCTGGCAAGCTCCTGGCTCTCTGTGGGGTTACTCAGTCCCGAGGGGCTGGTTCCCAGGAACAGCATTTGAGTTCTGGTTCAATCTCCATCCCTGTTTTGGCTCACCAAGCCTGTGGGCTTTTTATCTTTAAGTAAAACCCAGCGTTGCAGCTCTGCCTTTGGCCATCAGAGTGCAGCCTTCCTCCTCTCTTCCCCTGCAGCTGGGTCCTCTGAGCCTGCTGGTGATGGGAGTCGTGGCTGTGCACTGCATGGGCATCCTGGTGAAATGTGCCCATCACTTCTGCCGCAGGTAAGGAGAAACTCCCTTCCCGATGCTGTTGCTCCTACGGCTCTTCCTTCCTTCCTTCCTTCCTTCCTTCCCTACAAGCCCTGTGGGGTTTCTGAAGCCTCCCAGATGCAAGTTGCCCATGTTGAAGTGTCAGTTGGCTTTTTCACAGGAGCTATTTTCCTATTAATATCATTGTTTGCCTTGGGAACTGGCAGATGGGACAGATGTGACATCCCTTCTCTCTCTTTTCTGGACAGGTTTCAGAAGCAGTTTCTGGACTATGGGGGTACTGTGATGTACGGGCTGGAGTCGACTCCCAGCGCTTGGCTACGGACACACGCCATCTGGGGAAGGTACCTGGTCCCTCCCTCCAGGCAGGGGACTTGTCTTGAAGCCCAGTGCCTGCTGCATCTGGGAGAGACAAGCTGACTGGTCTCTGAGCTGTGTTGGCAAATGAACACGGTGATATAAAATCTTATTTGACTCACCTGCCCTGAGTATTCCATGTCACCCAGGGCCTAGCGTTGAGGTCTTTGACTCAGTCCTGTCCCCAACCAGATGTAGCTTGGTGGGAGAATTAGGTCTGTGCAGTGTAACAAAGAGGCAGATAACATGTACTGCAGTGCTAGCACATCTTGTTAAGATAGGGAGCATGTCTAATGGCTGTTCCCAGGGGCCACCAGCCCAGCAGATGTCCCCTATCACACTGCACATCAGATGCTGGGAACATCTACCTGTTCCTGTCTCTGGGGAATGTTGTCTCCAGCTGTGACAGTTCAGTAGCAGGCTGGAGATGCTAAACCCAAGGGGGTGACTTACTTCCTGACGCTGGTCCTGACCCTGTGGGGGGGATGGGAGAGGGAGATTGGGAGCCTGAGGTCCATGAGTTTAGGTGGCAATTTGATCCTCTTTCCTGACCATCAAGAAGTGACGTGGACATGCTCTGACTGGCACCTCTCAGCCCCTGGGGAGAGCAGCAGTGTTCAAGTGCAACCCCAAGTGATCTCTTATTTCTGTATGGCTTGGCTAACACATGGTCTTTCTTTTTCAGGCGAGTAGTGGGACTCTTCCTAATCATCACTCAGTTGGGTTTCTGCTGTGTGTACTTTGTTTTTCTGGCTGACAATCTGAAACAGGTCAGACTTACTCCCTCTTTTGTGAGCAAGGGGGAGGTGGAGGTGCATCGGTTGTTCTTAGCTCCTGTGTTATGGCCCTGTTCTCCACCAAAGGTCCACTTTCTGTAGCTGGTGCTGCTCAGGAAGGTACTGCTCCTCTGCCCAGGTATTTTGAAGGGCTGGTTTTCCTGTTCAAACAGGGCAGTTTGTCCGAGAGTCCCTGTGAGTTTGCTTTGCATGCAAAGGGCAGTGGAGCTGCCCATGTAATCCAGGGGAAGCGGGGGCTGTTGCTGGCTAGGGAGGGCAGGAACACAGTAAAAAGAGAGGGACTGTGCCTTTCAAGTCCTGCCCACCTCATTTAATTGGTTTATTGATACCCTGTGTAGATGGTAATGTGTAATGGGTACTGGCACCTGCTGTGAACCTCTCTGCTCCCTTTCTTGGACCTGTTTGCGTACCAGTTTCTTGCCTCATCCTGTGGCTTTGGAGCTTAATTACATCTTTAGAGAAAGAGTTTCCTTCTGCCAGGTGTCAGGAGGAAATAAACAGAAACCCTGACCCGCTTTGGCTGGCTCTTGCACTGTAAGAAACTGGGTGTAACAGCTCCCTGTTCCCAGCCTCCACCAGCTCGATGCCTTGCAGGCACCACTCAGGGTTATTTCCCTGTGTGCTGCTGCTCTGCTCTTGCAGCACTGGTCTGGTCACTACCACAATGGCCATGCCCTTTGTCAACCTGTCCCTGATGCCCATCAGCTGCTTAGGGCAGTGAGGGGGTGATCTGCTGGTGGGTGGCAGAGGATGGACAGGCTCTGCCTCTGCTCTGGGAGCACCAGATGCAGAGTTTTCCTTTGTGCTGCCCTATGGGATGTCCAGGAGGAGTAATTGGGTAAATGTTGGGGATCTGGCACCAACAGCCCTGAAAGCAGGAGGGAGCAGGGTGTGTGCACGTGGCCAGCCTGCTGCTGGTGGCCTTCTGCTCCCTGCAAACAGCCCTTGCTGCCGTTTCAAGGTTGGCTTTTTTCTGCTCAGCCCCTCACAGCAGAGACTGAAGATTGGCTCAAGCTGCAGGGGAAATCTGTGAAAACCTGCATATCCAGCCAATTTTAGGCCACTGCTGAGAACCCCCTTAGCTTCAGTTCTGGATTTTTTTGAGTGGGGAGAAGAGAATGTTGCTTGGGGAATACTATGTTAGATGGGGAGTGATGGTGCAGATGGTACCTCGGGTGAGGTGCTGCTGTGCTGGGCAGAGCTTTGGCTTGGAAAATGGTTTTGGAGCAAGCTGTGTAGAGGCAGGGCTGGCCAGGGCTCAAGGGAGCACCGCCCCATGGGCTTTGTGCATCCTGTGGAGGATGCTGATTTGTACAGAAGCTCTTTAGCCTCTCCTTTGGGGCAGGATTTGCTCTGGAGCAAATTAAATCAGTTTGCAGGCAACCCTTTTGCTGCAATGGCCAAATAGACCTGGTAACTGAACCGGCTTGGTCATGGTTGTGTTGGTGATCCACAGTATGTCCATGCTTTTGAGAGGGATGACTGAGCCACCTGGTTCCTGGGGCAGAACTGTCTCTAGAGGTGAGTACATATCCTGGAGTGGCTTTAGGATGAAAAACCCCAAGGGAAGTTCAACTTCCCATGAAGAAAGCGAAGTTGGGGACCAGCGGCAGCTTCCAGGTGTCCTTATGTGGGAACAGAGCACTGAGCAGCTGAAGGGACACGTCACGTTGAGTGCAATGTGGTGCAGCAACATGAAAATAACCTTTGAGGAACCAGCACTTACTGCCTGTTTGATCTCAACCTCTGCCCTCGATGTGCTTGGCTGCTGGGTTCACGTGCCTGGCGAGTGAGGGCTCAGGCAGGTTTTGCTGTGTCAGCCACGTGCCATAGCCAGTCCCACCTCTCCTCCTGGCAGGGGAACAGGGATTTGCTTTGAAACTATCTGAAAACCTCTGTTGCTTTGATTTTTATTCAACTAGGTGTGTATGAAAGTGAGCTGATGGGGTAGTATTCTGACCTACCTAGGATAGACTGCCAAGATACCTGTGTGATTGGGTTCATCAGGCTTTCCTGTGCTTCCCCAGGTCATATCTGCAGCGAACGGCACCACCAATGACTGCACCTCGAACAGGACTGTGGTCATGACCCCCACCATGGACTCACGGCTCTACATGCTTTCCCTCCTGCCTTTTGTGGCGCTGCTTACGTTCATCCAGAATCTCAAGGTCCTGTCCATCTTCTCCATGCTGGCCAACGTGGCCATGTTTGTCAGCCTCATCATGATCTATCAGTACATTGTCAGGGTAAGTGTGCACAGCTCCCCCTGTCATTTCTGTGATGTCCTGTGTTTTGGCAGGTGGAGGAGCTTGACAGTGGGGTGTTTGCATGCTGTGGGGTGCTGCTGCTGCCATAGGCACAGCAGTGACCTGGCTCTGCAGGGCTTTCCGTGCAGCGTGGGGCTGGGACAAAGAGCGGTGGGAGCGGGCCAGGTCCTCCCCATCCTCCCAGTGTCTGAATTCTGCGTGGGCTTTTTTCCAGGACATTCCTGATCCCCGTGACCTGCCTCTAGCAGCAGCCTGGAAGACTTACCCTCTGTTTTTTGGCACAGCAATCTTTGCTTTTGAAGGCATCGGGGTGGTAAGTCTTGGCGTGTGGCAGCGGGGCTGCCTGCACTGGAGGTTCAGCCCGTGCTCAGGCTTGCTGCAGCACCTGCTCTGTGTTGCAGCTGTATTTGCAGATGAACTTCTCTGACTGCCCAACTTCTGGGTGATGCTGTTAGCTTTAGCCTCCAGGCTATCTCCTCTTGCTTCCACCTGAAGCTGGAGGAGCACATGCTCCAAACCTCAGGAGGCTGGCTGCTGTTTTGAAGTTGACTGTATATGGCACTGGACTGGGCTCTTCTGGGAATTGCACTGGCAGGTGCTTTTGGCTCCACTGGCTGACCTGTGGATGAGGAATTGTCCTGACTCTTGTTACAAGGCTGGATTTGCTGAAGTGGGAGGCCAGAAAGTGTGACACGAAAAATATGATCCATTCCTTCCCACCCTGCTGGGGAGGCAGTGACATCTCCCTCCGGCAGCCACGTGGCCCCAGCCCGCTGTGGGGCTGGATTTGCATGTGCCTCTCATAGGGATGCAGTAAATAAGACAAACTGTGTCTGTGAAAGAAGCTGGATGGGTGGGTGGAGAGCTTAATGGCTCACTAAGATGTTGTGGGTTGTTTCCAAGAGCTCTCTTCAAAGGAGGAAAATATGTTTTCATCTCTTAATATAAGCTGGCTGTGTAAACACAGGGCTGGAGAGGGCCAAATCTGTTGCAGGAGGAGTGTTTATCAAATGCTCTGCCCAGGGCTGAGGGCTCTTGCTGGTGTTGAGGCACAAATTCTCTCTTCCTCTCATGGCTTGGAGGTGGGGAAGCAAATAAAAGCTTTTCTGGTCCTGCCTCCTCACCAGCCCTGCCACTGTGTCTCCTCTTGGAATCCTCACCACTCAAGGACAGCTATAAAAATGTTTGCAGATGTTCTATATTTGAAAGCAAGTGCTACTGATAAAGAGGTGAAGGCCTTGGCTCTGTCCTTCCTTTTTTTTATTGTCCTGCCTAGTTAAAATTTGATAAGAGAAGAGAAAGTGTCTTGGTCTTTCCAGGGTCTACTGGGTAGAAAAGACAATGTATCATGATGGCCCCATCCAAGTGGGCATTGGCTGTGCTGTTTTAGAGTGTGGAATGTAATGCAACCAAGGAGTGGGGTGGATGGCATTGCCTGAAGATGCCCAGCTCTGATGGGCACAGCTCCTGCCAAGGGAAGGCAGCAGGTCCCATTGTTAAGGGCAAGGGGATGAGCAGCCCTGTTGGGGAATTGCTGTGCCAAGCGTGAAGGTCTCAAATGGGAGCACAGAAATCAGATCTCCAGTATGCTGGCTTTTTCAGCTGTGTTCTCTGAGTTCCACATGTGTCCATCCTGTACCCTGGCATGAGGAGCTGTGCTTGGACATGGGGCTGCCCCTCCTGCTTACTGGGATAGAGAGGAACAGGAGCAACCTGCTGCTCTGTCATCCTCCTCCTCCTCTCCCAGGTGCTGCCTCTGGAGAACAAGATGAAGAACCCCCGGCAGTTCCCAGTTATCCTCTACGTGGGGATGACCATTGTCACCATCTTGTACATCAGCCTGAGCGTCCTGGGGTACCTGCGCTTCGGGGCGGACATTCAGGCCAGCATCACACTCAACCTGCCCAACTGCTGGTGAGTTCCTGGGGGGAGTGGAGGGGCCAGGGGGTGAGGGAGGAGGGTCCCAGGCAGGGAGGCAGGAGAGGGAGCAGTGGAGGATGTTGCTCCTTAGGAGAACTAATCTGGGTGAGCCTGGGGAAGGATCAACTGTGCCATAGCCAAACTGTCCAGAGGAGCTTGTCAAGAGCTGTCTAATGTGCTGGGTTGTGAGGCTCATTGCTGCAGTGCCCGAGCTTGGTCTTGGCTCTGCAGATCAGGCTGCTTCCTTGGAGTCCCTGGTGGTTCCTGCAGGGGTAGTTGCAGCTCCTTCCTTTTTATCTGGAAGCCTTATATTATTGGGAGGCTAAGCAGCACTCTGGCTGGCAGATGTTAAACGCGACCCATGTGCAGCTGTACCAGAAGGTCACTAACAGTGCAAAACCCACTTTTCTTCCACAAATCAAGCCCATGGAAAACTAAAGCTGGGAGCTCCCAGAGGCAGTGAGATGTGACATTTCTGCACGTGGGCTGTGTTTCTTCTTTGCAGCTCCAGGGCTCAAACTCCCACTCCTGGGCTCTTTGTTGTGCCTGGATGTGGCTCAGCTTGAGCCTGGTTCCATGAGGATACCCTTTTGTTCCCTCGGGGAACTGAGCTCTGCAGCTCCCCAAACCTGTCTGTCCTCCTCTGGGATTTGTCAAGGCCTCTTGAGATGCTCTGGTCGCTGGCTGGAACCCTGCAGGAATACATGTGGCCTGACCTGTACCTGCTTACCCAGAGGGGCTATTTCTCCTCTTGGCAGGGCTGGTGGCTGTTGCAGCAGCTGGCTGTGCTGTGTGCAGGTCTGTCCTGGGGGTGAGTGATTGCTCAGTGTCCTTGGTTCCACATTTATCCCAGAGGAAGAAATGCAAGCAGTTTCTGTTGCCTTTGGGAGAAGAAATGTGGAGCATGCAAATGTTGAGAATAAATGCCATTTCCAGCTTGCTCTGCTTGGGAGTAATTTAAAAAATACACTCTGTTGTGTCTTACAACACTGCTTTGAGGAGTCTGGCAGAAGGCGTTGACGGGCGAGGAAGAGCTGGAGCTCTGCGCACTGCGGAGGTACCAGTTGCACAGTAGCATCTCCTGCACCTTGGTGCAGAGCTGGGGCTGAGGGCTCACTTGGGTGCCACAAGGCTTCTTGGAAGCTATCCTGTGGCAGTGGGGTTTCTCTAGGTTTGCCTAGGAGCACTCTGAAGTTCAGCAGTTTCTTGTTGATGTCTCTGCTGGCTTGAAATCCTGTAAGCAACCAGAGTGAGAATTGAGCTGGGGGTGCTTGCCCCCCTCCCCAGCCCATGCTCTCTGCTCTTAGCAGCTGCCCAGTACCATGCAGTGTTGACTTGCTGCCTTTTCCCCATTGTTTAAGTGGATTTGGGTAGGACTCAAATTTTTAGTCACTGGTGGGCTTCCACATGCTGACCTTGTGGACCTGCACAGCTAGGACTCTGGAGAAAGCAAAGATTTAAAAACATAGAGCCTGTTTTTGCTTTAATTATTGCTAGGTGGGTTTCAATTTGTGTTCATAGACTTTCTTTCATGCTGGACCTGTGTAATGAATGAACTACTGGATGTTGGTGTTGGTGTGGCAAGTCTTGCTTCTGCTGACAGCCTTGCCTTGTCCCCTGCAGGGGCTGGGAGCCCTGCTGGGTCCTTGCTCTCAGCAAGGAGGGATGGGGCTGATAGTAGGTGTGGATCCCACCAGCTCAGCAAGCTGAAGTGAGGTGTGCAGGGGATGAAATGATGCTGCTTGATGATGATCCAGGTCTTGGGCTCTGCAGGGCACCACTTTATGCCACAGCCTGCTGACCTGTGATGCTGCTCTGAAGGATAATGTTCCTTTAGAAGAAGGCAATGGGATTTCTGTGACTTGTGAGGCTACAGAAAGATCCGATTTCAAGTGCATGTTGGCAGGAGTATCCACGCTTTTTATCAAAGTACTTTTCAGAAAAAAACTGTAGGGTTTTTTAGGTAGTGAGAGGAGAAGAGCCCTTTGGAAGCAGCACGTGGGGTAACCCAGGCAAGCGGGAGGGCTTCTGCGGGCTGTCTCTGGGGAAGTTGTGCTGCAGTTGTTGTGACTCAGCATGCAAAATGGTTTGGTGTTTGTGCTTGTTGCTTTCTGGAAGAACATTCGATGGAGGTTGTAAATACTGGACTTGAAGATTGGTTATCTAAAGTAAGGACTGGGAAACTTGGGCTGAAGTCTTGACTGCCTTGTTCTCGTGCATTAATCTGTAGGTAGTGAGTGAAGACTTGCTCTTAAAATGAGTGGTTTGCCTGTTCTGCTTTGTCTGCAGGTTTCTCCCCAGCAGTGAAAGGCGTTGGACTGCAGCAGCTGGTCATAAGGGCTGTGGGTGAGGAGTCATGGGGTTTGCCCACAGCGTAGGAGACAAGGCAAGGGTTATAGTGGAGATGCTGCATCCTTCCCTGGCTGTAGCCATTGCCTGGGGGGCTGTAGAACAGATTCAATGAACATGTTGGGAATCGTTGAGTTACAGGATGACTTAAGGACTTTTCCAGCCTCATTTCTCTGTAACCGCAGCTTCCACAAACGAGGAACGTGTTGGTTCCCAGTGCCCAGGTCTAAGCACGGCCTCTGAAATACTGTGCTGCTATGCAGAAATCCCTCCTCACATCCTCAGAAGGGTTGCTTCACCCCACCATCTGGAGAGTGAAGAAATGCTGTAGTGAGGGGGAAGGTGTTTGGTTGCACATGGCCAGTTGGAGGTGGGTAATGACAGAGCTTACGGTCAAAGGAGGGAATGCCACTCCTTCCAGCTCCTTGGGATGGCCTGCTGTGGCTCTCTGGGTTAAGTAGATGGTTGCTGTTCTTGACAGAGCAGTGTCTCTCCATGGCCCTGTGTGGACCTGTATTTTCTGTGGCTCAAGTGCTTGAGCTCTTCCTCTTATTGATATTTAAAATGCCCTTTGAGCTTGTTGTTTTGGTTCCTGACTTGTATTGTATTGATGCCCAACCTTGTTCTGTAACTTTTTTAATAACAACTCCTAATCATGGATTACCTGGAAGCACTTTATGGCTTTACAGCATCACTTAACTGAAGACACAATGATAAGATATGCAGGCTGTGGGGCAAGTAGCTCAAGGCTACTGTGCACTCAAGTCATGTATGGCTGAGTGGGCGCACTCTGGACTCTGTGATAGCTTTGTTTTTGGTTTGCCTATGGAATTGCAGGATAATTTAGGTTGGAGAGGGCATCACGAGGTCGTCGAGGGGGTTCCACCCACCTCTTTAAAGCATGGCCAACTTAAATTTTGAATATCAGTATGGAGGGAGGTTCCTCATGTCTCCAGGCCCTTGTTCTTATGCTTAGCTACTCTTCTGGGATGCAGCTCTGTCCTTGGTTCTTCTGCTGTGCAATTCTGACTCCACTGAACTTGTTCTGGTAGGTCTATGTCTGTCTTGTCCTGAGATTGGGCAAGCCCCAAGCAGGGTTAGTAATCCCTACTGTTAACCTGCGTGTGATGGAGGGGCCAGATACCTTCCTCAGCTTGGATCTGCTTCATATATACCCACGTGGTACAGCCAAGACCCGTGTTTCCTGCTTGGTCAGCATGGTTTGAGTTGGGGAACAGGTGTATGTGTTGTACTTAGATATCACTTCTGGTTTAGAGAGTCTTGTTCTTCTCTCAGGGATCTCAAAACAGAGACATGGCAGGGAAATGGCTTTTTGCCCACCTGCAACGGGTATTCTCCTGCAGCCACATTTGCCCCACTGCTGCATTGCTGTAGGATCTGGGATGTGGTAACTCAGGGTGAGCCCGAGGTTCTGTTTGCATCCAGTTTGTGCTCTTCTAATGGTCTTGCCTCCAAACATGTATTATGCAGCATTCCAAAAACAGCTGCTCTTTTTTGTTGTATGGAGGAGGTTGAGTTGCAGGTGTTGTTGGTGACATTTGCATCGCGTTTGCTTTATAAGCCCAGACTTATCCCAGCAGTGCTGTCCTCTTCCCCCTCCTCAGAAGCCAAGCAGTAATGCAAATCTGTGAAATATTTTTGGCTGGAGCTGATAAGCCTCTTTGAAGGTATTCCTCATCTCCTGTTTTAAGATGGAGAATATAATCCAGCTGGTTACAAATAAGAGAAAAGGAGGTATTTTGTTTCCTTCAGCTCAGGATCTGGATTTTGTTAGTGAAGGTCAAGGTGAGGAACCTCTCGGATGGTTTATGGTCACAGCTTCATTCTGGGTCACTGGCCAGAAGTCAGGATTGCAGGCTCCTAGCAGTACCAGCACTAATGGATATTTTGGTGTCTCTTGGAAGCAATCATAGAATCACAGAATGGGTTGGGTTGGAAGAGGCCTTAAAGTTCATCTGGTTCCACCCCCCTGCCAAGGGCATGGACACCTCCCACCAGACCAGGCTGCTCATGAAGAACTCCACCCTGTGTCTGCAGACCCTGCAGAATCCAGCCCAGTCAAGTGGAGGGAGGGCAGCATGGAGCCTGTATTCCTCTAGGGAAAGAGGGACCTGGAGGACTCATTGCTTTGTGCATCCAAGGGCAGTGTGACTGTGTGAGCTGAGCGCAGGCAAAGTGCAGGAACAACCACAGATAAATTGCAAAGAATAGATTTATTCCCATTACCTCACAATCTGGGGCAACTCTGGGATCAGCACCCAGCAGAGGGAACACAACTGGGGATGCGGGCACTGCAGAGCTCAGTCCTTGCTTATGGTCCAGGGTGGCTCTGGACAGCACCCAGACAGAGATGGGAATGCAGGCACTGCAGAGTTCGGGCTTTGCTAGCAAGTGTGAAAGCAAAATGCTGCTCCCCTGAGAAGCAGGGGAGAAACAAGCCTTCTGGTCTCTCTCCCTCCACAGCTGGAATCTCACACATTATAAGACCTCGAATTTCACAGGCCTGTGTTACCTAAACATAAAAACCTCTGCTCTTTTAAACACGCAAGGCTAAATAGCAATTAGAACAATCTATATGTTTTTCTACATCCCAGCTGCAAGGCCACTTAAACATGCTCATCGTTACTCCTCACCAGTCTTCTGTTATGTTCCCACAGTGACACACGAGATCATCTGGAAATGTGGATAGGAGTCTGAGATTGTTGAGAACAAGTCAGGCTCCTTGTCTTATGGCCAGGAACACCTCAGCTTTTGCTGTGCTCCTGAATGAGTTAGGAGCAGGGCAGTATTTTTTTTTCAAAATAGCTTCCAATGTCTGTGCCCAAGAGGTTTCCCAAGGGGAAGGAGCAGTTGAGAGACCACTGGTTCAGCTCCTGGCCTGATGACTCCTTATGCAAAGCCAGAACTCTCATTACTTGTGGCTTTCTCTGTCTTGGAGATTGTGCTGTCTCCTTACTGTTTCTTGTTCCAGGAAGGTCTCTGTGTATTGAACACATCACCTCTATTTTTCCAGAGGAACGTGCAGGAGGGACTGTTGGGACTCAAAAGTCCTTCTTGGCAGAGCATTCCCCTTCTGTTCTCTGCTGTTTCTGCCATGGGGGTGGAGCAAGAGTGTGTCTCACTGGGTCTCCTCCTTCTCGTTTGCAGGCTCTACCAAGCTGTCAAGCTGCTCTTCTCCTTTGGGATTTTCTTCACGTACGCCGTGCAGTTCTACGTGCCTGCTGAGATCATCATCCCTCCCCTCGTCGCCCGCGTGTCGGAGCGCTGGGCCTGGCCTGTCAACCTGCTCCTCAGGGTGGCCCTGGTTGGCATCACCTGTAAGTAGAAAGCAGCTTGTCAGAGTTCACCTGCAGGAGTGTGGCACCCCTGTTCCTGCCGTGGGCTGGTGGTGCCGAGAGCCTTCTCCCCTTCCCTTGCTGCCTCTTGCCATGGTACAAAAGCTCTCATAAGTTGGAAGTGTCCTGGAGTGCTGTTTTCCATAGACAGGGTGCAGCCAGGCTCCTTGTGCCTGTGTGGGGTGGACATGGCTGTAAAGGGGTTGCTGATCAGAAGTCCTTGTACACACACAGGCCTTGCAGTGTGTAGCACAGCAGAAGACAACTGACAAAGGTAGGTGACCCGTAACCAAAGTCCTGGCACAATTGTGGCCACAGGGCTGGTCTGGCTGGGTCAGCCCCACGTAGACCTTTTCCCTTGATGGTGTCTGGTGCCTGCAGTGAGGCTGTGGAGCAGGAGCCTGGTGGACCTTCGGGAATAGTGTGGAGCAAATCAAGTGCAGGATTATCTGATTTTTGTCTGGCTTTCATTCCTGAGGATTAAATCCTTGCTGTTGTCAGCACAGCTGAGATGCTTGACTGAGCTCCCAAGCATCATCTGCTGAAAAAGAGCTTTTGTCTGTGTCTTGATGCTGCTGATGCACCAGAGCTGAACATGGCCCCACATCCCAGCTGGCTTTGGTTTGGGTTTGAGGTGCATGGTGCTAACTCAAGGGTGGTGGAGCGGGCTGAGAGCAGGGTACTGCTGGTTTCTGGGCTGTTGCTCTTGGTGGGCCCGAAATGTGGCATTAATGGAGGTAGGCAAAGCCCCGTCTCCTCCAAGCTGAATTCCTGAAACACATTCTGCCTTGATGTTGACAGCTGGAGGGACAGTGCAGGGATGAAATTCCATTGTGCCAAATCATGTGTTCTGGCCAACGTGGAGCCTGCCTGCAGGAGAGGAGCTTCTCTTGGAGGGCACTGGGGTGTGTCTGGCCAGGGAAGCAAAGGCTTGGAGCGATGGCATGGCTTTAGGGTCTGACAGTGGCTGTCCCCTCCCATCTGGGGGTAGAGAGGCAACGGGGCTGTTGGTGGAAGGCTGCTGGTTCCTTTTTACCTCCTCTCATTACTTTTCCATGTAAAAGATCACTGAGGCTGTTGGCGAGGATGAAAGCAATTGGGGGGGTTGCATGAATATTCATTGGATGATTGTGTGGCCGCAGAACAAGCCCGAATTGTGGCTTTGGCTTCCAAAGAGAGGATGCAATTTGGTGTATGGGTGTCTTTTAAGCCTAGACTTCAAAACCAGTGTACTTAAAACCCCTTTGAATTAATATCTGCAGAAAGCATGATCGTTGCCCCTGGAGGCTGAGGACTGCAGCTGGTGCTGCCTGTTCTGGAGGGGGGGTAGTAATTTTGTTTACTTTGAGTCCAAAGAGTGGGGTGGGGTGGGCTGAGGATGCTGTTGGTGGTCGGCTGCTCTGCTGTCACCACAGGCTGCTGGAGCAAGGATGCTGCTTGCAGCAGAGGCCTGGCAGGGCTCTGTGCAGGGCTGAGCACTGGGAGAAACTTCTTCCAGGTCAGCTCAGCAGGGAGCTTTGCTGCTTGTTCCCCATGGTGGAAGGATGGTTCTTCTCCAGGCTTATCCAGATGACAGCAGGGCTGTAGTGGTGGCAATGTGCAGGGAGCACCTCCTATTTGTGATTTTGTCTGCTGTCAGTCTCCCATTAATCTTCCGCCTCCTGTGGTGCTGCAGGTGATCTTTGGCCCACGGAGGCCCCAACAGCCTCTCTTTCTGTAGCTGATTGCCAACGAGTGAACAAATCCCTCCAGTGAGGAGCTCCAAGATATTCCTTCTCCACTGAGGCTATAGCTGCCACGGTTCTAGGTGTCTCCTATTTATAAGCAGAGTTTTTGAAGTAATGAACCAGTTTGTTTCTCCCGGTCACTTTGATTAAGTACTGGAGTCTGCTTTGCTTGCAGATGATGCTTTTTTGTTGTACAAAGATCTGGTTGCCTTTTCCTCAGGCTTTGTTAGATCAAAAGAGCAGCAGTGGTGCTTTTGAGTGCAGGGGTTGCTGCAAATGGGAAGCTGGTGTGGTGTGTGAGCATGCTCAGGGGCACCGCTCGGGGCTGCAAAATGTGACCTCGATGATCCTTTGTTTTAAATCTGCTCCCCCAACACCAACACTGTGGTACCCTAAGAGGAACGGAGAGGTGGTAGCGGTGGCTGTAGGCTGGTTGGAAGGAGAAGTCACCATCCCTCCATCCTCTGCTGGAGGGGGAGCAGGAATACAGCAGAGTTTGTACTGCTAAGTGTGAGCTGTCAGAAATCTCCCAGGGGGATTTTCCTTGGCTGCAGTTTTTACCCAACAAATGTTCTCTCCTGGGCTGTGCCGTAGGCGCTCTGCTGCTGGAGCAACTCTGAACACAACACAAACCACAAAGACTTATTCAGAATGAGGGGAGGTAGCTTTTTCCTCCTGCTTTTATGGGGTTTGTGAGCTTTATGGCTCCCCAGGTGTGGGGAGCAGGAGGGCTGGCTCTCAGAAGGGCAGCTGGGGGTGCTGGCACCCACTCTTCTGCCAGCAGCATCTCTTTGCCGGAGCACCCCTCTTGCAGTGCCTAGGGTGACAAAAGAGGTTTGGTCTGTGTGCTGCACTTTGTTAGCTCAATGCAACAGCTTAATTGCTTGTTGGGGAGGAGCTGCTGGAAACATGCAGCCACGTCTTCAAAGTTCTTGTCAGGGCAAAGATACGATTCAAACAGATTGCATCCCTGCGGTGGGTTTTTGCTTGCTTTGCCTCAGGGGAGTGTGGTCTCTGCTATCCAGGAGCCAGCAGCACTAATACCGTGTTTGCTCCTTCTCCAGGTGTGCTGGCCATCCTCATCCCACGCCTAGACCTCGTCATCTCGCTGGTGGGCTCCATCAGCAGCAGCGCCCTGGCTCTCATCTTCCCCCCACTGCTGGAGATCGCCACCTATTATGCAGAAGGCATGCACCCCCTGGTCATCACCAAGGACGTCATCATCAGCGTCTTCGGCTTCGTGGGTTTCGTGGTGGGGACGTACGAGGCGCTGGTGGAGTTGATCGCGCCCCCCGCCACCATCGTGAATGCCACCAGTGTCATGGTGCAATGACGGTTCCCCCAGCCCCGCTGCCCTTCCGGGTGCTGTGCTGGGAGCACACGGGCAACTGGGCACTGCTGGTCCCCTGGGGGAGGTCTGTGCTCTCCTCTTGGGAAGTGTGGTGGGTTTGGTTGGCAAGAGGATGGGGCTGCCCTGCATCGTGGCCGCCCATCTCTGGATACAGTGGAGTCTCGTGCTGGACTCCAGCAGGGAAGGTGGGATCTGGCCTGGGGGTAGAGCAGTGCCTTCCTTGGGGGCTTTTTAGGCAGGTGACACAGCAGAACAGCCTCCCTGGGAACCGATGTAAATAGTCACTTTGAGAGGTGAGGAATCCTGGGGATGTACATTTTGATTTTAGTTTATGTTTTTAAATCCCAACCTTTCTGTGTTTTCCCTGCCCATTCAGTCAGGGCAGGGAACAGGGACTGCTTATTTTTTTTGTGCCAGTTTTGTTTTTAACCCCTCCTCAGCACTTTATTTTTACAGCAACAGAGAAACCTCAGCTCAGGTTGGAGAGCATGGAGCTGCCTTCTCACCCCAGCCCTGTGGGGATGGCAGACAGAGCCCAAGGTGCAGAGCACCCCGAGGCACCCAGCTCTCCCACGGTTGTATCCCTGGATGTGGGCAGTGGCTGCTGCGTGCTCCGGTGCTGTTTCCAGCTTCTTGGAGGCTGAGCAGGGCTGGAGCTGGGCACTGGGCACAGCACTTCCCTGTCCTGGGAGGGCTTCTTGAACCCTGGAGAGATGTTTCAGTAGTGACACTTTTTTCCCTATGTAGCGCGCATCCCTGACGAGTGGCTTTCGGAAGCATTAGGAGCCAAGGGCCCTGGAGAGCAAATGGGCTCTGCCATAGTGAGGGTCCAAGCCTTTGGCTGGGATGCTCTCCCTTCATGGGATGGGGGGTCCCCAGGGGTCACCATATGCTGTTCACATGCCACAAAAATACATCTCCTTGTTTACAGTGCCTGAGCTGGCCCTGGCACACTCCGGCTGCATCTGCAGGCCAGTGCTGAATGTCCAACCATACACACAACACCCCAGGATAGCTTTTTAACCCTTTCTCTCCCGGTCCCATTCCTTCCCTGGTGGCATCATCCTCCTCCTCTGTCCCTGCTCTGTGTCCCCTGGTAGGAGGCAGCTCTCTGGTGCTTCTCCTTGTGCTTCTGTTGCTTCTTGCATTGTGGCTGATGCATGCCTGGTGGGGAAGTTCTCTGCCATGCTGCTGCCTTCCTTGCTCTTGGTGAGCCTGGCTTACTCCCTGGAGAGTTTCCTTGCCTTTCTGCTGGATTCATATTTTTTAAGGCAACAGTGCAAATGCATCCTAGAATCATAGAATGGTTTGGGTTGGAAGGGACCTTGAAGGTCATCCAGTTCAACTCCCCTTGACATTGGCAGGGGCATCTTCAATTCCATCAAGCTGCTCAACCTGACCTTCAGTGTTTACAGGGATGGGGCATCCACCACCTTTCTGGGCAACCTGTGCCAGTGCCTCACTACCCTCAGTGTAAAAACATTTTTTCCTTATATCTAGTCTGAATCTCCCTTCTTTTAGTTTAAAACCATTTCCCCCTTTCTTGTTGCTGCAGGCCCTGCTAAAAGGTTTGTCCCCATCTTATGAGCATCCTTTCAGTACTGGAAGGCTCCTATAAGATTTCCCCAGTCTCTTCTTCTCCAGGCTGAACAACTCCAACTCTCAGCATTTATTCATAGCAGAGGTGCTTCAGCCCCCTGATCATTTCTGTGTCCCTCTTCTGGACCTCCTCCAACAGGTCCATGTCTTTCCTATGCTGAGGACTCCATATCTGGACACATGACCCCATATTGGGTCCCACCAGAGTGGAGTAGGAGGGGAGAATCCCCTCCCTCACCCTTCTGGACACACTGCTTCTGCTACAGCCCAGGATATTGTTGGCTTTCTGGGCTGTGAGCGCACATTGCCAGCTCATGTGCAGCTTTTCATCCACAAAGAGCCCCAAGTCCTTCTTGGCAGGGCTGCTCTCAATCCCTTCATCCCCCAGCCTGTATCGATACCAGAGGTTACCCCAACCCAGGTGCAGGACCCTGCACTTGGCCTTGTTGAACCTCAAGATGTTCATATGGGCCCAGTTCTCAAGCTTGTCCAGGTCCCTCTGGATGCCATCCCATGCCTCAGGGGTGTCAGCTGCACCACTCAGCTTGATGCCATCCTCCATGGGATGTCTTTTCCTAGCAGTGTGAAAGCCATCCCTCTGCAACCCCCTGTGTGGGCCAAACTCCTCCCTGCTAAAACAGCATCTCCCAAATTCTGTCAATGTGGTGGCTTCCTTCAGAGAGCTGTTACCCTGCATCCCTTTGCAGCCATGTCTTCCTGGGGTGGGCAAAGGCTGCTGGAGGTGGTGAGAAAGGAGCGTGACTATCGTGCTGGTGAGCTGCTTTCCCAGCTTTGACAGAGGATGAGTGAGGCTTGGGGTTATTTTTGGTGTTTGCCCTGCTTCTGGGAGAAAGAGACTGCAGAGCAGTATCTCTGCAGCCTGCCTCCTCCATGTGTGGTGTTTCAGTTTCTTGCACTGTGTCTCCATTGCTGGTACATGGACCCACAGCCAGGTGTGGGGTGGGTCTGTGCCCCATCACTGCTCCTTTCGTGCCCCTCACCTGCTTGCTGCATCTCTCAGCACTCACCTTGTCTCCTCCAAGTCTGTGCTGGAGAAGGTTTCACCATCCTCCTGCATCATCTGGTTAAGGGCAGAGCAAAGCTTTATGTCAAATTCTTCATCTGGAGGACACCATGGTGATGGGAAGTAAACACCCAGGTCTGGGAAGGGACTTCAGGGCATGCCACAGACTAGAAAAGTGCAATATTCACATCCATTGTTGTGTACTGACCCCGGGGTGGCCCTTGGGGGCTGGAATTGAGTGCAGAAATGTCACCCTTGGCAGAGGAGGCCATGCTGTGAGGAGCAGGGGACACATGGTGCTTGCCCTCTTCTCTGTTGGTACCCCACAGGGCTGCATTTTGGGTGACATCTGTGTGACAGGGTCTGTCCCCAGCCTGGCAATGGGCATTGATGAGTTTGCTGGCAAGGCACGTAGCATCCAATTCACTTTGCAATCAGCAGTGAAGACCTCATTTCCCAGGAGACTGGGATATCACAGCAGCATTAAAGATTTTTTGCAGTCCTACACTTTTATCACAGTGTGCAGGGATGTTTGTAGATGGGGCCAAGCGTGTTGGTGGGGCAGGAAGTCCTGACACAGGACCCAATGGACACGAATACTTGACGCTGGTGTATTGTGGGCTGCTCTGTAACCAAGGAAACAGTCTGTAAATATAGAAATGATTAATGTATGTCTTGTGCCAATGGATGGTGTCAGTGTACAGCATGTGTAGCCACCCAGTGGAAGAGCTGGTGCTGCACCTGGATCATGTATCTTACTTTAATCAATAAATACTGTCTATTTTTTACGTGGAAAGGTTCTGAGGAGGGGTGAGATGGGGCTTTCTCTTCTGTGTGGGAGGTGTAAAACTGCCTGGCCTGGGCCAGGTGTGGAGCAGGTTTGGGGGTCTCCAAGAGGCACCCTCCTGTGCCAGGCTGGATGAGGCAGTGGTGTGGCATTAATGCCAGTGAACATGCTACAGATTTTGGGACTCGTCTTCCCTTATTCCTCCTTTTTTTAATTATTTTTATAAATACCATCAAAGTACCAGGGCTTGGAGAGTAGGGGGCAGCCACAGGAGAGCAGGATACCTGGAGCCCAGCAGGCTCCTGTGGTTTCCTCAGCCCCATAGCAACATATGAGACTCCCTGCTCAGCTGAGGGTTTCAAATAAAAGTGTCTGAGCTTTTCTGCTCTGAAAATTATCTTTTTTTTTCTTCTGAATGCATTTCTGCAAATAGGTTGTGGGCAGAGCCCCATAAAGGGCTCGCTGGGCTCAGCTGTCCTCTCCATACCACTTCAGGCCTCTGGCTGTGTCCTGGGACCCAGCAGCCTGGTTTATGCTGAAAGTGGGGATGTAGCTGAAAAAAAAGAGCCCGGCATGTGCCAATGGCAGCAGGATGGTGGATGCTGAGCTGCTGCTGATCCGCCCAAGAGAGCCAAGGAGCAAAAGCCAGCCCACGCTCGGAGAAGGCTTGGGCACTGTGCCAGCATAGCTGCAGCTCGGCTCATCCTCACACTGCTGAATAATTCATGCCATTGCAGTGTGTCATGAGTGGGGCTGTTTAGAAATCGGTGCTAAAAAAAGCTAATCACTTGAAGCTATGGTAGAAAAGTCTCCTTGAAGTAGGGACTGATGGAGAGCATGGTGCCTGAAGGGGGATCCAAGGCTGCCTAAACCCTGGGATGGGAGGAATTGCACAGGCACAGGAGTGTTTCTGACTGTGGAGAGTCTCCATGGCCATCCTTTCTTCCAAGGGCTGAGATGACTTTGCTGAGGCTGCCCTTTCCCAGGTATCCTTTAGCAAAGCATCCTCTCCATTGCCCTTGTCCTCCCCTGCGCTGTGGCTGCCAGCCAAAGCAACCCCAGGGAGTTAAAAGCCAAGACATCTAAAGGGAAATATCATCACTGTTATTTGTGCTGGTTCTGACACGGGGAATAATAATTTGGATTTGTTTTATGGGAAAAAGCAGTGCATATTGCTGAGAAACTGAGGCACTCTTGGAGCAAGGGTGAGAAGCTGGCAGGGCAAGAGCCAGCAGCACTGGGGGTTACTGCTGTGATACCACTTGTACCAAGGCTCGTCCTGTCCTGCTCTGCTGAAAGTGCCAAAGAGCTAAGGCACAAACTGGGGTTTATCAGCAGAAAACAGGGGCAGAGCAGGTGAACCCCATCTTGCTCCTTCCCCAGCAAGCCCAGGGATGGCAATCCATTTTCCACAACATCCCATCAGCATGCAGGGGGATGAGCCTGCTGTGGACACCCATCTCTATTTAGAGTTTTATTAAAAATAGCCACAGAGACTTGCAAAGCTTACAGGCCCTGTAAAGGAGAGCCAAACTGGGGATCTGCACACCTGCAGCCAAGTGCTACATTCCCTGGCTTTAATTTGGGATTAACCCCAGCTGTGGTGGGGTAAGGGAGTGGGGTGGGAGGTGTGGCCGTGCCAGGTGATGCTTGTTCCATAGCTGAGAGTTCAAGCAGGAAGGAGGTTGCTGTGCTCTCCCCTTTTCAGCCTCTCTGTGTGATGATCCCCCCTCATGTTGTCAGGTAGGATGCTGTGGTATCCCTGGGGTGTTTTGGGGAGTGGGGTGAGTCCCTGGTTTGGGCTATGGAGCTGCTGGCAGGATTTGTAGCCCAAGGTGCTGGGGCAGCATAAATATTGTGTGGTTGGACTTGGAGTTTGGAGCGCTGTGCCCTGTGCTGTGCTGGTGGTTTTCCCTTCTCCTGCTGCTTGTACTGCCAGTGTCCCTGGGCCTGGTAGAGATGTTACTGTGCTCTCTCTGCAAAATACTTAATGATTGTAGGGCAATTGAGACTGGCAGGGTGCTTGGGAAGTCTCTCCTCCAACTTTCTCCAGCCTGAAGCAGCTTTTGGAATTACAAAAAAAGCTCTTTTTACCCTCCTGTCTCCCCCAAGATCTCTCCTGTCAACAACCCACTGATGTCTGAACTTAGAAACACTGTGTCCAAATGAATGTGCAGGGATTGTGCTTGTACTGGTGGCCAAAATAAGCTGTTATTCCCTGGAGTGGCCTTAGTCAGGGATGCCCTATTTAGAAGGGAATCCCTGAGTTGTTGAATAAAATCATGATAGTAAAAAAATCCAAACTCTTTTAATACTTTCCAAAAATCAACAACAAAAAAGTTAGATCAAACAACCAACCAAAGGAAACCTCTCACAAAGACACGATACGTTCCCAAGCACAAGCTCACACAGGCAAACCCACGCTCAGTAGCCTTGGTGCCCCATTTCTGGTCGGAGATGCCCTGCAGTGCTGAGGAGTCTTTCTGGGAAACACCAGAGAGCCCCTGCTGGGTGGCAGGACCACGTACTTCTGTGTTCAGACAGCCACAGGGACGTGTTCTTGCTTGTATCTTCAGGGCAGGTTCTCCCCCACTGCTGTGAGTGCAGCCCAGCTGGGCAAGGTCTTGCTTTACTGCTGGCTGCACTAGTTTGAGTCTGTGGGTGGTTCCTGGTGCGACGAAACTTGTTGCTTGCTTTTTCTACATAAATTGACTCTTTTTATTCTTGGTCCTCTGTTGGCCAAGCGAGGGACGTGCTGATGGGACCAGCATCATCTCTCTCCCTGCATCAGGGAACAGATGTGGAAGAGGGTTTGCACCAGCTGATCCCTTCCACTGGAGAAAGTGTTGGCTTGATGCAAGCCCTCCGAGCCAGAGCTGAGGGTTGGGAGCCTCTGCTATCCCACCTGTGCATCATAGTTCTTTCACACCTCATGACAACTGCAATGCCTACAATGCTTCCCCTCCTCCTCATCCCTGTGGCCAGAGAGCCTGGGGTGGGAAAAGGTGGCACGCTGTGGTCCTGTGCAGTGTCGGAGGAAGTCCCCTTGGCTGGTTAGTCATTGGCATCCCAGGAGCATCCTCTGTGTCCTGGCAGTGGCTGGAACATTTCCCCTCTGCTTGCAGCAGGAGCACCATGGAGCGCAGTGGGGGGAAAGATCCAGCCAATTTATAACCCAGCTGTGCAGGGGGAGATGCCACAAGCTGGGGGACACACACACGAAAGCCTCCTTTTGGTGGCACGTTCGGGCTCCCTGCACACTGTTCAGCGTGGAGATGCGCTTCTCATCTCAAGGACGAGCCCTCTGTTAGAACATCACCTCCTCACAACTCCCGTAGTCGCTCTCCACCATGTCAGAGCCCTCGTAGTTGGGGGGTGGAAGGGGCTGGGCTCGGATGCTGGGCTGGTGGCCCACCTCGCAGTCTGCATAGGAGGGCTGGGCCACGCTCAGGCGCATGCTCACCCTCTTGTAGCCAGGATCAGGCTGGTATGGGATGCCCTCGCCCTGCACCAGCTGGGCTGGGTAGTAGCTGATGGCTGTGTATTCGTTTTGGCACTGAGAAGCTCCCATATCCACGGGGCCGACTGGCAAGAAGTCCTCCAGGTTCTGGTTGCTGTAGCGGGGTGGGATGGGGGCCCGTTTGTTATTCTGGTCCAGCGGGAAAGGAAAGCCCCCGTAAAGAGTGACGGGTTCTGTGTCTGCTGGTGGAGGGGGCGGAGGGGGAAGAGGAGGGTGGGAGGAGGGAGCAGGGGGGCCTTGAATGATCTCATAGTGGGAATATTCCTGGACATCTGATGACAGGTACCGGGGGGGCCAGTAGGTCGTTTCTGCTGGGTAGACTGGAATAAAAGAGAGTTATGTTAGACAGTTCAAGTTGTTGTTTCCCCTCTCTTGCCCTCCTGCTAATTCCTACTGTTTACTCTGGGCCTGCAGGAGATGTGACAGACCAGGGAAGAGAGGAGACATGGGGACAGGGGAGCTGTAATTGGTGCTTTGGGAATTGAAGGCAGCTGAGGGCACCCCAGCTGTGCCGAGGCATCTTTCCCACCAGCCTTCAAACATGCACTACTCCAGCAGCCAAAAGACACACTTCATCACACCACTCAGATGCAAGAAGCCTGCCTTTTGAAGGGATGGAGGCAGAGCAAGTGATCCACTGGATCTCTCCCTTTCACTCTATTTACTCTGGAGAGGTCTCTCCTAACAGCATCCTTTGGTGAAGAACTTCTGCACAGGGAGAAAGCAATAACCTTGCTGTCTGGAGCCATGCAGGCTGTTTCCCTAAGGATGTGATTCCTCTGCCTAGGAGCAGTGATGCAGATGCTTCCACTAAAACTCACACTGCCTTTAAGGTTCTTAATTTCCACTCCCCCTTACCTTCATTATTCTCTTTTATAGGGATTTTTAACCCAGGATATGCGGGAATCTAGGTTATGCACTAATGGTTTTCCTGCTGATTGTGCAGGTTAAAGCTGAAAATGGTGATGTAATGGTAAGAAGGGAAGGAAGAGCCAATAAATGACCTGCAGCGGGGCTTGGGCAGCATTTGCCTGTGCTTTGCTTTGCTTTAACCAGTGTTGTTGGTCCCTCATGTTTGCAAACCTTTATCCACTTCTCAGGGGGAAGAGGGATGTGTGAGAGCAAGAAAAAACTGTGGCTACTGACCCATCTCCTCCCTGGCCCAGGTGCACTTGACAAAGGACTCGTTGTCAGAGTTGGAGGGGGGTGCAGCAGGGGGCAGGTTGGGTGCTACGCTGCACACGATGGTGCCTCGATGCTTTGGGACGTTGGCTGAGTTGAAGGTGACGAACTCGGGGGTGCTGGTGGGTTTGCGCTGCTCCGGCATGGCCCGGTCCAGATTGTTGTGTGCTGCATCACTGAGGATGTTGAGCTCGATGGGTGGCACGGCTTGGGTGCCCACACCCACGCTCTTGGAGAACTCGCTCTTGGAGAGCAGATCCGGGTCCTCTCGAGCCACAGGCTTGTGTGCCTTGGCCCGCTGGCGGTAGCGCTTGCGGATGAGCACGAACACCACGACCAGGATGGTCACCCCTAGAATGCCAGCTACGATCTCTGCAATCTCTTCGTGTCCCAGTGCCCACTGCGTAGGCACAATGGCAGGGGTGATGATGGGCTGTGTGCAGTACTCCCCCTGGTAATCCGAGGGGCAGATGCAATGGACGGAGCCCTGGTGGCTCACGCAGCGCCCTGCGTTTCGGCATGGGTTGTCTTGGCACTCCTCAGCCAGCTTCTCACACCTGTGGTGGGAACAGAATGGATAAAACCTGGGTCATTAGGCCGGGGATGCAGCTAAAACTGTGTAATCATATTCAGGGCTCTGTCCTACACTGGGCAAGGATGCTCCATCCTGGTCTACTTTCCCTCTCTTGCTAGACTCATGCTATCTGCCTCTCCTGGCAGAGGACTGTGGTCCTTCTGTGTAAAACGATGCTTTTCAGGAGATCATGTTTTACAGGATGGTCCTATTTTTTCAATCCTATACAACAAATAAAAATGTGGGGCTTTCTGTCCCAAAGAAATATTTGGAATTTCTAGGGCTAACACTGCATAGAGAGAGGATCCCACCCTGTTAAAGTAGGAAGCCTAGGGTCACTCTGGGATGTGTTAATCTCTTATATCCTCCAGTCTCTGTGGGGGTCTCAGGGCAATCTGTGGATGTCTGTAGGTTGCAGCAAATATTTGGGGAGCATCTAAACTGAGAAATGGTAAATGGGCATCCTTGTTAGAGAGGCTTTTGTTTTTTTGGCATTTTATGGAGCATTAGCAGAACTAAGATTCAATTCCTGACTCTCTGTTCTGTTCCACCTCACACAACCTAAATGTTTCCCAACAGTACAGGGGACCTTTCCTTCTAACAGTAATGATCTTTTGTACTAGGGATAATATGCAATGCTTGTTTGGCTTTCCTTCCTTGTTTTCTCTTGTTACTGAACTAACTCTGTTAATTTGGGCTGGTTTTGTTTCTTAGACAGTGTTCTAGATGTGTTCAACATGCACCCACAGGCTCAGGCTGGACAACCGGTGATTTCAGATATTACACTGCCACCTAATGCTCAGCTGCATACTTTTATTCCAAGAGTTGCATTAATAATTTCTGTCTTTGCATTGCTTCAAAGAACAAGTGGTCATCTTTGCTAAATGACTAAGGCAGAAGGATGAACTGGATGTGATGCTCTGTGCCTGTGTTGATCTCGCATCAGGCTGGGCTGGAGCAGGTTTGGGGGATTGGAGGGGGTAACGCTGAGCAGCAGAGCAGCCTCTGGGCCTGGTTTAATTCTCTAGTTGTGGATATCTGGCAAGTATGCACTGGCATTTCATGTACTGGAAATGTATCCAGGCTGTACCACTGATGTGGAGAACTTTAAAGTGATATGAAACATAGCAAAAGCTAAACACTCTGACACCTCGTGATGATGGGGATCTGAAGGCTATCTGACAGGAGAGGAGGAATGATATCCTGCACCTGCTTTTCAGTGCATTGTGCTATCCTAAGATGAGCATTGAATTGGGTCAATCGTGGCTCTGACCTGAGACAGAAATTCCACTTGGATGAACACTACAGAGCTGGTGCTGGGCAGGAACAGCTCCTTTATCAGCCAGGGTGGGTATCTCAGCTACTGAAGGAGGGGGCAGCTCTCGACTCTGCTAATCAGCCTCCTCCTAGTCTCAGGGCAGGGTGTCCACCCCGCACCCATGCAGCCCTTCCCTCGGGGAGGATGCTGCTGTTGCAGCCGAGCTCCACTCACACCTCAGGGAGGAGCAGTGTGCGGGGAGAGACTCTCCCCTCACAAGGAGAGGCTTTGAACCTGCACCAGGCATTGCAGCTGCAGGCTTTCAAAGCAACTGTGAGGAGAGGAGATTTTTAAAAACTTTCTTCCTGCTCAGAGATGGGCAGAGAGGGGCAATGACCACATGATGGCAGAGCTATCATGCCATACTCTGCTCAGCTCTACCTTAGAACACTTCCCTACTGCAACGCTCAGGGATAGCAATTTGTCATTAATCCCAGAGTGTGAGCTCCAGAAATGCGCAATGCTTGTTGATAGAGATCATATGTTCAACCTACCATGTGAGAAGACCTTGCCCAAAGCCTTCCCAGACCTTACCTTTCACCCAGGGACCACTCAGGGCAGAGGCAGGAGTAGCCAGTTGTGGAGAGGGTGCAGGTTCCCCCATGCAAGCAGGGCTTGGACTCGCAGGGACTGTCCCCCAGCTCACAGTTCTTGCCAGAAAACAGCCCAGGGCAGATGCAGGTATAACCTGGAGAGGGTGAGACAGTGACATGATGAGACGTGTCTACATGGAAGAACCAGCAAGAATGTGGAGGAGAAGTGCCTGGTGCTGCTGACACCCACAGACATCCCAATCTGACCATCTAAGCACAGGTACCTGCTGCTGCAGGAGGTGCTGTCGGTGGGTACACCACAGAGCCTGGAGCAGTTACTGGAGGCTCACTGGCCACTCTGGGGCAATGCAATGGCATTAGAGAGCTATTTAAACAACAAGACAAGCCTGTCCACTCTTGACACAGACCCACTTCTGCCCGGGACGTATTCAGGTCACAGTTTTATTGCATGGAGAAGCTGAGGGACAAGCTCAGGTTAAAGGAAGGCAAGCCTGGCTGGCTGATTCACAGTTTCTGACTCCGCTAAATGCACTCCTCTGTAGCTTATTGTTCGCTGAAGTCTTTGGTCCTGCCAGTTCTTGTGGTATGTAGAGCCTGTCTCAACACGTTGGGTTTCTTGTGTGTACAGGAGCTGCCTGGTCACAGCCAGAGAGAAACCTGGGGACTTGGAGGGGTGTGCTGTTCGTGCTTTTGGCTGCTGGTTATTGTAGCCCTAAGCATGGGAATGTCCCTGGCTGTGCTGAGCTCCTGCTGGTCCCTTGGCTGGTGGTGCCATGCAAGAAGGTCAGAGTTTCCACCTTGCAGCATGCTTGAAAAGTCTGTACTACTTGTCCACAAGCTAAACATCCCTGCTTTAGAGCAGAGTGTGAGCAAATGCAAGCCTGTTTCCACATGTGTGTTAGTGGTTGTACAACAAGGACATGCTGACACTTGCTCAGCAGCTGCTGGACACTGCCTGTAGGGCTGTGTGTGTCCAAACACACATGTTCCTGGATGTGGAGGTTTACATGTGTTTGCACCTGTGGTTCTGAGTGCTGTGGTTGATGTGGTGGCTGGTCTGGCTTCCACCCTTTCTGCACAGATGTGTTCTCACGCGGCCACGTGGCTTACCTGGGCTCGTTTGCTCAGACGTGTCTTTGCCTGCGCGTGTAATCCCACACCTGAAATCCCTGGGCAGAGCTTTGCATAAACTCCTGCTACATGCCCGTGGTCTCCAGGACTGAGCTTGCAATGCTTGAGGAAGCCAAACACCCAGGATAATCTCACAAACTAAATTTCTCTTGGGCAACCCCTTCCCTGCAGTCAAATCCTGTGCGTTTCTGCCTGGGGCTGTGTCCCACAGGCTCTTACCTGGACCATTTGCAAAAGTTGTTCACTTTGGAAGGAAACTCTGGGAAGGGCACTGGATGATTATTAGATTATTAGTGAGGGAGTGATTTTCTTCCTTCTTCCTTCCCCCTCCCATGCTATGATCTCTGCAAAGCTAGCAGGTGATGCCTTGACTTAACGCAGAGATCAGTTTTCCCCTCACGGGCTTGGAGACCCCTCCAGTCCAACCAGAGGGGTTTTCTGTGCAGAGGGTCTCAAGGCTGAGGCACGAGTGCCAGACAGGTTAACTGTTCAACACAGATGCACCTCGTGTCAAACAAGTTCACCTGATCCAGGCAGCTGCTGAGTCGACAGGGCTGGGAATCTTGCTCCCAGAGGCTGTGGACATTGCAGCAGGAGGTGTGCTCCGTCCTTCATCCTCGCTTGTTTGGCAGGTAGGGTGTGGGTTTTGGCAATGGCCCCAAAGAGCACAGAGCTGCAGGGGGAGCTCCTGTCCCACACAGCAGCCTGGAAAGGACCCCTCTGTCCCAGGGAAGGGCCAAAGCACAGACACTACCTGTCTCATTAAAGGAGGTGTTATGCAGTGCAGCCCTGCTGTGCTGGAAGCTAGGAAAAGGGTGTAGGGCAGTTACACGAGAGTGGAAGTCACTGGGATTGGTTCCTCCCCTGTCCCTGTGACACAGCTCGCTGTGGGGAGGAACAAGGCAGTGCTGAGATTGTTTTGTGCAAAGCCTGGTACCAGAACATTGTTGAGCACGTGCACTCCATGTTAACCAGAGCCTCTTGGATCTGAGTTTACAGTTTTCCCATATCCCTTCCCATAGCCCCAGGGAGTTACTGACAGCAGTGGGAATAGATCAGGATCTTGGCTTGTTTCTGCCCAGACACCATCACTGCACGATCCCATCCTGCCTGATTCCAGCCTCACTAGTGGCTCCTTCGGTAAAGAGGATGCAGAGGGGTGGGTGGAATGTCTATTTGCATTTGAGTTCTTGGCAAAGCTGTTCTCTCCTAGCTCATGCACACTCCTTAGAAACAACCCACCTGCCCTCCAGGCCATGGCCCACTGATGAGAGCCAGGATGATGATCTCATACCCCCCAGTTGCTGCCGCCCTGCATCAGCTATCACTTGCGTTCTCCCAGGACAGAGGACCTCTGATTCTCCTCTGGAGCAACCCATCACACAGGGATGAAAGAAGATGGTGCATATTTCCCTCCTCTCACTGCTTACTGTTGCCCCCTCTGTGTGGGATGTTCACATACCTCCTCCATGAGTTTCGGAGCACATCCCATTGTTAAGGCAGGGGTTGCTGCTGCAGGCACCGGTGGGAGAGCAACACTGCCTTATCCCCACTTCCTCCACGACTTCCTTTGATTGCCCTTTCCCAGGCAGGAGAACCACTTCTCTGCCATTGATTGCAACCACATCCAGACAGCCCCTGAATCCCCGTGTGACTCTCTGGGACTGCAGTGGGTGCCGGAGGCCCCCAAAAAGCAGGTCTCGTTTGCTCTGGGAGATGTTGCAGGTCACTGGCAGTTGGAGAGAGGCGTTTCCCAGGCCATCGATGAGCAGGCGGACAGATGTGTTCTTCACCTCCAGGAAGACTGAATGCCACTCACCATCACTCACAAAACGTGAGGAGGAGAGGTTCCCAGTATAGCTCCCCCGGCAGCTGTACCCCAGTTGAGGCACTCCATTAACCATCTGAAAAACACATCCCAGGAGTCACAGTTAGCTGTGCTGCAGCATTTCTCCTGCTGCTTGTTCCCCTCTCTCCCTGCCTAAGCATTGAGAATCAAGATGAATCCCAGCTTTCAGACTCCAAGAATTACCAGCTAGGCAAATGCAGCCCCTTTCACCCATATTAAGATTTGCATGGACTAATTAAATCCTGCTTAAGGGTCTGCAGTCTCCTTTCTATTGCAAAACACAGATCTTCCCTCACACAACTTCACCTGTGCTCCTTCCCTGCAACCTTAGACCAATGTGCAGGGACAGAAGGTCATCTTTCCACATAACAGGGTGAAGAGCTGTGTGATCGCACTCCTGCAGTTGCTTGTCCCTTCTCCCTTTCCTGAGCTTATTTGAAGCCCTGGTATTCAGACTATCTGTAACTCCATCACCAGTCATGGCTAGACTCTTGTTCTGGGCCATGTGGCCTTCATTCTGTTCTCACTGTCTTGTTAGTGGTGGGGAAGGTGCTGGAGCAGTTCCCCCTTTGGTGTGGGTGAAGATGCTGAAAGGACCTTGGTGAGGTGAAGCACTGTAATCTTTCTCTTGACGAGACAAGGAGGAACTGGGAGGCAGAGAAAGGAACTACTGTTGCACCCAGCTTCTAACCAGCATGCTGGGAGGTCAGGCCAAAGCTGCTGATCAGGGTTGCAATTGAATTTACAGATGGGAGGGAGATAAGATGTTGAGTTTCTAAAAGTGATTTCTACATTAAACTGGGATGTCAGAAATTCCTATCTGTGGCCCAAGATTCATCTTTAAAACTCACGTGGAGGAAGAAGAAAGGAAAGATTAGCTGTGTTGTTTCAGGGTGAAGTCAGGGCTAAACCTGTCTTTCACCTTTTTCTCCCCAGTGCTTTGTTGATAAAACCTCTGTCATGTAAAAGCCAAGAGCCTATGGGGAAGGAGAAGAGAGATGGAACAAAACATTCATGGAAAACCTGGAGAGCTTGCTACATAACATCAAGCATTTTTTCTCAGACACAAGAGTTCTCCATGGGGGCCATTAGAGACAACAAGGAGTGGTGATGCTCAGAAGAGGCTAGAAGAGGAAAAGTGATTACAGGCTACATTGAACTCTAGAGGAACTTACATAGGATAGGGTAGGGCTGCTCTGGAAGAGTCAAAAGCAGAGTAGGACAAGAGTTATATCCTAGAGAAGCCCACAGTATAAATAAATCCCAGCAGGAGGAGAGAACAACTGCTGAAGGAAGGAAGAACTAGATGCAGCTGGCACATGCCATGGAAGGGCCTCAGGGCTACGTGAGTGTAAATCTCTTTTCACAATTGGCAAGCACACCAGAGAACTCTGTCACTTTGCTTTATCTGCAGGAACATGATTTCATTTCAGATGGGTCTTTGGATTGGGCTTATCAATTTCTGAGACTGGGAGACAGCCGAGAACTCGATTCCCTGGAGCAAGAACTGACAGACTGCCAAGTCTTTCACAGCTTGCCTGGTTTGCCATCCTCTTGCTGCACCCTATTTATGAACATCAGGAGAGCTTACTGATTGGTGGAAGGGTGGTGATATGCATGCCCTTGGGAGAACTATCCTCTTCACCAAATCTGCGAAGCATTGGTTACGATTCTTTCAAAGCTTTGGCTCGTACTTGAAGTACCACAGTGTACAAAGCTAAAAATCTTTAGGGATTTCTTCAATTTTTTTCAGGCCAGGTGGTCTAGAAAAGGTTTAATCCATGAGATATTGTTAATAAAGTCAAACGAGGAAGAAATGATTCACAGGCAACTTTATGGTGGAGGCTTTATGAATGTTTCCTGTTGAAAAGCTCAGGAGACATCCAGGTACAGGACATCATGGGGACACTGAACTCCATCAATAATGAGACTTTTCTCCCCTGACTCTGTGTGTTAGGCCTGGTTCAGTAAAGCTTCCTGCCATCTCATCTTATCTGAGCACCACCTGGAGTGCTGAACTCCTGCTGAGCTTCTTGGTGACTCTCCTTCCTAGAGACTGGGCAAAAAGCTAGAGAATCTTCTTGAGAAGCTAAGGTTTTCTCACCAGCCCTTTACAATGCAGTTTAAAGTCACTCTTGGAGCTGGGTACAGGCCACATGGATGATGTTTCTCTGCTCTTGCTCTTAAGGAATGATTGTGGTGGCAGGAGGTTGTGATGTGTACTTTGGGCAGGTGTCTGGGCGTTGGCTGCTGTGTAGCTCTCTATCTGTGTGGGTCTTTTGTAAGAGTAGAAAGAAAAATATTTCAAAATGGGAAGATAAGGTTGTGAAACATTGAGAAGGGATGAGGGAATTCAAGGACTGGATGAACACTTCCAGATAGCTTACAATGCGTCTCTCAATGTGACTACCGTCAGGGACAAATCTCTGTAAGCTGATAAGTATGTCCTATGATCTTAGTCTCCAATTAATTCGAATTTAATTGATGAGGAATATAGAAAAACCCGATTCTTTAGTCATGTGCTGCTTTCCTTCTGTTGCCAAAGTGAAAGAGGGAGGTGATTGTTGAGTGCTGGGTAGATACATTGCACAGTCAGAGGGCAGAGTGATCAGACTGAAATGTTCCTGGCTCTGCAGGTTTCTTAAACAGTGAAACCACTTGAAGAAAGTGGTTGAAAAGAGTGGGGCATTGATAAATAATATTTAAATCTCTTGTTTTGTCTGTTCTGTCCATTACTGTAAGGGACCTTTAGTTTGAGGTCCATTTTTTTTATACGCATGATCTGACTGGCACGCTCCCTGATGCAGGTAAAGCCTGGTGATACCATTCTCAGCCTCAGAGCTCACTTGTGCCCTCCACATCTCTGTACCGTGGTCCCTCGATAATAAAATGACCTGGCAAACAATTTGTGTGCTCAGTGGGAGTTTGACACCACTCCTGAATTGTAGGGACAAGTTTGCCCTTTGCTACAGTGGAACAGACTGATCTGGGGAAAATTCCGCTTGGTGTATTCTTTGTCCTGAGCAGTGCAATATGAGAGGGATTGAGAAGAAAGCCATAAAGAAAAGAGATGATGTAGATCTGCAATACAGAAGTATGCTGTCTTCACACCAGAGACTAGTGCATGCATTCAAAAATGTAAAGAACAATTCACTAGTTGTGCTCGCAGCAATTGCCAGACTGTGCTTGACTCTCACTTGGCTTTCCCAAGTCTTCTATTTTAGACAGAAGAATTACTAAGGGTGCATATTATTGTATCTGTGAATCCCTTCCCTGAAAGAATGTTTTATACACTGGAAAAAAATCCTCATGCACTGCAATACGCACCTCCAAAGTGGCATGGTCAGTCCCATTAGCGTGGAACACGACAGCGTGCAGCTGGTGGGTCTTCAGGCGAAAGTGCATGTGCCAGGAGCTGCTCTGTGAGTGCTGGTACCAAATGTAGCTGTGGCCTCCAAACCTCACAGCCGTTCCTGGAAGGAGAATGAGTGAAAAGGCTCATCTTTGTCACATTTTGAGATTGTGGACTGTATGAATCCTTGCCTCTTTTCCCAGTTTGACACCACAACTGTTCAGGAACAGTCCTCCTATCCACAGCAATCCCTGTACCACTGCACTACAACTCCCACAGCTCCTATTTGGAGCTGCCAGTGTTTCTTTTATATACTCAACTGTAAAACAATCCTGCAATAGCACCTATAGCTGTTCAGTCCTATAGCCCTTTCAAGGTGCCCTCAGTGTAGTCCACAACATTTCCTCATCCTTAATAAGTTTTTGTATTATTCTATGGTATCCCCCTACCGTTCCTGCCCAAGTGATGCTAACCTCTCTTCCTACTCTGTGCATTTATTTCTTGAAGTATTCTAGACTGAGTGTAACAAATATGTTTGTTCTGGCTTTCCTCAAATTTATCAGTCTGTGCTTTGCTGAGTCTAGGATCAACACAAGAGATCGGATATCAACATTCTGATCACTGAGCTTCATTACCTGCTAGGTATGAGTGACGTTTTCCCAATGGGATAAATAGATGTCGATGCTATTAAATGCTATGAGAGATTAATTAAAAAGAAAAGAAAAAGACTATATGAAACATTCAAGCTCTAAGAGTCTAGATTTGGCTTTTTTTTTTCAGGCAGAGTGGTTGGTCATTGGGCAACCTAATTTCCTGGGAAGTCCAGGTGCTTTACCGTGTACTGAAGGGCAACACGATATGCCCAAGTTTATAGGGTGGTGTACTATGAGGAAGCGTTACTCACCATTGCAAGAACAGATCTGCTCCAAGCTGTGCCGTGGGGTGAGGACACTGAGTCTGGCTGTGCTGTAAGTAGACATCATGCCTGGATCCAGCTGGATAGTTTCCTTGCAGACACGGTGGGGGCAATCCAAGCCATGGCAGGGCACGTGAATTGCTTTCTTCATTCGGAGGCCAACGAGTTGGTCCATCTCCCCAGCTGACACCGTGATCTTATTTGCCAGGACTCGAGGCTCATACAAGGAGCCGTGTGGCTCTCCAACAGCCAGGAGCAGATCCACTCCGTCAGAGGTAGCGGCAGGCTGCAAGCTGGCCATGTGGATGTTTTGGCGCCGGGTGACAAGGATGTTTCCTAGAAATCTCTGCAAGTTGCGCCAATGGTCCCCTACAAACTCCTCGGGGGAAAGGTGCCGGAAGTGTAGCACCACTGCCTTGTCCAAGGCCTCCTGTGTGAAGCACCACACGTGGATGTTGACGCTGGTAGCGGCTGTGAATGTACCGTCGCTGACTGTCACGTTCAGAAGATAGTGGCCATGGGGAAGCTTCTCCCCAGCAATGATCTTCCCATCTGCAGACCCAACAGAGAAAAGCCCCTCCTGGGGCACTTCTGCCACCAAAGTGTACACCAGCGTGTCATGAGGATCTCGGTCTGTGGCGTGGATTTTGCCCAGAACGCCACCTCGAAAAGCTTCCTCGTTGGTGGTGATGAATATTTCCAGTGGGAGGGCTGAGGGCGCGTACTGGCTCTGCTCAGTCACTTGGATATTTATAAAAGCAGTTGAGGATAAGGGAGGGATACCGCTGTCAGAGACCTGTCAAGGAGAACAGAAGGATCTGTTACAGCCACATGCTGAAGAAGTGTCACCTCACCTGACTGGATGGGCTGTTAAGATCTTGTGAAGGAGAGCGCCTTGCAGGTAGCGATGAGGGGAAGCTGTCAGGTGGCGGCTGGGAATTAAGCAGGAATTGGAAAAACTGGCAGCAGTGCTGGACCTCTGCCTGGAGCTGGCCCCAGGGGAATGGCAGCATCCCCTCTGGCATGGAGACTGATAGAAAAGGTCTGTTAGTGGTGGGGTTGCACTTGTTTGTGTGTGCTCACCAGCAGCTGAGGCACACCTGAGAGGTTCTGATTTCCTGAGGTTTAAATCATCTTTGGAGATGCTGCCAGTCTTTGGGGTTCCATGCATAAATAAGTGTACAAAGATATAAAGCAGTTACACACATTAACACACTTGCTCAACTTCTGGACTGTTTAAGCCCATGTCCCACCTCTGACAATGTCTGTTGAGCATGAATCAAAGAACATCGAAATTGAAACGTATGTATAATCAGATTATAGCATACTTCTCCCTAATCTTAGACAGTTAGTGGCAGAGGTTTATAGTACAGCAGTACATGGCTTTTAGAACAACTACCTTTACAGATGAAGTATGTACTTCACATGTTGTTATCTTTAAGTTTGTAATGGTCTATCCTTACTGATAACACTGAAAATTAATTAATTCACTCTACATCAACAGAAAACCTCTTTGGAGAGGAAATTTAACCACTTCTTAAATGACAAGGAAAGTGTGTAGGACCAGATTCAGGTTTCATTTCAAACTGAAAGTCACTAGAATGGTGCTGGGATCATTATTCTTGATCTAAGCAAACTGCTGAGACAGTATTTCTCGTGATCGTATTATCTGATTTTATCAACGCAAGAGCTGTCCCCCAGCTTCTTGAGGGTAGACTGTGTGAAGAAATGAGCTCTATAACTGACTCCAAGCAGCAAAATTTATGCCTGGATTGAATTTCTCCATACCCAGAGAAGTTTACATCCATCCTAATTTCATTTTATTGCTACTTCATCTGGCTGGGTGAATTCAGATGTCACGACAGTAAGTCAGGATTTACCTGGACTTGTAATAGGTACTGTTCCTTCACTCTTCTGTTCAGCATGGATGATGTCACCAGCAGACCACTTTGGGTGACATCAAAAGCCTTCCCATCGTTGCCCTGGGTGATCTGGAATGAATATGGTGGTCCATTTTCTGGGGAGTCTCTGTCGCTCATAATCAGCTCCAGGACACTTGTACCCATGGGAGCATTCTCCTGAAATGGGGAAAGATAGCAGTGGAGAAAGGCAAGCAAAGGGAAAAGGCCCAGGGGAATCTACAGTGCCCCTGGAGCTCCTGGATCAGGAACTAGAAAGCAAATTCCATACCCCATGTGCATCTCTCTAGTAGGCACAGACTGAGACTCTCGCCAGAAATGGGAGACTTTCCCATGTAATGGCCAAGGGATTTCCTTTCATGATATTACTCACACGGCAATTAAGCCTATACTGTTGACCTGATGTCCTTGCTTTCCCCTCGTGTCAGGTCAGCACAAGAGTAGATGAAAGCATGTTTTTGTATGATTCTTTCCTAGTACATACAGGTGTTCTGAGTCCAAGTGACAACTGTGGTGCATTGGGTGGACATGATGATGCTTGACCATGTGTTTAGGTCTGCTTTTTATGTTGTGGTGTAGACATGGATGATTGCAAAGAAGAAAGAGGCTGCAGGTCAGGCTTAGAAAGTGTGAAAAACTCTGCACCCTGTACTGAAAGGACAGGAAGTGCCTGAAGTTATTGGAAAGAGAAAATGCCATCTGTTGGCAGAATATCTGCCCCTACAGATGCTACCAGTTCTTTGTAGCAATGAGCACAAAGCACTAGCATGATTAATTGCTGCCTCAACCCTACGGTCCAACAGCAGCCCCTGTGTGAGTGCCTTAGTACCCTGAGATGGACTGGGAGAACAAAGTGCCTCCTGGCTTACCTGCACCACCACGCTGTAGTTGAGCTGGAAGAACCGAGGAGGGTTGTCGTTGACATCAGACACGTGGACACGCACTGCAACATCACTGAACTGAGCAGGGTGCCCGTTGTCTGTGGCTCGAACTGTCAGGGAATAGCTGGGGATCTGCAGGATTTTTAGTGCATGATTACTTGGAGAAATGGAGGAATGGTGGCTTTTTCACACTGATGTTTTACTCTGCTGCAGCTTGTTAAAATGCTTGAGGCCATGCATTGCACCACAACAACAGCTCTGCCCTTGGCTTAGGCTCTTCATCCATAAATCTCAAAGCACACTGCTAAACAAAACCATCATGACAGCAGTTGCAGAGAAAGGAAGCTACTTGCCAAAGGTGGATGAAACCAAGCTGGCCAAACACCTGTCAGTAGTGGTTTGAGCTTTATTGTCCAGAGAACCTTTCCATATCTTCCCTATACCTGTTTTCTATAATGTTCTGATGCAAAGAAACAGAAACCTACAATGTTGGTTCCCAGTTTGGGGCTGAATCTCACCCAGTGAGCCTGAAGTACCAGTGGACCATACCACAGCCAGAGCTGTGATCACTGAAGGCTACATTGCCTTCCCTAAAGCCCATCCTTTCTACAGCAGCATCTACGAGTCTAGAAAATTTCTTCACTTGAAAGGGTTTTTGGGCACTGGCAGAGGCTGCCCAGGGAGGTGGCTCGGTCACAATCCCTGGATGTATTTAAAAGATGAGTAGATGAGGTGCTCAGGGATCTGGTTTAGTAGTGGACAGGTAGGGTTGGACTCGATCTCAAAGGTCTTTTCCAACCAAATGATTATATGATTCTATGAAAATAAATGAATGAAAGTCTTGCCTTCTGCTTACAGTATTGTGAGTAGAATGTTCAGAAAATAGGAGGTAGCTGAATATACTGTGCTCCCTCACTCTTTCAGGGCACATCTGTTTTAGCTTTCCTGTTCTCATTTTCTTGAACTCACCTCCTCCCTATCCAGATGCTTGGCGATGCTGATCTGCCCACTTTTGGGCTGAATGGTGAAGTGTCCCAAAGGGTTCCCTTCCACGATTGAATATGTGATCTGATTGTTCATTGCTCCATCCAAGTCATCAGCTGACACCTGTTAGGAGAAAAAAAGCTAGGACTCCTGGCCCAAAAAGGCCTTGCAATGGAGGAACAGGGGCAAAGTCTCTTTGCCATTTAAGAATATTGATTTGATCTTGCCTTAAACGAGGAAGAAGGAAGAAGATGGTTTACATAAGTGTTATTCTTTTTTTTTTTTCAAGGCAAAACTCAACAATGCTACAACAATGGCTTTCTTCTTGTCTCTTTCCTGATTTTACCACCCCTGTGATGGTAACACCATCTGCACAGGGAACTCCACATGGGTATAACTTGGACTCCACTATTCTGTCCAGAGAAACTTCTGCCTTGCCCAAGTCGTGAGGGTATTTACCTTCTGCAGGTATTTTAACTCTCTTGGGAGGTCCTCAAAGCTCCTGAGATCCCCTGAGGTATCTCAGGCTTTAGCTCTTCTAAGGCAAAGTGTTCTCCTTGTCTGTGGAGTGCCAGGAATTCTGGCAATCATCCTTTTTAAAAGTCATGCTTAAATCTGAGATATTGAATGTTACAAACTTACCGAAGTGGCTGTGTCCAAGCAAAAGTACAGTACAAAAGAAGAGTAAATAATGCATAGCACAAGTAAGAGAATAGGTAAAGACATCTGGCCTGGTTTTTAATCATACCGTAAGGATGATTTCTCCAACTGCAACATCCTCCCGGATATCAGCAAAGTAAGGGTCTTGGATGAACTCTGGTGCGTGGTCATTGATGTCTGTTATGTTGATCACAACCATGGTCACATCACTGAGAGAAGCTGAGCCCTTCCTCGTGCCTTCAATGGATAAGTAATACTCATGACTTGCTTCAAAGTCCAAGCTCCCGTTTATGTATAAGGCACCTGTGTTGGCAGATGGATAGAAAAGGACAGAAGATTCTGTGAATGAATGGCATATGAGGTTTCTTGGAATTCTGGAGGTGAGGTGATTGCCAGCCTGCCAGCTGAAAAGGTGCTGCTGACCTAGCTTTGTCTGGTTAGACTGGGATATTGAAAGTCATGGCATCACACAATACAAAATACAAATGAAGTCATTGTGCCATAACCTGCCTTATGCAAGTGTTTGAAGAGATAAAATAAACTCTCATTCTGGTAGGTCTCCAGGAATCTTCATTGGAGGAGATCTGGGACAAAATAAGATCAGAGTCCAGCTATGCTATTGAAAGCTCTGACCAAGGCAGTAATAGAGCATCACTGACCTGTGTCACAGGCAGGATGAAAAGGTGTGGGATGTAAATATGGAGCTGTATAAGAGAAAGAAGTGTGTGGCAAGATGCTCTGATTATTTTTTTTTAAAAGATAGTACAGAATACACCTGTGTACTTCAATAATTTCCTGGGTTCAGCACTGAAAACACTTGAAAACAGCACTTGAAAACAAAATTATTCCCTGGAAATTACATTGTTCTCTGTCTTTTAAGGCATACAAGCCCATAAGAAAACTGGTGCAGACAGGATAGCAGAAGTGTAAGTCAAATGGAGAACAACTAGAGAAGATGAATAAAAGGGTAACTTTTGATGTTGGATCCACCTGGACCTGCTTGGACGCAAGACCACCTTACCCGTGTTTGAGTTGAGCTGAAATTTCCCGTGGTCATTGCCATTCACAATTTCATAGTTGATCTCTGTGTTTTCTGCATTGTCTCTTGTCAATGCTGACAGGTTGAGGATCTCTGTACCCACGGCCACATCTTCTTTTACTATGGCCACGTATTCCGGGGCCAGGAAAACAGGCAGATATTCATTTAGATCTACAACAGAGACAGTGACAGTGCCAAGAGCAGAGAGGGGCTCTGGGGTGCCCCGGTCGGTAGCATAGACTGTCAGCTCAAACGCTGAATGCTGTGAATCCTTCAGAGGCTTTTCCAGACGGATCACCCCTGTGGTTTCCTCAATTGAGAAGTGTCCATTGGCAGAGTCAGAGAGAGAATATACCACCTCAGCGTTGAGACCTGGAAGGATAAGGGGCAGGTTGCATTAATTCCTGGATAGGAATGCTGCTGGGGTGCCTATTTATTTATTTTTTCAGTCCGTTAGGTGTATCTAAATGAACTTCAGTCTCTAGGGAAAATAGAGGTCGTGTGAACATCAAGTGTGCCCCTGTCCATCTGCAGATTCAGACACTTGACCATCCTCACCATCACCCATCAGCATCACCTCTCTGTATTTACTAGTAATTCCCATTTTTAATTCCCTTGTTTTAAAATATAATTTCACTTCATATCTGCTTCCAAAGAAGACTAACGTGATCTTGCCTCTGTTATGGTAAATTCAGTCTCTGCCGGATATTGATAGGTCCTTTCTATGGATGCTTAACTATATTCATGGGAACCTTTTTGTCTCCAGAAGGACCTCTCCATCCAACTCATCTACACCATCCAGAGCTAAAGGTCTTTGTTCCTTATCTCAGTCTCCATCTTTGGTAAAATGTCCCTCCAGTTTGGATCCCAGACAAACTGTGTCACAGTTTGTGCTGTGCATCACGGTTGCAGTTACTGAATGTGTCTTTGGAGTCTGCCTTTACATGCTTCTATAGGTACTGCACTTCCTACATGGTCACAGGAATGTTGATAACAGCTCACTAATCAAGAACATGTCAGCAATGGGATCTGGGCACACCTTTTCCAAGATTCAATCACCTATGCCCACTGCTGCAGCCCTTCCCTAGGTTTCAAAGTTTTCTACTCAGGATGAAATATGAACTCCACTAAAACATAAACCCTAACTCACCTTCATCAAGGTCCCTGGCAGCAACCACAGCAATAGGTGTCTTTGTTGTGGTGTTGTCAAAAACGGCCACGGCGCAGTGACTGGGGAAGAACCTCGGTGCGTTGTCATTCGTATCCTCTACAATCAGTGTTATATCTGCCTGGCAGGAACGGCCTCCACCATCAGTTGCTTTGGCAACAAGGTGGTACATAGGTTTCTGTTCACGGTCAAGAGGTGCGGATGTGGTCAGTTCCCCTGTTGGAAAGAACAGGAGATGGTCTTGTCTTCTGCAACTGCAGCCTAGGAGAGCTCAGAGAGGTTCAAGCATATTGCTTTCCTGAGTGAACCGTGGGAGACAACAGACTGGGTTTGAGTACCGTTTGTAACCCAGTTAGTAGTGGTGATGTGTCCATACCGTGTTGCTCAGGGCTATTTTCAGGTGTCTGCCAGCCAGTGCCCTGGCAGGGTTTGGCATGGGGAGTCCTGCAAGTCAGGCTGAACTTCATGCAAAGGGTGGTGTCATGGGATAGAAATGCTCAAAAATACATTGTGCTTCTAAACAACTTTATAAACCTTGCTGCATGAAGCTTTCTGCAATGTAATGAACCCAAACTGATCTCTAGAATCGTCATCATGTTGGTTGGCCAAATATATCTCCCAAGACCATGTAAGACTTTTTTTAAAGTTTAGAACTTGAGTCTTTGGCTCAAGCCAAATACTTGCTGATCTCTCCTTCTTGAGAGCTGGCTGTCAGCAGTAGTGTCTGCTCTTCATCTTAACAGTAGTAATGCCAACATTTGTAAAGAAAGCTAGCAGGAAGATGCAGAGCTTGCTATACTCTACACCATATTGCAATAGACCTGCCTGTTTGCCATCCCTATCCTGAGAGAGCTGGAATGAACAGTCCTTTGGTTTGCTCAAGTGGAGATAAGATGTTGAGCCGTGCTGGGATCTGTCTTTTCTCAGGAATGGGTGAAGAGGATGAAAGCATTCCATTGCCCAGCCCTCACCTGTATGTGGGCCCAGCCGGAACTCCTCAGAGCCAGGGCCATGCAGGCTGTAAGTTATCTGGGCATTGCTGCCAACATCAGGGTCACTGGCTGATACTTTCAAAATGAAATGACCTGGCAAAGCATCTTCAGAGACTGTCCCAGTGTAGAACATCTGCAAAGACAGAAGGTGTCATTGGCACCCAAGCTGAGTACCTTCACCTCAAACGGGAAGGAATGGACTAGCAGAAGCTTCACTGAGAAGAATAAACCATGTGGTTTACAGGGGAACACAATGTGCTTCACATTGCAGGCTGCTGGGGTGTGGACTGGGACCAGTGAGCTCATTTCACACAAGCCTTTGAATATCCTTTGGGAAGCAACCACCTCTGTTCTTTCTCACCATGGGTAACATCCACACCAGTGATTAGCTCTCTACTGATGGGAATCTCTCACCTTAGCAGGATATAAAACTCGGTAATTTACATGCCCCTACCCAGGAGGCTTCCTGGCATTGTTTATCTCCAAAAATTATTCTTCATAATGCTTAGGTACTCACTTACTGCTGGCAAATATGCTTGGAGGCTAGATTTAATGTTCTTGCTAGACGTGAAGCTTAATTAAAATTGCTAAGCATAATCAACGCAACAGGATTGTGTGAGAAGAATTACGACAAGCCAAATCCTCTTAATGTGCTCTTTCTAGTCTTCCTTCCTTTCAGTTACGTTCTCTCCTTCCCAGATGCTTTCCTCGTGCCCCTGATGTCCCAGGACAGATGTCTTACCTGGCCACACTCAGGGCTGTTATCATTGATATCCAGAACAAAAATTTCCACTTCAGTGGTAGCCTGAAATTTCCCATCAGAGGCCATAACCTTGAGGAGATACTTCTCTGTGTCTTCTCTGTCCAGAGGCTTCTTGGAAGAAATAGTCCATTCTCCGTCAATTTGGTCAACTGTGAACTGTCCTAGTACATCTCCTTCTAGAAGGAGACAGGAGGCAAGGAAAAAAGGCGTTTACCAAGTGCTGAACTCAGAAGCGGCAAGGAAAAGGGAGATATAGGTGTGTCCACTGCTGGTCCCTTAGCAGAGCTGAAGGACTTTCAGTGGTGATGCAGAGAGGGCTTTTGTGGCTTATCAGGCAGGTGAGGAGCATTTGTTCTACCTCACTGCACAGCTGAGAAATACATTGCCTGTTTCTCTTATTCACTGCATGTTACACAGGAAGGAGGAAACAACAACTGATGGCAAAACTGCCTCGGCTATGTTCTGCAGACGTGCATATTCATTGCCTCAAAACCACACTGTCTCACCTTCCTGAAGTGTGCCAGTCTGTCTTGCTGCGTGTTCCTAAAGGGAACTGAGAGCTGCAAATACCTTGCAGACATTGGCTGGATCTTATAGTTACAATTCCATGTATAGTTGTATTTCCTTTTAACCTATGGATATATTTAATACAGAGCTGCACTTTCTGGGGCTATGTTTTACTTCTGTAAGAGTCAAATGATGAGAGACAGGTAAATCCAGACTAGGCAGGCTCTCCAGTCCACAATATTCATGCTGCTCGTGCTGATGTTACATGGGTTAAATTTTTAAATGGGGTGGATGCTGCCTCTGGAGAATCCCTCTCCTGTGTAAGGAGCTGGTGTCCTCTGCTGAACCCATGCTGTTGGGCAGAAGGAGGGAGCAAGTTAGGTGATGGGAGTCAATGAAGAGAGCTGGCTGCAGGGCTTGTTTGTGTGAGACTCTGAAGAGCCTTGCACAGTCGGATAAATTAAATTCATTCCCTTTCTGCTTTCATTTGCTCTGCGGTGATGAGGTTGTGAATTTGGAGGCACAATGAGACCTCTTCTAGCCCTTCTTCTGACGATGGGAGACTCCAGCCCATGCTCAGATTTAATTTCTGTGTGTTTGAAATTAATGTGCATGTGAACAATGGGAACCCAGGCTCTGTGTTCACCTCCTCCTTTCTCTAGCACTGTACTGCAGTTGTATTTATATGTTTATAGGTAGAATTCAGCCTGTGCTAAGTACAAAGAGGGAACACATAGTATTCACCACTAACATAAATGTGCATTTGCTCACTTTTAATGTAGTTGGAAGTTACTACTGCCTTTCAGATGGCAAAAATGTGAATACATAAATGCATTTAATCTTTCCTCCCAGAGGCCTGCAAATACCTAGACATGCCATAAATCAGTTGAAGTGCCAGCATTCCTCCCCTGTTTTGAATGGTTATAATTATAGATAACAAGCTGTGACATGGTCTGGCTAAATGTTTTGTCCCTGAAGGGTCCTCATTTGAGTTTGAACAAACATTTTATTTTGAAGTATCTGTTCCAGGTCTGAGAAGGAACTTTTAGGGTCAAAAAGTACCATAAAATCAAGCTCCTACTTGTGCAGATACACAACAAACATTCCAGTATAGCTTTTTTTGTTGTTTTGCAGCAGTGGTTAATTTTAATTGGCAGAACTGATGTTTCAGGGATGCAAGAGTCATTTTTAGTGTATCTTGTTAGCCAAAACCCTCACTAAGATTTGACATGGCAGTCTCTAATACCCACCAGAGTGGCCAGCTGCGGTCTTGTGAGGTCTAATTATTTGTTAAGTCAATGTGGCTTCATAGGTAACACATTTAATAGCAGAAAGTTATGTGCATCCTGTGTCCATATACAGAGTAATTACAAAATAGAGGCAGGCTGCCCGGATGTGTGAGGTGTAAACTAACTGCACTGTTTGCAGGAAAAAACAGCTGAGTCAAAGACCTGAAATACAGATCACAGTATCTACATGAGAAAAACTTTCCTTCCTGTGTACCTTGGCTTCTGTACTTCCAATAGATATTACAGTTACACTGGCTTAATAATTTCTCTGTTGTGAAAGTGTAAATAAATAGATCTACAGTACTGTGTAATTACATATATTTAATTATTTATATCCAAATAAATCAGATATAGCAGTGGTGGGATAGATATTATAATTCCACCTACTGCAGTGGAGGTTTGGGTACTCCAGCCTCATTTAACTGAAGAATCCAGCTCATAAGAAAGCTTGAGTTTAATCTCCTGCCTCTGATAGGACTATCAGCATAATATTATTTCCACATAAATATTCCATAAGATAAGGTATAAAATCCTCACTTTGAGATAATAGTCTATTATTGCCCACTGAAGATTTAAATCAGGAAAAACTCACCAGTTATGTAGCATGTGACCCGCCGGTTCTGCTCCGAGATGTCTGCATCGATGGTACTCAGGGTGACAACAACCTGCCCTGGCTCTGCGTTCTCAATTACTGATCCTTTATAGAAATCTGAGGTGAACTGTGGAGCATTATCATTTTCATCAGAGACAGTGACCTCCACCAGGGTTTGGGAAGAGAGCTGGACTTTCCTGCCATGGTCAGTGGCCACCACATAAAACCGATAGATCTCCTGAGCTTCACAGTCCAGCTCTTTCAATGTGGTGATCCACCCACTCTCACCATCGATGGTGAAGAGTCCTCGAAGGTTGCCAGATTCTGGTTCCAGACTGTAGGTCACCTGTCCATCACTCCCAGTGTCCTGGTCGTTAGCTGTCACTTGAATGACAGTGGTTCCTGATGGCATGTTCTCCATGACAAAAGCTTTGTAGGGATCTGCCTCAAAAACGGGTCTGTTGTCATTGACATCCTGCACTTGGATGTTCACAGAGACCAGGGAGACCAGCTCAGTCTCCTGATGTGAGCAGTGAGCCATAACATCAATCTGATACCACTTCGTAGTCTCATGATCCATGGCCTTCTTGATTTTCAAAACACCTGTTTGTTCATCCAGTGAGAACACCTCATCCTTGTTACTCTCTGTGGTGGTTCCCTTCACCAGGCTGTATATGATGGGGTCCTCTGCAAAAGCTTTGACTGACCCTATTTCTGATCCTTCTGGTAAATCTTCAGATGCAGAGAACGTGTAAAGGGGCTCAGAAAACCTTGGCAATGTCACCTCCCTGGGGACAATCTGGAGATTCACTGGGACAAGGGAGTTCCAGTGAGGAGGTCTGCCATCTTCAGCTTTCACCTTGAAGTTAAAGGCTCTGTTTTCCAATCCAACAAGGCTCTCCTTGACCTTAACAACCCCAGTGGCAGCATTGATCTCGACAAGGTCTTCTGCCATATCTTCCACGGAGTCAACGGAGTAAATGACATCGGCATTTGCACCTTCATCAGCATCATAGGCCAATACCTGGATGACAGGGGAGCCTTTGCTTACGTTGGACTGGATGGACAGTGTATATTCAGAGGCTTTGAACTGAGGTGGGTTGTCATTCTCATCTGTAAGGATTATTTTGACAGTGCAGAATGCCACCTTCCCACCTCCATCCTTGGCCATGACTTTAATGGCAATGACTCTCTCTGTTGAGTTTTCCCTGTCCAGTTTTTGCAGCGTGGCAATACGGCCTTTGTTGTCAATGGAGAACTTCTCATGGGCGAGTTTATTTATGATGGTATAGTCTATGGTGCCATATGGGCCACCGTCTGGGTCAATAGCCAGCAGCTCAATCACTTTGGTACCTATCTCAGCATTTTCTGCCAGCTCTGCCTCGTACACGTTCTGCCGAAAAGAGGGGCTGTATTTGTTGGCGTTCGTGGTGTTGATATACACAGGCACAGTGCTTTTGAAAACTCCATCTGAAGCAGAAACTCTGAGTCTGTAAGATGGCTCCAAGTCCTTTTTGCAGCGGTTGAACATGGATATTATTCCAGAAGTGCTGTTGATTGTGAAATGCCTGTTGTCATTGCCTGAGAGGATCACGTATTCCAGTCGGGTGGTGTCTCCACTATCGGGGTCCAGGGCTTGGACTTTTATCACGATGTGCCCACACGTAGCCATTTCGCTTACCTTGGCTTCATACTGAAGCTGGCTGAACTCAGGGGGATTGTCATTGATGTCTGTAACATCCACAATTACCACGGCATCACTGCTGAGTGGAGGCATCCCATGATCTGCAGCTCTTACTTTCATGCGAAACTGTTGATTTTTTTCATAATCCAGTGCTTGAGCTGTTGTTATTTGCCCTGTGCTAACATCAATATTAAAGAACTTCGTAGCATCTGAACCATCATCCAAGATCTGATAGGAGACCATTTTGTTTCTGCCTGAATCCTTATCAGAAGCAGATACCTGGACAACAGGAGTCTGTGCTGGCAAACTCTCTGAGACAGATGCTGTGTAGATCATCTGAGAAAATACAGGGGGATTGTCGTTAATGTCCTCTACCTCCACCTCTACTCTGGCTTCTGAAAAGGATCCTAGCGCCGTGTCTGTGGCTCTAACAGTGAAGGTATGTTTTGTCTCTAGCTCATAGTCCAGCTGCCCCGTGACAGTAAGGACACCAGTTTTGAAATCGGTGCTGAACAGTTTCAAGGAGTCTTCTTCGACAATGTTGTAGATAAGGCGCAAACCCTCGGGGCTGCGTGCCTGTATGTGGAGGATAGATGTGTACAGGGGGATGTTTTCTGGCACCTTCACTCGGTAATAAAAACTTTGGAACATGGGGTTGGATTTGTTCCTCACGCTGATCACAACCTCCTCTTCAGAATGGAGGGGAGGCTCGCCTTTGTCCTTAGCAATGACTCGGAGGTTGTACTTATTTAAAGCCTGATAATCAAGAGGCTTCTTAAGCGAGATGTCTCCTAGGTAAGGGTCAATCCAAAAATATTTGTAGTCCTCTGCAAATGAGTAGGTAACAGCTCCGTTATCCCCTATGTCTTTATCTGTTGCTGACACCTGAAAAAGTACATCACCTGGCTCCGTGCCATCCTGCACCGAGGTGTAGTATGGCACATTCTCAAAGTGTGGTGGGTTGTCATTGACATCCTCTACATAAACCTTGACGGTGGTTTGGGACACTCTTGGTGGTTTCCTGTTGTCCTTCACTTCCACAGCTACCTCGTGCACATCTTGTTCTTCCCGGTCAAATTTCACACCCTTGGTCTGGAGTACTCCAGATGCCTGGATCATTTTGAATCTTTCCTTTCCATTCAAAAGTGAATAGAAAAGTGGTTCATTTAGCTGATACCCCTTGACCCCAAGAACAGTGAGAGTCTTCAAGTCTGTAGAGTTCTCCTTCACGGTTGCTGTATACACATCTTGATCAAATTTTAAGCCACTACCTTGTGCTTGAGTTAAGTTTAGCTTAACTAGAGCAGTACTCTTATATAAACCATCACCAGCTCTGACCGTGAGTTCATGGAATCTTCCCAGGAAAGTAGCATTGAGAATGGAGAGGAGACCTGTGAGTGGGTTAATATAGAAAGCATTATCAAGGTTCCCTTCTACGATGCTGTAGCTGACCTCTGAATCTGCATCTTTTGCCTGCACTGACAGAAGCTCCATCCCTGGGTGTGCAGGTAGCAAGACAGAAAGCTCATACACATCTTTGAAAAAGACTGGAGGTGAATCATTCACATCTTTAACACGGACGGTGACCTTGGCTGGCTTGGATGCAAACAAGCTGGGACTTCCACTGTCATGCACATGTACACTGAAGTGGAAAACTGGGGTGAGCTCATAGTCTATATCAGCACGACTGGTGATGGTCCCTGTGCTGGGATCTACTATAAAATATTTCAGTGCCTCTGGTTCCAAAATCTCATAGACCAGCAGAGCGTTGGAGTCTTGATCAGCATCTGTCGCATGGGTCACAAGGGGAGCATTGCTTTCATCCAGAACCATGCTTTGTGATGGAGCATTCTCCATGATCCAGCCAATGAAGGAAGGCTTAATGAAGATGGGTGCATTGTCATTCTCATCTATGACATAGATGAGTACCATTGTGTCCATGAATGTTCCAGCCATGTTGGTGCCACGGACTTTCAACTGGTAAAAGGACATCTGCTCAAAGTCTAAGCTCTTCTGAGTGGAAATAAGGCCCGACTGGTAGTTCATGGAGAAGACTCCATCTCCATTTCCATCTTTTATTTCGTAACTGACTGGTGACAAGCTTGTGGCTGAAACCTGGATCAAAGGAGAGCCAACAGCAGTGGATTCACTGATCTCTGCGATGTATTCAGCCTCTGAAAACTTTGGAGGGGTTCGCTCAGAGGGTCTGATGTGGACATGTACTGTAGCAGAATCTTTAAGCTGGGGAAACCCTTGATCTTCTGCCTTTACAATAAGAGTAAATCGCTCCTGCCTTGATGGATCAAGTTTCTGGGCAACTGTAATAATTCCAGAATATGGGTCGATGCTGAAGAAACCTTCACCATTACCTGCAAGAAGAGAAATGACAAAGTGAAGAACGCAGACACCTTACTGGTCTTGGTTTTCCGAGCCTCTTTTCCATAGATGCTCCTGATTTCTGACCTAATTAACATATTTTTCATTCACTGAGAGACAAGAGTCTTCATTAATTTCTAAATGATTTTCATTCTAAGAACAATGCACCCATTGAGATCTATGAGCCAACTTTTAAATCAATCAAAATGTAAATTAGAGATAAATGCCCTTCTAATTTGAGTAGATTTAGTGGTGGAAGAGCATGTGCTTGAAGTTTTTGCCTTATGCGCAGAGTATGGTAGCACAGACTGTACTAGTTCCTTCAAGCCCCATCATGCTTGTAATTACCAATACTTCAGGAGCAATTAAATTCCTCAGTCCTTGATCTAAATTGCAGTGAGAAAGATGGAGTAAAGGATGACTTGTCTCCTGCAAAGAATTTGCTTGCTAAATAGGCAGTGTGGCATAGCCATAAATATTTAAGTTTTAACCTCTAGCGTAAGTACTTGCCCACTGAGCTTGTACAACCTTGAAGGGCCATCAACTAATGCTGAGAGGGAGCTCAACTTTCCTCAAGGATGTATTTCTTGGTACAACTGGTGCAAGTGCTGACGAGTGCCATGTGAATGGGATTACTTTTGCCTAACAACTGTGCAAGGATCTCTCCCTTACTTCGCATGGATGGGAAGAGGAGACTTCAAATTGTGTCAACCCATCCAGTGATGTTTTTCTTAGACCAGTGACTCAACATTGAACTGTCTTCCTAAGTAAAGAGGCTTTTTCCATAATATGGAAATTGTCATTAATATGGAAATTAATTTCCATTAACATGGAAATCACCTGCTTGCTTTAGATTTTCTCTGCATAGGAAAAAAACATGCTTTAGCAATGAGCAGTCTTTTAATGTTCTTTGTAACAGCTAGAGAAATCTGGTCAGCTGTCTAGCCACTAGCTAGAGCATGAAAATACAGGCATGTTCCATAGCCTAAATTGTCTTGTTGCACAGCTCTCACCTGCCTGAAGGGAGTAGTGGATTTCAGCATTGGCTCCTTGGTCCTGATCAAGGGCTCTGGCTTGTATAACCTCTGTGCCCACCACTGCTGAGTCCAAAACTTCTGCTTCATAATGGCTGCTGCTGAACTGTGGAGGGTGCAGGTTGCAGCTCTCCACGTCGATGATGACTCGTACAAAGTTCCTCTTGATGGGGACCTCCTGGTCTCGTACCTGAATGGCAAAGGAAGGGTAGGTATGGTCACATCAGGGAACCAGGCAGCTTTTCCTGCACCAGCCTTCCAGGTAGCTCCTCAGGGCTCTTACAGAGGGTGATGTGCTTCAGTCGGGATTCCTTGGCTGGGAATCAGCCTGTAAGTTTCAGTGCCAAAACTCAGCCTTGGACTTGAAACAAACCATTAACAATTATCCACTGTGCTTTCTTACACAAGAATCCCATGGCCCTCCAATGAAATTAGCAGGTGATGGATTTAACACATGGTTGGAGGTAAGCAAGGTGTTACCTAGATCTATCCAGGATAGTTATACAGTAAATGTTAACACCCTGCTTTCCTCTTCCCTGTTATTCTAGACAAATCCTCCCTCAAAGACCAGAACCAGTCTAAATTTCTCCAGTGACCCATATATCCTGGAGAAGCTGATGGACTCAGCAGGGTTTGGGTGGGACTCACCATCACTGTTAGGGTGTGTTGTGCCATGGGCTGGGAACTGAAGCCTTCTGCAGTTGTGAGGACCCCGCTGCTTGGATCCAACTGGAAAAGTCTTGTGCTTTTGGGGTCCACGCTGCCATGGATGGTGTAGATGAGGCCCTTGCCCTTGTCCTTGTCTGTTGCACTGACCTGAAGAATTTCTCTCCCCGAGGGGGTATCTTCAGGAATCCTCACCTCATAGTGGTTCTCCAGGAACTGGGGACGGTGCTGGTTGATGTCAATCACATGGATAAATGCCTGTGAGTGAGACAGCAGAGATGTGTGAGCAACCTGACTTGCACATCCATGTAAAATCTCAGCTACCAACCCCTCTTGGGCGCAGCTGTGCTCTGAGCCCTATAACCATCACAGCACTTGAGCTCTTGGGACTTTGCCATCCATGGTGACTTCAAGCCCTTTTGTCCTTCTCCCCAGGGAATTCCTGCTTTGCCTTCCCTTAGCGACTTTCAGTTTGCTTCCTCTCATTTTACTTTCTCTCTGTAATCTGGTAAGCCATTCAGACTGAATATGCTTGCACTTGGCACATGGGGAAGCAGTTACAGCCTGCCACAAGAAGTACAATAGCAGTGGCTCAGCTGTGGTGCCAGTTTTGCTGGCTGGTGCCTCCACACCAGCACTTATTAATTACACACGAGAAAGCTGGAAGAGGAGGAATGTTTGGTAAAGCAAGGCAGAGGCTGGCCTCTCTCAAAGGCAGCAGATGTGCAGAGAAGGATGCAGAAGCACAGTTTGTGGTCTATGCTTTTTATTTTTTTTTCCTCTGCATTTAACAGAATTTAACCTGTGAATGGCCTGCCTGAAACCTGCCTGCAGAGTCACATAGTTTCTTCTGTGTGATCTCCTACCCTGATTCACCTGACCCCCTACTGATGTGATGATTGAGTCTTAGGAAGTCCCAATCAAGTGTAATAATTTGCTTCCTTTAGCAAACCTGAACATGCCATGGGTGTTTTGCACAAGCAGGTTTTTGAGTGCCAAAACAAACATAGGGATGAGAGGCAAGGTGGCAGGGAATGCACACCAGGCAAGGTGGGGCTTTGTTTGTTTATTTGGAACAACACTTGAAGATACTTGAGATAGGTAGCTGTCTGTTAGCATTGTGTTTCACGGGAATGATAGCGTTCCTCACTCATCATCCCCCGCAAAGCTCCTCAGTGAATTTCCCACGATAAGCATCACTGATGGGTGACTCACGTTCTAGGTCTTCCTGTGCAGTGAAGGTTGGATTTTGCATGATTCTTATGTGTGGAGAAAACTGCTGGTGAAAGATTAAGCCCTGAATAACCCTCCTGAGGGTAGGGAAAGCTGAGGAAATCTCAGCAGCCATTGGAGCTGGATCTTGGGGAAATGCCTGGCAGCAGCGCGCCTCCTTTCACCAGTGCTTGCTCCTCATGTGACAACTCAGAGGACACAACAACCAATTCAGCCACCTGGATCTCAGTTCTGATATGTTATCAATGCTCCATGCACTTAGAGCAGCACAGGGCAGGGCCTGACCTCACCTCTTGCAAATGCATCTGCGCTGGCTTTACATAGGCTGGCAAGTCCCAGGAGCACCCCTTGGCGTGGTACCATGGACTCAAGCCTGATCTAACTGCGAGGTGCATTTCCCTCACATCTTAGCATGTTGTCCCAGCTCAGAGCAAGTTGAGGTCTGAGAGTGTGAACTGCCACCACAGTTTGACTGGCACTACAGATGTGTCCTTGTGTGCTGGTGGTGATCAACAGGAAAGGCCCAGGCTTTCCTAGACCATTTGTTTCCAAGAGCATAAAAAAATCTTAGCTTGGTGTCTGGGTCACTGCGTAATATAAGATCACAGTGTAAGGAAATTCTTGTGCCTTATACCTGATCCAGAACTCAGTGGAGTCAGAAGGAGGACTCCCTTTGGCATAAACTCACTCTAGACAGGATGTCTACTGAAGAAAAAAACATTACCTGCGTTTTGATGGTGGTAGACCCATCAGTGACTTCTACTGTCAGATTATAGTTTGACTTCTTCCTTGCATCAAGGGGTCTTGCAATGACCATGCTGCCTGTGCTCTTTTCAATGTCAAAATCCATGTCATCATCACCACCTGGGATAAGGGAGAAAGAAGAAAACGGAATGGAGAGGGCAGTTACAGTTAGATTTCTGTGTGGAGCAAGATGCAACTTGGAGCTACATCTTCAGAGGAAGGGTTTTCAGAATCTACCTGGAGATGTGAAGGAAGAGAATCTCCCCTCCAAACACCAAACACAAACCACACCAGGAGCTCTTGCCCAGCATCCCAGGCAATCTTAATTGAATGGTCATGTGTGTGCATTCACTGCAGCTTTAGCTCTGTGGTCACAGCTAGTTTGGGGACAGTGCTACAGCTGAATTTACCCTCAAGCCTGGAAACTCCATACAAATAGATGAACACAGGAGACAGGGAGGACACACAGAAGGTAGTCACAGATGGTGACAAGAATGTAAGAGAGAGGATAAGGGGAGAGAAAATGATGGGGAGGAAAGAAAGGGAAAGGGTGCATGTATACATGTGATATCCTGGCTAGATTTACAACTGTCACATTTGAGCATTGATTTATTTGCACAAGGTCTCCAGCCATGCAGCATCATGGATCAGGGACCTTCAGGGCTGAACAACGCTCTTGTTGGCTTCCAATTCAAGGTCACACTGTGGGCATATCAGTGATGGTCTTCATTGCCACGGCTGGGAGTCTGTGAGCTACCTGAATAAGTGCAATGCTTGAACAGTTGGGGAGGCAGACGGTGCTTCCAGGGTGAGCACAGCCTGTTGATTCCAACCCAGATGGCTGTACAGCACATGCTGTTGCTGCTCAGCCCTGGCATGGCATCTCCTTTCTCATATCTCACTTGCTGGTGGCCTGTTAGTTCTCTATTGCAGGTGAAACACTGCTGCACTGTTCTGAGATACAGAAGAGGCACAAGCAGTTTTCTGCAATTTGTCCCAGGTCTCAACTTCTCCCTTCCCATCTACTGAAAGCTCTGGACTCTGTTTTATTCTCTTACCAGGAGGGAAAATCTTGGCTGGTTGTGAAATTACACATCTTCCCTTGTGGGAGAAATGCAATGGTCGCCAGCCATCTGGACCACCACTTTCCTGCTGGGAAGGAGACAGAAAGAAGTAGAGGAAGAGACCCACAGATGCCTTTCCCTGAGAAAAGAGAGAAGGGCTGCCTTTGCATGGTACGAAAAGGAAAGAGGAAGACCAGGAAAGGAAAAAGATGAAGAAAGATGCTGCTTTGTCAGAGTTTTTGCAAACACCATCAGCCTCAGTGACTGAGCCTTCATGGATTGGGAAAGGCAAGTTTTCAAATGGGGCTCTGAAAGCTCCTGGATGTCTGCACCACCTGCTTCATTGCCAGCTACTGTGATGATTTTCTTCTCTAGCAGGGGAAATTAAATCCTGTCCTCTTCTACAACTGTATAAATCAGGAGAGCACTTGGTGGGCTAGAAAATGGCAAAGATGAGGTTGAGCACACAGGCAAGCACCCAGCAGGTAAATGATGGGATAACATTCAGAGGAAGATACCGTTAATTCTGCAAACCCAAGCAGACACTACTGATGACAGATAAGCCTTGCACTGATATTGTCTGCTCCTCGTAGTGTTGTATCTATTGTTGCTTAATTGTATTTATACACCATTATCCTTGCCCTAACATAGTAATGGAAAAGACTATTCACTCAGCCAATTAAGGCTTTGTCTGATGAGGGCAAGCCCTGCAGGCAGTGTCAGGGTAAGGCTGTGCAAGGCAGATTGGGGCATCATTTCAAAGCATTGTAACACATGAGCAAAATTGGCTCTCATTAGTAGGACAAGTTCTGTACATCTGCTGCCTGACAAGTGCCCTGGGGTGACAGCCCATGACCCCTCTGCCCTGGCATCATGTATCTTAGAGGATGCCCTGGAGCTTCTTCACCTTTCATGTCCAAGTCATCCCTGTGATGCTGTGATGTGGGAGAGCCCCAGCAGCCAGGTCAGGCCAGCTCTTCAAGGAACCTTTCCCCTCAGCTCCCTCTCGGGAGTGTGGGCTCAGCAAGGAACAGGAGATCAGGAGTGTCTGCAAGACCCAGCTAGACATCTGGATCATCACAGGCTGTTTTACCCCGACCAGCAATGTCACTTGATTCGTAGGAGCTGCTGGTGTTGGCATGCCCTGCCTTTCATGTGACATTGGAGAACATCTCAAACACTGACAAGTCTCAGAATGTTTTAAAAAAAAAGTGTGTTAGATAATTGCACTTGGCACCAGAGCCCTTGGACAGGCAGCTTTGTCTATGGCTCTTTCAGCCTTTTGGTGTCTGTGAGAAAGCTTTCCCTGTAGCTCACCTACACCTAAAGCAAACAACCTCATTAGCTCAGGCATGTGAGTGCTGAAAGCCAAGGGAACTGGTGCAAGCACTCCCAGACACCGCTGCCCTGCTTTAGTTTCTGTGTCTCACCTGTGATATTAAACCACACTTGGCTGGGGCCCATTTCGATGCCGATCACTCCCACCATATGGTTTACAGGATCTGTTTCCATCACAGCGAAGTTAAAATGGGGTTCATCAAAAGCTAGTGGCTCCGAGGAAGGGCCGGGCCGAGCGACCCAGCTGATGTGAAGCCGCACGTGGGAGGAAAGTGGTGGGCTGCCACCATCTGTTGCCTTGACCTGCAGAGAAATGCACATGCAGTCAGAGACAGGGCTGGTTTAGCCCCTGGGAGCCCCATGGGAAGCTGCTTCTCCCACCCACCAGAAGTTCCAGGTCTGAGTACGCCCAAAATCCCACAAAACACATCTTGACCCAGTGGCCCATGCTCTGGCTGCTTCCAAGTTAGAGACATTCCAGCCAGATTTCTCTTGACAACCAAGTTAATCTGTCAAGCTCAATCCACAGCAGAGACCTGGATCACAAGCTGTAAGGACACACATAGTGTGGAAGAGCTTTAAACTTGTATCCAAAGCCCCATGGCCTGATCAGACTGCCAAAAGGAGGCACTGTTGAAACCCAAAAACTGCTTAGGTTCAGGTCCACATCCATATAGGTTCATGGATCCTTGTGTTCATCTTTGAGAGTGAAGTAGAAAATTAACTTTAAATTTATCATCTATTTTAATAGCTTCTCACCTTCTGCATTTCCCATCATTCCCTCCTGTTTCTTTTCCTGTGAACCACATCTGATTCATTCAAGCTCTCCTCCCACTGCTGCATTTTCTCCATCTCTTTCTTTCTTTTTATCTTTTCTTTTCCTGCAGTCTTTCCCCTCTTTCCCTTTCCACCCATCTCTTCCCATTGAGTCTCTCTGTTTCCCTCTCTCACCGTGAGTATGTTGTATTCAGAGGCAGGAAAAGCTTTCCTGGAGAACACCACGCCGGTTGTGGGGTTGATGGTGAATATCCCTTCCTCCTCCTCCTCAATGGTGTAGGTGATCTGGCTGTTCTGACCCTGGTCACGGTCTGAAGCAATCAGCCTGTAGACTGGCAGCATCATCTCTGAGGCATCTCTCTCAGGGAGCTGCACCATGAAGAGCTTGTGGGGGAAACTGGGAGGATTGTCATTGGCATCCAGGACTTGTATCACGACTCTGCAGGTGGACTTCAGGGCTGGCTCTCCGTTGTCAGAAACAGCTACCTGCCAGCAAGCAAAGGGAGTAGGTGACAGAGCTCTTTGTTGTGACCTAGGACACGAGCAGCCAGCCTTCATCCTGATGAGCAATGACTGAACAAGAGGTTTTGTGTGGGTTTGCATTGGTATCTCAACATTTTGAGAGGCATTGCTCCTCTCTGCAGGGTAAAAGGTGGTGGCTGTAGCCAAGGCTTGTGCATGCACAGGGAGACACATTTGCAAGACTCTTGCTTCCAGTTGCTTTGGGTAGTGGGTGAGATTGGTCTTTAGGGGTCACACAACTAAAAACACCTGCATTGCAATGGCTTGGTCAGTTGTCCCAACCCTCATTTTGCTGTGTCTGTGCACGCTCCCCGTGTGTTGTATTGCAGAGGGAAACAAATAATCCTCAGTCACCCTGACAAACTACAACAGCTCAAGAGCCCTCTAATGTAAATGTTCATAGCTCAGAGCAGCTAGGGATGGGGTGGTAACACAAAGCTACACAGCTATGTCTGAGATAAATGAGGGTGAATTTCTCTGCCTTGCTCTTTCTCTCATAACTTATTACTTATCCTGCTAGAGGACAATTCCAGTCCTCTTCCTGCGTTCCCACAGCTTCCAGAACAGGCCTTTTGCTCTGGTCTTCAGCAAGGAAATAATAAACCCCACAGTACTGCTGCAGCTCTCTCTTAGGGCAACACACACCATTTAATTAAGTTTCGCAGCAGTTGGGAGCTGATGGGATGAGATTCTTTCTCTGTGCTCCAACTTGCAAGGAAAGCTCTTTGAGGACTTAATACACTTGTAGGTAAATAAAGCTAATTACAATCATCGTTACCCACCTCTAGGATATGTTCAGCCTTGTATTCTCGATCCAGCTGCCATGAAGTTGTAGAAATCAAACCTGCCAAGAAAGAAACCCTTTGAGCTCCAAGATTCAGCATCTGAGGAAAGTCAGGGCTGATCAAATTATCGCGTGCCCCACATGCGCCTGCCAACCCACGCTGTTCCAGGTTCCCTTTGTGATCAGAGGAAAAAGATACCCCAAGCAGGCAATGTATCAGCTTCCAGGGTGAATCTCTATGTGGAGGTGCTGCTCTTGCTCCTCTGATTACAGAGGAGGAGGGGTGGGACACCTACGAGATGCCTAACTCAGTTGAGGGTTGTCCAAGCCACGAGGCTGAGGCATTTGGTGAGAAAGGCTGCAGGACCGCGAAAACAAAACTATTCTTATGCCTCTAAGTAAGAAACATTCTGCATGCACTGGCACAAGTTTGGCCACTTAACAAGTCTCAACTCCTGTTTTCTCTGCGTTGAACCTCGCTCTTTGTACTTTACAGTGTTTTGACAAAAGTTTTGTCTTCTGTCATGGGAAATACCCTTTATTCTAACACTAGAGAAAATGCATTCAGGCTAAAAATAAGGTACATGATTGATAATAATCTTGGTATATTATTTAAGCCTTGCTGAGAGACAGGGTGAATCCTCTAACAATAGCAAGATTTGAGAGATTTCTAAAAAATACGCACTAGTTTAACCACAGGGAATAGGCTGGATGTGGGAGGGAGGAATTGTATCTGTAATAAACTAGAGTTTAAACAAAATCATTGTAATTACCTCTTTCTGGCCTGTCAGCGACTAAGTGGAGTAGATAAAAGTGTGGAAAGGATGGAGTTGAGGCTTGTGTTTCTATGTTTGGATTGATAATAGTCAAATTAAGTGACTTGATTCTTAACCTTTGGGGAAAAGCAGCTCTGGACCATTTTCACAACTGCTTTACAGATGATGGAAATTGTATAGATAATGCATGTTTTCTGACAGTCAAGTCTGACTCTTGTGAGTGTTTTTGTCTGTTCCCCAAATCTCCTGCTTCTAGTGATTATGGTTATCATGATATTTATTCCTCATGAAGCGAATTCCTGTTACCTCATACAAACCAAAGGCAGCATGAATTTTCCTGACCACCCCAAGCAGTGATACAGGCTTGTGGTACTCTGGGACATGTTCTGCATTGGAGGCAGTGGGCATTTGCAGTGGTGTGAGCATTGTGCAGCATTATAGATCCATGGAATGGTTTGGGATGGAAGATACCTTAAAGCCCATCCGGTTTCAACACCCCCTGCCATGGGCACGGACATCTCCCACTGGATCAGGGGGCTCAAAGCCTCACCCAACCTGGCCTTGAAAATCTCCATGGAGGGGGGTGCCACAGCTTCCCTGGGCACCCTGTGCCAGTGCCTCACCACCCCAGTAAAGAATTTCTTCCTAAATATCTAATCTAAATCTGCCCTCTTTCAGCTTAAACCTCTTGTCCTATCCCTGCACTCCCTGATAAAGAACCCCTCCCCAGCTTTCCTGTAGACCCCCTTTAAGTACTGGAAGGCTGCTGTAAGGTATTCTGGGAGATTAAGATATCAAACTGATAAGAACAGATACTACATTTGCATCTTGCACATCCTTAGCCAAAAGGCCAGGGAGCATCCTGAAAGACTCTAAATCAGAGTTGCATGAACCCATCTCAACTCTGATTTCTGGTCCAAAGCCAGAAAGTTTTAATTAATGTTCTTGTTTTCAGTTATATCATACTTTGTTGTATTGCTGTCTGAGCATGATAGGCAGGAGAAAATCTGAAATGGCTGCAGGAAACACTGGGCAGCTGAAGGAGGGAGCACAGAGCAGCTGCTTGGAACAAATCTATTGTTAACTGTTTCCACTTGTTCTCTGGAATTATTCATATTTGGCACCAGTCACTGCACTAAACATTTATTTGATGCCTTTACAATCATAAATCAACACTCCTTAATGTGTTATGACAAGATGATTTAAAAGACTCTGTTTGCATATGTCATGGGTTTTTTTTCTTTCTCTCTAATCACTTTTTTGACGTCTCTGCAGGTGAAGAGGACTCAGCAGTGGCCTGAGAGCACACTGACTGAGGAGCTTTTGAATCCTTAACAGGCTTGTGGGAAGCTGATGGGCTCCAATAGCAGCAAAACTCTTGATATGCTTGGAAATGCTCTCTTAATGGGAGAGCTAAAGAAGGAATAGCAGCAGTGCTTCAGAGACCTCTGTCATTTGTGTCCACGTTGCCAACAGGCTGGAAAGGACAGAGGAGCAAAGCCTACAACTCTGGCTACCTCAGGGGATGGTTCATAGACTGTAGGACAACACATAGCTAGATATTGCCAACAGAGCCACCCAGTACCTGCGTGCACACGGGGGATATTTCTAGTCTATCGAATTGCAAAACCCAGTTGCAACAGACTAATACCTTGTTTGCACTGGGTTACTGCTTGCCAGCTGATGGAAGGTAACTTAAACCACTCTGAAGTGATTATTTGGATTTGCCTGATCACACCCTGAAATTCTTTCATGACATAATGATAAAAAATAAAAGAAAACAAGATCATAGCTGAGCTTTCTAGAGCTGGAGAAGAAGGACGTAGCGAAGGCAGATGAGCTGGAACTTGATGACTATCTCGAATGTCTGTACCAATGGAGATGCTCAGATCTCCTGGGTAGAAAGAGCTGACTCTACTTTCTATCATGGACCTGCACCGTGTCTCAACTGGGAGTCTTAAGGGATGGCATTTTTAGGTTTAATTTCATATCTGCTGAGTCACAAGTCAAAGGGTTGGCTTCTCCTGACCCCAGGCAAACTCCTCCTGTCCCTTACTGTGTGCTCAATCTCAGCTCTTAGTTCCCCTCTCCAGAGGCACTTACCACTCTGCCTTGAGATCAGAAAGCTCTTGTGGTTAACACTTAATCTTTCTAATTCCCTAACGGAGCCGTGGTGCTGTGCAGCTGCCAAGATGCACAGACTGCCAGCACTGTTCACACGGCAGTTGAGCACCCAGAGACAGGGAGACGGAGATTGGACGTGGTGCTTTGAGAGAAGCCAGCTGGAATTAATGCATATTTTTATTTGTTGCTACTTGGTTATACACCCTGTGAAGCCAGAGGGCTAAAATGGAACTGGAAACTGTTATTAAAGGGGAACTGCCATCAGCTTTTGTGACCTAGGGAAACAGTTCCTCAGTTCTTTCTGCTGTCCCCTACAAGGACCCGGGAAGTGCATTTTTATTTTTTAATGAGAGTGTTTTGTATGTGCATGTGCAAGTGTGTGAGATATCAGTGCATCCCTGCCTCTCTGGAAAACACCACCACTCTCTCCCACAGGACAGGCAATTAAGTGGGTACCTTTTATTTATACACTTGCTTGTGGCCCTTGAGTTTTCTACTGAGTCCTACGGAGACTGAAAAAACCTGTCAAAGGTCCTAATTGCACTTGGCCAATTAGCCAAGCTCTGAAGGTCCAGATATGATCCCTTCCCTTACTTGCACACAAACAGGCACAAGCCCTGCTCTTGCAGGCTATCTACACACAGCAATGGGAAAGGATGGTAATTCTCTTGCTTGCTGCCTGGAAAGGGGAGAGAGCAAAGCTGGTCATGTTGGAACAGGAGCAGCAAAATTAACTGTGCATTGTTGTCAGGGAACAAAAAATAATAATAACTTCTGCTGGCAAGAGCAGGGCTGGGGTGGAAGTTGCTGGCCCCCTGCCCTTGCTCCAGGGAGGAAAATCGAAGAGAGTTAAAATAACCAGAATCAGATTTGCAGGCACTGGGTCTTTCAAAAGTGTCTGAGAAGGGAAAAGGTGGTTCTCCTGAAGTCCTTTCTGCTGTTGGACTGTTGCTTCCATTTCACATTCTCTTTTCCTCTCCTCCTACCCCCTCCTCTCTTGTTCTGACTCTGCTTTGCACTGCTCCATGCTCAGCTGGATCTTGTGGTATGTTGGCTTGGGGAGCAGCAGCACAACCATCCCTCAGATTTAAAGAGCACGCTGTGTCTGGATGTCCTTCCATGCAGAGAAATTCAGGGAACCACAGGGAAGCCCATGGACACAGACACAGCACTAGAAGAACAAGCACTACATAAGAACTGGAGGTGAATAGTCTGAGGTAAAAGAACTCTCCAAACAGCCTTTCAGTGAAATGAATGGCTTTGTACTGACTCTTCCTACCACAGCCTCCCAGTTCCTCCCAGTCCTGTCTGGACTGGAACCTGCTTCACATTAGGTACTGCAAACCCTGCACAAAACAAGCTGAAAACATTTCCAGCAAAAGAATACCCCAAATGCTACTATCTCCCATCTCCCCATGTATTTACCTATCTCTCTGTCTCCCACAAACACTGCTCTGCACCAGCTGCCAGGCTGGGCTGGAGAGATTCCATTGCCGATGGCAGAAAACTTTCATCTCACCGTGCAGTTTTATTCCCTCTTCTCATTAGCCTTTCATTTCTTTTCCCTCTTTTCTTCTCCCTCCTCTCAGCGAACTGAGAGCTGAAAGAACTTAGAGCCCTTCTGTGGTAGTTCAGGGATGCTGGAGGAGCCAAGCCCTGCCGAGGGACAGTTATAATGGCCATTCCTGTCTCTTTGCAAAGCCTCTGGAAGAGAAGCCAAGGTGTCTTCAGGACATGTTTCCACTGGTCAACCCACCCTTGTGTCAAGCTGCTGAATCAAATGTGGAACATGTCCACTCCAAGATCAGAAAGCATTAGTGTGGTACTGTGCCCTGAATAATTATTCAGGACTGTTCTGCAGGGTTATTCTGAGTGTAGTTGTACCTCTTCTAACTGAAAATGAGGACCTTAATTCCTATTAGTGCACAGGATGAGAACAAGCCTCCTCCTCCTCTCCCTCTGCCATACAGGCTCCTGCCAGGAATGTTCTGCCTAGGAGAGACCTAGATCAACCAGTGGCTCTCTCATATTCTGCCTTATTTCAGTGCCAATGTGACTTGTTTGTCCTTTGATGACTGTGTGGGATAGGAGAAGAGGCTGATCTCAGCCACAGTCTTCTTAGCATGTAGAAACCTCCCTTCTGGTCTGGATGCTGGAGGAACTCCTGGCACATGCATGCTATCCTGTTCTTTGCTCAAATCCTGTCACTAAGAGCAGCAGCCTCTGTGGTTTCCTTTTGAAACTTCAATGTTTATCATTGAATAATGTGACAGAGATTCAGCTTCAACAGAGATAAGCAGATCTGCCTACTCAAACTCTTCTACTGTTGTAGGATTGACGATTGACCATGGAAGGAGTACTGGCAATCTGGATCATATAGATCTCTGGCATTTCAATAACTTAAATGTCTCAGGGTCTTTCCGTGACAGTTTCCTCTAGGTAGTGAGAGAAGAGGTACATTTGTTGCATTTGAAAAACAAAGGATGTGTCCTAACTAAAAATCCAGAATAAACATCAGTGATCTACTAGCATTATAGTGCTCAGATACTTGCAGTGTTTTCTGTCTTTGGTTCAAATGTCAGTCATTTGATTTACACTGCACTGGGATAACCTTTTTTTTGAGTACAACCCTGCACTCATGTGAATGTCCAGGAACAGAAAGACCAGCTGTTCATCTTCCAGTGCTACACTACCAGGCTGAGACCAAAGGTTATATTTTTATTCTACTTAATGGATTAATTAGCATGCCCTTGTTCTGCAGAATGAAAATATCATAGGGTTTCCAATAAGCTGCCTACAGCTTATAAATTTAGACAAGCTGTGATATTCTTTCTGGCAGTAGTAGCAGACAACTTCTCTTTAGATACTCTAAGCACGATGATAAAAACTGCTCAGTTCATGCCAATGTTTTCAGGTAATTATTTGTTCTTTTGGGTAACATGCAAGTAAAACTCAATGCTCATAGGACTTGAAAGCAGATCCTTAAATGACCTCCAAGCTCAGGGTTTAAAAAAGAAACCTCCAGCAACTGTCCAAGAGATAAGACCAGCTCATTGGTTTGTTACAGGACTGACAAACTTATCACTCTTCACATGCAAATTACCTGACTGTAGAGAGAGATGGATAGGAGCTGACTCATACCTGAGGAAGCTTTTTTTGTCCAAGGTGGGAAATAAGGGTCTGGCTTAGAGGTGAGGTGTCTCATTAGCAAGTGTTCAGATTTTGCCGTTGTGGTTTATTTTACTTTAAAACATGACAGCCTTGGAGCATGGCTTTGTAGGGCTGCTCTTACACTGGGGTGAAAGTTTTTCCTACTACCTGCAGCTTAGAGAAGGCTGAATTTCCTGCAGGCTGGATAGGTGCAAGCTGGAGCTCAGCAGATGAGGAGAACCAGTTGGCGTCCTGATAGCATTTCTGGTCCACACGTAATTGAAAGGGCAGTGATCTTCTAAAACAGGACCTCTGAAGGCACCTCTCCATGGAACCCCACATTTGTACAATCCATCTGTGGGGCTGAGTTGTGCATAGCTCTTTGGATTATGTGGGAAAGTTGGATGCTGTGCAATGTCCTGAGCTGGCTAAAAAGCTTCTGATAGTGGGGATAGCTACACGTGGGGGTAGCAGTAGTCGCAGTTACCTGACATCTCCAGGTGTGCCTATATGATGCCATATAAAGACACCCTATGAATTTCTTGCAGCCAGAAGGATTTCAGTGTTTGTGCATAACTATTTCTTTCTAAACACCCCCTTCTTAGCCAGTGGTAGAGAATGGCCAGAGGACCATTACACCACAGGTAACGTAATTGAGAGCAGCTTTTTCAGTACATTCAGCTCCTTCCTTATTTGAGAGCAAGTTTCTATCCCACTGCAGAGGGTGAATTGCTTTTTATCATCCACAGGAGATCAAAGTCATGCAATTAATCCTCACCCATACCCAAGCTCTGTGCCCTCCCTTTCCTCTTCTCCCAGAAGCTGATGGAGTGAAGGGCTCGGCACAGCTTTCCTTGCCAGACTGGCCCAAAGTCAGCTCTGCTCGGATAGTTTGAGGAAGCTGTTTACACAAAACATCAGCGGGTTTTTGATGGCTCTGAAAGATCTGGTAATTAATCCTCAGATGAAAGATACAGTCTAGGAGGATGGCAGAAGCATCTTACTACACTTACTGCATAAATAGTGCCAGAGAATGGGTGGAGCCTTTAAATTCAGTTGCATTCATTTTTAATAATCCTGCCTTGGTCTGTCTCAGGAGCAAATAGTCACCTCCAGAAGGGTGTTTCCTGGCTCAGGCTGTGCAATAGGGCAGTTGTTTATATGGGGGAAGATTAAAAGCAACTGCTTACTTCTATTCAGGGCTTTGAAAGTAGCACATTTATGTCATTCTAAAAGCCATCTGGATGCAAATAGCAGCCCTCAGGTTGAGGGTTTTAATTGTTAGCCTCCCCACACAGTGTACTTGGAGACTGGGACTTTTGCTGCAGAAGGAAGGTGTGACAAAGGTAGTTGTGTGGGCTGATTATTGAATATGTAACATCCTTTGGGCACTTGAAAGTCTCCAAAACAAATGCTGAGTTGGGTCAGTCTTACCTGTCATGAGGTTAATGCTGAAGATTCCTTGAGGGTTTCCACTTAGGATGTGAAAAGTCAGTTTTCCCTCTGAGCTAGAGTCTGGATCTAAGGCATCGAGCTGAAGGACAGATGTGTTTGGTGGGGAATTCTCCATCACAGAGGCATAAAAGACAGGTCTGGACATCTGAGGTGGGTTGTCATTGGTGTCAGTGACTTCAATATAAATTTCAGTCACAGAAGACAGAGGAATTGTTCCCAGGTCAAGAGCTAGCACTGTCAGCCAGTAGTGAGATGTTCCTTCTCGGTCCAGTGGTCCTCTGGTCCGGATGGTGCCTAGAAGTATGAAAGAAAGAGCTTGTAAGGGATTTAGGGAATTCAGACTACTTTGTCCTTACTGCCACACCAGTCTGCATCTTTGGTCTGCTTCTCGGCCTTTGCTGCAGATGTAAACTATGGCATCAAAGTTTTAAAGCTGTGAGATTGCGTGGAAGCTGAGGGCTTGTTTGTGCTGAGGGTAATTTGGTACACAAGGGAAAGGGAAGACCTGGTTTATTTTAAGGGAGAACAGACATTGATTTTACATTATCTTCAGGAGGAAAACCCTGCTTGCTTCCCCTGCCTCAGACACAGGGGATGCACATTGTACATCCCTGCTCAAGGAAGGAAAATTTTAATGCATGGAACCTTTTAAATAGAATATAGAAATGGCCTATTGGATCAAAAAGTCAGGCCAAACACAACATGCAATTTAAGACTTCAAGGTAAATCATTAATCTAAGTTGTCATTACCTGTGTCCTTTTCAATGTGAAAGACAGACAGGCCAGTGCCCTCTCGGAGGAAATATTGAACCTCTCCATCCTTTCCCCTATCGATATCCTTTGCTGTGACCATCATCACTGATGTGCCCTCGGGGCTGTTCTCCTGCACCCAGCCTTTGAAGACAAAGGAGGCAAAGCGTGGTGGGTGCAAGTTCTCATTGACATCAAGGATGTTCACTTCCAAGTGGCAGAGGGAAGAGCGAGAGAAGGGCTTCCCTCCATCACTGACCTGCACAGTTATATTGTAAGAGTCCTTCTTTTCATAGTCCAGCTCCTTCTCCAACCGGAGTGCCCCAGTCAGCTTATCCACATGAAACATCATCTCATCGTCATTAATGAGGCTGTACCTCACTTCACCCCCAGAGCCCACATCTGGATCAAAAGCCTCTAGAAACAGGAGAATTGTTCCCACAGGCAGGTCCTCTGGGACCTTCACACTGTTGAGGGCTGGAAGACATTGTGGAGTGTTGTCATTTACATCCTCTAAAGTCACAATGAGATCCGTAACAGAGAACAGCTGGTAGCCTGTTTTGGGCTGGTCCCTAGCTTCTATTTTCAGCACATAGGAAGGCCACAATTCTCTGTCCAGGGCACCTGTAACTGTCACTTCTCCAGTGACACTGTTAATGGTAAACCTATCGGTGGGGGTTAGGAGAGAATATTTTACTCTCCCATTGTCATCCATATCAGCATCTTCTGCTTTCAGCTGAGCTATTGTTGTCCCTGTTGCTACATGTTCTGGTATTGCCACCCAGTAGGCACCTTGTGGGAATTTTGGAGTGTTATCATTGGTATCCAACACATTCACAGCCAAGAGCTTCCAGGATGATTTTTGTGGTATGCCAAGGTCGTACACAGTGATGTTAAGAATGTAGAAGCTGGTTCGTTCGTGATCTAGAGGAGAAAGGACTTGAAGGAGACCCAGTTCCAGGTCAATGGTAAAGCAACTGTCATCATTTCCATCTGAGATCACATAGACCAGTTTCCCATTAAAACCAGTATCAGGATCAATAGCTGAAAGGTCAGCAATAGTTGAGTTGATGGGAACAGTCTCTATGATATCAATAGATCGGGGAAAGCTGTCATCAAACTTTGGAGCATTATGGTTTATAAGGTGCAAGTTCAGAGATGTTTCATCATCCTGCCCATGGCCTTGAGACTGGGACTCAATGGAGTGTATGATAGTTTCTGTCAGCTGTTTCAAGACTCCTGTTTCCTCACACTGCATTTTGACAGGGAGACCTTGGCTGACCACAGTGATATTCACAGATGTTGGCAAAGCGTAATTCTCTCCATCTGTTGCAGTTATTTTCAAAGAGTAGAAAAGTGGCTGTTCTGAAGGAAGATCTCGCAGAGATATTCTAAGGGATATTACTCCAGAGATGGGATTCAGCTCAAAATGCTGTAACTCGTTGCCAGACTTGATTTCATATTTGATATGCTGCAGCTCATCACTGTCGATTGCAGAGACTGTGGCCACAGGGCTCCCAACAGGAAAGTCCCGTGGGATGGTGCCACTGCAGCTTGCCTTCTCGAACACAGGGGCATTGTCATTGACATTGCTCAGCATGAGGGAGACGTACACCTCCGTTTCATGGCGGAAAGGTGAGCCCCAATCTGATGCCCACACTCGCAGGTGATACCATCTCTGCATCAACTCATAGTCCATTGACTTGGAGGTGGAAATGACACCAGAATAGGGGTCAATGACAAAGGGAACTGATTTCTGGTTGGCTATGGTGTAGGTGACAAAACCATTGTCTCCTACATCTTCATCTGTAGCCCTTACTGTTAAGACACTGGTGCCAGGAGGAACGTTTTCATCAAAGGCCCCACGGTATGAGGACTGACTAAAAGTTGGAGCATGATTGTTGCAGTCAGTGATGTCAATGACAACGGTTGTGGATATGTGACTGTTAACGGTTGTAACTTCAAGTTCAAAACGAGATTGCTCATGGAAGTCCATCGCTCTGACTGTAGTAATCAGTCCAGTCTGAGGATTGATTTTAAAGCTTGTGCTGTCAGGAGTAGGTCTCAAAATATATTTAAGATTTGGGAAGACTGGTATGACCTTCACCATAGCAACTTGGCTTCCAGCTGGGGAAAATTCACTGAGCTGGACCTGGTACAATTCTTTCTCAAACACAGCAGAGACATATTTGGAGGGAGGTATATGGATGACTCTAATAGGAGAGAACAGAGGTGGCTTGCTCTTGTCCTTGGCTTGCAGGCTGAGGTTGAAACCAAAAGGGTAAAGTAGCCAGTTGATCTCTTTGGTTGACACAATCCTGAACTCAGTGCTCCCAAAGTAGGATTGGATTGCTTTGAAATGTCTTCCTGGATCTCCATCCACAAAGTCAACTGAATCTATCCCTGTTTCTGAATCACCACTTTCTACAGATAGGGTTGCATAGACAAAGTCTTCTGCTGAGTCAGGTGGTGTCACTTTCACTGAAGAGATAGAGGGGGGTTTCCTGGCAGATGGTTCTACTTGGATCATGAGACTAGCCAGGTTCCCAAAGCCATTCCCCTCCGTGATCTTTCTCATTCTGTCCACAGCCAAAACCTGCAGGTGGTGCCTGCCTCGATGGGTGCTGTTCAGCCTGCCTGTGGTCATAACTGCTCCCATGGTGGGGTGGACGGTGAATAGGTCGGACTTGGTGTTGAGGGCATAGTAGAACTCAGCATTCTGGCCAGCATCGGCATCAGTGGCACTGAGTGTGCTGACCACCGTTTTCAGAGGAGTATCTTCTCTGATGGACACTTTGTAGGAGGGGGGTGAAAAGAGAGGTTTCAAGTCATTTCTGTCCAGAATGTGGATCAAGACTTTGGCCCAGGCTTCGTACGCAAAGGTGCTTTCTGTGGCCTTGATTATTAAGATATAACTGTCTTTGACCTCCCGGTTTAAAAGTGCTGTGTTGCTGCTCCTGGTCCTTATTCTCAGGAAGCAGAAATCCCCAATCACGTGCTCCTCTGTTTTAAAGAGACCAGTGCTGTCTCCTGAGGCTATTCTGTATCTGATGTCCCACTCAGGGTCTGTTTTGTAAATACCCATTTTGACGTAGCTCTCCACGTAGGTCTTGGGGGCTGAATTCTCATAGATGGTGGCATTGTAGAAGAAGTGGGTAAAGTGCAGGGGGGAAGTCTTGCCTTTCTCACAGCTCGCCTCGTGGACCACATAGTGTATCAACAAAACAGCAAAATTCAGTAAGTGCCTCTTGATAGTGACTTCCATGGTGTGGAGTCTCCTTGGGTCCTACAGGTGCCAAAGGAAGAACAATGATAATTTTTATTAAGGCCAGTATTAGAGAAAAAGTCCCCATGGGCTCAGCCTCACCTCCCTGCTCTCTCCACCCTGACCTTTGCTGATGTAGTTGTTAGCTCAGCTCTTCTTCTCTCTGCCCCAGTGAGAGACCTGTCTTCCCACATTCCCATGCTGGCTCAGATCCATTCACTTTCTGTCCTTCAGTTTTTGCCCATGTAGAGGGCAAAATGTGAAAAATGACACGCAAAGTACACCCATCCTATTCTACAAATGATCTCTTCCTCCCTTCATTCTGCCTTTCCCTGGTCAAACAGCATATTTGAACTCTCCACCCACAATCCAAACCTCACTTTTGTTTGGTTTCTCCATCCTCCCTTCTCCATCTTAACTTTTCTCTCCACACAAGTTCTTGCAAAGTAGTTTCAAGAGTCAGTGTACAAACTGTGATTTGATGTCTCTCCCCATGGCTTGTCTTTCCTTTCCTCTACCCTTCCTCCAGCAACCTGTGCTCCTTCCCCAGCAGAGATGCCATGCTACATTGTGCAAGTTCCTTATTCAAGGTCAGTTCTGCCACGTGGCCTTTTTCTCATCTTTAGCTCAGGTCCTAGTCAAGTTGTATCTCAGTTACTGCAAAATTCTTCTAATTCACAGGTCTGACCCCAGCTACCTCCTCTGCAACGCATGAAAGAGCAGATTTCCAGAGAGACACTTTGACCACGTCACCCTCAGCCTCAGTAATCTCTCTGGTTCCTCCCTTCTCACGGCAAAGCCCCAGGGTGAGGATTCCTGTGAGGATCTCCCATCCATGACTACCTGCCATCAACTTCCTTCTCTAATGACTCCTTAATATCTATTGCTCCGTGATTTATCGCTGTGAACAGTGTACCAAAGAATGAACTGGGGAGAAAGTAAGTGATTAGCAAAGATATAACTTTATTAGTGAGATTTGCGGAGCTTGTTAAAGGATCAAGGCCTGTTCTTTTCAAAAGCTAAGTGTGTGCTGCTGTGTGTGTATCCAGGGGTTGAAACCAGGTATAAGCTAAATATAGATGCATATATTTCCCCTAGATATCCCAGGAGATCTTTATCTAGAACTATTTCTTCCTCTTTTACATTTAAATTATATATCAAGTACCTGCCAGTCATTTGGCACATTCCTAATTTAAACAGGGAAGACTTGTTTTTCCAGACACTTTTTCAAGACTCATCTCTTTAAAAGCCATAACTAGTTAAATTTATAAGTCAAATTGAATGTTAGGAACAAATTATAAGAGTCTAACTAACAATACGTGTCATATTCTCTCACTGATACATGTAATTACTTATAAATACAAAGCTCTATATTTCAGACTTCCTTCAAATCCCTTTTTCCTTGGTAAAGTGATGCCAACCATCCAGTAGTCTCCCTGATGTAGCCACTCCTTTTTGAAACAAATGGTCTGAAGCTGAAGTGAAACTACCACAATTTGTAGAGAAGTCAACACAATTTGCATTTGACAAAATTATACAACACGTCCCAAATTCAAAGCAAATGAAACAAAATACTGGAGGACAGGGCTAGGAGATCCAGAAAGGCATGTGGTTCCTTCTGAGAAGTTGAAAACCATGTTCTTGAAACCTCTGCTTGTTACTTAACAATGCTTAAGAGTTTTGCAGCGTGTAAGGACTTGCCTAGAGCTGCTCCCTTCCAACATTTTCAGCTGCTGAACCTGGAAAGAAGATGTATGCACTGCGTGCACGCGTGTCTGCTGAGACTGTGGAGCAGGAAAAGTCACATACAGAGTAGAATAAGACAGCAGAATAAAGCAGTAACAAAACCCAGTGCAGTTCCATGAACAGCAGAATTAATGAATCTGATCGCTTTGTCTCTGGGCTAATTGACTTTTTAATTGAATTGTACTGAAATGGCAGTGTGAACTCATCTCTTATAAGACATCAGAGAACCCACAAGGTAGAGACGTTATGAACTCCACAACCACAAGAAAAGCTGGAGCTAGAGCACATGCCTTCTTGGGCACCAGCAATTCAATATGGGAGGATAACCTTGAGCAAGGAGTGGGTTTTCTGGCATTTAACAAGATGCAAACTTTCTCCTGAATCTCTCCTGGAATGTCCTGATCCTCAATCTTGTCTATAAATTTCCTGACATCTAAGAAGGGCTTCGCTTACATTGCTGTTTTTATCTCTGTAGGGTTTTACTCTTCTGTCCAGCTAATTGTTTTGCAAACTTGTCATGACCTCATATTTCTGAGAGCTTTATTCTCAATTACAAGCTGGGTTGAAAGCTATCAATGGCTTCAGCAGTTATTATGAGGGATGGAGAGTAGCTGCACATATGGGGCACAAGGCAGACGCCTCATTTCCTCTGAAAATGATCTGAAACTTTGAAAGGCACAGCCAAAACTTCAGGCGAATTTTCTAGGAGGCATCACTGTCAGCTTTTTTTGTCTAATAGTTTCTCTTTGTGGCAGGACCCACGGCCAAAACCCCAACACTATCACAGACAGCCCATCGTTTTCCCTGCCAGCAACTACCTGTGCTCTGGGATGCACTATTTCATCACCTTTATTACTGCATGTGCAGCTGCTTGGGCAATTTCTATACCAATATTGCTGGGAAATCCTATCACTCTTTGAGCAGTTCCACACACGCCCATATCTGTCCTGTCTTATTTTATCCTTTGGTTAAAGAACAAAATGGAGAGGGTTGGTGACACTGGTGACCTTTAAGAGCTGGCCTATTCCAGTTGAGTATCCTGAATAGGAGAGTTCACAACTTCCCACCCCAGGATTGTAAACCATCACCTACTGCTTATAGTCTGCAGTTTCTTCTTTAGTTATTTGCATTGGGAAACAATGACACATTTTGTGTCTTGTTTTTCTTTCTCCAACATGGTTTTAATGTAATCTGAAGAGTAATAAATTTCATAGGAGACAACTGCGCAGCCCCCTGCTCTGTCTCCTGCTTCTGGGATCATTTACATTGCATTCACAATGCAAAAGCATCCAGAACTGGGACTAGGACATTTCCAAGGGCCGTGGTGATGATCAACAGAAAAATGGGGCACAGTGCTCTGAACAGAGGACAAATCTGGTTAACTATTACCTTGGCCCTGCTCCAGGGAGAGCCCCATTGGAGCCTCTGGAAGGAGTCAGTAATGAACTAGCAGAAACAAAGTGGGTGGGAAAACTGTGTATAATGTGAAAATAGCACAGATTCAATTTATTAGCCCTTAAAACAACAGATGTAAGTGGCTGCCAAGGAGGGGCAGTGCTGCCAAGCTCAAGGGTCCTTGCAATGGAGTTCAAGGATCTCCCTGTTGAAACTGGGTGAAATCAACCACCCTTGTGATAGATTTTTCCTGTAGATTACAAGATGCATTTTCCTGTTTCTCTGAGCTGTGCTACCCCACTTCCTTGTGCTGACAGTAATTAATGCATGATCCATGGGACCTGTGGCAAGGGCCATACCCACCTTAGGGTTACCAAATCAGCTGCAAGCATTGGACACTTAAACACTGTCACCTGCCTCTGGTCCCTCATTGCAGGGGATCAGTTATTTCTGCTCCTGAAAGCTCTCAGCTTCTCTCTTTCATGTCTCCCCTGAGCACAAATGCTCTTGTGGAGCTGGTTGCACATGGAGGGGCAGATGTGTTGGAGAAAGGTGACCTCGGTGGGATGGAGGGAGGCACCGACTGACTGGGGGAAATACCAGGGCATCATTATGTGGTGATTCAGCCTCCTCTCCTAATCACCAGGTGAGGATCAGAGAGCCTTGAGGGGCTTCGCCCTCACCCTGTAGATGCAAACTCCCCACAGAGCGAGTAAACACTTGGTGTATCTCTAATCAGGTCTAAATTTAACATCTTCTGTCAAAGACATGCCCAAATCTGTTGGTAAGAAATGAGGGAACAAACACAGCACTGAGGTTCAAAGTGTGTGCGTGGGGAGGCCATGGAGATGGGTGATTTGGGGAGATCAGTGCAGGGCATGACTACTCCGGCTGGCAGGGGCAAGAGTTGGGGTGTGTCCTGGGAGGGTCCTATAGAGGTTTCTCCTGGGGGTCTCCTGCAAGGTGTGGGCTGCTGTGTTTCTTGGACATATATTGCAAAAAAGAGCTGCTGCCTGCCAGGAAGCAGGTGTGGCCCGAGCCCCACCTTTCAATTCCCTTCAAGAGGAGCATTTAAAAGCAATAAAACCCCTAAACACAAAACAAAGCAAGTGCTGAGTGCACCAGGAGCAGCATTCCCCTCTCTAGCTGTGGTGGGGGCTTGGCCCAAAGTTCTGAGATCAGCAGATTAGAGAAAAATCATCATTTTCTTAGGAAAATAAGGTCAACTCTTCCCTTATTTCTCTTCTGCCAGTACACATCCCAAACTCTTTCTTGCTCTGTCTTTCTCTCTCCTGCTCTCTTTTTGTTCATTCTCTCTCTCTTTTTTTCTTCACCACAAGCAACATTCTCCCCCTTGGGATAGGTACAGATCAAATCAGCACTGAAATAACCTGTGCACATCCTGCATGCGGGCTGGGCTGCTTGGTTAATGTTTGCCCTCTCCTCTGCAGCAGCAATGCTGATGGGAATGAAATCCTTTTCCATTTGGTGCCTTGCTCAGTTTTGGCAAGTACCCTGCTGGTCACTTACAAAGCCAGGTCTGCAGGACTTGATATTTTTCAAAAAGTTTTCTTGGACTTTGAAAAGCAAACCAACCCATCCTTTCCCAAGCCACAGCACGGAGCCATTGTTATGATCTCATCAGCATTTTTACAAATGGGATGCTGAATCTGCTCTAGCAGCTGGTGCTGTCCTTGGAGATCCTGCTCCTGCATTTGGTTGTGCAGTCTCTGCTTGGTTTTGCAGTGAAGCACAAGAAACACATCCTGGAGGTACTACACAAAGCCAGAAAACTAATGGAAAGAACCCCTGAAGTTATGGTGTTTTCTTCTTCAATGTATCTCGGGGTTTTCCAGGTGCCTGTGGATGGTTTTCTCAGGGCTAATGTTTGCAGAACTGTGTTTTGCACCAGCTTGCTTGGGGGCTGTGTTAGTGTGGATACAGCTTATTGCTGGACTTGCAGGTTCCACCAGGGCACAGTTAGTCTGTTCCTTCCCCATCTCAACTTTCCAGTCTCCGAATGGCTTGGATAGACAATTGGAAATTGTTTCAATATTGCTAGAAAGCCTGGAGCAAGGTGGTTGATCGTTTGAAACCTGGTGTGTATGCCTCTTACAACTAAGGTCTGCCCTTGCTTGGAGTGACCTGTGAAGTGCTGCTCCTGTCAAGCAGCAAGAGGCCCATGGGCAGTGCCTGGACTCTGCGCCGTTACGATTTTGTGGTTCAGCTCCTTTCCTGATGGTAAAGTGGCTGCGTGCTGACAGGATGGGCTGCACCAGAGGCTTCTCAGCTGCAGAGCCAGGGAAAGGCATAGGATTTATGAGTGTCATGCTGGTATATGGAGCAGGGACTCTTGCTTGGACTGCTCAGCATGGCAGGGGGTCACACACAGGTCCCTTAGCGGAATGGATGCAGTCCTACAAGTACCATGGAGAAGCTTCTCCTTCTTCCATCATCTGCCAGCTGGGCCAGGCAGGCACTGTAACCATGGGGGGGGTCAGTATCCTGGGGAGCTTGGACCAGCAGCCTCTAAGGGGTGCTGGAAGAACAGAGGCTCTCTTGAAGGAGTCAGGAGGGAAGCTTGAGTCATTGACTTGTGTTTGGCAATCTGGACCCCAGGCTGGTGGACCTGGCATGGTACTGGAACATCGGTTTTCTCTAGTCAGGCTGTATTGCTGCAGGGGTTGGTAAAAAAATGCTTCGTTCTCAGACAGTGCTGCCTTCCCTGGGTCTAGCCTGCTGCAGCCAGTGGACCTACGAGAGTCCTGCTATGACCACCATCCAGAAGGAGTGTGGTGAGACGCTGTCCCTGGAGCCATGAGGGCAGAGATGTGCAAGACATGGGTTAGCTGTGCAGGAAAGTCGAGAGTGGGGTGGTCTTCCATATGTGAAGTTTTAGTTACTCTGATGTGCAACTCATCCTATCCCCATTCAGCAGGCTGCTTTTGCCACCTTTGTCACTGCACCAGGTGTTCACAAGTTGGATGCTGGGATCCAGACTGGCTCTAAAGCACCTTTCTCCAGGACATCTTACTGTGGCCTTCTGCAGCCAGCTCCTCAACCCCTTCCCTCTCAGACCTCTCGCCCATTGGCCCACCTTCATGGCTTTAACTGTGCCCTGCTGCTCTGCCTGCTGCCCTGGTTTCTCTTCAATGGAGAAAGCAGGTGCCACACGTCTTTGCCTCCAAGCCATCCTCTGTCCATGAGCAAGGCATCACCTTGTATGTGAAAAGGAAGGTTTTCTTTTGCAGCCCTTGCACCTACGATGCACATTTCTGTTCTATGTTCTGTGAGAAACCCAGGGAGAGCCTAATTTTGTATTGCTGCCAACACTTAAGCCTGGCTTGGGTATGTCATACAGCTGAGGTTTCTCTATCATTGCTGTAAGGCTCCAGGAGCTCATGTGTTAGGCACGGGAGAACCTGAACAGGCTTGAATTCCCCAGAGAGTTAAAAGGGTCAGTGATCTTTATCTGTCTTGGCATTGCAACATCATTGAAGAGCAGGAGTTCATCACACAGATCCAGAGCTGTTGAGCCCTCAGTGCGGGTCTGGGGTCACTGGAGGAAGCCTGGGAGCTGAGAGAACCTTGCAGTGCCAACTGCCTTGCTGCTAGCTTCCACAGAAGGTGTGACATCAGGGAGGCTGGTTTGCTTGTGCCAAAGGCAGAGGGAAGCATACTTATGCATTATTCCTGATCCCCTTCCTATTCTCTCCCCTGAAAAGATCAGTTGCTTTTCCCTCCTCACTGATATCTTCCTGCCTTCCTAAGTTAGCAGTAAGGGGATAAATCTTGCCTGAGGTTCAGAAGCTGCAGTCGCACAGATAGTCACCACCACGGTTATCTCCTTGGCCAAGGATGGCAGGTAGGACAGCAACGAGGTTGGGAGAAACAAGCAGATCCTACTGGTGACCCTGATGGGAACAGGGCACCTGCTGCCTTTGAAAAGAAACAGCCCTGGGGAGTGCAGATGAGCAGTGCTGGTGGGAAGGGGGCTTGGTGGGAGCTGCTCACGAGGCAGGGTGCAAGGAGCTCAGGGGCCGGGCACTGCGGTGCAGCAGCCCGAACGTGTTGGCACAAGAACCAGCTGCAGCATTGCCAGCTACTCACATGAGCGTGCCCCAACTCTGCTGCTGCTGGGACTGTGCTCCTCTCTCTGGGAATCGGCTCCCATGGAGGCTGTTAGTGCCAAGGGCCACAAACCTCAGCCGCTGCAGTCTGGCTGGCCCAGCAGAAGTGCTGTGACCATCAGCACAGGCTGAGAGAGCCCACAAGGGATCCTGGGCTTTCTTGATTGTTTTCTCCTACCAAAACTCGTACTGAGACTTTCACACTATCCTCATGCGTGGGATGTAAATTATCTTACACTGATAATCATTCTCCTGTCTGCAGCCTGCTGAGGGAGGCTGGTGCATGGGACTACATTGTCAGTCCTCCCTGCTACCGTTTGAATCCACTAGCCAATTTCAGCCAAATTTAACCAGATACGTAAAGACTTGAAAGGATTTAGGTTTGCACAAGCTTGCGAAAAGCAGCAGGCGAGAGGAGAGAAATCTAAATTAGGACTCCCATCTGGAAGAAAGGCTCTAATGTGAGCCCAACCCGATTATTAGACATCAGAGAATCCACACAAGAGAGAGCGCCCCAGGCAACCAAGCTTCATGAATTCTGCTGCTCGCAAAACAGCTGTTTATTTAGGTGCTGCAAAGTCTGCAAGAGCCCTTCTTGGATCCCAGCACACAACTCCCATCTGACCCGAACTGGGCATAGCTACCAGCTCTCAGCCTGGAGAGAGCAGCAGATGTGCCCAGGGTTTGAAGGGGCTGTAACCCTGAGCTGTTTGACCCTATGAGTCCTCATCTGTACCTTAGTTCAACCTGGATGTTTTCAACAAGGACACTGGCTGCGTCACCCTAGTGTCAGTAGTCCTCTGATGGCTGTTGTGTCATAACCTATGGGGAATATACATGGTATCTTAAAATCAGTCAGACTTGTTGGGAAGAAGTCCAGGAGCATCTTGGCATGAAGAGCTGGGTGAGGGACAATGTACACTGCTGGATGCAGGTGAGGAGCCCTGGTGCTCAGCAGGACTTGGACTCTGCAGCACAGCCCTGGCCACGGTGTCTCCTCCCAGGCAATTCTCATTCACCCGCAGACCTGTCCCTGCACTGATACAAAGATCTTCTCATTCTCTTGCCCAGCACCCTGCTGCTCTTTCCCTTCCGGTGCTTGAAGGTGAGCACAGAGAGCAGCTTTCTGCTCTGCCTGCAGCATCTTTCACTCTGTTGCCATCTGTCTGCCTTGCGCTGCTCCTTCCTGTCCCATTCGTGTGTTCAGAGGCAGCGTAAGGACACAGAGGACAGAAAATGAATGAGATGATCAGGGCACGATCCTCCTTCATAAAAGGATGGCTGGCCAGGATGCCAGGATCTGTGTCACAAACTCCCTACAGTAGATATTTATTGAATGCAAAGGGATACCTGCAAGCTGATAGAAACCCACCATCTTCCAGACCTGCCTGGCCACCTCCTCTGTGGTATCCACAGTGCCTACAAACTGATGCAAAGCCAGCACCTGGCCTGGGGAACTCAGGGTTTCACCAGAGAAAACATTAACCCCTGAGACAGGCATGTTTGCCTAGGCTGGTCTCTTTGCCACTGTATGTCCTTGTCAGCTCTCGTTATGCCCCCCACAAGACACTCTCCAGACTGTCTGCTGTGAAGACATTTCTGAAAGCTCTCACCATTTCAATATTTCTGTGGAGCAGGCAGCTGTGTGCAGATGCTGCACCTGCAACAATGGGATTCTGTGCTGGGCACACAATGTCCCTGTCTACTTGAGCCATATGGAGTATCTATTCATGGCATAACCAGCCTCCCCCAGGCTGCCTGAGTCACAGCATCTCTCCAAGTTACAACCTGGTCAGTCCAAAAGAGTCCCACAACATAAGAACATCAATATAGCCACACTCAGCCATCTCTATACGATCTCTCTCCCCAGATGACCAGTTTTGATTGCTCAGTGAAGGAGCACAAGGAACAAGGCATGTGGAACGTGCCCCTTCTCCCACTGTCCAGCATCAGTGCAAGTACATGGTTGCTGTTGGTCTGTTGTGTTGAATAACCTCCACTGGATCTGTTCATCCAAAATGGATCAAAAACTTATTTGAAACCAACTACACTTCTAGGTTCTACGATAACCTGTGGCAGTGTTCCAGAATTTAATTGTGCCCTCTGTCTGAAAAAAAAAAAATGCTTCCTTTGGTTTGTTTCAAACCTGCTGCTCATTCATTTCTGAGCTACAAACCTTCTTAACAGCCTTTGCAGCCTGCCCCTCCCTGGAGCTCCCTCTTTCAAGAATTTGGAAAGAAAGTTTCTTTGCTAATAAACCAGTACCTGCCCCATTGCCAAGGAAAAAGTGTGGTTGGGAGGAAAAATAGCTTGCTCAGCAAATCAGCTTGCTAATAGACAATGGAGCATCAGTGTTGCCAACCCAGTTTAAGGAAAAAAAAGGGCTGAGGGTATTAATCCTCTTATACTTGTGCATGATACAGAAGAAAGCCCACAACTGCTTGAGGTGCAGCTGCACTTGCACAGTCCACGCGCAGCAAAAAAAAACAAAGCAAAATGTGTGGAGCAGGGAATGCCATTTCTGTAGCATGGAGGTAGCTGGAACGATCGTGTAGGACTTGCCTTGGAGCAGTTGGCAGAGGCGTAGGATGCAAAATGCATTAGTTTCTAACAGATGCTTGATTCCAGGTGTTATGCCTCCTTTGAACTCTCCCTTTACACGAATGTTACTTGTTTGTTTGGAGGGCTGGGAGACGCTCTGGTTTCTGAGAGCATTAGGGTTTGAAATCCATTCATGGTGCAAGCACCAGCTAAGGGAAAGGCTTGAGAGAGGAGCAGATCCTGCTGCGCTCTTTGCTCTGCAGGCAGGGCACCTGGGCTCACTTTTGCAGTGTTACAGAGCATGTTAGAGCACAGCAAGCAGAGAGAAGCAGAGACTGAAGCCCCTGGCTGGGTTAGAAACCTCTTGCCCGCTCAGTCCCTCAGGAACCCCAACCACTTATCAGACAGGCGGATGTCCCTGAACTGTTCCCGATAAGGTGAGGTGCACTACATATTAGGAGATGATAAGGGTGCACAATACCAAGCCCGGTGATTTTTGCCTCCCTGAATTCCGAGACAGCCCAGCCTTCCTCAGGAGCCCGACACAGACTGTTTGCTTTCCGTCCCGAGGCTCCGATAACCTCCCTGGTCTTTGTAGCTGACAGCCTGGAGAACTGTGGCAGCTCCCTGTGAGTCCTGTGGCCGTTTGTGCAATGGGACAGAGGACACAACAAGCTCTGTGCCCTCCTGCCTGGATCCAGGGCACCCTGGGCAAAGCGACAGCTCATCGGCTGCAGCCCTACCTGCTCTGGTAAAGCCTGCCCAGCTCTGGCCACCACACAACCTGAGTTTCCACATCTCTTGGAGACTCTCAGATCTTCACAGCAGCAAACCCAAGAGAGTGCCAGCTTTTTTAAGGGTTTTGTCCAAAGCAATGTTGTGTGACAGCCGATCTTTGCCCCGCTGGAGCACTGCACTCCAAGTCTGGCTTTAATTCCTCTGGGAGGCTGATTAGCTGATAACTGCTGTTCGGAAGGGCCCTGTTTGCTCCAAGTGCCCAGGCTTCCTTCCCTGTATTTTCATCTCTTTTCTCAGCACCACACACGCACAAGCAAAACAATTCCTGCATGCCCTGAACTGGGATTTGATTTGCTCTGGGGTTTCACCTTACTTTGCCATCAGGCACCAGGTAGTGAACAAAGTTGCATCGATGCTAACACCCATATGCTGACATACGTGCTTCCGTGTGAAGAACAGTGGCTTTTGCTTTAGCTCCCCAGCTCTGCTGTTCATCCTGGAGGGGGATCAGGGCAGGCAAGGAGCTCTTGCCTGGCCACACAAGGGAGGCTGGGCTGGGAAATGCCAGTGCCACATCTACATATAGGGATACCCAAGGCACATCTGGGTTTGAGCTGAGAATGGAAGTAGTTTAATGGGGAACGTGGAGGCAGAGCTTGGGGCAGTAGCGCCTTGTCCAGTGAGTAAGGTTGTATACGGCCAACGACCGAGCCTAGAGCCGGACGCCATCGCTGCTCCTGCAGCAGCTCATCCATTTACTCCAGCACAATCATGTTTCTTGCAGGAATCCTGCCCTGTGCAGACACCTGGAGTGCTTCTCCATTCAGTCCCTCCTCGTCTGCCTCCCTCAGCAGTGCGACGCTCGCTTTTGCTACCCAGAGCCCTCCTGCTCGCACTGGCTGCAGTGCCATTAAGTTTCCCAGCTAAGACCAGATCCAAACACCATGCAAACACAGCTGAAGTTTCTCCTAGCCTCTTCCATAGCCCCCCATGCTAGGGCTGCCAGAAGGGAGGAAAAGATGAAAGGCATCTCAAAGCTGTATCTTTAGGATAAGGCTGTTTCCAGCAAAAGGTACTCACATGCAAAAGCAGTTTCATGACTAAATCTCTCCATCCTCCATGCCTTCCTCCATCCGTGCTGTACAGACTGCTCCCTGAGTCATTTCAACTTCCCACATGAGCGAGCAGCGTGCCTTACCTGTTGCAACAGGAGAGAGACCTCTCCTAAAGTTTACTGCCTCTCTGCTCTCACTGTTGAAAATCCTCTCCCACAGCAGCACCTCGCTGGCTGCTGGGGGTCCATGGTGTTTGCGGATCAGAGGAGAGGGCTCAGAGAAATTCCCGTGAGAAAGGATTTTGCTGGTTGAAACTCCGGCAGCACAGGTTGAGAGCAGCAAGGGAGAAAGTTGCAGGAGGTGGAACTCCTTTGCTGAAGAGCCAGCCCTTCCGTGACGGACTGGAGGAGGAGGAAAAGGAGAGGCATTGCCCGCTCCCTCGCTGGAGAAGCGAACTTGAGTGTGCGCGCGTGTGTATGTCAGAGCTGGGCAAGGACCCAAGCCTTAGAGCCAAATAATTGCAGAGCTTTTTACTGTTAGATTAACTAGTATTGCCATGAAATACAGGACCTCAACTGCAAGGGAACAGGGGGGGTGGAATATGTCAGGTAAATCCCTCCAACACACCTGAAAAAGCCAAATATTGTTTTTAAGTAGCTGCCAGGTGGGTGTTGCAAGGAGGGATGGGGAGAAGGGGGTGGGGGAAACCTGAATCTACCCTCAGAGCAGCTGCGTGCAGAGAGGCACTTTGAAGATTGTTGTTGTTTGTGTTGGGGGAGCCCCCAGAAACCCCAGCTGCCGCCAACAAGCCCCAGGGTGCTCAGGGCTGTACAGGCAGAGGATAAAAAGGTGGTCCCTGTCCTCAAAAGGCAGAGAAATGGGAGGGAGGCAGCAAGGAGAGACGGTAGCACAGGGAAACCAGACATTGTACCAGAACTTTGGGGTATTTTTCTTGGCAAAGAAAGAGCATCCCGACTCTGGGAGTGTTGTTCAGGGCTGGACTGAGGCAAAGAGACTCAGCCCCTTCTGTGAGGGTTCCTTGTTACGTTGGCTGGAGCATGGACAGTCTGTGTGTAGCTTCAGTCTTCTTGGTCCCAGTCCCCCTCCCCTCCTTTTCTTCCCCCAACCCTCAGTAAGTACTGATTTACCCCCTTTAGATTGCAATGGGATTTGACCTACAGGAGTTGGTCTTGAAGTGGGAAATCAATGCTCAGTGAGGGTTTTTTTTCCCCTCTGTGGTGCATTTTGCGGAGGAAATGACCAGAAAGCTTTCTGCACAGTTTTAGAAATGAAGAATGTGAAAACTGGACAATTTTAATCAATCTGAAAAGGTGCCTAAGAGCACCTTTTGAGGCTCTGTGCAGAGGACAATGATGGAAGTATGAACAGACCCACTTAGCATTCTGTTTGAGGAGGAGTGGTTGGTGCAGACTCATGCCTTACTAGTCAGCAGCAAGTGCCTCAAGACAGCAGGTTATGAAACCTCCAGCCACACATGCAGATTTGGTTGGAATTTGTCTCAAACTAGGCACTGTTGAACTAAATCACAGGACACAAATCCACAGGAAAATTTATGTGCTTTCATGATATGAATCCAAAAAGATGTGAAGAGGTTGACCTATGATTTATTGAAAAATTTGAAGTTGTTGGAGGTGAATGAGAGCAACCTGGAAAATTCACCAGAAAATGCAGTTTTGAGAGAATTAACATTGTTTAGCATTTTAGGCTAAATCTAGTGTACAGTTTGGACCAAGACAGAGAGGAAATTTGCGTGGCATGGTGAGACTGAGCAGTCTCCCTGGGGTCACCCTGGGACACTGCTGGGTTGGGGAACTGATCTATTAGGTCTTGTGCTATAAATGTTTATGTCGCGTGCTCCTCTAACAGCATCTTAATTTTACTTGGAAAACTACTTTGATTTCACACTTATCACAGCCTTTCCGAACTAGTTTGAACTGAATGAGAACAGGGTATAAATATAGTTGGATTTGTGTGTGCTTCTTGTCCATTTTTCCAGTTGGTTTATTCCGATAACTTGTAGAAAATCTTGTAGGATGATAAAAGTGATAGCAGAAGTCACAGCACTTTGAAAATGCCAATGAGCTCCTCTTGTTCAAGATGTCTCATGAGAGGAGGTCAGGTGATCAGTCAGAAATGACAATGGGAGGTGCATTTGGGAGGAATGAAAGGAAAAGTTCCTTCACGCAGCTGCATGTCTCACAGCCGTGGAAGGCAAGAAAATCAGGTATTGGTGGCTGGATTTCAGTGGGGCTGAGGCAGGGCTTAGAACAATACTTTTATTATATTTAGACATACAAAGGTACAAGTGAGCAAACCTCTGGCTTCAGGGCATCAGCTGATTGCTACAAGAACCAACATTTCCCTGTGTTTGGAGACTTTCACAGCTGGCCAGATGCCTTGTTCCCTTTGCCTGCATCTGGAGCAGTGGGTAACCTTGGAGACAATGGACTTGGTTTCATCTAGAGCAGCAGGTTGTGAGCTCTCAACTAGCAAGGCTGTTAATGCTATTCTTCAGCAAGGCAGGAGACTACCATGTCATCTGAAAGACAGCTCTCCTTTTTGCACAGTCTCACTGCTCTTCCAGGTGGTCAGGGGTTTGATTTGATTCCCTTTTCTTTGTTACACTTTGTTGATGAAATACTATTTGAGGGAGCTGGTTCCATGTATCAGGCAGACCCTGCAGAAAGGTTGGGCATAAGCTAAGGATGGTTATTACCTGGTCCCCTTACAAAATATGTACAAATACCTAGAGAGAGCAAAAGCTGCTGACAACTCCACCTCATTGCCAGCAGATTGACGACACCAGGTCTTCCTCTCCACATGGTTCCATTCTTGTTTGCTGCAGGGGTTGCAGTGGACTTAATTTCAGTTCTCAGAGAAGATTTTGCTCCCTGGCTATGTATCAGGGAAACATTATATCAGCCCAACAGGTATATACATAGTGGGACCCGATTGTCCCAAAGTGTTTCTACTTTTCCAAATTTCCCCATGGTTTAACAAGAGATATTGCCTTCCCTAATTAAATCATGGCATCAGAGTAAGCAGCATTCTAGATACAGAGAAGGGACCCCATATTCCTCAGGTTATAGCTGTCTAGGACATTAAGATGGACTCTTGCCTCCCATACAAAGGCAAACATGTTCTTAGAACCCATTTGGATCAGTTACTAATCCCAGTGATCCAGGACAGACAAACTTCTCCTGAGGTCAAGATGTTAATTCTCTGTCAGTGGTGGGTGAGTGCCTGGGACTGGTGAAAACTGTTTGGCTCTGCCTTCTCAACTCTTCTGCTCAACTCGAAGTCAGACTGGGTTGGGAAGAAAGGTGTTGGGTTTGTCCCAAGGAACAACTCCTGCTCCTGCAGAAAAGGTTGAGTTGCAGAATTACCTGTGATTGCAAGGTGAGAAGATTGGCCTGGCTGGGGAAACTGTGCCAGGAGGAAAGGAAGAAAGAAAGAAAGAAGACAGACCTGTGCATGATGCCTGGCTTTGCTCTGAGTGCTGCTTCACACTGCTCAGACAGTCAATCAAAGAAGCCAACAGAAGCTCCATAAGTCGATGTCAACATTTCATGCTGCAATGTCCCGTTGCTGGGGTCTCGCCTGTTGGATGCAATGGGCCCTTTTCCAGGGTGTGCAGAATGTCAGAGCTCCATCACTTGGCTGGCAAAGACGCTGCTTTCTCCCTAATCATGGGCAGAGATTCCGTTTCCTGGTTCCGCCCAAGATCTCCATTTGATAAAGCCAAGATGTTCTGCTGTGGGTTAGCTGCACGCAAGATGTTTTGTAGAGAAGAAGCATGTTCAGGCTAGGGAAGGAGAATCACCACAGGCCTCTTTGGACCGACAAGAAACACTTACAGGGGCCTCACTGCCAATGGCTATACCTACTCACTGCCCTGGGGACCAGATCTGCCTGCCTCCTGAACACGTGCCCGCAGGCCCATCTTCCAACTCATCCTCTTAAACATGTGCCCTTCCTGGACAACACTTTCAACTGGCCCCACCAAAGCATTGCCTCTGTGGATCTGCAGGTTAAGGCAGTGCTGTTGAGACGTGGCAGTGGGATGTTTCTCCAAACCCTCCTGCCCTCAGAAACAGATATGATGGTGCAACCCCCTGTTTCATCCCTGCTGAGAGCTTGTCACTCTCTAAGTGAGCTGGTTTAGCCAGAAACTGAAATGCTCCAGCTGTTGTGGTGAGGGTGGGCAGACAGCCTCGTGGTGGGCACTTCCTAAGCGGTTCCAGCTCGCATCGCTCTCTCATGGTGCCTGACCTGATTTATCAGCAACCTTCAAATCTACAGCAAATGTCCACTTGCTGGTGTGCTGGGATCCAATGTGCCCTGAGGCAGAAGGAGAGTTACATCCCTTAGGGACAAACACCTTTTTTTTGCCTTTGCAAAAAAGAGACCTGGTCTGTGGGTCTGGCCTTTGAGCCTCAGCATCGGCTGTGCTGCAGTGCTCAGTGGGTATGTTTGCACGGGAGCGTGCAGGGACTTGCAAGGGAAGGGGCGATTATCTCCCTGGAACAACAGCAGCATTTTCCCCAACAAGCGGGAGCGTGTGCGCTGGGGGAGGGGAGGATCCGGCCCTGCACAGGAATTGGCTCCTTGTGCTTGTGTATGCACTGCAACCTCTTTGACCAGCATTGATAATGAAGCTGCTCCTGTGAGTCAGGATCGTTCCTGTGGAGCTGCAAACCACAGAGCAGCTCCCAGCCAGGCAGAACATGCAGATGAGTGAGGTGGGTGCTGTCTGCGGAGAGGGACAGGCGGGTTGCATGTCTCTCACCTTCATGAAGCTTCCCAAGGGCCACAGGGTGGATCCATTTGTCCCTTTGCAGTGGACTCTCTGAGGGGGAACGAAAGGCCCTGAACCATGTCTGTGTGCCAACTTGATTTTCACTCTGAGATTCCCCCTTTTTACCCAATAAAAGTGATTTCCTTAGAGCATCTCCAGGTTATCTTGGCCTGAGGTTGATGAGGAGTCTGTTGATTGGGTGAGTTTGACTTGAGCCACCCATCATACTCAATTCTGGGGATAGAGGCTGGTGCAATACAAGCCACTCCTTCTGGTCTCCCCAGCATCCAGTGCAGCCTCCACTAAGACATCTTTTGCTTTTGAGGTTGCATGCTGGGTAATTCCTTCCCTTTCTCACACAGGAGAGCATCACCACAGAGTTCATGCTGGAATCAGGCCACTCACTCTCTATGGTGTTGCACAAGGCTTATTGTGTGGGACAGATGAAACACAATGGATTGCTAAGAGTGAAGGATGTAACATTTCTGGCAGTCTTGAACTGGAATCTAAGTCTCTTTGGACCCTTTTTAGGTTCATAACCACTACTGTGCCATGTTGTCCTTGTTGGCTTCCCCACTGAGGATTACACACACTGATTCGTACAGGGCACTGCTGACAGATCCCTTGCCCCTTTAAAAGAGATGAAGTCATCTGCCTCTGAAGCCATTTGGCACCAGGACAGAGTTAGATGCTCAGTGCAACAGAAGGCTGGGATGCCAGCCCACAGAGGGGATGTCATCGCTCTACAGACAGATGGGACCCTGATGGGATGGGCTGAAATGCTGTGCAAGACCCCAGGAGAAGGTTTGGTGTTGCAGAGAAGGCAATGAAGATCTACTGGCAGAGAGTCTTGGGGTGTGCTACGGCCCCACTTCCATCATCCATATCAAGTGGAACCCTACAGGGAGGCAGGAGCTGTGCACTGTCCTCCTCAGAGGGCACAGGCTGGACCATGGCTCTCGTCATGGGATGAGCTAGTGAGTGAACGTGTCTACTCCTCCCCCTCCATCCGTCTGCGCAGAGCAGGCATTAGCTCATCCCAAGCCAATCGGTGTCCGCCGTGTGCCGGATGGCTGATCTCATCGTTGGCTGGAGCACTGGTGACTGAACCTGGAGCGCAGGTGACCGCAGTCTCCACCGTGGGGAGAGGAGCCACTGTGTCCCTGCGAAGCGTGGGGAAGTGACCTCAAGCAAAACTGCCCACCAGACTGAACGGGTGATTTCATCAGAGCGTGCTGGGGGACAAGATGAAGCTCTTGCTGGTGTGCCCAGGGAGCAGCCTCTCACTTTCAGGTCTCTCAGAGGGTTTCTCTCTCAGTTTCTGAGGTGGTATCACTGGTCTTACCTCCTCAGAGTGCCTACACAGGCAGTGTCGCTTGTATCACAGACTTCCTAACCCTCCTACCTTAATTAGTTAAGGAGTTGGTGCTCTTCAAAGGACTTCACTGGGTCGTGCCGTTGTTCCCTGGAATGTCCCAGGCCACCATAAGTGTTTCTGTAGTTACTGCACTGGAGCTCCATCTTCCCACCAAGCACTGCAAGATATGGTGGCTTCCAGCCAAGGCAAGGCCCCAGCAAGTCCCTCCTTGTGGCCCTGTTGCTCAGGAAGGAGCTGGGGCTGTGGTGGATGGATTAATGCAGACACACCTTTCCATTGTCGTGGCTGAGAAACCAAGCTTCAGCTTGGGTTTTGTGCAGAAGAATGGAGTTGCTGGGAGTGGCAGTGAAGAAGGGTAGAGAGGAGACCATGGGAAATGGTTGGGTCTTTACTAGGGGTGAGGAACGAGGACAGCAACGTTATTTGTCTGAAGGGAAGAGTAGGGATGAGAGGTTACATTACAACCCTTCAGCTGTCTGTCCAGGGGGAATTAAGGTACCTCTCTCTCCTCACTGGCCCCACAGAACTAGCTTAGACTGGAGCTTTATCTTTTAGTTCAGTGCACTGGATTGCTTGTTGGGGATTGCACAGGCACTGGGAGATCAGGCAGGGGCAGAGCAGAGGGCTGCTTGCTCTCTTACTTCACTCAGAATTCTTCTTTTTGCCTGCCTCAAGCAGAAACCCTTTCAAACTGGAGGTTAATTTTCAAGTAGGGAAGTAACCTCTGTTTGATCTGGTCTGGCCCAAAAAATCCTGGATCACAAATTCTTTTCCCTAGAAAAGACCACTCCTCTCCTGCTTTGCCTTGCTTTGGGGAAAAAAAATGCGTTCTACTCCAGCTTAAATCCTTTGTACCCTCTTCTCCCTTGCATTGCAGTTTATAAATGCTTCTCTGTTAACCAGTTGTCTCAAGCCCATATTTTCCTGCTCCCCTTTCAGATCCTCACTGTCTACTTCTCCTTCAGCTTGGTGCTGAGACCTGACACCCAGTCATGCCTGGCGGAGAAGCCAGTCTGGAACTTCCTTGCTCCAAGGGCATTATAAAGAGGTGCCATTGTGCAATGGAGCCTTGTACCAGGAATACAATCCCTGTGATGATTATCTTGATACCATCCTCACTGAACCAGGGGAGCCTGAGCCAACATAAGAATTTAGAGCTAAACAGTTCTTGTTTACTGGAAGCCAGAGCACAGTGTCTGGGCTTGTACCAGTGTGGCAGGAGATGTTGCTGTTGTCTCAGACTGCAAAATATTGATGGATGGCGTGTCCCTGAGATTTCCCAGGGATGCTATGGAAGCAATTTCCCTAATTTCTCAAGCATCTTGCACAGCAGCCCAAGGGGAGAAGTGCATGTTTTGGCTGAATTGGGCAATCAAGCAAGGGTCATCAGCTTTACAGAGTGTTATGTTTGGCTATGACCACCACAGGCTTTGCAACTTATGCAGCACTCTGCATTGACACGGACAAAGTTGGGTCTCAGGCACTTTGTCAAGGGTGGTGGCCACCAATGGACACAGAACCAACATCCCAAATCTCTGTGCATTTGTACTTCTGCTGAATAAATCCACTATCCAAACTCCCACCAGTTTCTCACAGGATATCAAAGGAGAGGAGACAAATTTCTCTCCCAACAGTGAAGTTACTTTCCTGGAGATATTATTGCCTTCCTTATGGGTTTACAAAACTGTGGTCCTACAGGCAAAAAGCTGGATGGTTTCTCTGCCGGTGAGGGTAAATAGCCTCATCTCCAAGGCTTGTCCTTCTCTGGGATAAGACAACAAAAAACTGAGAGAGAAAATCTAAATGGCTGACTGCTACACAGATGTGAGGGAGGGATTGCCCACATCTGGCAGGGAGTGTTTCACAATGGAAACAGCTTTCCTCAGCCCTCGGCACACAGCTGGGGGCGGTTGTTGCACCCACAAACAGGATGGTCCAGTTCCCATGGAGGCAGAAGGTGTGTTTGGCCAGTTCGATGAGTCAGAGAAAATTTACCAAGGCCCTTTTGTGTCAGGAAATGCATTTTGATGAAAACAGGAAGAAGTTAAAAAAAAAGAAAAAGAGTGAAAGAGTGCAAAGTGAGAGAAATGCAGATTGCAGAGGCATTTCCCCAACCTGAACAGCAAATCTTAGTGCTGAGTGATACCACCTAGCCCAGCTGGAACAGTCCATTTAGGATTCATCATTGACCCATGGCCTGTTTTCAAGCAAGCCACATTTGCTAACTATCCATGGAGCTGCAGGTAAGACTTTGCCCATCTTTGAAACACTTTGCCCAAGCACTTGGAGAAATGTCCAAGAGGTTTCCCCCGGTCTCATGCTGCTGGTTTTCATCAGTTCCAGGCTTCTTCCCATCATTGCTGTGGTAAGGGGATAAGAACAACTGTAGGGTTGACAGTCTTCTTGGCAAAACTCTTGTGATGAGATCAGGAGGAGCAGGGCACCTCTAGGTGTTGACATGGGCCCACAGTATCTCCCAGATGTCTGTCATCTCCCAGTGCCTGCATCCTGCAACGGTGGCAGGGGATGTGTAAACCTCCTTTTCATTGCTGGAGAAACTAAGGCACAGAGATGTTCAGCTATACTTACAAATATTTTAAACCAAACAGGGATCAGGTGGGTGAGAGGGAGCAGTGGAATGGAGAAAGGGTCTGAGGACTGGGAATTTTGATGGGGCCATAAGATAGAGTCGACCAAAGGGCTGCCTTGGGAAGGTGAGCCAGTCCAATGTGCTGTGCAGAACCAAACCCTCTTGTCAGGGTTGGTGAAGGTGCTTACCTTGTCACCCTGTCCAGCAGATTCTTCCCCAGTGAGCTGGACGTGACAAGTCAACTCGGACACTTGAGATGGAGGCTGGTTACATCATGAGATAGCAAATACAACATCTCTTCAGCATTTCTTCTAATCACAGCTTTCCTGGTTTGCCTTGAATCTGTGAAAGATGTGTGCAGTGAGGTCACGTATGGGAATTGGAGGAACACAATATACACCTCTTCTTTACCTGTAACACCAGGCAACATGGCCCTGAGAGGGTTGCAGATCAGCCCCATCTTGCCAGAGCTTTGCTCATGATGCAGACTCTTCCCTGAGGATGTAGTGCCCTCTGAATTCCCTCAGAAAGGAGATTTCTCCATTTTCTGCTATATCAGGGCTCTCCACCATTGAAGTTGAGTTGGGGCTTTTAGTATGAAGCAGCCTTGAGTCTCCACCCTTCCATCCTCCCCCTGTCTCGTGCAGTTTGGGCATAGCGTGAGCAAGAGGAAGGGTCGACCTTCATTAGAATAATTATGAAAGCAGTCTGCCAGAAAGATAAACAGAAAAAAGGGCTGGGTGAGAGGTGTGGAGAATCCCTAAAGCTGAGAGGTTTTGCATTAATTATCATACTAAGTGTTTGAACAGCAAAAATACCCATCTCCATTTTCATGCATTTCACTTTAAAAAAAATAAGAATCCTGCTTAATTGCTCCACTTAATTCATGAAAGGATTATAGAAATGACTAAAGGAAAAAAAAGTGAAATATGATGGGTGGTTCTGGCATCTTGCTCCAAATAATCCGTGAACGTTTTGGAGGTAGTATGGAGTGTAAACCTGACTCCTCCACCCAGTGCTCCTGCTCCATTTCCAGCAGAAGGGGAGGAACCCTGGCGTCCAGGGACTTGAGCAATATTGAACACTGGCAAGGGATGAGTATCAGGAGTGCAGTCCCACTCTTCTTTACTCAGCAGATGCAAATCCTTCCCAACAACCTGATGGGCACTGAGTCCTTCGCAGGAGGCTTTACTGAGACCTCAAGCCACTCTCCACCCTCTTTGCCTGGCTGTGTGTTTGATAGATGCTCCTGATCCATTGACAATACCCAGTACCATAACCCATTAACTAGAGTTTGATTTTTTTTAAAAAAAAAGAGCTGAAATGCTGTAGCAGGAGGCAATGTTGTTTTTTGCCAATTGTCCTCTGTATTCATCTGCATGGAGCTTTAAAAGTAAACCTGGGAGGCTGGTTTATCTCCAGGCCCATTTTTGAGTTCCCAAAGTTTAGATGTCAGGTTGATGTATGCTGTGCTGATGTGGGTCTGCCTGCATCACCTCTGGGCAGAGACTGTGCTGGCAGAGAAAGGGTTAGGGGAGATGGTGCTGGTGGCTGATGCAGGTGGGGAGTTTGCTGCCTGATAAAGAGGAGGGGTGTGGCTGGCAGGAGGTTAAGGTTAAAGGCAGGAGAGGAAAACGTCCTTGGCTTCTCTGAGAGTGCTTTGATGTGACCAAAGCCAGTCTGGAGTGGCGTTTGTGAAGCAGGAGGATAAGGGTGAGTCCACCTCAGTGGGATGAGCTGTCTAGGGAAGTGCTGCTTTGAGCAAGGGGTGCAGGGTGTCTTGTAGGACAAATAGGAATGGAGCTCTGCAGCTGGAGTGTGTACATGAAACTAGCCTTAAACCAGGCCTTTGCCTTGGGGAAGGATGGTGGCTAAATGTTCCGGAGAGACTGTGTTTTGGATGAGGCATTTGGGATGCTCTTGTATGGCCCCTGAAATCATCTCACACCCCACTGAGTAATTTATTTGCTGGAAAGAGCAAAGGAGGCTGCCTTCTGTCCTGCTCCTTGTGGCTCGGCAAAGGGCTTGGTTGTGGGAGTGAGCTTGTGCACGAGGAGGCCAGGACAGCGTAGCAGTCCTCGAGGAGGTCTTCCCATGTTGCCTGGAGCGCACTGCCCAGATCAAACTCCTGCAGAGCATGAAGTCATCATTTCAACACGACCTCTTCCCAGCTACCAAGATGGGCTGGGGAGAGGGAGTGAGGTATTGCAACCTGTTCCCTCCAGCAATGACATAGCTCCTGAGCAACAGCAGGGGCTATTCAGAAGCCAGGGTCTGACCTGGAAAGGGAGCAGAGCTCCTCACCACTCTCAGGTACCCTTAAATCAATGTGTAACACCTGAAGCATGCAGGCAGGGCCCAGCCCTTCTGCAGAACATCCCTGATTTCAGCTGACTGGCCCAGCTTTCCCTCCCTTCTTCCCTTGATTGTCCCTCTCTAATCTTATTGCTGACTGTGGGTGGTAAAATGCACCTTACAAAAATGCCAGGTTGGAGCTACAGACTTGTGCATGAGTGCAGGGGAAACAGCAAATCATTCTTGAAACAATGTCCCTTTTCAGAGTCTTGGCTCCTGGCAGGAATAATCAGTCCTCCCTGTGAGGCTCAGCCTGGCAGCAGCTCTGCCTAATCCTGCCCAAGTCAGGGCAAACCTGTGGATTGTTCAGCTGTGGGGTGACATGAGATGCTTCTGTAGCCTCCTGGGGAGTTCCTGTGGTTTGTTGTGGCTCTGGTAGGAGGCTGGAAGGAAAAGGCAGATGATGTGTTTGCTTGAGCAGGCACATCTGTCCAGGCAGGAGAGCTTGGGAGGGGTGGGTCCTGCTCTGCTCTGAGGGCAGCCCTCGTGGGCCATGCTGAGGGTTTATCCAGGGTGGGGACACAGGGTGCTACCCTGGGCAGCAGCTGACTGCAAGCAGCCTCGTGCCCTAGACACAGCTACTGTCTGCAGAATGGCTGCCCGCACCCACGAGTGAAAAATCAGGGCTGTTCGAAGGGTCTCAGGGCCTGAGTAACCCGTTTCCTCTGAGTGGAGGAAAAGACAGTGTGTTTGTGATTCCTGGAGCTGTTTGTAATAGTGCTGCTCAGATTACAGGTGTGTGCATGCACAGAGATTTAATTTCAGGAGTTGTCAGCAATGCATGTTGACTGGGGACTTCTTTTTGCAAATGAATCTCACACTGTTTTAGATGTAATATTCATTGTTTGAAATGCTCTCCTGGAGTTTTTTCCCCTACCAGCTTTTATCTGTCTTTACCATCATAAATATAGTCTCATTTTCTCTTTCAAATGGGCCCTGGAATGAATGCTCTGGGCTGCCTTGTACCCCAGTCTGGGGAATTCAGATTTTATTTGCCGCGTGCCAGTGAATTTTATTTTCCAGTAACAACTTGTGCTGTAGTTGTGAACTTCCTATTAGAACAGAGATTTGTGTCCCTGCTTCCTTAGTGCATGCTAGCTTTGGAAATGGAGGTTGGAAGGGTTTTTGTGGGCATTCTAAAAATCCCACGGATATTCCAGAAGCTTTAGAGAAACTGCCTCAGGAGGAGCAGGACTTGGACACCTTTTGTTGCACAATATCTGGAGGAGGAGATGCCAGAAGGACCATCGCAGGTGGACCAGGGAGGTCCCCTCTTACAGCCTCCACCCTCTACTTTCCCTTCCCAGCTCCTGATTTCCACTTCCTTTGTCTCCTCTTGGCAAGCTCTGATAGCCTGGCCCTGGGCCATCTCCTCCTAATTGGGGATGGAAGCCAAGATCCCATCTATGGGGCAGGTGGGGAGGGCAGCGCTGCCCTGGTGCCTGCCCTGTGCGCTGCCTGCCCGACCTGTGCCTGCCAGTGTCGTCTGACAGCTGCAATTAAGAGTGGAAGAGAGGAGAGTTTGCTGAGCCTGCTCCTGCCAGACCCCAGGGTGAAGAAAGTTGTTTTTTAAAGGCAGTGAGATAGGGCTGGGGAGGGGATCAAAGGCCTCCTGCCTGCCTACAGAAGCAGTTGGCAATGCAAAGCTGGGCTCTCTGAGGTGATGCTCAGCCCTGCAAGCCAGGCACACCTCGCCCTCCCAGTCCTGCTCGTGGCTCCCCCTGACTGCAGCACTGGCTCCAAACCTGCTGCTCCCCAAGGTGGGCAATGAGCTATGCTGAGCACAGACCTCCCTTTGCCACCAACCCCTTCCCCTGCATCAGGGCCCACAGAGATGTGGCTGTGGCCCATGGCATCAAGGGGCTCTTTGGCCCCTCCTGGGGGGACACGTGGCACCCCAGAGTGATGCTTCCAGGGGCAGAGCTGCAGAAATTACATTACCATTAAAATGCAGCTTGCACTGCCTGGCAAGTGTGAAGAAGCCTCTGTTCCCACGGACTCATTTACCTGCTTGGAAGTGGAAAGTGCTCAGTACCTGGCGGGCTGTGCTGAGCTAATTAATTTATTTAATAAAGATCCTTAGCTGCTCTCCATGCCTAGCTGCTTTGCATCCCAAAGGGTGATGAATTTTTAGAAATTCCCAGTGGAGAGATGTGCCTGGTTTATTTATACAGATAGATATTATTGTTTTTCCTTGTTCTCCATTGTGTACAGCATCTTGCAAAACAGGGCTCTGGCTCCCTGCCCCTCCTCTGACATGCTGCTGTCATACTTGCGAGCACTCCCACCTGTCTGGGGACACTCCTGCTCAACAGCTTTGTGAACGCTGTGGGCTCTGCCCCTTGGGAGAATAAGTCCTAGGGCCCCATGAACCAGAGGAGCTGCAGCTTGAGCTAATGATACAGCCTAATTAAGCTGAACTCTTCCGAGGGCTGCGGTCGCTAGAGGGAGACAGGGGAGCCCCTGCTGCTAGCCTGGGTGTGAATGATTCATGGGCACTATTTCCCTTCCTCTGCAGTTCCTGGGAAGAAATCCAGCTGGCTCGAAGGAGGACACCCTGCCAGCTTTCCATCATGACTGTTGTCATCTCAGCATTGATGCTCCCAGTTGACACTTTTGCCTCAACTGAAGCTGGATGGAAGTAGGACCAGGCTGTGCCCTAGACTAGGGACCTGCATTTCCTAGCAGGGATTAGGAAAGCCTTGTTACCTTACCGGGAAGCTCTGCCCATCTTCCCTGCTGCCCCTGGCAAAGCTGTTGGGACAGTTGACTAGGGAGCGTGGGTCTTGTTGTAACACAAAATGGAAATGCTGATCAAAGCGGCCTTGCCTTCAGGGACGAGTAAGAAAACATGGGTGTGGGAAAAAGTCTGTTACCCTGTAGGGCAGGTGCAGGGCATGCAACTGGAATTACCCAAAGCAGTGCCAGCAGAGGCATCCAGGCACTGGAGACATTGGCTCACTGCTGGGGCACAGGTGAAGGTCTTGCCCTTGCCGCCTCAGGGACCATGTAGGGGAAGAGAGGAAGAACGTGCCATGGGTTCATTTTCCCATAGCCTGGCCAGTACTGCTCTCTGGCATGAGTGCATCTCTGCCAGAGCCTGGCACCATGGCAAAGTTCAACCAGATGCACTCTGGCATCATCCATCCCAAACTGTCGGTGACCATTCTGTTCATGTAGGGACGTTTGTGGGTAGATCCCAACCCAAAAGAGCACAAAAAGCTCCCAGCTCTGGGGCTGGAGGGGAAACTTTTCCATTTGAGCTCAGTGAGCACTGGGATGCAGCAGCCTAGTCAGTGTAACAAGGTGCCTGTCACTCCCAGGGCGGGCTTGCTCGCCCGATGCCGTTCCCCACGCTTTCTCACCACTCTGCACAAGTTTGCTCTCCTCGTCGCCCTGAGACAGGCCTGGGTGTTTCCATGACTTGCAGTCCTAGCGGGTTGCTCTCCTCCTCGCGTTCCTGATTCCTACCACAAATGGCATTTTTCTCTGCTGGTGAGTCACACGTTGTTCTGTTGCAATACTCACCTTACTGCGACCTCTGTGCCATGTCCCTGCATGCAGGAGCTCATTCGGGGTGCAGTGATTCAGCTTGGATCAGGACTTGTGCCTCTTCTCTGTGCACAGCTGTGTGTATCCAAGAAAGCATTTCTGCCTGGTAGGGAGTGAATCACCCAGGAGTGGCTTACCCAGCCCTGCCCACTGCCAGCAGGAAGGAGAATGGGAGGAGAGGAGAAAGGGAATGAGGATGGGAATTCACTGACAGTGAAACCTTCCCCCTGCAGTTGGGACCAGAGCAACACTGCAATGCAATGCTGGAGGTTTGGGTTGCAGGGAAAGAAGAGTCAGGTGGAGATGTAGCATTTGGTTGGTCTTGTATAGGCTTGCAGGCCATCTCTGCATCTGTCCTCCTGGAGCAGAGAGAAGTTGGTGCCTCCCTGCTCTGACTGTATGGGCTGCAGTTTGTCTCCAGCCTGGTAGCTTGGGCTCTGCTGATGCTTCAGGCAAGCTGGGACATGGCCACTGCAGAGAGGATGTCCGCTTTGTCATGCCTTGATCTAATGCTGGGCTGATCTCTCTGCCATTTCCCACAGTTGCTCTCTGGAACTAGAGGCTGGGGATTTTCCAAGGCAGGAAGCTGCTACAGGTCCATCCTGTCTGCTCAGCTGTCATCTTCAACAGGCAGTGGGTGGCATTTTGAGTGGAGGGATGGAGCTTTTATTGTGTTCTTTCTGCCGTGTTATTATTTCACTTACCGTGAACAGCGTTTGGTGCACAGTGGTTCAAAGCACTAAAGGGCACCTAGTTTAAGAACTATGAGAATAAATATGTTGTGGCAATGACATCAGTTTTAAAAGAAAGCTACTTGGTGAGTGGCTCTTTGACCTGTCTGCTTTAGTGTACTTTATAACATGGAGAGCATTACTTGCTTGGAGCATTTTTTTGCGCTGGCTCCTGGCAGAAGCGAGCTGAGGATAAGGCTGCTTTGGGCTCCCTAAAAAGCTGCTTTGATGGATGAGTCCAGTGATCATTTGTTTAGATGGGATCTATAAAAATATGTCCCTATTGGGTCAGAGCAGCCTTACAGCCAGCAACCAACCAACCTCCTGCCCCAGGAGCATCTGGAGAAAGGGCAAGACCGATGAATGGACACAGGAGGCTGGGACTGCAGTCATCCTGCCTGTGAGTTGCCCTATGTACAGCTGTGCTCAGAGGTGACTTCCAGGTCCCATGCTTGGCTGCGAGTCTGATTGTGTTTTCCAGTGGGAATATCAGTCGGGATTGCTGGACTTTGTTGCTGGCTCCATTCAGTCTGTCCAAGGAGTGATCTGGATGACAGCAAAGCTGTGTCTGATCTAGAAAGAGGTCCCTAAAGGACAGTGTTGATGTGCTTGCCTGTCTGTCTCCATCCTGTGTCCCATCAGACTATTTCTTTGTGCTGTTTCTGCTGGCATGTGCATGCGTGTGAACGCAGCTGGTGCTGAGGTGTCGTAGGATGAGGGCTCTGAGGCTCTGTGGTGATGCACTCCATCAATAACCGCAAGAGATGAATCTCAAATAGATATTTCTGGGGCAAGGGACCCACAGCTCTTGTATTTCTGGCACAGTGTCCCAATGAAACACAGCCCTTGAAAGTTAAATGATAAATCTGACACTAATAGGTGTGGGTAGGGAATTGCTTGCAAGCTGCTGACTATAAACATGACCATTAATATTATTCAGAGAGGATATTGTTACTGATTTATTAGACCTGTGTAGGACAGGCCAATAGAAAACACATGGAATAAATCAAGCGAAACCCTGAAATGCCTTTGAGCTGGTTCAACCCCTGCTACTGCAGCGAGAGTGATGGGAGCACAGCAGCCTGCAGGTGAACTTCCTATGGGCACGCCACTGTTAGCAGTCTGCTAACAGGACCTGAAGTTAAGAGTGGATGTGAGCAAGAGGCTAAGAGGTGAGTTGGGAGGAGCTTGGTCCTTTCCAGGACCTGAAACGGCTGGGCTATGGCAGCGTGCAGCATCGTGCCCCACGCTGTTGAGGGAGGCTGGGGGGTGGCAGGCGGGCATGTTGCTACAGTTCTGCCATTACCACATCCAAAATTATCATTCTTATAAACAAGGCGAGCAAACAAACCTCAGGACAAACTGGGACTCGTCTGGGGGAAGCGGGAAAAGGCAGGAGCCACTGGGTGAGGGGGTGTAGGGCTGTTGCTGGCATTACAGTTTAACCTGTCTCTCCTGACCATGCTCTGAGGCTGCTGGATGCTCTTGCAATGATTGCACGATGTGTCTGGAGTTCCCATGTTGCAGTTTGGGAAGGGTAGATGTGGATATGAAGGATCTGGGGGTCCCTGGGTAGCAGCTCCTCTGTGCTGATATAGGAACTTCTCCTTAGCCTTGGGCAACTATCCAGCAGCAATTATCTCCTGGTGCCACCCAGAGTGGGGTTTTCTTTCCCTGACATCTGACTTGCCTGAAGAAAGTGCTGCTGTAAAGCCTGCATCACCCTGCCCCCTGCATTAGTACGGGGTTTTGTGCCTGGCTCACTTACACTCGTACACCAGCAGACAGGCTCTGCAGAGGGCACTGAAGCAGCAAAGGGATCACCTGCCTGGGCTTCAGAGCACCCTAGGCTGATGCCTAAAGCCTAGGCTGGTAAGTTGGCATAAGTTGTCTCCTCGTCCAGCAGGCTTTAGTGGGTCTTTTCTGTTTGTACTTTATACAACTTGGCTTCATGGGGCCCAGTGCTGCACTGAAAAATGAACCTTGTGAGCCATCACTGCCTAAGTTGGGCTGAGGGTGGAGATTTGCTACTGAGGTTTAGGATAGGTCATCAGTTATTAGATGGCTTTTAACAGGGAATTAACCTAAGGGCTTATACACCAGAACTCTGGAGTGGATGTCTGTGCTCCAGGTAGCTGAGTGGACCACTGGGATCATTCTGCCTGCTGAGGGCTTTCCCTGCTACCTGCAGGTCACCTCCTTTCAGTTGCATTTTCTTGCTATTAAGTCTCTTTTAATGGGAAATAAGTAAGTATGGGGACATACTGACATGGAAAGGAGGACAAAATCTGGGGTTTTCCCTCACAATAAATTAGGCACCTTGCTAGGGTCACGTTCATCCTCGGAGCACGAGGTTATCTATCCCCACCAGTGTCTCAACTAGTCTTGTCTTTGGTAAGGAGGTAAATACCTGTCCAATAAAGATGGCATCTGTGCTGCAGGCAAACAGCTTGAATATCCCAGGTATTAAATAAGAGGGTTAAAGTCATTGGAATGAGGAATTCTAAGCACCAGGAGAACAGAAATTGAGAAATAACCAGTTCTTTGACTGACAATAGGAATCCCAGCTTTCTGGTTAGCTTCAGCACAAGATTTGCAGAGGCACAGGCAGGCAGAGGGATGGCTAAGGCCAATACTGGCATGGTTTGGGTTATGTGTACATCAGATGATTGTCGGTAGCCTAAATGTGGCTGTTGGGCAATAGTTTGCTGTTATACAAATCACACAAGTATTGCACAACCAGGGAGGGGTAATTCTTCAGGTGTCCCGGGGCCTTGTCTGGGGCTCTGCTCAGCTGAGACTCCTGCTTGGGCGATTCTGTGGGGGAGCAACCCAGAGCACATGGTGCTTCTTAATGACATGTCTTGTTCTGGGCACAAGGGACAGATCCTGCACCTTATCTCTTTTGCATTATTGTTGCTAAGTGACACGTTGCTGGTGGTCATGCCTCTCCTCTTGTCCCTTCATTTAATGTTGGTCGGAGCTGGGCACATGAGCTGTGACTGTTGCACAGAGACACAATCAGCAGACATAGGACTGCTCTCAGATAAGCTTGGGGACAAGTTTTTCATCCGGTTTCAAGTCTGGAGAACTTCACACTTGCAGCCCCAGGGCGCAAGGAGCCCAGACTGACTGCAGCTGGGAACCCAGCCCATTGTGTCGATGCACTTTGGCTCTGTTGCTCACTGCTGTCTGGCAGTGTGAGGTGTTCAGATGTGGTTCAGCATTGGCTGATCCTTAAACAGGCAGAGATTGCTATTATTGTCCTCTTAATACTCCCTAAGCTGTTGATAGGGGAAATTCTGCTTTAAACACTACCTTGTGCTCCCTGCCAGTCCTCAGCACATCTCATTGTAGTACCAGTTTCAGCAATGTGCAGGATTCCCAAATGAATAGAAAATGATGGGGCATAGCTTTGTTAGGCACTTGGAAAGGATTCCACTCTGCAAAAGCAAAACACTGTGTTAATGGGAGAAATTAGAAAGGGATTAGGAGTGAATGCACCTCGGCAGGTGGAAAAGCAGCAGAGTGGTACATGAAAGTGCAGTAGAGTTGGATTCTGTGTGGGCACCTGTGCAAGCTCCCTGAGCCACGGAACAGCAAGCCCAGGGGTACCCAGAGCTGGAAGAGGGAGAGATGAGCACCCTGGCTATGTAAAATTCCCCCTTTGCCCTTGGGAGCCTGTCTCAGGGCAGATCAGCCTTTGCAGGTCCTGGAGCTGAGGAAAGCTGGCAATGTGAGGCATCACTGACTGACTGAACCCTCAGGTGAAGGAAAGAGCCATCAGCCCACCACTCATTTTGACTGAACCTCTGAGGGGCTTATTTCAGGGTTGTTTTAAACCACTAAGTCGAAGGGACTTAAGGTGGGCGGAAGCTACCTGCTGGGCCATGCTCCCCTCCAGGTGTGTAGATGTGGTTTCAGAAGTAAACCAGGTGTCTGGTGATTGTGCTGGGCATGCACTGCAGATCTAGTTGTGAATCCTGGGAAGCAGGACATTCATAAGCATAAGCACCTTGGGGCAAGGCTGATGTAAGGAACAGGCCCTAATTCCCAAAAACGCGCGCACTGAGCCAGAGGTTGCAGCGCTACCGGAGAGCAGGGCAGGCCAGGAGGCTTTCTGCAGCAGCTGGCACACCTGCCAGCCAGGCTCAGCTCTGAAGCCCTGCCCAGATGTGGCCCAGCATATCCAGCATAGTGTGTGTGCGTGGTCATGAGCCGTGCAGCACATAGGGGGCACATTTGCTTCTCAGCTGCAGGATTTGAAACTCTCTTCCTGTTTGTTTTCTAGCAGAACAGGAGAATATGTGGATCCGCTCTGATATCTCTGATTTATCTCCTTCCTCTAAATACCTGACATCATTAAGGACAGGGAAAAGACAGACTCTTATCTTACTGCCAGCAACACTGAAAGCGCCTTCTATATTACCTTGTGGTTTATAATTTCCAAAGTGTTTCTCTCCAAAACTACCAGAGGCCAGAATGGCTGTAGGGAATATGGAAACAACAACAACAGCATGCACACAGCTTGCTCTTGCTTATACAGGAATGGACCAGCATTTACAAGACAATTAGAGCATGGGTTTTCAGCAGGCACGTGAGCAGCAGATGGACAAATACCCTGTAAATTCTTAGTATGCATGTGCCTGGCAAAAGTCTTTCTGCTGTGGATTTATGACTGCTAAACAGTGTACGTGTGCAATGAGTGGTTTTAGGTACATAGAATAAATACATGAGCACACACATATGCCAAACATCTTCATAAGATGCTAAAGCAGAAGTTTATCAGAATGGATTTATGTGGAAATACATCTTGAGTTGTTAAACAGCAGTTTGGGTTCCTCTCCGTGTTTGTGCACAGATGCTTTTCATGGCATGGTATGAACATGACTAAGGGGGAGTACTCATGCTAATTGAGATGGGAAAAGATATGGAAGCACATAAAAGGGAGCTCACACATTCTTGTAAAGCCTTCAAAGATGAATTCATGCACTGATATACAAATATGTGGGGTGGGGGGAAAGACGTACCCAAATATATCAACAGGGAATCATACCCACGGAGAGATTAGCAGTCCCCCTCTCTTTTTGGATGTATGTTTAATACCTTTGTGATGATAATTAAAGCCCTGTTTGGGTGTTAGGTCTTGCGATTTACTGCGGTCTTATAAATCTTTCAGCAATTTGAAATCTGTGGTGAACAAAGGAATTGTTAAAGGTTTGGAACAGAAACAAAGGAAAAGAACTGCAGCGCATTCTTCAGAGGGTACCTTGGGTTCTCTGGAAAGAGTGGCTGATAGGCAGGGAGAGTAGGAGGTCCCACAGGGCTTTCAAGCCCAGGAGACAAAAAGTCATTGCCTGTGGACCCCAATTCCTCCCACCAAAGGGAGGCACTTATTGCAAGTACCTCACCTCATCCCTCCAGGTGGCTCTTACAGTCATGGAAGAGTATCTTGGGCAAGCTGATCTCTCTCCACAAGGCAGACTTTTTCCAGTGGCTCCATGCCTTCCTGTAGAGCTTGAAGATGGAAGGGATGAATGTGGGCTGGGAAAGCCACCTGTGAGGTAGGCAGTGTTGTTGGAAGCTGTGGGTGGAGGTGGGCAAAGAGTGCGCTTGAAAGCAGACACAAGGGAGGCACGAAGGTGGGTTTTTTGGGTGGAACTGGAAAGGGAAAAGGAAACAGTGAGGAATATACCTCTGAGTAATACAAATGGAGAAAAAATAATTAGAAATGTGTGAAATGGGAGTCTGTAGCAAGAGGCACTGGAACAGAGAATTGAAACAGTGAATGTGAGACAGCATCTGCAAGGAAGAGCCAGAGGTCTGAAGGACTGGATGGAGACAGAGAGGAGGGGTAAAAAAGAGGTCACGAGATTAGAGAAGAAAGACAAGATTTCTCTAGGAGGATGAACAAGTGTGAGAGGCCAGTGGGCCAGGGCTAGGAAGGCCCCACTCCATTGCAGAGCATCCCTGCTGCAGAGGTTGTGGTCAGGTGGCTGATTGCAGAGGCACCTTGAGGAACAATCTCTTCCCCACCAATCTGAGCCTCTGACATGCTGGCAGTGAGAGCATTGCAGTGGGTGTCTGCGGCCATGCACAGACCACATCTCTTCCCATCCCTCTCACTCACTGTGTCCAGAGGTCAGCAGGCTGTGTCAGCAAGCAAAAAGTTGAGGGCTTGGTCTAAAGTAGAGCTGTGGCTGCACTGAGATGGGGGCTGAGTGACTGTTGACTGTTGAAAGACCTGGATGGCTCCTAAGTTTCAAAGCCAGGACTTAAAGTTCCTTTTTTGAGAACACAGCTGAGAGGCAGTCAGGCATGGACTTGGGGACAGGATGGGACTTAGATGAGTAATGAAGCTGTACATGGTGAGCTGGGAAGCTCAGTTATTGCATTGCTGGCCTCCTCCTAAATGGATGAGAAGGGACGCCTTGAAGATAGTTGGCCTCCCAAGAGACATGGTATCCCAACATGGTACCATTGATGTGCTACCACCTGAGCAGGCAACAGGAAAGTCTTATTGATAGTCCCACAGCTAAGGAAAAAAGGAGTGACTGGGACAACACCTGGAGCACAGAAAAACACCCAGCTCTGTGGGCAGTGGCCAGGCTGCTCTGCCACCACGAGGTCAGGGAAATGGGGAAGGGACAATACAGAGATGGGACTGTTGCAGAGATGCATGATCTGCCTTTAGCCCAGCAGGATCTACCACATCACACATGTCAATCCAGCCCTTATCAGTCAAACCACTTGCTTGTGCTACTCTCTCTGGGGTTTGTTTGGCTTCTCCAATACCGAACTGGTTTTCTTTGGCAAATTTGCCTCATGTCCAGTTGGCATTTGGTACCACAGTGGCTCTGATAAGTCACAGTGGTGACAGCAGTACTGACTACTCCTGCTAAGAAATCAAAACTGAAGAACGTGGAGGTGTTGGGAGTGAAGAGGCACCACAGACCACTTGCAGAGAGTGCGGGGTTGTCTGTGCAGTCGACAGCGAACACCACAATTTGTCCAGGGGAGATGATGATTTCTGGCTTCCCTTCTAGGATGAGATCATTCACTGGATTCCCACCAAGAAATCAGCACTCTCTCCTGCAAATGGTTCAACCCTGCTGAGTGCATCTGTGCTGATTATCATTGTAGAGTAGTCTCCAAGAACACTGAGGGACTGATTCTTCAGAGAATCAAAGCTTGTGTGTGTGGATGAGGAAGTAAATTAAAGCATGAAGAACTTTGTCAGTCAGTGCCTCCCTGTGCTGGAATTGCTTTTGTCTTCACCAGGCAGGAGAAATGGGAGGCACTAGAAATGAGCAAAACTGGAAATGAGTGAAAAACAGTGGGAGGTTTTGAATTATTTTTTTCCTTTTGCAACCACTCACCTGTGTGATCATTACCAAAGCAGTACATGGCTTCATTGAGTTCTGCAGGGAAGAAAATTTTTTTTCTTGCCAGTCTACATCTGATCTCCCAAATAATTTACAAGAAATCTACCCATCTCTTCTGAGGCAACTCATGATCAAACTAAAAGTACTTAGATAAGAGCTCTGAACCCTGCAGCTAATCCCATTCCTGGGATACCCGCATATAAATTGACTCATGGGCAGCTGAGTGTTTGTGTTCATGTTTTTTCATTCTTGATCCTCTGCAGGTCTCTAGGGAGAGGTCACAGGCAGGCTCCTGGTAGGAGAAAGCCCCAGGAAATCAGTGCCTGCTCCTTCCCAGTACCTGTAGTTGGGAGGGGAAGGAGAGACTGATGGGGCCAGCAGAAGGAAGGCTGATGTGAGCCTGTGGGTGAGCAACGGGCTTGCCAAAGAGGTGGGGAGGAGAACCTCCTGTTTGGCTCTAGGGGAAGGTTGACTTCCCTACAAAGAGCTGGGGGTAGAGCTGGGCTGGCTACTGGCTGTGGCATGTCTCCAGTGATTTAGATCTGGAGATATGGGGAAGGTTACTCTGGCTCCCTGGAAACCTATTGGGGAGATGCAGAAAATCCCTTCTAGCATTTCCTGGGAAGCCTTGTGGGCTCTGGAGAATGCAGGATGAGGAATGGACAGGAGAGATGGGTGTCTAAACCTACTGAGCCTGGGGCACTGGGAGAAGCTCTCCAGCCCTGTGCAGAGGGCAGTCTGGGGGCAGCTGCTGTGCAGCTGGCTCAGCAGGATGGGAGGGAGGCAGGGAGAGGATGTGCAGAAATGGGCACGGGGTTTGGTTGGCAGCAGGGTTTGAACAAATGACTCCCATACAGAGGCACCCACAGGGCTGTGGCTGGGGTTAGCAAGCCCAGCTCCTGCTCTCTGTGGGGCTGGTGGGGAGCTGCCTATGGGCTTGCTGTGGGGCTGGTGAAGAACCAAGAGAGTCACAACTCTCTGGGCTTGGCTTTACTTTGATGTAACAGTAACTGGATGGAAGGGGCTGTGCAAGGATGAACTGAGACCAGTAAGAAGCGAGGGAGTGAGTAGAATGAGGAATGAGAAGAGGAAACTTGTCAGATAACCCATGAAACCCTGTCTGTCTGTGTGTGTGTTAAGCACGGCTCTGCCAGTCTCTGTTCTGCCTGCATGGAAGGGGAAGATCTTTGTGCTCTCACCTAAGAGGAAAGAGGAGGCATTTACAAAGAAGCAACAGTAGGGATGCCAAGATGGGTTCATTCACTCTTTTTGCAGATCCTTTGGCACCCTTGTAGAAATAAACTTTTGCAGCTGTGGTCTTGCCTCATCCCCACCTTGTCTCTGCCCCTGTGCCTGCCAGGCAGAGCCGATCCCTTGCTGGCTTCTCCCTGGTTCTGCTCATAAACCTCCCCAGACAAGGCTGGATCAGGAAGCCAGGCCTCTCCCAGCTTTGGCAGCTCAAAGCTGGCATTTCCCCAGCAATTCAACCATTCCTTTTCTCTCAAACTGAACGTGCCCCAACACCTTTGCCTTGCACTGAATTACATTCAAGAGCCCAGGTTTGCCCACACATGTTAAAGGTACAGCTGGAGGCAAGAAAGCAGGGAAAACCAGCCACATCTCCATTGTGGAGAAAAGGGGAGCCAACAGCAGAGCCCAGAGCTTGGCACTTGTATACAGTGATGACTGTGGAAGGATGCCTGGCTGCTGAAGCCACGGTGTCTATCCCAGCTTCCCAGCACAGCCCCTTTCCAGAAGAGTTCCTCCTCATCTAATACTTGGCTTATCAGATAAATTGAGCATCCTTGGGGAGATGAGTCATCCAGAGGAGGATGACTTGATCTGCCAGGGTTTCATTGCCACGGCACTGCAGCTGCATGGTGATGATGGGGGTCTGGAGGCAGGGGTGGAGGAGAGGGGAGAAGGGATGGGCACCACTGTGTGTGAGTGCCAAGCTGAGCCAAGCAGCACTGGGATCTGTGGATGTTGCTTGGCACTCGCTGGTGTGCTCCTCCCCAGAGGGCTCGCCCGTGTGGGGAGCAGCATGGGCAGGGTCTTGCAGGTATGAGCTATGTACAGAGCACTTTCAACCTTGCTAGTTTTCAGGTAGAGGAGTATGGTCTTCTCCTCCCCTTCTCGTTTTTTGTATGTGGAGGGAGAATATAGTCTTCATGCTCCTTCCAATCTCTCCAGTGTGCCAGGATCTCCAAGGGGAAGTGAGCTTCCATGGCCAGGGGCTGAAGTTTGCTAGCACTGGCTTGAGACCATCGGTATGCACAGGCCTGGTGTTAGTGTTAATGTGCAAGGGATATGGACATCTGCCTTTGAGGAGGAGTGAACCAGAGCCCTCTAGATTTCCCTTTTGATTATTACAGCATGTTTCTTCCTGCCACAGGTAGTTCATCAGGTGCCAGCTGCCAGGCTAAGGAGAAGGATGCAAACAAGACATGTTAAGTAAAATACTCCAGCATTCAACTTGGATGAGCAAGCTTTAAAGGAAAAGGAAATTATTTCTGTGGTGTAGGATAAAGGCTCACCAAACAGACAGCATGTGGGCAGCACTCAGAATAAGGAACGGCTCTTTGAAGGGCATGAAAATCTGCACCAGAGCTAAAACTTGGAGCTGGCTTCCAAGTAATGGGGGAATTATCTGATGGTAGATAAGGTAAGGATTTTATTAGGGACAACCTGACCAAGAGGAAACAACAGGAATCTTGCAGGATGCATCCTGCTGCTCAGGCCTGAGCAGACAGGGTATGATTGCAGAAGAGCAGCAGGGCTGGGGGCTGGATGAGACCAAAATTTTCCCATGACTTACCTCTGCACCCAACAGCAGATGCTTCAGGAAGAGGGTGCATAGCAATTGAGGTTATATTTGTCCCAGATATTAACTCAGCCAGTGTCTAGCTGAGGCACTCCTGAGCCAAAACAGCTCTTCTGGGGACATTAGCTTGAGGAGAAAGAGCTTTGGTTTCCAGGAGACCTCTTGTATCATGGGAGAGAAACGCACCATGTGGCTGGTCAGCCTTGGATGCTCATTCTAGGAGTCCTGTGTTGTTTTTACACTCCTCCTGGCTGTGAAATGTCCTATGAGCATCCAGTACAGCCCCAGCCACTGGGGATTGTCCTGCCAGGCACAGCTGTGGTGCTGTGGCTGCCCTGGGGACACCACAGCAGTTGCTATCGTGCTGTGGTCAGTCTTGGATTTGCACACAGGGAATTTTGGCCCTATAGCTGATGACTGCAAAGTCTCCAAAACCCAGGCAGTAAAGGTGATCAGTGAGTTGTTTGGACATGAAATAACAAGAAACTTGTGTAGTCTCTCGAGTCTAACTAAAGCAGTGATCAAAAGGAATATGAAATTAAGAAAAATTTAGGGAATGCACATAAAAATGTGTCCTGGGGCGAGTTGTTTCCCAAGAATCACAGAATCGGAGTTTCTCTGATTTTTAGGAGCACAATACCAAGGCTTACAAAAAGTGGTCTTAACTGGGAAATGGTCATGGTTTGTGTGGTAGGCCATGAAACAGAAAGTGTTGTAACTTATGCACAGCCAATGCAGAGACTGACACACATAATTGCCTACCATGCAATTACCTTGGCACCAGAGCATCCGAGAGGCAGACATAGCCCAGCTCCTGTTAGACTTCAGCATTGCTTTCATCACCATTTCCTCCCAAGTGCCAGGTGATAGGACAAGAGGAAATGGCCTCAGGTTGTGCCAGGGGACGTTCAGATTAGACATCAGGAAAAATTACTTCACTGGAAGGGTTGTCAGGCTGCCCAGGGAGGTGGTGGAGTCCCCATCCCTGGAGGTGTTTAAAGGATGGGTAGACGAGGTGCTCAGGGATGGTTTAGTAGTGGACAGGTACAGCTGGACTCAATTTCAAAGGTCTTTTCCAGCCAAGCAATCTGTGATTCTATGATCAAGCTAAAACTAGCTGATAGGCTCAAAAACTAGAGGGAGTGGTACTGAGATAGATGGGTGGACTCATCAGCAAAACACAAAGCCTGGGGTCATATAAGCCATGTGTCCTTTGGACTAAAAAGTGGTCTGTGCTCCAGGAAGGCGCGGGGGGCTCGGCTGCTTTTGAGTGGGATGGCATGGAATAGCATGGCCAAGCGTGGCAGGGATGTAGCCCCGAAAGGGACCAGGGCTGCATCTTGCGAGGTCCTTTCTCGCTGCTTCTAAGCCTCTCGGCTGCAAAGGGCAAAGCCCCGCTCGCAGCTCCATCCCTTGCCCTGCCGCTCCCCCCGCCGGCCGCGCCGGGAATGCGGAGCAGTTGGGATGCGGGAGGAGGTGCCTCTCCCAGCCTGGGCGGGGGAAGCAGTGTCTGTCTCCCTCCCACTCTCCCTCAGGCCGGAGATGCTTTCCCCTGGTGTTGTCTCTTCGCTGGAGGTACGGCTTGTTTTTGAAATCTCTAGGCTGGTTTAAGCCGAAAGAAGCTCTGCAGTGGATATGGGCAGTTCAGGAGCTGCTCAACAAACCGGAGCGGGGCAGGGGGATGGAGGTGATCCTGTCATGGTCCCTGCCAAGCACAGTAAGACCCACCTTGTGCCAGACACAGCAGATTCTGATGAGAACCCCCATCAGCAACAAATCTGGATGTGCCTGAATTGCTGTGAGTGATGCCAAACTTGTAGAATCACAGAATGGTTTGTGTTGGAAGGAACCTTAAAGATCATCCAGTTCCAAACCCCCTGCCATCAGCAGGGACACCTCACACTAGACCAGGCTGCCCAAAGACCCTGGGAACCCTAACTCCATCAACTCCACTACCACAAGCCAGATGAAAATGGGTCAAAGCCCTTGATTATATGCTCTGAACTTCCTTTGCAGAAGTGATTTTAGCTAATGAGGATCAAGCCTGCGTGAAATATCAGCCTTCACACATTGCAGGATGGGTTTAACTGCTTGGGTTTTAAGTGGCACCTTTAGCTAAAGCAGTCATGTCTGGGTGCAGCTACTCCCTGCTAACAGTGAGCCTTGGAGTCCAGACTGTCTCCAGATGTGTGACTGGAGTAGTCACAGTGTTCCTGACTTGTGGACTTTTGCATCAATTATATTTTGAATATTTAAGCCACAAACCTTAAAGCAGCATTTATGCCACAGTTTGCTTCTTTTGTAAAAGTAAGGGTCAGGACAACAGACAGGAAAGTACTAATCTCTACACAAATCTTTGCCTTTCCCATCTTTTCTCTGTTGAATGCAGGACAATGCTCTGTGAGCTCTATGGTGCTACCCTAAGTTTCTACAGCAAAATTAACCACCTCTGCCTGCAGCTGCACTGCAGCACTTGGGTCAGATTGTGCTTGTGTCATGCTGGTTTTGGATCCAGATCTCTCCACTACTTTTCTGTTTCCTTTTTTTTTTCCAAGTTTACAAACTGACAAACTGTGTCCTCAGTCAGCACTAACCACAGAGGGAATTTCCACTTGGAAAATACAGGCAGGTTTCTTTACTGCTATGCAGGCACTGGAAGGCTCCATTTCAGCTGTAACAGGGAAAGAGCTGTTCTGTTCCACCCTTGCTGACCTTCTAGATCTGAATGCTTAAAAAGGCCACCTTATTCCTCAAATCCTGATGTAACCTTGTGTATGGTTTTTGCCCCAAGGCAGTGAAATTCCAGCAACTTGATTCTTCAGGTTGTGACCTTTAAAGGGTTAAGGGGGGGCCCAGCTGCAGCCTCCTGAGCTCACTTTGATGCTCAGTTAAAGCTGGGACAGGTAATACCTTGGTCTTTTGGGCTCTACCAAATTGCTGGGACACGAATGTTGTCCCCTGGGATGGGAGATGGCCTTAGAGATGGATCCCTTTACTCCTGAGCTGACTCTTCTGGTGGAGCCTGATGACTTTGGTGAGCTGTGATTTAGAGCTGATTCCTGCAGGAGAGGGGAACACAAAGGAGAGGAAGGCTAGAAAGCTTTCCCTTGCACGGTAGTGAAGCTCCCTGTGTCTGTCTGGTGCTGCTGACAAGGAGGGTTGGAGCCGGAAGGAATGCGGCTGCGTCTTGGCAGAGGAGCAGGAGCAGGAGTTTCTGGCTGAGAGGGAGCAGCTGGAAAGCAGGTTTGCACACGGCAGCCGATCTCCTTCTGTGTTCCTGTCTTCCCCCGTGCCCAGATGCTCTCTTGCCAGCTCTCCTGGCCCAGAAGTGGTTCTGTAGCTGCTGCAGCCAGCTGGGTCTCACAGACAGGGGTCATGGGCAGCGGTGCCCCTCGCTGTGCTTGCCTTGCCAAATTGCAGTGGCAGCCCCTGAGGTGGAGGGACCTTCACTGTGTCTCCATCAGGAATCTCCCCTCTGGCTATCAGCTTCGGGAAGCAGTGTGGCTGGGTGGAACGCGTACTGGGGTTCAATGCAAGGGTGAAAACCCTTCACTTGACCCCTCTTGGCACCAGTTTCCCCACAGGGTTCTTAGCAGCTTGGCAAAGCACCTGCAAAATGAGTAACCCGGATGGGCCGTCCCCAGGGCTCTGCAGCCTGGAGCAACCCTGAGCAGGATCTGACCCTACAGCTCCCACAGCACATCCAAACAGGGGGACCTCACAGCTTAACCAGAGTTCTTGCAACATAGATATTTTTAGCCCATCCAAGTGGTGGTGTTTATTTTCCGGTTGTGCCTTTTCACCTTTCCCAGGGATTTTGTTGCTCATGAAAGCAAGGGCCTTAGAGCCTTGCAAGTGTCTCTGCTGGCTGCTGCAGTGACCCCCTCGCTCTGGCACTGTCTGCCCATGTGTTACTCATCCAATAGCCTGGGTACAGTGAGGTGACAGGGCTGTGACTGGCAGAAGCACCTCAGCTTACCTTGGACCAGACTCTTCCCTGGGGCTGGGATGCCTGTGTTACAACTTGAATGCAATGCATGAGGATAGTGATGTATGTGTGATCCCCCTCATTGGGACGAAAGAGAGGAACATTGCAAGTTTATTGTCAGTGTTTCAAATCAGTATTTTTTATTAGAGACTCATCAGGTTGCTCACACTGTGGCAGGAATTTAATAATATAAAGCACAGAGAACATTCAGAGGTAAAAAGGGTTCTCAGCCTGTGAGACTCAACCATCCTTTTGCTCCTGCCAGGACCCTCTCTATAAACCAAAATCCAAATACTTTTACCCTTCCCTCCCGCCCATCCCTTAAAACCCAAAATCCACAACAGGAAAAACACATAGCAGCCTTTCCCTCAAGTGTGTGGCAAGCATGCTTCTTTCTGGGCAGAAATGTCCCTTCCAAGCCTGACACAGCTTCCCTGGGAGAGCAGGGCTGGAATTTAAGCACAACCAAGGCAGAGGTGAGAAATGCTCAAGGGCCCAGTGATCTGGAGAGAGCCAAGAGCTTTATCTCAGCTACAGCAGAATCACAACAGCAAGGTCAGCCATGCACACTCCAGGGGGGAACAGGCAGCTGCACCCAATCTCCCTTTGCAGCACAGAAAACACAAAAGCAGTACAATGAGTAATGGTAAAGCATGTAGCGCTTTCAAACCTTTATTTTTCAAAGGATTTTACAGGATGGGATGCATTTCACTTTATTTACTTTAAATTTTGTGTGCTTTCTTATTTGTTTGTCTGGTTAGCCCTTTTTTGTGCCCAATGATTGTTAAATTCAAGCCCTGGGAATTAAAAAAAAAAAAAAAGGGAGAATAAAATTCTGCCATTCTGTATCTTTCTTGTGCCTCTCCGCTACCATGAGCTGGGTGACTGCAATGTCACCCACAGCTGCTCTGCTCAAAAAGGGCATCCTACATCCTCTGGCTCTGCCTTCTCTCGCTGGCGGCCTGTAACTGGGGGCAGTGAAATAGCTGAGAGGTCTTTGTGTCCACGCTGAGGTGTCCAAGAACGTGCTGTTAGTAAGAAGAGAAGTTGATCCGAGAGCGGATACCGAGACGGAGTGGATATTTAGGACAGGAACAGGGTCCATCAATGGTAAAAACACATTGGAGAGAGAAAGGACTGGTAAGGGCGTGAGGAAACAGCCGTGAGTAATCTAGTGGTAATAGATTAGGCTATGAACGAGGACTGTTATTTCTCTTAGCACCGTTACTATGTATGTTTAGAACTATATTAGCACCTTGTTCCCAGGGAAAAAAACAAAACAAAAGCGGTTTAAAAACCAAAGGAAGTGGGAAGGTTAAAACAAGACAAAGTTGGCAGCAGAGAAGGAAGCTGGGAGTTTAGATCACAAGATCCTTGTCTATGTCCTCTGTGGAAGGAAAAGAGAGAGACAAGGTTAGGAGGCGGATGCTGATAGGGTCCCACTGCCCACCCTTTCCACCTTTTCCCTCCCCAGGACTGGCTGTAATGCATTGCTTCATTTCAAATGGGGACTTTTTGGTGCTTTTAGGTGTCCCCTCCACCCCCATTCCTTCCCTACTGGTTACTTACGCTCCTTAATGCCGAAGCAGCTGGCCCACTCCTCCAGGGCGATGTACTTGTCGTTGTCCAGGTCACAAGCCTCAAAGAAGCGGGTGGTGCAGTGCTCCATGGGGATGAGGGGAGCACGGAGCGGGGCCAGCTCAGTGTGGGACAGGTACCTGTTGAGGTGACCACATGCTCAATGCACTGCCTGCCTTTGCTACCCGTCCTTCCCTGGGAGGGGAGATGCTCTGCTGGGTGTGGGGGCCAGCGCAAAGCAAGATGCTGGCCCCAGCTCTCTGGTTTGACTGCTGTCTCAGTTCCCTTCCAATATCGTCCACTGAGTGTTGTGAAGGTCAAGGACTAGTGTCTGCTTTTGCCACTGGCTGTGCTGGTCACAAAATAGCCACAAGCTGGGGGTCCTCGCCAGCTGCCCCCACCCCATGGGTCTGTGGTAGTTCTTGTGCCCAGCTCACAGCTAAGCCAGCAGCTGCTATTTCAGCTGTTGAAGTTATCCCAGTGCCTTTGGACTAAGATATTTTAGGGAACTATCATACAACAGTAAATCTGAGAAGACAGGAACTCCACACCCAAGGGAGGTGGGAGCAGCTGGGGCTGGGGAGGTTCCCATTCTCTGCAGAAGAGCTGTTTGCAGAAGGCAAAACTGCTTCTCCCTCAGTCTGGTTTGTCCCAGCCCCTGCCAGATGTGTGCCAGGGCTGTCCCACCAAAGGGCTTTGCCTGTGCCTCTGCCACCAGCCACCCACTTGAGTCACATTTCCAGCCTTGACACCCTCTGCCCCCAAATCACCCTTGTCTTAGGGCAGGAAGAGGTCCTGGTAGGGGCCACTGTCCCGCTCTGCTCACACTCACCCATCAATGGGGTGCTGATCCAGCTGCCCAAACTGCCAGTGCACAGGGAAGATGTACATGTTGTAGTTCTTCTCAAAGTCACGGGCCAGCAGCTCCACAGTGTGGTCACCAGCCTCCAGGCGCTTCTCGTTCTCATGGATCTTCTTCACCTGTTGTCGGAGAGGCCAGGGTGACCTTGTCAGCAAGGGTATGGGGTGCAAGGGGCAACCCTGGGAGGGGAGTCTACAGGTCATTCTGGATGGGCTCCCCATGTATGATGGGCTTGGTTGGTAAGGTGAGCTCCCAGGCTTCTTCCCCAACCCCTCACCTTGAGTTTCTGCTTCTCAGTCAGCAGGTTGTTGTCCTCATCACGTTCATACAGGGTGATCAGCACATTCTTGAGCCAGTCCCGCATACGCAGGGGGAACTCAGTCAGCTCTGTGTCCAGGCAGGCAGGGATGACTGGAAGCCATACGTGGTGGTCAGCACAGAATCTGTACATGCAGCTCCAGGCATGCAGCCCCAGCACATTCCCACCTTGGTCCTGTATCTGTGCTCTCCCTTAGCCCACAGGCTGTTCTCAGGTTAAATATCCCCTTGTCTAAAGGAATGGCTCCACTTACATTTGCAAGGCCCAATGTAGTCCAGGTGCAGCTTGTGTCCCTTCTTAGTTCCCTCCAAGGTGCACTTGGTGGCAAAGAAATGGCAGGAGGAGTCGTAGGTCTTGTTGTCAGTGCCACAGACCTGCACAGGATGGGCAAATGCTGTGTCAGGGACTGCAAAACCCAGCCTTTCTGGGAGATCAGCAGGCAGAGCCTGCAAATGAGGTATTTAACTTGTTTCCTGGGGTGAACAACTCCTTGGTCACCACTGGCAGAGGCCAGATGGGGACCTGGCACCCTGACTCTGTCTTCCCCACCATCTCTGGCAATGTCCCATGTGAGGTCCTTGCCTGCTCTGGTCCATCAAGCAGCTTCTGTCCTCACCTTCTCAAAGACACCAGCGGTGGCTGGGCAGCTGGAGGGGTCCTGGCACACACACATGGGCGAGTTGTTGTCATCCACCTCACACACCTTGCCATGCTTGCAGTGGTGGTTCTGGCAGGGATCTGAGAGAGAGCAGGGAGCAAAGTCAGAGCCTGCCCCATTCTCACCTCTCACAAGCTGCCAGGGGCATCTCAGCACAGAGGGAAGATAGACACTTCACCAGGGACACCCTTGAGCATCTCTCCCTGCACCGGAAAAGTGTGAGGGTTTCCAGATGCCCATGTCAGCCCCTGAGCCTCCTTTCTATAACCACATAACACAATGGCTTTTCTGGTGTTAAAAAGGGGTTACAAGAGAGCCCAGTGCTGGAAAGAGGACATGTACATCTTTCTCTTGCTTTTAAGGGCACATAGAGGTTGTCATTGTCCCTGTGCTACAGATCTTCCCAAAGAAGTCCCTCACTGTTTGGAGTGGCTAAAGCTCTCCCATCCAGGGAAGGGATGATGTCTTTGACCTGCTGGAGGGCAGCGGAAGAGTGACTTACTCTCTGCGACGATCTCTTCTACGTCTTCTGTGGGTTCCTCAAACTCTCCCACCTCCACCTGGACAGGATTAGCCCCCACTGGCTCCTGCAAAAGAGGTCAGTGTTTCTGGTGGGGCTCAGAAAGAGCTGAGCCCCATTTCTGGGGAGCAGAGCAGCCCCTGCATTGGCTCCACTTCCCTGTGCATTACAGATACTCTTTCCAGAGTGGGGCCTGTAAGGGGTGACGAGGTGGAGCAGTCACCTACCTCTGTTGTGGGGTCTTCGATGACCTCCGTCTCATCGGGGAGAGCCTCTTGCTGCAGGGAAAAAGGACCATGAGCGAGGGTCTGAGGGGTGGACAGTCCCAAGGAGAGTGACCCACCAGGGCAGGTGGCAGGGCCACTCACAGGTTTCCTCTCCCCCCAGTCCTCCCCATACTTAGGGTTTTTCTTTATTTTAAAAGAAAATCTCTATCAGATGGACAGCTCTGACAGCAGAGATGCTCTGTTGTCTCACTTACTTACCGGAGCTGCCAGGGCTTTGCCTGCCAGGCAGAGAAGAAAAAAAATCCAGGGCCTCATCCTTCAGCAAACCCTGAATAAAGGAGAGAAAAGGAGAGATGTGGAAAGAGGCCGCTCTTTGCCCCTCAGATTGAGGCTGGGCTCATGGCTGGCTGTCAGACACTTAGAAAAATGTGTTTTCTTTCTTTTCTGCTTTGTTTGTTCAACATTACAGCCCCACATGCCGCCTTCTCTAGCCAAAACCTTAAGCCAAATTGTGTTTCCAGGATAAATTCTTTTGATTTTTGCAAAATGGAATGACGGCTCTTTAGATTTCTGTTGCTTTTCTGGATGCCGTTAGAAAAATTGCAGTCAAAATGGCAGCTCCCCTGTCCCTCATGGCAGTTTTTTTGGACCACAGATCTCTTATTTTTCATGTTAAAAGCTCCTCATACAAGCCCCAACTACAAGCAGTGAAACTCTACCATTTGGTTTGTCAATGAGAGGAAAAATGAAAATGGAGGTAGGAAAGAGAGAGAGAGATGGTGAGACAGGGTAACTGAGAATTAAATTCTATAGAAACCCCTTACCCACATGGTATCTCTAGAGGTATCAGGGACTGGTCCCCCATCCTCAGCAGTCTAGGATGTTGGGGTCTCTGCTATAGATTTTCCTTTTCCTGTTCAGACCTGAAGATCCCCAAGCTGGGTTTGAGGGATCCAGGACACCTTGTGGTTGTGTCCTGCCACGAGGTGAGCTCCAGCATGATGAGCCCTTTGCACCCTCCTGATGTGGGCTGTTGCAGGGACTCTGTAGGATAAGTGGGCCAGGCAGCCCAGCTAACAACAGCTGCGATGCGAGCCAGAAAGAAAGTGCAGCTGGTGAGATCGCCCTGTCCTTGTCCCCCCTGGTTCCTGTTTGGCAGGATTGAGCCCCTCTATGTGAGGGCAGAGAGGAGCTCAGCTGGCTGCTTAATATGCCGGTGGCATCCCACTCCTGACAGCACGGGCTGCCCGCTCCCTTCCGCCTGCCGGTAGAGTGAAACACCCCTCGTTTGTCTTCTGCCAACGAGGGGATTTGTCCCCCTGCCAAGGCTTCCGCTGCCTCCCTTCCGCTCACCCTGCTCTGCTCCACCTGCACAGCTGGGACATCGCATCCCTTCAGCTCCCTGAGACTGGGCAGGTGGATGGCTTTGCTGGGATAAAAAGAGTTGGGCAAGGTCTCATCTTCTCTCCCAGCAAGCATGGATGGATATCTAATTTGCCTGTGCATCCTTTCCCTTCCTCCCCGTGAATGGTAGCTCTCTGGGTATAAAACTATGCCAGTGCTGTGCTGCCAGAGTGCCAGCCAGGGTAGGTTGTGATTCCTAATTTAGCAAGGTTTGGCCATGCAGAGGCTGAAATCCTCCTTCCAGCCTCAGAGCCTCACCCAGCCCCAGCTGTGTGCCGGTGCAAAACAGGTGTTTGGGTGTGGAGGGAAGCTTAGCAAGGGCATGGGAGTGCTGGGAGCAGAGGGTGGTGGGGATGGGTGCTGTGGGAGCACGGAGGACCCGTGGGGAGAGGGGCTGTGGGTGGGGTGGATAGGTCCAGTCACTCTGGTAAGGCAGCTGAGCAGCCCCTCCTCTCCTGCTCAGTACTCGCTGTCCCTTCCTCTCGCTTTTATTTGCTCTGGAGGCTGCTGAGAACTCTCCTTGTGTTTGCCAGGAGAGATCATTGGTTCTTTGCTTCTTGTGGGGTGGTTTTGGGGGGAGGTGGAAAAGTACTGGTGAACCTGGCCATCTCCTATCTTGCTGCCATCCTCTGGCTTGTAAAGGCTCCTCTTGGGCTTCAACCAAGAGGCTTATTTGGTTTGGAAGATGCTCTGAGGTTCAGTGATGCTCAGTGGGCAGAAACATAGCAGTGCCCAGCCTGAAGGAGAGGGCAGTACATGTACACGTGGAAGATGGCATTAAGAAGAACCCAATCCCAGACCAAGGTCCTCTCAGATCATTTCCCCAAGCCCCATAAATCCCTAAATTTCAGTCTGGGCATGTAGTAAGCTGGGGTCAGGGAATTACATGCTTGTTAGGAGCCAGCAGACAGTCGGAGCTGCCAGTGTTGTGTTTGGCGGAAGAAAGAGTATGAAAGAGTCTGAGCAAACAAGCTCTGCAGAGGTGTCTCGCACTGGAAATGCAAAAACAAGTTTACTTGAAAAAAAATCCTCCTGGAGGCAGAGCACAGTGGACGTTGCAGTGTCTGTGAGCCCTTGGCTCTTTTGCAAAGGTATGGTCTTTTTTGAATGCCTGGTGGCCAAAAGTCCTGAAATGATAGGTCAGAAGACCCATGTGGAGCTGCTCCAGCAGAAAAGCCTGGCCCAATGGTGCTCATCTCCATCCTTGTGAACCATGGTCCTGCTGTCCAAAAGGATGCTTTGTTGGAGCTGGCAGCTGGGCCATACCATGAGCTCAGCATCCATTCCCCAGCCGGAAGGCCTCAGCGGTATCCCTGTGAGGGGCCCTGCACTGGGAATGTCTGGCACTGCTCTGTAGCAGCCCCACAGATGACAGAGGGCAGTAAAAGGAGCAGAGCAATGGGTGCAACACGTGGGGAGAGGAGAACAGGACTGGGAAAAAGATTTTAGCAAGCAGGGACTTAGACCTTTCTGTTTCCTAAAGAAACAACAGAAACAGCATATTGCAAGACACTGGAAACTGGCACATTGTGGGCGCAGAATGAGCTGCTGAATATTATATAGGAGAAGCCTCCATGATCACCACCCACTCCTCCTGATGATGGAGAAGGCCTGGCACCCATGCACTGCAGGACCCATGGTCTGCACTGGCTTTCTAATGCTTGACCTCAATTGCAACCTAAGTGGGGACTTCAGCTCCAGTTCCTGTATGAACAGTCTTATGGCTCCTATAATCCCCTCTCAGTGGTTCACCTTTGTAGCATGGCCCAGCTGTCCCTCAGAGCTTGTTCCTCACTCTGTTTTGCAGGCATGTCCCTAACAAGAGAGCCATAAGGTGTTTAAAGAGGTCTGAGACCGAACCTCAGCACTTCCAGAAATTCAAAGCAAGCTATTCTGGCAAACTTTTTACCACCCTCTCTGCAATCCGATAGCACAATTGTAAGTTTCTGCTGCTGGGGAAAATACATTGCAGTGATGCATGGATGAGAGTCTCTGTCTCTGGGTTCTGTTGGTTCCTCTTGCCTCCTCCTGCCCAGCTTGGAGGCTTTTGTGGGCTGGGGGAGGACACGGACCAGGTGAGTGCAGCCTCTGGAGGAGGCTCTGCAGATGATGGAGCGTGGCCCATGTGGCGTTGGCCCTGGCCAGGGTTACATAAGCCCTTCGGGATGCCACGTTAGAGTAGGGAGGAGTCTCTGCCTGGCCACTTTGACAGCTCCTCCCTAGGGCCCCTGGGATAACCCCAGCTGCCTCTACCACTAACTCGGGCCACCTCCCATCACTAGGAGAGCAGGAGTGGGTCATCATTTGGCAACCCCCTCCCCCATGTCTTGGCTTCCCATCTGCACCCCAGCACGAGCAGCAGGATCAGCTGCACCCACCTTCCATTTGCTCATTGCTTTCCCAAATCTGCATAGGGTCTGACACATTCTGGCACCTCAGACTGAATGTAAAGGCAGGACCAGCCCAGAAAAAGCTTCTGCCTACACACCCCCACCATGAGCCAGAGTTTTCAAGGTGCAAATGGGTCACCAAATGTGGCCACCACAGAGACACAATGTGAGGGCAGTGGACTCACCATCTGGCCCTGACTTTGCTATGCAAGAAAAATCCTCTGAGCATTATTCAGCCAGCCACTCCTGGGCTAAAATTTGGTTTGAAGTTGGAGTTGTTTGCGTGAGTCCCCATAAAGCTCCCTGCTGAACATGTCCTTGCGTGTCCAGGCTGTGCTGCTGGGGTGCTGGCTCACCTAGGCAAGCTGCAGCTGCACTGGGTCCCCAGGGAGTGGAGCAGGAGCAGAGGGCTGGGGAGAAGCCAGCCTGGCTCCTGCCACCTGCGCAGTCCCCTCGCACGCAGTGCACAGGCTCACAAAGCCAAGTTAGGTTTAGATCGAAGTGAAATTCCCTTTAGCTCATGCACATGGTTACACAGCCCCAGGAAAACACAGGGAAAAATCTACCTGCCACATCTGTCCATGCAGAGTCACTAAAGACACGTCTACACCACAAGGCTGTAGTAACTCATTCACCTTGCAGAGAGCTGAGCAGCTGTAATTGAACTTATAAATGCTGCACGTCATACAGGGCTTATGGATGGCAAGAGCCCGTATGCCACTATAGTTGTGTGCTGGCTTGAAGCTGTCATAGTTTGTCTAGGTTGCAAATTACATTCATGCTGGGAAACAGTTAAATTACTACCAAGAAAAGTGCATGGATGAGAGCTGGGTGCAAGCAGTGGTTCACAGATGAGCCCTGGGCAGACCTCAGCTGGAAGGGAAGGCAATACGGCATTTTTCTGTCCTGTCTGAGCTTTTTCTTTTATTTGGACTGGATGTCAGACAGTGCCAAGAGCAGCCTGGATACTTCTGTGCCAGGTGCAAGTGATCTCTCTGGCTCCTGGGGGATGCAGCAAGCTGATCTCGCACAGCTCCACAAAGGAGGGAGGGAAGAAAATGTCCACTAAATATTCTGCAAGAATGCAAACCAGCTTCAAAGCGTTCCCCGGACTCTCCCTTCCACAGCCGCTCCAGCGATAACAGCCCTGACATCCCTCCGACCAGAGGACCCAGAAAGGGTTTCCATGGGAGCCGACATTCCTCTGGGGCTGAGTCATGGAAGAGCGGAGGGCTGGGGAAGGAGGGGCTTGCAAAAAAGTTTGAAAAGTTTATTTCTCCTCTTTCCCCTCCCAACACCGCCTGTATCCCTGCTCCCGCCTATGTGGCAGACAATAGCTTGGCTTCAGCTGCTGCACAGAATGCGACAGCCTTTTATTTCCACTTAAAACTTGCCTGATCAACCCTAACAAACTGCTGCGATTTAATTTTGCCCTTTGGAGGGTTGCTGAGTTTTTAGGCTGTTTTAAGTTAGTAGTGACTGAGTGCTGGAAGCACCGGCGACCTTCCCGGTGCCCCCGATTTCACTCCAACTTGAAACGGTTGCCTTTGGGTTTGGGTGGGAGTTCAGCACTCATCCTGTTGTTTCCTTTTCTTCGCTGGATGCAACAAAGTGGAGCTTTCTCAGCGAAGGGACACAAAGAGCAGAGTTAGACTGCCACACGTCACCAGGATGGGAAGAACAGCGGTTGCCTTTAAAGGAAACAACCCCTCGGCTCTTCTGCGTGGACCTAAAATTGTGCCTGACTGAGCCCAAGTTCTTAAAACATAAAAAAATAGCAAAAAAAAAAGAGCTTTGTTCCTCCTCTCATGCAACCTCCGTCTCTCTAACAGTTGATCAGCTGGAGTTAAGCAAATCAGGGCAGCAGGACTTGAAATGGTTTCAAAGTTTGCCTGGAACAAAAAGCCAAGTGTCTTTTTTTTTTTTTTTAGGAGAAATAAGAGCAGCTGAACTGAAAAAAAAGGCTGAGATGAAATCAACAGCTCATTTGTTCTTCCTCTAGATATTTTGGTGAGTAAAACATCACCTGCCAACGCACCTCAGGCTGGGAGTAATTGGGACTGGTTTGTAACTAGATCTGATTTGCTCCGTAGGTTGGTTTGATGTGCCCATAATTTGGTGTCATGACTCTCGCTAAGGAAATACCCCACGACTGAAAACCCAGAAGGGAAAAAGGGAGGAGAGAGAAAAATCAGGGCAAAGCGTTAAAGCTGGGAAGCTGGCAGTGAAATACAGTAACAAACTCGGTTTAGGAGTGGGGATGCTGCAAATTGGAGAAAGAGAAGTCAGGAAGGGTCATTACTCAGGGTGGGGAGGAGGATGTCATAGGATCCCAAGGGATGCATTGCTGGGCTCCGGATGCACCCCACGGGCCAGGAGAGCAGCTCCCAGGCCGGGGACCCCCTGAGTGGGGCTGTCGGGACCCCCATGCTGGGAGAGGTAGCACAGCAAAGGCAAACACGAAGGTCTCGGGCCATACCTCGCAGTCCCGGCAGCAGGGCTGAGGAAACTCCAGGCGCTTGGACTGGCTGGAGGAATCTGCAGGTTTTAGAAGGAGGCAGGAGGAAGCCAAAGGGTGGGCTGGGTTTCCCGCTGCCTCTCCTCCTCCTCGCTATCTTTCCAAATCGGTCTCTTCCTCTCCCTCTCTCCCCAGTGGGCAGTCCCACCCGCCCGAAAGACAGGCAGAGGCACAGCCTGGGTCCAAAGGATAGACCAGAGAAATCAAGCAGGGCTGGGGAACAAGAGGGTCTCTTGCAGGGCCAGTTCAGCCCCCGGCACAACCTTCCCAGGGGAGTCGTGTTCACAGCAGCGTCCTGCACTGCTGCGACAAGTTTGTCAGTTCTCTGACTCTCTTGGACTAACAGCATGGGGGGAGTAGGGAGGAATACCATCTCTCTGCTTGGTTTCTGGACCTCCTGACACCTTGGCCTACTGCAATTAAAATGTTAAATGCTGTCATTTCACAAGGACAGTCCCTAAGCTGGTGTTTCCCATCCTCAGGGGAATGCAGCAGAAGGCAGGAGCATCCTCCCTCCTCCATCCTCTCTCTTAACGCTGCTGCTATCTGGGACTACCTTGTGGGGAGAGAGAGGAAATAATGATCCAGAGAATGCAGAGAGTTATGACATGTCTGAAATATGCTTCAAGTAGGCAGAAAAGTGCTGGGCTGGGAGATGTGGTTCTCAGCAGATTGGTCTGTCTGCTGTGGTTATTGTTCAGCAGTTCTGGACTGATTGAGTAAAACCCACAGCTGAAATTCCCAGTCAGTTGAATCCAATGGTCTCTTGAGATATCACTAAGTATTTTGGTCTTGCAGATCATAACCCAGCTGGAGCACCTGTCCAGTTAGAGGCAGCCAAACAGCAAAACTGTTTGGAACTGAGTTGTCCCATCTGTTCCTCTCTATGCTCAGGGTGAAAACCCAGCTCCTCTCTCTGCATCTTGCCATGATTGAGAGGATTTAAGGTTCATCTGCTCCCCTGGCAGAACCAGACAGCAAGGCTTTATGCACCAGCATAGTCATGGTGCTGCATTAGAAAGTAAAACCAGCAGCCAACAAGAGATGCTGGAATTTGGGCATCCCTGAAGAGCATCTATGCGACATACAGGGCTTTCCTGAGCACTGCAGATAGTCCAGCTCTTTGCAGCTTGTTTTCCACCTGTGTTACCGACCCTCACCCTGTCCAGGGCGATGCAAGGCTGCTCTCCAGGGGCTGCTGGAAAGATGTTGGCTCATGTAGCCAACAGGACTGAGCACAAGTCATCTGGGTATCTGCAGTCTGATCGCAGATGCTGGGTGAAGGACACCCAAGACCAGAGCAAAACACAACATCATGTTTTGTCTTGACTGCTGGGGTTTGAGTTCATTCCCCATGATTACACACTGTCCTCGAGAAGGCATGAGACTCCAATCTGGCTGCTTAACTCTTCCCACTGATTTAGCTGAGGATTTAGATGTCAACATAGGAACTGGCCTGTCCCGATCTGCTGGGCTGTGCTGGCTCTGTGCTCTGTAGGACGCTTGTTACTCTTTGATTTCTAATTCTTTATCAGTTTAATCCTTGTATGGCCTTGCGGCATTTCTGCTCCATATGAAAGAAATAGTTGTAAGACTAAACATCCATATGGCCAAAAAGAAACAAAAAATAAAAAAAAACAGAAATGGAAAGACAGAGAAAGAGGCCATCAGAAGCCATCATCCCTTCCCAGTGAGATGGTTGACCTCTGATCAGGCAGCCTTGGAGGCTGGTGGCAAACAACAAGAGAAGAAAATCTTCTTCACCCATTTCTTACTTGCCTACCCACCACTGTAAAGCCATCCAGGGTGCTGATACGTGGATGTTGATATCACTCACAGAGACACCCATGAAGACCCTACTCGACCCTCTTGGGTCCATGTGGAGGTCAGCTTTATGATGATGTCTAAGGCCCCATGGGTCCTTCTAACACAGCCAACCATCTCTGGCATCTTGAGAGTCTTCTCCCTCTTCTCCCACCACAAATGTCCATAGCTCCCACATGCAGTGCAGTGCCACTCGTAGGTCCAGTTTGGCTCCAGAGGTCGCACATCCCCTAAGCCCAAGTTTGATTTGCTTGATTCACACCCCAAGGAGTTGAATGCTGTTGTTGAATGTTCTCTGCGCTGGATTAGTCATGGCTCAAATTGAAATTGTACAGCTGCTGGGACTTCTCCTAAGGAAAAAAAAAAGACATCTGGAAAAAATTTTAGGGAGGAAGAAAAAAAAAAAGAAAAGAAACCACGTCTTTTCTAACTGACAACGTGGCAATTGCTCAGCGCTCTGCACTGTAGCCTGAAACTAAGCCCTCTTCTAAGGGCTTAGACAACTATCAGTGCCAGGAAGATAATTATAACAGGGATTTCTTTATATACGTGGCGGCTTAAACTCTGGTTTTGAGTGAAAGCAAAAAGCAGCCTGCTGCAGTGATGCAGTCACACCTGGAAATGACCTCTGAGCTCACGGTGGTGACTCCCAGCTGGGTGGGAATGAGGGGTCCTCACGGTCCTCCATTCACATGGTGGAAACAGCTGGGTCCTGCATCTTGTGAGGGGCACGGTGCCAGGCCTGAGCGTGCATTGTCAGCCATGGGATCACACTGAGAGGGAAACAAGAGCCTGGAGAACTGGCTTAATATTTAATCTCAGCAGCTTTAAGAAGCTCCAGACATGACTGAGAGCTTGCAAAGGAAGACCTGGAAAGTCCTCTCCACAGTTACAAGGCTTAGTGGGGCTGTCAAAGAGGTGTCAGGCTGCCAGGAGGAAAACTAGACCTCATACATGGTAAAAGCTCATCTTATTATGCCATCTTGGGCCCTGGATGGGCAGAAAATGGCTCAAGGGGCCTCACCTGCCCAGGAGCTCTTGCAGGGCTGGTGGTGCTGTGCAGCACGAGCCGTCCTCACAGGTCCAGCGCGGGCTCTCCAGCCTTGTGCCAACAGGGTGGTTTGGGCACAACTGCTGCACTCCCAGCACACCCTCTGAGCTCAAAGGGCCACACAAACTCTGATGGAGACAGCAAACAGGAGAAGACCCCTCAAGGACTGAGCTCAGTTTACAGCAAAGCCAAGAGGTTTGCAGGGCTGAGGTTTGAACTCCAGCTAACCCCAGCTCCAAATCCAAGTATCATCCCATTTTAAGCCCGGTTGGGCAAATTTGGTCTGGCACACCTGGGAAAACCGTGGTACTCTCCAAGAGGGGAACAATTCTGCTGCAAGAGAAGGAGAGAAATGTGAGTGAGCAGCTTGGTAGAAGTGATACAAGCATGGATTAATAATCCTGCTGTCTCCTACTCACAAATCTGTCAGTCTAGGGAGCCTTTCCATTTTTCTTCTCTGGGAGGGATTCTCTAATGAGTTTTTCTGTAGAGGATATTTCTGCATTAATTGCTGGTGGATGCTGCTGCAAAACAATGAACCCAAAGGGCATATGAAAAAACCAGGATGCCCTGCAACCACTGCAAGAATGTCATTTACTAAGTTTTCATCTTGGGGTGTGTGGCTGAGCTCCTCAAGGCAACGGCTGCTGGGGTGGGAACGCAGCACCCAGCTCAGGAAAAGGCAAGTGAGATGAGTAAGTGCAGAGCAGGCAGGAATCTGCTTATCCCAGGAATGTCACAGCTCTCCTATTGTCAGTGAGTGTGTCAGCAGGTCTTGCAGGGTGGTTTCTGTTTTTTCCATTTCAGAAACAGAACAAAGGCAGAAAATCTGTGTTCTCTGCGTTTGCCCTAAGCAGATGCATGGCCTCTGGAAGCACCACATGCACAGGGCAGAATGAACCCAGACTGTCCTGGGAACTTGCCCAAGTGTGGCTGTCTTTGTCCTACATGGGGCAGCGATGCCCCCATGGTGGGGCAGGACTCTCTCCCTGGGCTCAGCAGCAGGACTGATGCCTGGTCTAGATGGAACAGATTGACACCCAGCCAAGGTCTATTCCAGTGCCTGGATCAGGAGAGCCTGCACCTCAGTGCTCTGCAGGTACACTCGGGGTGAGCTCCCTGAGTGGGGCAACACAGGCAAATGGTGTATTGGCTCTGTCAGAAGCAGACAGAGAAGGAGCAGTGCATGTCATTGCAGATTTTCAGCTGTGAACTAGAGGCCTGTGGGGCAGGGGGTGGAAATCCAGCTGTGCATGGCTCGGCAGTGAGTCACGACCTGGGAGCAGGCTGTGGAGCCAGAACATGCTTGCTATGGGATAGTTTGTTCTTTCTATGGTGTGCGTGGGCTCTCACAGCTGTCCTCTGGGGTCTCTGATGGAAGGTAATTCCCATACCCCATAGGAGGGAACTCTCCCTCACTTCTTTCAAACTACTCCTGCAATGAACATCATACTCACTTGGAAACATGTGGGGCTGCAGGCTTGGGAGAAGCCTGTCTATCCTCCCTGAAACCAAACTGAATCAAAGAAGCTGGGGGAGTTGGGGGATGGGGGAGTTGGGGGATGGGCAGGGGTAAATCCTTCATGTTCTTTAGTTGTGGTGCAAGCAGGGAGCTCCGTGTGCCACAGCTACACCTGGTTACCTGGATTCCTCTGGACATTGCAGCTGTGCTTGCCCCCAGCTACACCCAGAGGGAGGGCTTCTCCCTCGCTGCGGGAGGCTGTTCTGTATTAATCCTGAACGTGGGGACTTTGTGTGCCTGGATTAGTCTGGTGTCTCAGCCCAAATTCATTTTTGCTTGGGACCTTGCATTGCAGAGGTGCCTATGACTTGCAGAAGATGCAATAAGGTTTCCAAGGGTGAAACACAGCAGCAAATGCTGCTGATTCTGGGCAGTCCCACTTTGCTCCTGGTGTTTACCTAAGATGCACTTTTGAGTCTTCTTGGGCCTAACAGATGCGGCTTGGCGGCTATTGAAGGCTATGAATAGAGCTGCTTAAGGAAATAAACAGGAGTCCACCTTCAAGCCCTTGGGACACGCAGGAGAGGGAAGCTCCTGAGCTGCAGTGGCAGCTCTTTTGCATGGATAAACAGCCTAAAATTCTCTCCTAAAAGACAGCTTTGATGGGAGTACCCATGTGAAGCTGTGCCAGCTCCATGACATCTAAACACCATCTGGAAAGCAGTGGCAATGCCCATGGTTGAGGAAAAGATCCAAGAGGCAAATGCCAGGGTTCACAAGGCTCTGTGTTTTTGGGGCCATGAGCATGAGGTCCTCTTAGAAACGCTTGATTCTCAGATGAGTTGGCTGCATACTCCACAATCACTGATAACCAGACCTTTTTAAATTTAGTTTAATCAGCTCCACAGCATTACATCTTGGAGTGAAAACAATGGTTTTCCTAAGCCATGCCTTTGCTGGGAATCCCTTGGTGATTCGCTGGGATGGCTCCCCTATTGGGGGATGCACTGGGCAAACTGGTGACAGTCCAGTGGGTCTGAGTGGGGAAGGGGCAAAACTGCCATGGACTGGGATCACAGCTGAGGCAAAGGATGCAGCAGAGCTATGTTACCCCCAGTATAATTTGCTGGCTGCAGGAGAATGGTGTCTGAGAACATGAGCTTAAAATGATCACCTCCAGGCTTGTGTACTGCTGGAGGTGAAGGGGAGCAGGGAAAGATGGTCTTGGGGAGGCCAAGGCACACTGGTGGCGAGGAGGCTGGACTGTTTGTTAAATTTAAGTCTGGAAAGTTTAGCAGTTCCCCATGGAGGCTGAGGAACAGGACTTTATTGTCCTCCTATTAACCATCATTGCTGGCAAACCCCTATCAAAATATCCCCCCCTCCCAGCCAGTTCTGCCCCACAGTAATTCAGTCTGTGTATGGCTTAGTGCTCCCAGCACCATCCTCCCCTGCCAGCTGTGCAGCCCTGGCTGTCCTGTTGTTGCACAAACCAGGGAATGCAGCTTCACACCATGCAGAGGGATCCCAAGGGGCCATGTCCCCTCTAGCACCACTCACAGATGAGAAATTACAGCGTCCCTGAATGGGAATCAGACCATGCTGGATCTGTGGCTGCATCACAGCACAGCAGGCAGGGCACAGTGCCGGGTGCCCGGGGTGCTCAGACCACCCCTAGCTGAGCCTGCATGTATCCACCCTGAGAATCCACTGTTTTCACTCTATTTCTCTGACACTTTCTGCTTGAGCTGAACTTGCATCAGAACAAGCCCTGGCTTGAGATGTACCAGAGGAACAAGCCAGGCTGCCAGATGCAGGAGGCCCCGTGAACAGGGTGTCCCTTAAAGGAGACAAAATGGGATCGATTTTGGCAAAATGCGTTTGGGATGATCCCATACAGAGGAAAAAAGCCAGTCATAGGCAGGCTTACAAGCAAGCAAAAGAAGATATAGGGGAGACAGTAGGAAATGCTTTTTGACAGCAAGGTTTTGGAGCAGGATATCTTAGGAGACTGAGCTATCTCTGCAATGAAGAAGCCACGTGAAGGGCTGTTGGGACAGGTTAGGGAGGAGCAGTGCTGACAACCACTCGAGGATTTTAGCATCTCTTCACCCTGTGATTTACAAACATAATCGCTGTAGGCCAACACCAGCAGTGAAAGCACTGACCTCATGGTCATGTCTGCTTGCTGGCTTCCTCCAGATCATCTCCAAGTGAGCCCCTTAAATCTCCCTACCCAGCCTGTATTTTACCCTGGGGACTTCAGGTCCCTTAAAATCTTCCAGCCTTAAGCAATTCAGATCTTTATGGCCACGTGTAAATATTCTGCTCCTTGCAAGGGCAAGTTAGTGGAGGAATCATTTGTCTGGAGTCTGATGGAATTTCACTGATCAGAAGGTGAAAGAAACAGAAGAGGACACAGCTTCCTTAGCTGGATGAAAATACAGCTGCCTTATGAGGAAATACACAGAAAATACCTCGTCCTTCATTGCTTCAATGTGATGAGTTCTGGGGATCTCAGTTTAGCCCTGAAAGTTGTTTACTTCCCTTCAAAAACCACCATCCAGTTTGGCTGGCTTTGTGGGCAGGAGCTGGCATTGAGGGCAGGAGCGGCACTGTGGCAGGAATAGCTGGGCTGTGGGAAGGCTCAGAGTTGATGCTGCACCATGTCTGTGGGCTTGGGGCAAGGTGGGACGTGGTCGGTCCCAAAATAGCAAGGTCGTGTGGTTCCCTGAGCGAGTGCTGTGACTTTCCATCCTGTGCCTGGCCCAGAGCTGGGCCCCTCCTTCAGGACCTTCTACTAAAATTAGCAGCATTTCCCCATGCCGTATGCACCAGCAGCTGTTTAAGGAGATGGAGGGACCAGAACCACAGCTTAAAAAAAAAATCAGATCTGGACAACTCCCTTTTAATCTTCTTTTTTTATGGGAAAAACTGATGGAAGAAAGTATTCCCTGCAATGGGGGCTCTGGAGAGAGGTCCCTGGACTCTTTCTCCCGTGATGGTGAGACTGCTCATGAACATTAATTGTATCATGTTTCTGCAAAGACTAACCAGAAAATTACAGAGATGAGAAAAGAGCATTGGTGATGTCACACCACCCCTCCCCCTGAGCCCCTTAATTACAGACTTGCCCAAAGATTCCTTATGCATCCTTTCTCCTGCACTAACCTGCCTGCCCACACCACCCCTGGGAGGGAGCTCACCAGGGACTGGTTAACAGAACTAAAGGACTGGATTTTTAATTGCATGAATTATCAAAAAAAAAAAAAAAATCTGTTCTTCACTTGAGGAAAGGTGGGAACTGGAAAATTAGAAAAACGCCAACTTTCTCAACAAGTGGGATGATGCAGGAAGTTATCTGGGTCTCTCTCTCAGCTGAAAAACAGGAGGGAGACCACGATGTGCTTTAGGATTATTGATGGTCACCCAGCTGGATCCAGGCAGCTCGCACCACACCTGCCACAGGGCAGTTCAGCTATTTCAATCTCTAATGAACACAAAGGGTAATACAGCTGTGGACAGCAAGGGTGTCCCTGCAGCGAGTGAGGGAGCTTGGCTCCTGCACGTGTCCAAGGGCTCCTTTCCTGCTCCTTTTTCCCTGGTTAACTCTAAATAGCGAATGTCTTTGCTGCCTGAAGTATGCCTGGACTGACACTGATATTGTCTCACTCAAGGTTTGGCCCCCCCATGCTGTTCTTCCTCAAAGAATTAAAAATAGGGAATGTGACTGAGCGAATCTGTGCTGCTTCTGGATGTAAAGTGGGTTGAAAGGCTGGAGGGGAAGGGTCATCTCTTTCTCTCTCTCCAAATCCCTACTTGTTCATCCTTTTCCAGTGGAATCAGACAGTGCATCCCTCCTCCTGACTTTGCTGGAGATCTGTGGAAGAAAGGAGGAGAGAGGCAGCAAGATTTCCTCTCCCAGCACCCTTTTTTTCGGCACCTACTGATGGATGGATTCGGAGCATGGTCCCAGCCTGGTGTGTCAGGGAGTGGGCTCCAGCCACTCACCCCCAGCCCAGAGCAAGCTCTGCTCTGCAAACCTGGGAGGGCCCATTTAATATGAGACAAGGTTGTTTTCCCTCCTGACTCCCCCACGTGCTGTGAAACTGAGCCCCTGCCCAGCCAGGGGTCAGAGAGACAAAGCCAGGCGTGGGCAGCAACGCCTGGCTTTCATTTTTATGCACACACAGACAAACAAATTTGCTTCTCTGGCAGCTATTGGCAGCTCCTCTGTTGGGATTATAAATCTGGAAATAACAGCTGGGGGTTTTGTGTGTTATCCTGCTCTAGGGATGAATTTTAAAACCCTCCTGTATTGGGTTGCACTGGGTTGGGTCTATTGTTTTCCATGGCAATGAGTGGTGCTTGTTCGTGCCCAGCTCCTGTAGCTTCAAAGTGGCTCTTCTAGCATCTGTCCCAAAACAGCTCCTGCTGTTTGTTGGAGCTCTGGGTAGTTCACAGAGAAGGTCTGCTGGTTTCTTGCTAACACAGCCTCTCTACTGAGCTGCCTGGCATGCATGTGCTCCACTGGCACACTGAGACCCTGTTTAGAGGAGTTATGGACAGGCTGGCTCTCTCAGGGAGAAGGAAAGCGAGTGGATGGCAGGAAAGGTTTGGAGACCTTTAGCTGAGATGGCTGCTGGAGCACAGGGGCCCTAGCTTTTCTGTTTTTCCTCTGGACGCACCAGGAGTTTTAGTTCCAGCTGTCCTCAGCAGGTTCATGGTGGAAACGACCCTGGGTGGTCAGTGTTAGTGGGCAAGAATGGTGATCCTTATGTGAGAATACATGTCCCCCTGTCTTCTTCAGCACATGGACCCTTGTTGAGAAGCCAACAGTTCAGTGCAGAGCCTTTAAAGACTCAGAGCTGGCCTCTTGGCTTCCTATGCTCTTGCTTTGACCATACTTTGATTTATTTTGACCTCAGGGCAGTGCAAGTGTGGAGGGCTGCTCCTGAAACTGGAAAGCTAAAAATCCCCCAGTAGTTGTAAAGCCAGCAGGAAGGATTCTGGATGTGCCACATCTCTGCTTTTTTGACTTCTCCCCTGGCAAAGGACAGTCTGAATTAAGAAAGCAAATTGAGAGGAAACTGTGGAGAAATAAGAGCAGCACTGTGAGTCGAGGACGCTCTGGACTCAGTCCCGTCCCAGTTGCCCTGGAAATTGGATCGTTCCCACTGAGCCGCCTGCTTTGCTGGCTGCTCCTGGGAGGCCACAAGCATTTAGCAATGGTCAGAGACAGGGGAAGAGAGGGAAATATAGATGCAAATACTGAGATTGGTTTTTCTTCCATCAAAAGGAGACCCTAAACTCTTCACCCCATGCCTTTGTGGGGATGATATGAAGAACGAAGCCCCACTAGCTCAGCTGAGACACAAAGGCAAAAGCCAAAGGACCAAAGGCTCTTTTTACAGGTCAGCAGCACAGCACAAGCCTGCAGTGTAGCTCATCTGCCCAGGAGAGCCAGCCCCAGGAACACCACGGTTGCTCCCTACAGTGCTGTCCTGAGTAGGCAGCACCCCAGGCATCCCCCACTGAGCTCTGCCTGCCCTCGAGACAGCCCCGTGTCCCATGCAGACTTCTGATGCAATCGGTGGGATCACCCTGACAATAGCTGCTGGGTTGTTTTCTTTTAAAGCTGTGCACAACAGATTAAGCCAGCAGCCCCTGTTGTGATTGCTGGGCATTGTGCACCATGCTGACGCTGCCTTCTGTGGGCCAAGCTCTGCCCATGGCTGAGTAGGAGCTTCAGAGGGGGAATTTGGTTCATCTGAAATAGAGGGCAGGAGGGTACTTGGGCATAGCAGATTCCTGCTGCATTCAAGCATTTCCTTTCTTTCACAAGGCAACGAGCTAAGTTTGTTTAAACATTTTCTCATCAGATGGGCTGAAAGAGATGGTCCTGCCCTTAGAATTTCATACCAGCTGAGAACTGTGGAGAACTCTGAAATGCTGCAGCGTCTGTCTTCTGGCTGTACCCTGCACCTGTGAAAGCACACCAACCCATGGGCCTGGACTGGTGAGCAGAAAACCCAAACCCAGCTATGTAGCCCCCAACAGTCTTTCAGAAGGTGCTCAGAAACAGGCATGATGAGCAGAGGGACAATAGCAGGAAGGGCCAGGCTGAAGACTCCTGCCTATGCAGACCAGTTTCCCTTGTCCCTTCCAGATGACTTGGGACAAGTCTATGTAGCAGAACAATCACAAAGCAGATCAGCTCTCCCCAGAGTGGCCAGAGACCTTGCATTGTGTCCTGTGTATCCCACAGCCCCTCTGAGGGAGCTCCTCACTCATAAAAGCTGGCTCCCTATCTGCTCCTTATCCCTGCCCCAAAATGCACTGCTTGCAGCAGCTGTGGGGCTGTGAACCTCAGCTTGCCAGAGTCCAATAAATTAAACCTTAGTCCAAAAGGGGCTTGGGCTGTCTTTTGCAAATAGAGGCAGCACAAAAGCTGCCTTTCTCCCTCTCACTTGACTTTGTTTTCCCTCCCTCCCCATCTGCTTTTAGCCAAATGGTTGAATAGCTTCAGTATATAGCTGCGGGAGGCTAAAGCCAAAGGCTGGAGCACCAGGAAAGGATGCAGAACAGCAGTGCCCTGTGGCCACTGCCTTCCGGAGGGGCTGGGAACTGTTTGCTACCCTTGCTCTGTAATCCAGCCTTGATCACCTTGATGAACCCTGGGAGAAAGCAGCCCCAAAAGAAAATATTTGTGCTCTGGCTCGCACACATGTGCAGATTTCCTGCTCTTGAAGTCCTTAATTAAGCCTGGGTTTTGTTTGTTTGGAATTTTTTTCTATTTACTCTGCCACAGTCTCGGAGGGGGAGTATGTCAAGTCCCCATGTGTTCTGCTGTTTTGGAAGACGCAATATGGAAAGCTGCCTATGATGGTGACACAGCGAGTCTGCATTTATAAATGGGAAGCAGCAAGGGCCTCTGGTGCTGCTCTGTACATCAGTGCATCACCCTTTACATAGTGGCCTCAGCCTGGCTGTGGCCTCATGACGAGGAAGTTAGGGTCTGTATAGACCTTTTGAAAAGATGCAAGATCAGCATGTTTAGTTTGGAGAGACTGCCAAGCTTTTTCCTGACAGTTTGGGAGCTTGAGTCCCTCCAAGGGGCCACATTATCTGCCAGTTTAACCATGTCTGGCCCTCATCAGCAGAGATGTACAACCTTAGGGTGATGCTTGCGACTGTGGACATCCAGCCCAGTGCAATGGGGACCTCCAGGTCAGACTGCACAGCCCTAGCTCAAAGAGCAGCTGGTCAGGGCAACGTTGTAGATGGGAGCCTTGACCACAAAAGTATGGGACTATGATCCTGCCTGCAAGTCAAACAGCAGTAAGGGAGATCATACAGCAGTAGGGGAGCTCATCCAGCTGGATGCCTGGGCTGGCAGCAGGCAGTGGAGCAAAGGTGGCAGCCTGAGGCAGATTGTTTCTTACAGCAAACATCTAAAAGCAGAATAAGACTAGAAAATCCCTGTCTTTTGGTAATGAATCCCCTGTGTAACAGCCTTAACACCCAGACACAACATGCCTGTGAAATTCCAGAGATTGTTGCAAACTGAACCTTTAATTTCCACTATGAAATTTCATGGCAATTTACCTCTTCAAGCCATTAGGGATCACCATTTGCAGGCATGGAGGGGGATCTCCTATCCCTTGTCTGCTTTCTGCAGCCTGTGGTGCTATTTTGGAAATTCTCTCATTTACTGGGTGGTTCAACCGAGTACAACTGTTCCTTTGGCTAAAATCATTCCCTGCCCATCATCTGCTAATTAGAAAGCGCTGAAAAGCCAGCGGTGCTTAGGCAGCTTTGGGATAACCAAGGCAGCTTTTTCTTTTGTGGATAAAGGACTGGGCTTTGCAGGACTGTAGACTTTTCCACTGAAATCAGTTTCTGGTTTAAAAAGCAGGAGTAACACTGGGTGAAAAATGACTCCCAGAAGCACACTACAAGAAGGATGACACTGCAAACACAATGAGGTGGGTGTGAGAAGCAAATGCCTTCTGTTGGAAACACCATGGGGTAGAAAAGCAAAGATAATTTTGAGGCAAGGGAAACAAAGAACTTTTAAAGCCCATCCTTCTGGTCTTGGCCAATTCTTACTGATGCTGCAGTCCAAGGCAGTTCAGAGTTCAGCTGGAGCTGGACTGAGAACTTTGTGAAGAAACCAGAAGTAAATGCCCACTGCCATCTTCATGGATGGCAATGTCCCAGATTGCACCTCACCGGCTGCTCATCCTGCAGCTGGCAGGGCTGACATATCCCTCTTCCAGCAGGACACTGGGATGTTCTGCAGAGCCAGCATGCCTGTGGTATGGGTAAGCTCCTTTTCCAAGTGCCACCCTTTCCTGTTTGCATTACAAATTGAGCATTTCCTTGTCTGAAAACGTCCTCACAGCCTCAATGTCTGTCATATTGTTTCCTGTGGAAATTATTGTGACCATGTTATCTGTGCAAGCTTGTTGGGGTCTCTCCATGACGTGCAACCTGGTGGCCAATTTCAGGCCAACCTGATGAAGATTTTGAAGATCTTGGAAGTTGGGCACTGGTGGAGCAAAGAGACTTTGCTTAAGTACTGACTGTTGTGGCTTTTTCTCCCAAAGCATTTCTATAGAGAGCCACTCTGCAGGTCTGTTACTCTGTTCAGACTCGACCATCCTTCCTATAACTTCCCTGGCTCAGCCCAAATCCAGCCCATACATCCTAGCAAGGACTGTCACAGGGTGTCATTACTCAGCTCTGGCTGTGTGTTGTGGGAGAGGTGGCCTTTTAGGAGACATCCTGTGTTCCTGCAGAGCCACTGCTTCAGAAGCACTGGTGCAGAGCCTCCTGCACTCACTGTCCTGGAGGCAGGACCAGCAGGTGGTTGTCCTCAGACATCTTATCTTGAGGAAAGCAGGCAGAAAGTGTTCTGCAGATTGTCTGACCTGCTTGAAACACCCTGTTCCCCCCATAAACCTGCAAGGTTGATCAAGGAGCACACACAATGCTGTCTTGCTGGGCTTTTGGTGCATAAAACAAGCAGCAGCTTGGGCGCCATCCTCCAGTTCTGCTCTAATAGGAGTTCTCCTGGTTCTTTGGTATTTTCATTAAATGTGTCTGGAGCACTGGGGTTAGTGACCATCACATTGCTTCCCTCTTCTCAGTTGGAGAACCCCTAGCAGCTCCCTTTCCTTCTCCACAGGGCTGGGGGAAAGGAAGAAGGATGCGATGGCAGGATCTGAGCACTGGGGTAACTGAAGGAGGCTTAAAAAGGAAGGCTGAAGAAGGACTCACAGGAGCCCTTGGTGCCACACGCCATCAGGTACAAAAGCCCACAGAGCCTGCACACGCAGTGTCCATCAGAAAGCAACTGACAGTGACACCTCAGGGAAGCAGCTGCAGGCAGCTCCTGCCATGCTGCATGCACAGGCAAATTATAAGGGCTGTAAAATGACACTAATGGGCAGGCAGAGCACAGCAGTGTAGTGTAACACTTGCTGCAAGGGACAGTAGTGGCATTTCTTAAAGCCCAGGGTGCAGACCAGGAGGGGAAGAGTCCTCAGCGTATGACATCACTGGTCTGATGGATGAAGTCCAACTTTGGGTAGGCTTCTCTCCCCTCTGAGCAATGTGTATTCCCACCACACTCTGCAGCCAACGTGGGGTGACCACAGCTCATCACTGCAGCCATTCAAAGCTGCAAAGTCCTTTTTGCAGCAAGCAAAAGCTCAAAGCAGCATCCAGCCCCTCTGCCCATGCTGAATGACAGAAGAAACTGCAGCTCTGCAGATGGGTGGTGAAACTTTAGGTATCTCCATGAACCTCCTGGCTGGCTGTGGGGAGAAAGCTTTCCTTTGTCTGGCTCACAGACAAGCAGGCTTTAACACAGATGGTTCAGCAAAGCAGGGAAAGGTGAGCAGAGCAGACAGGGGAGTGTGGATAGCACAAGCTGCAGCCCAGACATCAAGGACGAGCATCCTGGTCTACAGCAAGACAGACTGGGAGTTATCCTCTGTGAGCACAACACTGCTGGTCCTGCCTGTCAATCTGGCAGAGAGCAAGTACCACAAGGACTGCTGGTTCCAAAGCCAGCTCTTACTATTGTGTGCCATCCAGCTCCATGCCAAATTGGTAGTACACATCCTCTCTGCGCCCACTGCCACCACAGCAGAGCCCCTGTGCAACCAGCTGCTGGTGGACACACTGGCCCTGCCTGGGAGGAAGCTGAAAGCAGTAAATAATAACTAACATTGACAAACACCAGCTCAGAGCAGCAAGGGGCAGGGGCCAGGGAAAGGGATTCACTCACTCAGGTGTTGTGCATCTGAGTGCACCGGCACAAAGCAGGTTGCAGTTCTGGGCCTTGGCTCTGGAAACATCCTGCTACTGGGAGATTTTAATGCAAGAAAATAATGCAGTGATGCTAAGACATTTATCCTTTAGCTTCCCTTAAATTAAAAAGTAACACAAGACGTCTGCAACACGTTCCTTGGAAGTGTCTCCAGCCCTTGCAAGTACATCTACAGCAGCTAATTGTGCTTTAGATCAATGGTAAAGAACTCTGAAGTACTAAACCTCTCTAGGAGAGAATAAAGTGCAACTATGTAAAAAGTAATATTAATGTACAAGTGTGAAAAATCTCTTATATATGAGTAACCTCTTCCTTCAAACTTTAGCTGGTTTTCCTTTCTATATGAGTCACATGTGACTGGTAGGCACGGGAGATATCCCCCATCTGAAACAAGACAGCAAACTGTGATGGACACATGCAATCCTTCCACTGGGCTGAATTAAATGAATGGAAGCTGGGCAAAGCAACAGCACAGCCCATAACACTTGTCACTGGGCTGAAACATAAGAGAACTGGGTGAGATTCCCACATCCCTCTCTTTCCTCTGCCCTTTCTGCACTTCTCTTCAGCACAGGCATTTTCCTACGCTGTCTGCGGGCGCGTGCAGCACCTGAGGATCCTTCCCAGCATCAGAGCCCCATAATGCTATTACCTGTTTGGTTGAAACTCTGCAGGTGAGCAGGAACAGAGGAACACTTGCTAGGGGGAGGGACTGATCCAGCTGTCTTAAGCCAGGCCCAGGATATGGAGTGATTCCTCACATTTATACGGCTATGGAGTGCCCTAAAAACTACTGTATTAAACCTAGACTGTGTTCCTTGTGCCTACCCACAATCTGGTTGGCCTGTGAGCTCAATCATGTTGATGGGGTGCAGTGACTTCTGCCTCGTGACCCCATCTAGCTCAGAAGGACACTTGGTTACCCCGACTTAGAGGGGTTGCAAAAGTTCCTTCTTCCCAGCACTTGCATCCCAAATGGAAAGTTTGTCTGTTCTGTGATGGAAACAGGTATTTGCCAAGACACAAATTCCTTGAATCTAAGTGACCTTCAAGCTCATTTCTCCTAAGATATGTCCCTCAGGCAGAGGTTGCAGTCATCTTCTAAAGATAGGTGCAACTTCTTGGGAGACTTGTCTTGTGTGTAATGGGTAGTTTCCCATCCCTAAGAGCCATCTCTTTTACAGAAAACTACTTAAAGCAGTACAGAGACACACAAGACACATACACATGCACTGAAAGATAGAAGCAGCACCTTGATTTACTGTGGGACTAGAAACAGCATGTAACAACCTCCTCCTCTAGATTTCTCTGCTTTTAAAGCCCAAGAGGCAGCTGTGTCCTCCTGCCACCCCTCTGCTTTCCAACATCTGGCAGGGTGGCAAAGGTCAAATGACAGATCGAGTTGGGAGATATGCAAACAGTTAAGCCATCTTTTTGCTGAAGTCATGTTTGAGTTCCTGCAAAATAAATAAATAAATAAATGAATAAAAGAGAAAAATACCAAGGCACACAGGAGCAAACATTACACAAAGATGCCCTCTGCCGGTCAATAGGCAAAGGAAAGCCACCCACCTGAGTTCTATGTTAGTGATTTGCAACTTCCCCCCCTCCTTTTACAAATGAACTACTACAAGTGTGTCCTATCAAGAGAAATGTGCTGCGTAACTTCAATTTAGTGGGTTTTCTTTTACCCATGGCAGCTTAAGTGATCTAGCAGAAAACTACTAGCAAAGGCAGTCCAGCTACCCCTCTTCTTTCTTTTCAATCTTACAATCCTTGAGTAAGTAAAATAATAGCTTCAGTTAAAATCCAACAGGAAAACAAAAGCATTGAGAGAAATATTCTGCCAGGTCGGCCAGCTGAACTGACTGCCCAGCTGCCTTGATGTAACATAAGGAAACTGGTGAGAACACAGGGCCATGGAAAAAAGGGATACATCCACGTTATTTGGGTTTGCTGTAATGGTTAACTTTTGCAGGCTTTTGAGACAGTCCATAAGTCCCTACAAGTTGAAAACAGCATTTGCAGTCAGTATTAGGAGCTGAAAACTATTTGAGGCACTAATCAATTCAGAACATGTTTCTCTTTCTGCTTTAAATAGCAATCTTATTTGATTTTAAACAATTTCTAAGAAGTATTGAGAGCTTGCTCAAATGATACAAATGGCAGATTTTAAATCTGTTCTGTTAAGTCAGTCTATTAAAACAATGCAGATCTATTGCACACCCATGTAAGCATTGGCTCAACTCTTTCTTATATCAGTTTAACTCCTGCTGGTGTAAAACCCTGATTTAATTTACTGACTGGGAATTAAATCAGCATGAACTGGTTTCAGTGCATCTGTGATGATCAAACTAGATCATTTTCAAACAATGCCATTGGATTAGAAAGCTTCACTGACAGAAACAAGCTCTTAAGAGATGCAATGTAATAACCATGGACACTAAGGAACACCACATGCAGACTGGGCAGCCCTCTCCTTCCGCTTCATTATTTTCCACTGAAACTGAACGCTGTCTACAAAAAGTCAAGGAAGAGTTTCATAATGTGACCATAGTGCTAGGACTCTAGGAAAATCAACAGGCTGCAATAATCAGGTTGTCTTTGGAATAGATGTCCAGTTGGCCAGGGGCTGTGTGCACAGGGAGCTATTCTCAAACCGTACATCTATCCCTGACGGTAGCAGAGAGCTGTTCTTTTCCACCCTCAAGTTTAGCAGAGGATTAGCAGCAATATCAAGAAAATCAGATGTTCCTGTGCTAACAACCAACCCCCGTATCCCATACCCCCAGTGGTCTTTGTGTCCCATCACCCTCCCTGGTTATTTTCAGGGCCAACACCCTCTCTGGTGAGCTGGTAAATGTCTTTCAGATTTGTTTTCATGCGTGATACACTCTGGCAAACTCTAGGATCACCTGGGTATGGCACAGAGGCTGTGTTCTACCTCTCCACTACAACCATGGCTGGGATCATATGGGCTTTGCAGAGTAGCTAAGGAGTCCCCCACAGAAATGGCTCTGGTTGTATGTGGTCCTGCTCATTCTTCGATATGAGGGGTTTGCTGAAGCTGGACCTGCAAGTCTTTCCTAATTTGTGCGTCTCGGGAAGCAGCCTGTTTTACTGGGAAAGCTGGAAAGAGCTCAGACCTCTCTCCAGCATTTCATACACCTGGTATATACCTAGCCTGCTCACACCAGGCAAGGCTACTGTGCAGACTTCTCCCCCAGGTAAGACGCATTCTTTCCAGTCTTCTTCAGGGTTTCCAATAGGGTGTCAATGTTGTGCTCTGAGTCAATGTACACTTTCTTGTTGGGCAGGTCAATGTCAAACTGGACACCTACAAAGAAGGGAAAAACACGTTCCACAGGTAAAAGTAGTCATGCTCCCAAGGCCATCAGTTAAATATACATTTGCCTCCTGCCAGCAAACCCTGATACTGTCACCAGCCAGCAAAACCAAACTGGGGTCCTGCAACCTCTGGTGTGAAGGAAACCAGATATCCTATAGATCCGCATTGGGCACCAGAGTTTCTCAACTGCTTTAACCTGCTCACTTCACCTTAGATCAGCACAATCACTCATGCAGTAACCAGAACAAGCTACGTTTACACCAACCACTATGAGATCTCCAACCAGGTCAGTCTGTGCTGTGGTTTAGCATGGATACAACCAAGTACTTTAGTGTAGGGGTTACTACAGGGACAGGGTAGGTTTCCTCTGGGGTGGTACCACCTAACAGCTGTAAATAGGAGGAGGAAAAAGACATTTTCCCATGTGGATTTCCCAATAACTAATAAAGGTCAGCCACTCTTAGGCCAGTGAAAGGAACTGGACATGAAGTCTCTACCAGCCACATATTTTCACAAACTTGTAGGTATGTAACAACTTTGAGAGCTCTGCCATGTCATCACAGAAGGCTGATACTGACCAGCACGCTGAAGAGTGATGGAAGTGCTGACAACACCACACAGAGGAAGTGGGATCACCACAGCCTGGTAAGAAATTTCAGGGCCTTCACACCTTGGTGAAAGCTGTTTTCACTTAATGAGGACAGGGAGTAGGATGACAGGTCCTCACAACTGGTGAGTGCAGGCCAGATCCTTCTCTCTTGGTAAAGCCAGTATAAAGGAGACATAGGTTATAATTTTCTGAGTGGTGTTAAAAACAGGCTGTGCAGGCAACCACCAAATGCTCTGCTCAGCAGCTCTTCACTCTGATTGCTGATGACACATGTAGGCAAGCACCAGACACCCCAGGCCGCCTTGGGAACAACACCTAGCAGGACATCCACCTACCTTCCCTCTGGCTGCCTGAGCAAGGGTCTATCAGTGCGGTTCCCAGAGAGTTTAGGATGAGACCCTGGTGATTCAGAGCCAGGACTTGGCTGATGCAGCCTCGGCAGCTACTCCTTCCCTTGACACTTCTCTAAGGGTCACTCAGCAACTCATTATTGACTAAGCAGCACGGTCAGAGCAGAGCAGGGAGCAGAGGTTTCCAATCAGCCGCTTTCAGCTTTTAACTACAGCATTACCCTTGCAAGACAGAGGACCCCAGGGCACCAACATTCCGCCCGGGAGCTGCTGTGCTCCAGCAAGCTGGCTCTGACACACCCAGCACTGACTCACCTCCCAGCCTGTGCAGGACACGAGTGACCGCATTGGAGCAGCCTTCGCAGGTCATGTCCACAAAGAACTCGTGTTTCTGAAAAGAGGCAGACAGGGGGCCAGGTTCAGGGAAGATGCAGCCGGCAGCACACCATGAGCACTCATCCTTCTTCCTTGGGAAGGTGGGTCCAAATCCTCCCCAGCTGAAAGGTCCACGCTTGCCACTAAGGCATCCTCAGCAAACCTGAGAGCTCTCAGTGCTCTTCCCTCTGGCATCCTTGTGCTGTTCCTCCTAGCATAACCCTAGGGGCCTTTGGAGACTTTGGCCCCTACTCAGAGCAGGGCTACCTTCAAGATTAGTGGAAGTTGCCATCTCTGTGGGTCTCTGCTGGATGCACTCCATTTGCCCTGGGAAGCCAGGAGAATAAAGTTTCCTGCCTGCAGATACCCAATGCCCTGACTTAATCTGCAAGGTGCTTGCCCATCCTATTCTTCTTGTGCTTACAAGGCCTCTAGTCCCCAACATAATGAACCCTTAAAATGTCAACAAAACTGAAACTGAAGGAATATTAGCACTGTTTTTTCATCCCTTTGCTCCACCAGGACCCCAGTGTTATCTTCACTACTTGTGAGAGATAATGAATGCATCAACACAAACATGCTTGCCTGTAACACTAATCATTGCCTTTAACCCTTGGCACCAGACGGATCCTAATTCCCTTTTCTTGTCCATGCCTTTTACTTCCCTTAAAAAAGAAAACTGAAGCTATTTTTCATTTGTTACCCACAACCCGTATTTCTTCTCATTCAAAACCTCCACCACTGAGAGGGCCAAAACCCACACTGCCACATGGAGGAAACGAGTTCAGGTATGGCAGTTCCCATTAGGATTTTCCAGCATAATTAGTGTTTTCCGGATATTCCTGTTGCAATTTCCCCCCCTGCTCTGGGGCTCGGTGGTGGGAAGGAGAGATGGGGCAGGAGGGGTTCCCGGTAGGATTCCCCTGGGGCCAGGCTGTGCATCCAAGCTGTGGGGGCTGGGGGGTCCCGCCGGCTCCTTCCAGTACAGAACGGCACCTGCCCTGCCCTGTTCCCCTGGCCCCATGCAGGACCCCCTGCCCCCACCACATCTCCAGCCCCAAGCAGGACCCCCCTCCCCGACCCCACCATGTCTCTCAGCCCAAAGCAGGAGCCTTCAGCCCTACACAGACCTCACAGCCCCACACAACCCCCCACTCCGGCCCCACCACATAACCTGCCCCACACAGGACCCCTTGCCCAATGCAGCCTCACCTCCCATCCCCACCATGTCTCCTGCCTGATGCAGGACCCCCCGACCCCACCATATCCCCCAGCCCCACACAGGACCCACCTGCCCTACGCAGCCCCCCCAGACCTCCCCACATCCCCTGCCCCACGCAGGACCCCCCCCCAGCCCCCCCACTCCGATCCCATCACTTCCCAGCACCACAAAGGACCTCCCGACCCCACTACATCCCCAGCACCACGCACCCCCCCACCCCCGCCCCACCACGTACCCCACCCCCACGCAGCCTCTCCCCTGCCCTACTCGAGATCCCCGGCCCCACCACATCCCCCAGCCCCACTCAGGACCCCCTTCCCGACCGCACCACATCCCGTGCCCCACGCAGCACCACCCCCTCTCCCACGACCCCACCACGTTCCCCAGCCCCACGCACCATCCGCCCTCCCCCCCACGTCACCCACCTCACGCAGCTCCCCTCCCCAGCCCCCCCAAACCCCACGCACCCCCCCCACCCCCCAAACCCCACGCACCCCCCCAAACCCCACGCACCCCCCCCCCCCCTCCCCAAGCCCCACGCAGCCCCCTCCCGGGCCCCGCCACGTTCCCCAGCCCCACGCACCATCCGCCCTCCCCCCCCACGTCACCCATCTCACGCAGCTCCCCTCCCCAGCCCCCCCAAACCCCACGCACACCCCCCCCCTCCCCAAGCCCCACGCAGCCCCCTCCCGGGCCCCGCCACGTTCCCCGGCCCCACACTGGAACCCCCCCCCCCGGCATCACCGCGTCCCGCAGCCCCACGCAGCGCCCCCCCGGGCTGCCCCGACAGCCAGGCCCGGCCGGGCCGGCACGCACCGGCATGGCGCAGCGCGGCTCCCGGCGCGGAGGAAGGGGCGGGCCGGCTCCCGAGCGCCGGGGCCGGGCCCTGAGCCCCGCAGCCCAGCGGCCGCCCCGGCCCCAGAGCGGCCGCGCCCGAGGGCGACCCTCGCACGGGAAGCGCCGTAGGGCTCGAGCCCCGTGGCTCCAGCGGAGGCGTGCGGGGATGGTGTCGATTGTGCTGATGGTCGGACCTGATGATCACAAAATCACAGAATCGCTTGGGTCAGAAGAGACCTTATAGACCGTCCCGTTCCAACCCCCCTGGGACACCTCCCACCAGACCAGGCTGTTCAAAGCCCCATCCAACCTGGCCACGAACACCTCCAGGGATGGGGCAGCCACAGCTTCCCTGGGCAACCTGTGCCAGTGCCTCACCACCCTCAGTGTGAATCATTTCTTCCTAATGTCTAATCTAAATCTACCCCCTCCAGTTTAAAGCCATTCCCCCTCATCTTGTCACTACATACCTCACGATTCTAAGGGTTTGCAAAGTCACCGGTGGGCCCTCAGCCAGAGGCAGATGTCACTCAGAGAGAGCTGCGTGGAGAGGGGCTCAGCACACCAGGCACGGTGATGCAGGTGTTCAGACACCCTTGGCTGTTCTTCACACGGACCAAATTGCTTTTAGTAGCATTTTTGGGATGGCAATTTAGTTCTTAGAGGAGTAGATGTTACTGAAACACAGCCTTGCTTCTCACAGTTATAGAATCACAGAGTGGTTTTAGGTTGGAAGGGACCTTAAAGATCATCCAGTTCCGAGCCCCTGCCATGGGCAGGGACAATTCCCACCAGACCAGGCTGCTCAAGACCCCATCCAAACGGGCCTTGATCATGTCCAGGGATGAGGCAGCCACAACTTCTCTGGGAAAACAGTTCCAGTGCCTCATCACCCTCACAGTATTTTTTTTTAAAAAAAAACCTCTTTCACCTTAAAACCATTGCCCCTCATCCCAATCACTGCATGCCCTGATAAAGAGACCCTCCCCATTTATGTTTCTCTTCACATTTTTCTGATACTAAAGTGCTGCCACTCCTCTTAAGAAGATGCACCAGAGCTGTGCCTGGACCAGTGCCATCCACATTAGGATGAAGCCCGAGGCCATTGGAAGGCATGAGATGCCAGAAAGGCTTAAGGAGAAAGCAGTGGAGAAAGGTTGTAGTCAGTGTGGATCCCTAGTCACCCCGTCTGGTGCTCTGTCTGCCTTACAGGCTTCAGAATCAGCACAGAGACAAAGCAGCTGCTGGAGTGAGATGGGAAGAGTCATAAAGATTGAGCAGGAAGCATGAGGGTTGGCCAGGCTACTGCAGAAAGATTGATGCTCTCAGTCTTTTGAGGTTTTTGAGATTTACTGGTTTAGGAGAACTGTGGTGGACTGGATTATTGAATGAAGGAGGTCTGGAGGGACTCTAGTCCAGAGTAGGTTGAGAGAAAATATGCTGGTCTCTGAAAATGTTTGTGTGTCTGCTTTCAGGTGTTTTTTTTTTTTTCTTTTTTTTTTTTCTTTTTTTTTTTCCCTGGCTGTTCATCCCTTTGAAGGAGAATGGGCTTTTTTTTTCTTAAAAACTCCAGGCAAGTTGAGGGAAGCTGTGACAGGGGCTAGAAGCAGCTTGGGTACTCTGGGAGGCTGTGGGTGACTGAGAAGGGAGATGGTGCCATACATCAGGGCTGAGGAGAGCACTCAGAGCTGCATGGGGGGGTGATACTTCCTGACCATGTGTTGGGCTTCAGCATCTTCCTGTTAATAAGCCCAACCTATAGTGGGGAAAATAACCAGGGTATTTCTAGTTATTTGCTACCACACCAACCAGAGCTATGTTCTGGGATGTCAGCTGGCCTCAGCTAACCCTTCCCCTCGTGCTAAAAAGGCTGAGCCCCTGCCAGCAAGACTGAGCCGAAGATGATGTAAATGCCTTTCCCAACGAGCTTCTGTTGCATGGGGGGAGTGAGGGCATTCATTTTAACGTGTGGAGGACCGTGTTGTTGTGCTGACCTTTTCATGAAAGAGGAATTACTGTTTCTCATCTTGCTTGGGGGAAGAGATGCCTGGGGTCCCCCAGCCGAGTTTATTTTGGATGGCTGTTGTGCTGGGTCACTGGTCTCATGTTAAACTTTGCAAAAGTCTGCATTAGTGATTTATGAACTGGCAGATAGCAATGTGGCTTAGTCTATAAATAGCTGGGGGGTGTGAGGGGGAAGGATATTAATGCTGAGTGTGGCCCCATGCCAGTCTACTGGCTGTATCTCCAGCTGCAAGGCAGAGCAGGGAGGGGTTTAGGTAGTATTTAGAGAAATGGCAGTGGAGAGTACATCACTTTTATGGGGTGAAATATATCTCCAACTGCTAAATATCATAGATAGATTTGGGATAGGATGTGGCACAAACAAATTGAAAGCTATGGTGTTCTGGGAGCTGGCTGGCTCAGGCTGACTGTCTGCTTCTTTCCAAGCTCTCCTTGGGCTCCCTGGACCAGCACCTGCTGGTGAAGAGGGATCTGTGAACATTGAGGCCTTTCTCCTCCTTTGCAAAACTACTCGGGCTTTGCAACATGGGTTAGAAAAATGTCCTACCTTCTCTTGTCTTTCCTTTGGGGCAGGTGATGTGTCAAAGCAGACAGATTGTGAAGGAAATTGCTCAGCAGTTCTGAAGCAAAAGCAGAGTGTCTTGGCTTTGCATGGATTCTCCAAGGATGGGCAGGGTAAGCCCTCTCCGCTCCGCTCTGGTGAGACCTCACCTGAAGTCCTGTGTCCAGTTCTGGCATCCCTAAAATAAGGAGGATATGGAAATGTTGGTACAGGTCTAGAGGAGGGTACAAAGATGATCTGAGGGCTGGAGCACCTCTGCTATGAGGACAGGCTGAGAGCTGGGATTGTTCAGACTGGACAAGGCTCCAGGGAGACCTCAGAGCAGCCTTCCAGTACCTGAAGTGGCTCCAGCAAAGCTGGGGAGGGACTTCTTACAAGGGCCTGGAGTGATAGGACAAGAAGGAAGGGCTTTAAATTGGAAAGGGGAAGATTTAGATAAGACATTAGTAAGAAATCCTTCACAATTAGGGTGGAGAGACACTGGCCCAGGTTGCGCAAGGAAGTTGTGGCTGCTGCTTCCCTGTTTGTGGGCAGGTTGGATGGGGCTTTGAGCAGCTTGGTCTGGTGGGAGGTGTCTGTGCCCATGGCAAGGGGATAGAACTGGGTGGGCTTTAAGGTCCCTTCCAACCAAAACCATTCTATGATTCTATTTTTTTTTTCTTTTTGAGCCTGGAGGTGGCGACCATCACCTTCTGTGAGTGGCTGGGCCTGGTTTCGGTGGAGGTGACCACGGCTGCACTGTGGCAAGGGAGCCCTTTGGTTTGAGAAGCTCCTTTTATCCACCCGCACTGGTGGCCTTCCCTGGGGTGAGTAGGCAGCCATTTCTGCTTGGACTGTGGCTGCCACAGCCTCACGCAGCACTTGCGGTGCAGAACGAGGCTGTGGCAGCTGGAAGGGTGCAGCCATCGAGGGGGGAGTCCGGAGCCTGGCCCCTGCGGCGGCTCTACGAGGGCACCGGGAACCATAGCTGGGAGGCACCAGCATGGCCTGGGCCGCCGCCATCTTGGGCGCCGCGCGCGTCCCGCCAGCAGAGGGCGGTGCGGGGCGCCGAACACCGCCCTTCGCACGCCGCCTGGCCCTTTAAGAACTCCGCGCGGGGGTGAGGGGTGGCCTGGCCGTCAGGGCCCTCCGCGTTCTCCCATTGCCGTGGAGCTCAGCGCCGCACAGAAGGCCCCACCCCCATCTATAACGGGGTTTACCAGCACCTTCTCAAGGGCGCTGCGGCTCAACCACACTATGGCGTCAGGCCTGCCCCGCCCGCCGCCAGTGGGAGCGCGGGTAGCGTCGTTCTATTGGCTAGACGGGAAATCCATCAGATCTCGTCCCACCCCTATAGGGACAACGCCGACATCTATTGGTTCTGCGCGGTGTCAATCACTCTCACTGCCTCGCGGAGCTGGGCCACGGTGGTTCGTAGACTGAGCTGCCTGTCAACCACGTGTCCGCCTCTTTTCCCGCTGCGTGCCAATTAGCGTCCGAGTAAAGGGTCCGCCGCTCTCTGATTGGCCGAGCCGCCTCCCGCTGGGGCAGGCCGCGCGCCGGATATATCTGGCCGGCGGAGAGCACGCCGTTGCGTGAGGTGCTTCTCGTCCGCCGGGCAGGCCTGTGGTGAAGCGACGCCTCCCGCTCCCGTCCCGCTCCGCCCGCAGGTGATGGGGGAGGCGGGCCGGTGGGGTCACGGCCTCTCGGGGTGGGGGGTGAGGGCGGCTCTGGGCTGCGCGTACCGGGTCTGGCCCGAGCGCCCCCCTCCCTCGTAGGCCGCGGTCGGAGGTTGGGAGGAGAGGGGGGGGGGCGGCTGCCGGTGCGGCCCTGAGGCGCCTCCCGCTGCCGCGGCTCCCGGCGGCGCTTTGTGGCGAGCGAGGCAGCGGCCTCTTCCCACTCGGCCCCGCCGCGGGGCTTTCGCAGTCACCCGCGGGGCTCCGGAGCGGGAGGAGCCTCCGCGGCCTTGGCGAGGCGGGAGTGGGGCACAATGGTGCGCTGCGAGGCGAGCGGTTACCTGGCAGGGGGGTGGGGATCGGCGGTTCGCGGGCCCTCATTGTGCGAGCCGAGATGCGGAGCTGCGAGCTTTGTTCTCCGCTTTGGACGCTGCGGTGCCTCCGGTTTTTGGAGAGGGGTGGGGGTTAGGTGTGGGACGGCCCAAAGCCTGGCTTGTGGCCGAGATGGCCCCTTTCAATGGTTCGCTGTAGCTGTAGGTTGTGAGCCCCCAGCATTGCTCCCTCATAGTGAGATCGCCCCTATCAGTGCAAGGGATTGGAGGAGTCTCCTTTGCTTTGACTCTGTAGATGGAGAGAGTTATTCTTCGAGTAGAACAGAGCGTGTATCTTGCCCAGACTTACCGCATGACCTTGGCTGGATCCGAGATTAAGCCAAGATTTAAATGTGAAGTAATGATTGAATGAAGACTTTCCAGCCTCTTGTGAGGTCCTATGTGCTGGAGCAAAACCAGAGAAAAAGCTTCCATGCATCTTTCAGACTTTTTAGTTTTGATCAGCGTGCTCTAATGTGTTACTGATTCTTAACGGGCTTACCTTGTGACCTTTTTATATTAAGGCTTGTGTGTATATAGTAAGTAAAATAAAGAGAATAATATTTTTTTGCTTTCACAACTGGTTGAAAACAACGTTTGCAGCAAGCCGCCATGTTTCCAGTGAATGCTATTTTTGTCTAGCCTGTCCTCTTGCAGCCAGGAGTGACAGCTTTAGGAAACGTGGACACTGCTATCGAGCTCTGAAAGCTGATGCTTCCAGGTGCTGTAAGCGTAGTGTATGTGTTGGATTGTTTTTAGCCAGCAATCTAAGACTTCTTAGATTTGTGTCATAAATAGAGGGGAGTGCAGAAGTTAAAAGACAAAAACTACATTTCAAAGCTTTTCTGAAATCTTCCCTTTGACCAAGTTTTCACTTTTTCTTATTCTCTTATCTGTAAAGAATAAACCTAGTGATTTTTCTGAAGTGATAGTTCTATAATGCTTCCATGATGCTGATGATGGCACATTCACACCCTGTAAACTGAACTCAACTTCTCCTGGAGTGTTTCAGCCGGTATACTTCGTATTGTGAAATTGTGAGTCTAGCTTTAAAACAAACAAACAAAAATGCTTAGTGGATGGAATGTGTATCTGAACTGAAGGCTAGCTTTAAGTATTTATGTGATGAAGGTTTTACATTCTAGCAGTCCCCGAGTATCTTTATGATGAAGGTCTTCCAGCTTTGTCGATAGCATCATGTTTGCCTGAAAGGCAGTGTTAGAACATGTTAGAAAATGTAATTGTACAAAATCTTTAGAAAAAGAATCAAATAAACACTGGAAACTTTGCAAGTGTGTTTTTTACTTTTAAATGTAAATCTGTATTTAAAAATATTTTTAAAAATAATTTTGTATGTATCAGATGCTGAATGATGGTCTCCAATTCTTGACTTGAGCAATTTAGGCAACTATCTTTTTTCTGCATTTCATTCTTTTAAGTGTGACCTCTATGTTGAAGATAAGAAGACTTAATTAAAGTTAAGGCAAAAGACCTGGTGGTCAAGATTTCTTTTGTGTGTGTCAAGTGTAAACATCAGGATCTTCCGTAGAAATTCTTTGCATTTGCTGTCTAAGAAACAACAAAAACCTACAAGAAGGCTTGTTTGTACTGTGGTTATAAGACCACTGCTCTGCAGTTCATTTTGTTGCTGGCACAGCAGCATTGATGAAGTTCAACACGATTGACTATACTGTAGTTTGAACATCTTAATTTTAAACGTGAAATCTTTATGCATCTGATGAAACAGCAAGCTCTTCTTTGGTTCAGAAAGCTAATGATTTCTTTTTAGCCTTGTGGATTGTAAGGTAAAGATAAACAGAGGAACACTAATAGAAGCAAAGATGGTGTTACTCTAAGTACATATTGATATTTCTCTTCATAACAGTGGTACCTGGTGATTGAGTACTCATAAGGTTAGCATAAGCGACCTGTTTGAATTGGAAAACATTTGAATTCATTATTTTAGTTTTTAATATTAGAACCTGGGCCTTTTTTTTGACTAGGTAACATGACAGATGGAAGAATCAAGGAGAAAATCAAAGTAGAGCAGGGCTCTGGCTGGTTGTTACACTGGTCCGCAGGGCTTGAAACAAACCAAAGGGTAGAGTGATAGCTTTGTCTAGAAGGCTCGATACTTTTTTTTGTAGGTACCTATGTTTAATCTCCAGACTTTTAAGTAATTATTAACTGCTTGCTGAGACTGCTGATAGATGTGATAATCTTCAGCTACCTCAGTGAGTAATTAATTTTTATCTCTTAAAAAAAAATCTGATCTTCAGCTACTCTAAAAGAATCCTTAAAGCTTGTGAAACTTTGCAGCCAATGAAGATCATACTGGTCTGAGTAGTAAGTCTAGAGTTTACCAGCTATGTCTTTCTGGAAGGAGTGCTGCTTTCAGAGCTAAAAGATTGTGAGCTGTCAGTTAGGTACAAATAATGTTATGAAACCCATTCCTTGCTGAGGCAAATGTGAAGTATTGCATCTCCAGTGTTGGTGGCCATCTTCCAGTTTCTCCTGCATTGCTCTGTATTGTTTTCTGGTTTCACTTCTGATTGTTCTTAGGTTGACTTTCTGTTTTAAGTGTCTGATAGCGTTAATGCCATGGTGGTCAGCCTTAATGATAGGATCCAGTCTATATAGGAAGGTGAAGAGTCTTCTGTGGCTAAAATGAGTAGAGGTGAAAGAGCTTTCCTGGCATGCTGCAGAAGATGTTTTATTAAACCTTAATCTGGTGGTTTTCATCCCAGGTGGGAATGAGTTTGAATTTCACTCTAATGTCTGGATAGCTAGGTGTTCTAATCTGCCTCTTCTAACTGCTTATGAGTAACTTTTGGGTTTTACTTCAAGAAGATGCAGTGGAGCCAGATAGGAAAATTGCAGAGCTAAGAGAAGACCGGACCTGCTGCCAAATTCATTGAGTTTTTGGAGCAGCTCTTGGATGTCAAAACAAAACATGTTCTAATGGCAAGATCATAGACTCTAAGGAGCTACTTTATCATGAAATAGACTTGAGAGCAGTATAGGCATAAAACTGACTGTAATTTTTCATTAAAAATTATTAGAAAGAATTATGGGAATATTTCTGTGAGTTCTGAAGGCTTTTTGTTACTAGTTAGGTTCAGGGCAGATAATTTTAGCTTAATGTTACAGCAGGTCCCTCAACAGCAGCCTTGCTTAACTTTTTTCAGATTATTTCCAACTTTTCTCTATCAGACTGAAGCAGGATGTGAGCAGCTCCCAGAACTATTCTAGTATAAAAGGGAGAGGGGATGGGGCATGATCCATTCATTTTGGAACTGTTTACCTAGCATACCTGGGTTACAACTTCTCAGCAGTTGAGAATTATACTTCTGGAAATGCACAAAGGTATTCAAAGGAGTTGTGACTGTCTTGGGCAAGTTGATCAGATTGTTTATATGTGTGTTAGAAATAAAAATATTGACTGACCTGTATTGTAGATGAAGTTGTCTCATAAAAAAAAAGCCCAAATAGCAATTGAGTTTCAGGTTGTACTTCTGGAACTGTGTGCAAGCCTGTTTTTGATGGCAGAGTCCTGCTGCAGGAGGAAGCTAGCCAAGTAGCTATCAGTCAGTCCAGGGGTCTCTTGTTGCCTTTTCAGCATCTAAAAGTATCAGAGATCAAGATGTCTAATTTGGTACTTTGAGGGTGTTTTTTTGTTTTGTTTGTTTGTTTTAGGCAATAAAGCTTAAGTAATAGGAACTTAAATTTGTGTGGTTAGTTCTAGAGTTTGCACCTTGCCTACTCTGTATCGCCTTTGTGTGAAGAGGAGGAAACTTCTCATGATTTGAGAGGTGCAAAGCCATATAGGACATCTGAGAAAAGACAACAAACATTTTACTTCCCCTATCATAAATCTATAATGTACGTTATTGAAACAAAAGTAATAAGCTGTCTGTGAAATGTGAAACACTGAAGAAATAACATAGATATGCATCTTCTAAATTCAAGTGTGTTTCTCCTGTGACAGTAGTACAGCAGAACTACCTTAGTTGCATTCTAAAGGAATCTCCAGATGTTTGGCTACTGAAAGGTGACCCTTGCTGGGTTGTGGGAATAGGGCAGCTGTTACAAACATTAACTTGTAATAAAACCTGTTTCTTGCTGCTAATTCTAAGTGAGGACTCAAATGCATATGCTGCTTCTGCAGAAATGCTATCCTCTCTCTGTGTGGCTAGCTTTTCTGTTGCTGTATAGAAGTGAGGATTGCATGATACAAAGTAGAAAATTGGAAGCCAGTTGAGACAATTTTAAAAAAGAAGAAAAAAAAGCCCAGCTCAAACTCACACCAAAATAGGTCTGGCATTCAGGGAAGGCAGTGTTTTGAGGGAAGTATCCAAGAAAAACAACTTGGTGAGAAACTTGTGATATCACTTACCTTTAATACCAAATTTTTAAGATTATTCTAGGTTAGATCCTTTTCTCCACTTTTAAACAAGACCCAATTTACTCTTTGCCTTTAGACAGCAGGTGGACCTTTATGCTTCTAACTCCAGGAGTAGTATGTATTATTTTTTCCTTTCCCAGCTGAATGCTCCTTACTGTATAGGTGGGGATGCTGGTCTCAACTACCTTTAACTTGCGTTTTGGCTAATTGTCTTTGTATTATGTTTCTCTGCTTTTGACCTTTTACTATAGAAATTACATTTCTTTGAAATGGTCGCTGTTCTCTTAAATTCTGAATAAGAGCAGTAGAAATCCTCTATCTCTTGCTTAGCAGAGCTGAATGATAAAAGAAGCACTGAAGTTTGTCTACAGAATGACAGACTCCATCATATCCATTAACTTGTGGATCACACTTAAGTCTGCTAGCATAAACACAGTTGATGTCTACAATGACAGCTATTCTGCAGCAAATCATGGCTTGTTTATTTGTATTCTTGAAGTGTTTAAAGGGCTCTGCATTGCTGCTGAGTAAGGCTTCCCATCTGCCACTGGCAGGCAGAGGGGTTTCTCGCTACTAGCATGGGCAGTGTTGAATGTAATTGAGTTATTTTTTAATCTTGTAATGCAAATGTTTTTCTTGTGCTTAAATTTGGATTGATTGCTTGGATACTTTGATTAGAAAATAGTTAGGCTTCTACTTTGATTTTTCTTATCCATATGATGGTGTAATGTCTAGCTTTTCTGTAGTGTCCCTCATCAGTATGTCTCAAAGGGCCTTCAGAGAGGACTGCAGGTATTGCTTTGCCTTTCTGCAGCATTGGGATAATTCAGCACAGAGAAAGCTGCTTGCCCAAGATGCAGCATTCCAGTTGCTGCATTGTATTTTTTAGGCTCCAGCTCCTTGTAGTACCTCAAGTACCCTGTGAACTTAGGCACTGCTTGTCGTTGTAGGTTGTGTGATTGCCATACAGTAGACACTAGTTGCTGTGGTGAAATGGCTGTGTTGAGGTTCCAGATCCATGTTTTATATGGTGTTGATTTTGAAGGTAATTAATAAAGGCCCCTCTGTCTGTATGGTATGTCTGGCACTTCACACTGCTCTCATTTTTTGTTGTGAGTGCCTCCTTCTGGAAGCTGCTAGTCAATGTGTGTCTCATGGCCTATCTCAATGTTTCCAGGAGATAATGGTTGAATGCCAGTAACCTCACCACTTGTTCCAATTTGATCTTCCAAGTATTTAATTATTCATGTTATCCCAATGTGTAGCTTTAAGGCTGTGGCTTCCAAGTGTCTTGCCTCCTGTGCATTATTGCTACCTTTAAGAGAACTTCTTTCAGACAGAATACTTTGCTTCTGGATCTGTCAAAATGCAAATGGATTAAACTGGTTGCAGGCAGGGAACTGTCTGTAATGGCTTGTGTTTAAAATACAGGCCGTATTGAGTGACACTGTTCCCTGTGATATTGTCTACTTCTGTGTCGAGTGGGAGGCAAGTAAATAGAGTCACTTTTTTAAAGGAGGCTAGTGTTTTCAGACTTTGTGCACTAATTTGAGGTGCTTTTTAAGCAGCTCATAATTTAGGTTTGATGTCAACAGCTGGGTGGGTTTTTTGTTCCCCTCTGATAGTAAAGGCTATATTAAAATAAGAAGGATATCTCACATCTCAGTGTATCAGGTATCTTGTACTGTTTTAAATGTGCATTTCCTTGAAAAGGTTTGCATTACTCTTCCTACATGGGAGCAAACCAGTGTAATAATATAAATCCCCAGTTGAGATGGGCACTGGAATTTGCCTAGTGATGCAAGTTTAGCTGATTTGTTTTTCATTGTTCACTCTAATGTTTTGTATCAGTTCACACAAGTACCAGCTTCTCTTCTTTTGCTTAGTCAGCAGCACTAGCAGATGCTAGTCATGTAAAATGCATGGAGAGTTGGAATTGACTGGAATTGGTTTGCTTTTGTTTAACTTTTAATCTATATCAAGCCTATTGGAGGCATATTAGGAGTTTTCTTAATGATTTTATTTGTACTGGCTGGTTTTCCTTGTACAAAGCAGCAGTAGGAACTGCTTCTAGTTACTCCCTATAGATAAATGGTTTGTGGCTTTGAATATGCTCACCTGTTGCTAAGCAACTTGGAGAAATCCCACATGACACTTAATTACACAATCCTATTAACTATTGACCAGATCTTTACTGCCCAGCAAAATTGCCAGCTCTGTACTGTTGTGTGCTTTAGATTCAGACACCTCTTTTCTGTGTGAGTGTCTCTATTAAAGTTTGCAAAAAGCCTTTTTATGTTAAGTAATTAATTGATACAGTAATGAAGAGGTAGAATTGCTTTAAAAGTTTGTTCTAATTTAGGGGGAAAATATCTTTGTCTAACTCATCAGTCTTGCTGTCAGAGTTGCTTATCAATAGTTAAAGGTAAAGTTGTAGAAACAAAAGATCTGAACTATAATTTATAGAAGCGGATTAGGTTGTTGGAAGCAGTGTAACAGCTCTATGAGAATACATTTGTCAGTTAAACCTGTAATTAAAAGGATGGGACAGCAACACAACTGTTTTGGAACTCTGAGCTCTACCAATTTGTAGAGATCAGTAGGAATGTGTTGAGTGAGTCACCCTACAGCTCACAAATAGCCAAAATAGACTGTGAACTACTATGGGCTTGTTCCTGTATCTGCTGTGTGATGTTCCAAGCAAACAGAACTAATGCATTGTAATAACTTTGGATTTTTTGAGACTGCTTATTGCATTGAAATGCAAGCCAAATATATTTAAATGGAGATGGCATCAGTTACATCTGGCTCTGTGGGTTCTGCAGTCACTGGTTGTCCTGAGAGCCTGAATGTTGTATGATACGTGCTGGGGAGTCTTCTTTTGTGTAGGAACTCTCATAGAAATAAGAATCAGACTAAACTCCTTGTCTGATTAAGAAAAAAAGAACTGATACAGCAATGGTTGGTTTGCTTTCAGTATGTAGTGATTTGGTGAGAAAATACTAACCAGTGCCAGCTGTTAGGTGCTATTTGAGTCTATTTTCCTGAATGCTAATATGCTAATAGTTTTTGTAGACCCAAATCTAAATTTGCTAATACAGAATTTACATAAATGGCTCTTATTTACATAACTGTACTTTAGAAATTCGGTGCCTAGCATTGATTTTCTGCCAAGAAGGAGCATTGTAACAGATGGTGGAATTTTCCACCAACCAGGTGATAACCACTGTAAAGGAGGTATTTGTCTGTCCCTAAGTCTCTTGGCTTAAGGGAAGGACTCAATTGTGTTGTTGAGTTGTTCTAGCATATTTATTATAATTAATCTAGTTTGAATTACATATATGGATTAACATGAGTGCCTGTTTATAAATGAATTGAAATCATCTGATTTTCAGCTTTTTCTGTCAGTTTTCACCCTTCTGTCATTCTCTTGATTGACTCAAATGTGTGGATATGCTTTTATCAGGAGTAATATAGTGACAGTCCAAGCATCTGATACTATTATACTCTGTTCAGTACAAATGCAGCATAAAATATTTGCAGTTATTTTTAGGTCAAGGAATAGTGGAGTAATGAATTCCTCATGAGTGATGGGGAGCAAATATTCTCTCTGGAGGTGCTTGGCTTCTAGCATCCAGGTTATGCTGGCTGGAGAACAAGAACAGATGGCAATTGGCAGTGAAGCAGCAGGTGCAGAAGGAGTGAAAACAGATTGTTGTCCATGATTAGGTCATGTAAAGATTTTTCCCATTTCTTTACAGATCAGCTTAATGAGAATTGGGCGCTCTTCTCTTTCCCTCTTAAGATGTAGTTTCTGGTAGATTTTTTTCACCCTTAGCTGTAGGGAAGTCCTTTGATATTTTTTAGCGTGTAAATGTGACAGACACAATCAGCACAAGCCACTTTACTTTCAGTATGTCTTCAGTAAAGCATTGGCCAACCCAGAACAGCATTGAAGATGTGCTAGTGCGTTAATACTCTTTCTGTGAAGAATAGAAATCTGAAAACACTTTTGATGCATGAGCTGTTGAGATTTCATTGCTACAGGTAACTGTTTACCATTCTGTGAGGAGGTCAAGCTTTGCACATTTGTATTTTAGAAGCAATTGAAAATAATTCTCAAAAGAGCCCATTCAGCACTTAACAGTTGAGTAGAAAACCCATTGACATCTACATGAATAAATCTGAGTTCCAGAAGAAACCAATCTTTGACAAGAAATTAAGTGCACCCCTGCACACTTCCCCGATACCACCCCCCAAAAAAGAAAGGAAGAATGAACAACTACATCTATATGCTTTATATTTTACATAGAGCTCTTGTCGTACTCATAGTGATGGTAGGACTGGTCTTCTAACTGTAAACTCATGGCACAAGGCAAGATTTTTAACTGTTGTGGAGCTGTGAAGTCTTGCCAGTTAAGCAATCTGGATCTAAAAGTGAAGGTCATGACTCTGCCTTTTCTGCTCCCTCTGCACTAGGGTGGTACTATCCCTTGTAATACTAGAACTTCACAAGCACTTGACAGGAAGCAAAGTTAAATGAGGAAATTGGCAGTGGTACCCACAATTTAACCTTTCTTTACCTGTGTTTTTTTTTCCTTATCGAATATTTTGCCTGGAAATAATTTAATATGCACTAGAAGGAAAACTGGTTCGTATCTTTGAGGCTTTTGTATTTCAGACTGTACTTGGTCTTGGACATCTGTATGTGTAATACATTATGCTTACAATTTGAAGGCTTCTTCAAAACCATAGGACTTCTAGAATGAAAGTGGTCTGCAGAATCTGAGTGCTTCCTGCAGGCCAGACCCAACCATGGAGGATCATTCACTTTCTGCATGGTTAGCTCTTGAAAATGTTCTCAAACAACTGAAATCTGAATGTGCTGAAAAGCTTTTTTTCATTTTTGTCACATTTTCTTATCCTTTCTGCATGTTACAATTTAAGCAACATTTCCATGTATGGTGGTGATGCACGCACTTCCACTGAAAGAACAGGCAAACCTGTATGCATCCTCTGGAGCCTATCAGATCTCTCTCCCTGTGTTGAGACCTATGAAAAGTGCATTTGAAAACCAGAATGGGTCGGCTTTGCTTTTTTTTAACTTTGTATATTTAAAAATAGGGGGATGACTGTATATTAAAAGTAGAGCAAAACACATTGATGTATACAAAACTGTGGCAATTTTTGTTGTCATATTAATAGCATTCTAGTTATAGCTTCTGTTTTTGCTCACCTCCCAGGGTAGGAACTTGTGTGCTATATCTACAGCTAAAGTGGATGCAGCGAACGGTGACCATTGCTCGGAGTTTAGTGAGATCACAACCGCAAATATATTGTCTGTGTGTGTTCTGCCAGTATGGTTAAACATTGCCTTGATTCTTTTGGTTACAGTATGTGGAGTGTTAGACTGCGGTTTGAGATATAAGGAATTTGCCAGATTGATTGGGTCTTAGCTTTCCCAATATACCACCTTCCATGTTGTCTTTTCTGTAGGTCTTTCTCTTTGGGGTTTGAAGTTTCTGTGTTTCATTCCTGGCATATCCAGCAGTGTAGATGTTTCTTCCTTTTCAGGCCTATATATGGTGTGCATTTTAAACTGTTGCTGTAATAACGCTAACCTGGTGGGTCACCTCTGTCTTTTGAAGCTATAGTCTGTTGTCAGTTCTTAGCATTTTTAAAGGATGATTACTCTCAAATTCAACAAGCATAATGAAAATCTCAAACAAGATCCTTGGATGAACTGGAAGTATATGGGAGAGACTTTTTCCTTTCCTGCCTTGATCCATAGAATCTTCTGGTTGGAAAAGACCTTTGAGATTGAGTCCAACCACACCCATCCTTCACTAAACCATGTCCCTCAAACTCATCTACCTGTTTTTTAAACACCTCCAGGGATGGTGACTCAACCACCTCCCTGCGCAGCGTGTTCCAGTGCCTAACCACCCTTTTGGTGAAGAAGTTTTTCCTAATATCTAGTCATTATAGTTGTGTGCAGCTCCATTTAGCCAGTATGTAGGGTGCTGTTATGTATAGGGAGAAGAGAAAGCTTGTCCTAATATAACAGCCTCAGCATGAATTTTGCAGACTGCCATCTGGATTAGTATGTGCTAGAGGACTACTTCGTTTGACTTCCTTTTTTTTTAGTTGATGCCACTGCTTCTTGGAACTACTTATAGTTGTGCAGTTTTAAATAAAAGCAGATAAGTAGATGATGACTCTAGGATTGATTTTTAGAGGGCTCAAGTTAGTAGTGTATTAGTTTTGGTTTGCATGACACTTCGAAGTATGTGTACATTGAGTTTGTATACCACGTGTTTGGGCAAGTGTTGTATAGGGAAAGAGGTTGGGGGCCAGTAATAGGGAGAAAGTTCTTTCAGCTGCTACATGTGGTCTTCTAGTGCCCTTTTGGATAACATCTGCCTGACTCACTGCAGAGAGCACTTTCACTGGCTCTTCACTGTCAGCAATACAGGGTGTGAATAGTTGCAGGAAAATTAGCCGTCATTTATAGTCTGTGATACATCAACAGCAAAACTATCCACTAAGCACCCGTTTTGCTGCCTATTGGCATAATGAAGTATGAAGCAGAAAATCTGCTTCTGTTTCTGTATTAGGTAGCAAGAATGTGTTCTGGTATCAGTGTGTTTCCTTACCAGTTTGAACCAATTTTGTGTGAGTTTGAACAAGAGTATTTGAAAGCAAGGAAACACAGGAATGAACTTTGGTTTTGGCTGATCTGGACTGAAGATACATGCCATAATCTAGCTGCAAAGACTCTTTTTGTGACTTACTGCTCCATGGAAATAAGGTAGAAAGTACCTAGATTAATTTGTCCATGGGCCTAGCTATGGCTGGTGCTGTTTGTTTGCCTGGTCTTCTGGACTTAAGTGAGAGGTAATTTGCAGAGTTTAGTGGAAGCCAGGGAAAAGCAGCAAACATTTGTTTGTAGCATAGTAATTTCAATATAATCTGCTTGTCACTCACAAGCAAGGAGTGCTGTGCTGCTGATAAAAATAGATTGGACTTGTTCTGACCTTTTAAAAATACACTTAATACAGTAGCACAGGCTTTGCCTTAGAACATCTGACTTTTAATTCTGATTGTGAAGTCAAGTGAGGTAAGTGGAACTTGGATTGACTGTAAATGACTTAGCCACTTGGCAAATCCTCTTGAAGAGCCATACTTGCTTCCCACCTGCATACAGAGGTTATGTAGTATGATTAAGTGCTGTCATATTATGAGGTAATCTCCCTCGCCCATGCACGTTTGGTGTACCCAGTGGTCCTCTCCTCAGCACCAAAGACTGATGACTGAAAATATGTTAGTTAAACTGCTTACTGTTGTAAAACAGCTAATGGGTTTTGGTGCGTGCTTTCCACTGTGATTATGTGGCTTATGCTATCAGTATGTGAACAGCAGTGTGTAATGCTCATATTTTATGGAGCTTTTGATTTTTCCATAGTTTTCAGTTGACCAAAGAAATGGTGATGGAGAAGCCAAGTCCCCTGCTGGTCGGGCGGGAATTCGTGAGGCAGTACTATACTCTGCTGAACCAAGCACCTGACTATTTGCACAGGTAAAGCTCTGCCTGACTTCATGATCTGTTTCTGTGTGTTTCTTAAGCTTTTTTTTTTCACCAATTTTAACATATAAATTATTGCCACATATTGACTTGCTGAATTTGGACATTTAAGCATGTGATTTATTTAGATGATTTCTGGTTGTAGTTTGCTTTCAGTTTTCATCAACTGAGTTAAAACATGGATAATAAGGATTATAGCAATTCTTTAAATATCTTTGTTCTAGTTGTTACTGAAATGCTGCTATCAATGTATTCAAAGTAAAAAAAAAGTAAATAAAAAGTGTTCGGCTTGCTACTTCTAGTATTATCAATATAAATGGAAGTTGGATAAACACTATTTATTTGAGTATTTTTGTAGTTTGTTTTGATATGCTGCCCCTTAAATAGGGGAGAAACATTGAAAATGGTGTGTGGCTTTATATTGGGATACTTCAGACATACTGACAGCTTTTTCCTGAAAGAAAATCAAAACTTATGCATATGCAGTGAACTACAATCTGTTACCTAAACAAACTGGTCCTGCTTGGTTTGACAGGTATCCTGTATTGCTAGAACTGACCTTATTTTTAAAGATACACTTTCTTTTGCCATGCCTTCAGTAGAGAGACAAACACTTTCTGAAACCTTCCTTCTTCCATTCTCAGAAACAGTTTCAGAATATTTCTGTGTTAGGGTGGACAGTTGATCTCCATTTGGTTTGGAGGAAAGTTTACAGTGTGCCATGGAATTCAGTTGTCTTTTATCTGCTTGCAGAGTGCAGTTCCATGATGTTCGTGAAATTTTAGGTTGTAAATCCCTCAGTTATAAAATGAAGTGTTTACCTGCAGTACTTTCTTTACTATATGCAGATGAACAAAAAAGTACCGTTGCTCCTTGCTCAAGCTTTAAACTAGCACTTGAGAGGAAGCCTTCAGCTTCCTGGGCATTCAGAGTAGTTGTGCTTTTGGGACCTTGTACAGAAAGCAAGTGGGATGCCTATGGCTTACATAGGAGAACTTTGCATTTTTTCCCTTTTGGTCAACCTGCTCTGCCCCCCATTGTTAGCAGGATTATGGAATTCTATGGCTGTGTTCTAATAATTTAGAAAGAAAACTTGCTTGAGAGTATGTTATTCATAACACACTCTAATGTAGAGGCTCAGTGTTCTTACATAACAAAGCTTAGTGTTAAAGTATTTATTTCCAATAGGTTTTATGGAAAGAATTCTTCCTATGTCCATGGCGGCTTGGATTCCAATGGAAAACCAGCTGATGCAGTCTATGGTCAATCTGTAAGCATTTTAAAAACCTTACTGTTCTTTCCTTCTGTTTTGTCACCTTTGTGGTTGAGTTGGAGAGACATTCAGCTGTGATTCATCCGTTGTCCAAGTGCTTTCTGGGAAAAAATGGGGGGAGAAAACTGAAGGGCAATAGTTAGGCAAAATATGCTTCCTTTATTAAAGTTCATAATGTAAAATTGCTTGCAAAACAAACTTAGTGTGCTGCCAAGGTTTCTGTCTAGTGATAGGAAATATATTCTGACAGTGTTTTGTTTTGCTTTCTTTGAAAGCTGCTAACTTAGGAGAGGCTAAAAAGTAGCTTCTGGAGTGTAACCTGTATACTGTCCTTTCATAGGATATCCACAAGAAGGTGCTGTCATTAAACTTCAAGGATTGCCACACGAAGATTCGTCATGTGGATGCCCATGCTACTCTCAATGATGGTGTTGTAGTCCAAGTGATGGGAGAGCTTTCCAATAACATGCAGCCTGTGCGCAGATTCATGCAGACATTTGTCCTTGCACCAGAGGTATGCTATGTTAAGTACTAGTGTTATTACAGTCCTTCTAATGTCAGAATTAATGAAGACTCTGTGATCAGTTTTGGAGTCTTAAGGATTAGACTGGAAAGGCAGTTTGTCACAAAAGTAGCCACAAAAGTTGACAGTATTGTTCTGCAAATTTCTTAGGAATTTATGCTTCTTTGATATGGTCATATGTTAACCTTGAGTGTTATGATCACAGTTGTAAATATCCTGATTTTTTGGCATCTGGGTACGTGCAATGTGTATTTTTCTTAACGCATTTCAAATTTATTTTGTCTTTGATTTGCCCTCTAAGCAACTGATCCTCTTACTGTAAAGAACTAGTAGGAAGAGGAAAATGCTTCCTGTGGTTTGAAGGTTGTAGGTTCTAGACTTTCTTGTTATATAAAGCTCTGGTGGCTTTTTAAGTAAAAACCTTTTTTAAACAAAACAGTTTGCATAATTTAAAATTATGGTTAAGAGGAGGTTGCCAGATCACTTTATTCTTCAGTTTGACTTGGATCTAAGAGTGGATACTTGAGACTCCAGAAAGTTCTTGCTCCTGCTTCTTCAGTGTTTTGAGCTATTGGAATTAAAAGCAGTAATGAATTCTTCCCATTGATCCATGCATACTTGACTTGCTAGCATGCCTCTTTTTATTTTACTCAAATAACATTTTGTTGAAGGAGGCAAGTTTAGCGTAATCTTATGTGGTAAGAAGGATTTGTTCAGGCTGTTCTTTTCTCATTATTTCAATTTTTGCATTACTGCATTTGTTGTAATCTGATTCATTCTTCCCTTTAATTTGCTTCTAGGGTTCTGTTGCAAACAAGTTTTATGTCCACAATGATATCTTCCGCTACCAAGATGAGGTTTTTGGTGACTCTGACACTGAGCCTCCAGAGGGTAAGTAACATGAAGTTTTGGGTGGTTCTACTGTTATTTGTTCCTGGGTTGGTATCAACACTCCATTCCCAGACCAGAGGAAATCTTCTTGCTGGAGAAGGCAGATCAGCGTTAAGCTTCATGTTGTTCTAATTTTTTTTCCTTGCTTGTAGTTTCCTTGTACTCCAACAAGGAGTTGTGGTGTGCAGATTGTTATTTTTCTGGCATATTCTGTTTCTATTAAAAGAATACTAAGGCTTATTTTAGTAGTTACAGTCAGATTTGTAGGGTATAAATCTGTTTTTATGAAGTATTTGGAACATGCTGTTTGACCTTGGTCAAAACTGAGTAACCGAAGTGATAGAGAAGTATAATGTAATATCTGTTCCATGTCACATCTTGATAGAGCTTCTTGTGAGCTGTTAATCAGAGGCTTTACCTGCATGTTGTGGAAGATGCCTTGCGTATGAACCAAATACTAAAGATGTCTGGTGTGCTTTTTTCTTTTCTAACTTCATATAGAATCTGAGGAGGAAGGGGAGGAACCTGAGGAAAGACAGCAGACACCTGAGGCTGTTCCTGATGATACTGCTGCTTATTATGAGCCAGCTGTCAGGTAATGGTATCTTACTAGATGAAGTCAGATGTTGTGTAATACAGACTGCCTGTAGAACAGGTACAATTAATTTATTGCTGCCTGTGATTTTCCTTTTCGACAGTCAAAAGATTTCTGTTTATTGAACAGCTGCAACCAAAACTCTGTTAGTCTGAACACAAACACTCTGCATTCTTAATGGCTATAATGGTTTTGTTGCTCTATAGTGTAACAGTGTGAAACTCATATCTATGTAATGTGGCATTCTTTAGGCAGATTAGCCCCGTTCCTCCTCTTGAATGCGAAGTACCTAACTTTATTGGCCAAGTAACTTTCCTAATAATAACACCCAATAATAGAATCTAATCCAGTAGTGCCTCTTTCATATATTTCATGGTGCTGTCTAATAGCAATGACATAGAAGAACACCTGGAAGAGACAGCTGCAGAGGCAGAGCCGGAGCCAGAGCCAGAACCTGAACAGGAACCTGAGCCAGAGGCACAGGAGGAAAAATCTGAACCTGTATTAGAGGAGTCAGCTCCAGAAGAGACTGTGGAAAAGAGTCCTTCTCCAGCTCCTGCTGATCCAGCTCCTGCAGTGCAAGAGGACTCCAGGGTAATGACAGGGGTGTCTTTATCAGGGTTTGACTCTCCTGTCATGAGGGGCATGGTCCTCTCCGGCAAGAGGAAAAATGTCTGAAATTAGCAGTGTTTAAATGATTTGCAGTTCTCCCCACTGCCCAAACTACTCTTTTTATGATCAGTTAACTGCTTCCTATTAGTTCCTGTACAAGAACAGGTAGTTTAAATTTTAGCCAATAACTAGTTCATTAAAATACCAGGAGCTAAGGTAAGACTCTATGTTTGGTAGGTGTGGAAACTGTGGCAGCAGTGAGAGGCTCAGATGCTTTGTTTGTAAACAGAGCTTCTGAAATTCTGAACAGACTGCAATCAACATGCCGAACCCAGAAAATGGGTGAAATGTGACTTCATTTCTACCTGGGGACTTTTGTAATTCTTCAGTATTAAGAAGCAAAACTGGACAAATGAGTACTCAGGAAACCAATACTTTGGTTAACCTTGATGAGATACTTGGTCTTAGGACACTACTGTGTCCTATTTTAACTCTATAGAATTTAGTAGGGTGGAAGTGTGATCCGTTGTCATTACTCTAGGTCTTTTGAATTAAAATGATTTGAAGGAAATTGTGGGGAAACTGCTAGTGACTGGATCCAGAATTTCAAGGATAGGTTAGGATTTATTACTGTTACCCTGTGTCTGTTAGCTGTATCGTCAAGTGTATTTCATTCAAAACAATTAAAGCATCTGGAGTTCAGTTAAAATTTCTTTTTTCAGACTTTTTCCTGGGCATCAGTAACCAGTAAGAACCTCCCTCCCAGTGGAGCTGTTCCTGTGTCAGGAATACCACCTCATGTTGTGAAAGTACCGGTGTCGCAGGTAGGAATCCAGCACCTAGAGAACTTTTAAGTGCTAAACTGGCTGACAGTAAACTGAGGTGGGGAAAAATATTGTGAACTCTGCCTTATGATCTGAGTTCTTGAACTCCAATGACTTTCAGTTTCAGTGTTTCATGATAGACTTCATCTAGTCTTCTGAGTTGAGAAATTTTCTGATGGAGGAAAACCAGGGAATGTTTATGTGAATGCTGGATGTATCTGCTGTCTCAACTGGTTGCACCATCTTTACAGAAGAAGCAACTCTTCCAATTTATTTCCACTTTGTTTTTTATGGATGAGGTTTTGTCATTGATAAGTTTATGTAATACAATCTGTGGAAGTGCCACTGCACTTTGGGCAGTCACCTTTTATTGTAAATAACTGACTGGGGCAACTTTTATATTCTAACTTAATCAAGTGACATGTTTGCTTTTAGCATCTAGTCCAGCATGATCTAGTGTGCGTTTTAGTCACAGGTGGAAGGAACTATGTTTTTTCCTGTATTTTCAAGTTACTTTTAAGATTTCACTATCAAGTTGTTGATAAAGCTGAACTCCACTCTTGTGTCTGGTTCTTTCCTCTTAACTCTGTTTTCAATTTGTACAGCCCCGCCCTGAGGCAAAACCTGAATCTCAGACTCCACCTCAGAGGCCTCAGAGGGATCAGAGAGTGAGGGAGCAACGCACAAACATCCCACCACAGAGGGGTCCTAGACCAAGTAAGAGATGCTTACAAAGAGTAAACTGGGGTTTTCTGCTATTTGTTGTCTTGGGGGAAAGAGTGTGATGATTAAAGCTTTTAAAATCTCATTGAGTGATTTTTTTGCTTTTTTTGGAGACAGTTATTAGATGAGCTTGGTCTGAATGTGTGGCTGGCTTTAGAGCTGAATTTCACTAGCATTCTGTTGAAGTACTAGGTCTCCATTCAATCAAATGTTTGGCTCCAGTCAGGTGATAAAAAGTAAACAGTTTCAAACTTGCTAGTATAGCATGCTTTTTTTTATGTGAATAGATAGAGCTTGAATTCTGATTCTTTTACAAGCTTCTAATTATTACCATGATTTGTTTTGTTTACTTGTTGAGGAGCTTGGACTGGCTTTTCTTAAAGAAGCTTTACTCTTCTGTTGTAGTTCGTGAGGGTGAACAAGGCGATGTGGAAACTAGACGGATTGTGAGATACCCAGACAGTCATCAGCTGTTTGTTGGGAACCTTCCCCACGATGTGGATAAAAGTGAACTTAAAGACTTCTTCCAAAGTAAGTTAGTTGCGTTGCTGTGCTCTTGGGGTTTGGGGTTTGTGGCCATAACTGTGGTCAACAGAGCATTCTAATGTATGACCCAAGAACTTGGCTTTTCTCTTGCAGGCTATGGCAATGTTGTTGAACTTCGCATCAACAGTGGTGGAAAGCTCCCCAATTTTGGGTTTGTCGTGTTTGATGATCCTGAACCAGTTCAGAAGATCCTTAGCAGCAGGGTAAATAAACTCCTAGACAGTAGTTCTCAGTCTGTTAATAACAGGCAATGTTTTTCAGATTCTTCTAATGAGAAAAGATTCTGCCCTGTTTACCCTTTGCCCATCTTAAAGTAGTTGGGATGTCTTTCCCTCCAGTCACCAAGACTTGTGCAGCATTTGTACAGATTTAGTCTTTTGTCATTGAAATAGCTTGTTACAACTTAGGTGAACATGAATTTGTCATAGAGCTTTTTTTTTCCCATGGGAAGTTGTTGTTCCTCTGTTCAGGAAGAAGGTAAGAAACTTTCAGGAGGGCAAGGTAGTCTGGTCCTATGGACAAGTAGAATCTTGTTTGTTGAAGAGCTTGGAAGGAAGAAGCTGTATTAGTGTGCAGGTTGAAAAGAACTTCCGATAACAAAGGCAGGAGGTACCTGCTTAGCTTGTTAGCAGTGACCGCTTACGCAAGATGTGCATGACTGTGCAGTGTGGTGATAGGCAATGAATCTGGATGCACCATAACAGCTGTGCAGTGTGCTTGCTTATCACCTATCACCTACTTTTTCACTAGACAAGGACATCCTTTCTTCTTTTCTTCCTTACCACACAGCCGTATTGCCAGCGTTCTGTCCTTAAATTGGAAGGTAGCTCGGGTGCATATTTTCAAGCCTTGAGATTTGGTCTGAGTTTGGGATATTTCATGTGGTTAGACAGCTTCAGCTGTGGGATATAAGCAGCATTTGTAGCAATGCTTAATGAGTTAGTGTGTATGAAGCCCAGCAGCCCTAGAAGCTCTCACAGGGAGCTGGTGTTTCAAGATCTGAATGCTGATAACGAGTTGCTTCCTGAAGTACTCTCCTACAATAGTGTACTGAGCAATTCCAACATGGTCTAAGGTGAAGTCTAAAAACAGGTGATTTTAAACCAATACCAAAAATAGATTGAGTAACTCTGGTTGACTTTGGCCTGAACTGGTGTGGAAATAAGCGGTATAGTGATGGTGGCTTTCTAAGCCGTTTCTTAGCTGCAAGCAATGTATGAACACCTTCAGCAGTAATTAAAACTGGCACGTTTGAGTTTTTGCTGAAACAAGGTAGAAATATTCACTCATGAGTTCTGTTGTGATGGGAGAAATGGCTAACAGCTGAGGGCCTGGCTTCATGACCAGGTAATGCCAAAGGCACACTCAGATGAAAGGATTTTTGGCCTCTCAACTCGTTCAACTCCATTCTACTGGAGCCAGGGAGGAGAATAGATGTTGGCTTCCAAGTTAGACTTTGAACGTAGTAAGCTTAAAAAGTTGGTGTACTCAAAGCATCATTTCTACAAGTAAATGCTTAAATTATAATGTATGGACATGGTCTTCTGAAGTCAGATTTTTTTTTTGTGGAGACTTCAGTCCTATATAAGCAGTTTAACACATCTGCTCTGCATTGAGCAGCGCTTAGTTCTGTTTGTAGTAGCTGCTGGGTGAATTGTTTCACAAATGGACCCAGTGCGTTGAGCAAGAATGGACTTTTCTCAGAATAAGCTTTGCTACAGAAGATTTTAAAAGGCTCTGGTGGAATGTAAGCTGGTGAAGCCAAACCTGATATCTGCTGCCTGATCTGAAATGTGGGAGTTTACACTGGAGAGTTGGTATTAAGGCTGTAACATGATGCTTTGATCTCTTTGTCCAGCACAGGTGATGGCTAGAGGAGGGCAATGTGCTTCATCCTTGGATCTGCTGTACTTATTTTCTCTGTTCAGTAGAAGTGAACAGCTAGTCTTTCCATTTGATGAGAAGGCATTATGCCAGTGATGGATCATATTTTTCATGTTGTTCTTTGTTATGCAGCTGCAGGAGTAATTTGAATCAAGCAAGTACTTGTTGTCCTTATTCCTGTAGGTCTTGGATTCTTGCAGACTTGAACTTTGAGGTTTCCCAATCCAAGGAACCACTTGTCACTGCCATTCTAAAAAAAAAAAATTGAGCCTGACCTAAATGAGACTTCACTGGCTTGTGTGTCGAGGTGGTGGAGGATCTGACACTCTTCATGCAGTACACTCAACAGACACTCTACATGGTGGCAGAGTAAACTGCAATGTATTAATGAAAGGAGGTTTCTGTTAATAGTTGAGTTCCCCTTCTAAAAGGTGTCAGAATGCTCAGCGTTAAGCCTGAGATGGCTTTTTAAGTGTCAGTGACATCTTTTTTCCTCTTCTCCAGTAAAGCCACAAAAACTGGATGCATAGTTTGACTATCACCATTTTCTAGTTACCTATCGTAAAGCACTTCAATTTTTTTTCCATAGAGAGGAGGATATGAGACAAGGTTGCAGAAATCTGCTTGACATTGAAGACTTACTGGCGAGTCATTAATGAAAGTACCTTTTCTGCTTTTGTTGCAGCCCATCATGTTCAGGGGAGAGGTGCGCCTGAATGTGGAGGAGAAGAAAACACGAGCTGCAAGGGAGGGTGACCGCAGAGATAACAGACCACGTGGACCTGGAGGCACTCGTGGGGGGCTGGGAGGTGGGATTCGAGGGCCTCCACGTGGAGGAATGTCCCAGAAACCAGGATTTGGAGCTGGAAGGGGGATCGGGCAACGCCAGTGAATGCATCACGGATGTTGACATGGTGGCGCAAACCCTTTTTCCTGCAGATTTGTGAATTTCAGCCTTGGGTATCTTGGAATGTGGCCCTAGCCTGTTATAGACTGCTACGTTTGATACTATTTTGGCCCCTTTTTTGTTTGTGTTATGGTTTTGTGATTTTTTTTTTTCCTAGTCCTTGTCCCAGATTCCAGCTTTGTGGAAAAGTGAATTTTAAAAAGAAAGGAACTGAATTTTCTTGTTCACCTCAAACTTACGGACTGGATATTTTTGGTACCAGTGGTCTTTCCTAAAGGAATGTCTGTCTTTTTTTTTTTTCTTTTTTTCTCCCCCTTTTCTGCTGAATTTGGGTGCATTTCAGTCAGTGGAATAATATTTCACGTGCATGCGTTCAAGAGCCTGTAGGAAAATATAGTACTTGGCAGGTATTTCAAGGGCAGAAAAACAAAACTACCGATTTGTTCATTGAGGTCATATGGACATCCTCTGGTCCGGGGATATTGCCACTTGAAAAATTGACATTCGCCTTTCTCTTTGTGGCACTGTAAAAGTGGAATAATGGATATCTGTAGAAACCTTTTACTTTTGATACATGATTACGGAAAGGAATTCGAACTACTGTTTTACCACTTTAAAATTTTGGATTGTGGGATAGGTTTTAAATGTCTAGAACTTGACTCTTAAAACACTTTTCCTGAACTTGTGAAATTTTTTTATTGAAATAGGGAGTTTTTTTCATGTTTAGTTTGTATTTGTATAAAAAAAGCAAAATTGTTGTGCCTTCTATTTATCTCTCATTCCAGTCTTGGCAAATTGTTTAAAAAAAATAAAAATAAAAAAGGTCTAGATTTGCTTTATCAAGTCAAGAGTATGTTGAAGTTTTTGCAAGGGAAAGAAGTTCTTCCTTCAGTCATGATGTTTATTAGGTAGGTGTGGTAGTAGCTAAAGTTTAACACCACCTGTTCATCAGTTTGGCTGCATTTAAATACTTGAAAACAAGTACTTTTTGGATGCAGAATTTAATAACTTTATGAGGCTGCGCAAGCCCCATTACAAATGTTGCAGAAGTAGAACTGATACAAGTGTACTTCTATCACATCCTTTACAGCATGTATGTATGTCATAGTTAGTTATTTTTTCAGTTCAGGCAATTTATTTCACCCCTGCTTCTGCCAGACCTGAAGTGGATGGATGTCATTTTTGCTGGAATTACAGAAGGTGTCTGTCTGGCCTGGTATTAAGAAAGGTGTTGAATGCTCTCCAGTGCCTCTGAAAGAAGATGAAACTGAAAATAAAATACAGAACTGGGTAATTCCTATCAAAGAGACCTTGTGAGATTGTACTGCACAAAGCAGTATTATGTAATATGAGATGTTACACATCTGGATGAAAATGGCAGTTTTGAGTTTACAGCTCAAACATCAGAGCTCTTGGTAATATGAAAGAGCTGCTTAGTAAGTTTGCTTATGTGTCAGGATTCATTGTTTCCCTTTTCTTGATTTATTAATGTAACTGCTGTGCATATGCAGTATATATCTTGACATTTGCTTGCTTTAAAGCTAAAGCAAAGCTTTAGCAGATAGGCGTGACCTGTTCCACACAGTAATTCTTGCCTTTTACTTGCCAAACCTAGTGGTTGAGCCTCATTTATACTGTCAGGGTTTTGGTTTCTGTTTTATTTTAGCTTCATCTGGAGTTCTGTTACTGACAGGGGTAGGTGTGGTGTGCTCTCTCTCAGCCAGCATACTGCAAATACATACTGCTTCCTCTTGTGGTGGCAACTGGTATTGTTCTACAAACTAAAAAAAGCCTTCTGACCATGAGGTGTTGGTGTGCTATGGAAGTTTTCATTGAACTCTGTTCTTGTTATTTGTGACTTTTTCCTTTTCGTTTATTGGGTTTCTGCGGTTCTTGATAAATCTGAAACTGCAGTAAAAGGTTGCACTTCAAGCTTATCGAAGTGCTATTAATAGATTTTATAGCTCTTAACCAAATCTACCAAAGCACCCATAAGCCTGAAACACCATTTATGTAGTGGGAGTTGGACAGTTCTGGCTTGAGAAAGAGCTGAGGAATGTCACTGAAGAATTTCAAAGCCTGCAAGGTGAAGTGTATGGTTGTTTTTGTATGAAGCATACTCTCAATATGCTAATAATAAATGAACCAGAAAGTGATGTTCTTGTCCAAGATGACAGGTAAAATAAAATATTTACATAAAGTTTTCTTGGAATGTCTTGTAAAGAAATAATTTTCAAGAGCAAGTTATGTTGACAGCGTCTTGAACAAAATACAGGATGACAGTCTTTGAATTTTGGTTGTTCTATGACTAGTTAATAACAAACAGTTTACTGGAAAGATCTGCTGTAAAATGTCTTGCTGCCTTTTTTGTTTAAACTTTTAAGTAGCCTCAAGCCCTTCTTGTTTCTGCATTGACTGTGCTATTAAGACCTCAGTATTCCTTGTCTAAGGTCTTCAGCGCTTTGCGTGCACTAATGGTGAAGATGACTGTGAATATGTGATTCATTTTACCTCAGCTGGCTGTAGTGAGCTAGAAATAGCTAAAAGAAGGCTAACCACTAATAACCAAGTTAGTCTGACTCTGGAGAGAAGATGCTACAGGGAAGTCTCAGATGAATAAGACTTTGTCTCCCTGCTACACCTCCACTTTACAAGGAGATTTGCTGAAGTGCTCTTGTTGTACTGGTGTTCTGCAGGGAGTATGAAGTGGAGAAAGGTTTGTCAGACCTGTCATTGACTGCTTTTGAACCCACACAAGCCACATGGAACTGTGGTCAGGGACAAACTTAATCCTTAATATCTTAATGATATATTTTTCTGTGAGCATAAAGGGTTTCCTGTATGACTACTGTGATCTGGCATCTTCTGGCTGATTTTAAGATAAATAGCAATAGGGTTGTTTCATTTACAGTAGTATTCTGTAGCACCCAAACCAGAACTGGGAGCTATGCTGCTTTGCTGCATTTTCTTTGTTCAGTGCAGGAAGAAGCTCCTCCTGGAGTACTCTTAAGCACCAGCTGACTTGCATAGTGCTGTTGTATAAACTTGAACTGAAATTTTTATGTGAAATACCAGAGTGACTTAGAGGCGCTTTGTAAAGCGTAGAGTTGTGATACATCCCTCTTGATCACCCTTGTGGAAAACTTGGTTTTGCTGTCTGGACTTGATCTTGACTCCTCTGAAAGGAAGGCAAACTGGGTGTTAGCCAAGAGTTAGCCTTGCAAGAGTGAAACAGCAAGTAGCAGCTCAGGAGACTGAATGCTGTGATGCTCTCCATACTACAAGGCTGATATTGCTGCTGGTGTAGGAATTCCTTTTTGAGGTGGAGCTCAGGAGGTCACAGATGGGGGAGATTATTCTTCAGAATAAAAGAAAAGTAAAACTGGCCCTTTGCCTTGTTTCTATTAAATGTTATGTTAGCACAAATGCACCAGCAGTGTTGGCTGCAGCACAGAACCTCTGGCACTAAAAATCCATGGAGAGAATGTCAGAAAAATCTTTTTATTTTTTTATATTGGAATCAGCATGAATGTATGATTCAATAAATATATTTTATATACACGTAACAGCAGAAACTTTACATTCCATCTTCAAACTGCTGAAATAGAACTTCTGTTTTAAAATTTTTTACAAGCCAGAAAAATAATCTGCCACTATTTGTGTGGTCATGCAAGTTGTATAAGTTACAGGTTTAATTCATCATGATGTAAAAATGCTGCTTTTAAGGAAGCAGTTGCTTTGCACTTGAACCAATGTAGCAAAATATCCTTAAATGGAGTGTAAGGCCATACCAATTTTGTGTATATATTTATATATAGGTATATTTAACAAATTCATACAGAAAAGACAGGGAGGTCCCTCTTTAAGGTGGCTGGGTAGAAGACGTTTAAGTACTTCATGATTAAGCTAGTTTATTCTTTTGAAGAATTTTACATCCTAAATTTTAAGCGTGGGTACTACACTTTATTCTGTATTTCTCTAGTCCCTTCTCTGTCGTTGAGAGTAGAGTAGCATGGAAATTAATAAGTGTTGACTTTTTCCATTAGTTTCTTTCATATTTGTGTTGTTAATGAACTAGTACTTGGAAAGCACTTCAGTCTTCTTGCTTACCTGAACTGTAATGACTAATTCTTACTCTGAATACTTCTCTGATTATCTCCTTTGAGATGCTGATGTTTTAGCACTGACCTTGCAAGGAAGAAAACTGAAACAGCTGAATATGAACGACTTCAATACTTGTTTCAGAGAAGTTAAAAGGGAGATGAGTGTTGTCCTGTTAACAGCAACTGCCTGCTTTTCCTATGCTTAAGAGTTGATTAAATTCTAGTTAAGTTCTAATGCCACTGCTTCCTTCTGAGGTCTCAGTAAGGTTGAAGAATGAAAAGAAAATGCTCAGGCCTTGTGCCCAGTCCTCTCCCAAGAACACACTTGTATACTGATTTATATTTTTAAGATACACACACACAAAAATTGCAGAAGTAGTTCAAATCTGGATTTACAAAAAAGGGATTGATTAAATGGGCTCTCATGGATAGGTGAGCAAGAGTGTCATCTTTAGTGGTCTGTCCCACAGCAGAGGTGTTGATCTGTGTTGGCAAACCCCTCGCTTTCACCCTGAGCTCTGCTAGAGTGCAGGGTGACTGGTGTTGCCCTCTCTGTGGGACAGTGACTCCTGGCAGAGGGATGGGGCAGCTACTGACATCTTGCACTCAGCCTGCTGAACCCAGCCCAGCTCATTTGTCAGAGCCCTTGGCTGTCCCTGGTATAAACAGTGTCAAGGCACTGTTGTGTTTTGGAACAGATGAGCTTTAAGTCAAGCTTTGGAAACAAAGATTTTCTTCATAAAATGACTTACAGATGGGAGATACACAGAAAACTGGACCAAAAACATATCTGGGAAGAATATCTCCCAAAAAGCAGATTCTTTTGGGTGTGACAAGTGAGGTGGATACTTCTGAGACAATATTTATCAACGGCATAAGGACAAACATTCTCTTTAGGTGAACTATTCCCACTTCTATTTACTTTGTATGCTTTCAGTTAGAAAGTATTCCCGTTGTGTGTGTTATTCTCCCCTCCACAGTAAAACCAAATGTGCAATGGTTGTCCTGAAGAGAAATATCTTAAGTATTTTTATTGTTCTTCTAAAGATAAATTCATTTACAAAATGTAAATGGGTGTGCGTTTTTAGTTGGAAAGGAGAAATTCCTGGCTTCTCCCCTCCTTTTTTATATCACTTTACACGTAAGTTTTTCATTACTCCTCAGTTATAATATAGTAAGCGTGATATGCTGTACACCATGGTGGAATGTGATAGACAACACGGTCCATAAAACGTCCCTGTCCACAAGGGTGTTATGCCTGTTTATGGCTGTTGTTCAATCTCAGCTGTTGTTGAATCTTGAAGCAGCTGTTGGGACAGGCTTGTGCATCTTCAGGATTCAAAGGCTGCTTCCTGAATGCTGCAGGGATGGAAAGCTGCAATGAAATGCACGGCGACCTCTGCATATCAGGCCATTTTTGAGTGAAGTCCTTAGTGTGTTGCTTCATCTTTTCATCTCTCTACAGATCTCTCGATTCACTGAAATTTTACTGTATTTTAAACACGTGTGAATGGCTTTTAGTGCAGTTGCCTTCTATTTCCATTCTTTCCTGTAGCTCAGCAAGTCCATGAAAGAAGAGGTGAGCTCTGGCCGTGGTTGGTGCTGTCAGTATGTTGTGGCCAGACTTGGGAACCACACAAACTTATCTTTCTGCATGTGAATTCTATTTCATGGTAGACTTGAGATTCTCCAGGTGGAGCGTTGTTCAGGATAATCAATTCCACATGCAAGTGGTGAGTTAAGTCACTTAGTCTTTGTGCCTTAATGTCCATGTCTGTCACCTCGTACGTCTCTGGAGTTGGCCTGTCTCTCCTGGCCTGCTGCACCAGGTGCAGGGAGCGCAGTGCTGATGGTACAGTGAGATGCTCTGATGTTGCAGTGAGCAGCATGATGGAGCTCAAAGGCAGAGTTCAAGCTCAACAGCTCTCCCCAGCAGGGGGAAGGTGGATTCCAATTCTTACGTAACATCTGTTTGAACCTTAATGTTTAATTCCCCAAAATTCCAATTTGGATACTCCCAAAGCTGACAGACCCCCAGATTAACCTGCTGCCTTGTCCTGATTTAAGGAGGGATGTATTGATCACGGTTTTTGAATGCATGTGTCAGCTGCTCTGTTTAGTTCAGTAAACCCTCTCAGTGCTGGAGGACTGTGAAGGGGGCATCAGTCTGGGCCTGGAGGTGATGTTTTACAGTTCTTCACTTTGAGTAGGTTAACTTAGGGATTTTTTTTTTTTTTCAGCTTGATCCATGCTGCTTCTGAGCTTCTGAGCTTATTTTCCCTGGCATTGGAATAATGCAAATGTTTTGGACAAATATAAGCAAGTTTGGGAGGAGGACAGGAAGGAAACAGTACAAGTTCAGTGTAGGCAAAGGCAGAGCAGAGTGTTTCAAAGCCCTTGTTCAGTTGTTTCCCCAGCTTAGGCAAGCATAAGGTAAAGGAACTTATGCTCCCTTCTGCTAAAATTTTGTTGGGTCACCCTCTAGCTGAGCAATTCTTGTAGAGCTGAGCTCTACTGCTGTGACCAATGGCACTGGTCATGGTTACTTAAAATGGTAAGGAGATAATACATGAACAGCCCAATTCATCAGTGATTCTTTTTTTTTTAATTTTTCTTGATAAAAATTGGGATTGATGGCAAGTGAAGGCATGCATCTGATCCAGGACTTGCCAGGACCATTCATTATACTCCTGCCTGTGAAAGGATGTACAGTGTCCCTCATCTTAGTGTGCAGTTCAAGATGCGTTTCCAGCACTGTTCTTCTATTACAGAGCCTATGCCTTCTACGAGTCCTGATCTGCTCTTCCTTTCTCATCTCTGATACTTGCCCTCACTCTGCGCTTGTGTAGGGAGCTGACCTAAAAGCTATGGTCACAAAACAGTAGGGTCTGTGACACATAACAAGCTCCAGAGCTGCCGTTGCTACTCAAGAGCTTGTTGGTTGGTTCTTTAGCCCATCACAAGCAACTGTGATGAGGATACTTTTAAAAATATAAGTGCATGTCCAGGAGAGGTGGCTAAGGCTCTGCTCCTGGCACAATCTGTTTAATATTGCATAGTTTTAGTTAATAAAGGTCAGTGTTTGGGGATTAAGCATCAAGCAAGAAACAGTGAAGCCTGAAGCCCTGATTGTGCTGTCGCTGAAAGTTGTGGCATGTTGATCTTTGCAGGGCTGTGACAGGGCAGTGCTGATTTAAGCAACACAACTATCAGACCTCAAATATAACTATGACTGCAAGGTTGACTCAGGCTTCAGCCTGGAACTGTAATTTAGTGCCGAAATTCTGGGGTGTGCTCAACCTAGGCCAGCTGGCTCAGCTGGTCTGCAGCCTAAAGCTTGATTCATATCTCTGTCAGACAAGTAATCCACTAGTGTCCTAGTAATCTAACAGTGTCCCAGTATCTCCAAATGCCTAAATAAGGCAAATGTCCTCCAACAGACCTATAGGGGAAGATGATTTCAGCCTGCTACAGTGCTAGCACTCCTAGGACGTGCTCCACAATAGCCCTAGAAGCAAAAGCTACTCCTGTGCTCTGTGCCCCTCAGTCCTGGCAGCTCCAAGCCTGCTCTACCTGTCCCTGCTTGTGCCAAGTTTGCCTCACCTGCCGTAGCACTGACACACTTGTAGCTCTTAGCCAGAGCATGGAGTTGATGATGGTACCTTGTGCCCCAGCTGAGTTTCCTGGATAGGTGAAGGGGGTGTCCTTGTTTGGCTTAAGCTACCTATGCAATTCAAGAGGTGAATCTATAAATAAAAGCTAATTTCAAGTCAGGCTGGCGGTTTATTTGTGGTGTTATACCACACCCAGCAGAAGATGGATTATTTTATAATGGAAGCAGAAGCACCAACATACTTGAACCTCAAGCTGGGAATAGGTAATAGGGTTTTGTATCCTCTGTCCTCGCTGACACCTACTGCTGTTGGGAAGTGCTGAGGTCCTTCTCCCGTGTGCTTTTATGGATGACATCTTACTGTTAGTAGTAGTAATGGCAGTACTAAGTACAACCTGCAAGTGCCCAGCAGGGATGCTTTGAGTGCTGATGGGACTATTAAGCCAATGTGAAGCCACCCTTGCCTTTCCGCAAAGTGGCAACATCACCTTGTACTGGATCTGTTCCGCTGTGCATCCACTCTCCCTGTGCATGGCTGACCCATCTCCAGACAAGCCCAGTGCTGTGTCTGTAACAGATCCAGGAGCAGGAATATCACAAAGGTAAGACTCCATTGCAATTTCTACTTGGACATTTGGTAGTAAAGTTCATGAGGGCTAGATTTGCTAGACTTTATGCTCATGTTTGCTTTATGCAATCTTTTAATTCCTGCTGCCAGCTTTGACTCTTGCATCATACCTGTTAGCAGTGTCTGTCTTGAGTGCCAGGAGGAGTCAGTGGTGTGGCATGCAAACAAATCTTTCCTATTGCTTTTCCTTCCCCTTATCTTCAAGCTTTGGTCCTTTGCTGGCAATATGATACTGGGACAATGTGATAGGGTGAGTGAGAGTAGAGATGGACCAGGAAAACTGTAGACTTGACAAATGGAAAGGTCAGCCCTCCTGTGCTTGGGATACTTGCTGCAAGGGTGATCATAGGTTGAGATTCCTCACCTGGCTTGGCCTGTGCTTCCTATTACCAAGATAACTCCAGTGTTTCCAGTCAAGGCTGTGTACTTCAATATTCCCTGAGTGTGGGATCATCTGAGGGCATCACCCAAGGGCTCATCCCAGCGGTTCTTAGAGGAGAATGACTCACGTAGTGCAAGCCATGAGCTGCAGGCAGAGCCTGGAGTAACTCTGAGCAGGTGCTGTGGGCAACAGCTCCTTACATGTTGCCTGGTTCACATCAGCTTATTTCTTTTGGGGCCCTCTGCTACACAGCGCAGTAGGAGGAGTCTGGGAATATAAGAACCTATTTCCAATAAATAGCTGCTATATGGATGGATTACTTAAAAACATGGAGCCCTACTGGGATAAAACCCTAAAAGTCTGTATTCTCTCTGACTTACGGGTTTTTTTCTGTTGCACAGAGCAAGAATAGCAAAAAAGACCTTGCTGGCCACCCTCTTATTCCCCAGGAGTCCTCTTTGTGCATGCTTTGCTATGGGAGCCCTTCCCTGGCAACTCTGTTTACCCTGACTGCTTATGAGGAGTGGTGTTATTCATGTATTGTGTCCTGTATTTCTGAAGAACCCTATCTGTGCCAGGCAGTTCAAAGGTTGCAGAGTTGAGGAACTTATCTCCATAGAAATGAAAGTGGAGAAAGAAGGGAGATAAACACAGAAAAATGCACGATATTTGAACAAGGTAACAAATTCTGTGTAGATTGATTTAAAACAGAGAAATGCAACTGTCATTAAGAAACAGTTGATGAAGTTGATTAAGAAACAGGAGATGAAGGGATAAGAAGATGTAAAGGACCTGAAGTAATTTTGAAGTTCATAAAAATTAATGAGTACTGGCTTCTGCTTTGGTGCCCATCCTAAAGAACTTAGTAGCTTCTAAATTTTCAATTTTATGCTGTGTCCATAGAAATGATGGAAATCTATTGAGAACTAGGAGCAGCACAAGATATCCCTTACATCTCTCTTCAAGAAGAAGAGAGTGTAAGGTTGTTTCTAGCAAGGGAGGGATTACATATTACTTTAACTCTATGGGATGCTGCAGCAGGGCAGGGCAGGAGATTCAAAGTGTCCACCTGGCAGCCAGTGACCCCAGACCTACAGCTGTGCTGGCAGAATTGAGTTTTGAGGGAGAAAGCGTCCTTGGTGCATTAGTCACTGCTGGTAGCAAGGTTTTGGAGTAAGAAATGGGATATTGAAAGAGATTGTCTGTCTTTGGCACAGGGGTAAGAACTATATACAAAAATATGATCATATAAAATTTGTGAAAAATATGCCACCATTTAAAATGTCCTTTTGTTCCTTTCATAAGCCTCTTTCTTTTTAAAAAATATATATTGTAAATACTGTTCATCTTTTTTCCACTAGCATTAGGAAATCCAGCAAGGTCTTCAAATTACAGTTGATATAAAGGGCAACCTGCAGTGTGGTTTGAGTTGTCTTGGATTTGCTTTAAAGTTAAAGATCTTTTGAAGAGGCAGAAAAATAACACAACCTCTCATAAAAGTCTGGGGAGAATAAAAGTAAATTGTTTCTGTTCAGAGGAAGTTAGAACATTGTTCAACTTTTGAAATTGTTTGATGCTTCTGGGAATGAAGTCCCTCAGCCCTGAACAATGAAGGTTTCCAGGACAGGAGGAAGGAGGGCTCTGCCAGACCATTGAAGCGAATGGCCCTGCCCATGTGTTTAAAGGCAAACTGGTGCTTTGCCAGGGTCAAGGCTAAACCTTGCAGTCTGTAACAGAACATGTGCCTACTGCTCTGGACCCTATCAGATTTCCATGGGAGCGAGATCCTAGATGAAAAGCTGCTTTAATGAGGAGTTGAAGTTGGGAAAAACTCATCAACTTGAACAAAAAAAAAAGCTATTTTATCCTACCATTTTTTTCATTTTCACAGTTATATTTATATATCTTGGGAAAAATAATTCCTGCTCATGAATTGATACATTTCCAGCAACATCTGGAAATAATATCATTTGAGGTAAAACTACCTTTTTGCAAAAAGTCCGAGTGAGTTAGGACCCTATTTTTCTCTCTACTGCCACACTGACTACTGTTTATTTTATTCAGGGGTTTTGCTATTGAGCCTTGTTCTTAGCTAGAGCCAACAATTACTGAGTTAAATTCCATCAATATGCCTGGAAGCTACCATGCAATGTCAAATCCTGTACATTCTTACTAGTAAATATGATTTCTGGTGCTACAAAAGCAGCTTGCTTTGAAGATGAGATAGGTTATCGCAGCAAGTTCTGTTGCAATACAGAAACTAAACACAGCCTAGTACAGATGGAGAAAAATGCTTGATTTTGAAAAATGCACAGACTTGCCAGGGCCTCCTAGGACAGTCTGAGGCCTTGTCTACGGGGTAATGTTGGCAGGACATCTGTGGGACAGCTACCTCAGCACTGTAAGACCTTTGCCAAGCCCCGGGCATGTTTGGTGCTGGGATGTGAGTGCTGCTCGCTGTCACCGTGCACGCAGCCCTGGGGCTGGGAAATGGCCTGAATGGAGACTGCCTGCTTAATGAAGAGCAAATAATACTGTTTACGGTGAGCATCAAATGCCTGTGGTGGTTGGCAGAGTTGAACTGGATGTAAAGGCAGGTCAGCAAGTGTGTAATTCTTCTTTCAGGTCCTGAACTCCTTGTGGGCTCCGCTAGCAACTGAAGTGCTTCTGCATAAGCAGGAAATGAGAGCACCTTTCTGATGACTTCTAGACCATAATTTGCCTTCCTCTGGCCTTAGTACCAAGAAGTGGAGCTCCAGTGAAGCAGTAACCGTGAGCTTATCTGCATCTCCAAGCCATAGGTCTAGGACAAGCACGGGAGTCCCATTTGGTCTCAAGGCCCTTCTCTAAGCTGGAGCTGAATGAAATGATGTGGGAACACATGCCTTCACCTTGCTCTGCTCTTGCCCTTGGGATGTAGACTCAAAACTCACTTGAATGGGAGAAAGGTGCACAGGATTTGTTAAAAACCTTCAGGCAAATCCTTAGAGCATCTCCAGTTAGGAAGGAAAGCTGCAGGAGGCTGTGCCCAGGTGCACCAACCCACAGAGCTTGGGAAGACCAAAAAGTTGTGTGAATGGTAACCAAACGCCTGACTCCCAAGTACAAGGTCTGGGTGTCAAGGCAGGCTCTTTTGTTTGCCCAAATGCCAATGACTGGTGATTGTTTCTCTGCGTGAGCGAGGAAGGTGCAGCTCATGGGCTGCCAAGCCTCTGCCCTGCTGCCGGGCAAAGCAGGGAATTCCCTGGATTTGCTTTTTCATCCCAGACAAGGACACACCGTTTGAAGCAGTCGCACACCCACAGTTGGCACGACTGTCTGTCGCACACGCTGGGAGAGTTCAATAATTCAGCAAGCAAAACCAGAGCCAGCAGCAGACTTGGGCTCCAGCCAAGGCTCAAAGTTGTCCTACCATCAAATAACGGCTCTACTCGACAGCTTGTGTTCTCCCTGCTTGAGAAAGTACTGTCTGCCAGGGCAAGGAGAAGCCCTCAGCCCACAGGTTTTCTGCTGCTCTGCTAAAGGGAAGGGGCTGATGCACTGGTTCGCACTGGTATTGCGTGACCTTTCCCTGTCTCAGCAGTGCACAGGGACTCAGAAAGCTAGGTGGCCTTTGCCAAAGCATTAGGAAATATTGCCATTTGCCCTAGTTCATACAGTGAGCATCATGTTTTTGTTTTTTTCTCCCCCTTTTTCCCCCCTTTGTTCTTATCCTTGGTTTCTTTCCTTTTTTTTTAATTTTTTTTAATTTTTTTTTTTTTTTAAATAAAGTGTGTTTAGTGCTGGTGAAAGGTGCTGAATTGGCAGCCTCAGAGATGGACGTACCTCTACCTAGCCCAGGAGAGCTCTGGTGCTTTTCTCTGGACTTTCTCCTCTTAGCTCTCCTAGCATGGAGTCAGTGCTTGCAGGTCCCTGTGCTCCCCTGCTCTCTCCCATCACTGCCTCCCACTGTGGTGTTTGGGGCACCCATGGCTGAGCGCAGGCTCTTACTGCCTGTCCCAGACTTGGATCTCACTGGCCTGGGCTGGAGGGCACTTTGCTGGGAGGTGCTCCAGTTGCCATGGGGGATGCAGCTTCTGCAAGTTGGAGCCTGTCTGTTTCCAGAGCAAGCATCAGATCCACAGCCCAGGTGAGCCATTATCTAGTCCTGAGCAGGAGACAGGGGTGAGGGAAGAGGAGGGAGACTGGAAACAACCCTCTGGTGCCACTTGCATTCATTTAGTGCCTAATCCAGACCTGACCCCCAAGTGCTTCAGTGCAGACTGATTGTCCCTTCATACCTTCTTACCCACCTCCCTAAAGTGCAAACGAACATGACTGAATCGCCCTGGGTGCTGCAGCCTGGCTCACATCCAGGGGCCCAGCAAGGCAAGTGGGACATAAAACCCTTGACCTGCCTGTGCCAACCCTGAGCCAGACTTTCAAAAAACACCCTGGAGGCATTTGGTGTGTCCCTTCTGACCCCAAATGCCAACCTGTGCTACCACTTGGCCAAAGGGAGACCCCCTAGACTCACACGTTCCCACCTCCCTCCCCCCTTCCCCTCCAAACTGTGCCAGCTTTCCCCACCCCCTCGGGGCAAAGCAACCTGCTCCATCTTCCATTGCAAGTTAAAGCTAAATGCAGCACCAAAATAGATAAAAAAATAGAGTTTCAAAGCTTTGCTATTAATATCACTGCTATGAAATGTCGGAAAATAAAAGCTACTCTCTCTGTACACACCTTCCCCCCTCCCACCCCTTTCTGACAGTATTGTCGTTAGCCCAGTCCTGTCACAATGAGGCATTGAATATGCCTGGTTTCTCTACACTTTAAATGTAATTTCTGCTTTAACTCATCCACTGTTTCCATCCCCCCCATTGAAAACAAATATGGCAGGAAGGGGCTTGGGGGGAAAAAAAAAAAGACCTGTTTTAAAAACTCATCATCATTTCTAGTGTTATGTTCTAGTATTTCTGACTCCTGGGACTCAAATCCTGCCAGGTCTTTTAAAAGGACAGAAGGTACCTGTGATTTCTGATGAAGGCCCTGATGTCCTTTTTGTGTTTCCCATTGGATTCTCTCTGATAGGGATGAGAGAGATAATGTATTTGCTTTCCTCTATCCAAATGTCACAAAGTATTTGACTGGCAAACCCGTGACTAAAAAAAGTAAATATATAAAATAAACAACAGCCCACAGCCTCTTTCTTAAGTTTTCCCATCTATCGACTTTCCAAAGTGCAAAACCTAGAGAAGCATAGCAAGATTTTCTTGGGTCAGTTTTCTTTTGTGAGGATATTTTCCCCCCACGTGCTTGACTGGTATGGCCTTTCTATAGCAAAAGTCAGATAAAGCGTAATTGCAGTCATTTCTGCACATGGAATTATGAATCATTCCAGTGACTTGAGAATCTAAGCTGTTAATAGGCTAAAAAAATGATTTTTTTTGTTTATCTTTTTTGATTTTTTTGCATTATAATTAAGCATGAATATATATTAATATATTACAATGCTTGGATTGCAGCTGGAGCAATCCAAACCTTCCTATGCTGTAAAACTAACCCCCACCCTGCACTCCCTAGATCAAGAGCTTTTGTTCTCTTCCCTATGCCAGTTAACCTCAATTCACATGATTAAAAGTCCCTCCCAGCCCCCCTCCCCCCCTTTTTTTTTTTTAGTAGATATTGCCACATTCTTAAATTCATGCATTGCTGCATTGCTATTGCACATATATAAAGGATTGCTCACTCCCTCCCAGCTGCTCCCCTTCCCTCACTGGTTGTGCACATCCTCTCTGCGGACAATCTTGTAGATGATCCAGTAGAAAATGTTGAAGATGAGGAATGCCATAGGGAAGCCGATGCGTGAGATCTTGTCGATCTTCTTGGCTCGCTGAATGAAGAGCTTTCTCATCTCCTCAGGGGAGCGGGACGGCGGGGGCACCGGGTTGGCTGTGTTGTTGTTGTTGGCGCCCTTGACAGAGATGCCATCCTTGGCTTGTAGGCAAGCTGGTCCCATCCCGTAGGCAGTGAAATTGAACCTGCCTTCACCAGCTTCGTCCTCCTGAAACAGATTCAGCATGGGACTCTACTTAAAATGAGATATAGATAGTGCACCCTCGCTATAAGGCTCTCCACTGACAGCTTCCTGCTCTGCAAGGGAAAGGCATCTCTGTCATGCCCCAACCTTAGCTCCCTTGGACAAACCCTCTGCTCTTGGGAGATCAGCCTTATAGAGGGGTGCCAGCTGTGTGATGCACAGATGCAAATCAGGGGATCCAGACACCCCATGGTGAACAAGACTGACTTCCACCCCACTGGAGTCTTTGATATACTCGAAGGATTTACGGTGCTGCTTTTACTTTTCTAATTGCATCCCCTGTTTTGCTTCTGCCTTTCCCTCCCCCCAGCTCCTATCAGCACCTTCTTTGCTTTGCCTGTGCTGCATCAGCTTGCCCAGAAGGAGTGGGCTCCATGTAACTCAAGTAGTTGAAGCCACAGAGCGAGACTTCCCACGGAGTTACATGGATGCGCAGGCGCCGAGAGCTGTCCAGGAAAAGACCTCTGCAGGCAGCGTGCAACGAGTCCTCTGCTCACCTCTGCCCACAGGAGAACCCACAGCTTCTCCCCACAGGACATCTTTTAGGCGAGGAATGCAAGTGCCCTCTGTGGGCCAATGGTAAGACATGAATGCTTGTGCAAATTCTAATTGTTAAGGAAGAAACATAATTTAGTTTCCAGTGTAAAGACAAATGGTAATGGTATATTTTGGAGAAGGCCTTGCAGGCTTTTCAGGATGATTTAGCCCTATTTTGTGGAACATCGGGATGTACTCACAGGGAAAACCAAGTTTGGCCGAAGTAATACAACCAGTGAGTTGCAGAGGCAGGATCAGAAACCCAACTGTTTTGACTACAGGTCACCAGAGTTGACTGTTAGACCAATGGAACTGATTAACTGTTGCAGAGGCTGAGCCATGCTGTGTCCCCAACACTGACCTACAGCCCCCTCCCTCATAATGTGCCTGCTGGATTCACCCTGCTGTTTCTATCTTTGCAGAGTGCCTTTTCTGGATGGCCCCTGTACTCAGTGGGTAGCTGCGTGGGATGGGGGCACTGTGCTGGGGGTCTGGGGTGGAGGAGCAGAAGGGAGAGCTTGCTGGCATACTTGAGCAAAGCAAAACAACCCAAATAAAATCAAGCCTTCTTTATTTTGGGGGTTTTGGGCGGGGGGGAGATGGCAAGTTGGTGAGTTGTATGACCTACCAGGTTTACTTGTTTCAGAGTTCTGGCTAAGACAACTTTGCAGGCCTTTAGATAATACTTCCCTACTCTGTTTGTGTCTTCCTGGTACATCTCTGGTCCCTGCTACCTGAGACTTGAAAATCATTAAATGTCTTTGCCCCCTAACAATACCTCTGCAAGGGCTCAGTGCACTGAGGCACCACAAATTAGGACCCAACTGCTCTCGGGGCTGGATGAGTCCATGTGTTGAACATACACTAAGAGATGCTTTGTGAGCTGGGAGTTAGGGTTAACAGAAACTCTTCTCTGTGCTCTTTTGGAGAGATTTTTTTCAGCTAAAAGGCTGGTTTTCTGATGATAGGCAAGGTAAGTGTTGTGCTTGTCAGGCAGCCAGAACCTGGACTGTGCATGAGCCACTGGCAATGAGGTGGGGTGGGGACCTGGAAGGGTACAGGACGCAGGGGTCATTTCTGACCTTCCTGCTGCCTGGTGATGTGGTAGCGCCTGTGGCAGATGGCACAGGATGGCACAGGAGCCCTGGGTTCTGCAGGGGGCTGTGCCCCCAGGCAGCAGGAACCAGCAGTCCTTGGTCTGGGGCACCAGGGAGAGTTTTGCAAAGGTTCTTCTCATTCCTAACTTGTTCCTCTTTGCTTAACTGGATTTCTTCCTTTGTGCAACTAATAATGCATGCATGGGCTGCAAAGACCTGGCTTTCTGAGATGTTCAGAGCTTACAGACCTTCTCATTGCATCTGGGTTCAGGTAAATCCACCTCTTCTCTAGTTGCACAAACCCACATGCACTGACAATGTGTCTAGTTTAGCTTGAATCACATAATTCCCTAATTTACTGAATTTCTTTTGTCTTCTTATTGCTGAGGGGCCACTGTCTGTTTTCTGTGGCTGATTTGGTTTGTGTGAATGCTGTATTCAGGATAGAGAAACTAATGGTGCCTTTCCCAAGTTACAATATAAAAGGATAAGGGCAAAGGCACCACCAGGTACACTGGGCTGGTCTCCTTGGGCTGGGTCTCCACATGCATTCCATGTGGGTCTGATGATGGTGTCATATTAACCAGGCTGCTCCGCACTCTGAAGATTCAGTAACTCTTCTTAGCCATCACAGTCCCTGCATCTTCCCTTGCCAGGACCTGTCTGCCCCAGTAAATGTAGACAGAGTAATGGGTTTGGAGAGAGCTTTTGAACCTCTCTAGTCTTGTCCTATCCCTCCTTCCAGTAGGAAGGTGGTAAGAGGTGGCTCAGAAATGGAAAGGGCCAACTGAAACTTGGCAGTAGATACATGTTGTTTTGATTTTTACTTTCTAGAGAGGAAAAAGGGCTCTTAATAATGACAATAAGGTAGCACCTTGAATGAAACTCTGGGGAAAGTTAGAAGCAGGCTTGTCTGGATTCACCTGTATTAATGCCATACCATGGCACATTGTCCAGCTCATGGAGCTGTGAAGAATGGCTTGTAGGTTTTGGGCAGACCTAAGAAAAGTGAGCATGGGCTGGTCCTCTCCCCAGCTGCCTCCACCAGCATGGACCACTGCAACATCTCACTTGTTTTTAGCCTGGCATGTCATGTCTAAACCAGGCAGAGCTACCCAGACAAGTCAGGATATTGGGACAGAGCAATTATGTTCTTTGGCAGCTGCATTAACACTTTTGAATATTTGCAGTTTTCTGATGAGCCTGCAAACCTTTTTCATTTTGCTTTTGCGAGTGTTTTTGTTTATGCTCTGTTTCAATTAAATTGCTGTGAGATTGAGCAGGGATTGTAATAGCAGCCTTCTGCTCAGTGGAATATCTCTGGCAAGTGTCTTTCAAACTCATCTGTATATTAGCGGCTTTTCCTCATTGTTTTATCAACAGACTGAGCTACACACAACAGCACAGATGAAAAGACAGGATGCTTGAATCTGGATGAAGAGAGAAAAGCGCTATGAGGCACCTGTGTTGGGTGGTTTTAGCTTTGGGTCTATTAGGCAGGCTACACCTTCTTAACCAAAACAGCCCCAGATGATTTTGAGATGGCAGGGCTGACAAAATCAATGGGTGCTGGTGGTCTCGTCTGTTACTTATTTTCCCTTGCATTTATTCAGCAGTCTTATCACTGGTTCTGACTGGGTAGGGGACGTGAACGATTATCTCCTGTTTCACAGCAGAAAAAATTAAGCAGAGAGAGGCAAATCTCCAAAGAGACAGAGTTTCCTGCTTCTTAGCCCCTGCTGCCTCCTGGGATGGTGGCAGTTTTACAGGCACACATTGAGAACAGCTGCAGGACAGGTTAGACCTTGGGAAAGTCCTTTACTGGCTGGGATAGTGAGGCAATGAGATAGAGAGTCTCTGAATGCAGTGGATCATGAGGGCTCCTTTAAAACAGAGGGTAGAAAAACACTTATGGGGAATCTTTTAGGCAGACCTCGGTGGTTTTCTAGGGGCCCTCTTGAGATTCCCATCAGCAAAATATTCTGAATTTTCAAATTTACTGTTTTCTTTAAAAAAATATAGCTTGAGGGAAGCCTTCTGGGCTTTGTGCTTAAAATTTGATACCACATACCTAATTCCACTAGTTAATTAAAGGCGATTTTTAAGTCCCTTTGGTCTTGTGATCGCATTTCTTTCTAGTGCATCCTGTGAGGTGAAATCTTTGCTGTGGTACCTCAGCCTAAAAGCTAGCAGAGTCCAGGCTGCAGGGGACGCATATCTATGTGACACGTGCATGCTCAGGTTGGCATCAGTCATGGGGAATAAGCATGGAGCAAGGCTAAGGCTGCGAAGAAGGCTTTTTCCTTCTGAGAGGAATTGGCAGTCGGTCTGAGAAGCAGATGCTTTTGAACACGGAGATGACAAAGACAAAAAAGGTGTCACTTACCTCTGGGCTAATGTAGGCTGTCTTGTTGAGGGATGTTTTCCTCTGATAGACATCCCTCACACCTCCCTGCCTGCCTCCTCTCAGCCCTCGCTGTGTCTTCTGAAGAGAACTCAGACCACAATATTGCTTTGTGGAAATTCTGTTCAGAACACCACTTTTGGCTTAGATCACTTGGCTATCTAACAAAACCCAGCTTGCTAGACTGCTGGGGTCTAGCAGACTGTTAGAAGAGACAAAATTCATTGGGGTAGCCCTGCTTTTTAATGTGTGACTCTCCTTAACATCTGACAGTATACTGAAGACTCCCCTGGGAGCTACTAGCTTGGTTCAGTTGACCACGTAGTGATGTTCTGCTGGGACAAATTTCAGCTGTGTCCTTCATGCTTTATGTATTACCTTATGGTGCCTCCTCTTCCTTCTGAACCTGAGCAGCTCTTTGTGCTGTCGAGACACAAAGTTGACAGCAGCGTATTCCAGAAGTGCGGAGAACACGAACAGCAAGCACACAGCCATCCAGATGTCTATGGCCTTCACATAGGACACCTAGGAGTCAGAGGGAGACTGAGATGAGGTGGCTTCTTCACCCAAATGCCTTTTGGTTGCCATTTTACATATTACTCCCAAGATCTTTGGAATGAGTTGATCAAGCCATGACACAGTTGACATTTACTCTTGATTACCAAAATTTAGCTCATTTAACATGAATGTATTATCAGGCCATGAAAACTGCTCCTAGAATCTTAAGTAACAATAATTCTGCAGTTTTTAATTTATCCAGGAGTTGATTGTGATGATTTATATGCAAGGAAAATAGTAATCCAATCAGATCATACTAGAAGAACTTCTTAACATGGAAATTCAGTATTATTACAGAAGTATGTTCAAGTGAGTAAAAAGCTAGAATGTAGGGTGCATATCCCTGTGTGGTTGTTTAGGTGTTTGTAAGGTACAGAGTTCCCAGCTACTGGGAGCTGTTGTAAATCTTGGGATGTGTGCTGAATCTTATGGGAGTTTTTGCTGTTGGTCATAGAAACTCTGCTAAAATTTTTGCAGGAGAGGTCTGCAATTTGTTCTGCTTGCTCTAAGACTACAGTAGTGCAATAGCAGCAGAACGTCTGTTACATTGAGTAGGAGAACCTGTGTGGTGACTTACTTATGTGCTGTCCCCAGAGAGTGCACAGTTTCCCCTTGTGTGAAGATAAATGTGTTCCCTACCTTGGGCAGTGATGCTCGGGAACCAGAGCTCTGTGTGGTCATGGTGAGTACTGTGGTGATCCCCAGGCCAACACGAGCAGGTGCAGCATCCATATTGATCCAGAAGGAGATCCAGGAGAGAATGACAATAAGGAGGCTGGGGATGTACATCTGGATCAAGTAATAGCCCATCTGCCTCTCCAGGTGGAAACGAGCTTCTATGCAGGTGAACTTGCCTGAGAATGACAGGAGATACATGGAAGACTACTGATAGGGCACAGTGAGCCTCCTGTTTTCAGCTATTGTCTGGGGATTTCCATTGCCTAGAAAGAGTCTTGTTAGAGGAGGAAATTAACAGCTGTTGCCCAGTTCTGAAATATGTATGTACAACACCAACATAGCAAAGAAAACTCTTAGCAGCATGTCCTTCGTCACTCAAATTGCTCCCTTTCATCAAAGATAAAAGAAGATCCTGGGAGAGGAGGTCCAGACCAAACACAGTTGAACTAATGCAAACGTTACTGAGGACAAGGGTGTTCCACACACTTGTGTACATTAGCTTTTTTATTAGCTATGTATTTATATTTTACCTGCATAGATGTGTATTCATATATCCATTATCCCCAGCTGTGTAGGACAAGATTTGTGTCACCAGAGCACCATAAGACATAGCAGGAGACTCTGGTAAATGCACAGTCCTGAATTTCTCTCTAATGAACCCATCAGCTAAGGGTAAACAGCACTCACCTGTGTTGTAGTGCTTTGTGCAGTATCTCAAGTCTTTTTCTTCTTTGAGGATAAACTGAGGCAATGTCAGCCCTTCAGCAACTTGCACGGCTCCTTTTTCTTGCCACTCGAATATGAGATCATTCATTGTGTAGCCAACTGTTCAGAGGAGGAGACAAACACCATGAGAAAAACACATTAAATACTGATCTGGAAAGGCATAAATTTGTAGAAGAGAGATATGCTTGGAGGTAGGAGCTTATTCTGGCCTTCCTTGGCAATGCTGCAATGGAGTGGGAATTGGGTTGAGGCAGAACTGCTTGTGCATATGGTAAAAACCAGGGTAATGACCTGCACTGGAGGGGTGATGGTGTGCAATGAACTGTCTGAAATACATCACGTATTTTCTTAAATTTGGCTTGTTGAGCTGTCTGCTATTTTTCCAAACTTGACCTCTTTCTCTGAATGAAGTTGTTCATCATCTTTTCCTCCTCTGGGATAAGTAACATGTACAAGGGGCAAATGTTCATCCAGAGAGAAAAAATCCCATTTGCAGCTGAAAGCACTTTCACCTTTCTTCTCCAAAGAAAAAGGCCAATGTAAATACCAGCAAGCCAGGGCTCCTCTCATGGGATCTTTCAAGATTTGGCTTCTCTAGGAGATATCACGTGCTGACTGAATGGAAAATCCTGAGCAAGTGGTTCTCCAGCAAACCTCCAGTGAAAGCTGAACTGGGAATGGCTTGCAGCTGGGGAGGGAGATGGGAAGGGAGAGGGAAAACATGTTGTCTCCTCTCCAAAATAGAGATGTGTGCAGGACTCACAGCTTTCTAACTGCATGATGCATGTCTGTACATCCATTGGGAAGTTCTTCAGGTCCATGGGGCAGGCCAGAGTCAGCGTGATCCTGAGGAGAGAAGACAGCACAGGGGAATGAATGCAAAACAGTTTGTGGTACTAACGAGGGGGTGAACCCCCTCGGATATCCAATGTTGCGAACAGGCTGGTACCCTGCCTGAGACACACTGGAGTGCTGGAGGGAATGTCTAATCATTCACCTCTTCCCTGCCTGTGTTTTCACATGCGACGTCGGAAAGCATCAGAAATGATGAGCATTTGTGTCTGTGATATAATTCCCACCAAAGCTGCCTGCACAGATGGTGTCTCATTGCAATGCGGGTTTGGACTGGGCAGAATAGAAACCTCACACCAAACAGTTTTACTGCTTCTGTTTTCATTTCTTGCCTCATGTTCACAACAGTCTGAATTAGCAGCAAGCCCAAAACCACCCTCTGGACCCCCAAGATACAGCTCTAGACACTTGGGACTGTTTGGAAATCTTTGAACAGAACATTGCTGTGCCACAAAAAAAGAAAGAGGTTTTGTCAAGATCACACATTGCTGTGGGGGAAAAGGGAGATTTTGGAGGGATTTTCAGCAGGAGAATGCCCTGTGGTAAGTGAATAAGTGAATATGAACCTCTGTAACCTCCTGAAACCCTGTGGTGCCTCTTGATGCCTCTATTTTTTTCTTTTTCTCAAGCTGCATTTTCCACAAGGAGCAGGCAGAATTTTCTGTGGTTCATTGCTGTGCTGCCCTATACCATCATCTATGCTCAAAATATTTGTTTGGTTCAACAAGCTGATATTAAGTGATTAGATTCAGATAGCTAGACTTGTATTATTTAGTTTGATAATGCTGAAAATGAAGTGTTTGGATTTTTCAATATTTTGTCTTGATGTAGAAATCACAGAATTTCCTAGAGGTCAAGAATTGAATTTTTCTATCATCAGACCTACAGGAAACTTAGCAGGAGGGAAAGATATTTTAACTTAAATCCTTATGTTGGAAGAAATTCTCTGCTTGAGTTTAGAGGCATGTTGTGACAGAAGATGTTATGACAGCAGAAAGAATCGACCTGCTTAAGTTTCCTTTTTATGAAAATAACTGCATTTTCTGTATTTAAACAAACACCTGGGTAGCAGAGAGTCACCACAGACCTTTTTCCACTTTGTTTTTCTCATTGCATCTCTAGCAGGGAACTCCATCTCTGATCAATCAGAACGATAATCCTTGAATTACATCTTCAGACAAGCCCCTTGAGAAGAATTCACTGTAAATATCTGCCAGATGTGTACCTGCCAGAGCTGACCATAGCTGTGACTGGGTCACGAGATGCTGAGCACATGCTGGACAAGTGTGTGCTGAGAAGGGGTCAGGGAGTCAAACCCTCCAGGGTGAGCCCAGTGCTAAGCATGCTGAGCTTTGAGCCCATGGGCAAAGTCCACGGGCAAAGTCTACCTTCTTGTGAGTGGCTTGACCAGGGTTTGACCATTGCAAACTGCAGTAGCAAAGAGCCAGTTGGAACACGGCTAAGCATTTTAGGCAGAAACTTTCTTTTTAAAAAGGGAAAGCCTACTTCTCCTTTTGGAAACTCTATGCATTTACTTTGTTCTCTTCCATTAGGAGAGTCTTCTTTATTTTGGGCTTTCACAGGAAGACGTACTTAAAGAAACCTATATTTTCATTTGGAGATGAAGATGATAGGAAGTTTTCTTCCTAAAACAAGAACTGAAGTGTTTTCAGTTTTTGTCTTGAAAACAGTGATCAGCTCAGGCTCATTGCTCCATACCCCCCTGCTGAGTCATCACTCTGTTTTGCAGAGTAACTCCAGGGCTGGGGATGAACCATTGTTTCCCCTCTGTGCTCCTGCAAACCCATCTGTAATAGGACTCTGTGCCACACTGACTGCCAAGTTGCTAGTGGTGGGTTTACTGCCTGCCTGTTTTTAGAAAACAAGAAATGTGAGGTTTCCACATTGAACCAATGTCCATGGCAATTCTCTTACTGTTTTGGCTGTTGGAAATTTGGATTTTGGACTGGAACTACTTTGGCATTTGATGAAAGCTATCAGAGTTGCAGAATTAAGCTGTTTATTTTCCATTTTACAGCTCTGCACTGGTCATGGTATCTCCATTCATGGTACATTTTGATTTGGCCAGGCAGAGCTACAGCCAACCTGAGCTATTTTTGTCAATCATCAGGAGGAGGTCTCATGTGAGACCTCTAGAGATCCCTTCCCACCACACTGCTATGACTCTGTTAATTGAATTCTCTCCCACTTAAAACCCCCTCAATTTCTTTCATCCAGTGACATGCCCGAAGTCTTCATTCCCTCATTTAAGGGTTGAAGAGTGGGTGGGAATTCAGCTCTTCCTTGGTGGAGCTCTCTCTATTGAGTCACCTCACCTGATGCTGTAGAGGACATTGCCGTTTCTGGAGATCCTCAGAAGCTTGTTGTCTGTGGTAATTTCATGGAAATGGGCCCCCTTCTCATTAGCAAAGAACAAATCAGGTTTCCAGATGGAGTCCAGCATAGAGGGGTCCAGGTCCAGAGAGTCATCAGGGTATTCGTTGTACGCCAGCCGTGGGTCATTCCACTGCTGTCGCAGGAAGATGTTCACCCTGTAATCCTGCATAGTGTAAGCAGGGAACAAAGAAATGCAATTAGTGATCAGGGCAGGCTGAAAGTCCCGAGACCTCGGGAGCATGTACTAACATCATTCTCAAAAATAAACCATGTCTAGGCCTATATTCCCAAGCTCTGGCATTATTTTTCAAGGAGCTGTTGTTATTTTAAGCTCCATAGCTTACGGCTATCTCACAGCATGAGCAGCTGCCTGTCCTTGCATCCCTCCATCACAGTAATCATCAGCTGTGTGTGAAGAGTCAAGACCTCTAGTCTGATCCCTGGGGCTGGAGAAGTGATGTTCAGTTGCAGGGGTTGTAAGGGCTGGTGTCAGCAAGATGACCATTGCAGAGGATTAAAGGGGAAAAGACATCGAAGCTGACTTCTTTTTAGTGCTGAACCATCCCACACTGTGACTATGGCTCCTCCAGACTTGTGAAAAGACATGGTGATACAGGCAGTCTGTGGAATTCCCCGTGTATCCATTAATATAAGTGCAACTCAGATGAACTGATGGGAGCAACTGCCCTTGGTGAGAATGTGTGAACATGGGAAGGATGTGCATAAAGTCTGCTCTCCTAATCCAAAGTGAGTGTTCTGGGTTCCCCTTGTTGATGTCAAAATGCCATAAATGCTACAGATTTTATATGATGACCATCTTTAATTGAAGTTGGTCCCCAGCACTGCACAAAATCATATCTGCCTAGTAACCATGTGTCTTACAGCTCCCCTGAGTTCCCCAGGTCAAGTCTGGCTGCTAGAGTCCAGCTCAGACAGTCTCCTGGACAATTAGAGGCAGTTTCTGTTCTTCCTGCCTGACCAATAGCTTCCCAGGGTGAATTTAACTTAAGAAAGTGAGCCAACAAATTGAAATGAAAAGCGGACATGCCAGCTATCAGGAGGGGGATAAAAGCTCCATGTCCACAAATTAATTGACATTTTCTAAGTGCAGAGGCAGACTGCATCTGAAAAGCAGTGTACAATAAACCAATTTCACTGCCCTGGCCCAAACTAATAGCTGCTATCATGTTTCAAGGGTTTTTTTGGTGTTTTTCTAATACTAATGTATTTTAAAGACTTTTATTAAGACACAGTTAATGGAGGGTGTCTGATGTGCTTGCTGGTGTCTAATACCTGCTGCAGGCACTAGGACCTTCAGTGGGACTATTTCACATCTCTGAGGAAAACTCCCTTTGCCATCAGGTCAGTTCCTGAAGAACACAAAGCTCTGGATTTGAAGTGTGCATGTGGAGGAGAGTCTTTCTGATTGTTGCTGCCTCAAGTGCTTGCTTGACTATGACCCTACATCCTCTTGTCTGGAGGACATGACTCTTGTCATGTGGAGGGCTGAGTGAGGATTGTGTCTTGGGTACCTTGTGATTTGGATGGGGCAGTTCATAGCCAAGCCCATGGTCTAGGATCTCTTTAAGGCCACTTAGTGCCATCTGCACCCTCAGAGCACAGAAACCGCTAATGACATTAATGGTTGTGACAATAGAAAATGGGCTAAGGACTTGATGCTAAAAGGAACAGACCTATGAACATGAAGGAGTTGCAAGACTCTCTCCTTCTGCTGATATCCCCGATGTCACCTTCACAAGTCCTAGTGCATCCCTCTGACTTAATTATTCATCTCTGTCCATCCTGAGTAATGTGCCTTGAGAAAATGTGAGTAGCTGTGGACAGCAAGGAACCAGGGTCTTAACAAGGGACCAGCCAACCACGTAGACCTGGAAAATGAAAGCAACTGAGTCTCCACTTCCCATGGCACGCAACAACTCCCTGAACAACTTGTATACTTTCAATTCTCTCTATGCTGCGTGTGAAGATCTGCAGCCACTGCAGTCAGGGGAAATTAATGTCACTGACCTAATAGGTAGAAAGCAAAAGATTGTTTTGCTTATTCAGCTATAAATAAGCTGGATGCTAGCAGGTCAGCTCCAGTTGGGGGCTTATGTCATGTATAACACAAATTAAACTCATGTTTGGAAGAAACTTCACTGGTAGCTTGCCCAGAATTGTTCTCAGCCTGATGGAATGTTGGAAGGAGGGGGAGATGGAGCCAATCTCCCTACAACAGCTTATGTTGCTGCAGATAAGCTTTGTTGCTAGAGTAAATTCACTGATTCAGCTCCAAAACTTGCCAAAAGAAAAAAGGAAAGGGTAAGAAGAGAGATGTAGAGTGGTTTGCATTGCCACCACAGCAGGCATAGGAGGCCAGAGAATGACTGCCATTGTGGATGTGTGAGTAACTCTGGTGCCTGCCACGCTTTGTGCTCCTCCTTTGGAGATGAGTGTTTGCAAAGGATATTTTAGGTTTTGGAATATAGACACCTAAGCATTTATGTTGTGATATAAAAAAGGCAAGGCCGAAGAAATATAATACATGTACTGAATACGATTCTCTGTCTTTGCCATTTTATGGCATTAGTATTTCACATGTGTGTGTTTATGGAGATCTTCCTTCTCAGTTGGTTTATTCCACAGTCTTGGCCTGGCCACTGAGAATGTCTGTTTCCTCCCAGATGCCTTTTCCCTTATGACACAGCTAAATTGTGTTGTAGTATTGAAGGTGCTGAGCAGCCTTTTGGATTTCTTGTGTTCAGGTTTATTTGAACATAAATGTAAAAACAAGCACTGTGGCTGCAAACTGGATGTGACACTGCCTGAGGAGCCAGCAGAAGGCATGGAGAGCAAATGAGGTATATCTGTGGCTGTGACATGACCTAAGATAAGGGTTTACAGCATTCTGTACCACCTAAAGGATCCTGTGGGTTGAAAGCTTCATGCCTAGGCATTGCAATCAGAAGGAGAGGTAATGAGCCAAACAATATTTGTTGGCTATTTGGAGATATACAGTATTCCTCCTGGATGCTGTTGCATGAGATCTTAATTAGCATCATCAAGAAGTCCACATCTGTCCTAAATGATGGACAGAATGGATGAAATTCTGATGTGAACTTTCAAGCAATAAAAACGTTTTACTGAGTCTGCAAACTCAGCAAAATAAATCTCTTTCTCTATATCCTTCTTATCACTTGAGCTCCTCATTTGTGTGCCAATCACATCCAGGTATTGATTACCTGGTGCAGCCTACTCCTCTGGCTGGCTTGGGAGTGGAGAACAGCAACTCTGTGTTGTGAAGGCATTCAGGAGCTTTGCGGTTTCACATAAATACATTTTAGTCCCAAGGGGTAAATGGCACAAGGTGGGAAGAAAATGACTGAAGTGAACAAAGTCATTCGATTTGCTAATGCTGAAATGAAATTCTGCTTAGTGGCCTTGCAAGGAGCCAAGGAAATGAAAGATCATTTCAAACCTTTCCTTCCCAGGATGCCATGGTCTTGGCATCTGATGATGAGTGAGCTGATGAATGCAGTGGCAGGCTGGAGTTAGAACAGTGAAGAAGGGGTGGAGGCTGTCAGGAAACTCAATAGGTTTCAGCCCCTGACTCAGAGGTTCTGTCAGACCAGGCTCTGCACTGGGAATTTTTGATAAGAGGCTTCAGTTTGATAGATTTAAATTTTGCTGATGGAAAAAAACCAGGGTAGAGACCAAAATCCCTCAGGAAGGGATGCTGTTACCCCACCTGGACAGCAGAGCACAAGGGGCTTTATTGACATTGGGTTCATTTTCTAGAAAGAGAACAAACAAACATTTTTAAGGCTATTTGCCCTGCAATGGAGCACTAGAACTGACTAATTGCAAAAAAAAATACATACACCAGGAGCAGACTTTGGAAGGGTTAATAAAGGATGTATTGGTGAGGAGAAAGTCTATTGCTTGAGGAAGGTAGGCTTGTGGTGAGGGATGAGAGCAATACTTTGGTGCTTAATATGCGTGGGTTTTTTGTGCTGGAACCTGAAACTGAAATATTTCTGGACCTTCCTACAAAACGAAGGGAAAACATATTCTTCTGGGCCAGGGATGGAGCTGCTGGAGCAGTGGGATGGGGATGTAGCTAACATCCTGAATTTAAAGTTTAGGAATTTAGTACCAAGGCTTGTTGGGTTTAGTTTGTTTGTTTGTTTTTAATTCCCTCCCCTATTCAGTGCAAAGACAAACTCCAAACACAGAGATGGCCAAAACACTGCAGGACTAACAGTGAAACTGCAGCAGACCTTTTCATTTTGCTTTGCGTGACTTCCTACATGCTTATCATCTCTGTGGGACTGATGGTTGGTTCTAAGAATGACTGACTGTTGAAACCTGAGCTGAAAACCTAGCTCCTGCTACAGGCTTTGAGTGTTGATACTTATGTACTTTGCTGACTTTGGAGTGAGTGGGTCCAGCATCAAATGTGACTGAAGTACTTCATCAGTCATATTTGCTGTCTGCTGCCCCATGACTTGTGAAGCTGGAGTGATTTGCTTAGTCTGTTTTGCAAGATGGTTTGTTATCTCATTGGAAAGCTCGGGTACAGATGTCTCTGAAGAAGTAATTAACAGTTGGACAGTTGCAGCCTCTAGATGCTCCTGTTCTGAGGAGATGCTAGGAGACCATTTGTGGCTGTGTTACAGCTGGTTGGAAGGTTACTCTTGGTTTGCTCTTTTCAGGTGGCATAACTATGGCATGAAATCAGCAGAAAGAAATTTGCATATACACACTGTGTCTAGGGGAGCCTGTTTTGTGGCTTTATTTCTTTTATATAGTTTATACTCTTGTTTGCTGCATATGGGTCCTCTTTAAAACATGGTACTGGGAGGTGTCATCTTAAGTATTGAGTTCAGCTGCTGGCAACTTCAGGTGATAATGAAAAACAAAAAAATGCTCCTCCTTCTCCATGTGCCTTCACTGTACGTAAAATGATCCCGAAATGCCAGCCAGAGATCCATAGATATGGCTGCATCAAATTCCTGTTTTGGTTTGTTTTCCTGTAGAGATAGAGGAACAACTTTCATGATGCCTCATGATGCAAGTGAGCATCTACCTCCAGTCTCTCTAATCCTCTGGATGGTGACCTTGTGATTTATGTGTTCACAATGACTGAGGTTTAAACAATAATGTTGTTCTTTCTCTTTTGGCCAGTATAGCATCTGCGGGAGTATTACCATGATCAGTCCCACATTCAATGACAGACTATTGCTTTCTTTATGGCAAAACATTGAATTTCCTCCTCTGCGCCCCCCCTTAGGCTTTTGCTCCCCATGCATATTTGATCACTTGTTTGAATTCAAAGTAGTCAGGTCTGTCTCAAAATCCCTTCATGATGGAACCTTCTCCCCTTTCAAGAAACTGTGGTGTGGAGCTGACATTGCCTGTAAATCCTAGATTAGCAAATCCCAAAGACTGCTCTAACTTGCTAGGCTCTCATTTCTAGGCATTTTGATACCTGTGTTGTTGCTTGTGTTCTCATCAGTGTTTACAAGCAGAATTGCTGTTCCCAAAGTAGTGCATTATGCTGGGTTGTGTGCAGTGCTGCATCAGTCTGACATCTGGACTAGCTTGTCAGAGCTGGCTTGGGTATTTCTAGACAAAGCAATGTACCCAGAGGGTGTTCTTGGGTTCCCATGGGAACTTTTTCTGTGGAAGATAGACTATGAAATGAACGGCATCTGGAGAGCACAGCAAGTCCCGGCAGCATGTCTTGGAGGTGAACTGCATCTCTCTCTCTCATGCTAGCCTATGCTTATTTTATAGAGCACCCTGCTCGCAGGGATCCTGTGGCATCTTGGTGTGACTGCTCTGATGCATCTCACAGTGTAGCACAGACACATTGAAAAACATGTCATTGTAATGTGCTCTGTACATTGCACAGGGACCCCTTGTGGGTCTTGCCCCCTCCTTTGCGCTCTGTGTGCTGTCTCTGCTGGACTGTATAGCAACACAATATTTATTGCCTGTAGCACCAAAGGAGGTAGCCAATAAAATAGTACATTAAGAACAGATGCGTATGTCAGTTCTAGTTCTTTCTCTTTTGCTTTATGTACAGATGAATCCATGAATCCATGTCCAATCTATGGATTTTGACAATTTCTGCAATCCAGTGTCTAAATGTAGTTTTTTGTGCTTGGACAATGTCAGAAGAGACATTTAAGCCGAGGTGTACAGCTGTTGGTCTCCTCTGACAGTGGAGTGCATAATAAATAACTTGTTGAAGTCAGTGGGTGTCATCTGTATGTAAAGCCTATAACATTCTGCCTGAATGTACAAAATGCCTTTAAGCTGGATTCTTACAGTCTTCTTCAATATCTTTCTAGAAAAAGAATTACCAGAGAGTAATTAAACAGCATATTTCTGGATTAACTTTAATTAGCACAGAGGTAAGGCACTGTACCTCCAGAGTTTTTCTTTGCTGTTCACTGATTATGTCACAACCAATCTTTAATAGTTTTCAGATGGAGCAATTATCTCCTGTTCTAGTGATCCTCTGCTCCTAGTGTCTTGCCAATTAGATACAGCCTTTAGCTATGCTCACTGATTCTGTCTGAACTGAGCCTTTACTTGCAAATATTGGTTTTGATTTTTTTATTAAAAAATCATTGTCTAACAGAAATATGTCTCCAAGAAAAAATATCATCTAGTGATCCTCTTATCTTTTGGAATCTAAAATCTTTTGCAGACTAAATTTGAGTTCAGCTGATTTCTCTTCACCTAAAGTGTTGATTCAAGCTTGTGCATTTATGTGCATTTAAACATAAAATATCTGCAACTGTGTCTGAGCTTGCATTTTTAGGCAATTCATCAGAAAAGACTTTCTTTCCTTTTGTGACCCTTATACTTTGCCTTTAATATACTGTTTTTATAGAGTTGCCAATAGAGACTGATTTTCAGTCACATTCACTGTGAGTCTTGTGTGCTGACCATTAGTTTACTCAAACCTTAGGTAAACTTGGGTACAAGAAGACAATACTTTTCTGTGGTCGCAGCAAAGAGGAGGGTGATGCTGCATTTACTGGGAGTGCAACGAGACTGAGCCAGTAGCTGAGCAGCTGTGCTGTGATTTTTACTTACCATAGTCGTTTCTGCAATCGAACCAAAGCTGTTGATGAAAATGTTGCAGCTGACGTTCACTGGTGGGCCTGCATGACAAATACAGATTGGAACAGCAGTTCACCATGTGCTTAGAAGACAAAGTATTTCCACTGCAGTATAAAAACCTGTTGTGGGAACTGAGGAGTGAGAATGGGAATAAAGTCTAGATGGGCCCGTTTTAGTTCAGTTTTGGTTCTGATACCAGCTTGACATCAGAGAACGCTCTAGTTTCACCTCTGCTCCTGTGTTTGGGAGAATGTTTATATCCCTCTTCTGTGAGTTGTTTTGATGAAAAGAAATAGATCACAACCAGGCAGGACAGCTTTGTAGATATCTCAGCATTATTGTATGGGTGCCAAGCTCACCTTGAACACGAGAGCATTGTGTCCCAGAAAAGAGCTGAGGGACCATCTAGTTTAGAGATTTATACTTCTAAAATGCTTATTTAAAGCCTCTAAAAGTTTCTGAACTAGGACCACAGGCTCCCTACAGAGTCAGTGCATTAGGAATGTGGCTGGGTAAATGAGTAAGAACCACATATGATAACAGTGGTGGCTGCTAAGGCTCACAACTGGACTGGAGACTTCAGGGCTCTGCCATTGGGAATTCTGCCTGTCCTGTTTTGGGAGAAGGTAATCTAAGACTTTGGGCCATGCCTATCCTGGGCTTTATTTCCTTTCAGATCAAACTTTGCTTAGCCTGCTTGTATTAGAAAAGCTAAGGGGCCACCAAAGGAAGAGAGTGGGGATTAAGGGATGGAAAGATTGTCGCTACAGAAAGGGGGTCAATCTGTTCTGTGGTACTAGTGCCCAGATGTACCAGTATGTCTGAATGTGATGCACAGAATTGTCTGGTAAAATTTGAAGTGGAAAAGCTGCATTCACACCAAGGAAGGTGCCAAAAGCTGCAGGTCAGCAGATTGCAAAAAGCTGGAGAACATTTTGGAAAGAGAGCTGTGTCTTGTGCCTGGCAAACCAGTGGCTTGCCAGCATATAATGAGGGGATTTGTGTAGAGAGTTAACAGGAGGAGGGGAGACGCAGAAAGGGCCTCTGCTCTGGGGGCTCCAAAGGGCTGGTGCTGCCCAGCGTTTGGTGGGGAAGAGTAGCCCAGGCAGAGAGCAGAGGACACTGCTCCGAGAATGAAGGTCCTCCCTTAAAACTGGAGGAATTAATCATCCCTGTGACAGATCCTGTGGGGAAAAAAAAGATCTGTGGAAGTGTCAAGCGTGGATTTTTAGATTATTTTCCCATCCTTTATGGAGACAAGGACAGTGTCTGCATTTCAAACACTGCCTGATGGCTCAGCCTTGCAGGGGGAGTGACGCTTGCCCGTTAAGGCCACATCTGCAGTCTGGCAGTTGCTGCAAGATTAAATACTGGGGAGGGAGGAATGATTTTAATGAGTGGCTTGTGCCTCTGATCAGTGTAAACTTCCTCCTGCATGGAAATTAATGGAATTTCCTGATTACTAAGTAACATTTGGAGCTGGGCTTGCTCCTCTTTTTTTTCCCTTTCCTCCTCTCCTGCTTTGGCCTCTTCTGAGACTTCGTGCCTCTCATCTGCGGGAGTAGGACTGCAGCCACATAACAGTAATACTCTCTATGGCCAGAATTTTCTTGGTGTGAGTCCCAGGCAATCCAAACAGGCTTCTGTCTAACCAGCTCCCAGACAGCCATTTGCCAGCTCAGCAGCAGCTCTTGTACTGTGCAATCTGTGCAGTTCTTCCTCCAGACCATTAAACACAGGCAAGGGCTAAAATATCAGATGCAAAATGGTGTCCTTTTTTTCCCACTCGCTTCATCAGCCCCTCTTTTTCACAGAGCCTGTGAAATTTATCCAGCAGCTGAAAGCACACAGCTAATCAGGCTTTAGTGCTTGTTTTATCCCTTCTGTAGTGCTCCCATTGAGCTCAGGGGTAATAGTTGCCTTCTCTGGATCCATCTCATGAACCATATAGAAGGTCCATGTGTATGTGATTTCCCATCCCAAGGGGGATGTGAGAAAAGTACTGAGCTGGCCTCCCAGATGACTGCACGTGCTCCTGACTGACATGCATGGAAGATTTTGCCCCTCCTCTTCCTGATCCTGTGCTGATGTGAAATTGAGTGTCGAAAGATCTGGATCCAGCACATGTGAAGAGGATTCTTTTCTTGGGGCAACTTGGCTCATGTTGAGGTACTGCGCTCTTCCTACTGCATCCAAAGGGAACTGTGAGCACTCTGCAGGGTTTGGGGTCCTTTCAGCTTGTGTGAGGCTCTAGAAACTTCCCTTCTTACCACTGAAATGTTTTGCCTCCGCAGCGGGATGCAGCTGTGAAGGAATATAGTTTTCAAGCAGCAGGGTTGAGGGTATGGCCTGGGTGAGAGGTCCCTTGTCCCATACAGCTCTGTCCCTGTATTTGTCTCTGTCCCTCCCTGAGATAAACTTCATTGTTCAACTTAAATCAAAGCCCAAATGCTTCTTGTTCTCAGAATGTGAATCCCCAGCTAAGTCCAGACTTTACTGCATTTATGGAAAAGCTGCAATCTTCTTTTTGTTAATCTTCCTCTCCCCAAAAATCAATCTGATGCAGATCTTTGGTATTATTTTCATTTAGATCTAAGCCATTAAAATGCCCTTATGAGTTACCGCAGTTAATTTAAATTACATGCTTTGAGAGCTACAACCCCAAGCTCTGTAAAACACCTCCTATGCCTCCCATATAAATTGGAGCCTGATTTATGTGTGGGAGGCTAAGCCAGCAAAATTGCCCTGTGGGGAAGGTGTAGTTCATTGAAATAAAACTGAAATTAAATTATCTCAAATAAAAATGCAATACAGCTGCCTTCAGCAGGAAGATAATGTATACATTTCATTAAATATTAAAGTTTAATTTCTTTTGTGTGTGTGCATAATTTAGTGGTAGACAGGTTTACAGGGTGGTTTTTAACTCTTTATGATTTGGATGAAAACAGCAATGTTTTCTGTTGCCTAGTTTGATAACTAGGACCCAAGTTTCCCAATGCGTTTGGGTTTAAAAGCCCAGGATAGATCTTACTGCTTGAAGTTGGATGGCAAGTGCTGTCACCATGTCCTGGGAACCCTATATTAGCATTGCAGCAGCTCTTGGGGTGTGGAGGAATTGGTGGTAGAAACTAAAATAGTGAATGGAATGTGAGCATTGAAGAGAGATGGACAGTGTCCGAGAGGGGGCAGGTTCCACTTTATCTCTAGATGTGAGTCATGGGCAAATAGCTCTGGCAAAGTGAGCTCAGTGAAAAAGAAAACAAAAAAAAGTCCCACAAACCCCACTCTAGCAAGAATAGTTGATTCGAGAAGCAGAGAAAGATGTTTTATTGTCTTTCTATAAAATGCCTGCTTCAGTGCTTCTTGGCTGCCAGTGTGTATAGAGTGAACTGGGGGAACTGGATATGAAATGAAGGTGTGTGGGGGAATTGGATGTGGAATGAAGCTGTGTGGGGCAATAGCTTAAGAGCCCCTCTACTATGAGGGACAGCGATGGGTCAGAGCTGCTCTCAGCATCTTGCTGAATTCCTCTGAAGCTACTGGGAGAGACTCCTCTTGGCTTCAGTGGGTGTAATGGTGCTCCCCCCACCATTAGAAGGTGCTGTAGAGGGAAAAGGAAAGGTTTTTTCTCCTAATATGTAACATTTTCAGTTAGTTCTTGGTTTGGCAGCATCCCCGATTGCTCAGGGTGTTGATATTGAACTTCCTGCATATAAAGGTATTACAAGGTTGTTTCCATTCTGAGTGGAAGTCATCAGATACCTTTCCAGATATCTACAAGGGATCATGTGACATCTCATCATACCTATTTCATATGAAGATAAAGATTTTTTCATATGCCTTGTACAGTTAAGGACACATTAATGAAATTGCATGAAGTTTTCAGTCCAAAAATTAAACAAAGACACAAAAGCAGGGGTTTTGCATACCTTTAAAATTTGGCCTGATCCTGGCATCGTATCCTGAAGTTCGCCCCATCAGCTTATCCAAGAAATCGGAAGGAGACATGGGTTTGGGTGCAGATCGTGCTGCTGCTTCAGCTTCTTTGGAGGCTGCCAGGCTGTATGAGTAGAAAGAGGAAGTTTTAGTGTACATCCCATACTAAGGAGTGTTTGGGGTCCAGAAACTGAGCAGTCAGCATCTCATTCCCGCTGTGAGGCTGGATGGGTACCCAATGTGAATTCCTAATGAGGTTGGTCTCTGCTAATTTGTTTGCCCAGCCCAAACATTTCTGAATACAGAATCCCAGCTGCCACCAAAGTAGAAGAGAGATGATGAGTGGAGAAAATCCTTTTGTGAGTTTAGGTGTAGCTCCTTGGCATGTCATTAAATTACAAATGTGAACTCTGGCACTGAGCTCCACAGGAAAAATACACTCTGAGATTAGCCTTGGGCAGCAATTACTGGTTAATTACATGGCAAATAGCAAGAAGCATATCTGGTACTCTGACAGTCTAATTTTCCAAAAAGCAGGTAAACTCAGAGCAATCTGGAATCTGAGGCTAAAATGAGTGTCGTGTGACTGCACAGCTCCTGCAGAGCTTTGGGATTGTAGTGGGTAGACTTATTTTTGCTTCCCACTTGCTATTGGTACCTGCAATGCAGGGGTCTGAGTTCAATACTGCAACAAGGTGTCTGGGGTGTGATCCTGAAATGGTTCTCATGTTGGGTTGAAAATGAAAGGAAATTAAATCTTGTAGGACCTGTATGGCGTCTGGGGCAGAAAGAGCAAAGTTAATTTATCTGTAGGAGATGGAAATCTAATGCTGGCAATGTGCCTTCTGACTGTATGGGAGTCCTCAAGATCTTCAGGGTGATGATTTGGGCTTTGGAAGTCTCTATTGTTGCTATCTATGCAGGAACAAGTGGCTCTTGGTACTAGGTACCTGTTCTTAACTTTGCAGGAAGGTTTTTTTCGAGACAGGAAGTTCTTTTCCTGTGATAATGTGTCTTCTACTCAAACAGGGATCTGTTCCCAGGCTACAAGTGTGGTGTAAAATTGCCTAGATTGGCACTCCTCCCCTCCTCCCAAACCCTGTAGGTGATGTGCAATGTGCTTAGGGCAAGAGCTGCCTCAGCCTGTGGGTTTGGATGCCTGACACTGGTTGAAGGCAGTATTGCGGTGTAAATTCATAATAAGCCAAAGAAAGTTTCTCAGAAGGAGTTGAGGTTCATTGCTTCACCCTTTACAAAACTTCTGATTTTTTTCAAAGTACAAGGCTATGTGAGAAGCCACTGTGACAGAGCAGCTGAGAAGCCTAAGCATGTTTATAACAGACACAATACTTTTAGCTACTTAAGTCCTTACAAATCACACTGCAGTGTCCTTAGCACATGAGAACCTCACTTTGGTAAGTTTTGCACTTCATTTTTGTCTCAAGAGATTCTGCAGCAGTCACACCTGCTGCCTTTCAGAAGAGTACTGCTAAATACTGACACAAGGTCTATCATGAAGAATAGTTAGCATTAAGGTGACCCAGCCCTCAAAGACCTATTAATGCAATGGAAGTTTGAACTGAGACTACAAAGACGCAGATGCTGTTTAGAAGAGACCTTGACAGGAGCATTGTGAATGACAGAGTTCCGTGGGGACTTTCAAAATGGGTAGGATTCAAAAGGGCTTCGGTGCTGTAATTTCAAAGTCAGGAGTCTGTAGTGACCTGTGTTGCGTTGACTCTCTCTTCTAGCGTTAGCAGTGATGGCTTGGCAAGCCTTGGGTTTCAATCCTGCAAACTCACAACTGCAGTCTGGCTGCTTCTGCAAGCTGCAACTATATTAGGATTCTCTGATTGCCAGATTTGTAACTGTTGAAAGTTCTTTAATTTCTGCAATAGAAAGAGGAGATAAATTCTAGATCACTTCCAGTGAGGGTCTAAAACTAGGATTTAATTTACCCTTTATATCTTCACTCTCCATTCCCAGACAGGACCTTACCCGAACTGGCTGATGCACACTCAAGCTTGGAGATGATCTGATAAAGTGTGAATTTGGCTTACTGGAGCCACCTGCCATTTCTTGTCTTGCCTCCATCACTATGTGAAGACAAACCAGTGTGTCTATGGGGTAAATGGGATTGTGGAATGGGTGAAGGATTTAAATTTTTTTTAGAAGGAAAACAACAGGGCGCAATTGATTTGCAAACTCAGAGGAAGAAAGCTGGGAGTGGGAGGACAATCAATACTGGGCTCTGCTACTGCATTCCAATAGTGTCTGCATGGCAATGAGTCTAGAGAAAAGATTTCAATTAAGCAGCAGATGACTTGGTAACCAAAGACTCCTGCCACTTCAGCAGCAAGATGCCAGATAGTGCAATACACTGATTTCTTCTCATTAACTGTAGATTGGAGGGAGTGGAAAAGTGGGGGGTTGGGGTGGAGGGAAGAGGCAATACAAATCTAATAAGCTTTAAGTGCAAAAAGATAATTGGAAACTGCAGTTCCCCTGGCATTCTCTTAAAAAAATGAGGTAAAAAAGCAAAGAAATTGCTGTTCAGCTTTCCTGTAAATTCAGTGTGAAAGCCTGTGCTAAATATGTTCACTCCACTTCCAATAAGTGAGTCTGTTGGTATTTCTTGGGTGCCATTTTCAGAGTTGTAAAGTAAATGAACCTCATGGGCTCGGTTCCTACATGGAAGGATGTCTCTAGGACAAATCATTCCCACAAGTATCTTAAAGAGGACCATCCTCTCACAGCCCCAGTGCTTTCTGCAGCTTCATGCCCATCCCTGTGAACAGTTTCTATGAGCACCTTTGGGAATGTGCTGGAATTGCCAAATATGGTTTTGTGCCTCCTGGTGTGTATTTTAGAAGCTCTGCTAAGCTGCTGGCTGTTATTACCCAGCTGTCCTAGGAATGATGAGTTCCCGGTTTCTTCCAGTTTCTGTTTGATTACTAAATATTTTCTAAAACTAGCTGGGAACAACTTCCCCCTTAGATTTAACAAGAAAAGGTGGGAAAATAGGGGATGGGAGAATAGCAAAGCCTTTCCAACAACAGGCAGGCGTGCCTACTTTATAGCTCAAAGGTGGTGGAAAACAGCAGTGGGATCTACAGAGTGGTTAGCCCACCATACCATGCTTTGGAAGGGTGGATTGCCTCTAACACAATCCTGAAGTGTTCGCTTTAGGTGTGACATTTGAGCTTTGCTATAGCAGTTCAGCCCAGCACTCGAAAAAGCTCTCAACTTCTGATGTCTTCCAGGTCTGTCCGTGCTGTGTTTGCTTCCTTGGGAGATTTCTGGAATTTTCTCCATCCCTTAGTTCTTACAGAAACACCCTTGAAATTTTTGTAGGACTGTTCATCTCCTGGGCCAGCAGAGACAAGGAAAGGGAAATTGCTGAGTGATTTGAAAACTATTAACGATAGAGAATTGGAAAATTAGAAGGGTTATTATGTTGTTCAGAGAGCAAATTCATTCTCCAAATAAACAAAAAGAGGCAAAATGTGACAAAAACATGGAGGATGTAATTCATATTGGCACAAGAGACCAAGGGTGTCCTGGTGCATTTTAATAGCAGCTAGACAGCAGCTTATCTTATTTACGCTGGTGTAATCCCTAGTGGATCTGGCTCAGAAAGTGCCATCAGGCAATCATCACAGCAACAACAATGGGAAGGATCTCTTCAAAGGGTTGATACACTTGCATAATCTGTTTGTGATATTAATGCTGGCTTGTAAAGAGAGCCACCAAGCCCCTAGGAGGTCCAGCCCACCAGCATGTGAAGGTGAAAGCTGGTGAGATGAATAGCCTCACTGCTCAGGATACCCAAGAAATGCATTCCTCGAAATGGAGCTGTCAGGCTTTGCAGAATGGGTTTCTCCCAGCCTATATAGGCACTGTTTCCCTGTCAGCACTTTTTTATTTCAGCTAAAAAGATGATATATGTTTATGAAATGTTATTTGGTTTAGAAAGTGGCTTTTCTGCAGTCTGGACATGTCAGTTTGCTTGGTTCCCAGCTCCCGAGTTGGCTGCTTCCTCCTCCTCCCCCTCATTTGTATGGCCCTTGTGCAAGGCTTTCATGCTTATTTTTTGGCTGTGCCTAAGGTTGTCCATCTAATTAAGTCCAACATCACAAACTACCCTGTTCTGGTTGAATGCTGATACTGAGAAATATAATTTTTTTCTTTGCGAAAAGGAGAGATGAAGGAATTTAATTAGCACAGGGCCTCTATTCCCCTGTCAAATAATTTAATTGTTAATCATTAATTCTGAAGGTAAAAAATTATGTCTGGCAGCAGAAACACAAACTGTTGCAAAACAAGTGTTTGCAGAGGAAATGTATCTCTGCAAAGTGTGGAACTCTCAGATCCCTGTGAAGGTAAACTGGTGCAATATCAGTGGCTCAAGAGAACAGCAATGGGTTTATTCCTCTGATCGAGCTCTCTGCAGGCTGGGGAAATAGAAGATACCTGGCTGCTTACCCTAGTTCAGAGCTGCTCAGCAAAGGTTTCTGAAGGGGTTTGTTTGTTTATTTTTGAAACACAATGCAAGCCAGAAACCTTGGCAGGGATCTGTTGGGAGTAGTGTTCAGGTGAGCTGGCTCACACGTTTGTCCTTCAAACGTGATGTTTTCTGTAAGTAGGTACACAAGGGGAGAGGAATATTCATCTATGTAACTGCTCCCCCCTTTATCTTCAAAGCCAGGCCTTTCTAGAGCAGTGTGGGGGCTTGGGGACAGAAGAACTCATCAGCTTAGTTTTATTGTCTCCAGCAGGCTCGGAGAGGCATGATCACAAAGAGAACACCAGATGGTTGGGCACAGAAATGCGTCAGGTTTTCCTTGACTAACTAGTGTTACCCATGGTAAATCTCTCCTTGCTCTGCTCAATTGGCTTTCCTGAACCATCTCCTTGGTCCCTGAGATTGTGCCTTTTGTGCACAGAGGCCCCTGAGGAGAGAGTGGAGCCCAACAGGGCCAGCCTGTATTCAGCCTCTGCTGATGCTGGGGCTGCCTGTCTCCATCTTCGAGCAGCCAGAGGAAGGAAGGACAGATAAGAGATTTCCCTGGTGAAAAGGAAGAGGGGCAACCCCAAACTCTGTACTCACACTGTTATTTCTGACTGCACAACAACATGTTATCTTGAGGGAAATGCTGCCAGGCACTGGCCTGAGAAGCCTTGTCAGAGACTACAAGCAGACTTTTTTTAATGAGTAGGTTTACTATTGAAATGAATTGCACAATCAATATTGATATGCAATTCAATTAAAAAGGATGAAATTATTTGTCTGCGTGTTTTTCTCTGTCACCTTGTCTGAATTCCTGGCCGACAACTGTAGAGGTGGACAGGATAAAAGAAGAATGCAGGTGTGTGGGGAGAAAAGCACCCTGCTGCTATATTTTTGGCTGAGCATGGTACAAAGTAGAAGGAGCTCAGAGTGTTAAAGATGTGTTGGTTGCACAGTGCTGATTGCAATCCATGTGGTCACGCTCAGCTGCTGGTGATTACATTCCATGCAGTATGGATGTGAGGTGTGCACAGGGGTGAATTTGCAAAGCAAATTCTCAGAGGTGCAGAGGAAATTTGGTCTTGGTTATTTTCTTAATTCAGCTGAGAGCTTATGCAACAGAAGCGTAGAGCAGACCTGGGTGTTGGGACAGGATAGGAAAGTAATCCTGTACAGCAAGACTGTTGAAATATGGAATTTGAGACCCTGTGAGAACGAGATCTCACTCTGAGAAAGAAATGGGCAGTAAGCTATTAGTTTTCCCTATTCATGGTGGGAAAGGGGAGACAGGAAAGAAAAAGTAGGCTTGGAGAATGTTGCGATCTCTGTCCTGGACGGATGTGCTCTGTTGCTGTGAGCTGTTTAAATCAATTCTAAATTTTGCACCAGGAGTAACTGCATTGCAGTAGCTGCAGGATGTAATCAGTTAATGTTTTAACCTGAAGGATCCCAAAAGGCCCTCAGAGGTCCTTCACAACACCTTACCACTGGTCCTTGTTGCTGTATAAGGAGGCACTTCTACATGCGCCTCAGGGAGTTAACCTTCTGTGATCATTCCTGTTCAGGGAAAGCTGCAACAACTTTACTGGAGTAAAAAAAAAAAATTACTTCTTCAGACTGCAGCGTTCAGATATCTCTATGTTCCACTGCCGCGTTCCTGCAGCCCATGGCTCCTACCCTATATGGCAAAACAATCTGTCTCAAGCTATAAAACATCCCAATTAAACTGATTAACTCTGTGGAAAGTCACCAGCACTTGGAACAATCGCTGATGCTGCCTGGACAGAGCAATGAGAAAATAATAAATGACTGGACAATCAGTCAGGGGAGAGAAAACTGCACATTGTATATAGTTGAGATGGGAAGAGAACAGGAAGACCAAAAAATTTCGTGGGAATACTGCTTAGTTGCATGCAAGATCCCTGCTCTTAAAAGGGATCCCTGCTCTTAAGAGGACTGCTTTTTAAACTCTCATATGTTGCATGACCACCCTTGCTTATCACATATTATAAAAAAGTGTGTCTTAAATTCACTTTTAAGCCACAGGCATTCTCTCTAGTGACATTCTCAACTAATCTGTCTTCCAGAAGTATCTACAACTCTTGGAGGACATGTAGTGGCATGCTGGAGATGGATGATCCTAAGCCACTGAGACAGGTTTGAAAACATAACTCAAAAAAATGGCGAAGCACAAGTCAGTGCTCAGGTTTTAGTCACTTGTGAAATAAATCCATCAAGCACCAGTATTGACTCTTACAGGTGTGTATACTGGGGGGTTTAAAAAAACAGTTGTAACTGCATTTTTCATGGAAAAAAAAGGAAAAAGGTTCTCTGCGAAGGCAAAAGTGTATGTCTAGCTCACACACACTGAATATTCCCTTTAAAGTGAGAGGGAGCTAGTCAGATATTTAAAGGTATGCATAAACAGCCTTCCTGAATGCAGTAAATAAAGGGGGAAAAATGTCCTTACAAGACAAGGCTTCATATTCTAGGTAACAATAATCTCTTCACTGATGTGCTCTTGATTTAGTGTTTGGATGGAGAGCTGTGGTGGGAACCTCAATTGACGTCAGAAGGTTTTAGATCACAGACCAGACAAGTGTCAGAGAATTATGAGAAATCACGGATGCTCTTCTATCTATAGCTCTGCAGTTGCACTATCAGTCATGTTTTCATCAATTCAAATAACCTTTATGGCAGCTTTTTAAAAATTAGTTTTAGTTTAAGGATTTACGCTGCTTGTTATGATTGGATCGGAATACTTTATCTACTTTTTTTCTTTCGTGATGAATCAGAGGTGGTATGAATAGAATTCTTTTAAAGGAGATAGAACGTGCAGTGCAGAGTGGTGATGTGTTTTATCTTGCAAAACTTTTTGTTGCAGAACCTTTGAAATTGCCTAAGCTAGCACACATAACCTACCTACCAAATCGTGGGCTTGTAGTAAAACTGGGGCGCTCAGATATGTGCAGTAGGAGAGCTCATTTTGATATTTTCTGACAGAACAGGTTGTCACTGCAATGCAAATACCCTGCTGGAGATCAATGTTCCCTCTGTGCTGTCTGTGATTCCTGGTGTAATTTGTCAGTTTATTCATTCATTATATTGAAACACAACTTCTGGAATGAATGACTAAGCCCTGGGTTCCCTGACCAGGGAGAGCTCTTCTCCTCCCACCCCAGCTGCCCTCTGACTTTTGTCTTTTCAGCTCCCTGACAAAAATCCCATCTTTTTGACCCTGGCAGTGCTGCAGGGCCCGCACTGGTGCAGCAGAGCGTGTTGTGTTTGAGGCTTGTACTTTGTCAGCCACGCTACTGGGAGATGATTTCTCAGCCCATAGCTCTGTGTCAGTGTGTGATGAATGGGGTTGGAAGCTGGAGGATGCTTGCGATTCCCAGGATGTGGGGTGATAGGAGAGGTGGAAGGCACACATTTTGATCTGTGTATCAAATCTTGAGAGTTCTAGTGCAGGAAAAAGTTCTGTGTGTATATGGATATGCAAGGAATTGTTGCCCTGCTCAGCAGTGCTTCCAGAGGGTAAAAGCAGTGGGTGTGAACAAAGAGGCAAGATTGTATAGATACCCCACAAAAAGTAATTTTTCTGTCCAAAGCCTGTCTTTGCAGTTCTTACAAGATAAGAAAAGGCTGCCTCACCCAGGAATTCGGAGCATCTTTGTTCCCTGCTCTCGGCTGCGGCAATACCTATGGTGCATAGATCCCGCTGTAGTGGGGAACTCAACCCATGGTCTACAGGCGGTCTTGGCACCAACAAGGACATTTGGATTTAAGGATTTAAACAGCTGACTCTTGTGTGCTTTCAGGGTCTTTTTACCTCCTCATTACTCCATAAGAGAGGGGAGGAGGGGCCTTTGCTTGAGGTTTTGTGCAAAGTATCTTTTTACTTGCGTCATCTGAAATAAAAGAAGAAAAAAACTCAAAGGAAATCAGGTGAAGGTGAGAAGTGATGAATTTTGTTGGATTTTCTGCATGATTCCTGGCACAGCTGCATTTTACTGTTGAGCCAGAAGCCTGCTGTAGTGGTCTGATTCACCATTGATCCCACTTCTGTCGCTATTTATTGACTTATGTGTCTGCTCCAGCCCTGCTGGGGCTGGGGGACAGGATCCGTATTCTGGGCGAGTGGCCGTAGGGGCGGGCATTGCTCACAGGGCGGGCGCATGGGGGGAGCTGCTGTCGGCAGCTTTCGTCTGAAGGCAGCGTGCGCGATGATTGATTGCACTGCAAGCCCTGCTGTTCCATGCATGCGACACTCCTTGCCTTGGCAGCCTCTTGGCAATTTTTTTCCTCTTCACCCACCTCACAATGAGGCACTGATAAAAACAAGCATTCCCTGGATGTCTCCTAAGGCATTTACCTTTTTGTTTTGTCTTTTTTTGGCCCCCCCGCCCCCCCTATTTTTTCCCTCAGCGGACTTTAGTCAAAAGATGAAGGAGGGAGAAATCAAAAGGAAGGCAGGTGCAAAGGTGTGTCCTTTTGTTTCCCCCTCCATCTCAAATTTTGTGGAGTTTGGTAAATTAAGATTTCTCCTGCTTCCCCCAGCTGGCAATTAAATCCAGCTGAGATGTATTTACAGGATGCCAACTGTGTCTGTGTACCAGCCAGATGTGGTGCAGTCCCCAAATCAGCAGTGTAGCATGGTGCATTATATGGATGAAATAATTGTCAGTATAATGGGGAGTGCTCAGCGTGTGTAAATGATGGGTGCATCTGTCTCTATCTATTTCTGTTCTCTGCAGGCCCTCTCTGTGCTTTAGCCTTACTGAGGGGGCAAAAGCTATATTTCTGGGGTTTTTTTCAGTTTCTGTACATCAATCTCTTGAAGCATCGGTAATGATTTAGGAGCAGCTTGGAGGTGGGTATAAGATCTACAGCACTGGTGTGATCAAAGCATGCAGACCTCCAGGACCACATCAGCAATTTGCTAAGAGGTTAAGGGGGTTACATCATTTTGCACCAGTCAATCACCTTGACTAAGAAATATCGATGTAAACCATCTGCCCTCGAGGGAAATGATCTCTGCCTGGCTCTGTAAACACAAATGTAAATTGTTTGGATAATTTGGGGAAGGATGAGGGAAACAAAAAGAAGGTAAATTTTTTTTTATTGCTTCTTTAAGGGGAACTGACCTGCTGAATTAGCAATATTTTAATGTGCTGAGTGCAATGCAAAAGTTGCTCTTTTCTGGGCTGTGCAAGTGGGTCTAGAAGTCAGCAGGCAGACAGCCTGGTGTTGAGTTGTCTAATCATGGCTGCGAAGGATCCTTCCAGCGCCTTGGAATGGAGCTGCAGGAGGAATTCCTGCTCTCTCATTCCTTCATTTTTGCTTCATGTATTCCAAAGGATTTATTTATAATCCGAATTTTTTTGTGGATTTTTTTTTTTTTTTGGTCAGTCAAACCCTTGCGGGGAGGGTATGCTGGAAAGATGTATTTTTTTTATCATGTGAAAGAATATGAGGAGCCATTGTTCTTGACAGGTGTGGGGGGCATAAGTGTTAACTGCACCTCATAGGAACAGAAATCATTGTACTCTTGTTGATAGACAAAGGTCGACAGAACGTGTGCAAGGTAAGGAAAGCAAATCAAAAGGATAATTTACTGGAAACAGTGAAAAGCTGATCAAATGTGCCACAACACTGAGAATTGATACAGGCAAATAAAACCAAGCTACAAACACATGATTAGCCTATCTGTTGTCCTAGCTACTTTGGGCTCCTCAGAAAAGATCCAGGTTACAGAAACTGAGCAAGTGAAAGTCAGTGAATAGATTTAAGTGGTTTGACATATTCGAATTTTGTGGTTTTGATTAGGATGTTGTGATTTTTAAAGCATGATTTATTTGTTTAAAACACTTGTCTTTCCTCAGTATCTAAATAGAAATTGTATTCATGAGGTGGTCTGATATCTTGTTCCCAAAACTAAAATTTGTAGAGCCTTTTTAACCTGTGCTAGAATGAAATGAAAACAGATTTCTCTGCTGGTTTTCTATCACAGATGAATGATCACTGATTGGTGCTGGAATAATAAAGTAATTTAATTTTGGACGTTGATTAACATTTTAATTCAGATGTCGGAATCCTTTTCTATCCAGGTCAGTTCATGAGGATTTTGTGAAATGAATTTCATAAGCCAACAAGGAAAGTGTTTGCCCAAGAACAAGGGAATGACAGTGTGCTGATGCTTACAAATGCTTTCCTTTTTGATTTGAGTCACTTGGTCAGTAGCGGAACTACTTTCTTAGCCTTTAGTCTGTACTATTAAATCTTGACACTTGGAGTCAGAGCACCCTTTGCTACTGACTTCCCTCATACATAAGGGTCTCCAACACCTCTTTCACAGGAGAAGAGGAATAAGATGAACAAAATTTCCATGCCTAAATTCTTGTTCTTGAAGGAAGTCCATTTAGACAATTCATATGATGTAATGCTCTTATGTATAAGGGCAGGATCCTACTATTCCCTCTACATATTGATCTCCTTCCCTTCAGGTATCTGAACAGTAAATATGTGTTCTGCCAGTGGGATTTGCTGCAGTACAGAGTAATGTACAGTGGGAGTAAAGATGGACAGCCAGTCTATATTAACTAAGATGTGCACAGCACCAGTGCCTCAGAGGCAGAGGATAATTTGTGATATTTTGTAAGTGCATGTGAGAAATGTCAGCATCTTTTTGTAATGTCTTTGTTAAGCAAGGTGATGATCTATGGTTTTCCTGCTCCTAGAACCCATCATAAGTGGGGGGAGAAAGAATGGTTTTTGCCCAGACATTTGTGGAGCCTTTCTTTTGTAGTAATCTGTCCAGGGAGCTGGTCTGGAGTTGTTTAAGACAGCTGTTTAGAGAGGAAGGTTAAGAATAGTCTATGTTAAAAAGTGTTTTGCATATTTTGCATTGATTTATTTTAATGCCTAAAATGCAATTGGATTTTTGTGGATGGAGGGAAGCATGCTTAAAGTCCCTGCAGAAGGCAGGGTCCCAAATATTTTGTGCTTCTACTGGAATAACACCAAATTAATCTTTCTTTCTGGAATGATTTATAAGAGTTTCTAGGTAGAATTGTCTAACTCATCATATTTTCAAACCTTGAATATGTAAGCCTTTTAACAGGGGCTACTACAGGCTACAGACCAAAGATGATGAAAAGTGTCCTTAGAGGTATCTAGTCCAAGCCTTTGCTAAACCATTTTTATTTTGTGGAGGAGCCAACAGACTCAGCAGACACACAACAGGTCATAAGGTGCAACTTTCAGTGGATTTTAGTTAGCATGAGGAAAACACTCTTTAACAAGTGAGGACATCTGCTATGCTGTGTTGCTTAGCTTGGAAATCTCTGGTTTGTGCTTGGTTCTTGGCTATCTCTGTAATGCTATATAGTGCTGCACAACTATAGCAAACGGTTTGGAGGCAACATGCACATTACTCTCGTTTTCCTTCCCCAGCCTTTTCTTTTGTTGTATTTTCAAGGGTCTGAAGTCAGCAGCTCTGTTATCACCTACTTTACTGTCAAGGCTGTTCTAGGAAAGAGTGTCTGTCTTTCCACAAAGTTAAGACGCATCATATTCACAGTGGCATCTTTGTATTGTTTTAAAAACTGGAAGTGAAGAGCTCTTTTGCTGACAGAAGGGAACACAAAACTCCCAGTTAGAGCAATCCAACAGGGTCTGAGGCTGGCAGCAACTTTTAGCCTGTGAATCACTTGGAGCAGGAGCATTGAATCACTCCTGCTAGCTGACAGATTGCTATTCAGAAGGGGCCAACTCTGATATTGATTCAGTGAAGGTCATGCTGTTGATTCCTGATGCACAAAAGCCCAATTGGGACAAGAGCTGGGCCCACACAATTTCAGAGCCTCCCAGGATAGTGTCTAATTGGGCATAGTGCCTGTTCTAGGCTATCTTTTTCTCTCCTAACTTGTACAGATATTAAAATGCTGTAGTACAACAGGAAGTTCAGACAGGGTATGGGTAGCTTTTTGTGGAACATGAAGAAATTCACTACTGAACCAGAATATGAACATGCAGTGTATGTAGTTAGACTTTGGGAGAATGTTTGTATTTGTCTCCACAGAAACAAGCAGGACATCTGGAAGTCTTTGTATAAATATTGTCCAATCTATTTTTATTTTCAAGAAACGGCATTTCGCCTTAGAGATTGTCTAAGGAAAGCTTTGTCAAGCAACCTGTCTGTCACAAGACCCTCTTCATCTCCCACCCCCAGCTCAGTTTCCACCTCTGCCTCTACCCAGGTTCTCAGTAAATGTCTTAGTCACAGCTAAGTGACTGCAGTCTGAGAAGGCAGGTAACAAAATGGGAAACGCTTTTCCGTAAAGGCATGTCAGAATAAATCGCTTATTGCAAATTCCTTCTAAAACATCCCAACTGTAACTGAAACAAATATCTTATTGGCAATACCGTAATGTGTGCTTTCACACAACAGCTGTTACTCTTTCCCCACAGGGTCTTGTTTTTCAAAAGGCTGGCGAAGGACATTTTTGTTAAGCAACTGATCTAGTCTTATTTCTTTATATTGGCTGTATCTAATTTTCCTTAGAGACATAGGATTTTCCTTTATTGTTGTGTTATCTATGTACATTCTTGTTCCAGAATATTTTTGACAGGCTGACAATAAAGTGTGATACACCCTGTAATTTAAAGCAATCCATGCTTCTATTACAGATTATTGGATTATCATCTTGTGGACTTTTTAAACATTATGTATGACTTAGTGCTGGAGTAATTGGCACGTTAAATTTATGAATGATGGTTAATGAATAAACTTTGCTTACTGAAACTGAAATAGCAAAGCTATTCCTGGACCAGGAAAGGCTGGTGGATTTTTGGCCTGTAATAAATTGGACACATACCACAAAGTGGGAGGAAAAAAGAAAAGCATTGCTTAGAGTCAGTTTAGACTGACTTAGATTTCAATCATACCGATTTTTTTCTTGTTTTGAAAATGATTGTAGTACATAAAATAATTTGGTTTCAACATCTCCCTGTAACTGGATGAAAGCATTTTCAAATTTTCTTAAATTTTAATTCCAGAAAAAGTAGATTTCCAGAGATACCTTCTGTATGCAATATGATATAATCATATATAGCACATTTATGTATATGCATATGTATATAACTTACAACAGTACAAACATTCACATTAATACCTGAAGGGACTGGTTTATTGAGGTTCTGAATACTCAGAACTTGAATTGATGTGCTGGGAGTCTGTAAGCGCTCACATATGTTGTATGAGAAGTGTGCATCATAGAACAGGATTAACAAGACAAGTATGTATCAATTTCAGTTGTGCAAGCAGTTCAGAGGAGAGCTGGTCAGATCCTTTAATGCCAGGGCCATAGGAAACTCAAGCACAGAAATACTCTTTTTAAAAATTTTCTGTTTGTTTTCTAGGTTGTATATGGACTACATTCCAGGGCATTTATGTGATGTTTAATCTTGGGGTATTTTTTATCTCTGGGCTTCAATGTTGTGCAGTAAACTCTTTAGTTAAGCATACGCATGCTTCATTTTAGTCCACCCCACTATATTGTGCAAGGCTGTTTTGCACTTGTAGCTAAACAAGATGAGAAAGGATGGCTCTGAAGTACTGGGTGTTGTGCATTGTTTTTCAGATACTGGTGATTTTATTTATTTTTAGACCTTCTTTCTTGGTTTGGTTTACCTAACAGTTAAGCATTAGGTGTTTTGAGTTCATATTATGGTCTTGCTGTCTTTCATTTTCTGTGGAATTACAGAAAAATGAGGATATTGCTATTTTTATGCCTAGAAAGACTTGAGTGTGCAAAAAGAAAGAGACTACCAGCTAGAAATGTCTGGCCAGTATTTAGCCAGGTCTGTTCTTGTGATTCATAAAATAATAAGTATTACATCAGTGATGTATATGTAAATAATATCTGTTCTTTCACATTAAACTATAAGATGAGACTTGGGTAAAATATAGAAAGGCAGAAGTAAGAGCTATGCAACTGAAATGAAGTCTAAGACTGATGACAAAGCTCAGGTCATGAGAGAAGGTACTTTACAATTGCATCCATCTGGCATCTGTCACTGGCTACAGCAGGCTGCATTATTTGGGCAAATACAGAATAAAAGCACTGCAAGGAGAGCTGGACCAGAACAATTCTTTAAGACAAACTGTTCATTCTTCTACCTTAGCCTTAATGAGATACTGAATGCATCTAAACCGGAGTGAAAATACAGCGAGTCTGTAATGGATAAAATAACAAAAGCTCTCTGCATCCCCTTTGGATTTAATTTAGATTCTGCAAGGGAAATATGTTGAAAACAACATGAAAGAAAATCAAAGTTGGGAAGGAAGGTGATTCTTTTTTTGCTGTCTATGACTTCAGACAGAGTAAGCTGAGGAGACAGGGTAAGCCCTCCTGGAAAAGGAGTCTCACGGGTTCTTAAGATAACATAGCTAAGCAGCGAAAGCATCCCATGGAACTCACCTTAACCTGCAATCTGAGGATGGGGAGGGGGCGAGGTGGGAATATTTCCCCGGGCAAATTCAAGTGCAGCATTCCCAGCTGCCACTAGTTGTCACTTTGCAACCAGCCGGGGTCGGTGTTTTCAGCACTGCGGTTAGCGAGATTGCGGTGCTAATTAAACGGAGTAACTCCCAAAGCCGCGGAAAGTTCCGAGCCCGGGGCTAAGCGAAAGTCGGTCTCGGGGAACCGAGAGGAAGTGAAAAGGCATCTCGAGAAAGGTGGAACGCGGCTGTTCTAAGTCTGAGGCTGTGCTTAGTGATTGTGCCCCGAGCTTAGGGTGGGCTCAGCAGTCCAGCCTGGCAGTACCCGGTGCGCACACACTCCTCCCGTAAACCCGAGCCTTACCTGAAGAAAACGATCGTTTCCCACACGTAGACTCCAAGCGTGTTGACGTTGCACATTTTTCCAGCTCTCGCTGTTTGTTTGGGGTTTTTTTTTGTACTCCGTGAGGGTTGGGCCGGTGGGGTTGGCCAATAAAGTAACCCGGCACTTGGGGAGAATTGTTAAGGGAATAGAGCCACCCCTCCCGAGCAGGGGTAAGGCTGGGGGGGCCTCCGGTCAGCACCCTGGACAGTAGCAGGGAGTGCGGCTCCGGTCTGCACCCTGGACAGTGTCTTACGGGTGTCCCGATCAGCACCTTGGACAGCGGCGGTGCGCGGGCGCCTGCGGAGCGGCCGGCGGCTCCGCTCCGGCGCTGCCTTGGCTCGTCCCTCCTCTCCGCCTGTGCCCCCGCCACCGCCACTGCAGTGGTGCTCGGGGCTGGAGGACCAGGCTTCCCGCACCGAAATCTCCCTTCAGCAAGATCTCGCTCCGGACATCAGACTGGCGAGAGAGGGAGACGCAGGGGGTGTACGTTTGCCATCGAGGTGGTGAGGGTAAGATGGGAGGGGGGAACACCTTCAACAACCCAGGCTTTAATTTCCGCTGCTAGCCGGGGTGTCTTCCTAATTACATCCACAGGAATTTGTCAGTGTGGAGCCGTGCTGCAGTCCCGGTTGTGTTGCTTTCCTGCCCGGTGTTTGGCCGCTGTTGATTCCTGCTTCCTGGGCTATTTTCTTCCTGAATAAGTTATTGCTGCTGTAGGGAAGGTGTCCCATCGCCCAGGGCTAGAGCGGAGGGGAGCGAAGGGGAAGTTTCTTGGGAAACACTCCCATTGTGCTCAGAAAGAAAGTGGCTCAGTGTCCTCCTAATGCATCTCATTTCCCCTCTGCCCTCTCTCCCCTGCTAGGACTCGCCAGATCTTGGGAGTTTCTTGCTGCATTAATTTACTAAACTAAAAAAAAAAGAAAAAAAAAGGAGGAGGGAGGTGGAGAAGAGGGAAGGCAGAGGGGAGGGGGTAACTCAGCCTCTCCACCATCCCAAGGCCCTCCTCTTAGCTGTGCTCATTGGTCTCAGGGCTGAAAAATCTACTCTAGGATGTGGTTGGATAAATGCATGTTGTTCAGCAGAAGCTGTTAACCTCTAAAGCGCTGATAGGTTTTGCTTTATTTCATTTTTTAACCTGAATTGCTGTCTTTTTAAGAAGTCTCTGAAATCGTCTCCCTTGACAGGGCAAGCATACCGTGACTTAAGTCTCCATCTCGTGGAAGATCTGCTTGGCTAGAATTTGCCATATGTTGCTTTTGGCTTTTAAGGAACATCTCTGTGTTGGGTTTTTGTTTGCTATCCCTTTTCTCTCTCTCTTTTTTATTTTATTTTTTTTAATTGATTTTTTTTTTCCCCCTTTTACATTTGGTTTGGCAAACACCAGAGCCATCAAGGCCAGGGCAGGTAAGGAGCATTTAACAGTTTCTTATCACAGCTCCAGTACCCTGGGCTTCACTTGTGCTCAGAGGGTGCGAGTGTGGCGGTAAAGGTGGAGAGGAATGGGGTCCTTAGTTACTTTGTCAGTGTGTCACTCTGCTTGGCTTCTTATCAGCCTCTAAGAACTGGAATTAAAACTTGGGTCTCCTAAATAATCTAGGAATTCTTTTTCTATCTTATTCCTGTGTATTAGAATTTTCTTCTTTAAGTTTAATTTTGTTCACTTGTCGTGCTTTGCAAAACATCCCATGGCAAATAAAGTGTTGCTTTTAACTCCTTTTCAGCTGCTTTTATTTGTTCAAAAGCTCATCCCATTGCATGTTAGAGAGTGGATGTGAAATGGACTGCTTGCTCCACCACTACACTAGCCCCATCCCAGGCTAGGAAATAACTAAGTTTTTCTTCTCACTTTGAATTTTATTTCAAATGACATTATTGCCATACTAAAATTCACTTCATGTTTTTGATATCCTGTTTTTATTTGTTTTAAAGCATTGTGCTTACTTAGTTAAGCAGACAGAAATGTCCTTAGGTTTATCATTCAAAACAAAAGGGAAGAAAGGTCTGCTTGGCTTCTAGCCATTGATACAGAAGGAGTTTAATCTGATTTACTCCACCTACTGCATCTTAACGTCTAGCTAGATTAATAACAGGCTCTGATTTCAAGTCATGGAGATTCCTGGGGATGTGATACTACATGCTGTTTCCTGCCTGCTGCTTGCTGGCTTCCTACTGTACTTTCTCTCCTGATATTTATCCCCACGTGGATGAGCTGTGCTTTTCCAGTCCCTAGTGTGCTGACAGACCAGAGGCGGTGCTCCAGACTGGGAGTGTTAACAGGACGTGCACAGCAGGAGAGAAATGGTGTTTCCCTGTATTTTTACTGGAGAGTAGGACAAAGAGCAGGAGACAGAATCATCTCTTGGCATCCGTGGGTTAAATCTAGAGGCTAGTCAGATTTCTGGTTCCTTTAATCATATCTCTTATAAAGCCCAATTCTATCTAATGTGATTTGTCCCTTGATTATAAACTCCGTCCTCTTTACACCAAAGGAATTTGGACTTGCCTTCTTTCGTCCCCACTTGCTGTGCTTGCAGTACCTTGGGTGGGGGAAAAGGGTTTGTAAGATTGAGAAAGCAGATGAATCTGTGGGTATATAACACAAAGAAGCTTCATAGCTGTTCTTGTTGAAGGGTCTCAAAACTGCTTTTTCCAGGGAAAGAACTTCTCTGTTTTGCCATCATCTGCCCTAGTTATGATGGTGCTCGAGTGATTTGTGTTGGCCTGGGAAATCTTTTGCTGTTCTTCAAGCATTTCTTTTTTACTGGAGAGAAATAGGAACATTATTTGCTTTGACATTTGGTGAAACAGAGGCAAATCCAGGCTGCAACAGGTGTTCAAAGCAGGTCTAGGAATCTAAATGGTTTAGACCAGGGAGTAAAATTAAAAGAAATGTCAATGTAAGGGATATGAGTTTCTCATGTCTCACCAAGAGGGCTCCAAAGGTACCTTCACGTTCTGTGTTATGTGTTTTGTTGTGACTGGAAAAGGAAAAGCTGGGAAAAAAATTCTGTGACTATTCCTTTTATTTATTTATTTATTTTTGGGTGAAGATATCTGTCTCTAGACCTCCTGTATCTTTTTCTGGTGCCAAGGCAGTTGCTGCTTGCTTGCTTTGGTACAGTGCTTGGTACAGTATGTGCTGCTTGTTTGTGTCAGACTTTGGTCAGGGGGGCTCCAGATCCTTGGAATTTCCATCCTCTGATTTAACCTTGGTGATTCAGGAAACAGCCAACTAACGCCCACTGAAACCCATCTATAGGGATATCCATTGTGAAGTTACCCACATAGGTTCTGCACAATGTCTAATATTTAGTTTCCTTTTGCTCTCCAAGAAGCTAATGCCAGATAAACTGGAAATCAGGTCTGGAGATCTAATAATAGGTGGAAGTCAATTTTATCACCATTGGTGTAAGTAACCCTTCTCATCAGGTGCCTGCTTGGCAGGGATCCTCTCCCTGGATCTATCCTGGCTTGCTCTTAATTTGGGCTTTAGCTCTCTGCTTGGTTTTGCTGCAGCGTTTTGTGATTTTTATTTTTTTTTTTTGAGGAGATTTTACTTGCCAGGTCTGTTATTTTTTCAAGCAGAATCCAAATGGTTTTGAGAAGCATTTGTCTTTCTCTGGTGGCACTTATACAAATGACAGAGTTGAACGTAATTTATCATGATGTTAAATGAGGCTCTTAAAATTAGAATTAGCTGCTGTGTGTTCATCTTCTTGTTGTTTTTATTAGTTTGTTTCAAAGTGGATGAGTCTTGTAAAACTCACTGTAGATGAGGTTGTCTGGGAAGATTCTGTGTGATCTTTCTGGGCTGTGAGTGATGGATTCTATTCAACATGAAACACCAAGAAAGTGGTTATTGCAGGGTAACTAGTGGAGTAGGATAAAATGCCTTCTCATTTAAGAGGTCAGTATTTACATCTAAACTTTCAGGAGCAATTCAATATTTTAAAAGTTTCAACTGACAGTGAAATGTCACTGGCACAACAACCAACACATGGGACTGAATTCTATGCAATTCTAGGCTTACTTCAATGGAAAGAAATTTGCTGGGGCTGCAGGATTTGGCATAAGACACACATTCTCTGTCAGAGGGCTAAACCTTGACTCTGTCTTATGATAATATTCTCATTACTATCTTCATTGTGAGTCAATTCAATTTTTATCCTTTCTTATGTTGATTTCCAACCTGCAATGACTCAGTCCAAACAGAACAGCTGATGGTTTTTCTGTTTCTCTCCACCTGTTTTAGTGTTTTAGACAGATGGATAACTGGCTTTCAATTTTTTCAGGCATCACTGGCTTCTGATGTTTTCTATATGAGATCTTAATCTTCAGCGATATTGTGGTTGGCTGTTCTACGGATGCTGATTACTAGAAACAGGACATGATTGTTAGGAAGAATGGACCATTAAGTGGCTGGTGGGCTAAGGTGCAGTTGTGGAGGGCTGTGAAGATAGGGGTATGACAAAGAATCTGTGAAATAACACTTTTTTCCTTGGGCATGAGGGCTAATAAAGGTAGAAGTGAGTCTTGCCGAGACAATCGGGGCCATAACCTTGAAGGGTACCTTCAAACTATGATTCTTCAACAAGAAGGAGCTGCTTTTGTACGTTTCCAGGTGGACATTGTATCCCCAGCACTGAAACATGGAACTGCCACAAGATCTCCTGAAAGCCAAAGACAAGTAGATTGAACAAAGGGATAACTTGAAGTCATGGTTAATTGTATAAGGCAACTGTACAAGATATCATCTCCTGGTCTATCTCCTCTCCCAGAAGGCCAGTCACTGTGTTTAAGGCTTTCCAAATTTTATTCTTCATAGAATGACAGGTAACAAATAGCAAATAATAATGCAATTATGTTTATTAATTACCAGTCAAGGGCTGGGTCTAGTCTGGAATAGAGTTACTGAAATGCATCTGTAACCGTAAGTCTCTGTTTCGATGTCTTCTCTTCATTGTTTGTACAGTGGGAGCAGATCAAGTCTTTTGTAGGAAGGACAAAATTAGACATGTCAGGGAATGCAACAGGAGCCATGAGAAACATAAAGGACTAAAAATGCATAATGCTTTTAATTTCTCTGTAGCATTCAACTAAAATTCAGGGACACCATAGAAAAAGGTGTGCATGAAAAGCCACACACACAAGCTGTGTTGTTGCTATATACAATTTTTGTGTTCTCATAATAGTCAAGAAAACTGTCCTGTACAGAATTTCTCCTTCTTCCCTATAGACTGTACAGGTGCTCATTTGAAGAGCCCACATACGCATCTACATTTACCGTCCTCTTCCTACCAGTGCATGTATGTCTTTACAAGAAAGGAAAGCTATATACGCTGTGTGCTGGAAGTCTTAAATATGATGATTCCTGTACTGCATTGATTTCTGGAAAAAGAGCAGCTCTATAGGTTGTCCTTGACCTTCACACTCATGGGCAATATATTTCTTGACAAGTAGATTAGAGCTTGCATTGATTTCTTATTGCTAGAAGCACAGCCCCCATGAGTTCAGTGATACCCAATCTGTGGTCACAGACTCTTTGGAAGTGGTTTGAAGCCCTGTTCTAGGATGGCGTCAGGGCACTCTATGTTTACAGAAAGCCACGTGAAGTACCTGCTAAGTGCAGCATTCAGGTCTTCCTCACCTGAATTTGTGTTTGCCTCCTCTGTCGGTTACATGAATCAAGTTAAGACCATAATCCTTGAAGAAGAAGAGATAAAGAATGGATCATCGTTTTCCCCTAGCAGTACTAATTTATTAATAGATTTTCATGTCTCACATGTCATATAATGACACTTGACTTGAACTGTGAGTAATCTTGCTGCATATCATAGACTTGTCACTGTTGTAATTTACTAATGACTCTCAAGGCCGACAGCTTCAGCTAATGCAGTGCTACTGGTTACAAGTCTTGCAGTGTTGTTCTGTTGCTGCCTTTACCTGCTGCACGTCAGGCAAAGACAAAAGTTGCAAAGCCTTTGCAAATTTTTGCTAAGCATTAGTGGCCTCTGTTTATTAAAAGGAATGGAAGTGTAAAACCAGGGATGTAAACAGAATTGATTTTTTAGTAAAAATATGCTAGCTCTGATTCCCCCACCCCCCAAGCATCCATACAATCCTTTATTGTAAAAAATTGGAGTGTTATCATGTATTTCCTCTGGACAAGTTGGAGAAAAGAAACTGCATATCATTCATGATGTTGTACCATGCCAACATTTCTCTTTTGTATAGCTTTCCCTCCCCATGAAAATAGTTCTCTGTCGAGGTGACTGAATTGGACAAAAGTGATTTATGTAGGCTGTGCAGAGAGAAAAGGCTTTGTTAGGTTTCAGGGAAGACATAGAACACTGAGGGTGAGAAACAGCTTGTCTGAGACATGGGGATTCACAATCCTCTCATTAAATCTCTATGCCTGTGACCAGACATGGCCTCACTTTGCATTTGCTGCTTGATTACCTGAAGCTGTCGTCTGGAAACAAAAAGGCAGTAAATCAAATCAATGGGCATCTTTCAATGGGGACCCAAGAAGCTTCTGATGTATTCTCCTTTGGTTCATTGTCTGAATGTAGCAGACGCTAAAACATGTCCACACGTATTTCCATTTGCACATGGAAGTGCAAATACAACTCAACATTTTAACTCTTCATGTAATGTGTCATGGTCTAGGAGACATTCTTCTGCCTGAAAGGAAATCTTCTCTCCTCCCAGACAACTTATCCATGGAAAAATCAATCCCTCCAGCTGTTGGAGAATTTTATTTGACTTAAACCAACTTGATAAAGAGAGTAAAGCAGAGCGTAGTGCTGGTCTGAAGCACTCTAATTCACTGTTAGGGAGAAACAGAACTAGACTATCTCCTGACTTCTGTGTGAAAAAGAACATTGGAGATATTTCTGATATTGCACTATCTGTATTCACATTGTTTATAGTGGAAGAACTCTGCCAAAGGGCCAGAGCTGAGGTACTGAATTAAATTTTTAGAGATCTTTATTGTAAAGATATTCTAATGCACTTTTCTTGGTATTTGAGTGCTGGTTGAATTATTTGTGAAGGAATAACCAAAATATTAAAAAAAATGCATACATACACAGGCACATAAATAATATAATATATTTGAGTGTGCATACATATAGTAACAAATAACACCTGCTTGGCCTTTCTTGATAGAAAAGATATGCTGAAATCATAACACTTGTTGTTGAAACCTGGCGTGACTTCATAGTTCCCAAACCCTTGGTAGTGTAGTATGTAATCTGTATATATCATCACACTGCTGGTGGTGTGATATAACCAGAGACCAGTTCTGTATGCAGAAACATTCCCACAGGTTTGGTAGAAGATTCCTCTTTATAACTCTCCCCCAAAATGGGCAGACATAACATGGGCAGACATGCACAGATGCATAGGTTCTGCTGCTGGCATTGGGCAATATGATGTATTGGCTAGTATATTCCAATTAACGTTAAGTGGGCCACATACAGAGGGTGTGTCTATGCTCCTGTGCAAAAGCTGAGGCCTCTGGGACCTTGTCTTTCAAATAGTTTGTTGGCCCAATAAAATGGCTCACGTGACAGTGCTGTATATTAGAAATCAATACAGCTGCACTTTGCTTGTCTTAGCAGAAGAAGGGTAAGCTCAAGGGACTGATTAAGTTCTCTTTGCTGAAAAAGCTGCTGCATCCTGAAACACTTTAAATAAATATTATGTGTCTACAGGTAGCTCTGCATTTAATTCGTATTTTATGGGAGGCTTGCCCTATACTAAATAAATGCATCTTGATTATAAATAGCTTATTCAATGTAAATATACATCTCATTTCATAGGTTTAAAATCTCATGAATATACTAGTTTTTAATTAGTGTGATAAGCTGTCATAGTGAATTGTCATTGGGCAGATTTTCTTGGTGATGTTGTGAGTGACTAAATTTGATTATCCACTTACTGTCACAGCCCCATAAATAATCATTTATTGATGGAGCATTTTAATAAACCAGATAATGTACATGCTCCTTTTCACTTGGCTTGACAAGCTCAAAATTGTTTTGCTTTCTGTCCAAAGTCTTCAATAACACCAGCTGATCAGGCTCTCTCTCTCCTGGGGCTGGTGCTTTTAGGAAGGAAAATCTCAGCTGTCTCCTAGTAGTCTCTGGGAAAACACAAGTGATGTGAGCATGGAGTGTTTTTCACACATTACCAAATTTGTAGATGGTCAAAGATACCGGTGATGAATGGTAGTTTTTAACAGGGACCAGTACTTCTCACTCTTTTTGGCTTGTGGAACCTCTGGATGCTGCTGTTGATGAGGAGTCAGAGTGAGGTCTTGGAGAAGTTTGGCTGGTGATGCATGGGGTTTTGTGTGGTGTTACATGTGCTGGTGATGGTAGTACGGGTCCTTTCTGCCAGCACTTGTGATGCTGAATGCAGGTGACGTGTCTGATAAGTCAGGTCTGCCCCTAAATACCCCTTAAGAATTCAGGCATAAAATATCACAGGCAACATAGTTGAGGAGGAAACAAGAGCTGTCCAGGGCTAAAGTGTGTTTCTTTTGTGTTCCAAGAATCAAAATGGAAGGGTCATGCAAATAATGCATGCAGGTTCACTGCCACAGTTGCATGTCTATGTGCTCTAGTATTTTACCTGTGTGAATTTCTCGCTGAGCAACAACATTTGCCCTCCCTCAAAGAAATAAAAAGAAAGTCTACTGATTTACGCTGCCCAGTAAATTACTTTTACAAGTGTGACTTGTGCAATTCCCAATTAACACTCCCATAGTAGGAGAAGAAGAAGGGAGAAAAGGGAAACCTGAGTTGTTGGTAAGATGCAAGTTAATAATCAGCTTAATTTGCAGTCTCTCACTCTTCAAAGAAGATGCTAATAAGTGTTTGTCTTCTCTTTACCTCCCACTCCTTTCCCCTAGGAGTTAGCGAGAGACATAGCACTGATCACAGAACCAAAATTGTAAAGAAGAGAGGAAATCCCCAGTGGAAATTCTTTAATCTGCCTCTGGAAAGAGCAATTTGTGTTAATAGGACAAAACTGTAACATTTAATGTTAATTATAGTGATTTGGGGAGGAGCGTGTGAAGGATGGAGGCAGAGAATAGACGTGAGGGAAGGAGAGATCTAATTGCAACAGCCTCGTGCTGCAGTAGGAAACAGAGCAGTCAGTTGAGCCCTGCCTCTTCAATCTGCAAGGGGAGGATTTTCTGGACCTCCTATCAGGTGAATTCTGGTAGCAAAGAAGCTTCATGTGTTGCAGACAGACCCAGATTCCCTTGTGTTCCTGATGGGGAACTTGGAGATTACTGAGTTCAGTCAGCAAATAGTGGGGTGCGTAAAGGATGAGGAAAAGTATGTGGGTTGGATTTCATGGCATAGCAGTCCCTGTTCACTTGGGCTCCTGAGTATCTCAACACATACAACCTTAGTTATTGGAAGCGTTGTGCTAAGTCCAACTTTAGCCTAGACTTCTGTTTCAAACAGGTGCCAATTGTGGATGCCAAGGCAGGGGATTATGAAGAGGGCAAACAATTCAAGGTGTTGCCTGAAATCTCTCACAGGACTTCTGGGGAAACATGTGACAAACCAACGGGTGGAAGGCAGAAATCCCAGTGATCCCAGTGCTGGGAAGGAAACCTGCCCTCTTCCCTCAGCCCCTTTTGTGCTGCTTCCCGCTGCCTACTGCTGCTTTTCTTTTGCATTGGGACACTCTGAATTAGGAGGTACAAATTTGCAGCTACTACTGCTTCTCTTTATGGTTTTGTTTATTCTTTGTCTGAGTCCTTTGTGTGCCTGAATGCTTCCAAAAATCCTAATTGCATTTAGGCCATATTCCTATACAAACACACCAAGCTGGTTTAATTACTGTCAACCATTCAAGCCTTTGCATGACAGTTGAAGGTTTTCTCAGGTTATGGTTAAGAGGTGACCTTCAATTACTTTTCCCTGGGGCAAGATGAGCACACAGAACCTCACTGATCTCTAGATGAGAGAAGGAATGGTGGAATAAAGGGTTCGGATGGTTTGTCCAGATCATTGACACCCAGGGAACCTGACATTGCATGCTGACTACCTCTAGATGGTCAAAAGAGTAAATGGTGGAAGAAGAACTAGGTTTAATGGTTCACCTGGAGTTTAGGCTACCTAATTCTGGATACGTTGCTACATCCTTCTGAGTGAAAAGAGCCCTCTTCAGTACATTACTACCTCAGAGTTTCAATGGACTGTTTGATAATGTTAGCCAAACTCCCTAGAAGTGGCTGCCTTCCAACAGTCACATCTTTCAGTTATGATCTGAAAATGGGGCACTGAGTGGGGAAGACGCTCTGGTCCAACACATTTAGTACCCTGGAGTTTCCTCCTTCAATTTGGGTCCTTTGATGGCATGAGCTTCTGCCTACCATGGAAATCTTGCCTCTGCTGCAGTGCAAACATGCATTGATATAGCTCATCCCATTGTGAAAACGGGGAAGAATATTCTTTTCCTTACACAGGTGTAAAAGAGACCTGATATTTGGTTCCAGGACCAATTGGTGCGACTGTGGGCCCAATGTCAAGGAAAGGGATGGCAGTTGAACTGGACAAAAAGACCATCACAGGCTCAGAGCAAAGGGGAAGGAACATATTTGAATTTGACAGTAACTTATCTCCTGCTCACCTCTTGCACTCTTGAATTAATGCAGCACTATGAGTTTCAGCTCTTGCTTCTGCCGCTCGTGTGGATGCTGCATTTGGATCCCATTTCTTTCCCCAAAGTGTGATAAAAGATGATAGGAGGTTTAATTTCCAGGAAGGGACACCCAGGCAGGCAGCAAGATACCAGCTGTTGGGTAGATTAACGTGGGAAGGTTTCCTATCAGACGTTCAGAGTTTCTGTTACAGATAAGCATTTTTTCTTAGAAAAATAACAACACATATAAATGCCCCTTTGCCAATGAAGCTTCTTGGTGATGTTCCATTATAAGCAGGATGAGCATGAGCTGGATTTCATCTGACCTTTAAATTACCTCCATTTTATCAGTTCCATTTTATCAGCAGCTCTTTGGAGAATGAACCCTTACTTGGAATTAATAGATTCCCTCATTGCAGGAATCTGACACAGGCCTGTGAATAGCCCAGCCAGAGTGCATTTTTCTAGAACAGAACACATCTGCAGCAGAGGAGTAGGGTTGGTTTTGCCCTGATTTTGTTTGTGTTCCTTACAGAAGAAAGTTCATCGCAGGCAAACAGCGGCAGAGGTATAAACTTCTAATTCTTTCTTCTCTCTGTGCTGCAGGTCTGTGGGGGCAGAAGATAGACTGTCTCCTTAGCATCCAAGAATGAAAGAAAATAACTTCCTAAATTCTGGAGATAGAAATCAAATAATTAATTGTGTGGAAAAGTTGGATTTGGGGATTGGTAGGGAATGATATTGGAGTTCTTTTGTTTTCTGTAGTGTCTAGAGTTGACTGACTTCTGTTATTACCCTACCAGGGCTGACTTCTACAATAAAGGTGGATGGAGTGGGAAGAAAAGCAAGCAGCCAAGTGTAGCCTCTGCAGGGAAGAGGTTTGCTGGAGAGGAGCATGAGGGGTGCAGAGGCTCTTTCTCTATCCAGCTTTGATCTACCTCTTGTTGGCATCATTCCTGGGGCATAAACAGCCCCCAGGAAACGCTGGATCTTTGTCACTGCCCTCATATATTTCAGAACCAAGCCATGGTGTAAACAGAATTTGAATTTCACAGAGAGATTGTATCAGGGGAATGAAACAATGCAGAGGAGTTTACAAGGACCAGACTTGCTTGCCTGGCCACAATGGACCTGAGGATACACTCTGTGCTTGTGCTGATATTAAATTTTGGTGGTATCACCGGTCCCAATTTCTTATCAGATACAACAAGGATATGGGAGGCTGCCATAGGTTTCCAACATAAAGTGGAGTCATATTTAGTTGAATGATTTTCCTGACTAACCTTTTGTTGTATGATTAATCACTGGTGTATGTGTGGAGAGATGGTTTTTGTTATCTAGACTGTGATTTGTCATATTGGTTCCTTTCAGACTCGTCTATGCAAAAATTAGACTTTTTTCAATTATACTATTAGAAAACTCCAGAGTGAATCGTGATCTTAATGCCATGAGTTTTGTTTCACAGTAATTTTTAGGTTGATTCATATACTTGTATGGCAGATTGTCACCTCTCTGGTTGTCCCTCCCACCTTGGTTCACCTTAGGGCTGCTTTAAACAGTTGTACTCCTGCATTTGGTGAGGAAGATGGAATTTTATAATGGATAAATACCCTGTTGATAGTAGTTAATCTTCTTGTTTAAAAAAAAAATAGACCTATTTCATTTTCTAATTTAATGATGAATTGCAATGATTCATCAGGGAAGAAGGGTTTATTAATAGAGAGGATTATAAATGGGCTGCAGAGAGATATGAGAAAATAGTTTTGTCAATTGAGGGGCTTAGGGGAAAGAGTGTGAAGTCAGAACTGAAATCTTCAGAATCATTATTATCTCTCTGTACCCCACACATCACCACAAGGACCTTCTCTCCTTGTGTCAGACTTTCTGCTTTAGGTTAGATTTATTCTGTAAGTAATCCAAGAAGAGAAACACCTAGAGATCTCCTGTAAGTTCTTCAGGTCAGTGGATAAGTATCCAGGTCCAGAACAGGCATGGTAATATTCTTAGAATATGGATTCTTTTCTAGGAAACCTTCTGACTCTAAGTTGAAAAATAAAAACCACTTCATTATTTGTATGGAAAATGGAATCTGGAGTTCTAGGGTCTGGTATCCACTTTGTAGAGACAGTGTAGGCAAAGTCACCTCAGTGATTTTCCTCCTGTACCTTGAAGTGGGAGTCATCTTAAATTCAGGTTGATAGTAACTTGTCTTTACTTGCAACTTTAATGACTACCTGCAAATGCTGATTAAATTTGCTGTGGACAAAAACTGGGGGTGAGATTTTTCACAAAGTCCTTGTTTTCAGGAAATTTTGCTTAGGTGTGAAGATACAGTTCTTATTTCTCCACTAGAGGGGAAAAAATAATCTGCATTTCCCCTTTTCCAGCAGGGATTTTATTGAACAAGAGACAGGCAGAAGCTGTTAATATTTTGAGAACATCTACCCCTTTGCTTCTCTCAGGAGAGACCAAGGTGGAACATTTTTCCTGTAGGCCACTTGAAAGATTTCATCTGGCAGATAAATGAGATGCTTCAAAGTTTTGTTTTGGTGAATAAAAAAGCTAAGTTTTGAGAAGATTTGTGTGCTTTTTCCTATTTGGGCCAGCAACTAAACCAGTTCCCCTGCCCTCAGCTGCTTTCCAAGTCCCAGTGCTGGTTCTGACCAGGTAGGCTGGTAGTAGCCCAGCATATTTGTTTGCCACACTTGTGAACTGATGAGTAATCCTCCTGGTGCTTCTTAATAAACTGTAATTAATCATGGTTGCTTTCCACCTGCTTTGACAGAAGGAAAAGGTTGGGAGGCACAGTACTTTCTGCCTCTCAGAAAGAGGATGGGTCAGGGAGAGGCATCACCTGCTCTGCAGCATGGGCAAGCTACTGATGTGTGCGATGCTATTTAAGGAAACACAGATTAGAAGAGGGGAGGGAGAAGGAAAATCCCTCTATTAAGGATCTCATTAGTGCTGGGAAAAGTCAAACTAAATTGCTCTTCAGAAAAGCACTGTCTAGCTGAATATGTTATTCTCTATAATTAGAGACAAAACAGGATGGAGTGTGGTACAAGCAGGGGTTGAGAGAGGAAAAGTGGTCTATTCAAATCCTAATTATTCAAGTGAAGAAGTGGCATTTGCAACAAAGAAGGGAGTAAAGTCACAATGTTGTTACCTCACCTAAAGAGCCAGTGCTTTGCTTGCAGGCTGTCTGTAGATCAGAAACACCGGCAGGGAGAAGGTTCAAGGGGGTTTGAGTGCAAGAGATGAGAGGTAGGACAGCTGGGTGTGCTTGTGCATTGACATCCAGGCTGCAGCTGGATGTGCAAGGTGTGTATACATTTTCATTGAGTCATATGGACCTCGCAGCAACACTAGCTCTAGGAGACATTTACAGGCTGGCAGAGGTCTGAGCTGGACATCCCCAGAAAAAAAAAAGCCTTGTGTGGAAGGGATCCCAAATCTCAGCTGCAGCTGTTGTTGGATATTATATTGCTTTCAAGAGAGATTCTTGCCTGTTGGACTTGTTGAGTGCTTAGTGCCCTGTGGTCACTGCCCTGGTATGGAGCACAAAGGAGGGAAGCAGAACCTCCCGTAGCAGGCAACATCCAGCTGGTCTTCATTTGCCCAAGCTGAGGAGTCCTGGCTGAGCTGTCAACAAAGCCATCCTTTGCAGAAATTGATGCAGAAGACAGAAAAAATGGGTTCCCCGGGGAAAACTGCCATTTAGTCTGTGCCCGAGGAGAGCCTCTGAAGACTGCACTAGTTGCAAAAGCTTTTGTCTCTTCCTCTTCAAACACAGCCGCCTGGAGGGTTTTCTTTGAAAGAGGCTTTTTGGAGTGTTTTTCTTTCAAGTGGCAGGAGTTGTGTGTTGGAGCTGCAGGTGGCCGGCTTGGAGTCTGAGATGAGCTTGTTTGTAGGGTCTGGGCAATCTGAAACTCCCTGAGTAGCGACAAAACATCAGAGGCATTTAAGGCTTATCTGTGCCAGGAGGTGGCCATGACTTTGAAACCACAGTGCAAATTTCAACTGCTTTCATCAAAGAAGCCTAAGCCTTCTATGAAGAGTCACAGCTGGCTGTAAATGTGACTTTTTTTAATGTAAGTTATTGATCACAGTATAATCAGCTTAGTTTAGTTTACGTCTTCTTTAGTTAACAGTGTCTGTTTAAAATGTATTTAAAGCAAATAAGGTAATAAAACTTAAGCTGGTATCATTCCTCTTCTACACCTCCCAATAGTACGCAGTTGTACTCCTCATCTCGCAAATATAGCTCATACTGTCCTTCTGTGGAAATTTCTAACCATCCCTTACTTCTAACAGGTTTATCTCTTCGTGGAGCCTCAGACCAATGGCCAGCCATGGGTACTTCAGTTTGAAAGATCTGCAGGCTCTCCTGGCCTGTTTGAACACCAGTAGCTCTCCTGAGGCTGGTTTGAAGTTCCCTAGAGTGCTCTGATGCTTTCTGTTCCTTGGCTGATCCTACAGTAGTTGTTTGGAACTAGAGGAAGGCCCAGGTATGAAATGCTTGTGTCTTGCAGTATCAGAAACGGATGCTCGTGTGAGGTTTGGAAGAACAGGGCAAGGATTTTCAGCAGTTTCCAGCTCAGCAGCTGCTTAAACCAGACATAATATCTTTGGCTTTTTCCCTTTGAACTCATGCAGCTACTTTCTGAATCCTGGTAGGCATTTGGCATTCTTAACCCACTGTGACAAGCAGTTTCATAGCTTAAGAAAGTGCTAAGTGAAGGTTCTCCTCTGGTCTGCTTGGAACCTGTTACTTACCAATCTATTTGATGCCACTTTGTATTGCTCAATATTATAAATTTCATACTCCTGCTCAGCTGTCTCTTTTCTGCTCTTGAATGCTAGGCTGCTTAGGTATTTCTTGTGTAGAGGCTCAGGGGACTTAGGAAGATTGCAGAAAGTGGGTTGGAGAATAGGGCTTGACCAGAGCCAGCATATACAATGCTGTATGGACAGGCTGGGAGTTTTATTCTCTTATATTTTCTTCCCTTCTTGGGGTCCCTCACAAGGAGGCAGCTGCTGTCTGAGTTGCATGGAGAACATGTGGCAATAACTGGCCCCAATGGAGTAGCCTGAAGAAACAGGGATAATTTCTGAAGAAACAGGGATAATCCAGATGTCACATTGATCTTCATGGACAGGAGGGAAAGGAATGTCTCCATTCAACAAGATGAACAGAGTCCTCTCCCAATTCATTAAGGCTTGTTTTCCTATGAAATGCCAGACACACATGTATGCACTTGTTCACTCACTTGTTTTAGACACCCAGAAAGGAGCAAAGTCCTCATAATACTTTCTGTGGCACTGTGACCTGCTCTGACACCATCACTAAGGCCTGTGGGCCTTTATGGGTAACGTAAATATCCATAAGGCTTCTCAGTTAGCTCTGTTCTACTTGTACAACTCCCATTGCTGTCACAGCTGAATGCCTTCCACAGCATCTCACAGCAGCATCTGACACAGGGCCCCTTTATTACTTGCATAATTCAGAGGAGGCCCATAGGGTCCTGGAGCCCGTGGCTAAGAGAGTGGCTGGTACCACTGGAGATGTGGCAGAGTTTGGCAGAAGTTATCTTTTACACAAAAATGTTTTTCCATGGTGGGAAATATGCTTGTGGTATAGAAGATATGCTGTCAGCTACCTCAATTCTTTGGGAACATTAAGCCTCTGAAAGCCCACACTTTGACAGGTCCTCATGATGGAGGTGCTCTTCATCGAGGTAAAGAAACATTATGGTTGCAGGTATTAACTTCAACAAAGATCTTGATATGCAGCTGGAGTCCCTCATAACTACTGAAACACCACATATCTTAGTTGATAAATGCTAGAATTTGTAGCAAAATTCTCCTGGAGAAAGAGTGAACAGCTTCAAATTGATTGACAAAAACCCATGCTTAAGCAAGCAATATATGTAACTGAGGAATAAATATTTCATAAGCCTTATTGCTCTTTCTAATGAAATTGGCTTTCTGGTCTTATATCCACTGAACCTGACTGTACAAAGCAGTATAAAAAGCTCACTGCTTCTTATATTGCATATTGTGCTTGGAGACAGTGACCTGTCTCTGTGGAAGTGAATTTCAAGGAAGTTGGTCTGTCCACTGCAAAAGAGTTTCCACCAATGATTTGATGCTGCTTTTGACACATCAGCAGCACTCGTTTCTTTTATTGGCCATATTTCTTTAGCTGCGTTTGTAAAAACCTGGCTTGGCCACCAATGGTTCCTTTTGCTCCTCCCTCCTCCCCAGTTTGTTGGAAAAAGGAGGTTACCTTTGAGCTAGAACCATCTTGTAGGCCAAGAGGGCCCCAGAGATGGTGCTGTTAATGTGCAGGTTGCACAAACACCAGCAGTATGCAATCCCATAGTTTGCTGCCCTCTTGTCAGTTGTTCGTGGAGTGTGTAAACTCTGTGTTTGAGGCTCAGTCCTGCATACAAATGGGACAGCTATTTCACTCTTTGGTGTCCTCCTAGGTGGTGTCAATGCTGCATGTATTTCCCTATGGTGCTGTTTCTCTGGATATGTCCGTGCTACAGCATAGAAAGCTTTAAATTAACTTGCTTGGATCTTTTTAGCTGTCAGGCATTTTGCAGCAGTTTGGTGCTGCTCTCCATGCTGCTGCATTTAACAGGGCTGCTGTGTGCCAGCTTGTGTGTTTTGGTGCCTTTCTAAGCACCTTTGCCCTGTGGCAGGTGATGGGACTGTAGCACAGATTCACTGGCTGCCAGGGCACAAGTCTTGTGGCAGGCAGGAATGTGTAATAAAGCTGTGCAGGTGTTACCTGAGTTCTTGTGTATCTACAAATATAGTATGGGTAATGTAGCAATGGAGATCTTTCAGACAGCATGAACAAGCAGGTGTACCAGGGTCCTTTTGGAGTTGACCTGCACATGCTGGAAAGTGTCCCTTCTTTATCCTCAGATGGGTTTCCTGTCCATTTACTGTCCTCATGTGGAACAATCTTTGTGATAACCAGGCAGTGCTATGGTGAAAGCGGTCTCTCACTTTACATGTCCCTAGTACTTCCAGGCTTGAGAGATGGGAACCTTTTCTCTAATGAATTGGTTAATGCTAGTGTTAATGCAGCACCTTCAGCTTGCAGTTCAGTCCTCTTCTTTCTCATCATGTCTTGTAGCTCAGTGAATGCATAAGCAAGAAAAAGCTTTCTATGTCTACTTCATAGCCATTTAATGTTAAGAAGACATGGTGAGATCCAGTTTGCATAGTGGTGGACGTATCCAGGAGACGTGTCTCTGCTGCAGAGAGCTGCTGGGCAGGAAGCCTGGCAGGGTGGATTGCTGCATTGTGGAACTTACCTGGCGCTTTGCAGTGGCACTGCTGCAGAGGTCAGGTGAAGCAGTAGCTCAGATGGCCCCCTGTGTGGTCCCGAGAGGATCTTGCAGCTGCCTCCAGCCTTGCCTTGTCCTTCCACCTTGATTTAACACAAAACTCCTAATTAATTTTGCTTTCTGAAGTTATGTCTCTCTGCAGCGCTGAGCTGTTTCCAGAGATGCTCTGAGAGTACAGTGAGGGGGAAGGGAGACAAGTTTCTTATTGATAATAGCTATCTTTAACTCTACAAATACCCCAACCTCTGGGGATGTGCCTGAGCTGGTGGAAGATGGTTTGTATTAGTCCAGTTCCTGTGCAACATTCAAAAATTGAAGGGCGAGTAATGCAGAAAATGTCTTTCTTCTCTAGAAAAACAAAGCATGACTCTGTGCTTTCTTATATTTCCTTCAGGGAAAATGAGGTTAAGACCTGATTTATATGAAAAGGAAGAAAAAAGAAGAAAAAACCCAGTGCAATATAAGCAAGTCCTGATGTTATGAGATTGTTGCATGAACTGGTGGGCAGAGGACAAAATAAGTTGGGTACTGAACTTCTGTAAAGCTGGATATCTATCAGACAACAGTAATTTTTGCTCTTATACCTACTGAGCCAAGTATGCAGAGAGGAAGTGTCACAGTAGAGAATGGGCTTGTTCACCCTCTGGAAAGCATAAGTTTTGCAGCTCAAGGCAGCAAGGCAGAAATGAGAGAGGGTGAACCAACACCTGGAGGACTGCAGGAGTACAGTCTGGAGGAGTACAGGAGTACCAGGTTGCCACACATCCACCATGAAGAGGAATCGTAAGGGACAGAGTAGAGTGGTGGGAATTCTGCAGCAATGAGGTGGTTATTGAGTTCTGAAGGCTTTGGTTTTATATAGGATGATATATACCTTATCTTCTTTGACTGCCAGAGACAGAACCCTGTCTGAGCTTTTATGAATTTGGTGGAAAAACCTAGATAATTTGGATGGCTTCATGCTAGCAATGCTTCTGAAACTATCTTTCTGCTTGTGCATTTGTGAGCTCTTTTCTGTCTGTGCCTGGCTAAGTGGAATTAAAAAAAGAAAACATGGAAACATTTCTGTGCATGTTTGTGGATGCTGTTCAATAGCACCATGTATTTAGACATCTCTGCTCTTATTGTTGTTTGTGATTGTTCCTTATCTTTTTTCCTCTTTTTCTTTCTTGAAACCCTAATTCCAAGGTTTACTAAGGTTTACTTGCAACAAATATGCTAAAATCTTCTTCCTTACTTTGTTGCAGTGGAAACAGACTCATTAATGGACTTGATAATAATCTCTAGCTGGACAGTACCCTGGGAGCTCTATATGCTCGGAGTTAACATGTTTGTGGCTACCTCTGCCAAGTGGACATCTAGTATTTTCTCACCTCAGTCACAGAAATGGCTCCCCTGACAGAGGCACTTTGCTATACCACAATACCCAGAGATTGCTGAATATTCATTATATCTGACTACTGAAAATGCTTCACCAGCATAAGGTATTGGAGCCAAGATAATTTATTATCTCTTGCCTTATGCTTTCCTCAGAGTAAGCTTCAGTTAACTTTCTCATCTGAGCTCCTTCACTTGTGCTTTTCTTTGAGAAGAGGAACAGAGGAAAAAACTCTAATTTAGCCCTGGTTCTTTGGTTCCATGAAAGTGAGATTTACAGCCCTGTTAGTCTGCTGGAAGATTGATTAAAGAAGGCAAGCCTTTGAACTCTGTTTTAAACAAGAGGTGGTTATAATAACTGTAATCTTCTGCTTTATATTTTCCCATATGAGGGTGGGAGGAACTCCATTTGCCTTTCTGCCACAGGGAAAATGAGGGATGTATGTGGCCTGCATTCAAAGAGCAGCAGCCACAGAATCCTCTTTGCACCTCCTAAAATTGCATATGTCCACTTTGTGTTGCTTACTGAGACTTAAAACTAGCCCACATTGCTTCATGGGCTTCTAGCCTGGTCAAGAGCGAGCAGTAGAAATGGCCCTACAAGTATGTTGCAGGATCACAACCTATGAACATCACCTTCCAGGTGAAATGAACATTAATTTCACAGTATTTCTCATCTCATTGTGTTTGCTGCTGATGTAAGAACATCAAAGTGGCTGTAGAGAAACAGTCTGCAGGTCTGTCCATACAGAGTGTCCTTTGTGGTCAACAGTCAACAATAAATAGATAGATAGATAGATAGATAGATAGATAGACAGATAAAATAACTATGTATGAAACTGGATATATACATAATGAGCTTTCTTCTGTTTTGTAGAAGCAAATGCCAAGTCCTCGTGGCCAAACAGCTGTGCACTCTTACAGGCTTATGCAAATTTACAAAATTCCACTTTTGACAAAAATCCCCTTTTATCCACTGTCATTGTAAGGAAAGGAAAAAAAAGAGAGAAAATTGAAATGCATCTTTGATCATTATCAATTACTTGAGAATTTATCTTCACAGTTGTGGACAGTTACTTTAAAATGCAGTTTTTCCTCACATCACCCTTGCCTATGGTTTGAAAGTCTTAGGTTCAATCCTTTTCTCTGGCTGAATAGGTTCAAACCTGCTTTAATCGTTTCGCAAAAGACTCCCCTACCAATGAGTTTGTAGGCAGGGGTTTTGTTTGTGTGAATGAAAGCAAGAACTCCTAGTTCAGTGGTTGTACTTCATGTAGAATACTGAAATATTCAGCAAAGGGAAGAGCATGCCTCTACCCTGAGTAGCGCAGTCTGTGTATTTTGGGCAGCCCAGATACCACATCTGATGAGCAAGAGTCCTGGGGAATTTGTGGCTTGCTTGGAGGTTTGATGCATTCTTGAGAAATCTGAGTTCAAATACCATTAGGTAGAAGAGGCAGCTGAATCCCAGTCCTTTGCCTGCCTGCAGCATAAGGTATGAAACAAAACCTATTGCCTGATGTATGCAACTTAAATGTATATCCAAAACATATGGCTCGAATCACTGATAAACTGATAGGCTGTATCCACTGTTCTGTTAGTTCCTGTCTTTCACAAATTCTTTTTAAATTTCAGGACATGCCAAATGAATTTATTATTTGCCCTTGCTGAGATGCTGAGAAGTATTTAATGGTATGCAATTTTTAAGGCTCTGTTGCATTGATCAAGGCATTTTTCTCTGACTGCATAATGAGATTTGACTTTCCACTTTTCCTTGGTCTGCAATTGATATTTTCCCTCCTCAGAAGAAATTTGGATTAACAATAAACGTGGGAATGGAATGACAAATATATCTTATTTCTCAGATACTCCGCAGAGATCTGTTCATGCAAGATTTTATGTGCAAGCAATACAGGCAGGAAGATGTGCACAGAAAATACCACCACCGGCAGTGGTAGTTACATCGAGCTTTTCTATTTTATACTAGTTTAGATTGGGGGTCTCTGTTCAAACTGTCTTGACATTACTGTTGTAAGAAGTTAATTCAGAACAATTATGCTGTGTTTTGCTCTCTGTTGATCCTAGAATCAAACCTCTTCCAAGAAACCAACCACGTCCCCTAGGTCTCAGCTCAATAGATTTGCCTTCGTAGTTGGAAATGAAATTACCTAGGTTTTTAAAATACCTTTTCCCCATGCATAAACTGCCTAACAGGTTATTTATGGGAAATCTGTTCCAGCTATAGAAGCAGGACAGAATAAACTGTGTGTCTGGCTATAGGCACTGGAGAACCCAGTTAAAGAACTGAACTTTCTAGTTACTTATTCAATGTTTGTCTTTGCAATATTTAACCACGCTTTGCAAAATAATAGGTTCATGTACTCTCTCTGCCAACAATATTAATATTTCAATACTACATAGCCGAAATAGACTTCTTTATTTGTTTCAGTATTAATTCTTTATATCCAGGTAAATACTACCCTTAGCTTTGTGGTGAGCCTGTATTTTGCCTTGGTTCAGATTTCATCTCAGCTAAGTTGGTTAGTGGAGAGGATTTATGGTTTTGCTTTTCAACCACAGGCACATTACAAACACATCTTGGGTTATAAGCGAACTACAAGCTTGTCAAATGGACAACATGATGGTACTCCTAAACTCAGACACAAGAAGTGTAACTGGATAGACAGTGTCCGACCTGCATGTAAATTTGCATGGTATTTATGCACTCGTGATGATGAAAAAATACACTAAGATTTCTTTCCTTGGCTAAGTTCAACTGGGCATTTTGCTGTACAACCCTCTGATGCCTGGATGTACCAAGGAGTTACTTTTATGACTTTTTGTAGGATGAAACCTTCCCAGGAGATCCCAAAGCTCTTAAACCAGTTAAATGTATGTTCTAAATCCCACAGAAAGCAAGGCTGTAAAAGGGCTATCCCAGGGCACGATCTGCAAGACTTGACTCCTGTGAAACATCAGTTGTATCATTCCGTTTTCTTTTTCGTTACTTACTCTGTTGCCAGCCACTGAGCTTCTCTGCCTAAATTTTCTCAACTTGGTTGTGCAGCCTTTCAATTAAATGGAAAAAAATGGAAAAAAAATTGGTTTCCTTTACAATTAAATCAGCTTTATCTGATGGGTTTGGAGCCTTTTCCATGCCAGGTTTCTGAAAGTCATTCAGGTATGATGAGTCCAGCCCCTGCAATGTGCACTCCTGAAACTGTGAAGACTCAAAGTGATGCAGCAACCCTGAATAGCAGCAGAGCTCAGGAAATTAAGGAGAGTCCTGTCTCGTATTCAAACTTGAGGACAAGATTACCCCTGTTAAGTTAGATACTATATACCCATATGAAACTTCCTATCAATCATTAGTGGTGACTTGGAAGGCAAAGTTTACAGAGTAGCCGAAGGCATTTACAAATTCAGTAGACAGCTGATTTTATTTCTACATCAGGAGGTGGATGCTGGAGATCTGCATTTATTGCCCTATTCCACAATGTATTTGGGTCTCTTACCCTGTTTTTGTGGGAAATCTCCATTTCTTTTGATGCAGGAAACTACCATTGAAGAATTTTCTGCATATTAAAAGTTTATTTCTATTTCCCTGAGCATCCTGCCCATGTTCCTATTGCACATCAGTAAAGGCAAGAACATAGGTTTGACATAATGAAAATAGAAGCAGCTGCAGCCCCATATTTAGGCATGTTTGGCTACCAGCATTACTGCATGAGTCTCCTGCATCAAGCAAGATGCAGGGAAACAGAGTAACACTGTGTGAAGGTAGAAATGTGTTCTTCATTACTGGACCAGATTGAATGTGAAAATAAGGATAGCTGATAGAAGAGGATGAGCCATGCTGTCAAAAAGAAGGACTGTGTCTGGGCTGCCTGGGGTCAGGTGATGGGAAATTTAGTCATATTTTAAGTTTCCATTTTAGACACTTTCCAGCACTGGAAATTTACTGCCATTATGTGACTCTTAATTTCCAAAATCGTGTAGAACTACCCTTGGGTTCAAGATGTTCTTAATTTTTTTTTTTTTCCTGGGACAAAAATACTTAACTTTCAGAGGAGTGATGCCAAGCTTGTACCTTCTATGAGTCTGTGTATTTTTGGCTAAATCATAACAACTATGCTACCTTTTTTTCCCCTCCCTTACGGCAAATACAAGATTTTTTTCCTTCAAAAAGAACTTTTGAATAAAATCCATGTCCCTTTATCAGTGAGGAATTAAACCCCTGTGGGGATCCTTTGATTTCTTCAGTGACCTAAAGGTAAGACACAGGGGATTTTTAATTTCATGGTGTGTTCAGTATTTCAGAGGCAGTGAACGCTACTTGTTAGATCAGCTGATAGTGAATCAGAAATCAAGACATTGTGTAGCTTTTGTCAAGTCCTTTAAGTATTATTTTGCCTTATTAACCCTTCTTATAGGATATAATTTATACCCTACTTGCAAATGGGGATAAATCCTCATAAATAACATATTGACTAAGACTCAAAGGTTATACATAATTCACAGTACAAAATTGAAGAAGTTGGACAGAATTTCTTCATGAATTGATGCTACTAAACCATTGTTGCAACCTCATCTTGTTCAAATCCACCTTAAGGATGGAATGTTGCAGGTGACTAGAAGAGGTCTGTTCCAGGTTGGCAACTTTCTCCTGTCATGTTAGATGCCATAAAATGTATAAGAGGTAATAGTCAAAAGAGAAGTAACAATTCTATGAAGAATTCTAAACTTATTCCAAATCTGCAGAACCAGATTCTGCTGAAGATTTCTACAAAATTTGGAGCAAAGCAAATGCTACTTCAGAGGTTTTTATTTTCAGAAATAAGATGTTCTTAGCATGACAGAATACTACTAATTTGAAAACACGTCTCTGAAAATGGTTTTGGGAAAAGGAGATGGAAATCCTAATGAAAAGGAGACCCAAAAAGTTTCCCAGAAGAAAAGTGCCACCTTTGAACATAAAATACTTCACCCATTCTGATGCACGCACTTATGTTTATAATTCAGAAGTTATTTAGGCTTCTATTGTACTTCATATTTTAATGAACAGCTGACATTTAACTACCTTGTGATTACTAATGCATTTAATTGAGCCTTCAATTCCTTCCTTACTTAAACAAAGGCATCCTGGATACAATAGCAAAGACATTTAATCTCCTTGTAGCAGTTCTGGGTCTTGCTGCTGTATATTGAAAACCAAGTTTATTTAGTATTCCTATGTGAAATGAAATACAGAATAAATATTTACTAGGTTTTAAAAAAGTAATTTAGAAACTTCTACTGCATCCACTAGGACTCAAGGGGTCTGAGTTATTTCTCTCACTGACTTCGTGCCACTGATTTCAGAGGAGTTTCTTCTCTTTCTGTGTACATGTGATGAAAACAAAGTTGTTCTTGCTTGTGCCGGAGAAGACATCTTTAGATCTGGCCCAGGAATGCGCTGCCCAGGGAGGTGGTGGAGTCATTGTCCCTGGAGGTGTTTAAAAACAGATTGGATGAGACACTTAGTGCCATCATTTAGACGAGGAGTAGGTGGTGGGATTGAGTCATAGGTTGGACTCGATGATCTTGAAGGTCTTTCTCAACCTTGTGATGCTGTGATAATGCACTTTGCTTGCTCCCAATCTGAACAAGGTCACTGAGGTCCTGCGCTCTTTGTCCAGGGTGCTTTGGGTGCACTTTGCTCTGGAGCTATTCAGCGTAGATGTTTGGCGATGGGCAATGCTCTGCCAGCTAAAGGAGAGGTTTGATTACCTTCACACCAGCCTTCTTAGCTCTGGCACAGTAGCAATGATGCCAATATTGGTCCCAGACTTGAAATCCAACTATTGAAAAAGGAGGACCTTCAGGCTTGCAGATCCTCATGCACACCTCAAACCTCAACCTCAAGCCTCAAACCTGGGCTCTCCAACTGCAGAGTCTAAACTCCAGGCAATCCCTCCAGCAGTGTGATTGACACTTAGCTAATAGAGGATTATAACTTCAAAATGAGACTAAGCAGTGGGAGCAAATGAGTGTTCAAATAACAAAGAGTCTCTTTTTATGCAAATGTCCCAAGTGACAAAGAACAGAGAGAGGATCTCATTCCTCTCCTACTCTGGGAGAGTCTTGGAAGTGTAAGCAAATTGCTCATAAATTGAATGGGAAGGTTTTGATCTCTTTCCTAGCAGTTACTGTGTGTTCTGCAAGAAAAGCAGAGAGGAGATAAGCCTTCCCTGGCCTCTGGCTTGGAGGGAGGGGAAGGAAAGTAGGAGACAAGGCTAGGGTGGGCAGTCTGGTTCCTTCCAGTCTTCTCCCTCTCCCCTTCTTGTTTTGTCAAAGCAGCATTTGATTTATTTGTTCACTTGCTGTCCTGGAGGAGGTTTGCTTGCCTCCAGAATCAGGACTGTGTAGCTGCAGCAAGGAGCTTCCAAAAACCATAGGAATAACAAAAGAATAGGAAACAGAAAAAACTGATTAAAAGCATCTTACATTGTGGGAAGAGCCCCTTTGCTCTCCAATAAACTGAAATAGCCACAGTGCAAGAAAGGTGAAAGCATATGAGTGTCAGAACAGAGCACAAAACTCCATTTGCCTTCGTGTCTTTGATAAAGGCTTTCATGAACAGTGTGACCGACTTGTGCCCCTGCTCAGGGCACAGGGTTAATTGCACCTGATGTAGCATTCAGGTCATCTTGAGTGGGAGGGTCTGTGATGGAAGAGCAAAGAAAGCTGTCTGCAGACAAATTGATTCATAAAGATGAAGCCCTCTTGGTCTCTGAAGGATACTGCCTCACTCCTTTCAGGACTGGTAGGAAATGAATCTCTGAGTTAGATAATCCTGGGCTATTGCTGAAAATTTGACAAGCATCCATGCATATGAAAAACCTGTCTGAGCTGGGAATGAGCTACTGCCCCCCCCAGCACCCCTCCCTTCACCTCTGGCAAGACGAATTTTCTTCTAGACTCTTCTGTGTCTATAACCACTGGGTTTGGGGGTGGAGGGCTAAAGGGTGAGAATGAAAACACAAGGCAACAGCAAAACTTTCTCCATCTCACTTCTGAGCATCACCAGTTTGACACTATTATTTCTCAAGGAGGCTTTTATTCTAGCAAAGGACATTGCTGTGAGTCACTGTCCCTCCCACACTGCTGCTCTTCCTTGGAAAACTCTCCTTGCCTCTACCCGATAGAAAAACTTATGTGGTTTGACAACAGCTGATTTATTTACCAGTAATGAAACGCCAACAATTCTGCTCATGGGGGAGGATAAGATACTTCACTAGGAAGGTGATAATGTAGAAAGGTGTTTTTCTGCAGAGAGAATTTTGATTGAGATTTGATTTTAGGAAAGGAGCCGGAAGAAGTTACGTTCATTGTTGCAGAGGAAGGTCCTGTAAACAGGCTCTTGGAATTTTTGTGCTTCCAAATTGCAATTTTTCTGCATAGTGGTGGTGTGAAATTGTCCCTTCTAAAAACTGCATACCAGGACTGAAATAATATGTTTTTTTTGAGTGGACACTCTTATTTACTCTTTGCTTGTGAAATCTGTAGCACAATGGGATTCTCTGCCTGACTGTCATCAAGAAGTTATCTCTGTAAATATTCTTGCTGTTCTGCATGTCTGCACTTGAGATGCTGCTAGGGTGGGGGGAGAAATCAATCAGCCAGGATTTCAGTAAAATCCATAGGCGGAGAACTTTAGTGCTGCCGGTTCCCATGGGCATCCAAATCCCCCAGGCAGGTTTGATAATCTCAGCTTGTAATTATTATCAGTAAACATTTTGCTGTTGGGAGCAGGTGAGTGTAGCTAGAAGGAACTGGCATATGTCCAAGGAATTTATATGCCACCTTATTATCATAGTAAGTCTATCAGGGAGTAGATGGCGTATTTCTTATTATGCTTCACAACTTCAGTGGATGAGAAACAGAAATGTTTAACCAGAAATGTCTGTCCATTTGGGAATTTGAATCAAAAAGTCCCACATTCCAGACCAATACCCCCACATACACCTTTCTTCTCTGTTGTTGTGCATCAAGTGAGATATTGATGATTTCAATATGTCTTTTCCATAGGGAGTGTTGATATTTTTTTTTTATTTTTCTCTCCAAATTCCTATTAAATAATATCTGAAAATTTTCCTTGTAGAATATTAGACATTTTGAAGTTTAATTCTCTATTTTCAGGGTTTTTTTCTTTACAGTCCATTTTTTTTGCCCTTTTATATTTATCCATGATATTTCCAAATGTGAATTTGTTTCATCGTAATTTTGATATACAATAACCCAGTGTATTAATCCAACATCATGATTTGTCCCAAATTATGGTCTTCAACAAAAGTTTTACTTATAATTGATCTCATGATATGTCCATGTGAAAACAGAAGAGTGAAAATAATATAAGGAAGTGAAATGTCAATGTTCAAAAAAAAAAATCACAAAGCACAAATTCAAAAAAGATTCAGTGTTCTTTTTTCATTGATACGGGTATAATAGCATTGAAACATCAAAATCAGTTCTGTGTAAAATGGCTTTCCCAAAGAGAACCTGAGACAAAATGTTTGTAGTCAGTGGTGTCTGAGACCAGCTAAAACTAAACTCCCACAAGTAGACATAAAAAAAGTAGTGCAATGTTTTTTAAGCAATAACTGGGAATCCTCACACAAAGCCATCGTTATGCGAAAGTTTTGAAATGGAGAAAAGATGAAAGCAACAAAATTTTGGTATTATTACTCATTTTATTGTTCTGCCACCCTCTCACCTTGTAAAGTAATTTCAGGAAGCCTCATCTCTTCTGGTTTTGCAGCAATGAACATGATAGGAAAACAGAATAAAAATTAATTTAATCTAACATGGGTAATTATGTCCCACCTCGATTCCTCCACTGTTCTCAACAGCAGAGTGTCTGACTGCCTTCCAGGAGTGCAGTGAACAGTGTGACTCGCATCTGGCACGTGTTTGTTTTCTTGTTCCCTCCTCGGGGGAAATAATTTTCAGTTGAGTGATTTGCTAGGAATTTTATAAAAACATGTGCACATAGGATGCTAATTATTTGCTAGAAAAAAAGGCTGGGCCAAATAAATTCCTCCTAGAACGGAGGAAAATCAAGTTTGTGAGGATTATTCAGTCTCACGAGAGATAATACCATAGTGATTGGAGGTGAAGAAAGTTGTTGCCTATACACAGGAGATGTAGTGTTGTTGACCACAGGTAGAGTGATTGCTGTTAGGTAGCACGTGCACATGACTTTGAACTTAAAGATAAGGACTAAGAACCAGAGGCTGACTTGTGCCATCAGGAGAAGGAGAACCTGGATGCGCCTGTGGTAGCAGAGCAAGTACTGATAGAAGCTGCTGCAGCAGGTTGTGATGTTTCAATCAAGAATCATCCACCTGGTCCCCTGCTGTCCCTGGAGCTATTTAAGCCTCCTGCTGCCCACCTCAAGCCCTGGTGTTCCCTGTCCTTGGCTTTTCTGCATAACAACTTCCCAGTGGCATCAGGCCATTATAGCAAAAAGGTCGTCAATTTTTGCTTTAAAATCTTTTGACTAGGTTTGAGCTCCACTGCTATTTCAGGTCTTCCATGAACCATCTCCACACTGGGTCATGACAGTGCACTGCCAGCAGATCCAGGTGGCTTTTTGAGAGTAATCCAAATGCTGGACTGAACGAGGTGCAGATATTAGGATCTACTAATCTCGTTTAAACTCCACTTACCTCTAGTAACCTAATGGTCCCTAAAATGTCATTGAATAGCTCTGTCTAATAAAGCTGCATTTAACTAGTAGGAAACACTGGGCTTGAGGGAATTCAGGCTGTTTTCAGATGCCTTTAGCATGATTCAAGCTGTTAAAACAAAAACACCCTTAAAAACACTGCTTTCCAGTCTTTTAATTGGAAGTCCAGGTGAAATATAATTATCCTCTAATTCCTCAGTATTCCTTTAAGAAGCTGAATTAAGGCCTGATTCCACTTATTTCATATCTATGTGAAGAACTTTGCTCGTGTTAAAAGGAAAGCTCATTCCACTTAGAGATTTTGATGGTATATTTTAAAAAAATAGTTGAAAAAAAAATTTTTTACTTCAAAAAAAAATGCACAATATTTTTAAATGAAAAATTTCACTTCTTATTTTGCATGAACAGAGGAGTTCAGAAGCGCTGCTCTGGCTGGGAGACAAACATCACCCATGTAGTCTCACAGAAGAATGGGGTTCCAGATAATTATGTACTCAAACTGTTCCCAATTTATTCCAAGTAGAAACAGAACTTGTTCCTCCTAACATGCCGTGTCTCAAGGGTCTTCCAGGGTAATGAACATGATGTGTTTATTGCTCTGTGAAGATCTTTTTTTGTGTTACCATATGTAGAGCTTTGTCCCTGGCAGCTTTTGGCAACTGTCACCCTTTCAGGTGGCAGGAGGAGTCCTCTGCTCTCCTGTGGGGCTCCCGGTTGCGCTCAGGGCATCACATCTCTGCTTCGGCAATTCTACATCTATCCAGAGGCACAGCCTGCCTGGGAAGAGTTTTCCTGTCTCCTTTTCATGATTTCTAGAGAGGAAGCAAGGGAGCATAAGGGGGCACAGAAATGCAAGATATGATGATAAGCATTTCACTCCTCTCTGCCTCAGCATCCCTGGGATGGGAAAAATATCTCCTTCGCTGTACTTTGGTGGGGTTAAATTTGTGACTGCACACAAGGGCAGAAGCTACTGCAGAAATAAAAATTTTTTGAATGTTCAGTTAATTAATAGCAACTAGTTAAGATTTATCACCTCTCTAAACTGGGTTTTGCTACCCACCTGGATTTTTTTGTTCCTTGTTCCTACAGCAACTTATTTTCCCTATTAACAAAACATTTATAGTCACTTTAAACACTGCTTCCATACGCTAGTGTTCTGAGGGCAGAAACTGAGGAAATTGTTTCTAACAAAATAAATCTGTTATAAGAATTACAGGTTTGCTTACTGAAATGTTTGTGTATTTATATTTAAACATATATATATATTGTAGAATTGTTTGTGGCTTGGGTAGTGTGCGTGGCCATTGTTTATTTAGGCTGTGAGAGAGATTTGGGTGATAATTTTTACTGACTTCTAAGTAAACTAATTTACAATTAACCCTCTTAGCACTACAAGTTCTTCTCTGGGAAGCTTATGCCTGGACAGTGCATCCTGCTGTAACAGGACAAATAACTAAATTTGGCAAGTTTGGGTGTAAAAATATAATCAAAATGAAGAATTTGAGCCCTTTTGCCTTCCCTTATTCGCTGTTTGATAATTACTGTTGTACTGAGCATCCATCTGGCTCTCTGTACCATTCTGCTTGTGGTCCAGAGAGCTGCTCTTGGTTCCCAGGAAGACTCTAGGCTCTGAAACACTACCTGAAACTGCTGTCCTGGTTGAGTTGTTCTTCGTGGCATTGTTAAATTGAAGCCTCTACTGTCTCTTTGTAGGAGAATTAAAGGTAACAGGGAGCTCTTGGGAGTGAACGATAACGTGAAGGAATAGTACTGATGTTCTTGCTGGGTTCTATGAACCATCAGACACACAACTTTAAAGTGATCTTGACTTGGCTTTGTCCTAAACTATACTCTGTTCCCATCGGATACAGAGTGGACAAGTCACAGCCATATACAGAATTCTGGCTGAGGTTTTTCTTGAGGCTGAGTGGTTTCCAGGCACCGGGGAAAGAGCTGCTCCCTGTCGTTGCTTTGCGTCTTCCGTGCATTCACATGAACACCTCTTTCTTTATCTGGCTTTCCCAGCAACTGGAAATGGGATAAAGGGGTAACTAACACCAGGAGCTTAACCTCAAATGCCCTGACAATATGACACCTTTCGATAAAAGCTCTCATAGATGTTATGAACAATAATCTTTCTTTCTCCAGGCTATTGACTTTCGTATAAAGAGCAATGCAGAGCAGTGTCCTTCCTTCAGAAATCTTAGAGGCAGTTTGAGGAGGACCTTGTTCTCATCTAAGCATGATGGCTTTCTGACTAATTTGAATTTATCCTTATTCAGCTTCATTGCTGTCAGGGCTACTACTCAAAATAGAACTTTTCCACGGATGAAAGTCTCTAAATGCTGTACTGGCAAGAAGCAGACTTACGCCATTTTTTTAAAATTATGACTCTATTTAAAATTCCACTTTAAAAATTAATATGGGTTAATTTCAAGGTGATATTTCTGTACGAATTGCCTTTTAGGCAGGGAGTTTCTTTTCTGCTTATGCTCTTGTCCCTCCTTCTGTATCATCCTGTGCAAGCACCCTTCGAAATTCAGTGTGGCTGGATAATATGTAGTTATTAACTCTGCTTTCACATTCATGGATATCTTCAGTGCTGAGGTCATGGTAGCCTCTCTTTAAGGGATCAAAAAAGTAATTTATGGAAGTTTAGTGTCATTCATTTTCTTTTGTTCACTTTTTTTTAAAGGGTGGTTTCACAATATTCTGGTATTTTCTTTATAGAAATCTTTCCTTTGTTTTGTCTTCTTTGAAGTTTATGATTTGCTGTACTGAAAAATGTGAAGTTTTGCAAAGAAGATGGTTTGGTTAAAGTCTGAATGATTCTCTGCTTTTATCGACACTGAAGTTGTCAAAAAGGGATTCAGGGTGTTAGGAGAAAAGAGGTTATTTTCCTTACATGAAAAGGTGGCGTCTTGAGTGAATTCTAGGCTATCCTGAGATCCCTCTTTGAGCGCAGGGCACTGTGGCTTTACTAGTTCTGTTACTGTTCATTGACACTTTTCAGTTATTGCTCAGTTTTTTTCACTAGTGACATCATATCCAGTTACTGGTGAGCTGAGTGTGAACCCAAGGGAAAAGAATACAACTTGATTAAGTTGTATGATACAGTTAAACTGTCCCCAGACAGGAACGCTCTTCTTTTCAAAAGGGAGGAGGAAGGAAGACAGAAGAAGCAATGATATCTGCAAAATTGGGTGGGTTTCCAAGCCTTTTCTAGTGGAAAAAAAGAAAACATAAGTTGAGAACAATTTTAATGTAGAACTGACTTAGTTCTGAGCACTACCATGAAAAATTGTGACGTACAGTGATAAAAACTGTTGTGTTTGTTTCTCAGTATACTTGGCTAGTAATGCACTGTTATCTGTCCAGCCTCTGTTGGCTTTGGAGTTTTGGTATCATCCTTGCTTTTGGTAATAAATGACCTACAACACCCATAAAACTTTGCTGAAACAAATTAGGTGTTAGCCTGGCTCAGAGACTATCTGGACCAGCATTGATGTGCACTGTGCAGTGAGAAGATGCTGGGAGCTCTCTTTCTGATGCATTGGTGACCTGTGTTTGGTTTTTACCTGTGACTAAGCTTGATATGTGAGCCTAGCCCCTCTTTTGTTGCAGATTCTGAAGTGTTTAATCAGGACTGAACCTACACTGTATTTTCTCTTCAAGGGTAGTATTAATTGAAATTTGTCTTCTCCCTGGCCTCCAGATCTGGTGGGACAAGTGAAATTTGGGTATCTTTGAGGTTCTTCTCCCCTTTTCAAATGTGTTTTAAGTTATCTAAAAGAATTCAATCTACACATGCTCAACCTCTGGCTTTGCTAGGAAGTTGTGCTAAGAATATATGGACGTGCCAGTTTACTTGCTTAGCTGAAACCATGGCTTGTCCCTCTGAATTTCCTGTGTGTTTTTTTAAATGAAAATGTCCTGCTCTTGCTTTCTAGGCCCTTCGTCCTTCTAATCTTTCTGACGCTGTTGTCCTGGGTTCCTTGTGTGCTCCTCTGAACTCTGCCAAGATGCAAAATTTGACTTCTCTACTGTCTCTAATCACAGCCTTCTCCCATCCATGGGAAGATCCTTCCAGCCCCATTTGGTAAGTCTTCTTCCTTTCGGATTCAAATCCTTTTTAAAAAGTCACAATACCTATGAAAGTACATAGGAAGATCCCAGGGAAACCCACTTTTGAAATGGTAAAGGAAAATGGTTTCTGCTCATTCAACATTTTCTTCATTGAATTGAAGGGGAAAAAGTAAAGAGTAAAAGAAATTTTAGCTTCTTGTACATAAAGCTTGAAACAGGTTAAGGTGCCTAACTTCAGTGCACTGAAAGCGTGGACTAAAGTTCTGAAGATCTTGGTGTAAATCCAGTTGCATTACTCAGTTTGTGTGAAAGACCCAAGAGAATGTGTGAATTGCAGTCAAGTCAACTTCTTCCTCTGATGTCCTGGCAAAGCAGCAGCAAGCACTGGCCTGATACAACATCTGGACGGGTCCTGGATGGTCAGGGCTGGCTGAAAAGATGGTTCCCTCCCTCCCTTACATTTTTTCATAAGGGCCACCTCAGATGGTCACCCAGCAAAGAGCACGTGAGCTTTTGATTGGAGAGAATGTCTTTTTAGTGATGGATGAACAGATACTGACTTGCTTAGGAGAATGTAATGTGCTCTTTGTCTGAGATCAGCGTTCTGGTTTCAGCATGTTTCCTGTATGTGTGATACTCAGAGCTGTAGAGCACTAATGTGATTTGTCTGGATAGCTGCTGTTGAGCTCATGGAGCTATCATAACTTCACATAAACTTCTATCAAGTATGTCAAACTGTCAGCATTAACTAACCCTCTGGGCCACTTTGAATACTGTCCAGCAATTTCCCTTTGTTCAGGGGTATCTGAGAAGCTGCTTATTTTGCCTTGCTGATTTCTGAAGATGAGAGCTTTGTTTAAAAATTCTCAGCAACATCTGGAACTCTCTTACATTTAGCTAAAGCGGGAAATAATTTGCTTTTTAAAATACGAATCAAAAGAATATGTTTTGATACATTAAAAAACGCATTTCATAAAACTGCTGTTTCTGTGCCTGCCAAAGCTGAGAACTGTTCAGGCTTGGGAAAGAGCAAAGAGGAAAAAAAGCTTAATAAAAACTATCCAAGCCTAAAGGAAATATTAGGAAAGGAGATGAAAGATAGCCACCTAGGATCCCAGTGAAACAACTGGTTTTAATCCTGTGTTGATGGTACACGTTTCTTATAGATAAGGAAGGACCGCATGGACAATGTGCTTGGTCACTGTAGCCCTCAGCCTGGAGCCAAAGGCTCACCTTACAGGCAAGAAACACTGCTTTCTTGCAGATAGCAGGAATTCCCCTATTTCAAGTGTCTCCTCTGCAGATCTGCGGGTGCTTTAATGAAGGAGTGTTGGCCTCTAATTTTACAGAAAGGAGGGAGCAATGATCACAAACAAACATGCACAAGGAGGCAGTGCAATGGAGGGAACTGCTTAATCCTTGGAAAAGTTATAACCAAAAGAAATTAGTAGCTGACAGAAAAGACTAGAAAGAATTTGCAAATGGTAGCACCAGTTTTGTACAGCTTGAATAATGTTTGTAACACAGTGGTCTTATGAAAACCTTCAGGATTACAGCAGGATTCCTTGTGAAGCAGGGTGAGTGTTTGAGATGGCACCAAGGTTGCCATCTGCAAGTGTCCAACAAAAGTCCCAGATGCATCATAGAACAGGTATTGCTCTCCCTCCACTCCCCCAAAACAGTTCCAGCCAAGTTGGGAACAGAGGAATTTTTTAAGATTAGCAGGCTATGGGCTACAAGCAGAGAACTAACCCTGTCTGCCATCAAAGCCAGTCCTGTAATCTCTAAATTAAATTTACATGATTTATGACATCTAAAAAGACTGGTGAAACAACTAGAAAAACTAGAAGAGAGGAAAGGCATTGGACCAGAGGGGTTTTCTCTCATTAGTGGTAAAATGCAGAATTTAAACCACTGAAATAGGATTAGTACTGGGTCCACAAACCAAATTGTTCTGCAACACAGGGTTGTTTAAAGTATTACTATCAAAATGCAATATCTCAGGACAGCAACCCATCTGTTATCACAGAGGAATCAGATGGAAAGTGCATTAGAAGTTGGAATTTGTCCCCACTGGGAGAACTGCACTGAGTCATGGTGATGCATGAGATCTGTGCAAAGAGAAGAGAGAAAGTATTCTTCCTATGATTTATCTCTCGCATAATCACCACTGTTTTCCCCAGCATTTTTATTCTGTTGGCTGCAGACAACAGCAAAAAGAGGTTCCCCTGGCTCCTTTGCAGTCTGAATATATTGAAGTTTTAGTGGTGGAGGACTTTTGTTAGGAGCTATATTTGAAACGTAAGGAGAAACTAATAAAAAGACAGGCCATAAGAAGCCAACCTAAGAGAAGAAATGCCAGATTTGATGCATTTTATTCACTTGATGCCTTAATGTATAGAGTTGATACAGAGAGAGATGCTTTGGTTAAGCATCTCCTGCATATTGCTTCTTCACAACCAGCTTTCAGGGCATCCCATAAAAAATATCATGTAAATGCCAATCCATGGAGAACTAATGGGGAATTTGGATTGTGCAAGACCAGGCTGCTTTTGGAACTGGGTGGGTCTACAGGCAGGCTCAGCCCGTGGGTCACAGAGAGCTGATGCCATATTTATTTCTATATAGCTAAGATACGAACTAGATCCAGGACAGTTCAGTAAAACTAGTTTTATCAATGGCAGGTTTGTAGGATAAGGGAAAGCCTGAAAATATTTTACCCTTGGCTCCCGGTATGGTGCTGTCTAATGGCAAAGTAGAGAGAGAATTTCTTCCTGCTGACTCTGGACCCTGAAACACAATGTTATTTGCTTTTCCATTCTGCAATTCTGAGCCTTTGGTGCTCACAATAAAACTCAGCCTCTTTCTTTCTGTGGTCCCCTACAGCACTATTTTCACTGCTATTTAGCTGTAGAGGCAGTTTGCTTTCATTGAGCTGTATGCCCCTGGTTTTATTTTTTCTGATCCTTAAGTAACTTCTACAGCTAAGGGGAATAAAGCCACATCCTCAAAACCTACCCCACGTACTGTGCAAAGGGATTAAAACTTTCTTGTTATCCATAGGAAATCTGGGAACTTCTGAAGAAAGACCTATGATATACTTCCCCCTGTTAACCACTGTGATCTTCTTAGGAATCCTATCGTATTTCATTTTTATTATCTGTTACTAGAACTACCCAGGTGGCATATTGAGGAACACTTGTCAAAAAATGTAGCATTGTTCTTTTATCAGGAATAAATGAAATTTATATTATAACCCAATCATTCCTTCTGAAATTACTATAGATCCAGGCAAAGAGGAATCGAAGATAATGTATTTTCTTCATTTATTGCATTAGCATTCATCATCTTTCTTTGTATCTTTCTATCTTTTTTTCAATAAAACCTCCAGGTATTTAAAGGCTAGAGTTTTGCTGGTTAACTGAAGTTGGCATGTGGCCAGCCTCACATCTGTACAGTCTCTCTTAAAGCTTGTTGGTAGGGTGCCACTCCAAAGAGACACCTCATTAAATTCACGTTGGCAAGTGTTTGCCACCTTCTCAGGAGCTCTGCGGTGATTAAGCCTCACCTAACTTCACCTCTCTGAGAACATTTGATCAAGTTCCTGGATTCATGCTAACAGGTGCATTCACAGGTAGCCAGGATTACTTACCCTCTAGGTTGTCTTTCTCTCTTTGTACTGTTGAAGGAGCCTGGGTGACAAACCTAGGCTACCTGCTTCATTTTCTGATGCTTAAAATGAGATAAATTTTATTCTCTGGAGAATAAAATTTGACTTGACTTTTCTTCCTTGGCTGCCTCTGGCAAGAGACTATTTCAAATCAGTTCTCCCCTGCACGAAGAGATTCCTGCTCAATTCCACCAAGGCTTGACCTTTCCTGAGATATTTCATTTATGCCACCTGATTTTCCCATACTGGACACATCCCTAAATAGTTTTGTACCGTCTCATGAATTCTATTTAGAGTTCTGTTTTACCTCGATCACCTCTGAGTCTCCTCTCTCTCAACAAATACAGGTCAGGTTTGCCCAGCATATCCATATGAGATACCAAGTTCCTGAATCAGTCAGGAAATCCTTCCTCATAGTAACATCTTCAGGGCCAAACTAGTCCTTGTTCAGAGTGTGAGAGTGAGGGAGAGGAAGGACACAGGGAAACTCTTTTTCCTTGGCTGGCACACTCGTACTGGAAGAGCCTTGGTGCTGCTGAATGTTTCCAGAAATGAAAGGAGGTTACTCGTTGCTGAAGGCAGTACAGTAGTGCCACAAAGGGAGTTTGTACCACGATTTATATATTGGAAAGTTATTGGGAAGTAGAATAGATTCATTTGTTCTCTGTTTTTTTTCCCCAAATAAACTTTAGGAACCCCAGAAAGAGGAAAGGAGCCTGGAAGTTTGGAGAGCATCTTCCAGATCATATATGCATACTTTCCTTCTCTTTAATTCTTTTCCTATCCACTTAACTCTGAAAATCACTCTCCTATTGTCAGAGTTGTTTATTTTGCTTGAAAATTGGGCTACTGTAGAGAGAAAGGCAATAAAAGCAGAGCACGGTTCAATTACCTGGATGGCACTCTAATAATAGGCACTATAGTTTGTTTAGTTCGGGGCTGGCTTTGCATAATAATTTATCCAGCACTCTACCTTTACAAAAAGTGGAGCACCTTGATCACATTCCCAGTTTACTGCTTGCTTAAAAGTAATCCTGTGCCTTTATAAGTTCTCAGGAGCTTTTAGCTTTGATACACACTGAGCCTTGGGACAACAGTGTAAGGAGAGCTGATATGAAAGAGGTAGAGATTTGGTGGAGGGAAAAGAATGAGGAAGAGATTGGCTGGTCTTTCTGAAATGTGTAGAGAGAAATTAGCCTTCCCTGTGGTATGAGGGATGGGATAGGCCCATCCTTTACCACTCCAGTTTGCCTTTTCACTGTCTTAGCCTGTTTCTGAGACCACTAGGCTGAGGTCAGCAGTGCAACCACCTCATTAGCTCTGTCTCTGCTGCTGGAAGAATCATAGGATGTGTCTGCTAGAGCTAGGTGATCTTGCACTGAGAGGGGAAAAATATCCACTGTAAATCTCACCCAGAGCATCACTGAACTGGAAGAACAACTTTTAGGTAGCAGGTGAATAAATGATTTATCACAAGGGAGTTTTGACCCTTGCCAGGGTCATATTAAAACACCTCCTGTCTTTATGACTGATGGTGCGCAGAGCTGAGAAGACTGGTCATGAGGAATTGATATACATTTTTCCTATCTTACTCTCCATTACCTAGATCATAGTGAAAGAGTTTCAGTCTTTGAAAATGTATTTGTAAATGAAAGGCTGAAACGGAGGAAATATGTACTCAGAAATGTGGTGTTCTCTGCTGGTGCATTGTGGGCTCAGTGGTTTGAGCCAATTAACAGAGATTATTAATTTGGGCTCTGTTTTATTTATTTATGGGGCTGATGGAGCTGTGGAGAGTCTGCTGGTCCCTTGTATGTAGGCAAGTTCTGGTTACTTCCCACAGAAAGAAGTAAAATACAAGTTTTTCACTGGGGGGAGTACTTAGCTGCTACCTAGTAGGGGTAGAAGAGATTCCTACCCCTTGAAAACTTCTCATAGAAAGATTTCTCACACCCCAGGTTCAGCTCAGCAAACTTTGGTCCTGAAGCATCTATGTTAGCTTCCAAACAACCTCCTCTTTCAGTCTGGAGCGTTTTAAAGACACCTGCCCAGGGCTGAGACCTCCCCTAGTGAGAGCCCAGGGTGGCTACTTATTACTTCCTAATTTCAGCATTCCATTTGGTTCCCTCCAATCCTGTGGAGTGAAGCTGTGTCTGGTCTCCCAGTAAAACTGCTGGTTAATGAAGCATGTGGGATTTTGAGCGTTTTACTGCCCTGGATGGGAAGAGGAACCCTTGTAATTTCCACCTCAAGAGGAGGGTGTCTCTTGTACACTGTTATCAGGGTGACAACATGATTTGTCCCATAAGGATTTAACTTAATGGTGGGAAAGTAAGAAAACACTAGCTTTTTACTAAAGGAAAGTTTTGAATCTGTTGAATACTTGTGAGGCAGCAAAACTTGCAAAGGGCCTGGGGAGGGGGCTGATTTGCAACTGCTTTGTGGGCGTAATTTTCTCTGCTTTATGGTTCTAAGCTCTGTTTGCTTTGGGAGAAAACCGCTGTGTGTGCTCCCTCAGTGTGACATTTACAGTCTTCCTTATGTAAATTGGCTCAGCAGCAGCCCAGGGAGAGTGGACCATGAACTTATAAGGGTTGGAAGGGAGAGTGTGCAGTGAGGGCAATGTGGGGCTGCAGTTTCTTCTCCCTGCAAGGAGGGATCTGGAACAGTTGCTGTGCTGTGCAAGGATGCTTTGCAGAGCTGATGGAGAGTTATTTTCTTCTTGTTTCAGCTGTCCTTTTTCTCAGCAAAAGCAAACTAATATTTTAGGGCCATGTTGCCCAGCTTCAAGCCTCCAGTCATTTTTTTTTAACTGAATGATGCTATTTAGTTTATTATTTATTTGTCTGTTTGGCTATTTTTAAGAAAAGCTGTGAGACTATACATTGTCCCTCCTTCCTCCTTCCCCATATGCTTTCATAAATTTGAAAATCATCTGATATAATTTTAAAGGAAGAAAGGAAAAGAAAACTGATTTTGGAACAAAACTTCAACATCTATCTAGAAACAAAATATTTTGGAAGGAGTGAAAATGAGGTTCTGTAATGGGAATTGATTTTTAAGGTTCACCATGGAGAGTGCTCTTGAGTCCTCATGGAAGTGCAGGGAAAGAAGGTGGAAAATGGGAATCATGATACAATGCCCTCAGGTGCTCTAGAGCCTGGTGGGTGGCTGTGGTGGTGTTAGAAGCAACAAACCCACCAGGTTAGCTGCATGATGTAGCAGAGTCGGGTACCTCAATTTTATGAATAGGTGGAGATTCTGGTTCTGTTAGTATCTTGGAGAAAGGCAAACCATGCAGTAAGAACTGGCACAGGTTTTGTATTTGGCCAGATATGACACTGCTTTATACCAGGAAGGAGCTTCATGCAGCAGGGTACTGTAGAGAGACAGTTGCTTGTGATTTACTCATTGTGCCAAACTTGCTTTGAGTTTTATTTTTAAAAATCCTGTGTAGTCTCTTTTTCCTGCCTCCCTTTCCTGCACTGAGCAGCACTAAATGCTGTTTGCCACTGAGGACATTTAAACTAATTTTTCAAAACTGCTGATGTAGCAGGACACTTTTATTGCTGTCATAATATCTTTCAAGCTTGCTTCCTTGATTGCATTTGTAAAACACTGACCTTAATAAGTTCAAACCCCAAGGAACGGATGGTGCGGACTGAATGACAGACCATCTGCTTGCGTGTCTTGCAGGCCAAAATGACTTCATTACAGGCAGTATTAAGCTGAGCAGAGAGGCTGGCAGGAAGGCTCAGCTTTGCTGTATCTACTGCTATGCTCTTGCCCCATTTGATCCCATGATGAGTGCCAAGGTAATTGGCACACAAGTTGTGTTCCTCCTGCTGGGAGACTCTTTCATTACACAGCATGTTTCCTGCGAGCGGGGAGGTGTGTGCTTTGCATGTCAGCATATTTACACTCTGGTGTAGGACAGAGCTGGGTGGATGCCTTTCTGACAAAGGGAGCACAGTGCAAGCTAAAAAATTATAGACAAGGGAAAGAGGGGACAGGGCATGGAGAACAGGCTACTGTAATGCAAGGAGAACACTATTCTTGAAGCCCATCTTTACCTGCTCAGGAGACTTTAAGTTAAAAAGATTTTTTCAGCTAGATGCCCTCAGTGCAATGACAAGTGAAAGCTGGAAGTTTTGGGACTCCACTCTGGACCCAGTAATCATACACTATGAGTCTGGAAGACTATTTAGCCTAGAGAAGAGGAGGCTGAGGGCAGACCTCGTCACTGTCTACAACTACCTGAAAGGAGGTAGTGGCAAGGTGGCTGCTGATCTCTTCTCCCAAGTGACAGGTGACAGGATGAGAGGAAATGGCCTTAAGTTGCACCAGGGGAGGTTCAAATTAGACATCAGGAGAAATTTATTCACTGAAAGGGTGGTCAGGCATTGGAACAGCTGCCCAGGGAGGTGGTTGAGTCTCCATCCATGGAGGTGTTTAGAAGGCAGGTAGATGAGTTTTTTAGGGATGTGGTTTAGTAAGGGGACAGGTACAGTTGGACTTGATGATCTCAGAGGACTTTTCCAATCAAATGATTCTATGATTCTATGATTCTATGACTCCCGATGCATGCAGATCAAGATCCACATGTTACCCAGCAGTGAGGACACAAACATCCTGGTATCCAACAATCCAGGCTGCCAACTGATGGGAACAGTCAGCTGACTCCCACCTAAAGCAGTCCAGATCAGAAGGTCTGACTCCTCTGAAAAGGAGGCAATAGTGCAGTCAGACTCAAAACTATGGTGTTGTTGTGAGGATGACAGTGAGAGATTTCTCTTCCCTTAGCTGAAAAGGGCTTGAGCCAAGCTCTCAGTGTACTTTGATCTCCTGTTCAACTCTGTAAATGTGCCTCAGCTCCAGCCTGTGGATTCCCCTTCAAGTCCAAGCAAGTCTGCCAGCTCTGCTACTGTCTTCTGAGTTTGACCTGCTGGTATGGTGCTTTGATTTCCTTGCATTCCAGATATCATCAATTCATCTCTTTTTCCCTATTCCACCCTGAATGCCTCTTACCCTCACAGTCCTGTCATTACACCTAACTCCCTGTCAAAAACCTGCTCTGGGTGTTTCCAGATCCCTCTGAGCAGGCTGCTGGAGTGGTCCCTCTCAGTTCTTAGCTACAGTAGCCTCCCTGTGCACATTTATAATGGCAGCACGTTCGCCACAGCCAGAGGCTCTATCGTTTCAGACCTGGCCTTGGTCTGGGAAGACTGTGGTAGGAGATTATGTTATGATTCTGTAATAATGTTAAAAGCTTGGATGTACACAGATTTGTGTATGCTAATAGCTGACTAATCAGTATCTAATTAATTTTCCTGATGTTGTGATTCACTGGGACAGCATTTTCTCCATTTGAGCCTCTTCAAAGCTTTGTCCTGTCAAAGCCACCGACAGGGGATAATATCAGACACCTGTGTTCTCATCCAGTGCTCACATCCTCTAATTACTATTTGGCATTCCTTGATATTTTTTTTTTCCCAAATGAATATGGAAGCTACCTCTGAGTGAAAAGAATTCACTATACTAAGTCCTGCTGAAATTTTTGTGTGACATATTCCTGGTTCATGTGCTGCCTCTTTCTCTTGCTGCATCTCTTGTTAGCATGTCCTGCCTATAAATCATGTCTCAGTGAGAATCAGGCTGGGTACTGGGTCCTGTCAGGAAATCAGTAGCTAGGGACAGTGATTTTTGGCATTTGCTTTCAAGTGTCTTGGCAACAGAGGCAAGTTAGATCTAATGAAATAGAGGAGAAAGGAGGTCATCTCCAAGGCCAGAAATGATAGCTTATGTCATTTACTAAACACTGCCTTTAAAGCAGTCCAGTTATCCCAGAGCAGAAAATCCTGAAGGTTTCTTCTCCCTTCTCTTTGTTGTTAGCACTCACTTGGGAAGTGTGGGCTGCTAGAGATGTTGAGGCATATCTGAGCTCTTAGGCTGAGTCGAGCTCAATAAGTGAGGATCAAAAATTGGTGGCACAGGCAATCTTTCTTTGCCATTGAAAAAACAGCAATACAGTAAAAATAATGTGTTTGTTTACAGTCTTTGCACTATTTGTGTGTGATTCCTTGTGTGAAGTGCTTTAAGGTGCATCTAGATGTTAGTAATCTGATTCTTCCCTTGTGTGACTCACTTTTCCCTCTTTTGTGCTACGCACAGTAAAGTGTGAAACATCTACACCTTGAAGCCACAGCAGTCGACTTAATAGCCTATGTGTGAACAAACCTCAGCCTTTGTCTGGAGGAGAGGAAGCAGTGGATGCTCTGGCTGGACTTTCTCTATTCTCCTCAGAACCCAGCTGGTGCAGTTTCCAGTTGTATTTAGCTAAGGAAGCATAGGACCAATGTTTTTGACTTGTCAGTATTCTTTTCCAGCTCCTTTTTTTATCCTACTCACTCTTATTTCTCTCTCCAGTGCACTTGTTTTATTTTTGTTTCTCTTGACTTCAACCTCTGCTCCTTTGTGGCACAACCTTTCCACATCTTTAAGTTCATGGCCCTTGATCTGTGTGTTTGATATAGTTTTAAGTAGCTTTGTAGTTTCTTTTTCTTCCTCAGTCCCTCCAGAATTGTCAGGTCATATTTTTTTCCTCCTATGGATTCTAGCATCACTTCTCTCTCCTGCTGTTGTAACTATGGTCTCTCAGTCCCAGACTAACTCACTGCATCCCTGTCACAGCTTCTGCGTGTCTTGGTAATGATGCTTTGTTAGACTGCTATCAGCAGCTAAATGTGTTTTCAAATATCCTCCTCTGTGTCTGCTGATGAATTCAATCTCAAGCTCTGGACCTCTGAGCAAGGATAACGAGGAGTTTCTCATCCCTGTGTCTGACCCTAGGGAAATGGCTTGGTCAGGAATGAAGATGGGTATTAGACACTGATTTCTCCAGTGTCAACACCATGATCATGATAATACCTCCTTCTGCATGGGATATTGCTTTGAAAGGAAGCAAGAATCACAGCAGGTGCTCCTTTTTTTTTCAGTTTGCACCCCTTGCCTCTTGTCCTGACTTTGGGTACTACTGAGAAGAGTTCGACCCTGTTGTCTTTACTTCCTCCATCAGGTACTGATGCACATTGATAAGGTCCCCCTGAGTGTCCTCTTTTTCCAGGCTAAACAATCCTAGCACTTTCAGCCTTTCCTAGTACATCAGGTTCTTCAATCCCTTAGTCACCTTCACGACCCTTTTCTGGACTGCCTCCAGTGTGCCCATGTCTCTCTTATCCTGGGGAGCCCACTGAACACAGCACTCCAGATGTGTCTGACTAGTGCTGAGTAGAAAGGAACGACCACACCTCCCCTGATGTGCTGGCAACCTTCTGCCTAGCACAGCCCAAGATGCTGCTGACCTGCTTTGCCATGGGGGCACGTTGCTGCCTCATGTTCAACTTCTCCACCAGGACAGTGAGGTGCACTGCATGTTTCAGTGTCTTTCCATTTAATTTGTGTCATTAGTGTTTCTTCCACTAATGACTGGAGCCATTTTTGTTTGTATTAGTGTTCCAGTTTGTACCAAGCACAATCAGATTGCAATTTGATGTGAAATGGGCAAAAGCTGATTGAAGGGTTAAGGCAATTCTCTCCCTCATCATCTTCCAGAATAAGCACTACTGTTGTAATCTCCAAAACACCTGTGAGTGAAAGAATGGTCTTAAATTCTTGGATGACTTCCAGCATCTATCTGTTGGGAGGATAATCTTTCTGTGGAGAAAGGATGGAAAACTGTGTATGTACAAGGGTGACATTCAACCGAGCTACCCTTCCACTCACGTTTGTTAATAATCCATTGCATATGTTTGGGAGGCTTAAAAGCCCAGTGTGAATTTCTTCTTGGGAAAAGGAGCCGTGTACAATATAGTTCCTCAAATATTTTGAATCATTGATGGATACTTGTTCCCAGCTTTAATCACTCCTGTCATACCAGTCTCATTTTTACCCTGGTGACTGTTTCTTGTGGCAGGAGGGTGAGGCGCTGGCACATTCACATCAGAATGGAGACGTCTCAGGAAGTCCCCAGGGCTTGCCCAGGTACAACTTGAATGCTCTGCACAATGATAGGATCATAAGTCTGTCTCTGAAACAGCAAAAAGGGCTTCCCAGGCTCCTTGAGAGACCTGTCAGTTCATTCAGATGATTTCCACACTGAACATAACAGTTGTTTCCCTGACTAAAGTTTCAGAGACTTGCAGCCTCTTCAGCACTCCCTTTTCTCTCCTGTTGTCATTGATAACTGTCTGTGCAGTAGATGAAGAAAAAACTGCCCAGCCTTTTTCCTCTGCCTGTGGCAATCCTCAGGTGCTCTCATATCCCTGTCTACCAGCACCATAAGAAAAAACTCGTGTTTTTCTCAAATGGAAAAATCCCACCCTGCAACATAAAAGTTTCTTTGCTGTGGAGGGTCAGCAGTAGATGGATCACACCCTGAAAATCCCCTGGCAGTTCTTAGAAAACAGGATTTAGATCTTTGTATAAAGGCAATTTTTATTAAGCAAACTGCTATCCAGTTGGCTCCCTGGAGTGCTGAGCTGGGAGAATTTAGGAAGTTTTTTATCCAGGAAATCGGAGGGACATGGTTATCTGTCACAGACCTAAAAAACTTGCCAGTGCCCCCAGGGATGGTTCTTCAATACAGATGCAGGAAAAAATACATATGTATTCATAACATTGAGGAGAGTGGCTACCGATTGATAATATGTACATTTAAAATGAAAAGGAAAGTCCCCAATTTATTGTGAGTTTCTTCAGGGATCAGCTAAGAGAACCTGAGGCCTTTAAACACTACAACTTTATTTACCTATATGGTGGTTTTGTTTGTGGTGATTGCTTTCCAAAATGTTGACAGTACTGTATTACTGGTCAGTTTGAGAACAAAATGCACAACAACCTTATTTCTGAGGGCAGAAGAGAGGAAGGTACGGCTGATGCTTCAAAACTGTATGTGCAATGAGGTGCACAGAGCTGCTCACGTGAGCATGGCCTTAGTCTGGACTGGTTGTATTCCTCAAGCTAATGTAAAAAGATTGGAGATCATTGTCTTTTGCCAGCTGCCAATGACTTCAGTGGCCTAGCTGGAGATCTGACAGCTCTGGGCTATGGCACACTTGACCCATTTTGTGTGATCATCTTTGCCTGTGGTAGCTACACAGATTACAGCAATGAGAGCTGCTGCATTGGCAGAGATGTTCTTTTATGGTTGTGTTTCTCTAATGGACTCTGGAGCTGCCTGCAAATTTGGGTAGTTGTGACCTAGCCCTGTAAACCTCGAATATCTTCATAAAGTCAACAGAGAGCTAAGACTTGCCCAGTATTGGAGCTCAAGTCCAAACAAGACCACCTGGAATCAGGGAGATAAATTCTCATTGGAGGAATAACATGGGCCATTGTTCCTGACTAAACCTGGTTCTGATCCCCTCCACCCCGTGTGGTATCTGGGCCTCTCTGTCCTTGTCCAGAGGGAGGGATACTGTGGAGAGACAGGTGATCACTGGTGTGCCTGCTTCACTGCATGGCACGTTGGGGCTGGTGAGGATGAGTGGACAACACTGAGGCCACAAAAGCGTTGCAGTCACCTCCCATCTGTGTAATGGGAGCAGACAGGGACCAAATGGGTCATAAACGTGCCCCTAAGCTGCATGGGAGGTGCACCCTGTGATGCAGCCTGAGGGGCTTGTCCTTGGATCATCTGGTCAAGGGAACCTGTTGGACGTTTGACATGGGAACAGCTTAGGCAGACAAACTTGTATCTGGCTGCTGAGAAATGCCCTTGGGTCTCACAGCTCAGACACAGCCAGCAACACCCCTGTCGTCTCTGATCCCTGTGGAGAGATGAGGCTCAGCAGAGCTGCGTGGGGCCCAGCCTGTGTGGCTTTCTCTGCTTGCCATGCTGGCCCCTGCCGCACAGTCCTCGCAGTTGCCTCAGGCCATTACTGCTCACAAACAATAACTGCACATTAACATCTCCCAGCAGAGGTGCAGCAAGGCTGGATATTGCCCTTGATGTACAGAGAAGATGGGTAGCAGGTGATTTTTGAGTTAATGAGACCTTTCAGAAACAAAGCCCTCTTAGCAAAGCTAATATACCCCCCTCCTTCCTTTCTCCTCTCCTTCCCCCAGTGCTCCTTTATTCCTATTCCAGATGCTTCTGCTTCTGGAAGGACATTTATCATTTCTCCATCTTTGACGGGAGATTTTTTTTTTCTCTCTCTTGCTCTCTGATTTTATCTTGCCCAAGGGGTCTGTGCTACCTTTTATTAGCTGACACTTCACTTCTGCAGATGGAAATGACACTAATGGAATGTGGCTGAGGCTTTATTACAGAAATACTGTTTGCCCTGCGCAAGCAAAACTCCAAATAATCCTACAGGAAAAGAATAAACCTTGAAGGAGCTGCAGATGAAAAAGAAGACAAGAGGAAGGGACTGATCAGTTAAGAAAGGAGAAAAAAATAGGGAAGAGAAAGAAAGCGATTACAGCATATTCCTCTGCATCCAAAAAAATGAACAAAGGTAGTTTAACTGAGGATCAGCTGCATTTTATGTCCAGGTTACTGGCAGAGGTTTCTAGTTGAGAAGATGGAACAATGGCAGTCCTTTGCCTGGCTGGTACTCCTGTCATTACCCCAGCTTCTCGCCAGTGAAACAACTGTTAAGGACTGTGAATGCTGTTCTGGAGGCTTTGGTGTTGGTTTTGGCAAGTGACCATAGGGCTGTCTCACCTAACATGACTGTGTAACCCAAACTGACAAGCATGGGGCTTTTTGCTTTTCCTGAGTGTGAAAACCCAGTGACATACTGAGAGGTAAACATCACTGTGTCTCTCTACTCTGGTCCCTTCTCTTCCTAACTTTAGTGAGGTAGGAGCATGCCTTTGCACTGGGAGAAGATGACATGCCTTGCAGAGGATGCTTGAGCAGTCACTCTTTAATCTCACCCCTTTGCTACTGTGAACTCTAAACCCCAGGACACAACTCCCAAATGATCACAGAGATCAGATTAAAAAAGCAAGTCAGACAAAAAACATCTGGGAAAGGAGGAGGGCAACTGGCTAGGAAGACTCAGAAGATGTGAGGAAAGTGACATTCACTTAACAGCAGCCTCTGTTTTTCTGTGTTATTAATGCTTGCTTTTCCCTCCCTCTTTTATTTTCATGGTGTGTCTGTTACATCTATGGCTCATTAGGCAACAAGATGCTAATACTGTCTGTAAAGCTGCAGGATAGATACCCTCCCCCTCCTCTGTTGTCATCTGCTTTTTTTTTATTAAATATCTGGTTTAGCTTTGTTTTGTTTTGCCTCCTCTCTGTGTCATCCTCTTCCCCTGGCTCCCTTCATTCATAGTGTAGCTCAAAGGAGAATAATTTCAAGAGTTGGAAACTTCCTTTCTTTCCCCTGCCACAGGAATTCCTCCCACCTCTTAAACCAATTAAGGCTGTTTTAAAAAACAGTTGATGATGGACATGTTGAGAGATTGGGGAATGTCTCCAGCAGGAGTAGCCTATGAATTGGCCATTTAGAATGAGCAGAAGCCCCAGATGAGGGACAAGAGTTAGTTAAGCAAGAGAACTAAAGACTTAAAGATGTTATGGAAACAGAAACAATGCCAATCCACAGCAGAAAAGACAACATGAACAGTGTGTTTGTAGCTGATGTTCACTGTTAGTTTGTTGGCTCTTGGATCTGGCTGGCTTTTGAACTGATTCAGGTTTTTATGAGGGAATCCCCCTAATAAGTAACTTACTGTGGAAGTAAGCCCCTGTCAAATACCCTCATGCATACAATGATCCTGGTTCTTTCCAGTGCAGCCACCACCCAATGGAGGAATTGCCTGTAGGTACACGTGTGCAGTCACCCACACATCCATCATTTATGTGCCTTTGATCGTAGATGAAAATTTTATTTATAGCACAACCTTTCTTCTTTCACCTTAAGGGTGTTGTACATCATTGTAATAAAATCCATTACAATAAAATACTCCCTTTAGAACCTTTGAAAATGAAAGCCAGGCATAGGAAGTCCGGAGAAGATGGGAAAACAAAGGGCAGGAGGAGAGAACAGGCAGTTTACACATTTGAGGTGCCAGAATGGCCATATTGCACCTGGAGTCTGAGAGCCATAAAATGGTTTGAGAGTCTTTGCAGTAATGGGGTGAGACATAAGCAGACAATCCTTGGATAAAAATTGAGGGGACTGCAGAGGTTGGTTAGCTGTATTAATGTACCCCTTATCTGGGAAGAGTTTGGAGTAACAGGTAGTGCTCAGAGAGAGAATATATCTTTTCCCCAATCTCCTTCTCTCTTTTGTCCAATAAATTCTTCCTTGGGGCTAGGGAAGGGGTGGGTTTGAGGAGATAGCTTGAATCATTTTCATGGTCAAGAGCCCACCATGATAGAACTGGCTGCAGATCTGGATTATGATGGTGGGATGTGTCAACAGGTGTGAGCTAGACCTGGCCCAGACCATCTTCTTATTTTTTTCCCTGCTGTTATTTTTTTTTCCTACTTTCCCTTTCCCCCCATTTCTTAAAATTTTTTGTAGATGAAAGGAATCTTTCATTTTCTGTTCTTAGAGCCATTCTTTGGTGTTGTTAAGGCTCTTCTGCACATCTCCCTAGAGAAACCTGTCTTTGTGGTTTTTTTAGGCTCAAATACACACAGGCAGCTTGGTCTCCCTTGCCCTCTTCTCATGTTATATCCAGATATGTTTCTTTGCGAAGACTAGCGCTGTTCTCTTGATCATTTTGAGTAGCCAAAGTCTGGCTGTCCTGGGGGAGGATTACATATCTACATCTGTACCCTACCCACAGCAGAAGCAGTGCTTCATTGTGCAGTCATGAAGAGACATCAGGGAATATGCTGACCTTGTTATAATTAATGCATAGTGGGGTAATGGTTCTGTGTGACGCATTAGATACAGAAACGAAGTCCAACACTTCTACATTTAGAGTAATTGAAATTCTGAGACATTTATTATTTTGGGCACACTACAGTAACTTGGATCTTTAAATCTTAAATTAATTATTTCAGACATTTACAGGAAGAAAACAAGAGACTGGAGAATAAGAGAGACTTATGCGGTCCATTGACTGGTCATCCCAAGGAAGAGCTTTACTGTTATGTGCTGTTCCCTGTCTGAAGGTGAGATAGACCCGGGGAGCTAGTGCTGGAGCACCGAACCATGGACTTTTATTAAGCATTGGGCTCTGCTGGCTGAATCAGGCAGTAAAATGTTCTGCAGGACAATGTCAGAGGAGAAGGTGCAACACAAAACACATGGGCTGAGGGACCAGCCATTGGTCCTTGCCAGGTCCCAGAGCTGTGAACGAGAAAACTGCTTGAAAGTCTCTCTTGAGGCTCACAGCTAGAGGAGAGAGACCTCATGGGCCATGTGGTGGCAAAGGTGCTGGACTACAACTGAGAATTTTCCATAGTTTAAACCTTATTCGGTGACCTGGAGTGGGTCGTTTCTCTCTGTGTCACCTCCCTTCCTCTTTGCCAAATACTTTCAAGCCTCTTTCGGGGCAGGATTATCCCTCACTGATGCTGATGGTGATGTTTGGGCTGTGTCTATTGCAATGCTGTGAGCAATCCCTGATGTGGCTGCTGCATCCTATGTGCAGAGCACACAGCCTGGCTGACGCTTTTCCTGGAGCATCTTGGAGGCCTCGTGAGGCTTACTCAGGTGAGCAGAGACAATTTTCTGTGAGAATAGCTTTGCCAGTTGAGTGCTCTGGATTGTAACAACCTGTGATTATGGGCCCCACCTGTTATTTGTCTATATAGCAACTTGCACAATTAGGGGACAGATATGTAATAACCAGCCAGCTAAATAAAGGGATGGGAAACAAGGCTAATAAAATCCATTTCCTTCAGCTGCTCTGCTGCAGCAGTGCCCCAGCTGAAGCTTTTGCTTCACAAATGAGGAACCAGGTTAATGCTCACTGTGTTATTTTAAAAAGAGCACATAAACAATGGCTTGCTTCAGCCTCCTCCTCTCACTCACCTGTGAGCACAGGAGGGAGTGGCACAGAGTAGTACAAAATAAAACAAAAGGGTAAAGGGAAAAAAAAAAAAGAGGAAATAGAATAGCTAGAAAACTGGAAACTTTACAGAACTTGTCTTTCATAGGTCTACTTCATTACCTGCCATAGGACCCTTCCAGTAAAAGATATCAGCTTCCAGTAGCATATGGTGGCTGTTTTTATTTTTTGATGCAATGACTTTTATGTCCCCATATGGAAGATATCCACAAGCTTGAATGGAGAGGAATTACTTTCCTGTTGAATTGTGGAAAGCACTTGTAGATAATAATGCAAAATGTATTATTTCCTGATACTGTTTAGATTGGTCTCAACCAGTGCTGTGGAGGAGAAGGTGTTGGTTGTTGTTTTGGAAACACCCCTATACAATGTCACTTTATTTTGGCCTCAGAGAGTCATAGGACTTAATTAGTTGTGCTTCTGTTGCATTTGTGGGGATGGCCTGTAAGAAGTCAGGGGAAGAGGGATACAAGAAAGGTGAGAAAATAAGCTAAAGAGCTGTAGAAGAGAGAGTATGGTGATGGAATACCTCTCCTGTGAAGAAAGGCTGAGAGATTTGGGTTTGTTCAGCCTGGAGAAGGTTCCAGGGAGACCTTATTGCATTATTCTCCTCTGGATGTTGTGTTTCTTTTCTAATTAGATAGTTTTCTGCTTTCAGCTGCTACAGACCAGATTAAAAAGCTCAGATTTGAAATGAAAGTGGTGGTAACGGGGGTGGTGTGCTCTCAGAGGTATGTGTTCACTGCTGTTCAAGTTGGGTGGAAAAGTCAGAGGGAAAATGAATATAAATATCAGCATTGTGGTGTCCTTGACTGGCCATGCACAGGAAAGAACCTTGGACAGAGCTGTTGGCATAGTGGGGTGACAAGAACAAGGTTTGCTCCTTCAGTTCCTTCCTGCTTTATTCACATTTCATTCACAATTCCCAAGTGAGAGTCCCAAATGCTTCCTAAACCCAAAACGTTCTGTTAGTTCATCAGCTTCGCCTCGAAACAAGACTGACAGTCATTTTTATTCTCTTTTGCAATGCTAGTCTCTATTAAATTGGTGTTATCATTCCTAAGGGCTAGTGTTGCTTTTCCTGCTCTGACAAAATCCTCACTAAGAGTCAATGCATGCATTTAAAATTTCCCAGGCACTTATTAAGTGATTTCTCTCAATAACGTTTACAGATTTTTAAAATGCAGCAAAACGTACTGTTTCCTTTTAGCTATAATATGCATCTCTGAAAGCACATGATAAGAAGTCAAGGACAAACAGACAGATAGTCTGAAGACTGGCTCAATCAGTACATCTGTTTTCATCCCTGCCTGGGAATGACAGACCAATTTCATGAATCTGAAGTCTGACACCTCCCATTGGTGCTGCATCGCTTGTTGTTTCTTTCCTTTTCATTTCTCTTTGAAAACCCCAGTTCATTTCATGGTCAGATAACCCTCTCCTCAGTCCCCTCTGTTCATCAGAGCCCTTCATAACCTGGCATAGGATGAAAGGACTGTATAGATAATTTATGGGAAATCAGTAATTGAATCTTGGCTGTTCTCATAAATCATATCACCCAGCTATCAAACAGCTGTGGGTAGTGTAACATATTCCAAAACCTGTATAATTGATGACTCCCTTGCAATAGTCCAGCACACATGACTGGTGATTTTACTTAGGTTTTTTCCTCGTTTCCAACAGTATTTTGAAGTTTTCAGTGAGGAAAGCTCAGATTTTTGGTATCTGAGTGAACCTGCAAACTGAATGTCCGAAGTCATTAAGGAAAAGATGCTGATAAAAGCAAAATATAATCCAAATTGTGGGTAAAATGAATCCTTCATGCTTTTTCTTAAAGGGATTGGAAATAATAAAAGCACCTGAGGAGCTAAGCTTTATCTCCAAGACTGGTGTTTATGCAATAGAGAAGTGCTCATGAAGACGAGACTGTTGTAAAGAAAGCCAGTTACATATGGGCTTCTGCAGTAGCAAACACACCATCATGTCTATCGGCTGCTGAAAGCTTCCCCTTAGCAAACCCTGAAAGCAGATCGCCACCAGCTGCGGGCTGAGGTCAAGTGCCAGTGAAGTGCTTTAAATTTACTGCATCCAGGTCCTGATGAGGATCTGAATGGTGGCATCTGTAGAGGGAGCTTGTGTGTGTTTATCATGTGCTGTTTTGTTCTCCATCCCATCTACTGCAGGAGTTCTGGTGGGCTGTTGAGGCCAGAAAGGTTGAGAAAACCATCGCTGAGTGGTAAGTAAGTGCTGGGCAGATAAAAACTTAAGATTTTTGATGTTACCCCCTGGCTGTGACCCTGCTGTTTTCACCTGCTTTGGGTTTTGAGGCTCACCCTGCAGCCCAGATGGCCACAAACTGCCAGGCAAACGAGATCTTTTGTGTTGTTCACTAACAAGGGAGAAAAGAGTTTTTGTACACTATCTAACCCTGACTATACAGCCCAGGGCTGTGTGCTTTATGGCTGAGGCTGTAACAGTGTCTGCAGCTGCTATAAAAACCTGCAGGCTGCCTTGAGCACTAGAGCTACTGTAGGAAAGGATGTTCTGTTTTGGCAGAAAAGGGGTTCTTAAAGCCAGGACCAAAGCCCATCATCAGTGATGTGTGACTTTTCCCATCCATTTCACAGAGGTGTTTGCTGAGGCTTGTTGGAAATGTGTGGCAGATTTATAAGATCCAGGGAGACACAGTGATCCAGTGTTCAGTGTGCACTGCTGCTCCTGCTAAGTGAATGTTTGCTCAAGTCCACAGTAGTGCTACTTAAACACAGAGTCCTGCATAAATTACTCCATTTTTCCTGAGGGGAAAAATGATTTTGCTTTTTGTTCATCCCAGTTTGGAGTTCACAGGCTCTTTGGTATAAGAGACCTGAGGCCAATTTATCTTGAAAAGTCCTTTCAGGATGTGTCTCTGTTAGTGTTTTAGTTTGGCCTAAGGGGTAGGCTTTGAAGGGACTCTCTTGATCATCCTCTCTTGTGTGCTTTGTTTGCCTTGGGGAGTGGTGCCTGAGGAACAGGGGAAGTAATGGCATTCTGGAAAAAGGAAGAAGCTTTATCCTAAGTGAATCAAGGCTCTGTCCAGGTGGTTGTTAGTAAATGCAACACAGCGGGCCTTGGAGCTGAACTGCAGCATCCAGGTACTCTGCGAGCTGATTTAGAGATGTAAACTTTTTCAAAGATCACCTTCTGTTTCTCTGAATTATTATCCAAAATTTTGTTCAGCCTAGAGAACAGAAGGCTTCAGGGAGACTTTAGGGCAGCCTGCCAGTACTTAAAGGGAGCCCTACAGGAAAGATGGGGAGGGGCTCTTAATTAGAGTGCTGGGACAGGATAGAAGGTAACTGTTTTAAGCTGAAAGAGGGGAGATTTAGATAAGATGTTAGGAAGAAATGTTTTCCTGCAAGGGTAGGGAGGCCCTGGCCCAGGCTGCGCAGAGAAGTAGTGGCTGCCCCATCCCTGGAGGTGTTCAAGGCCAGGCTGGATGAGGCTTTGAGAAACCTAATCCAGTGGAAGGTGTCCCTGCCCATGGTGGAGGGTCTGGAACTGGGTGAACTTTGGAGGTCCCTTGCAGCCCAAACAATTCTATGATTCTATGATCTCTCAATCCAATGAGATTGCCTATATTTAGCTGTAATTCAGCCTGGAGTGAAATGAGGTTCCAGTACACTGTGGACTCTTGGATCAGGATGCAACTGGAGGATCTCTGTTCTGCACCTCTGCCGTGGCCCAGGAGACTTACTCAAAAATGTGTCCTTTTATCTGGTATTTTCCCATTCTTCATGTGGGTGCACTATTCACTGCCACTGTTGTCAAAGGGAAAATCAGAAAGATGCTCTGGGGCTCTGTCCCAAGATTTAATTGAAATGCTTGCGCAAGATTTGTTTGCCTATGCCTAAAATGAGAAAAGTCCTCTGAAGGGAATAAGACTTTTAAATTGTACCACTACTAAAGAATTTACATGCTCTGAATTTTAAATTCTGGGTTTAGTTGCTTGCTTTAGTTACAGTGAATCCCTACATAACTTTTCAGTTTCCCATGGCCGTTGGGAAGCACTGACTTCATCATCCCCCACAAGTACTGCTGCAGAGCTGTCTCATCGTGACTCTGTATTTCCAAAGAAGTTTTCATAAATTCACTCCTATCTTCTGTGCTTCCTGCTGCTTTCTCCAGGGAGGAACCCTGTGACCTGTCCTAACCTCTTCTCTCAGCAGTGCACAAATATGAGATGCCAACCTTAGAAAAGAGATCACAAAACTTTGTTAAACAAGGTGACTCAACAGAAACAAATGAAGTGGAAAACACCAAGTGACATGCCATGGGCCACTTGCACGTTCAGTGGGAATTTCCATAGTTTCAATATCAGCCTATAATGCATCCTGAGCACAGGTGGAGAGGGTTTGAACTGCGGCTATCACAAATCATGAGGGGGGAACACCACACTTCCAGGGAAGAGGGAATCCAGAAGTCTTCACACACTGCTGCTGAACAGCTGTGCTGTTAGGTGCTCCCCACTAGCTCAGATCACCCACAAGGGAATGCTGCAGCCTGCTCTCTTTTGCAGCAGAGCTCACAGGGAGCCTGTGATAGGGGGAAAGTGGCAATGAGCTCAGCTATCTTTTATATCTCAGACCCTCCCAGAAAAGTCAGCTTAAGTTTTGTGCTAGCTTATCTAATTATTGTAATTAGATACAAAGTCATTAATAACCTGGTTAAGTTACAACTGATTTTCTTCAATTGCAGTGTAATGTAAAAGATTCCAATTAAGGTTCATTACATGGAAAATCTGTGGAGTCTGTTATTTCACTCCTAAGATCATTCAGAACAAAGTGAAGACATACAGATGCTGAGTTTCTTTTAAGGGCTGTATTTTAATTAATTTCAGCTTCTGAAACAATTAATGGATTTCCTTGTAGTGTCTCAGGAAAATCGTACTCAACTCAAGAGAACCAGTGCCATGAGCTCAGGGAAGAAAGGCTGCATTTCTTATACATTAATGGGAACCAAAATCTTGTCTTGAGTACAGTGTAGAGTTCAGCTGGAACTGAGGAAGTTTGGCCTGGTGACCTTGCCTGAAAATACTAAAACTTTCCTCAGGGTAAAGCAGGTGCATCCCTGCTATGACCACAAGGAAGTATCTCTTAGAAATGCTTGGGAGCTTCCCAGGCCACTGGATTTAGCAGGAGGGAAGGTTTGGTGGCAGAGTGACAGGGATCATGTGCTACCACACTGCCATAAGGACAAATCCAGCACTCTAATGGAGGAGCCATTTGCTTCCTTCAGCCTGCCACAGGCTCCAGCAGTGAAAGTATAATACAGACTGATTAACACTCCTGAAAGGACACCTTCCCTCACCTTGAGCAGAATTTCAGCACCTTTTCTCACCCTCTCTGCCTCTTGAAAAGCTGGTTGATTGCAGCTTTGCCTTGGTGAAGCTGCTGGGTCCCTCATCGAGCAGGGAGGCAGAGCCTTATCTCCTGGTCCTCACACCGTGGTACTGAGCAGTTTGGAATTCTCTGCTGCACCGCAGGCTTACCATAATGCCTTGGGTAGATTACTTAATCTCCCTCTGTGCCTTCTCCTCTTCAATGAAAATTGTTCTTTCTCTCAGCTTCAGACAGCAAAGTCTTACTGATGATTTGCATTGCTGAGGCTGTGATGATAAGTGCTGTATGGATACAAAGGGAGGAGGCAGATTTATTTGCCTTATATAATGAGGTAAGACAGACACTTGTACCACTTTTATGGGGAAGTTTCTGTTTTACAGTATTTTCAGCATGAGGGCTATGAAGAGCAGCTGAGAGAACTGGGGCTGTTTAGTCTGGAGAAGAAGAGGATGAAGGGAGACCTTATTACCCTCTACAACTACGTGAAATGAGGTTGCAGTGAGGTGGGTTTTGGTCCCTTCTCCCACGTGACTCACAATTAGATGAGAGAAAATGACCTCAAGTCGCACTAGGGGAGGGTTGGATTGGATAGTAGGAACTGTTCCTTCACTGAAAGGGTTGTCCAGAATCTGAACAGGCTGCCCAGGGAAGTGGTTGATTCACCATCCCTGGAGGTGTTGAAAAGATGTGCAGATGTGGCACTTACGGATATGATTTAGTGGTCTCTTTGCAGTGTTAGGTTTATGGTTGGACTGATCGCCTTAAAGATCTTTTCCAACCTAAACAATTCTGTGATTGACAGCAGACTCTTCTAAGAAGGTGGATCTGTAACCTGTCAATTTTCCCTTTTTGAAGTTGTTTAGTAGATTAAATATGGACTAAGGCTTCAGACTGATGGTCTCTCAATCTGTTGTTGATAATACCCTAAGTAGATAACATGTGGGCTGAGGTGGAAGGGTTTCATTACTTGATTCGAAACACTTCATGTGATTTTATCATGTCCTGCTGGACAATATAGGAATTGCCTGTACTGTGTTGACTTGGAGGGTAAGGTTTTGTACTACTTTTCATCCACATCAGAAGGTTTGTAAAACTTGGCTTTTGTGTATTCTGTTGTTTGCTGTGGGGCTAAATGCAGTAGTTCATGGCTTGCTTGACCTTGTGTTAAACTGGGGGAGAAGATAGAAGGTTGATGTAACTCCTCCAAAGGAAAGAAGAAATTTGGCCCAACTTGAGGATCAGATCAGTACTCTATTTCAATAGAGTCCTATGTTATTTGCATGTTTATGGGGGAGGCTCTTCTGGATCCAGACTGGGTTCAATGAATGGTCCTAGGACAAGATATAAGACTGGATTTAGGGCTTTAATAGAAATCTTGAAACTGCTGCTGCAGTGTGACTCAGTTTGAAAGTCAGAAGATGCTTTATAGTAGCAATTATATCTGTTTACAGCCTAGGAAATCACTGGAAATCGTGCTCTGAAGAGCTGCCCTAAAGGATGTAAATCCCAAGTGACCAGAAAGCCAAGCGGTTGGGAAAAACTCTAGTACCCTTACCAAGAGGGTTTGCTGAATTTTCCATAGCAGCATCTGCCTATGGGCCTGTATTGGCGGGGTGCTGCAGGAAGTTAAAGAGAAGCAGTGTAGAGGAAGGCTGCCTGTTAGATGTGCTTTAGAAGAGCAGCCTGTGCTGCGAGAGCAGTGTGCTGAGTAACTCCACAACGTTTTCTGCTCTGCTACAGTGCAGCAAGTGTGCTCTGGGGCACTGGCAGGAGAGAGAACGTGTTGGGATGGAAGCCGGGCTGATTGGCCGTAGCGCTTTGCAGCATGATGCGGGGTACAGAGCAAGTGTCTGCAGTGCAACAGCATATCCTTTGGCAGCTGTGCCGAAGCTGTTCTTTTTCTGCAAGCAAATGCAAGAACCCCATTCCTCCTAAAGCTGGAAAGAAGCCCTGAGCAAAGCTTTGTCTGTCTGGGGAAATGAGCTATGGCCTCTGCAACCGACAGTGCAGTCAGGTGCTGAAGTATTTCAAAACGAGATAAAGAATAGATAATTTCTTTTTTTAGTCTGCTTCTCCCTCCTCAAATTTATCCTGTGCTGTGATCCTCCTCTCAGCCTGCAAGATGTCTCTTCTACAGCTACTGTTCAGGTTTGCTATACTGGCATGTGGAATGGCATCTCTGTGGCATGGTCTCCAGGGGCTGTGGCTTAACCTCCAGCCCCAACTCACCTGTTTTTTCACAACACTTAAACACAAGTTGGAACTCTAGCTTTGGTTCAAACCAATTTTATCTGCTTTTCCGCCTGGCAGAGCTTGTTTTGTACTCAGTTTCCTCTATACCCCAATACAATGCAGTGCTCCACAGCTGAATCACAGTGCAAGCAGCAGCCCATGTTCATCTGTACCTGTTCTCATTTCTCTCCTCCGAACTGATACAGGATTTAGCTGTAATTTGGAGAGCAAATCTATAGTTGGAGATAGTTGGAGAAAAAGCTGGTGACTCTGGCTGGGATCTCCCCATTCAGGACAGTTTGTCTGTGAAAGACCTGGTGAGAGCTGCAGGTGATAGACAAGGCATGATTTGGCAGAGGTTGAACTCTACTGTGACCCTTCTCTTAGCTGCCCCAGTTCATTAATTTACTAAAGACATCAATTTATGCTCAGGCTTGGTGGTAGAGTAACAGCAGAGTTTTTTCTCACAGTGTGCAGCCATGACATGTGATGTTAACTTGATTTTCTTCCCCATATACATCCTAGTCTCAGGTAAACTGGGATTATTTCTAACTTGAACCAAAGTGCCACATATTGCTTGAATAGAAGCTGTGAATAGAAGATAGTTGTGGTTTGCAGGCTCTGCTCTCCATGAAGCACTGTGGTGGATTGGCACGTGGTGATTCCCCAGGAGAGTGGCAGAATAACAAGAAATAGATGCTCTTTGACATGAACTTGGGAGCCAGAAAATGCCTGAGATGAGATCCAAGTGGAATTTTCTTGCAGTCTGGAATCAGACAAGAGTCCAGTGTTTGAGAATTCCTGCTGTAATTATTTGCAGACAAAGTCAATGTTATTTTCTAGTTCATTCCTTTGGTTTTTTATTTATTATACCTTTTCTGAGTATTATGGTACTGCTTAGAGAACACTAAGGCAGATTCTCTTCCAACACTGTCTTGTATTTGCTCTGTCTTAACAGCAACTTTTTGCACTAGACTCCTGACTATACCTGAATTTGGCTTCTTTTGTATCAGTTTCACTTTGCTGTAGCCACAATGACATCAGTAATATTCTTCCATATTTATCACATCTTACTGTAAAAATGGAGCCTATGTAGTGATACATATTTATGTTCTGCAAAAATGTCTTGCTGTAGGATATCCAGTCCAAGATGAATTGAGAGTCTCTTCTTCCCTGCTCAGGAAATTACCATCTACAAGGGCACCCTGTCAAAAGGAGGGAGAGAGTTTACAGTGATATGCAAGTTACATTTAAGAAGAACTGAAAATCTCAGCCAGCATATGGCAAACTCTAGAATAAGCTGTCAGAACAGTGCAACCTTTAATATTCATATATCTATTCAGGATGCATGGCTGCATAATGTGTATTGCAGTCATCAGATACACATGTTGAGCACCTAGAAACAGTAAAATATCTTGTTAAAGCTAAAATGGAAATTGTGGGATTGATTTACCTGTGCACTTCTAGTTGCTTTATGCCAGACTGGTGGTATGAAGGAAGCATAACCTCATATAACTGGCTGAGTAAATTAGATTAATGTCCTGTTCTCATTTCTGGAAAGGTTTAAAGCAGACAAAATGTACCCTGAGCTTGTACAAATTCATTTTTTGTATGTCTGTTGCAGCCTTCCCCTGCTGCAGTTTTTATGATCTTTCTAGTTTTAAAAGATAACTTTTAGCAGTAGTTTGTCCCCCCTTGCTGAAGGAACACCACTAGAAGTTGACTGCCATGAGAATCCCACCCGTGGTGCATGCATTGCATGCTCTACTTGGCCTGGCTTTTACACTTGTGTGGGCAAGTTTGTTTCAAACCCCTGTGAGCAGAATGTTATATGGATTTCCCATTCATTCCTGCTCTCCATCTGCTGTTGCACAGTGGCCCTAGGAGCACAGGTCTCCCAAGAGCAGCAGTCTGTGCTGCTCTGGCAACACAGTTCCCTCCTCCTTCCTCTGCAAAGGCAACAGAGCACGTAAAACACTTTTGGCAGCTAAATATGGCCCGTGGGCTTGCAGTTGGGCAATGGTGGTACATGCTCAGTTACAGTTTCCATGATATGTTTGTTTTACGTTGCTCTCTGTGTAGAACTGTGTTTTGCTCCATATACAATAATACACATCTTCATGTATATTTTCATCTGCAAGTGTTATTTCTGAGAAGGAAAAGATGGAGTTTGTGCAGTTCACTGTGACTGCACTTGGCTGCCCTCAGTTATGGTCCAGTCAGTAGTAGTTTCTTCGGTTTTTCTCTTTCTAATACTACCGAAGTTCTCATTCTGTGAAAAAATATCCTCAATTTTAAGACATTTTGCTAAAGTAAAATTTTTCTGTTCACATCTTGGTCTCCTCAGCATGATGTTATCTTTATAAAGGCTCAATAGGTTTCATGAGTGTTACTGGTTCATATAGATCTGAAACTCACATTGGCAGATATACAGGCAGGAAATTTACCCAGTCCCTGCTGATCTAAGTGCCTGTGGACACAGGCAAGGGAGCAGGAAACTGAGGGCTGAAGGTGAATCCATTGAAGAAGAGTCAGCTCTGGACTGGGCTATGCTGAATATAACATGGTAGATTGCACTGTTGTCAGGGAATGAAGATGGGAGAGGAATACATACAGCTGTGAGTGCCCTGATCCTGGTTCTAACCAGTCCAGTCCATCCCTCCTTTTTCCCTATTCTCCACCATGTTCATTCCCTCACATATAATCAGTGACTGCTGGTATCAAAACCAGGCAGATTTTTCTCTTACCACTGTTTCATTTGAAGCTATGTATCATGCACTCAAAATCTAATTGGAAGAGCATCATGCATCTGCTTTACCAGCTCTGAGTTGTGGTGGAAACATCTCTGGGTTGGATCCAGCTGTGCAATTAGTGAGTAGACAGGAGTGTGAATTCCCAAGAACATTTATAGCTGATGGGCATCTTTTCCTGGCACCAGTTGTGCCCTGAAGCATTTATTAAATTTAGTTGGACCAGAGGATCTGAGCAAGTGCATTGTGGGAGGGAGAAAAGCAATGCCATGGGCATGTTCCCACTCCAACACAATCCTTCTTGATGGAACTATTTGGGTCCTTTTTGGCTGGCAGGTTGCAAAGAAAAGGGTGAACTGAAATTGGATAATTATATTAAGTGAGATGATCATGCCTTTTAGGGCTCAGCATAGGCCTGAGATGATTCTGGTCATCATCATTATGCCAATTCGCATAGTGTTTAATGAAGTAAAGCCATCAAAGTGGCTCGCTGATGGGAGGTGTCAGTTGCTACCATACAAAGCAGCTGGGCTGTTGGAGCTCATGATCCAGGAATGCAGTCTTTGATTACACACCGCAGTTGTAGAAACCATAAAGGATGCTGTGGTCTCATTTCCTGGGAGACAGAGTTGTTTGAGAAATCTGACCGTACCTCTATCCTTTCTGCAGCATCCTGAGAAAATTAACAAGGCATAGCAGCCCAAAATGCCCTCATTTTAGCAATAATCAGTTGCTGAAGGTGGTCAATTCCCACTGCTGGTTAATAGCCACATCCCAGGGGAACTCTGACCTTGATGGGGAAGTTGGTAGGAATAATTTCAGAAGGGCTGTAGCTCCATCACTTCTCTTGAGGCAGTGTTTTAAGTAGCGTAATTTAATTAAAAGTGAATAAGCAAACAGAACTCGTACACAGCATTGCACTGCCTTTTTTTAACAACAAGTTAATATCTTTATTCTAGAATGTCCTCTCTCAAAGTAATTTATGTTCAGGTTTTGAGTCAAGTTCTGCATATTTGTATCAGTCAGTTTTGGCCCAGGAGAGTCAGGAGGATTACAGGAGCACCTCTATTCTGTAACCAAGTATTTAATCTTTTAGTGGCTTGTCCATATTTAGATATATGCAAGAAAAGACAGACATGCTGGCATATCTGACTTGTGTCTGAAACCAAATGGCAAAATCCTCGTTCTAATTAATTTAATTTCATAATTCCCACCAGCTGCAACAGGGCCAGGCTTTCACAGAAATAATAATTTCATTTTGTGTATTTGTCTCTAAACCTTTCAATCCATTGCACCTGAGCTAAAACCAATATGGAAAAGCCAACATTGACAAAAAGATCCAAACATGTCTGTTTTGGGTGGTTGCAATTCTTGGCCTCTTCAGTTTCCCATGGCCCTGAAGATAAACAGAAGTTCACTCATAGCGAGGAATAACATCAGTGTAATTCAGCTGGTTGTGGCTACTGGCCAGTAGTGTTGGCTTTTCAAGCAGAACTTTTTCACTTTCAAGTACATCCCACTGACACACAGTGTTGGTTTGCAGTGCTCCTGCCAGCAGCTGGGTGCGTTAGGTGGCCTCTCTTTGCTATAAATTGAACGGGGCAGGATGCTCAGGGTAAACTGACAAGCTTTCAGACAACAAGGTCCTTGGAGAAATCAGTTGTTATTATATAAACAGCGTCAAAAAGGCACTTATTTAGGGCAACATTGAGGTACAGAGGTAAAGCAGAATGAAAGGGACAATGTAAAGAGAAAAGGTTAAAAAGAGTGGTTGTGCACAAAGTCTATGCATTATTTATAAGCCTTCCAGATGTGCAGGACCTTTCTTTGGTTAATGCACTTGCAGTTTTCTAAACCTTTGGCCAAAAACTCTAGCAGGTCACAAACTGCCATCCGTTTGCCGAACCAAATATGCCATCAAAGATAGAAAGTTGAGTAGGTTTGCTCCTATGCTTGCTAGAAAGTTTGCCATCAGTTTGCAAACGGATACTAAATACCCCATCAAGGTTTAGCGAGTGAATGCCAAGGTTTACAGCAACTTGGTGGCCAGAAGTGTCCTGCAGAACCATGGGATTTGCAGTGGACTTGGCAGAAGAGAGTCGACTGTTCAGTGAAAAATGCTTTTAAAATGCTTCCTGATACTACGAGAATTAGTAATGAGCTTGTGAAACTTGTTCTGCTGTAAAATGCATGCAAAAGGGAGAGTTTTTACCCAGTCTTTTCCTACAGTTCTCCCCTCTCTTTGTTTCTGTATCTTTTTTTTTTTTTCCTGGTGATTGTCCCTCAGGAGAAATGTCCTTCTGAGCCAGAATAAAAGACTCTGTGGATTATGGCTTTTTATTATTTGGATCATAAATGCTTTTTCTCTTATAATTTCCCTCTCTTCTCCCATATTTCACATCCTTCATTTCCCTGAGTAACCATTCATAGGAGAGAAGCAACAGGGTTTTACATATTTTTCTCCTTTCATTCCATGCAAAATCCTGTTCAGAGTTATTCAATGCCTGCCTAGAGGTGAGGGAACATGGGGTGAGTTTGAGGAAACCCTTTAATCCCCCAGGGAAAATCCGTGAATTGGATTTCCACTCATGGTTGACATCCCAGGGGATTACAGTACAATAATGTAGTGGTACTGATTTTGTTTGAGAAGGCAGCACTTCAGATTTGTCAGGGAGTTTTGATGTCTGAATAAGCAATAGAAAGCCAATATACTGGTGTATTTCCAGCTCCATCTACCAGGACCAGAATGTAACTTGAAGCAAAAATTCAGTGGAGGCTCAGTCTTTGAGGGTCCTGCAAAGCACTGGCACTCTAGTCCTGATATGGTAAAGAACAATCAATGATAGAATCATTTACCTTAGAAAAGACCTTTAAGATCATCGAGTCCACCAACAAACCATATCCCAATGCCACATCTACACGTATTTTATGTACCTCCAGTGATGGTGACTCAACCCTGGACAAAGCTGGTAGGCATGGTGCAACTCAAGTTGGTAGTCCCCAGTGACCACTCAAAATGGTTAAAAATAGGCATATGTTTATGTGGCCTGTTGGATGGGGAGTCAGAGAAGAGAACTCTATTTCTTACAGGCTTTGGCACTTTCAGTTTAAATAATATTACAGCAGGGAACTTTGGCAGGACCGGGATGCTCAGGAGAGGAAGAAATTGTGAGGTTTCAGACAGAATTTCTTGCTAAAGCTTTGCGAGAGCCTAGATCTCTCTCTTCCTATAGATGAAAGCTTTCAGTCCAGCACATTGCCTTTATCGTTATTTGTGCGTGATGTGGTTCACCAACTGTCTACTTTTTTTTTTTTGTACCAGAGTCTGCATCATTGTATATTTACAACTGAAAATTTTAGGCTGCACTCTGAGTCACTCAGCTCACAGAGCACTGCTTCTGTTCTCTAATTGAATGCATACAGCTCCTGAAATAAAATTTCTGCTGCAAATGTTTCTGCTGACAAGTTCTGAAAGTGCTGCCTGGAAGCTTTCTTTGCTCTCTGTCTGAACGGTATCTCTCCTGAAAGCATGCCTGCTTCTAAGTTTCTTGACTTAGAGTATCCTTAAATATGACAGGACACAAAGAGGACTTAAAAGAATTAGCAAAAAAATGAAAAACAAAAAACTCCAAAGAAACCCAAAGAAAAATCATTCCTGCCATGTTTTGGTTGGTTTACTAACAGAAACTGCAGGCAGTTTGATGCTGCTGTTTCTCTTCATGTTATAGAGATAGTTTTCCCCTAGATCAGTGCTGGTTTTTGGTCTCCAGCATGTTCTTTCAACGTTCTTAACTCACTTTAAAGAAAATGGAATAAATAGAAAAAAAGGTAAGGGGTGTCTGTGTTTGTGTTCCTAATATAGACCTGTTTCTTGTCCTTAATGTCTAAATCCCTAGGATTGTTTCTTGTGTGATTTATGAAAGAATGCATTTGTTACTTCACAGAGCTAGGGAAAATAATACCTCAAGATAGTTTTTTTTGGTTCCTCTGGCAGATTTATATTGCGTCCTTCTGAGAGGCAATCCTTAATCAGGTGTTTATTTTGTTATGTATGAGTTAATTCCTCCCAAAGAAATCAAATTATCTCCTTCTGTTCTGAATTAGAAAAAATATAATCGAAACAATTTACTCCTGAGGATTTAGAGATGGTCGCTATGTGTAGGTGTGCAGTAGCTCAGTAGAGGCAAGATAAGTCTAAGCACAAAAGCTTTGTGTCTGTATTTCAAAGCTGAAGGAAGAGAAGTGCATGGATTGGTCTGCATATTGCAGAGAAAGATAATTTTGTAATGTTTCAGACTCAGCTGCAAAAAGAAGTAAAGGAAAGAGCTGTTTCTCTAGCTAAGTAGGAGTCTTCTACTTGTGTTTATCATTTAAAAACACATCTCTAACAATAATTTCTAGCATGCCAAATGAAATTCTTACCAATCACTCACTTTGTTGCTATTAGTGCTATTAATAATGTAATTTATTCAACTTAAGGGCTCCGATAGAAATAGAGAAGATATAAAAACGGTTATCTGGAAAGATACATAGGGTAAAAAATAGCTGATTATGCAGGAGCTGATTCATAAAATTGCAGACACCAAAGGCTAAACTTCCTGAACTCTCTGCCTCAACTGAGTCTTGCAGGATTTCTCTGTGCAAGCTTGGCATACTCAGACATGAACGACTGATTCAGAGACACCCTTAACCAAATGGCTCAGAAAGTCCCATATGTGAGGGGCACACAACACGCAGATGGGTTACAGGTCTTTGGACCTCTCCTCCAGGTACCCTTCACTGCTGTCTTTCCTGCAGCCATGTGGTTTTGCCCAGTTCAGTTGTGCTGGGTGAAAACATGCATGATCTGTGGACTGAACGTCAGAGTAGCACTGATGAGTTAGCCTGTATAATCCTATCTAATCCAAGAAGCTCAGGAAATTACATTGGATTGTTTGTATGTGATAGGAAGGACCTCACAAGATTTAGAGCTGTAAGATTTTTTACACTACTTGATGTAAAACTAGGCATTGACTCTTCCCATGTTCATTTTTACTTGCTGAGCAGAAGGCTCATTACAGTGATAAGCTCATTTTGTACTTGTGGGCTCTTGAACATTTGACCCTCAGCATATTTCCCTTTTGCTTATCACTGCTGCTAACATCTTCTACCCTTTGTGTCTATTTAAAATGTGTTCTTCAGCCCCTGACATAGTTTTGTTTGGACCTTCTATAGGGAGGCACGTGAGCTATGCTCCAGCCCAGAGGTTTTATCTGAGCTCTGAAGCAGTCAGCACAGGGAGAGTAGAGAGTTGAAGGAGAGTGAAATTTTGCAGCTTTTAAAAATCTCTATACGTGGACACTTACTGGAAGAAAATCAGCATTTTATGTGTCCTGTGGTTCATTTGTCTCTGGTAATTCATTCTACAATGCATTAACTGACCTAAGTCTATTCCCATTGTGCAATAGACAATCCTTCTTTCTTGACTTCACTTCCCTGTAGTTCATCAAGGACCTTAACTTGTTCTTATTGGATTTTTATTTTCTCTTGTTTGGAAACTGAGTGTTTAAGGTCTAGTTTTCACAGCAGCAGAGCATATGCAGCAATAAACATCATCTCCAGTTGATTAAGCACCATAGCTGACTCGTTCAGCTTCCACAGAAGCTGTTTATTGTAAGTATCCTCCAACTCTGAGGGCACCATTTTAATTATATTGCATGGGAAGGAGCAAAAACAATAAACCAGAACATTACAAAAAATTAAAAGATATCATTTTCCTTCCCTGAGACCAAGGTTTCAGTGAAGGTCAGAGTAGATTGTAGGTGTTTGTGTAGATGGGAAATGTTCTTGAAAGCCCATTTTCCAGTATGTATTTCTCTCGGAGGCTGCAGAGGACATTAAGGATAGGATAGGCCATTTCGACTGATCTTCTGAGGCCAGATTGTGAAGGTATTGTGAATCATGCTGGTGATTTCAGCAAAAAGTATTGCCTGAGCTCACTATTTTTCAGTGCAAATGACGTGTTTCCAACTTAACCAATGGAGAGTCTAACCTTGACAGGGTGATGGCAACATGGGTAGCTTGCTTGGATTTACTTGTTATCCACTCTGAAAGATGTGAAAGCATTTGTTTCTGTTACTACTATTTTGAACCTTTTCACTTGCTGAAGATATCAGTCTGGGTGTTTGTCTTATCCACTACCTCTCCCAAATAAACTGTGGAAAACTATTTAAAAAAAGAAAACAAAACAAACTGTAGCAAGACAGGCACATCAAAGTGAGACTTCTCAGACACATCAGCCTCTTATTTCAGACACCTGCCTTGCACGTCCAAGCTGCCAGGTAACCCTCAGCATTGCTAACATCTGCAGCTTTCTTGATTGATTAAGGTTGTTGATGTTTGGTCTGGTATCTTCATATGACTATTTCTGAGGGAACCATCTGTGTACTTCACAGAGTAACCTTTTTCTTTTTCTGATTCTTATGATTACCTTCTCTTCTGATAAACAATTACTTTAACTGCTAATTAAATATTGCCTTAAATTAAACACTGCCTGTTAAACACTGGCTAATTTTCTAATAAACTACCATGGTGTGGGCAAAGGCAGTTTTCTGCAGAGGAAGTCTAACCTAAGGGTTGTCAGGTTATTTGTGCAAGGCTTATTGAAAGGTTTGTGAACTTTCCATCAAACCTATTTTTGAACACATCTGGGCTATATTAGACTGGTAAAACATTAACTTCACACCAGTATTCCTGCCCTCCTCTCCTTCTTGCCCAACGTGCTGTGAACCAAATTACCCCTGACAACTTTCATGGGTATTTCGAATGTGACACTGATGATGTGGCCCTGCAGGGATGGTAAAGCCATGGCATGCTTGAGGTGAAGCAACAGCTCCAGTTTGACATGATCTTCCTTCAAATGGGGATTTTTACCAAGCTCTAGTAAGAATGACTGAGAGGAAGACTAGACAGGCAGGAGGTGTCAATAAGGAGAAGTGCTAGCCAGCAGTGCCTGCTCCCATGATCAGACTATGAGAACTACCTTACTTGTCCTCCCCCTACCTCCCCACTGCATTTTAAACAACACTTTCCTCACCTGCTTTTATAGAAAAGCGCTCTCTGCAAACACACACAACTAGATGCCACTATCTTTCCAGTCCCCTTTAAAGAATCCCTTTATTGTAGAAGTTCTTCAATACAAAACTAGTGGAGACCTGTGAATCTGGTCTTCCTGAGAGAGTTCCTAAAACAAGAATCCAACTTACATACTAGGCTGTCCTCTCTTAGCAAGGTCTTTCGGGCAATGATTATCTCTTCTTATGAGTTACTGCGGGCCCCACAGAAAAAGCCTGTTTTGTAATCATACAAATATAAACCAGTTTGTAGTCATGTTACTTAATGCTTGTAGTTTTTGCCATGCTGTAAGTCTGTCGTCTTCTACTAACAGCTAAATACACAGATGTTAACAATGTTAATTACTCCTTGATGCCTGAAGAGTTGCTCTTCCTCTAGCCACCTGTGCAAGTATTTTGAGAACTGAATGTTGACCTAGAGACAAACTATAAAAAGCAAATCTGACATTTGTAGAATGTACTACTTCAGGTCTTTGGTTATATTTATAGCCCTGGCCAGTGATTCCTTTCAAATAATTGTTTGACACTTCCTTCCCCCCAAGTTCGGAATATGTAAAGAAGCCTTGATATAGAATATGTTACTTAAAACTCTTTAGAATAAAATTAGTGGGGTTTAGTTAAAAAAACCCAACAGTTTATAACTATTTTTTTTTCTAACAAGCTCTTCCTTTTCCTAATTTGAATAAACCGTTGTGTACCTGCCTATACAGAGCTTGGGCAGTTATACACTTCCCCAGTATTTCCTGTTGAAAATTTCTGGCCACAAAACACTTGACTAACCTGTTTTTTGGCTTCACCCATTATGGTCATTCCTCTTTTTATGATAAGAATAATAGTTTATAGTTTTTTCCCTTACCTGGTAATTTTCTCTCTTGTTTGAAAATAATTCTTTCCACCTTTCACTAGGTGCTGACGTACGAACCATGAAATTCTCATCCTCAGGTGTTTGGATGCATTTTCAGTCTGAATTTTTCTGTTGGTCTCCCAACAGTAATATTATTGTCAAATTTTAATGAGAAAGTGTGGATTTTTATCATTCACACAATGAAAGAACTTTTTACTACCTTTTATCACAATTTTATGATGTTATCCATAGTCTCATTCAAATTTTGTAGGAAATCTGCTGAAATTGTGATATTATTGTCTATATTGCCCTCTTTTTCCTGTTCCAGGGAAAATTTACTTATGCTCCTTAGCTTATCACAGCTACGTAGGTTTCAATGTGTGTTACTGCCAAGAACAATGCTATAGCACTTAACAACAGAGTTTTGTCGTAGTCTTTATCCCTGGAAACTATTCTAGTTTATTGTTTTAATAGGAAATTGTGTATTTATCAGTTCCCTGATAAAAGTTCTTGTAAGCCTCTTTTTTATTTTCCTTTCTCTTTCCCTCTCTCTTCAGCCATAACTTTCAGGAACACTTACTTCCCCCTCATCTTTTGAAGGCCAAGGTCAAGCCTAGTGAAAGATGCTCTGGGACACCTCATGCATCAGATTTCTGACACAGTGCTTTCAGACAAAACCATAAAGCAGTGTACAAGGGAACCACAGCACACTAACAATGTCATGGTGGTGAAGAAACAAAAGATGATGGACTCTCATGAAAAAGTCTACTGTGAGTGTGCATTGCAGTTCAGGCTCCAGCCAGCTGGCAGGGAAACGGAGAAGAGATGAAGGTTGTTTCTATCTTGTTTTATTATAGTTATTTCTCTTTCACAGCTTGGAGAACTTAATCAGGTGTGATTTGTGTCTGTTCTTCAGCCAGACCATTTTCAAAAAACAGCCCCCACATAGGTGAATATGTTGAGAAGCAGCTCAGCAGTTATTAGTAAATATATGGCCAGGGGTTCGTACATAGAGTACCCACCTGTCCTGCATTGTGGGGGATGTCTATTATTTGGTGCTTTATGTCCCTTATGCAGTTACAAATAGCTTAATAGAATCCTGATACGGTGAAAAATGTCGTTCCAATATGTAATAGGAGAATAGCAATGTCAGGGACTCAAGAATGCATGAGACATCCTGAAGTAAAACCTGGCAAATAGGTTTTGGGCTTGAATTCCTCAGAAGGAAATTCTTGAGATGGCTTCCAAAGTGGGGATGATGGCTGTGTTGGTGAACACTAACCTGCCACCGGGGAGGTGAAATAAAAGGTGATTGAGGGGCTAAAGGGAGATGCAGTATTCTCTAAGAAAAAGTCTGTGGTGCATATAGGAATTCAGGGGTACTGTATTACCTCTGTAGTTAATGAAGTGTGCGTTTTTTGAGCTGTTTTAGTTTAGGACCTTCCCTGATTTCAAATTCACGGTGTGGAAATTCATGTTAAGTAGGAACAGATCCTGGAACTATGTAGACTTGGACAATACAAACTTACATGATGATCTTGTGAGGATCTCAGGCCACGTACCACAGACACCCCAGAGCCTAACATTGCTGTGATTGACTTGTGGAGCATGGCATGCTGAAAACCATGTCCTAGAATTAAGGGTCCTTCCCGTTTTGGGAACCTGACCTTCCAAAGATGGGACGTAGTTGAGTGTTACAAGTGTTTCCTGCTGTCTGGTACAGAATGAAAAAGTGAGGAAGATCTTGCTACCTTAGGATGTACAAAATGCATTAAGTATTAATAACGAACAGATGAATTGTTTCCAGCAACAAAATCTACCCAGATGAAAACATCAGAACTTATTTTTCAGGTTTTGGGAAGGGTTTATGTTCAGATTAGTCTGAAATGCTTCTAATTAATGTTATCAAAAGTGTGACATTTAATTAACTCAATAACACATTGAGCCTAATGATAACACATTTTGATTCACCACAGGCAGCAATGAGCTCTCCTGAGCAACTCCAAAGGTGGGAATGATTCAGGGAAGGAAGAGACCTGTAGAGCACACAAACACGTCTTTTCTCAAAGAAAGGCAGAGTGGCGAGAGAACTGATCATGTTGTCAATCTCCACCTCATATATGCTATCAGATATTTATAATGATGATCTGTTTTTCCAGTCTTAATTTTTATAACGCTCATTAGCTACTGATAGGAATGGCAACAGAATGCATTAGTTTAATATTCTTGAGTCAGAACCGGTCAACAAAATTATATGTTTTTGACATCAAAACCTATTACAAACATTTTCTAAAACTAAATCAGCAAATGAATTCTTTTAATTTGAAATGGAAATTTCTGCTGTATCATTCAGCTGATCAATAAGAAGTTATCCAGAAGAAGTAACAGAAATGAGAGGGGAGAGAGTTGCATCTCTGTTGTGCTGTTATTGCTGATAAGTTTTGCTAGCGTGCAACTGATTAGTCAGGTAGCAGCACGAAATTTTCTTCACCACAATATTTATGTAAATTTAAATGCTTTTCAGAAACAACTCAGTTAAAATAAATAAAAAAACCCTAAGATGATCAAGGAATATGCTTAAGGATCCATGTGGTCATGTAGGATGCTTCTGCACCTCAGAAATACAATGAAAATAGGCCATTCAATCTTTAACCCTTGTAGGACTGAATTTCAGACTTTTCCATCTTGAATGTAGGATATGAGTTCTGAAGTAATGTCAGAAATAAAGGTAATTTGTTTTGTGTACAACATGCCCAGCTGGATGTGATAAAGAAGCTCACAAGTGTAACGGAAGTTTTATGAAAGTGTTTTTGATGACCTGCCCTTCAGCAGAAAGGCTACAGGCAGGAATAAAACTTGTGGCTTAAATACATTCCAGATAGCAGATGGGACAGGGGAAGTGGTCCAAGAGACCCAAAACAGAGATGGGAGAGGTGGCATCTGAAAGAAAAGATCTGTAGAAAGAGTAGGGCGAGCAACAATTCCTAGATGCTGTGCCTTTCTGGTGTGTTTTGTGGCAATTAATTAATCCATGCCCTTTGAGATTTAAGTCTGGCAATATTTCCCTGGCTAAAATTACACCTCCATGGGTTTCTGTTGGTATCAGATGGGAGCAACTTCAGATTTAAGGTGGGGTTTTAGGTTGTCAATCAGGATAGTGTTGCTCCCACCTCATGAACGGGTCCGAGGGTCAAGAGTTTGAGGGTAAATGGAGAGAGGAGAGTAAGGCCTGGTCCCGTGGCAGGATCTGATCCTTACAGCTGGTCCAGGCCATGGACTCTATCATGTGGTGTAGGTGATGACTTGTTGCTCTCTCCAGGAATTTTCTTTGCATAATAACAGGCAGTAAGGACTGCAGTGTCCCTGCAGCATGACCATCATTACAACGTACTGCCGGGGTTACCTTTCTTTAGCAAAAGCATGCATATTAAAAAGGGTGTGTGTGCAGGGGGTGGGACTGAGGGACACATCCTGGCATTTGTGAAATGACCTGAAGGATTGGAAACAATGGAGTCAAGGTCCCTTCTTGAAAGATGTATGAGGGGGCGTTGGGATCTTGCTGTCATGGGGAGGGTTTGTTCTTCTTTCTTCCTTTTTTCCTTGCATGTGAGTGAGAAAGGGGGCGGGGAGGGGAGGAGAGGGAGGTAGTCACTCCACTGCTGTGCTTGGTGCCAGGCTCGCTACTGCAGTATCATACTCAATATTCTGATCACCTTGCAAGTCAAGGAGCCTTGTGGAGCCTGCAGTGGTGTCAGAGTGAAAAACGAGCAATGCCATCACACTTGGCCAGGTGGTGGCTGCCTGCCCACAGAGAGTGCTGTTATGCAGAGTCTTCCTTTGATAGAAACCCACTTTGAGCAGGGTGGTGGGCTGGTGGCTTGTTTTTTCTTGTTATGATATATGTATATAAAACTATTTCCCTTTACATTTAAATAAGAGGTTTCACTGCAGCGGGTGCACAATACTAGAGGTTTGAACTCCTCCTTTGGTCTTGGATTCCTTCCACAATTTGTCAGTTGTTTGAGAAGATGTAGGAAGGAGGGGGCTCCATTGTGTGTGGTTTTGGGTGTGTTTTCCTCTACATTTCTTGCTCTATTACAAGGCAAGTGAGATGGAGGAGGCAGTTTCCAGCAGCGAATGCCAGGATGAATGCACCAGCACTTGTGTTTGTGTGCATGTGTACGTGCATCAAGGGAGGAGCAGGATTTTTAGTAGGGAGTTATTGCAGGGGCAAGTTCAGTGCAGACCCCTGGGTGCTACTAACCCAAACATGTTGTCTTCTATTTTATTTATTGTGCATGGCGAAGGCATTGCCTAGGCAACCGTGGTGCTTCTTCACTCTTGTCTGGCGCATTCTGCGTCATCTGGGTGGGACACAGCAAAGCAGTGGAAGGAGCAAGATAAGTGCTGTTTGGTTCAAGAAGCTCAGAGTCTGACAGCGCTAGCAGAAGGTAACTAGACATCTGGGAAATTCTGCACAGGGTTTTTCCCACGCTGCTCAGCCAAGCCACTCAGAAGAGGTCTGCAGCAGCCCCCTGTTATTGCAGGGCTGATCTTCCATTCATGGCTCAGCTGAGGCGCTTTGGTTCCAGCCTGCTATTCCCCCTGGCATTTCAGTCGTGACATCTAATCTCTGCAGTGCTAATACTCATCGTTCTTCACTTGTAGCAGGCTCTACTCTGCCAAGATGACTTTGTGCCATCTCCAGGGACAGAGAGAGAGAGAGTGACTGGTTGCCTATTGTTACATGTTCCTTTATTAACGCCTTTGCTCTCAGCACAGATGCAGCCCAGAGTGAAAATCATTCCTTCCCTCATGGCTGGAGAACTGCCTAGTTATGAAGATATCTTCAGGCCTGTTCCACAAATAAAACAATCCAACCACTCAACCAGCCCTAGAGAGCAAGTAAATAAAGCCCTTCTAGAGTTGCATTAACACCAGCATGACCACACTGCATGCAGGCTGTCCTTTGTGTCTGTGCACTGAGTTTGGGATAAGGTTCCCAGTACATGCACTGGGAGGGAAGAAGTCCTCAACAAAACTAATTTCCATTGTAACTAAATCAGTGCAAATGTGTCTGTTTACACAAGGCACGGATGCAACTACATCCCAGATACTGCAGGCATCTGCCAGCTTCTGATGGGACTCGCTTTGAACTACCCTATTGCAAGAAAAAATAGGAAGGAATATCCCAGTCACCAGCGTGGGTATCTGTCTGTCTGTCTATCTGTCTATCTTTCTAGAAAGAAGACAAAAGAGAAGAATGGAGGATAAACTTCTTATTTTCTGTTTAGCTGCAGGTTCCTGGAAATTAGTTTATATTAAAATTTATTATATTAGTTTATATTAAAATTAGTTTATTACAAGTTTATTACAACTGGCTCAAACTGATGTGACTGTGATGATGTGTAGTCAAGAGGATATGGAGTTAAATCCCGTTGGAAACCAGTCACGAGTGGTGTTCCCCGGGTCTCAGCACTGGGTCCAGTCCTGTTCAATGTCTTTATCAATGACCTGGACAAAAGGTTTGAGTGTACCCTTAGTAAGTTTGCGGATGACACCAAGCTGGTGGAAGTGTTGATCTGCTTGAAGGAAGGGAGGCTCTGCAGAGGGATCTGGACAGGCTGGATCGATGGGCTGAGACCAATGGGATGAGGGTCAGCGAGGCCAAATGCAGAGTCCTGTGCTTGGGCACAACAACCTCATGCAGTTACAGACTTGGGGAAGAGTGGCTGGAGAGCTGCCTGGAGAAGGACCTGGGGATGTTGGGTGACAGTAGCTGAATATGAGCCAGCAGTGTGCCCAGGTTGCCAAGAAGGCCAGTGGCATCTTGGCCTGTATCAGAAACAATGTCCCAGCAGGACTAGGGAAGTGATTGTGCCCCTGTACTTGGCATTGGTGTGGCTCCACGTTGAGTACTGTATTCAGTTCTGGGCCCCTCACTACAAGAAAGATATCAAAGTGTTGGAGCGTGTGCAAAGAAGGGCAACGAGGCAGTGAAGGTGCTGGAGAACAAGGGTTGTGAAGAGAGGCTGAGGGAACTGGGGTTGTTTAGCCTAGAGAAGAGTAGGCTGAGGGGAGACCTCATAGCTGTCTACAGCTGCCTGGAAGGAGGTTGCAGTGAGGTCTCTTCTTGCAAGTGACAGGTGATTGAGAGGAAATGGCCTCAAGCTGCACCAGGGTTGGTTTAGACTAGACATCAGAAAAAATTTCTTCACTGAAAGGGTGGCCAGGCAATGGCAGAGGCTGCCCAGGGAGGTGGTGGAGTCACCATCCCTGGAGGAGTTTAAAAGACGGATAGATGGGTTTCTTGGGGACATGGTTTAGTAAGAGGACAGGTGCAGTTGGACTTGATCTCAGAGGTCTTCTCCAACCAGATGATTCTATGATTCTATTTTATTATAAGTGTTGGCAGATTCAGCTAACAAGCTTGCTGACTGTTCCCATCTTGGAGTAAAACACACAATGGAATGTAAAAGTTGTACTTCTCTGTGTAAAAGTCGCATATAAACCAGCATTCTGGCAAAAGAATATAAAATGTTCCACAATGCGGAATTAGTCTCATGGGGAATTCTGAATGTCCCATTCAGATGCATTTCTTCTTAGAAAATCCCCTTGGGTTCAGGCATAGAGCTAAAACACTTCTGAATTTTTAAAGCTTTCACACAGTTTTTCCCTGTGAGTTTTTTCCTGAGGTTTTCTTTTAGCCGTATTTAATGGGATTATTTCATTGCTTGCTCACTATTTCCCACCAGCCTACAGTGGCATCAGCTCAGAAAGTCTTCCTGCAGGCTTATTTTTCCATCAGTGTTTCAAAGCTTTACTTGTTCTTCAGACTGGTGTGCTACCAACAGATTCATGCCTCTTCCAAGTAAGCGTTGTATTCTGTGGAAGTGGGAGAAGAAAACAATATCTAACAGGAACTATATAAAAAGAACAGATATTTGGGTTTGAGAGACAAGAATAGAGGAGAATTCCATGCTGATAAATTAACAGAGATTTTTCTGTGACAGTGAAACCCTTTCATAAATACTCAGTTCAGACTGTCTGAAACTTTTGATTCCATCCAAAATGAAGGGCTCAGGTCATTTAATCCAAATTTAACACCTTATAACATTCCCATCCTCTGATTCCAAAATAAAACCAAATCTCTCTATATATAATGTTGAATTGAAATGTACCACAAATTCCCAAATAAAACTTTTTGAGAAGTAAATAGTGAATTAAAATATTTAAACAGTGGAGAAATAAATAATCTTTTCTCCAATCATTGAAAATTATTCCTTGAGTTTGCCAGGGAACACCTGAAATTCTGTATGTCCAACTTCAGACAAGCTGGTTTTAGGAACAGGTTTTGTAGCAGTTGTCTTTTTTTTTTTTTTTTCCCCTCCATCCACTTTTAGGAAGAGGAATTTGTATTGTCATTTCCATGGTTAGGCAAAATGTTTATGCACCCAGGGAGGATGGGAGCGAGGTGGGAGCAGGCACTCTTTCATCTGAGCCTGAGTCAGCGTCAGGTTAGCCCTGACCCGGAGCATTGCTGGGGCGGGCTGGCGCTGGGCACACAACGCTTGAAATGATCCTGTCACAACAGGCTGCTCAAAATTTGTCGTGATGAGAATTTTAGGGAGGAGACAGTAGGGCCTCAGGGCAGAAAGAAGTGGTACTGGAAGAGCGCCAGGCAGGCGCTGCCTTCTCAGGTGTTTAGAAGCAGGGCCTCCACACATAGCTACCAATATTGGCTGTTTTTTTCCTGACCTTAATTAGAGCCCCCATTGCTGGGCTTAAGGCAAAAGCTATTAAAAAGTACGGTCCCCCTCTCCCCACCCACGTTTGTACATGAGAACAGGTGATTCTTTTTGTTGCAGAAAGATATATATTCAGAGGACATCCTATTGATGCTTGTGCTCTGTTCAGCACCAAAATATATTCCTTTCTAGGTTTGTTTTTCCTCTGATTTTTGTTTGTTTTTTTTTTTAATCTTCTCCCATGGCAAAGGAGTGAAGTGAACTGAAGAGACAAGTCCAAATTAGTAACAGGCTGCAAGCAGGCCCACAGGCAGCAAACACCTGAGGGGAAGGGGGAGGGACTGGCAGTCGCTGGACACAGGAGCCCAACTCCCAGGGTGAAGTTGCCCTCCTGAGCGTGGACAAGTTGTGTGCGAGATCCCCACCTCCTCCCTGCTGGGAGTCGTGTACTTTGGTCTTGCTCTAGCACCACTTTTCACCGTTTTGCTTCACCGGGTTGTAGGGCTGATGGGAGGGAAGTAAAGCTGATGAATGTAACTGCTGGATACTTTGTGATAGAAGGTTACTCCAGCGCCTCCCAACAGATCCAGTTTCCTCTCTGTTTAACTCTCTGGATATTTGCTTATTTAATTGCTCCTCTTTGGCAGGTACAAGGCCCCCCTGTAGAGACAAATGGCTTGCTGATTCATGTGACTTGTAATTAACACGGGAGGTTACACTGTATCCTAAACTCCATCCCCTTGGCACTGCTCCAGCAATGCAAGGAGGAGACACGGCCGAATTAAATAGAGATCTTTTTGCATATATGAGTGGAAAGCCAGAAGGAAGTATGAAATGTCCAGGTCAGCCTGCCATCCAGTAAATCTGACTGTTGAAATAACAAAAAGCTTCTTATGAGGCTGTGCAACAGCCTCATAGCTTCTGTCCAGCATGCCCAGGACGATGGATAGATCAATGAAAAAGGCGTAAAGAGGACCCAGGCACCACTGTAGAACCTTTCCCATTCAAGATGTCTTAAAAAAAATTTGCATTTTATTGTATCAGGAACCTTACCTCCAGTTGCCTCCCTACTTCAGCCCTGACTCTTCAGAAGCAGAGAGAACTGGGAGCTCTGGTGCAGCTGTACTAATGGGGGAAACCCCACTAGTGAAGTGTTCTGTTTACTTCTGAACGATCCCACGGCAGGAAGTCGTTCTTTAGATAAGCAAGGTGGAAAGGTCATACCTGTGCCCTCTTGACAAAAACCAGCAGAGACATGCTCCAGAAACCAGTCTGGATGGGAAAAATAGCACCAGCATTTGGTCGTTTTGCTTTTAGGTGATGACAATGGGATATGAGCATCATTCACGTTGTTTTATTGTGAAACCTGTGTCTGAGCTGTGCTGTTGCTTTTTGCTGCTTTTCTCTTAAAAGACTAGGCAAACACCAGGCTGCTGTCAGACTGCCATGGGCTGGCATGATATATCTCCAGCATGTCCATGTAGCTGACTGCAGGGAACTGTGCTTCCAAATCCGCTCATAAAAACCACTGTGGCTGCTGCTGTCATGACCGACAGCAGCAGGGGACATTGGCTCGGAGCTGAGGAGGCTTCTGGGACAGACTCTGCCCTGATTTGAGCGATTCATGCCTGAATAATGTCCTTTCACTTCCAGGGAGAGACAGTGTGACAGGCGCATGCTCTATCTGTTCTGACAGGGAACTTCTACATCAGCTGTGCAAGGGAATCTGAGCAGATCGGGGGCTCCGGTTTCATTCCAAACACAACAAGGCTGTGTAAATATATAATCTCATTCTACATAATTATCTTCTTCTTTCAGAAAGTCATCACATAAATCAGGTTGATATCAAAGGATGTTGCATGTGGAACATATAGAATTCACACATCCGAAGCTAGGTTCTTCCTGGTCTTGCTGTCTGGGCAATTTGAGAAGAGATACAGTTTGTGCATTCTTGAACATTGCACATTTTCTTCAGAGGAAGATCAAATGCTTGTATCATTTTCACCAGAAAAATACTATCAACAACAGACTTCCAGTGGTTGATTGAAAGTGTGAATTTTCATGCAAACTGATGCTTTTGCAGAGAGTCATATGGGACCCTGGCCTTTGATTTTCAGTTGTTATTCTCCCTGGCAGTGTATTCAGCCACTATGCAGATTACCTTCTTCATTCAATTTTCAGTGGGCAGGAGGACTACAATTAGTTGTATTATCATCAGTGCGAATAAAAGGGAAACACTGAACTGGATCTTTGAGTCTGCAGTTGCTGTGGGAAGATTCATTACCCACTAGTAGGGTACAAAAGAAGGTTCAGGTCAACTGAATTCAACTCCTTGTCATCTTCCTCCTTTGGGGAACCTTTTCTTTTTTTGCTATTATTCCAGACCTTCTCTCCAAGTCAGCCTACTAGACAGGGAAATCACTGGATGGGACAGAGTTGCATCTTGAAGAACTGACAAGGGCAAATAAATTAATACAGAGGGAAGCTGGCTGGAGAAGCAGCCAAAACACGCTGAGGAGAGACTACTGCAAGCTAGGTTTAAGTGTTTCCCAAGATGCCTCCCATCTGAGCATAGCTGGTGTGGGACCTACATGCTGAAGTATATAGTTAAGAAGCTGGCTGTGCTGCAACGCAGGAGATAGGCACAACAGGCTGGGGCACACTCCTCTGTTTCACCAGGAGGATAAATTTATTAATTTTACAAGTCATTTTTTTAGGGATGAGGTAAGTAACTACATTTTCTATTCTTAGGAACTTAGTTTGCAAGGTTGGTATTGAATTAGCTGTGTGGAGAGGAATTCCAGGTTGGTGAATCTGTCTGTGTGCTCCCTTGCATGCTATGAAAGGTGATTTAGATGTTAGGCATACTTGCATTGGTCTGCAGCTGTTGGGATCTCTAAGCCACACACTCACATACTGGAACTGGTTCTAACACCCACCTGGTTTAGACAAAAGTGTAATTTCCCTGATACATAAGAAGAATGGAGATCTGGGAGTTGACCCTAATGTTGTGCCATGCTTATGTTTCCATGCTGTTAATAAATCAGTGAGAAAAGGAAATTAAAGACAGACATTTTCTGTTGCCTTTATGTTGGAACATTATTAATTCACCAGCAAATACTCATTTGGGAGAACCTGGTAATTTCTTCAACTTCATATGTTGACATTTCCATGACTTAGTAAGTCCTCTGGCAGCAGCATACTATGACTTCTTATATTGTTGAGGGTTCCCAAGGTGCAGGTTAGTTGAGTTTCTTATCCTCTGCCTGAGGCTGCAGGGATGCAGCATAACTTCACAGAGATCACAGTAAAAAAATAGCTATTTTTCCACAAGCAGCCAAACACTCAAGTCAAACATCTTGACTTCTCTGAAGACAAGGAATATCTGAGGGCTGCATGCTGAGTAACCCCACTGCAACCCAAACTTTCCCAGAATATCCCTGTCTTCCTGCTTTTGTAAAACACAGAGGATGCCTGCATTTTTGGGACTGTGCCATTGTGTAGAATTGGGTTGAAATGGGTAGAGCAGACACACACACACAGAGCATGACTGCAGAGCTGTTTCCTTAGGAAACCAGGCAAGGTGAGAGAGCTTATTTCCAGTAGGAAAATGCTGCAGTGGGCCAGGTGTGCTTTGACTTCCAGCTGTCCTTGTTATATGGATCTCCCTCCTCACAGGGTGCTCTCCCAAGCTCCCTTTTATTTTTCCTCTTCCTCTTCTAGATTTTGTCCTCTATTGTAGTTTCCTGGTGTGATGCTTATTAGACTAATGAATTCAGGGAGTCACATGGCTGGTAGCAGGTATTGACTGTCCTGTCATCACACTGCTGCTGTTCCCCAACCTGACAACCCAGCTGTTCTGGCTGATGGTCTGCGTTCCTGACATGGATGTTTCCACCTTATTTTGGTTTTTAACTTTGCCTTTTCCTTTTAACCTTATGAGAGAAATTCCACTGTAAATTCCAGATGTGGGTTACATCTTGCCTCTGGCAACTTCCTTTTTTTAGTCAGGAATGGCCTCACCCAAACCACAGAAGCAGATACATATGGAGAGGGCACAAGCAGCTGCTTTTTGAGTAAGAAAAATCAAGGAGAGCTGAACTGACCTGATCAAGTACCTTCACAGCTTCTAGTAGAAGCTGGCTCATCTAGCTTCACAGGGGTGTCATAGTATCATCATCCATCCAGAGAATTGTCTTCCACTGGTGTAAAGGATGGAAGAATCCAACCCCAAGATGTGGGGCTGATTGCAACTGAGCGGAAGTACGTTATGACTTGTCTACCTGGAGCTGTGTCCTACAGACATGGTGATACCAGATGACCAAATCTGTGATCAGGTGCAAAAATACAAGCCCAGCAACAGTATTTTTCTACAGACTAGAAAATAATTTTGCTCCGAAGAAGAACACGCTTGACCAGTTTTTGTTGATAATTGTTATGATCTCAAGGGAAGAGTATTTTTAGGGGAAGTACATGGTTTTTTTTTTTCAGACAGTATGCGGTTTATCATTTCCTTCCCTCTGCCTCCACAGTATGAAATAAACTCATTGTAAGATTTGTTAATAAACTCTCATGACAATTTCTCTGAATACTTTATTTTGCTGGAAAATAACCTAGGGACTGGACTCTATATTCACTGAAATTGGTGGAAAATTCCTATCTTGTTTCAACAAGCTGTAGGTAAGACCTGTGTTTAATTAGGGAAAAAGAAAAACCTTAATTGTGCCATAGACTGGGAGATGAGCACTGTTCTCACATGGGGTGAGGAGAATCTTGGAGACTTTATTTATTATTTTCATCATGATCTCCCAGAGGATCCCCTGTTCTGGATCAGGCACAGTGCAATCGCAATACAAGCGCTCCAAAGAGCCGTAGTCTGAGCTTAGAGCAGGCAGATATGTGATGATTGCAGCCTGGCTTATAATAACTGAAGTGAGTAGGGATCTTCCATGGGAATACTGTAATTGAAATATTTCTCGTTTGGTTCAGGCAAGAAAGAGGCAATATTTAACATGTTAACATTTTAGCATCCACTTAAGCGTTGTTAAGGGACAGTGGCAGAACTCTGAGCTCTTAAAATGCTGCCCAGGTTGCTGCTGAGCTTTCAGGACTGGTCTGATAAGGTTGGCAGAAGTGAATCTTTAACACTAGCTGAAATTATGAAGGGTCATCTTTCAGGGAGAATTGGAATATGATCAGAAATGAGCTTCAGGAGGTGATGAGAAAGGCAAGCAAGAGCTGTAGGTGGCAGTAGTCTTTGTTTTAAGAAATCCTTTCCTCTCTCTTCCTCTCTGATTTATTCAGCAGTGCTAGCCAAATACCATATTTGAAGATATTATTTGCTGAACATATTCTCACAATATGATTTGGTTACTTGACTCTTGTGGGGACATTAAGTAGGGCCTTTGCAAGTGTGAACATTTTGAGCCTCAGGTTCCTATGTTAAGGGGTTCATCTGCACTGTGGTTGTCTGACGTGTCATGTGAGTTGATGTCATCAGTCACCCCGGGGAGCATGTCAGGCGTAGCCATATGGCACAAACTCTTCTCTTTCTGGAGCAGTAAAGATGTAATCACAAGGCTTGACTGCTTCTGTAGCAGAGCTGCAGTGGGAGTCGGTGGTGCTTTGTTGCTCTTAGTGCTGCCACACAGTGAACACTTGCTAATTATCTTGCTTTGCTGCTTCTTTGGAGGCATCATATTGCCTCGCTTTAGTCTTCAAAGCTTCCTGACTCCTCACCATGCTTTTTGCCCTGTTAAATTGTGGTTCCCTGTAATGTTAAATGAGTGTCTTGTTTTCAGAGGTCTTCCAATGTTATCAATTGAGGAAGATCTACAACCCACCAATATGCTGGGAGGAAGGGTACATTCCCTTTCTCACAGACCTGCTCTTCAGGAGATCACCAGATCTCTTCTTGACACAAAGTGTTGGGGAGTGGTGTTTGTCTGGAAGCTAGTTCCCCTTAGAATCGATATAGGATTATTGCTACTTTATCACCCAGGGTACATAGGTGTTATAGTAATTGCTTCAAAGTGTAATCACTGAGTAATCGAAAGGCAAGATAATTAGTACCTGGATGCAGAATATGTAATTACTGTGTTATGTAGTGGTAGGGTATTTGCCAAGCATATCTTTCTTAGTTACGAAGTAATTTAAGAGAATTTACATGGTATTTGTGTCTGAGATGCAGGAAAATATCACCCAGCTGGGATCTCTAGAGGGCTATAAATTTTCTGCCAGCGGGATTTGCAAGCTTTTCCAAGGTAAGCAACAGTGGAGGAATTTGCTTTCTTGTTTTCTTTTCCTTCCAATATGAAAGCTCTCTGCCTGCACAGCATTACCAAAGGACATGTGATCATTACTCTTCAATTAAACACTTATTCAGGATCCCTAGAAGGTGAAAAGTTTGCCTATATTTCTGGCCATGTGTGTGTCACAGGTGTGGTAGTCATGAGAGTAGATTCATGTAGAAAAGATAAATTAAGAGAGAACAACTTGTTTACTGAGAAGGAAAACCCAAGACAAAAATAGAGTTTCCAAGCTTTGAAATGCCAGAGCAAACTGCCCCATCTCCACCAGAGCCTGAGTACTGAACCTCTAACTGGGACTGAGCACTCAGGACCTCAGGCAGGAGAAGTGGAGGATGCAGCTCCAGCCCATGTGTCGTCAAGGGCAAGGGTGGAAAGCAAGGCTTCACAGGTTCCCCAGTGGAATGCAAGGATGCCTTTTGTCTGAGATTTCATGAGCTCAAAGGATGGTTTCAGCAGGATTTCTGTGCTATAAGCGAGAGCCACACTGCAGCAGCAGCAGTAGGGAGCAACAAAATTTATGGTTGTACCTATGCTAATGACCTGCAGTAGCAAAGCAGCCATTTGTTTCACGTAGCCTCTGTTAAAGCACAGCAGTATCTTTCCCCCTCCTCTCAGCAGGAGAGCGAATGGTGTTTACTAACTGTCCTTTCTGCTTTTGGAAACACTCTGCTATGGTAAATCATAGAAGGCAGCCTGTTAGAGCTGTGTCCTCATTTACAGAGAGACCAGAACGGGGAGGGGGTTTGGAGGGGGACAGTATCAGACAACATACATCATTGAGATAGCTCTTTTTGTCACTGCACTTGGCCTTAATTACATTATATTGCCCTCTCAAGAGAAATCTCTGACACTCTGGATTTCCGTAAAGTAATACTTCATCATCTTTTTCATTAAATGGTAACTACTCATTAGAGCAATTTAACATTCTGCTTTTTCTTGTAATGAAGTTGTGCTCCTGGCACATCCTGAGTATAAATTGATCGAGGTTTTGGTATTTTAACTATTAAGAATTTGAGGGCTTCACCTAAAAAATATAATAAATGAAGACCCTTCCAAACTATAGCAGTTATGCTCTCTTCTGATAGCTTTTGTTTTGGTGTTGTAGCATTCACTTTTGGATGAGTTGCTCTTTTTTACTGATACCTTGCAGCCAATGCTAAAAAGGTAAACCACAGCCACCACATTTTCTGCAAAATGAGCTTGGTTTATCCTTTGTATTCAAACCAGCCCTCACCTCTCTATTGATAAATACAGCTTATGCTCTAGTCCCAGTGAATGCAAATACTGTTTGCAGAAATAGTGCTATTCTGTCCCCTTTTAATTATCATGCTTTTTTTTGCCAGGGATCCTGAAGCTTTTTAGTAGCTACCAAATCAATAATGCTGTGACATTCATACATTTCTCAATGCTGCTGTGCATGGTACAGCATAAAAGTGTGTGCTTCTCGGGGCTATACCTGATAGTGATACTTGTGCACTCGTATAATCCTTTTCATTTATAGTTTACAGATCTTAATTAAGATTTACAATGCTGCTGTGAAGTGGCTCTTTATGTCTGGGCAAACAAAAATGGCCAGATGTTAGAGGGGGAAGATTTCAGAAACGCTCAGGCTTTTTTTGTCCAAAACATTCAGCTCCTAAAGCAAGGAGCAACTTGGCAGCCAGGCTGCTCCACAGGGACTTCTGAAGTCAGTATTGGAGCCAGGGGTTGCAGCCCAGGAGTCCTAACAACCCCTTTTGGTGACATTCCATTGTCCTCTTGTTCCATTTCTGGGATATTTCCTAAAAATATTTTGTTTTAAAGTATATGTTGCACCCAAGCTGTCACTTCCCTCCCCCTTTCAAATTTGGGAGGTTTCCCTTACGGATTTTAAAAATAACTAAATAAATAGTTATTTACTAAACAGCAAAAATAACTAAATATATACAATCAGTTTGATTCACTCTAGCTTCTGGAAACACTATACTGGAGACAAGGAGGCTTCCAATTTCTTACATGAGTCACCATGTTCTTGGATCCAACCTATCAAACTATATCAGCAAATCATATTATATAATGTAATATAACAAGACATAACTGCCTGTGTCTAACCTAGAAAGGATTAAAAAACATGACCTACCACGGTCATTGGACTGTCCTGGCAAAATTGTTGTTCTCTTTTCCATCCAGCTGCCCTGCTGTCCTCCCCAGCCTGGTATGCTGGAAGAAAATGTGTCATCTTTAGGCACAAAAATGTGAGCAGTTCTGCTAACAGGGAAGCAGATCCTGCTCGTGCCACTTGTCTGTTCCGGAGGCTCACTGCTCTGAGGTCATGTCCAGGGTTTTATGTTTTACAATTATGCAGAATGAATTTCACCCTGTCGAAAGCTGATACATTAACTGTGGCATGGGTGGGAAGGCTTTTGGACTGTGAGTGCTGGCTTGTTCTCAGATCACATGCAAAGTAAAAAGAATGTGAGGAAGTGATGAAAAGACATTCTTTTTTTCTTCAGCTGCACAGAATGAGGCATGTTGGAGTCTTTCAGCTCTGTTTCTGGGTCTTGCATTTGCCTATAGTGCAAGGCACAATCCAGGAGCAGCCAGGAAATCACTGGGAGATTTCCTCTGGAGACTTCCCCCTTTTCTCTTTCAATGAGCAGCAGCCCAGAAACAGGTTTTCTTTAGCACCCACTGGACCTTTTATGTCTTAGTTGTTAATGAAAAGCATCTTGTTTGTTTGGGGGGCATATATTAAGCAGGAGGAAGAGGAGAAGATCGAGGCTTAAGTTTTAAGGGTGATTGGGAAAATTGTGCCTTAGGAATCAGAGCTTGAGGGACAAATACTACTGAGCAGCAGGGGCATTACTGAAATGCATGATCTGGCAGGGCTAGAAGGGAAGGAGCCTATCCACACTTCTTTTAAACAAGCATTACAATGATGCACCTCTCTGCAAAGCCATTATGGAGGAATCTCTCAGGGGAGGAGATTTTTAATGTGTTTCAGCATGTGGTAAATGGTCCCATGCTGACAGAGGCTGGCACCTTCTCTGCACCAGCATCCTCCATGAGCAGCCAGTGCCCAAGTAAAGCTATAGCTAGTCCTTTATGAGAGACAGCAAGGAAGCTGGCATTAATATTGCTTTGCTACCAGTTACTTTTTTTTAAAAAAAAAAGCCCAAACTCCCGAAGAAGCCCCAAGAACAACAGCAGCAGCAAAATCCTCAAGCTGTACTGGAACAGAAAGTAATTAAGAAATATTTCATATCTCCAAGCGGCCCTGAAATTTTTATTCCTGTGCATGAAGCTCCGTGGGCTTCTCACGGGCGGCTGCTGCTGCTGCTGTGCTTCGCTGCAATAAATCCTGTTGCCTTTGGAGCCTGACAGCCAGTCCGGGATGTGATCAGAAAACCAACGGGTGCTCTCTGTTAGGTTTAGCCCTTGCCTGCATCAAGTCTGCTTATATCAACCAAGCTAGGGTGTGCTGCAGGGGCAAACAGCAGGGCTAAACACTGATCTTTCTTGGGAAGTTAAAGATCAGGAAAGGTGGGGAATAGGGTGAAGAGGAAGGATGGGGAGAGTGGGAATTTGGACAAAGCAGTTCCCAATTGAAATATTATCCAACTGCAATATTATCCCAAACCCAAGAAACCCACTCAGCCTAAGTCAAATCCTGTGAGTCCTTATGGTCCTGTCAAGGTTGGCAGGTCCAGAATTGAAATGATCTGGAAATAAATAGCAATATTCTTTAACCTGACTGCCAGGCAGCTGTCTCGGTGCCTCTCCCAGCACGGTGCAGTTGGGCAGGATGTGGCTCGGGGCTGTGCCTGGCGCAGGTCTGAGGGAGCTGAGGCTGGGGGTCAGTGTCCCTGGACATACTCAAAAGGCAGCGGTGAGTGGCTGTCACCCCACCTGTGTAAGCTTAGCTAAGACCAAATGTCCTCCACTATTGGCAGCTGTTCTGGGAGGGAGAAGGAGAAGTGAGCAGTCTGGTTTAATTTCTCATGCTATTAATCATAAAAGAAAGCATTTCTAAAACTGTGACCCAAATTATTTCTAAGACCATTTGCATTGACTGCAAGAAAATCTCTAGTTATACCTTTGAATTTAGTTTGTTGTCTACAGGCTTAATTCTTCTAGGTCTCAATCCTCAGTATTCCCTCTCTCCCTTCCATCAATCTTTTTCTCCACAGAATCTGGAGAACTGTGTTACACTGCCTCAAAGAAGCCTAACAGAGTAGTCTACCCAGATAACAGCTGGAACAGGAACAGTTACCAGCAGCTAAACCCTTTGGTAGAACACACACAGAGGGCAGGGACAAGATTTCTCTGGTTTCTCACCCTGCAGGGGATGAGGAAGTGACTTCCTCTGTCTGAGCCAGGCAGGTTGTGAGTCGAGTTTCTTGCTTTTCCTCACATTTGCCATCTGCTGAAGCAGAATGTTTCAGTGAGGGGAAGGCTATGTCTCCTTTTTTGTGTTTCAGAAGAAAAGTTATGATTCCACATAGCTTTTGGATAAGAGTAAGCAGATACTCCATTATTTTTAAACAAAATCTTCATTTTGACTACAATTTTCAAAGGGAAAATAATTTTAGGGAGAAAACCCTGTCTTTTTTTTTTTTTTTTTTTTTTGTTTAGACTGAACAAAATGCAATATTTAACTTCCCTGATGACTTTTTTTTACTGGGGAAACTTTTTCAAAAGTGAATTTTTTCCTTAACCAATTTCCTGAGCCTCAAAGACTCTATATTTTTTCTAGAAATCTTGACTTGGAGGATGCCCAGGTATATTCACTCTGTCGATTATTTTGTTCCTCTTCATGTGTCCATAATGAAGTGATTCGTCAGACCATGAGAGTTTTCTCATGAGGTTTTACTTGAGGAACACAGAGGAAAGCAAAGCCCAAATCCTTGTGGGAGGTACAAATTGAAAGGTCCTTCTACTGCATGTGCTGAAAGCTCAGCTTCTTCCTGTTGTCCCAGCTGCCTTGCCTAAATTGCAGCAGATGCCAGCCAACTGGCATGGTCAGAACTCCCTGGTGAATGCAGGCAGCTGCTATGCTTAAGGTCTTCCCCCTTCTGCCCCTCAGAGCACTAGTTCAGGGAAACCAAATAAGTCCATCTCTTTCCTGCTATTTCCTTTCCCCTTCTTCTGTTTTCTTCCTTCCTCCTTTTTCTCTTTACGTTTTCTTTCCTCTCCTTCTTCCATGCATGAACTAATTGATGTCTGATCTATTCAGAGGTTTGGCCCTAAAAAGTAACCTCCAGTTAACTGCTCACATAACTTGCCTGTCACTTTTGATAACAGTCAGGGCATCATTTTTGCGAGTGTTCAACAGTAAAATTACTGCTTTGCTCTTGTCAAGCAAATGAGCCCTGAGGCTTGTGTGAGAACCATTAATGATGATGCCACGGTGGGATTGGTGCACTGGGCAGCCTGCAGAAGCACCACTTCTCAATTCGCTGTGCCCCTGCCAAGCAGTTTAAGTTTAATTAACCTGCATTAATGCCTGCTGGGACAGCATTTTCTGTGCCTCCTTTTTGAGGGGTCAAGTGTTGCTGGAGACAGCTGCTGGTGTCTCAGGTGCCTTGTGTACGTGGCTGGGATCCTGGAAATATTTGTCTGTGGTGTGGAAATAAGCTCTGCTTATTATGCTCATAAAAACTGGTGGCTGTAGCCTTGGGCTTTGCCAGACTTGCTGAGCTGCTGGAGAAAATTATTGACAGAACATAAAAATGCTACAGAGCGTGATGTTAGGGTACTTGACTGTGGTGTGTGATGTGTGTTTGTAGGGACAGCAGGCTGCAGCACTTCTGGAGGGTTTTGTAGAGAGTGTGTGGACGTTTCGGTTCTCCAGAAGTTATGTTTTCCACGTGTATCCATGCAGTAAACTAATTAAGTTTACTTGCTAATGGCAAAGAACTCTGAGAGTAGGTTTTGTCTTTGTGAATTTGTACCCAGCTGTTGTAAGAGTTGTGTCTACCACAAGAACAGCAGTACCTAAGTTTGAGAGGCTGCTACTATTGCTATTTTACTGATGAACAGCAGGCAGAGGCAGGTGACAGCTCCTCATCTGGCACTGAAGTTCAAGAGGGTTCCGAGCTTTTGAAGCCAACTGGCAATATATAAAAGTGGGGCTCACATTCACAGATACTATGTGTACCCCACTACACTGTGGCTTTGGACAAGAGCTGGAGCCTGGAAGCCCTGAGGGCAGACAAGGAGTTTGTTTTTTCTTGACTTGATAGTAGATCGCAAAATAGGCACCTAAGTCCCCCTTATGCCCCGTGTGTAGTGCTCCTGGTGCAACTGGCAGTGATTTCTCAGAGACTTCCCTAGGGGGGAAACCACCAGGGAGAGAAGGGAAGTCAGGGGTCAAGCCCTCCTCTGGTCCTACGCAGTCCCTATCCCCTGTGGGAGCAGGAGCTGCAAGGCATCAACAATGTGATAGGAGTTGAAGTCAAGGCAAACCAGTACAGTTCCCATTTTTGGGGACCTTCTAGACTGCCTTATAGACACTGTTGCTGCTGCCCTCTTCATGTACCACCTATCTATGTTTATGTGGCAAGGACTAGGGAGGAGAATAGACTTGTCCACTAAAGAACTTGTCCATCCTTGTTTCAATATTACAGTGTACAGAGAGGCAACCAACCAACTTCTACGTCGCCACCATGAAGATTAACAGATCAGAGCCACAAGATGATGGTTGACAATAACAGCAGTGGAATAGCCATGAGAAGATTTTCAGTGTTGTTGCATCAGCAAGATGCTGAGTTTACCTTTCAGAAACTGCTCGCAGAGTGAAGTGCAGGATGCCTGTCCTATCAACGGTGTCACCATGCCACTGGCTTCCTGCAATTTCCTTCCAGGCTGGTCACCAAAGATGTAGTTTTTTGAGCAGTGCTTGCTTGTGTCTCCATGTGGCTTGATGGAATGAAGTGAATTACTAGTGAAATGGTCATTAGCACATATTTACACGGACAATTGCAAGGGGCAATGAAGGATCAATTTGATTTTCAATGGGGCTGCTGATAGAGACATCTTCTTGACAGCACTTCATGACATTCTTCCTTGACCTGGAATTACGTTTTTCAGACCTTAGCAGGCTGTAGCTAAGGATTCAGCAAGGTCTCTGGCTTATGTCAAACCTTGTTTTTTGTAGTTCTGGGTATTAGATTTAGGTGTGCCATTCATGTTGAGTACATTTCTTGAGTAGTCCAGTAAGGAGATTTGTAAGGAAACTACCATCATTGACACAAATAACCACCATTCTGGGTCCCTGGTGAATCGTTGCAAATTTTCATCAACAAAGATGAAGAATAGATGGGTTTAGGGTATCTGAGTAATAAGTCTAATTGTAATAGTCATAATTTGATTATTACTAGCAAAGTTCCGTGGTCATCTTATTGCCTGATCTAAGTGTGAATTGTTGGTTTTCATCCTGATTTTCCTGGGCTAAGCACCATGTTACTCTTGGTAAACCACTACTGCTACCCAAGCAAACTAGCTTAGAGCTGGTTCTGTCATGTCTACATTAGTCTGCCATCTGCCACCTACACCAAACCTCCCTTTGGCTGCTATCCAGGGCTCTTGCAGGCTTTGCAGATGCTCAGGCACCCCAGTGGCTGCAGGATGGGAGTTTAAATAAAACAGAGCATTGATGTGGAGATGAAATTAATTAATGTCTCTGCTATTAAATTACTGTCTCTAAGGGAAAACTTTTATTTTGCATCTAAGATGACAGTGTTTCATTAGAAAAAAAAATGAAGTTTTGGAGAACTCATGTTTTGAAACACTTCATCAGGTTTATTCATAATAAGTAACAGTTGCATCATTGTTCTTGTGATCTTAGTAGAATATAAGAGTTTTAGCCCTCTACTTTTTGATAAGAGAATTGCTATATAAAACCAACCTCTGTGAACTCTGAAGTTGCAACAGAATCCCATCCATCTTTTAAGGACCTGTCGTTGACTGCTTCCACAATTCAGCAGCTGAACACCTCAGTGGGGCAGCCATTCTTTTACCTATTGATTTATTTCCAAAAACATATGGGCAAAGCTGCACACACCTTTCAGAGCATATATCAGCCCTGTGCTGGTTATAAGTGACTCTAGTGGCAGATAAACTGCTGTCTGAGGGGATGAAAGGACCCTTTCCTCTGTTCTAACCTTGCTCTGCTTCAGATGAGAACTGAATTACTTTGATTTTGTGTTGCTGCAGGTTTGCATATTCCTTATTTATGGATATACTGAGAAGCAGATCAATTAAAGGAGAAATGAGGCAGTATTTAGAAAAAAAGTACAGTGGAATATGACTTGAAACTTCTAATGGAGAATTGCAGCCATTTGCACCTGGAGATAAATGGGTCAAATTTTTTTGCTGAGTGCCTGCTACCCACTGACCATCCTGATGACATTGGCAAACTTTTTTTGCTTGGCAGTACTGAACTAAATTGACAATAGCCTTTTGTAGGAGTGGAAAGGTCAAGGTAGAGGTGCTATTGTCAGAAAGTTTGTACAACTGCCCATACAACTCCTAACTGCAGCCAGAGCTGTCTTTTTCTCACTGTCAGAAGCACTAAATTAAAATAAATAAATAACCTCCCCTACCACTGCAGTAGACACCTCTATTTTTATTGTATGAACTAAGAGAAAAAATGTACCTCGAGGGTATACTTACTTTGTTTAGAAAAATAGGAATGGTGAATATCTGCAGATGATGAAAAATTCTCCAGTCCTTGGGGTTATTTGATCTGCTAATTATCCATACTTCAGAACCCATTATTCACACTTTTCTGCTTTCCTCCAAGAAATCTATTTGGCAAACATCTCACTATTTTTTATAGTTTTCTGTGAGATCAGCAGGAAAGAGAAGAAAACTTCAAGTTGTAAACGATTAGTAAAATCCAGTTGTCTTTGTTTGAATTTTGCCAGTAAAACGGATTGAAACAGAAATTTCTGCCATTTTGGTATCTTGAATCACTGAAAAAAGTAAGTTTTGCAAACTTGCCTTTGCCCAGCTAAACAACCAAGGGCAAACTGCAGCTTTGTTTGGAAGCATGTTTGGCACACACAGCAATGGTGACTCATATATTAACAGCAGCAGAGTTTTGGATCTCCTGCACCTTGTTACTATAATGCCAAGCTATTCATCAGCACAAACACTGTCCTGCATGCTCTCCTCCAGACAAAAAGCAAAACTAAGGAGGTCTTGGGAGCTTTAATTTACACCGGGCTTGATCCAAAGCTTGGTGGAAAGATTACGTTTCACTGAAATGGGCTGAGGAGTGAGATAGAATGGCCCAGTGCAGGTTAAGAATCAGGCCCCAGTCAATCTATTGCACTTTAGACCCTAAATATTTTACAGCATCATGGGGAAGGTCACCTTCATGATGCAAAACTGCTGGTGAAACGGGACTGTGCTACTTTCTGAGTGCGAGTTCATATAGCCATGGAGGGAGTTTACGAGGGTGGAGGTTTGCTGGCTGAGAGAGAGGGAGAGTGGGGTTTTATATATGCCCTAGCTTGCTTTTTTTTTTTTTTTTTGCTGCCTTGTTGGGCAGATTTGGTTTTGTCATACAGAGATGGCCTCTTTGGCACAGTAACATGCCTACCTTAATTGCACCTTGAATCTTTCTTATGGACTTCACTCTCAGTTTTTTACGGGGTTTGATACCTCCAGCTGCAACCCAGTTGGAGATATAGTTGTGTAATCAAAGTGAAGGAAAAGCCCTTGAAGTCTTTCAGAAAGGAGCATGAATCTGGCTCTGGCATCCCTAGCTCATACTGGAGATGGTAGCTGAAATACATGGTCAGATATGCAGGGGAAGTCTGAGTTTGATGTTTGGGGTGCTGTCTTCATCCTCCTGTGGGTTTTTCCCTCCACTGGCACATCCTTGTCTCTACTCCTCAGTGCTGTGGATCTGCAGGCATCCTTGGATTCCTAAAGAGGCAGGAATTAGTCAAGAAATGAGCAGATTTCCCTAATTTGGTGCCTATTTGGTGAGTGTCTGGAACAGGGTGTCACTCATCTTGCCCTGGTTATGATTGTGTTGTAGGGAATGTGTTAAAAATGCAGCAGCTACAATTTGTTATTGAAAAACACAGGAATCTGCTATCAGGATAAAAATTTCCAACAGTGTGTGGCCTCTGTGACAGCTTCAGGCCTAAGAGGGACTTAAACAATATACATAGAGCTAGAACTGACCTTCACTAGACTGGGTTTCACTCTCTTAGCTAAAGAAGCGTTTTTTAAAATGATATTTCTATTGCTTCTCTCTATATGCTGGCAAATACATCTTGTCTGCCTGGTGTGTATTTTCCAAGTGCTTCAGTTAAACTTCAAACTCTGGAGGCAGATGAGCACAGGAGTCTGGTGATATTTGCAAAAAGTAGTTCATATCCCATAGCGAGCAAGAAAGTACTAATAGGGCTTTAGTCAGCTCTGGGTAGAATGTCAGGTGACGTTTTCAGAGTCCATCTCTGCAAACACTGTTATATTTTTCATCATGTCTTCTGCAAGACAGAAGACCAGTTAGTCATGATTTTCAGAGGCACCAAGTGAGAAGAAAAGAGAGACAAGTTTTATGGAACATGGGCACGCGTATATAAAGGATCATTGTGAAATATTATTTACTCCATCTTACAGGATTTTCTCCTTTATTTCTAATACACATTATCTAAATATTACCACTCTTTCATAAACAGATATATATGATGGGATTATCTGTACATTTTCATGGGGCAGCAAATCGGTCAGGTCTCCAACAGCAGGCTGACAGGGCCACAGAGGAGTTATCCTCATCAACCATTTTTGAGATGGATTGAATCTGGTGAGTTAAGTTGCATAACCCAGACACAAGTTGCATCCAACGAAAGGGGAGCTGGTCTGGGGAGAGTGAGGTATTTGAACATCAAAGGCAGGGGAGTGTACAACTGAGCTGTCCTGTGTTGCAAATGTGACTTTCTGTATGTCAGTGGTCTGAATGTGAGTCCACAGAGCCTGGTTATTTCAAAACAAGATAGACAGCCAAAACATATCAGAGTCTCCTTGGGTTTTACAAGTCTACTTGTAATTCATTCAGGATGGAACAGAAGGCAGAAGAAATGTTCTGATTCTGGATGAGGATATTGTGCTGTTTATTTTAATGTAGGTCATAAAGTCACATTAGAACTCTGTTAGGAAATAACACTTTGCACAAGGTCATGATGTAGACTAGTGAGCAATTGACCTAAACCTCTTTATCTCCATTCGTACCAGCTGGCCAGGGCATGCCAGCCTAGCTGCAACTCAGCTCACGCCCTCATAAAGCAGTGAGTAAACTCCACCACTAGTGTAGACTGACCTTTCTATAAACCTGCTGTGAAGCTTTATATCAGTTGAGCCTATGGCCCAATCATTTTTAAATGCCACAGTTTGCCAACCTTGCATTGTTCCTGTAAACCAACTGAGTGTGTTGAGAGGATAATTAGGGAGAACACAGTAATTAATACTGCTGATAATAACCCAGAGGTGTAATTTAGCTGCCTGACTTGCACTGAATTCCCTGGGCTGGAGCAGGAGCGGAGGAGGAAAAGGCACCTGCTGAAGTCTTTCATAGCAGCTTAGCTCTCCACAGGAGGCAATCACACATGGAGCAAACAGAAGCCCCTGAGGTCTCTCCTGAGCTGCTAATGATTGCCTTGCAGACAGTGACAGGCATGTCAGTATCGATTATTTTCCTATTATAAACTGCTTCCTCTTGTCCCTTTTTGCCATGATCTGTTGGGTAAACACAGGAAACAAGTAAGCGCAGTTGAGGTTAGTGGTTATTAAGCACGTGGAGAAGGAGGAGGGGAAGTACTGATTCCACTGGCAGTTAGTTCTTGTTCCATGAAAGTGGCTACAGTTCAAAGAAATTCCAAAAGGACATGGTAATATAAGGGTAAAAAACATCTTTCCAGTCTGTGAAGGTTTTTCTACACTGACATTTTAAGGGGCATGTGTAACACTGATTGTTATCTTGAGCACAGCTGCAAATGGCAATTTATGTGCAAGTCAGGGCTATTTATTTTCATTAATGTAGTAATTCCAAAAGTTTCATGACCTTACTTTTCCCAGAGGTCCTTGGAAGATCCCTTAGGTTCCTTATGTCTCCTGTGGTGTCCTATTGGCTGTGGAAGGGTTGAACATGGGTGAGATGATGCTTGTTTCCCACCTTCTGATCACTGCTTGCTTCACATGTGAAAGACTCTCATCACTAGATGCCCCCAGACAGGTGTCCAGTTGCTGTCTGTTGTGTTTTCACAAAGTATTTCCCATTGCTTAGTCCAGCACCAACATTCATCTCATGCACTGTGAAGTCCTCCTGTTCCCTGCAGCTTTTGCCTTAGCTCTTGTTAGACTGCAGTGTATTTACTTTAGGTTTGGTTGAGAAATGTGGTCACTGATATCATCCTGTGTCTTGGGTTTTTACTGATGCAAGCAGCTCTTGAGAATCCATAGGATTGCATTTTCCTGCTACTGATAGTCTCAGAAACTTGGGACAACTGGTGTGCTACTACTGTTGTAAATGAAATTGTAGTTAAAAACGTGCCAACGTAAGGTCATGTTTTTCCTCTGATCTGTTTTGCATTTGGCATTTGGACTGTCATTTCCTAAGCCTTTTTCCTTGCATGATAAATGAACATGTTTTATTCAGGACATTGGAGTGCACTTGGGAGACATGAAAAGCTCTAATGACCTTCTCTGTGACCTTGAACAAGTGTTTTCTCTCCCTGGGTCTGCTCCTCCGAAGAGGTTTTAAAACCGAACAGTTGTCACTGATGTCTGTTATCAGCTCTTAGTCTTTGGACCTATCCTTCCTTATGTCATGACAGTAGTACATCTTACTCTGTAGCTGTGTAGAAGTTGGACATCTAGTCTATATTAATTGTCTAATCTGCAAAGAATTATTTAGTCCATCCCAAAATAGCTTTCTAAAGAAGATACAGTGAATCATTCTCCTGACTTACCCTTTCTCTGTTTACTGAGTGTGGTAGAAGAGCAGATGGCTAATGAAACTAGACATCTAATTTTTCAAATATGCAAGTTTAGGTAAAAGTCTGTCCATGAAGTCATAAAATGCAGATGTGACATTTTTGTCAGTAAAACCTCTTCCTTTTCTCTTTATTGTGGGTTATTTTATTATTTTTTTTTATTTTATTTTTGTCTTTGTGTGGTATGTGTCTTTGTTCAGCAGCAGTTAACAGAGCTGCACAGCTTTCTTGATTCAAAGATGTCGGGTTCTGTAAGCCAACGTGATGGAGAAGAGGAATGGAGGAAGTTTGTATAAAGGATAAAGGTAATAAAAAGAAGAAAATTAACCTTATATAATTATGTTACAAAGCGTTATCAGCATATAGCAGGGAAATAAGACAATAATCATTGGGTCCTGTTAGGGTAAGAAACCCCATTCCCTCCATGATTTGTGCTGTGTTTTTGTGGGAGAAGGTGGTTCATGCTTGATTTGTCAGTAAGTGTATTATACTAACTCTTGTTGTCGTCTGTGATGGTTAGAAAAGTCTTAGAGATTTGTTTTTCTTCTATTTGATTTTCTTTCTTGTTTTCCCTTCCTCTTCTGGCTGTCAGGGTGAATTTGTATCTTCTGGCAATGTTGGGGAGGTGGGAAAGATGTCAAAAAGAAGATGTAAAATGCATCTTAAAGTGAGCTGTTAGGAATTGGTTTGACATTTCTAACAAAGGGAAAGGTTACTGCACACAGCTTTTCAGCTCCTATCTTCTTATTCCCTTCCTTGTCAATCACAACTGGAATTGGAAGAATTCCTCATCGTGACCGGCTTGTCCCATGCATGTAGTTAATCTCTGCTGGTAGCTTCACTCAGCGTACAGACACTAATCATGCTCTGCAGGATGTGTCCTAGCACTTGGGTACATCTGTTCTTACAAATGTCCTCTGAGCTTCTGGTAAGCAGGTTGGCCAGGTCAGAGGTAGCCCTGGTCTCTCTCCTCACCATCTCTTTCCTTCTGTTTTTGGGGGGAGTGAGAAATGCCTACTCATTCACGCTTATGTCCTGCAAGGAGACCTTGATCTTTAAGTGAAATTTATTGACTGACTTGCCCCAGAAATTTCAAATTACAGATTTGGAGCCATCCACATAATCTAGTGAACCTTTGCTGTTGATAATAGACCAATAACATCGATGCCAACTTTGGCACCCAGGGATGTTTGGCTCAGCCACCTGCCTGGGGAGAAGGAAGGAGAAATTTAGACACAAAGTTTAAAGAATGTCCACAAATAGGCATGCCAGAACAGAAGGGAGATAAGTTAATGAAGGAGCTTTTCTAGTGAAAAGGTATGGCTTTTAAATGCAAAAATATTTTACTGCCTGTGCTTTAAACTGCGAGTGAGTTGAGCTTGAGACAAGGAAGATAAACATGTATGAGCATATACTTTAACTAATAGGTGCTTTCATCATGGTTGATTTCTGGATAACTTAGGAACAGAAAAAAATAGAAGAATTTTTAGCAGTTCAGTTCAATATAAAGAGCAATAACTCGTTCTAAATAGCCTTTTATTTCTTCTCAAACCATATTATAGGACTGGCTTAATATCTTCAGATTCCAAGTTTGTAATGTGAACAGGTCAAGCACTTTCAATATTTTGGTAAAAATATGCAAACTTGATTGTTTTTCCAAAAGCAACTGAAAACAAACTTATTTGAGGAAATGTCTTCTCTGGCTGAGAATTAACGATTCTGATGCAGACACAGCAAACAAGTTTCATTAGTTCTTTTTCTTCCAGCCAATGTTCACTGGTTATGTGAGTTCCACGCGGGTGGGAGGAGGGCAAATCTTAGAGTTTTCAACTCTTCTTCAAACTTGCAGTTCCTGGTTTTGCTTTTTATCTTTCTGGACTGTAACCAAAGGCAACAATTCTAGAGGCTCTGAGAAGCTTTCAGTGTCAGATCTTTTCTTGGCAGCCAGAAGAGCACAATTGCAAAGCAAAAAAATAAGAGCTTTATTTAGCAAGTGGTTGTTGCTCTCCAAGTTGATGAAACAATTACCTGGAAATGATGCCCTGTTGCCATTCTGCTCTTTTAATAGCACCACAGTACTTGTTTGCCAGGATAAGCCTCTTTGTAGCTTTAATAAACCAGGTGAAACCACACACAACTTTCCTCACATTGGACTCTCTGAGCCTTGTAGAGGGAAGTTTTAGCTGGCAAATGGGAGTGTGTTCTTCGTGAAAGAGGAAACCAATCTACTGACAAGAATAGCCTCTGCCTATTAAAGCAATTAGTAAAACCTGGAGCAAATCCCCTCCTAAAAATGTCTCTCGCAGCCAGAAAGGAGATAATGTGGCCTTATTTCCCCATGCTGGCATAAGCTGTGCAGTGTGTTATCTAGTGAGCATAGGGGTAAGGGCTTCTGATCCACGTGACAGCCACTATTAAACCATACACAGAGGAACCATACCATGAAAAGTTCTTCTGCAAAGCGATGCTGTTCAAGACAAGTTGCTCAAGTTCAAGCAGCCTATGGGGTTCGAGCACTATCCTTTATTCATTTCCTATCAACTCCTTTCCATTACCTCTTCTGGAAGCAAAGAGTGTTGTTTGCCAGGCTGCAAACTGAGCTTTATGCTAAATCTGCTGAAAATGCTGAGCAGTGGATGGCTCTTTACCTTCCATGCATATGGATTGGTTCCTGTGAGAGTTTCTAGTAAACATTTTGATGGTCCTTTTTTTAGAAGGCAATCATAAAAAGCAAAAAAAAAAAAAAAATGAGGAAGGAGGAAAAGGGATTAAAATGAACAGTGATCTCAGTTCCCTGGGTTTCAGTTAAACAACCTCATTGATACTGTCTGCAGTGCATGTACCATGTCTGTACTCCCTGCTCTGACAGGTCCCCAGATCACATTCACTGCCATTCATTATGTGCAATGGAATAAAACATTTATTCAAAGTCATGTTTTATTCCTGTGAAAATATCTATTTCTGCAAGGTCCAGACATCTTTTTAACCATCAGCACTTCCCTTTGTGGCCCTGGGCTCCCTGACTAGAGGAGAATCCTGCTGGTCTTGATGAAATCGTGCTGCCATGCAGTGTGACCCTAGTGGGACAGACCCAGGCATCTCAGTGTTTCATAGTTTCAGATAGCATAGCCTGGTTTCAAAAATGTAACCATTCTGGGGCATTCTTGGTGTTTCTTGTAGTTCTTCTCCACGTCCTGGTGACAGGGGTTTTGTCAGCCAGTATAAGGATGGGATATGTTATAGTTCGCTGAAGTCCATAAAGTTTTCTTTTTTAATTAGTGAGCTTTTTATCAGCACTTGAATTGTAATTTAGGAATAGCAATAATGAAAATGCAGCACCACTTTCCTGAAATGCCCACTGTCCTTCTGTGAGCAGAGCACACTGGGATTTTTTCTAAGTGAGGAAGCTGTGGCCAAAAGGTACAAGTGATTATTTAATGGGTAGTGGGATATCGGATGTTCTGACTCCAGCTCTTCCTTGGTTGCTTGAACAAGCTGCCTTTTTAACTCTTTGCAACTTAACTCAGCTGTTAACTGTGCAGTCTGTGAAAATGATCTTCCTCTGATTTACCCCATGCCAATAAAGCAGTGGGGCTTGTTTCCAGTAGACCTTTGCCTCTGAAAGCCAGAGAAAACCTGAACTCACTTAAAGATGAAACTTAGAGTGCTGAAAGCGAAGGAGAGTGCAACCATAGAGAAAAAATTCAGGTTTTGAACTTTACAGCCAGTCCCCAACCTAATTTTGTTATTGGCACATTCAATAAATCAGCTCAGCAAAGGTGCAAACCGAGGAAGATTCACTGGAGCTCAGTGACAGCTCTGCTGTTTGGAGCCTACAAATCACTCAGGGAGCCTTGTTACCTGTCTGTAGGTGCCACTCAGGGCTCTGCAGTGCGCAGTGCCTCTTGCCCTACCTAGCAAACACAAGGAAGATGTGCTTCACCCCTCTGATTGTTTGTCTCTCTGCTAGAGAACGGCATTTCATTCCCATGTCAATGGCTGTGTGTAAAGGGAATGTCACATGGTCATGGCCGTAACACAGCTGCTTAAAAACAGGACATTCAACAAGCAGAAGGTCCAATGTAACCTAGATTTCTGTGGTTTGCCTTTTTCCTCTAGACTCAGCCCCACAGCAGCTTAACTGTCCTCTTCTCGTTTCACATCCCCTATGATTCATCCACCACACAAGAGAAAGGGCAAGTTGTGACCAAGTCACCTGTCCACAGAGTGAAGTTTGGCTCTGGCTTTTCACAAGACCCGTGAGAATGTTATAAACATGGAGGCTCTGAGCCCTGCGACCAATTTGGCTGAAAATGGCCAATACATTTAGGAGTTATTAGGAAGGATAGTCTGTATGCTCTGTTAAGGCTTGTTTCCTGAGGAATCCAGGCTAAAATATTGCTCAGATCTCTTGAGGCAGTTATGCCCAAGTGCACACACTACTTTAAATCAGGAAGCATGAAAGCAAATTAAGGTTTTAAATCACCACAGGTCAATTACCAAGTGGCTACTGCAACCTGTTATCTTTGCTGAACTGCTGTGCAGACATGAACATCTAAATCAGGGCTGTTTAACCCAGAGCTCTCAAAACAGGACTTATTCAGTGCTTCTGAATCTCATCATTCTACAATCATCTTGCTTTCAAATTGCTGTAGGAAAAACAACAATAAAATAACTCTCTCTGTGAGAAAGATTCAAGTGTTCTTGTAGCCCTTAACCATCCTCAGTCAATCAAGTAGTAGACCCAACCTGACTCAACTTTCTTTTAAGTATTCAATGTTGTTTTGGTTGTTATGATACTCTGTGTATTTTAACTCTTCCAGAATCTGTAATTCTGAATATCTTCAAAATAACTTTGCCACCTTTCATCCCAGCTGCTTTCATAACAGGAGTTATTTCTTCCTTTCTTGAAAACCAGCTATCATTGGTCATAATCTGATCATGAAGCAGTTGAGTTTCACAAGGCAGATGGGACCTTAAATTTCTGTTTTCATAACCCCAGATACCAGAGTATGGCTTTGGGCTTTTCTGATCTACAGTGGAACACTCTTCCTATAACTAGAAATGTCTCAATTTAGTTCCTAAAGGGATGAATCCATCCAAAATGAATATTGTCAGCTGTAAAATGGCTAACTTTTGGGAAGAAGATAACGCGTTATAAAAAACGTGACCCCACAAACACAATTTTCTCCTATAGACTGATAATGACTCATTTCAGTGTTGAAAACATAATTGAATTGCTCCTTGCAGCAATTAGGAGAGTCTGTCGATGTGCAACTACTTAATTATGTTTTGATACTGTGCACTCGCTATGGCAAGCTGAAAGCACTATTTCGATGGTGAAATTATTTGGTCTTTGCTGTTTATTTTTCCCTAAACTCCATCCTGGACCACAATTCACAGAGATGGGAAAGTGATGGGGATTTCGGAGACTACAGGTCTGTGTCTCTCATCCTACTGAAATGGTCACTGCCCCAGTGTCTTGTTAAACCTTTAGCAGCTCGTGGTGTTGAACTGTGATTACTCTGTGTCCACACTATTCAAGGTGAGGATGGTTATCAAAGAGGTCTGGGTTAAACTGCTTCTCCTAATCCATTTGTTGTGTCTGAAAGGGATTAGGGAGCAATTACACATGCAGCTTTTGTAAAATTCAGGCTTCCTAGGAGAAGGGGAAGTGAAGTATAGCTGGGCAGAAGGCACAATCTGAAAAAAGCCTGGATGCACTCTCCGTGTCAAAGCAAATAGGATGGCTAGAAAAGAAATAGAAATATTACCTTCTATCCATCCTTAACAACCAAATAGATAGGTACTCTCAGTAAGGCTCACTCCCCGTGTAAGCTGGTACATGTGTTTTCTTGGATGACTTAAGCGAAAGCACAAGGCTTAACAGGGCCAGATGTTAAAATAGCAAGGACAGAACTCACCTTGTTAGTGTCCTGGAGTTGCCTCTCCAATCCAGGCAAATTTGTATTTAATGATGTTGTCTTTTGTGCTTGTCCCAGGAGAGAAAGGAAGAAACAAAGTTGTTCGCTTCTTTGCTAAGGGGAGTCTCAGAGATAATCAGAGCGACTGCCGGGTGGTGTGAGGTACCCAGGGAGGAAAGCTGTGCCCAGGAACATCAGGATTCCTTGTTAAGGGATTGTGTAGGAGAAAGCCAGCACGTATCTTTGCTTCTCTGGCTGCCTGCCACGTTTCGAAGCATGAGCCAGCTCTGTCTGGGCAGCTGGATCTGCTCGAGGACTCTGCCAATGACAAGGCAGCCAACTTGTGAGAGTGAGAGTTGGTCAAGCTGTCAGAAACCATCTCTTACTTGGAGATGTTACGAAGGGGAGAAACAAATGCAGAACCAGCTCCTTCACTCTGGCCAAGACTAACACCCTGGGCAAAGAGGCTTCTCTACCTGTCAGCCTTTGTGATTTGATATGGGCAAGTGGATGCAGAGCTTTGATCCTAGATTCTGGTATTTTGGGAAGACTTCCATTTTTTATTCTATTTTATCTAGCATGCCTTCACTTCAGAGCTGCAAAATTATCCTTTTATCTCAAGTCCTATTGTTAGCCAGCTGCAGTAGTCACAGGCAGCAGTTATGTTAGCACAGTCAACCTGTAGCCTCCCGGTTGAGTGAATTACAAAACCATCAAATGATTGATTCAGCTGTTGAAACATCCCAGAGGATCAACTGTGCCCTCCAAACCAGCAGATTTTGAGATAGATCAGCGTGTCTTTAAAGTGTGAGGAGAGTTCAGATCCAGGGCTGCTCTAAGGCCTAAACAGTTGGCAGTAGGATCTGGGGCGGCTCTCTGAAACTTCTGCCATGAACAAAGATGAATCAACTCGGTCGTTTTTGCAGCTGATATCTTGTCAGAGTCACAAGTTACCATGTTCTGTTAGTAAAATACTAATATTCATGTTTGATAATATGCTGATATTGTTGTAATAATTGTTTTGTTGCCAAAAAAAGAAAGACTATAATTCTAGTAAAAACAGGAAGGCTTTTCTGATCTTGGCTGATCAGCATTGATAAATGGATTTTGAGAATTGAATGAAGTTAGGAATATCTACTGTCTGGCAACCTCATGTTCATTATGAAAATCTAGCAGAAGTCTCAGTCATGCTTCTTTGCACTTGGAAACTGTTTTGCTCAGCTCGAGATAAGTGTGGAAACACTCACAATAACCATAAAATATGCCTGCAAAGCCACCAGGGTGAGCCTGGTTTCCAGGGTGGTAATAAGTGCTGGGAGGCAGATGAATCCATAAAATAGCTCAAAGGAAGTCCAAAGAGTTATCCCTCTCCCTTGTGATGGGTAAGAAGAGAAGGAAGACAATCCAGCTGGGTCATAACCAGGCCAATGGCATTCTGGCCTGCATCAGGAATAGTGTAGTGAGCAGGACCAGAGACGTTATTGTCCCCCTGTACTTGGCACTGGTCAGGCCTCATCTTGAATATTGTGTACAGTTCTGGGCCCCCCAGTTTGGGAAAGATGTTAGGATACTGGAATGTGTTCAGAGGAGGGCAACGAAGATGGTGAGGGGGCTGGAGCACAAGCCCTATGAGGAGCGACTGAGGGAGTTGGGGCTGTTTAGCCTGGAGAAGAGGAGGCTCAGGGGAGACCTCATTGCTCTCTACAACTACCTAAAAGGAGGTTGTAGTCAGGCAGGGGTTGGTCTCTTCTCTCAGGTGACCAGGGACAGAACTAGAGGGCATGGACTTAAGCTTAGTCAGGGAAAGTTTAGGCTTGATGTGAGGAAGAAGTTCTTCACTGAAAGGGTGATCGGCCATGGGAATGGGCTGCCCAGGGAAGTGGTGGAGTCGCAACCCTGGAGGTGTTTAAGGGGAGACTGGATGAGGCACTGAGTGCCATGGTTTAGATGATGGGTTGGTGTTAGTGCTGGTGTTAGTGTAGTGTTATAGGTTGGACTTGATGATCTCAGAGGTCCTTTCCAACCTTGTGATACTGTGATAACACAAGATAAACGGGAATGTTTGAAGGATTTGTTTGGGGGAATCTAAGAGGAGTCAGGGGCTGTTTAAAGCTGTGAGAGCTGCCTCCCCACCATGGCAGGACTGTCAATGACTGCTGCAGCTGAGGACTGGCATGCTGGAGGGTTCTAGGTTCGCTGGGTTGTTGGACACCAGGCAGCACATCGAGTGCTCCCTCGTGCATGCACAGATTGAGTGGTCTGTTCTCCAGTGGGGGCTGTTACACATCATCCTGAGCGTCACGCTTCAGCTGGGGCTGTTGGTGCCTGTTGGGAGGTGTCACAGGCTATGTTTCTCCTCTGGTTGCATAAATCCAATTTATGAATGCAATTCTATCCAAAGGTATTTCCTCACAACCAAAGGAACCAATAAACTCCTTGGGTTTTCTGCAAAGTGAGAAAAAAAAAACCCCACATCATTGAAGAAAAATAGGTATTTCCCATAGAAGTATTTTGTGCTGTAGAGATGAATAACACGTTGCATCTCAGCATGGAAAGCAGCTGAGCATTCTCTCTCCTTCCTGATCTGAACAAAAAAGAAAAATAAAAGAAAAAAGGGGGGGAAAAACACCAAAGCGAAACTCTCAAAGGCTGTTTTTCTTTTCTAGTCTCACTTTCTTAAAAACCAACCAAACAAACAAACCCAAACCCCCTAAACACCAAAGTAATTTATTTTGGCAAATGTACCAATTCACTGTTTAGGAATGAAAATCTGACATAGCTTGGTATTAAACTGGTAAAATAAGACCAGCTGGCATTTAATGAATTTTATTTAGCTGAAGCTATTCCTGTCATGCCCCTGAAGAGCCTCTGCTCCTGCACCCTTGGAATCTGGTGGAAGCAGGGTTAGAAATAAACTATTTAATTGCATAAAAACATTTACTCCAGATTCACCTGATCTGATTCTAGGCCTTTGTATCTTTTTGCCTCTACTTCTCATTGTAAATATGATATTGGTGGAATGGGGCCAAAAGAAATAGCGGTTTTGAACAGGCAGAACGTGTTTTTCAGCTTGTGTGTTTCAAAATGTCATCACCTTGCTTTAAAGGAGCCAAACTTTGTTTCAGACAAAGATCAGAAATAAGATGCCATACTCTGCCTCAGAAATATGGTGGTCAGTTTTCAACCTGTCAGTGAAACACTTGTTGGGATGCTCACAGATTACTGAGAGCAATTTATCACCACAGATGGGGAAACTGAGACGTGGATGGGATTCCCCTTTCCAAAGTATGGTGACAGAGCTGGCAATGAGGCCTGGTTCACTTCAGTACTGCTCCCTGTCTACTGGACCCCTAAGCCTTTCCTTTTGCAGTTACCATGGAGACCAGATGTTAACTTTTACGGATGCTGTCAACACTGAAGCATAGTGTCTGAAATGTCTGGACACAGCTCTGAAACTTGCAATCAAACTGAGAAGACAAAAAGAAACAAAGCTTCTGGGGAAGCAGGAATGGCAGCTGAGCAAGGTTCAGCAGGTCCAACCTGTGCCTCTGAGTCCTGCTCCCTGCATCCTGATCCTCATCCAGCAGTGTGGGTTTGGACAGGAGGCCCCCGTTAGAGCGTTGGGATGCTGATTCCTTTTGCATTGTTGAATCCCTAGATGCACGGGTTAATTGAATGGACATATTTCATTAAACAAAGCCTTTGCCATCTGTTCTGTCCCAATTAAAAATGTAGAAAAAAAATGTTCCTCAATTACAGTGGTGGGGAGTGAGAGAGATATCAGTGGTTTGAAATCCTTTAGAGTTTTTCTGTAAGACAGCCTTACAGTTGGGAACTTGAGTTCCCTTCTTGGACCCAGATTCCAAGACCACTCATTTGTCTCCTTGAAACAGCAGTTTGGCTGGGCTAAAGGATGGGAACTTGTAGAGAGGGTTGTCTCTAGATGGTGTTATGCTGCAACAGGAAGGGGAGGACTATTTGCTCTGCTCATGTCTGATACCAAGGCAATGGGGCAAGAGCTCCCTATGAGCTGTCATTTTATCTTCTTAGAGATGGAAATCCCACACTGGTGCTACACTGTCTCCATCTCTTCCTTGAGGGAAAGCATCTTCCAAGCTGAGGTGAGGTACTGATTAAAAGGCCTCTTAGTTTTTTTTATCACAAATAATAGTGATGCACAGACAGGCAAATATTGCCCTCAGAAATTAGAGAGCTGGTGGTGTAAATCACTCTTTCTGGTCATGTCCTGCATGTCTGGCCAAGATTGTATTTAGTTGCCACTCCATCCACTTGCCTGGGATTTGGGAGTCAGCAACTATCAGCTGGGGGAGGCAAGAGGTGGATGCAGAAGCAAATGCCTGATGTCCCAGGAGATGATTTCCAAATCAGGAGACAGGTTTGTTCTGACCTTTAGGAGGCAGGGCTGATTTGTTTTGTTGCTGTGCTCCTCTTTCTTTGTGTTCCCATTAATCATTTTCATTCAAATGAGATCTGCAAGCCTGTGATGTGCAGAACTCATTTCACCAAGCTTGTGTGTGTGTGTTTGTGTGCCTTTAAAAAAATACCGCAGGCAATTGTGTTAAATTATTAGTCCTGTATTTCTCAAATTTACTGTCACCCTCAGGTAAAATTGCTGCTGCAACTAAATAAAACCTTTGGAAATGAATTCTAGCTCCTGACAGCCCTTAAGCCCTTGAGGCATTTAAATTCTGGATTTAGCAGCAGGATTATTACTTCAGTGTAGCAGTTAAACATGTCTTTAAGCAGAGTTGCATGTAATAGGGAGTCCTGATGATTCCACACTGCTTTTACAATGAGGACAAAGAAATAGCCCCTTTTGTTACAGACATGGTGGGATCAAGCATCCCGAACTGGTTAAAAGACCCACTTTAAAGTTGCAGCTTGAATTCCTTTGCATCTGGCTCCCACTGCACTGTGTATGTACCTCATTTCCCAACTAGGGCCTTCTTGGCAGAAATGTTAATGCACTTTTGTGTTTGTTTGCTGGTGTTGTTGCTTTCCTAATGGCAGTAGCACTGCGGGGGGCTTCATTTTGCTCTCGCTGCCTTTTAATGGTTTCAAACTATCTTTATTGCTGAAGCCAGCTTGTCCATCTGCGCCGGTTCAGGAGATGCTAATGGAGCCTTGCACAGCTCAGCTAACACTGCTGTGGCTGTGGCCACGGAGCTGGCAGTGCAGTGGGGATGGCCAGAGGAGTTGTGGGGGGTTGGTGAGTCAGGAAATGCTCCCAGATACCAGAAAAAAATAGGGATGCTGGAATAGGAAAGAGGACTGAAAGAAGCCAGAGAGGTTGAAACTGCAGAGTTTCAGCAGGGAAATGTCTTTTACTTCCTTATTCATGTGAATGCTTTAGTAACAGCCTAGGGTACCCCTCTGCCTCTTCTTTTGAGATCTGCATCTTGGGCTCCAGTCATTTTGCAGAGTCAATGTCAAGGCATTTAATCTGCTGTTGCACCAGAGAGGAAGGAGAACAGTGGGTGCCCCAGCCTGAGGCATGGTGGTGTGCCTGGGGAAGGAGACCCAAGCCTGGGGAGCCAGGGGCAGTAGAGCTAGCCAGAAGGTACTGTGCTGATTTGTCACTGGAGATAAATATGTTATGGGGCAAATGGTGAAAAGACCTACTGATAATGGCTGAGGCCTTGGGAGGCTATTATAGGATCTGATGTTTAACAGGTCACTAACAGAAAGGCAGAAGACAAACATCACTGTGTTCATTATTTTTTAGTATCTCTGAAGAAGGTCTTCACTCCATGTTAGTCTTAGTCCTAATTAAATGCCCTATGTGAATACTGGTGAGTTAATGAGCACTTCTGGCCAGCTCCTACTGATCCCAGCATCTGTCAGTGTTAGTCACAATGTCAGAGCAATTTGAGTATTCAGTGGTCAGGATGGTCCCTTTCCCCCTCTCACCCACATCCCAGCTTTCACAGGTTTGAAGACACTATCAGCCTTGGAAAAAGAAAAAACAAATGTGACTCTAAAGCCAGTTGCATCAGTGAAGAGCCCAAACAGATCTCTCTTGCTTGCTATTCGTGCCCAGCTCCCAATCAGTGCAGCTGCAAGACATTTTTAAACAGTCCTAAAATACATTTGTGCTAATTGCTGACAACTTTGATTGAGGACCAAATCCAGAAGTAGACTACAGTGGTGATGGTCCCCAAGCTTCTTAGAAGATGCCTATTTATTAGCTTATAGGCAATCTTGGTCAAGTCCCTAATGGAGAATCCATAATTCAGGTACTTAGCAGTGAGACGCTAATTAACTAAATCCTGTGGGACTTTCTCTAGCTCCCAGCTTTTCACCCATGATTCCAGAGCAGAGGCTTTGTAGAGGAGCTGTTAGGGTGAGAGATGGAGCTAGCCCTTGTCCAGCTACAGTTATGAGCCCAGGCTTTGCAGCTGCCCCAATGACACTGCCAGCTCAGCAGGCAGCATCAGCATCACGTGTGTCTGAGATAGAGGTGGCAGCAGCCAGCCAGCCAGCTCCGGGTGGAGGCAGTGGCACTAGCAGAGGCAGGTAAAGCCAGAGGTGAGCAAAGGACTGCAGCACTGTCTCTGCTCCATGTGCCTTGGCACTCTAGAAAGGTTTATGAGCTGGAGACCAGGGCTGCAGGAGAGTCAGCCAGAATTCAGTGCAGTGTAGTATCCAGGCTAATCAACCCTGAGGATCCTGTGCTGAGTAACACAGCAGCACTGAGCCCATGCACACAGATGTCTACCCCTCACTCCATTGAGCTGTGTAATGGAGAACTGACTTTGTGACAATTTAGGGCAGTGCTGTGGCTGGAAGGCCAGTGTAAATTAAATGGCATGATGAGAATAGTGAGGACATAACTGATGGGTTTAGCGTTTCCTAGCTAGGAATAAACAAATTCCCAGATATCATAAATTTACAAGTGAAAGCCATGCAGCCCTCTCCTCAGTGTATTTATGTATCCTTTGATAGGCACTCATGCAATATTAGAGGCCACAGCCAAAATAGCTTTTATAAATCTCATTCACAGAAGCAGTGCGCAAATAATCTCTGCTTTCAGACACATCTTGGGTCTAGGGCAAAATACGTGCATATCTTGGGAGAGCGTGGAGCCTGCTGTAGAAGACATATAGAGTGAAGGCTGAAGAATAAGGTCCTGTTAATGTCCAGTGGCCTTTCAGAGCCAGAACAGTCTTTTCAGCTGTGAGTAGTTCAGTCCTGTGTCTCACACAGCACTAAGCACATCTGCCTTCCAGTTCTGGACAAAGCTTCTGGGCACCACTGTTGAAAGCAATTGTTTCCTGGGATTCAGATTTTAGACAGGGGCATTAGACCAGCTTCTATGGAGAGCACATAGTAGGATGCAAAGAGTATCTATCACAGCATCAAGCCACGCTGCCCAGGAGAAGGAGGGAAAAAAGTCCTGGCACATAGGACCTTCATGGTTGTTGGACAAGAGTTGGGCACAGCTGGCATTGTGCTCTGGGATGGATTCAGAGTTTGTTGCTGCAGATCTGGGCTGCGATTACATTGTGGAGCTGAGAGTAAAGGCTAATTAATCTGCTGAGTGACAGAGACAGGGGCCAAACCTGCCCCTCCTGGGTCTAATTCCAGCCATAAGCACAACAAAGCCCTGCTCTTTGTAAATGCAGGACTGCATAAACATTGTGCAGCCGAATCACTGCTCAGGACTCAAAAGTTTTTAACAGCTTTTCTCTGCTCTTCTGGTGAGGTTAAATGTAGAAAAAAGTGTCCTTTCCCTTTCCGTTTTCCTTCCCCTCTTTCCAAGGTTAAGATCCAGATAGCTGTCACAGAGGGAGTGGAAAAAAAAGTTCCTATGGTTTTACTCCTTTCCAGGAAGTAAATTGTGTGTGTATATGCATGTATGCATACAGCCACATACACGATGCATTTAAATCACCCTCATAAATGATAAGAAATGTGAATCTGGATATGATGGTGAGACAGAAGAAACACGTTCATTTGCTTACCATTGCTTTATCCTTTTTGACCTTAATTCAAATCCCTCCAAGCTGGATGGTTGCATCTGTCAAGGTGGCCATACCTTAAGCTGCTGGGACCAAAAGCCTGATGCAGGGAAACTCTGTGCCATCCGTCTGTGCCTGCAGCCTCATGTTACCTGATGTTCTCCCAGTTCCTCCCTCATTGCCCTCACCCTGCTGTTCCTCATGCATTCAATCTGCCTTTGCCCTGATTACTTTTAGCAGCCAGGCTGAGAGCATGCAGCATTGTCCCTTGGGGCAGCAGAGCCACGGCCCTCAGCTGCCTGGCAAAGGACAAGCTGCTGGGACCATCATGGTAGGCAGGGAGGCTGAGCACCAAAATGAGAAGGGTCACATTAATTCCACCATCATCATTTCCCTGGGCTGTAGTGTGGCTGATGAGCTTGTCAGTGGTCAGATGACAGCAAGCCAGAAGGTCAATTATTGCTAACAATGGCCAAGGAGCTTGACCTGAGTAGTGACTGTGCTATTGTAGAGGGGCTCTGACTCAGTTCCTTTGCATAGCTTTGCTGCAAAACTTTTCCATCCTGCTGATCTTCTTGGCCTAATCTGCAAAATGATTCCCTCCTCCCCCCTGCCCCCACTTTCAGTGAGTATGATTTCAGCTGTCTGGAACAGTCTGAGGCTTTCCGAGCTGTTTTTCCTTACGTGTAAAAGAAGAGGATGGGAAGGGATCGGAGTGAGGGCATGCTGTTTGTGAGATGTGAGCAGAGGGTTGGTTCCTGAACCCTGTTCCTAAGGGCTGTCTACACAGGTTTTTTTTATAAACAGGTCCAGGCAACTGGGAGAATCCCAGCTCCTGAAGACCATTGGAGACCCTAGAACTGTATTAGAGAGGTCATGAGCCTGGGTTTACAGATGCCTGGTGTGAGGAGGGGTAATCGTGCCGATACCCAGCCACATCATTATATCACATGCCTGTGATATCCACATTGATAACTATGAAGTTAAACTCTGCTTTGTGTCTGCCCTCACAGTCTTGTTTCTTCAGCCTTGCCTAAGCTCAGTGCTTTTCTGTGTCTGCTCTTCTCTCGCCTCCCTCTTTCCTTGCTCTTTCCAGAGCAGAATTATGATTAGTGTCTCTTTGATTGGCAATGGGGAGGGAGAAGAACTGGATGTTGTGTCCCAGTCCTCCATGATATGCAGAACCGCTTTTAATTCTTGGTGGATAGGAATTACAAGGCCCCAAACTGGAGCGTGTCCTTACCTGAGGAAAGACAATCCTGGGGTCGCCACAACCCACCCTAAGAAGTGATTCTCCAAAGTCCCACGCAGCTTTCCAAGTGGCCAGGATTTATCCTTTTCGCGGCCTGGTGCTGCCATGGGGATAATACCATGTCCATTCTCACTCTTTCCTTGTAGTGCTTGCTGCAGAGTCTGGGCAGGGATGGCTTTCTCAGGCTAGATGGACCCTGTCATTTTTCTGGCTCTTTCCAAGCAGCGCATCGGTGCTGACCTTGCCAGGCTGCATCAGAACAAAAGAGCGGCGGCTTTTCTCGCTCCCTTGTTACTTATTTATTTTGTGGCGGGGGGCCTGGCGGTATTCGCCTTCCTCCTCGGGAGGCAGGGTTAGCAGAAGGTCTGCTCAGATGGCGTGTCAGGCAGATGGCTGGAGGTAACCCTCAGGGCAACGCTGACTAAAGAGCGTAAACTGCGCTGGGACGCAGCCAAGCTGAGGTCTGAGTGGGAAGGCAGAGAGCAGCACGGCCCCTCCACAGCGCAGACCCCGGCAGATGCCTGCCTGGCTAGCGGCACGCTCCGTAGCGGCACTGGGGGTGACGCAGGCACCGTCTGGCCAGGGCTCCTGCCCTCCTTGGCAGGAGGAGGTCTGGGAGCAGTGGCTGGGGCTACTGGTAGACTGTGAGCTGCTGCTCTGCGTGCCCTGGCTGGCTTAGCACGGCAAGCTGAGCTGGAAAAATCTCAAATATCTCAACGTTGGGAAGGGAATGAATCATAATAAGGATGAAAATCAGGTGGTGTTTCCCTCTGGAAACCTGGGGCTGGAAGTGGCTGTGCTGTCGTGAAAATTACCTGGAACTGAGGATAGGCTATTTTTTATCTCTTTAGCTGATTTGTGTTGACACAGCTGTTTCTACAAAGTTAAATTCTTCAGCTTGAACCTTACCCACTGCATCCAGATGCTGTAATACAGCTGTGACTATAATCGAACAAATTTTACCCTTATCCACTTTGTCTTTCATATTGGTTTCAGAAGAAACCAAAGTGTGAAAACACAGTACCAACAAACCTAGACATATCAGGTTATTTTGCAATAAACAGGATAACCAATTATTCAGTATCCCAGCCTCTGCTAACATTGCATCTGTTCGAAGTACATTTTTCAGTGAAAAGGTGGTTCTGCATGATGCATGAAAAGTCCTATTTTCATAATTATAACGGGCTAACAAGGACTGAGCTGGAATTTGAACTGAGTAGGAGCTCACTTGCTTTTACCACTCATTTGCTATTTTAAAGGTTAGCTTTTGTCCCCGTTTTGTTTCTTGAAAGGGCTTGTGACTGTCTTTTTTGTGGTTGAATAGTGGTTGAAAATACCTAACTGAGCTGTAGCAAAATATACTTTATGACAGTAGAAACAACAGCCCTAGTCAGTATGCTAACTCATGTCACATTTTAATAGCAGTGTTATAAGTTAATTAGTATGTGTACGTCCTTATGCCTACCAGAGTTATTCCCAAGAGGTCATGGTCTCGTCAGGTAGGATGCCCATAAAGACAATCCTTCTATAAGTGGTTTGATATTTGTGTGCATGCATGGAAAATTTTTGCTCTTATCAGCAGAAAAAATCCAAAGACTAAAGGTACCAGAAATTGAAATACTTTCTGTTCTAGTTTGAGTTTTCACTTTTGAGTGACCCAAAACCTGGACATTATTTCAATTCTAATTGGGTGCTTAAAGAGGAATTATTTTCTCTTGTGTTTTCCTACATATTGTCTTTCTCAACCTGCTTTGGAACTGCATTTAGGGACTGAGAGTTGCAAAGTGTTTCCTTCTGAAAGACCCTACCTACACTCCTAGCTCTTGTGCTATAGAGGTAGCAGCCAGAATAGCAATGATCCACCTTCCTTGGAATATCGCTGGATGTGAAGTGGTAAAATCGGATTAACATTGCATGGGCATCTCAGCCCACACTGGCTGAGCCCAGCAAATATCAAAAGTAATGCAATCTTTCTTTTTAGTAGAGAGAGGATAAAAAAGGCAGAATGACCTTTTATCTGAGAAAGTGAAAGAAAATGGGAGTATCTGTGTCTGGAATCCCAGAGGCAGGGGGATCTCTCTGAAATGAAACCAATCGCTGAATCTCCTCGAGTAAAACTGAAGGAAAGGCTGAGAAAAGCCATGATCTTTGTGCCTTGGTTGCTGTTCATGTCACACACCTTTAACTTGCCCATTATCTCCCTTTCTTTCTCTCTTTGCTTCCCTGTAGTTCAGAACTGGAGTGGATAGGATACCACAGCAGAAAATACTGATTTCTATTGGAGCTTCCAGACTGATAGTGGTATCCACCATGCTGGCACAGGGATCTCTGCCCTGTTGCACAGCAAGTCTGGTTCACAGAGGGCTTTGCATCTTGAAAAATGCTTCCCACGTGAAAAAACGAGTACTGTCACTTTGGATCACATAGCTTTGATAGAATTTTTAGCAACCCACACAGATAAGGTGGTTGTGTCTGCAAGCTTCTGTGATGGAATTTCTGTGACCAACATGAGAGGGATAAGTAAGTATGATCCAGAGGATAACTACGCATTCTCGTGGACCCTCTACTGACGGGGCACCTGGAGTAGCCAAAGGTGGCTGATCCTGGACAGTCACCTCCCTCTGATCCCCCAGGTCTCATCTGTCCAGGGCAGAGATGAAGTTTACTTTGCAGTAAGTCAGCATCCCATGGATGTGCTTGCACTCTGCCTTTGCCAGGAACTGGGATAGATCACCAGGCTACCTGCAAAGGCATGATTTCTGAACTAGAGCTAACTCATATTTAACTAGTCTTTGCAGGTGGAGTGAATATATAATAACCTTGCACACAGATGGTAAAAAGCCTTGGTTTACTCTTGATCCTGCTAGACTCAGACTGGGGTAAAAAGCTTTGAAAATCAAAAGTATTTGTCACCTTGCTTTCCTTGGAACAGTATAGATGCCTCTGGAAGGAAAAAAACATCTCAGGGAAATTAATATAAATTTTTGACTATTGCAGTCTGCCTCATAGAAGAGCTCTCAGGACAAAGAATCCATGAAATTTATAAAAACCACAAGCAAAATCTGTCCTTTCCTGTGCTTTCCCGGTGAAGAAATACTTCACAAGTTGACAGAGACTGTTAGCTGCATCTTCTTTTGAATCTTGAAAAGCAGATCACAGGCAAGACTAAAGGAAACAGTGACCACTTGGTTCCTGGAGAGAAGCCCAATTGCTTCATTAAAGAAGAGTTGTCACATGCTTGTTTCTTAAATCCTGCTAAATACCTGCTTAGCAGCATTATTGACAGGCTTTTCTCATGAACATTGAGCTGTTAAGCTGCTCGTAGTTTACAGCAAGAGGTTAAAGGATTTCTCAAAGCTCCCAATGAAAGCTTTACTAACTGGATTAACTGCTAACATGGATTTAGGCTTTGAGTCAGATTAACCCCCATTGCTCAAAGTAGGTTCTTCTTGTTCAGTTCGACTTCCTTTCTTTTCTCTCTTTTTTCTTCTCAGCTTTTCCCTTTTTGTTTGTCAGGAATAATGGAACAATATAAGTCTCTGTGCTTGTGTTTAAGCAGCGGGACACCTTGCAGTGCTTAATGACCTGGGAGAAAGGAAGATGTTGCTCCTGGGATGCAACCTGAACCTGAAGCAGCAGCAGAGACTCAGCCCGTTGGGCTGTGCCCAGCCCCTTCAGATGTGACTGCTTCTACAGGGCTTTAAGAAAATGGGGGTAGCTATGATAAGAATAAGGAAAGTTATTAATTGGGCTACAGATCTGGATTCTGCTTTCCTTTGCTAATCTCTTCCTCAGTTTTCCTCAGCAGCCCAAGAATCTTTCACTCTTTTATGAAGTACTTTGACTATTTACAGACCTGGCTGGGCAGTTAGCAGAGAAAGTAACTCAAACAAGATAACCTTTATAGCACCAAAGACCTGAATTTAATCTAATTCAGTCTGTAGTCAAATGTGTCTTTCTTCAACATCTTAAGAGGACTTTGGTACCATCTTCTGTCCTGCTTTTGGATTTCCTGTCCTTGCACTGGTTTCTGAGCTAGTGCATGCATTTGAAGCATGCCTACAGTCTACTACTCTGTTTAGAGGCATTTCTCCCTCTTCTGTATGTTAACGTGCCCATTCACAAGCAGTCAAGATGAAGGGGTGAATTCGACAGCACCACTCACTGCTGTGTGAAGGCTGTGGTCCTGCAACTGGACTCTCAAAGTGAGGATTTTCAGCCCATTTCACAGGACTTCCAGTGCAAGAAGCTATTAGCAAATGGTAAAGGATGGCAGGGAAAAGCAAGCTGAGATGTGGACTGGAAGAAGTCAGGGTGCAGCAATGTGGTTGCTCTTGTCTAACAAAACTGGCATAAGAGTTGATTTCCAGCCCAGAAAAGAGATCAAGGAATTGAGCCAACAGTTTTTATGTTTCTGTCATCTGCTTTCTGCACAATTCAAGCCTCTCAATTATCTTTCTTTCCTGGTGCATGACAAGCCATGCAATGGCCACGTGATCTTCAGCACACTGGGGTCGTGGCACTGTCTGGCCCGTGGAAGACCTCACAGTGCTTGGCTGCTCTTGGGCAGTGAGTCCTGTACCAGGGCCATTGAGAACCTTCCCCGAGGGTGGTGGCATATCCCCAGAGAAAGTTGTCTCTCTCATTTAGCTCTCTCTGCTGTGTTCACTTGGATCTAAGTCCAGCTGGCCCAGGAGCATGTTGCTAACAGAGATTGAAATGTAAGAAACTCCTGCACAGTGTTTGTATCCCATTTAACATCACCCACGAACGTGTCCAGTGCTTGGCAGCCTGGGTGCAGGTGGGTTGCACAGTATCACTGAGCTCCTGTACTGTTCAAATAGTGCTGGTTCTAAGCTTGCTGTCTGATGATCCCAGTGGGTACTAAGGAAGTCTAGCAGCCCCCCTGCCCTTCTTTGGGCCCCTTGGGTTTTTATGCATGTCAGTTCTGCTTTGTGGCTGTGCTTGCCCTCAAACTGTTCAGACTGCTCCTCTATGAGCCATCAGCAAGATCCAGGCAACCGTGCTTTCTCATTTCCCTTGAACATTGATCAGCTCTCCTGTGCACTTCTTAATCTCATGTTCTTTGAGTCCCACTCAGCTGTCTTTATCCCTGTCTAATCCATTTTTATCTGAATTACTAACCTCCATTTCTAGTTTCCCCTCTACCGTCCTTCCCCTCCTCCTCTCACCAGTGTCTCTTTAATCTCCCATCCCACTGGCTCCCCTTCACCCCAGAGAGCAGCTTCTCCTCCTCCTCTTTCCTCCAGCACATCAAGCTTCTTTTGCATTCTCCCTGGTCTGCATCAAACCTCTCCCAGCTGCTCAGCATCAGCCTATTCCTGCCTCATCACTGCCAGGGAATTGTGTCACAGATTTCCTCTTCTAATTTCTTCACAGACCTCACTACACATCCCTCAGGTGAAACCAGGTCACTCATTTTGTTCTTTCCATCAGCAAATGTTGATTTCTTCAAGGCAATTGCTCCAGGTGCGTGATAGAGTTAACACTGTCACCCAGAGGCACTGGTTTTCTGCAGGACATCTGACAAGGGTTTCAGGTGGTGGCATTGCTTGTCTGCCCTCTGGTAGAGCTTGCTATCAACTCAAGCAAGGGTCTCCACTGGAAACCTTGCAAGCTTGGACAGAGCCACATTTCTCTCTCTGCAGTCCTGGTGGACTTAGATGTGCACTTGGGAGCCATCCATATCCTGCTTCCCCTCTTTGGACATCTGAATGGTTTTTTTTTTGTGGAATTCCTTATGTTTTGATGCTTGGCATTTTACAGCACAAGCCTGTCATATCTCTTTTATATCAGATGACAAAAATAATGTTTCCTAGCCCTACAGCCTGCAGTGAGACTGGCCAAAGAAAAGGGAGAGGGGAGAAAATAAGAAGAAAGTCTGTCAAATAAAAAGGTTGGAAGGAAGTGAGGTGGTTATGGGGTGTGAGGGAAAGTCAACCCCTATGATTTAGTGTGGTGATTAGAATGGGATATGGGTAGATGGTTGGGCGAGCAGAAGGATACTGCCATAGCTCTGAATTTTGCACTCTCCTCTTGGGGTACAAATTCACCAGCCCTGTGATGAACATTTGAAGAGAGAAATTGTAACCTGGATCTTCCTTTTAATTCTTACAGATGCTCCAGAGCTCTCCTGAGCTCTGTACAACTTGAAAGAACCTTAAATTTCTCCAGTTTATTCTCTCTACATCTTCAATTCCCCTTGAGCCAAGGGAAGCAAACCCTTTGATGCATTGACAAGATTTTGTTTCCCACTGCCTGGCATTCAAATATTCCTTTACTGAAAATGCACGGGATCTGTCTGGGGAAGTGCCCTGTCTTCAATTGCACAGCAGTCAGGAGCCATCCTGCACTTTCTGTCTTCTTAAGGGGCTTGTTTTTGAAGCTACTTCTCATAGCAACTGTGGCGTAAAAGCACTTGAGTGTGGCTGAGTATTGGCCTTGATGGATTTCCTAGGTCTAATCCCAGGTGTGTTATTCCAATTTTGACATTACAAGAAGAATGATGAATTTTAATAGCAAATCAGAGATTTCCTAGTGGTGATATTCCCTCTCTGAGGGAGGCACCAGGGAGAACTACCAGCTGTGAGATCCAAAATGGATTATGGCCATCTCTTTGCCTTTGTAGACAGCACAGGGTTGAGAATCAAGTACTTGCTTGATTGTGTTTGAGTTCTCAGCCTAATGAGCCTGATCTCTCTCTACCTTTGTCCCAGCAGGTTTGTTACGGGACAACCTGCCTTCTGGCAGCTCTGCCTTTTAATAACAGGAACAGCTTCTACCAGAGAGGAATTCTCTCCCACCAGCCAGATAGAAACACAGTTGAGGTGGCATGTCAAAATGTTGGGATTTTTCCATGCCACCCCACAGTGCTGGGAGGCCCATTGTACTCCAAGGTCTCCATTGTGCCCAGAGGAGGTACCCGAATGATTTTATGCTTGGAACATGACTGTGGGGTAAATTTCCTTGTAGTCTGCTCCCCTAACACTGGTCTACATTTGTCCTTTATATTATATTTGTAAAGTGTGCCATTTGTGATATTTCATAGTTAAGGAATGTCTGCCAGGTGTTACCGGTTTGGGTTTTGGCATATAATGGCCAGGGTAGCAAGTACTAATAGATGGCTCTCTCTGAACATTTTCAGAAGTCACCTTGCCTACTTCTTGCTGACACAGTCCTTATGGCAATTAATGAGCTGGCACATTCCTAGGAGCCTTGTCAATGAATTAAACTCTGCAAGAGGGAACAGCCTAACACAGGTTCCTCTTGTTGTCTCTGGCAAATGGGAGATGAAGAACCTGCAAGCAGGTGGGAGGGCTCTCTGTAAGAAGCATCTGCTTCAGGGGTGGCCATTACATTATGCACATTACATATATTTTGTATGGATCTATTTTTATCCTCTTGAGCTTTTATGTGTCCAATTAGTTTCTGAGGTGGTCACTTGGCCTGGTGAGGGAGTGCAGATCATTACTAACTTGGTGCTACAGGAGAAGATATTCAACTCCATCAGTTATGTGAAGCCATCTACACAAAGGCATTCTGCCCAAGCAAGAAAAGAAAAGTGGGCTCTAGAAGGATGGTCAGCCCAAGGAGCTTGTTCTTGATAAACCGTATTTTGTGTTTGGTCATACTCTGGGGTAGCGGCTGGAAATGAAACAATGAGGGAAGAAAGTACCTCCCTGAAGGGCTCCATACATATGCTTTAGCACAACTGGAGAAAAAGTATCCATAAAGGCAGTAGAGGTACATGCTCTTCCCCCTCCCAAACTCAGCATATTGTAGGGAGCCCTGTGGCCTTGCTCTGCCGTCCTTCTGAATCTCATTACGCTCAGAGATTCAGTAAACTTGAAAGACCCACTGTCTAACTCTCCACCAGGACCACGCATCACAGCTGACCTTGAGCTGCTCCTCTTCTGCAATATTTTTGTAGGTATTGGTCAAAGCCCTTTGATGAACTTCACTAAGGGATAGGGGAAGATGAACAAATCGTGGCCTCTGAAGTTGTCTACGCTGTCAGCAAAGCAAAAGACATGAATGTGAAGCATTTGTGCCTAAAACCACAGAGCTCTGCATTGAGACTTTACTGGGATCTGAGTCTTCATTGCCTTCCTGGAGCCACTTCCTGGTAAGTGCATCAGTGAATCCTTATAAATCCTGTTCAGTGTTCACAGAGAAGTTTCTCCTCCTGCACTGCAACTCTGCTAAAGGAGGTTTTGCACTTCCGTAGTAGAGGTAGAAATGGGTGTGAGGCAGGGCAAGCCTAGGATTTGATACTACTCTGTGGTCAATTTTTTACAATCCAGTACTTGAAAAGCTGTTGAGAGAGGGAGGAAAACAACTTCTGAAAGGAAGCCAGCTCTGTATTGGAGTGTGCTTTGGTCTTATATAACTAAATAAGAGCCAACAAATTCAGCTGTTCATGCATGGTTTTAACTCTTCATACAGTTTGAAGCCACTCACACATCCAGCTCTGGCTCTGTGGTGGTGAATTGCATGGGTAGAATGATCTCTAACGTTTAAATTTAGGAGCTGTTCCTTGGTTTAGACAGAGTCCTAGGCTAATAACGTGGTTATACAGTCAATGTTGTATTAGAAATCCCAGGGCTGCTGGTATTGATCCCAATATTGGCCTAAAGTAACTCATGAGTCTGTTAGGAAAGAAAAGGGTATATTTGTTTGAGGGACAAGGTGGTCTGTGAGAGTTAAGAAATGAATATTTCCTTAGAGCATCTACGAGTGAGACATGGAATTTATCATCTCTTTTATTATTTACATGTTCTTCCTTTCTAGTTGCTAGTCACAACTAGCCGGGGGAAAACTCTTAAGGCTATGGCATGTCTTTGCTTATTTGATTGTTCAAGAGATGATTGAAAATGGTCTAAACCAAGGTGAGTCCCTTCACAGGTAGTGAGATGATCAGCTTAGGCAAGGAAAGGATGATGACTGGTTATGGTTCTGCTCTGACTAAGCTGTCAGGAGACAAGTTTGATTTTTGCCTGCGTGTGGGATACTGGCTCTCCCCAGGATGTTTCACTTTCATTGTCACCAAAGACATCTCAGTGATGAAAACAAAACAAAAGTAGAATGACTGTTTTTTACGAAAATGTGTTTCCCATTTTGGTTGAAAATGGAATCCCCCAGGCCTTTCCTTTTCTAAAATCATCCAGGTGCATCAGAGCATTTCCAAGCCAATTTGTTATCATTTCAAGGACTGACTGCTTGTAGTAACAGAGAGGACAGAGCAATAGGGTTCTAACCCTTTCATGTATAGGTCCATTTTATCCAGCTCCAACCCACAGTATCAGAAGAAATTTCACAGTGTTTCTTCAAGTTTCAGTGGATTAAACTGAGCTGGATGCTGCACTGATATTTCAGTTGTATTTTTATTAATGTAGAATTACAATAAAATGTCAGCTGGAAGAACACATGAATACTGCACTTATACCTAAGGACATTATTATGGTCATTGATGCAGCTAACACACACACATCTCCAGTCCAGCACAGATACAGTGATTGTCTTGCTCTGTTGAACTGCTAAACTCTTTTTGGTTCACATAAGTGCTTTGAAACTGCAATGATAAACAGACCAGAAATTTCTACAGAAAGCTGAAACCTTTACCTACCTCTGTCTTGATACTACAGAATCTCTAGAGGTTTATGGTAAATTGATCTCATTTGTGACCCCAAAGGAAGAGGCAGATACATTCCAATTTAATGGCTGAATGAAGTTTCTCGAATGTAGTCACTTCTTTCTGGGAGTACTCAAAGCACGGGTGTTAGCCAGATAATTTAGGTGGCAAAACCGGTCAATGGCAAGAGAGAGGCTCCCTCTATAGTCCTGAGTGTGAGGGTGGTGTTTCCCGAGGAAGACTGAGCTGAGAGGTGGATCGGCTCTTTCAGATGAAACTTTCCACAAAGATCTGTTTGCAGGTTAGCAAACCGAGGTTCATCTTCATGAAGTGAGGAAGGAAACTTGCCAAAGAAAACAGATATGAGCCGGTAAAATAAAAATGTCCTCATATCCTTAAGCTAGAAATCACCTCCTGTGCCATTTACGTGAGCACCCTTTTTAGCTCACAGAAGACTATACCCCATTGCTTCAGGTGGATCACATGGCAAAGAGTTCCAGTGGTTATTTTTGCATAAACACAAGTAATTTCTTTATAGGTCTTCTAAGCAAATGTTTTTTTTGATTGTGCAGGTTGTCCCAAGCTACTTTCTCAAATGTCAATGGAAAGGCAGAAATGCTAAATATGGTATTTTATGTTTGTGACCACACCTGTGCTGTATCTTCTTGTTCATCTTTCTGATTTCTATTCAATAGCCACCCTCTTTGTAGCTTTTCTCTATTATCCTACAATCCTTTTTGAAATTGTGTTTATTTTTTACCATTTCCTCCTAGGTTTATAACACAGATCTGATCACAGCTCTCACCAAGAAAATCACTCTTGGTTTCTCACAGCACATTGATATTTTTTGTATCACAATATTTTGACTCTAGAGCAGATGTCTAAACCCACAGATATTTTGAGCAGATGCATCAGAGTGTTTGATCATGCTGAGCTGATTGAAATGACCTTTGTGTTCTCTGGCCTTCTTTCCCTCTCCAAATGTTAGCAGTGAGTTTAGATACTTTCAGGCAAATTATTTCAACCTCTGCCATTGTCTACAACAAGCACTGTCTGAGGCTGTGCTGTCTAACCCTCATGAGACCTTTCACATGACATCTTTCAAGTCCTCTTTAATTTTGTATTTCCCTCTAGATTTTACCATCTCATTATTAATCTTTTGCTTCCAGAAGCTAATAGATATCTCCTGATCTTGCACTGACCGTAAGGATTTTATGGTTCTCTTCTCCTCTACCTGGAAGATTGACCATACCAAATCTAGACAAACTCAGTGTGGCACTCTGTCTCCCTCAAGTGACTGGCATAAATACCAACCTCTATGCAAATATAGCATCCTCTTGTGAATTGAAACCTAAGGTGTGCTGTTTCCCTTCAAGAAGCTCATCTGTATTTTTTTCTCTTATTTCTTTGGAAGCATAAATCTAATGTTTTTTTAAAAGAGGTATGGCTTTATTCCTTGCCCTGAAAAGTCAGGAAGATGGCCTCGGACTTTCCTCTGACATTGCTGCTGAGATAGATAAAAGATATGAGATGGCTGTTCCAGACCCAATATTTTCCAAGACATCACCTCTAACTCATCTTACTTTATAGGCAGTCTGAAAAAAAACGCATTTAAAAGGTACTCCCAGATCTGTCTCAATAGCTGTGGTGGTTAGAGCAGATCTTGATGAATGGGGCTTGAGGGAAGTAAAGGTGATTGTTCTGCTTCCAACCCACTGTGTCCTCATGGGGCTGTGTGGTCTCCTTGGCCTGGCAATCTCTGCCCAGATCTCATTACACATGGTTACTACAGATGGGTTGTTGTCAAAGCCAAGGTTGCTTCCTGATACCTTAACTCAAGCTCAGGATACAGCAGAATTGTTCTTTGGTTCCTTTGTCATATATACCTGTCTTTTTTCTCTGTATCCTTCAGACCTTTGAGTGCAAAGGCAGTTTTTCCAAAGTCACCAGACACAGCTCGAGTCAGGGCAGTAGCATTTGTATAACAACAAGGGGGACACTTGAAAAGGTGGATTCCCAACTGGCTGTCTCCATTCTCAGCTGCAATGATTAGCCCAGCTCTGAGTGACAGAGTGCAATAAAAAGGAGACAGCTCTGCCCTTGATGCATAATAAGTGAAAGACTAGTGGGAAATATCTCTGAAAAACTTTCCTACATTTAGACTGGATGAGTGAGCACAGCCCTTTTCTGTCTGTCTTTCTCTTTGCTCAGTTGCAGCAACAGCCTAGAGCTGAGCCTTTGGTGTCTTTGCCCTTCTCTTTTCTGCCTCCTTTTGCAACCCCTAGGATGAAAAAATAACGTGGCTTTTCTAGCGTCCTAACCCCATTCTGTCATTCCTGCTGCACTCTTGTGAAATGAGTGTTACATGACAATAAAGCAGCCAGCTTGGAAATGGTATTGGCAAAGCTGTAATGGAGGCAGCAATTTATGACCGTGGCCAGGTGGAGTTCTGAGGGATTGTACCTGAGCTAATATTACCCTGCTGTGAGCCACTGAATTCAGCTCTGTCATTCTGGGCCAGTAAATCTGGTGCTATCCAGGTGTGGCTACGATAGTACTGTCTCTTTACTTTGAAAACAAAGGTTTACTTTTAATTGAATGAATGCCAGTCACTTGTCTCACATTTAAAAAGCCAATGAGAGACAAGTATAAAGAGAGGAAAATAGATGGTTGAAAATTAAATACTATGATTCTTAAATATGCATATTTTTAAGTCATTAATACCTGGAATTAGTCCAAGTGGAGCTGACTATCAAGGAGAAAGTTTGAGGCTGGATGACCTTTTAGGTTATTAACCTGTCGGGCCAGAGAGTCAGGGCATCATGTACTCCACCAGGCACAAATGATTACCTCTTCCTTCCTCTCTCTTCACATCCCAGTGCTTGGTCTCCAGCAGTTGCCCTGCTTCCTCGTTCTCCACTGTGCCACAGCTGATGCAGCCTGAATCCTAAGTCTGTTGAGATATGGCTACAGAGTTTTTGAAGGTGTTTCTTGAAAAGTCACTGATTACCTTCAGACTCAAGTTTTCCCTTCGTATCCAATCTGCTGTCCTTTAAGAAGTGGGTACATCCCTCAACACAGGACTGACCTAGGCACAGTTGGAGATAGTGCAAGTCCTGACAGAGGCTTGGGACCGTACTTGGAGGAGTTATTTAACCTTGGCTTGAACCTCATGGTCCTGGATGGCCTCTTTTCTCTGCCTTCATCATCTTTGCTGATACTGCATGGAATGCAAATGTAAAGAAGTCCACAGATTCAGGGACTGGAAACATGGGGATTTATGAGCTTCCTCTGCTTCAGCCACTCCAGTCCAGATGGGTTTTAGTTCCCAAAATGTGTTAAGCCTTAGCTCTCTTCAATTTCTCCTTTCCTTCTCTGTTAGTACCATGGATTACACTCCAAATTTCACTTTGGATGGGAATTCAATCAACAATTCTTGCTGCAGAATTACACAAGGAAGGAAATTCAGAGAAGAACATGCAGCTAGGTAACAGAAGTCTTCTCTTAGTTACAACAGTAGGTTGGGTAAAAATCAGAGCGAAATATGTTCTTTCCCATCTATTGCCACCTTTTCTCACCCCATTCAGAGCAGTGCTACTAAAGCTGGTGCACCCTGCATGCCTTTAATATTTTCATGTAAATAGTTTTATCACCCCTCTTAGCCAAGGTATCCATCAGCTGCTAAAGGCATCATTTTCTGTTTATCTTCTTATAAGCTGCTGCTCCAGCGGAGCTGCAAAATTAACATTGTGCTCAGCAAAATGGGCTATGTAAAACAAGGGCAATTTATACAGAAATATCCATAATCCTTCACATTAGAATTTGGCTGTTAAAATTCTGGCACCTCTCAGAGGTCACTGTAACCTAGTTAAGGTCTGTTAAGAAAAGCTGTTATTAAGGCTCAGAGCTTTTTTCCTATAATATTGTCTTCTTCCGCTTATGCATTTGAGGACTCACCTCTACCTCCCCTACCCTGCTGTCTGCCTCTCTTGATTTAAATTGCATTACTTTCTGTCATACATTATTGAGGACTCAGCTTAACTACCCAGATGCCACAGAAAGTATTCAGTAGTGATTAAAGTTCCTGCAGTATTTTCATTTATTGTTTCTTCTTTTCCCTCTTTGGGGTTTTGACCACAATGAAGCATGTTAAGGGAGGCTGCTTGTAGAGAAGGTGCTGAACTGGAACAGAACAGATGTGAACTCAGTTCCCTGCTGTGACTTGGGTTTCCCTAGTGTCCTCGGATATGTAATTTAATTTCTCTCTTCTTTTCTGTCTCTCATTCTACCTCATTTGCCCCCTCACTGCTTTGCACACAATAGTATTTACTTTCACCATCTAGCATATCTCAACATTTTTTCTCCCTGAGCAAAATCTGTATTAACCAATGTGTACACAGTACTGTGAAGCATAGGATTTCAGTCTTTAGACCTCAAATTTGATAATACCACAAAAATAAATACTTCTCCTTCCAGCTCATTCAGCATTACTTTACATTGTTTGAAACAGAGTAATCTCTCATGGTCTCACTTGCCTGAGGCTTTTAATTAAGTAAAAAGAAGAAGCCTTCATCCCAATATTAGTGTGGCAAGTCTATGACCTTAAAATAAAGTCCTGTTGATTTTATCTGAGGGCTAAGAACACAGATGAGTAAATATTTAGAGCCACTGGCTTCCTGGTACTTTCTTGTGCAATATTCCCTTTCATGTACTGAATGGCGAAATCTGATTTAGTAGTTGTCCTGCTTTCATGAAAGAGGTCTCTTGAGTCCTTCAGAGTGTGTGCCAAGTCTTGGCTTCTAACAGTACAAGTTCCAAGGAAGCACTACTGTTGGACTTGATGATCTTAGAACCAGATGATTTTATGATTCTATAACTTGTTGAAAAAAATGGCACTTTGCACTTCAAGATAGAGAAGAATTTCTCTAGCAGGCTTGGGAAAAACATCTTTCTTGCAAAGGAATATAATCAGTTGAAACCCTGACATGACCACAGACTGGCTTTCAGTTCCTAAGCTCCATTGCAAAGTAGAAAAATGCTTATGTCAGTGGAAATGAGCAAACCAAGGGTGATACGCAGTGACTGGTCAAAGGAACCCCAGAGTAGTACTCCATAAGGACCTCCTGTCTTCTGGCAAGCAAATAAAATTTCTTCTTTATAGATGGCAGCATGAAGTTGCAAGAAGTTCACTCTCCAGATGTGCTTGGCACGACTCATAGTAGAGTCCACGTTCCTCATAATATAGATAAAAAAGTGACTAAATAAAGGCAGTAGAAAACAACACCTCTGAATGAAAGGAAAACTCTTCCCCCATGCAGAAAGGAAAGTAATTACATTCAGAGTACCCTAGAGATCGCCTATCTTTACCACTGATATGAAGAAACAGAACAAGAAACATCAGCCTGACAAACAACAATATATTTATACTGCAGTAATCAAAGGGGCACAGGCACTGGGCCTTGGGAATGTTGCCTTTCTCATTAAGGGCCCTTATCTGATAATAGCAGGACTGTTCCCTCATGTGCTAGATTATGAAACCACCCCAGGATACAGAAACTTCTAAATGCAAATCTTTGCACTGGCAGGGGAGCGTATTTTAGTGGCCCAGGACAGGGTGCTGTAGTTAGATTCTGATTCAGCAAGGACACACCTAATCTTCACCATGCAGGTGGTTTTGGAGGTGCCAATGAAACTAATTGTATTACTGGAATCTAGTCCATTGTTTAAACAGCACATACTGCTGAGTGACAGAGGTTCACTTGCTGCCTTGGTATAACACACTGCGGCCCTCTGGCTTGTTGAGAAGTTTATAAGGACTCTGCAATTTCACTGCAGAAACCTTTGTTATAGCTGTCTTTGACCGTGTCCTTGGGATTGAGCTGGCTGGGATCTCTTTAGTAGCTTTATAGAATCAGAGAAAAAGCAGGAGAGAAAGGGCTTTAAGATACTTCTTCATTCATTTTCCTCCCCCTTTAGCAAGGATCCACTCTCCATGTATAGTTTCTGATAGATGTTTGTTCTTTAAAAGCCTCCAACAGTGAGATTCTACCACACCTCAGGCAATCTACTCCAGTCCCCTACTTCCTTCAACATTAGGAAGCTTTTCCTGATGTCTAACCCTCATATCTCTTACTGCCACTTAAGCCCATTATTTCTTGTGTTAGCCTTCCCGGTCATGGCAAACAGATTATTTCCTTTCTCTTTCCAGTTGCCTTTATCTAGCTGATATGCTCTTTCCATTGTTTTTCTCTTCTCTGACTGAACCATCAGCTTCTTCATTGCTCCCTCACAGATCATGGTCTTTGATCTTTGACAGTTCACATTTCTCTCCTCTGGGATTTCTGCAATTGTTCCACTTTGTTTTTTTGAGGTCCAGTGCTCAAAACTGAATGAAACTGTGGTTTTATTGATGCAGGCTGAGGGAGAGAAATCTGTTACTTTCACAATGTATTCCCATCCTCACCATACACTTATACTAAGACAGAAATTGGAGGAAATTTTTTATTGCAACTCAGGTTCTTTCTTCAAATCATTAAATCTGTATGACAGCTAGTACTGATAAGCTGCCCATACTGATAAGCTGACCATACTTACATTAGTCTTTGCTTTGAGTGTTCAGAGTCTACAAGAGAGCTGGGGAGGGACTTTTAATACTCACAGTGCCATGTTGATTCCCTGGAAAGCGCTATCAGCAGCCACCCAAATGTCAATACTCTGAGAGGAGACAGGAAGCTTCAAAAAGATTTGCTGTGTTTTCGGTTAAACCTTCCGTGCTTCTTCCCCTTCCCATTGTGGCCACGTACAAGCCCTCCTCCGTGCTTGTCTCCCTGTGTTCACTTCCCCAGATAGAACCTCAAAGACAAGGAAATTATCAAAGAATCTATAACGAAAACTGCTCAATTTTCCACAGCTTTTGAGTCTGGATTGATCTTTTCTCTAAAACATAAAAATTCACAGAAGAGCTTTGCATTACTATCAAAGAAGAGAGCAGACAGAGTACTTTTTATACCTATTTTGGGGACTTTGCAGCTGAATCCAACAGGTGACATGTTCCTAGCTCTAAAGGTCTTCAATAAAGTCCGGATTTAATCTGTTGAGATCAAGGTCTGTCCTCCTGTATTGTCATTTTTTTTTAGAAGCAAGGACTGCCTTTCATGGGACTGTGGGAATCCTATTAAAAAGGGATCCCCTCACAACCATACTCGTTAAACTAGGCCATTAGTCTTGTGACAATGCACCAGGGAATTAGTAGTGAGTTAGTGAAGCCAACTTCACATTGCCTTACTCAGTTCTTCTTCTAAGAAACAAGCACTATAAAATGCATGATGGGGACAGTTTGAATGGGACAGAAAAGCATCTGGGGGTATTTCAGCCCTGCATCTAGTCAGATTCACTTGGTTTGGCACAGATAGGTCAGTGTGACCCTCTGAAAAAAGCCTGATGGCCTGAGATTCATGCAATACCACCACAGCCATCACAAAGACAATTCTGCATCTAGGGAGAGATCTGCCGAGGGAGGGATTCAGGTCCCTACACTTTCAATGCTACTCTGGAATCCCAAAGGTACCATCTGAGACATTCACATTGGGCTTAATTATCTGAAGTGGTACCGAACACCTGATTAGAAACCTGATCCCATAAATGGCTCTTGGAGAGACCAAGGATGATTTAACCCATCCAAAGATACCTGTAGGAAGTAGAAGTTTGAGGGTTTTGAGAGGAAACTCCAAACCTTGCTCTTGGCTATTATTGCAAGTTTACAACTCTGTCTTCACATGGGGTAGGCCCAGTATGTTCTAGCCTTAGAAGCCCTGAACTTGCTGGTGAACTGGTGCAAATGGGAAGGATGGTACAAAGCAGGGACCATAACAGTGTATTGTTAAGGAGAAAAACTGGGGTACTTTTGAAATCATCAGAAAGCAAAATGGAAGCATCAAATTTACTTTTAATTTCATAAATGTAGTCATGTGGTAAAATAAATGAACAGGGAATATTTTTAACTCCCTCGGTATTCAGGGCGTGTTTTCACTTTAATATGCTGTGATTCAGATTTGCTACAAAACCTCAGGCTGCAGCAGTAAAGAATCTGTTTTGTTATGTTTTTCTCTCAAATCTTCTTGCTTCGGGCTACAAACACCTGGAAAACCCAGCAGCATCAGTGATGCACTGTACTGTCCTCATGCTCAAGAGAATGTAAGAGAAGCTGACTGAAGATTGTGTTGACTAGACCATAACAGCCCCAGCACATTTGACTTCAAGACATGGTCAAATGCTTTGTCAGCTCCGCTGCATTGTTGTGAGCTGTAATATGTACTAGCTGGCAGCTGTCCTCCTTGAAAGCACACTAGATGGAAGCAACATCTCTGCCACATGTGGTCTGGAGGTTAGGGTCATGCCAATAAATCCATGAGCAATGTTCCCACCCTGCCCAGTCCCATAGATTTGTTGTTTTTTCATATCCTGCCATTCAGAGTTGTGATAAAAGTCTTTGAAGTTTTTTTGTCTTAGCTCATTGAATTCTCTTGCTTTGTGAGTTGTACTTCAGTTCCAAAGTTTATCTGGATTCAGCCTTGTGGGGCTTTCATTGGATATACAGAAAGAATGGAACACTGAAAATATGGAGAAAGGCAGGAGTAAACTGAGATTTACAGTTGTATTTGACCTGGAGAACTGACCTAATATATTCTTGGTGGTTTGGGTTTTAGATATTATAGAGTTCTCAGATAGGATGGGCTTGCTGGTATTTTTTTTCTCAGGGTACACGATGAGGATATGTATTTATTTTAGAAAAACACTCAGCCAGAAGGAAGGCAACATGTAGTGAAAGATAAATTATGCAGATAATGTTCTATTATGCGCACAGAGTGAAAAGTACAAGGGACATGCATTTCCCCAGGGAGACACCTCTGAGAGGAGAGGCTGGGGAAGCACATAAAATAAAACAAAAGGAAGAAGAAGAGGAAAGGAAGAAATAATTGGAAGTAGTCAGTTCTGGCAGGTTTTACTTGAAGGAGAAGGAAGACTGAATGAGCAAAAAATTGTATGGGTGGCAATTTTTTCCAAAGAAAGGACTGTATTGGCTGTGTCACTTATCAAGGTCACTACTCCAACTCACTAGGACAGTGTTTTTACCCTGAAGGTATTTATGGAGCTTGGAGTGAGTGACTGGAAAGTGTGAAAAGAGTCAATGTGGAAAAAACTGGCAGCATCTCTTCCCTCCAGGCTTTCTCTTTGCTCTGAGGTGGGGAATGCACTGGCTTTTTTTAGTTCTGGTCTATGGTCCATTGAGGTCTGACAGGATCAGTTCCTGCAAGTTGTGTCGCAGTGTAAGATCAGACACAGCAGGCAAAGCAGCCACTGGTCTTATCAGAGATAGGCACAAAAGTGCTGCTGAGGGTTGAGTCATAATTGTACTTGAACAGCAGAACATAGAGCAATGGGCAGTAACACTTCATTTCATCGGGAAGAGCAAGAGGATGCTTCTCTAAAGATTTCGTTTCACCTCCAGAGCTGTAGCTTGTAACAGCAGGTCTCAAAGCTGGCAGCTTGCACTGATGCTCAGTTCTGCTGCAGAAGTCCTTCTCAATAAGTTTGTGCTTCTCTTGCATGGTACAGTTGGCTGAATTTTGCTCAAGTAAACAAATTGAGAGAATAAAATAGGTTGGGTTATTTCTAACCCTTGAGATAGGTCCATAAGGTGGTAGTCTCCTGCTGTGACTCAGTGGACACAAGTTTTCCTCAGTGTGTTCAGCCTCAGACCCTCTGACCTGGCTTTTGGAGTCCTTAAGATGAGGTATTGAAGGGATACAGTATTTCACAGGGTATGCTGGAACCATTGGCAGAAATGCAATTGACTCTTCCCATGTGGTTGCCATAACTAGCTTTGCTGCAGATATTAAATGAGAAAACAAATCCAAGTGCTGGAATCCCTGTGGCTCTGCCTTCACATTTGTGTTTGAGGTGAGCACTATGCTATGTATTGACCTCCTGCAAGCAGCCGCTGTAAGAATCATTCCCATTCTCTGTGCTCACCATCCTACAACCCCACATTAAGAAAACAAGCTTATCAGTCTTTTGGGTTTGTGTTGACACCTGCAAGTTCAGAGGCTTTTTGTTTGTTTTCCCTGTTCTCCTTAGTGCATAATTGGTCACATTGCATTAACATTTTCTCTCCCTTACATCTTTCTACCAGGCGTTAGTCACAACTGGAGACTGGACTAATTTGCTGATGTTGTACAAGGAATTTTCTCTCTGGAGACTTGGCTGACGTGATCAGAACTCACAAATGGTATCAGACCAAAAGTCTGTTCAGGCAAGTGGTTCTCTATGTATTTTAGCTCAAGTCCTTGCTGCTCCCTTTTCCTCCTCATGTCTTCTTCCTCCCTTGCTATGTAGATCTCTCTTCCTCTGTCTTTTGAGCTGCTGGCTCCTTGCCCTTAGGTCTAGAATGGCATGCCTTTCACAGCATTATCACCACAGATTTGAAGAGAGAAGGGAGTCCAATATGTTCCTTTTAGCTGATAGGCTGTCATGCCTTACTTTCCTTTTCTACTACCTCCTCTCCACAACAGCTACACCTTGGAAGCCAAAGAAGTCCCACTAGTGGTGGTTCCACTATCTGTGAATTTGTCTAATCCTAACAGAAGTTATTGGCCTTGACTTAAAATTATTCCCTATTCTCTTTTTAACAACTACTGGCAAAGCTGCTGGTCTCGTGATGGATTTTGTTGGGTTTAAATCTGATAGATTACTTATGACAAAGGCCAACAGCCTGTTAAAACAGCGTCATCGCTGCATTTAATACTTCTCTGCCCCCAGCTCTCATTCAATCCAAGTATTAAGCATCATGTCACGAAAAGCAGTTGCTGTTTGCCATGTTAGGAGGAAAAAATCATAGGAAATAATGGATCAAAAGGTAAGTATTGAACATCAGCATCTTTGTTGTTGTGTATTGATAAAGGATAAAATAACTGCTGTCTCATACCCTTTTCCTGAGGCTCCCTCTTCTTGACAAAGTGGCATGTATGATGGTGAATGTCTCTATCACCAGTATCCTATCCATTCACTCACAAGTTTCTTGTATTTGTGTTGTTAATTACAAGTAATATGTTTTCAGGTTTTATTCTTGGCCTTTCTTTGTATTTTGTGCATCTTCTTCAGTCATTTAGGATTACTTTAGAAAACAGCTGGTGTCCCCAAGGTAAACCTTTAAACAGTGTCCTACCATGGCAAAATTCTGCTTTATCAGCAAACCATATTGTGTATATTTCTCTCCTTGTTTTGCAAATTGCAATTACAAAGTGTTTTTGCAGTTAAAGAGGATCTTGCTGACCTAAGAGGTAGTAAAAATTACTTCAGAGAGGGTGTAGAAATTTGATGATCTGACCTACCTGAAACAGCTGGACTTGTTTCACTTGGGCAAATTATGTATTTATAATGACCCATTACATCATCAGAATACTTCAGCAGAGATGCTCCAGCTTACATGAATATTCTTTTGAAGTATTAATCAGAAGACATGTATCAACAAGGTCGTGTGCTTTAAAATGCAGTGTTATCACTGTCCAAGTTGGGCAACAACAATTAATCAGTTCTGATTAATCAAATTGTATAGATCCTTGCTGTTCACCAGTTCTCCATGATGTTAATTCAGATGAAAGTTTAGGCTGAAGAGATTAATTTTGCACCTGTGTTTGAAATTGAAAAGCCTTTCTCCAGATCATATAAAATTTGTGTTCATGAAGGTCTGCACTTACTGAGAGCACTAGGATATACTTGAGGATTTCAGCTTAAGTTCCTTCTTTAAGTACCTTCCCCAGCCTCTTCCTGCCTTTGCTTACCCATGTGTAGCTACATAAAACCAATATCTCACTCTCATTTAAGTAGTCTTTATGCTACAGGGTGGTGGTCTCCTAAGTGTCCAGGAGATGAAACAAATAGATCATTTTGAGAATAAAACCAGCTCCATGTGCTGTATCCAGAGCAGAAGGTGAGGACAGTGCATGCTGATTGCTGTGCTGAGTTTCCACTGATTTTTTCACTGAGCAAGAGGCTGACTGAAATTCTTTGGTGTGCTGGAAGTGGAGGTTCAGGGACAGCAGAGGTTCAGTACTGTGTCATGAAATAGACAGATCCAGTGCAACCCATCTAGTTCGATGAAGATATAGAAAGTTGTAGGAACTGAATGTTACACATAACTATACAGAGAATGTTACTCTTTTGAGGATTTATTCAGGTACTTTCATGGCTGTTGAGATAAAATGTAAATTAAGAGAACGGATGACTTAGAAGAAAATTAAGGGTTTTTTTTTTATAAATCAGAGATGCTCCTCAATGCTTTTCAAGGGAAATACATAGTGATGCATTCCACAGCAGGAAGGTACAGCAGCAACTATAGGCTTTATTCTGTTTGTAGCTTCTGCTTGAGAAGAGATAAATGATATGTGCTGAAGCAATTGGGCAGGAGAGTGTATGCCAGTGTCTCTGCACACTAAATACCTTCTTGTGTTCTGATCTTGCAGTCAGCATGTGAGGAAACTCCCCTCTAGTGGGACTTCTGTCTGGAAAGGGCACATATGCAGTGAAACACTTTTGTCTTTCTCCTTAGTCAAATGGTCATTGCTGTTTTGAATCTCTTTGCTTGGCTACCTTGTATTTTTGTAAAGCAACGGGAGACATAGTTTTGATTTATTTTTTTCCTTAGAATCATCTCCAAATTTACAGTCAGAGCCCAGTGTTTTCAGATTTCTTTGATAACTTAGCAGAACACCATGGTGCAAAATTTTACCTTTCCCTCTTTTTCCCTTTTAACAGACTTTAGTGCCTCATTGTATTTAGGAAGCACCTGTTACAAGGAGTAAAGTATCTCGGTCCCATTGTCTGCTGTGGATATGCACATGGTGCTTCTTGAACCTCAGCGATTCTTGCTGTGAAATTTTGCCACTGAAAAGCTGGTCACAGAAGAAGGGAGCTTGCACTTGTAAATCCATGGCACAGGGAGGATGTTACTGTATTGCTTCCCATCTGTTGTCACTGAGGCCGCTGTTCTGGTGCAACGTGAGACATGAGCAGCTGCAGAAATCCAGTAATGGCACTGCTATTTCTTCCTGGGAGGACGAATGTGGAAATGAGCATCAGGAAAAGGAAATTGCTAGCCATGCTGTCTGTCCTGGCCACTTGTTTGTGGAACAGGGTTGGCAGGAGGCCCTTATTTCTTCCTTGGAGGGTGGGATTATCTTTTTTTCTTTTCACACAAAAGTGCCATAAAATGCTTTCACGCCTAATTACTGACCTCAGCCCTAGTACAGATCTGACTTTTATCCCACTCCATGGTCCTGTGAAGGATGATAATTTGGAGGGCTTTATCCAGAAGCTGTACCCAGAAATGATTTCTGAGGGCTGTGCTTCGCAAACCAAGACAGTAGGGAAAGACCATCTTACCTGGACCTGATGATGCTCTGTGTCCATTGTGCAGCTAAACACATGTGGTAACGGCTCATGTGATGTAGTGGAGTTACCAGTGTAAGGCACAGGGACAGCTCATGACCTGAGAAACAACATACACAGTGTGAGTGAATTTGTTATTGTATGGAATCTCTGTTTGGAGCACTGACTTTCTGGTAAACTGCTTTGGGCAAAATAGTCTTCAAAGGGCCGTTAAGAGCTTGCATATTATGAGAGGCTTCATCAACAGCATGAAGGTGATTGCTCATCACCAGGTGTTCTGAGAGGAAATCTGTAGCAGGGCAGAAAGCTGAGGCCAAGAGGGACAGTACTTGCACAGTGCCTGTGGGCCACAAGAAAAGGGCTTTTTCAAAGCTGTGTCTTCACACCTTTACAATTTAAGTAAAGTGAAGAAATAAATCACTGTGCGCAGTTGTCATCTTTCTCCTCCAAGCACCAGCCAAAGAGATTAAATGTAGCTAAACTGCTGTATTTCCTCAGAATAAACACTCAAATACTCAAAATAAATTGCTAGGTCTTGATATCACAGGAATGATTTATAAACCAATTATACTGGGAATTTTATTCTCCATTGTAGCTCTGATAGATTATGGGTCAATTAGGTGTTTTACTCCTGCAGGAACATATCCTTATTCTGCCATAAAATGTCTGAACTTGGCACACTGGTGTTTGTTCTGTCCATCTTGCAGAACACCTCTGATTTGTGGCAAAAATCTGAGAATCATTCTGCCAAGGGCCAGGTCTGTAATTTTTATACTGTCTTGTCTCTGTTTACTGCTTAGGACATTAGCAGGAATGCAGAGAGTTTCTTTCTGCTAAATAATTTCCCTTCACCCAATCTTGTCCTTTTCTCCTCATCAGACTTGGGTTGTGCAAATGATGTTTATGGTGCACCTGAGTCTGTAAATAATGAGCCATTGAGGAACAGATATCTTTGAGCCTTCAGAGAGACCTGACAGCATCAGTAATGGGGCTGAGGGGCAGCAGCCATGGATTGTCCATAAAGGAGTACATCAGTGGATGGAAATCACAGGAATGTAAGGTAGCAATACTGGTTCAGACCATCTAGGACACTACCCTGTCTTCAGCAGTGACCATAAGCAGACACCTACTGAAGAATAAGGCAAGCATGTTTATTCTTCCTCCATAACATTTTCTTCTCATGGGGTATATTAAGCTCAGGATTTCCCAAGGCTGATGTGAGTCTCAGTAAGCCACACTGAATTTCTCTTGCAGCTGCTTGTCCAATCTGTCCTTGAATATCAACAGTCCTAGCATCACTCTGAACTACGTGTATTAGGTTTTAGAGGGAACCTGTTATCCTCTACAGTGGTCCAAAACCACAGTTACTTTAAAGCCTTTAGCAGAGCCACTTTTTTATTGGTGGAATCTGAACACAGAAGAGAATTTGCCCAAGTCAGATAATAAGAATAAAGAGGATATGCAGGGTAAAACAGTTCTATGATTATTGCCCTAAAGTCTTGCACCACTTTAGCAATGTAAATTGATTAGTGCATTTTAATTCTCTCGTTGATATGGCCTTTTCCTCTCCTGCATGTTATTAAGTCAATATAAGCCAGAAAGGGAATCCAGCCCAGGGGTTTTGTTTCATCCTTGAATCTGCTCCTCCTCCTTTTTTGCAAATTAGAATAACAATGTCACAGTCCTGAATAACATTACATATTTCTACTCCTATAAGCTATAGTCATCTCTAGCCATAGGGAAGAGGCACAAAATCCAATCCCAGCCACATTTTACAACGGGGATGTAAGACCCCAGGCAGATGGTTTTTGGTATTGTGACACCCAGGGTTTTTGATTTCTTTGATGTGGCTCTTAGCACCCTGGAGTTGTTTGCATTAAGTAGCATGCCTTGAACAAAACTTTTCCTCAGAAGCCTGACTCTCCTTGTTGCTCTCTCCCCACTTTTAAGTTACTTAAGGTATGAATACAATGAGCACTGCAATAATTAGGACATCATATTGCATTCACAGATTATTGTAGAACAATTCCAGCATCAGTGGAATGGTTAAGTAGTCAGAATCAAATAAGCAATGCTACTGGTGTGAGCTGAAGATGACTTAAGTCAGTGTACTTGCACAACAGATGAACACTAAGTTAAGTGTGTGTACATGGTAGTCTTAGGGAACTTTTAATTTTGTTGTCATTCTGGGTGAAACAGCACCACAGGTTAGAAGGGTGCAATGAACTCATTTACAGAGATGGATGCCCTTCATGGGGTATTTCTCTGACGATATTCTTTGTTACATATTTGGCTTCCCACATTTGGGTGAGAAGTTCTGCAGTATTTGCCTGCCCATTATTGTATTGCCATTTGCTACTCATAATGAGTGTTTAGTGTTTTCAGTTATTTGCTGCTTCATTGAAAACACAACAGTCATTGGAGCCATTAAGAGATTCTTTGTTGATCCACTAAATAATAAAAAGAATCAGAGAGCATGTATAAACGATGAGATTTTGTGGATCTGGCTGTCAGCTGGGAATGTAAGCAAATCACCCGGTAGCCACCATAGTCATGCTAACAAAAGCTTTGGAGGCACATGCAAAAATGCAGACAGTTGACTATGTAAGTCATATCTCTGTAGAAGTATTACTGTTGGGATTGGACAAGAGTCTTCCATGATAAACTGCACATCCTTTATGGAAGCTCGCTCGTATATGCAGAGTGTCAAGAATTTTAGTGTAGACAACCCATTCAGCATTTTCTCCCTGATGATACATTTCCTTCCAACAGAAATACTTCAGCTTCTTGAATTACTTTTTTTTTTTTCAAGTTAAACAGCTGGCTTCATATTTTCATTAAACATTTTTTAATGTTGTGGGCCACAGAAAGATGAACGAGTTATGCAGGGAAGGTTAGCAGGTCACCTCCCAGGATGTCAGCTTCTCCACGTAAAAGCCCCAGGACATTATTTTTTTTTTGTTTCTACAGAGCAGATGCAAAGCAACCAACCCTTTTTTTTTTTTTTCTCTCCTGAGGAAAAATCACTCTCAAGTACATCTGGTTGAGCATGAAGAATGAGAATATGAATACATACAATTATGATGGAGTAGAGGCCTTGTAAATTTATACCCAAACATACCCCCTGGTAACTCATTCATCTGCGGGTCCTGACAGGATGCATGTGAAATAGTGGGACAATAAAACTTATTGTTATGCTGAAAGATGTTAATAGCTGGCCTCAGGGTGAGCTGGGTTTCCAAGACGATCACAGATAACACATAACACAGTGGAAACGTTAAGCTCAGGAGAATGAACACTCAAGCCTTTATTTTGTAAAACAAAGAGGCTATCTTCGAGTGGGAATTGTCCAAAGGTACAGGCTTTATAGCATCTTATTTTTATGGAAAAGTACTTCATGGGCCACCGGGGGTGTCTGAAATGCTGGTTACACATATGGAAATATCCAGCAAACTTAATCGTAAATGAGGATACCTCAGCAGGTGAAGACCTAAAGCCATGTCTGAGGGCACTGGTTCTCTGGCCTTGCTGCACATTTTGCAATGCACTGTTCAGCCTGTCTGCCAGAGAACAAAAGGAAACGCTTGACAAAGTAATGTCTCGTTAAACTACTTTGGTAGCCTTTGGATGGTTAGAGACGTTTCAGAAAAGCTTTCTTAAAATTAAAAAAAATTCAAAAAATCAAGCCTGTAATACAGATCTGTCCTCACCAAGGAACCTGTGCACATCACTGTTCCTTTCTTATCTCTTTTCCCTGTTATCTCCATACAACCTGCTCTCTCACAGGGAAGATGCTGTCATAATCATAGGACAAGATGGGTGTGTATCTTTACAGAGCTACAGAAGTTTTCTGATAGTTCCCTAGTCTAAATCCAGATCATCTTAGTTCTCTCTGGAAACAGTGTCCTTTCCAAGGTGATGCTTTTGTAAAAAGACTTAGGAATAAACATCTAGGATGGATCCACTCCTATGTACACTGGCAAACATACAAAGTTTTTTTGAATTTTGAGTGTATTCTACCTAGCCTAAAGGTAACTGTCCAAAAGTTTTCTAGTCTAAACAAGTGTGAAGATTTGCTCTCTATTTAGTAGGAAGACAATGGCAGTTTCAGAAAGTGCTGCCATTGCTCTTGGATAATCTTAAGCTTAGAGAAACAGTCCTTGGGAGGTATTTCTCTCCCCAGTGTCTTCAACATAAACAAAGATCTCTTGCAGGTCAGCTCCCTAAGCTCAGTTGTGAAGAAGCCTATCCAGAGTTCAGCAGCATTGACAGAAGCTTTGCTCCTTGTACCCCTGTTATTACTAAAAAAAACCCTTTCCAGAGCCCATGCCACAATTGTAAAGAACAAACCCCACAACTACTCTGTGTCAGAGGAAGCAAGGATATTCTGAGGGAAAAACGTTGGATCCTTCCTAGAGGATCCTAGGAAGTGCTTACTTATGCCTCAGTTTGGACACGTGCCTAGTGGCAAAAAGATGGGTAAGCCAGCAAGAAACTTGAAATTTCTAAGGCAATGGTAGTTGTCACAGCTGAGACCCGCTGATGTGACAACACCAACTTGTATCAACACATCAGAAACTTTGAAGGAATAAACACACTCCAGAAATGCCAGTCCCAAAAGTTGCGCAAGTGACTAATAAATGGGGAACAGTGCACATTTTGGTCTTGGCATCCAAAATATGGGTAGAGCCATTTATTTATTTTAGCTTTCATGTTCTTCTTGCCTTTCTGTCCTCAAAAGGGATAGCTTAGATCATGTCATTCAAGTCCATGCTGAAACAAAATGTAGCTTTGTGATTAATACCTATGAAAACTCAGAGTGACATGGTAATAAAACCATAAATGTTCGCTTTCCTTCAGGGAAATCTGGTTGCACTCACTTTGTTGTCAGAATAATGAGGTCCATACTTTATGGTCATAGAGTTAATACCTCTGATGCAGGTAGAATGATTTTCAAGTCATAGTGACCTTTTTGGAGTAAAGGAGGACAGCCAAAGTAAAACTTTTTAAAAGTGGCTTGTTCCTACGTATCCACATGACACACCATTGTGGATTAAGTGTCCACAAGACGCTGATGCTCTGTAATGCCATATTATGCTTGAGAGACAGAAAACCATGGCGCAGCCCTGAACCTGTTGTTCCTTTATAATTACTGTGGATAGTGGAACATATTTCAGACAACAATTGAGTGCATATGTTCTTTAAATTACTGATCCCTTTGATGTTAATAAGTACATAATTAGTGACATCTACCTTCAAGTATTTGTGTTTTATGTTTTGGGTGGTTTTGGATTTAACTTTTGTTACATTTGATGAATATGGAGAGATGCAAGTGTTATTCGTAATGAAATACCAGAAATACTTTAGCCGATGTAGGGGTCAGAAAAAGCTTCCACTCTCCTTATCATTTCACTTCTTATCTGTACTGGAAATATTACAATCACCATGTCAGATACATTGTATTGACTGGTTCTTGATGGTGGGACTAACTGTTGCTGCTTTGGAACAGAATGTATTCACATTTTTGGACAAAGCGTTGCTGAAGCTGGATAAACACAAATGTACTGAAGGCTGATGTTTCAGATCAGGTGAAGAATCTGGACATCAGGAAAGTCACTGAATTTTCCTTGTGCTTCAGTTCACCCAGAGGGAAAATTTAAGCAAAAAGTAGCAGTCACACTGAGAAACAGATGCCAGCTAGGACGAGTAAAGGACAAGACATATAAAATAATGTCAGACAGAGAACATCTAATGGGTGATGGGCAGTTGCTTTCAAGTTGGTCAAGTGTGCAGTGTTTATAAAGTAGTGCTTAGTCATGAATGGTCTGTTCCCATTACTTAGCAAAGTGACCATTAGTGGTCCCATGTTCTGCCATCCAAAGAAAGAGACATTATAATATTCATCCATTTCAAGCAACAAACATGAGATGCATTACAAAATCAGTGAGTTCAAGTCAGATTGCTGAATGTGCAGCAACTTACACTGTACAGTGAACTGTTGTTGTATCCCACTGTATTAGCTGAGGGAAGGTTGGTCGGTCATTGTGGCAAAACTGGGAGCCCTTTATTTCATTCCCACCCTTACCCCCGACTTTCTTCTTCCCTGAGCACTTACTGTCAGATCTGAAGCAATGATGACTTTCCGTTGTAGTTAGGAGAGGGATACAACTCATTACAGACACAAAGAGAACCATGGTAGGAACTTCAGAAAGAAGGAAGCTGTGGGGAGGATGTGTGGAGCCCACTGAGGAGAGAATGATGCATGAGAAGAGATTGCAGAGGTTAAGATTGTGACAAAAACAACAGTGGTGAGACTGATCTTGCCTCACTTCAGATATCTAATCATCTGGCCCAAGGTAGATTTTTACTGTAGGATGTGATGAGTCATAGTCTAAACCCATTCCTTTCTCTCCACTGACAATAGGCAGTGTCTAGGGCAGATGAAGTTGTCTGAACTGTAGCTGTGTCTGGTGAGCTGAATCTGGCCCCATATGAGCGAGGGTAAATTTGCCTGTACAAATCCCAGTTTGAGCATTTGGGTATTGCTTCCTATTTCAGTGCAATGCGCCTGTATAGCCATTTCTACATTCCCAGCGGACTAATTATTACAAAAATTCTCTGTCATTGCTTTGCAACGGTCCATGGCTTAACTAATTTAAAAATGCAAATGAATGCTAAATTGCAGTTGAATCTGAACCACCTCTTTCTCCCTTTCTTCCTCTTTTTTTTCTTTTTTTTTTCCTCTGCTGGGAAAAGAACGATACAGCAGACATTAAATGCTGATGGTGAAAATCAATCTTTCAGATTTGAAGTAATTTTGAATTAGGTTCCAATTCCAGGGACAGTGACATCATCATAGTTGCTCAGATGACCCATGATTTGAGGAGAAACAGCTTGGACTTGAATCCTCCCTTTGTCCTTACAGAGAGAAATAAATGCTGCAGTCTTCAGCTCTTTTCGTTGGGAAACTTTCATACTTAAATGATCTCAAATGTTAGGAAGAGGCATTCAGGAAGAAAGTAGATATGAGAAATGTGTGAGCTAAAACACATCCCCTTGTAGTGCCATTGTCCTCGTGAATTAAATTAGAGCTCTGTTTTGCAGTCGTGTGTGTGCTGTGCCCAGGTGGTTGTGAAGAATGAGCTGAAGGGTTGTTACCTCTTTAGCATCTGTAATTAGCTGTTTAACACTAGTTAAGCTGTTAGTACATTTAGACTCTATAATACCTGTCCAGATTGCCCCATCATCTAATGGTCCTCACCTACCTTTACCTGCTATTAAATTTTCTCTGAGGCAGTAGTTCCTTTGAGGACTGTCTTGCACCCTGGTTTGTGGTCTTTAGTTGCAGGATCACCTAGATAGTTGTGATAATCATTCACAGTCTTGTTGCTTTCCTACTGTCAATGCTGCACTGTAACATCAATACTGAGACTGAATGCTCAGGAATGGGACTCTCAAGCATTTAGAGGGCCACAGATGGTCTCAAAGTTAGGTGTTGGGACTATTACCCTTCACGGTCAGTATATGACATGAGAGTCTGGAAATCCAAACTGCTTACCACTCTCTTGACAATATATCTCTTTGCTGTATAGCTGAGTTATGCATCCAGAGAAAAATACCCGAAACAGGACTCCTCTGTGCTTCAGAGTTAAGGATAACAAACCTTCCAAGGGTTCATCCTCAGCTCATATGTTGATGATAGTCTTCGTGATAAATGACACCTTGCTGAGAGAAACATAGCAAATGATAAGAATCACCCCAGAGGGCAACTGTTGGCAGCTGTATGCATGACTACATTGGTGCTCAGAAAGAATTTTTCCTATTTTGCAAATTGATGCAGAGATGAAATTTCATGAGTGTCTGTTGACACTTGCATACGGCTGACAGATTTCTAAATGGGATCTGCATAGATGACTGAAATTCAAATTCCAGTTCCTGCTATGTCCATCAGTCTTGTGCAATCCCAAGGCGTTTGCTTGGCTGATACGCGATAGGCGGTAAACACGGGTCTTGGAGCTGTGAACCCCCTTGTTGCCCAAAAAGCAGACGCTCGCAGACACACATGACGCTCGCAGACATATCTCTGCTCCCAGATCCCAGACCAGAACAGCGTGTGTGTGTGAGGAGCTGATTTTCAATTAGGATTCAAACACCACGATGATAGAGTTCTCCTAATCCTTCTACAAAGGTGCGTGTGGTTAATCAAACTGTAATGCCTCAGGCTCTGGGTAGTTTTATTTACCATCAGCTTAGTGCCATATCTCCTGGGATGTGTTCACTGGTTCAGGATGTGCAGTGTGTTTCCAGCCCTGTAAGGCAGATGTAGCTGTTGTGTTCCCTAATGTGGCCTCTGAATAGCTGTTGGGAGGAAGAGGAACCCTCGGCCTTCTCTTTGGTGTAGAAACATGTTAAAAGTATTGGTCTGGATGCAAACAAAGCTTGTGAGGAAGCACAGAGAATTTTCTATGTGGAACAACTGCATTCAAAGAGTGAGGAAAGGAGAGAGGGAGGAAAGGGGAACAACGAATATTTTCTTTCTTGCATTTACCCTGAGGGAGGTGTTTTTCCTACCCTGTTTTTCCTGCCTCAGGGATTGCAGCTAGATGTTAATTGTGCTAGCTTAAAGTTTGGTGATTCTTTGTTTTCTTGAAGTGCAGCAGCCCATGTTTACAAAAATGGTTGTCTAGTGAGGTTATGTTTTAGTGGTGCTCTATTTTCTCATGGTCTTGAGGGACAGGAGAAGTAATTGTTGACAAACTTGGGTCTCTCTGGTAACAGGCCAGCTAACTAAACAAGAACCTTTCTGAGGTGTTTTTTTTTTCCTGTATATGTCTATTAAAACCAGCAGGAGTGTTTTGGCAACTAGGGATTACCCACATATAGTGAAGGCATGGCCCTGAGAGTTTTCCCAGAAGCTCCTCTGCCTCATGTCCCTGATAAAGGTGACACAGGAACTGCTATCCAGGCTGCAAAAGTCCTCATAGCCAGTCATGCTTGTTGGACTAGAGATTTGCCTTATTAGTGATGCTTCTTTGGGAGCCTTTATAGCCATATAGAGCAGTCTTACTTTTGGATGCATGTACGAGGCCAAATCCTGATCTCAGTGACACTAGTGTAAAACTGAAATATATTATCGTATTCACGTTGAAGTAAGCTCTAGGCTGTAAAAATGTGAACAGAATATGACCAAAAACCTCCTTCTGCATGAAGGGAGAGAATATACCCTTTACAGTGGAAGGACATGAGGATGAAAACCTTATGTCTCACCACAGTCCCTCAGTGTATGGCGCAGAGTGCTACGGCTCTGTGTGTATCTTCACCACGGGTGGTTATGGCTGCACTTGTGAGAGACAGACTGTCTCCATGAGTCACAACAGCTCCTCACTACATGCACAGCCCTGTCTCTTCAGTCTAGATAGATAGCTGTGCCTATAGCTGTGTGCCTCTGTGTGTGTATTATAACAGCCCATTAGCATGCACTGAACACATCCCTTGAGCATAAAAGCTTCTGTCCCTTATGCCATAGAGCGTGTATGGGGGAGAAAGACTGGAACTGAATATCCTTTTTAGGCACCTGTCAGATTCCCATATACACATGTGTGCATACACACACAAACACATAAGCACACACATATGTATATTTGTGTTTTCATATTATCTGAGGGGCTTTTTTCCTGTGATTCTGTGCTAGTGGGCACAAAAGCAGTACTGAAGATGAATTCCATTTAATTTTAGTGATAAAGAACATTGCAGTCACAGGAGGCTTGCCATGAATGTTAGAGGACATTAAGTATTTGGTTTTTTTTTTAGTTGCAAGATAATAATGTTCTGGTGTAAATGTTTTATAATTGTCTCATGAATTATTCACAGTTAACTTGATAACCTGACATTTTATGGGATATGGTCTCTGGAGTGCAAGGAGGGAGGCAAAATTTAAAAATAAATAAATGTGGAGACAGGACCCAGCTGCAACAATGAGAAAGCACTGAGACCTCTGATTTATTTTGTGTCTGTACTGAAGGGTGGATTCATTCTTTTATTTATATTTTTGTGTTGAGAAGCCACAGAATGTGAGTAAGTGGATGAGGTTATTTTCTATATATATAGAAGAAAAAGAAAAACTGGGAAAGAAATCAAACTCCCTCCACTGTTTTTTAATATGGAAGTGGTACTTGAATTATTTCACCTATTATTCTGGAGCTCAGAGATTCTGTTATTGTTGATACCATTTCCCTCTGGTGAAGCATTAGTAAAAAACAGCAACCCCCTTCCCCTTCTTCCCTTTCCCCTTCTTCCCCTTCTTCCCCTTCTTCCCCTTCTTCCCCTTCTTCCCCTTCCTCTTCCCCTCCTTATTATTCTCCTTCCAATTCTTTATTTGTTTTTCTTTTGTTCTCTCCTTTTTCAGTTCCTCTCTCTGTTCATCTGGGCTTGTCTTTTCCACCCCACTTCTCTTGTTCACCACTTCTCATCTTTCAATATTTTCCTCTGCCTGTAACTCTCTCTTTCTTTTCCTCTATTGCTAACAGGATCTTAATGATGTCTACTGAAGCCCACAAGTCTTAACCTAAGTTAGCTGAAGAAAGAATCACACCCAAAGAAGAGTTCCTGCAATTTAGTGAAACATGGTGACAGCTTCTGGAAGGAGAGTGTTGAAACTCATACCTGGACATCCAGTCTGAACGTCTGTCAGGTCTTGATAGCAAAGGCACTAGAGAGAAATGCAGTAACTTCATTGCCAGGAATCAATAGCACAAAATACTCAGTGAGGGACTGGAGAAGTCTCTCAACTTGCTGGATATCCATGAATACAAAAGGAAAAGAGATCACGGCAAACAACACTTAGTCCTAACACAAGCAAAGGCTGCTCTTGTACCCAGAGAAACAACTGATAGCTAATATTGGACTGAGACCTCCAGGGAGCATTGAAGGAGCAATGTCTCCTCTAAGGAAGATGAAAGCTTAGTGCAGACTCCAAGGTCTTCTCTGTAAGGGCAGTGGGAAGGGAACAGGATAACGGCTGGGATCACCTCAGCCAGCTGGCATCCAGGTGCTTAGCTGCCTTGAGGTGTATTGCACTGGGGTTTCCATAAAGAGTTTTCATCCATCAGGAACGCATGCACTTTTTCAAAGAAAATCTGGGGGTCTGCAGAGCCTAATAGATAAACTTATAAATTTCAAAGTGGCAGTTTGGAGGGCAATTTGGAAGGTAGCTTCAAGACATGAGCTGTTGTAGAAAGATGAATTCACAGGCAGGATTGTGAACTCAGAGAATGAATCTGAGAATGAAAGAGTGATTCCATCAACCTTCTTAATTCATTTATTTAAATTTATGCTACAAAATGAATAACAGAGGAAAGCCAAAACTTGCACTCATGATTTTTCTTCTTTTTCCCCTACCTTCTTTTATTTATTACACTGCTTTGGGTACACCTTTCAAAAGACTTTTTTTTTTGCTCTTTGTTTATTATCTCTTCATCAGTCTTGAAATGGGAGCTGCAGGCAGCTTGATAAGTGGATTGAAAAGCTTCTTCTGCCAGAATCAAATTAAAAAAAAAACCCTCAATATCCATAAACCCTTTTGTTTTAGCATTTCTAAAAAAGCAGTATTTCCCTCAGAGCATCCTTGAAGAGTGATGCACCAGTATTCCTCAGTGTTTCAGCAAACGAATTTCTTTAGTCAGTTTTGCCCTGAGCAGAAGTTTGTCACTGAGTCATGAACAGAATTCAGCCCACAGCACTGCAGTGCAAAGGCAGTAGAGAGACTCCTAAGAAAGCTGAGCAAATCTTGACTCTGAGATGTGCTGGGCAGATCAATGGAGCAAATAAGCCAAGACATATGGAGTTGGGTCCTGCTTACAGAGACTAGCAGCAAACCTGCTTCCACGCAGCTATTTTTTACCTATGTACTTTCTAAAGTCTTTCTTCCCTTCTAATCCTTTTTTTAAATAAGGACAGCTAAATATATCACTGGTTGAAACCTTTTGTCTTCAGAGCACTTACTAAGTTCCACATTTGGTACAGCCTGGCAGTAAATCAGGGCTTTAGCTACTGTGATTTATTGATAGAGCTGAGTGGTTCAATCCCATTTGTAAAGGTGTGAAATGTTCATACGAAAATACCCCTTAAGAAAGTGGTAATGAACCGTCGGTTGCAAAGCTTGCAAACAGCCAGGTGAAGGAAGACATGTTATATTTACTGCTGTAGTAATTAGCACAGGTGTTGCAGCATAGGATGAGAGAGGAAAAAAACCTCAATGAAAAACCTCTGTAAAGCAAACAAAAAAGGAATGAAAATGTCTGACTTGTGAGAGGAAGGACCAAAGCTCTAGTGGAGGATCCTGAGAGCAAAACGACAGAGGCTTGTGTTCCTTTCCTCACTAACCTTGTTTCACCTCTATATGCAAAGCTGTTTAATATGCAAAGCAAAGGTTGTAAATCTCCCCCTGGCCTAAGCTCATTGGTATGTAATTTAGTAATATGGATCTTACTGAAAATAGTGCATCCTGCTCTCCTAACACAATTTCCAGCATGTAGCAAGCTGTCAGCAACCAAGGCCTCTGCAAGGATGCCTGATGAGCTCTGCCAAAGTCAACAGTCCTCTTGTCTGTGTTCCTACCCTTGCCTGGTTTCAGTCTATCTGTGTTATCAGTGGGCTGCTAAGATCCTGGGCCAGTTAGGGTCACATCTTCCAAGTAATGATTCCAGTGCCATGACCTTGCTGTGGGTTTGTTTCTAAGTTATGAAGAGCTGTGGTATTTCCACCGTGCGTCTTTTTTTTTTTCCATCTGCTCCAGTCCTTCTTAAGAACTGTCTGCCTTCAGAAAGAACTTTGCCATCCCTTGGTACAGGAGGTGAATATGATTGGAGAAGGACAGAGAGATAGAGACTTTCCTTTTGCTGGAAAGATGTATGCACAAGGCCATTCAATCAGGGACACTAATGGGAATAAGAGGTAAGAGATCAGAAGGTACCTTAACCCTTGTGATTCTCTGGTTGTTTAGAATGCATAATTGCAGTTTGTTTAGTGCTAAAGGATAAGTGATTATTCATGGGAAAGAAGCCAACAGTGAGGATCAATATTTCTATTGCTGTTCTGGAAAAATAGCAGAAAAGGAATGGCTTTTTATCTATTGCAGCAAAGCAGAAGAAATTTATGCTTACGGTTTCTTGTACAAAGAACCAGCAAAGGGTTTGTTCAATGCTGGCTGTCCTCTCTGTCTTGAGTGCCAGTGAATGTGTGTGGGTGATGTGTTCTGCACTTCAGATGTGGCCTGACTAGAAGCAGGGCAAAGGACAGCTCTGCCATCCTTGAGCTAGAGAGAAAAGTTAAGTCACCATGAAGGTGAAATAAAGAATATCTGGGCCACAGATTGATGTGTAGAGTAGTGACTTGAGGAGATCACAGCCAAGCACTTCAATCTCCATTTTCCATGTAGGCCATACTGATGCACATTTTTTTCATACAGACATATGAGTTATGAATAGCTGACTTCATTTGGTAGAGCTAGAGCTGAGTACGCACTGGCACCTGTGGGATCCTGCAGTAAAATCATAGATTTTTTTTGCAGGGGAAAAATGTGTTTTATCAAAATGTTCAGCTGAAGGATTTTGTTTCCCATCAAATATTTGCTGAGCCCTTTTTGGAGGGTCTCACAAAAGAGTAGAAGGAGGTGACTCTTTGAATGGGGCTCAGTGTATAAAATCTTATAGGCACTGGCAAGGAGTATGGTTCTGGATTACATGTATCTGGGCTTGTATTTATGTTGGTTGTGCATCAATATGTTGATCTCATGCACGTGGTGCAATCTATATATGATTATGATGTCATTCACCTGTGAAACAAAACCAAAAGACTAAGAATTGCCCTGAAACACGAATATTTCTCAGGTTATCTTTCATGAGCTGGCCAAGCCTGACTCACCAGCTATGTGGTGCCACTGTGCACGTTTTCTTTGATCTGAGGAGGATCCTGCTTTTCTGTGATCCTGCACTGGGCTGATTGAACTGCACATGCATCTCCCTTGCTGAGCTTATCCTACAACAGACCACTGGATAGTTTTGAGCAAGTTGAACAAGAAATAAAAGCATGAAAACCCTCTAAATCATAAAGCAACAGTGAGGCAGCTGGAACAGGCTCTTTTTCAGGACGCCTTGTGCACCGCAGACTCAGGCTTAAGGTCGGAGGCTGCTGGGAATCGCAGAGCACCCCACTATCTCCTTGCCAAGCACGTCTTTCACGGCACAAGACTGACCTCCAGTGGTCACTGAGCAGTTTCTTTGGCCTGTAAATTATCTGGGGAAAATGAGTACAATTGAATTTTAGAGGCCACACTTTTGAGGGTAGGTGTTTGCTCCTTTCCTTCTTCAGCTTTTCTGGCCTAAAAACAGACCATAAGGACAGTCTCCTGGTGAGCTGATAAATGCAAGGTGGGTGCACTGAGACAGATAATTCTGAAAATGTCTTGATGAAGCAGGGAGGAATTGGCCTATCTACGACCCCTCTCCCTGCAGAGCAGAGAGGGACACAGCGAAGTGATGAGGAAGCAAGGAGCAACAGAGAAAGGTAAGTGCGTGAAGTTTTTATTCTGAATGAGGTGTTATCCTTCAGATAGTCCAGGACTGAGGGCAGGGACCTGATTGCAGTTCATGTGGTACAGTTCCTTTGCAGTAATTTGTGTCATTCCCATTAACTGCATGGGTCAGTCACCAGAGCCTCAGGAAGGCTTCTCCTCTAGCTGCACTGCTACCAGTGTCTTAGTTAGTTAACTCAGGTATATGTGCCTGATTGCAATTCTACCTTTGTAGGCTGAGGAGGGGGTACACATCCCAATTTAACCTGTGATTCCACTTTCCAGGGCAGCAAAGAGCTGGGCTGAAGTGCTGACCTAAATAAGGAGGAACCACGTGCATGAAGAAACACCAGGGCTTTCTGTCATTCCCAGGGAGCACAGGTGTCTTCTTCTAATGGTAGAAATACAGCTCTGATTCTTTGAATAAGTGCCACAAAACCCTCCCTGCCTTTCATGTCATTTCATAGGCTTCATAGTATTTCACATGCCCTCAACACAAGAGGGTTGGTTGCTGCTGTCTCACAAACCTTTCCTCTATGTGAATACAGATCTCTCCTCATTCTCTCAGAGCAGCATCTTCTTTCTATTAGTGAGGAACCACTGAAACGAAGACAAAAATATATTGGACTTTGGAAGAAGTGTCCTGGCTGCAGAAGCAAGAAGATATTTCCTCTGCCAGTGGAGGACTTTTGTGAGTTGTAAAGCACAGCAGTGCAATGTTGCCTGCTAGAAGGTGAGAAAAAAAAATCAACCGCTAGAGACAGATCCTGTTCCTTATTTCCCAAGGAAACCTGTTATCACCAGCTAGGGAGAGGATGATGTTTGAGGGGCTGCCCTGGATCAGTCCAGTTAGTGCATTTTTACTCAGAGGGGACTTTCAAGGAGAAGCTATCATCAGTATATGACTTTTGGGCAACCAGAGCTGCATTAATCGAGAGAGATCTTTGGCCTACCAATTGTGCAAGTAATAGTAGGTCATACAATGTTCAGACTGAATATGACTCAGTTTCACTTCAGGTTTGCACTCAGGTCAGATTCCAATAGGCATCAGCTCTGAACATAAGCACTTTCCACCTATCTGAATATGGCAAGAGGAGGTGGAAAGACTGCAGTGCCCTTGGCATCTGTGTAAGAGGAACATTCACCTGGTGATTTATACAAATGTCTGTTGTGGATGGTGGTGATGAACTTGGCAGGCTGCAAAATGGGTAGATGAAATGCCTCACTTAAAAGTAGCTCAAAGGAAAGGCAGGAGCTATGAGCAACTTGGAAGAGGTCTCTGGAGGGAGAAGGATAGACACATCTGAGGAGCCTTTCCCAGAGCCTACTTAGCATAGGCCAAGGCCCTCATTTACTACTGACTGGAGGGATGTTTTACAAGTGCCCCTTCTGGTTCAGAGAGATATGAAATCTGTCTGTAATTAAGTTAATTTGGAGTTGAGCATGGGCAAGGATAATGAGCTGGAAATAACAAAAGAATAAGAAAAAGGAAAAGTTGTTGCTAAGAAACAGGTTTATTGTACTAAATCTGCCCTGCACCCCATCAAATCATTTTTAGGAGCTGATTGGCTGAGTAATGGGGTAGACAGAGCAAAAATATGGAAATGAGCGCTGTATCAAGTGCTCAGAAGAATGAAGGAGATATGACCTGGAGAACTGAGAAAGGAAAAAAAGGAGGAGGAAGATTACTTCTAGTGCAGGTTGCAGCTCTGTCCAGTACATTTTAGGGGCAGAATGGTGGCTTTGAGATCAGCAGAATTATGTCCTGTGACCGACTTTCCTCCTCGTTTGAGGGACCCCTTCTGAAGCCCTGAACTTGCACTGGGAAGTCCTCTGAGACATGTAAATAGGGTCTGGCTGCCACCATGTCTTACTTATCAGACATTAGCAAATAGCCTCTCTCAAAGCACCAGTCTCTTTCCTTCTCCGGTATTTGATCCTGGTGAGAGTTCCCACTGGAGTCATGCACTGAGGTGAAGACTTAAGACTGTTTCTCTCCACAGCTTTCAGAAATGATATGAAATATAGCATGTTCAAGCCAAAGGGATGATGGAAAAGAGGGCTGCAGAAAGGGCCGGAATACTTAACAGTCAGCAAAGCGTAAGTAAATAGACAAGTTATGATCAATGAGTTTGTTTGAATTTGACAGAGCTTTCCTGCAAACATGGGGGATGGAAGGGGGGTGTGAAACATTCCCTGCCACTGAGAGCTGTAATAAAGGACCTGCAGTTTTCTGATTCTCACTCTGTGTGAAAATTGAAAAGGTTAGCCAGGTAATTGAAATCGGGACTGGAATACAAATACGGAGTGAAAACCCTACAGCTGGTGAAGGAAGTTGCAGGGAATTTCTTAGCAGCAAAAAGGCTGGGGTGGACGGGAAGGGGATGATTCTTCAGCATACCTGTTCCTTATGGAAAGGGAGATAAGGGAAGAAATGAGACTTGAAGCAACCAGATTGAGGCTAATGCTTGTATGAATGCTCCTTGCTGTTAATGTAAGAGATACTGTAAAAAGTGGAGTGCAAATGTTGAATCGTGTATGGCAGTAATTGCTGTCTCTTGGAGTAATGTAGTAGTTTACTGGGAATTGGTTGGTTGCCATGCCAGACCCAACTTAGGGGCTATTTCTTGTTTTATGAAGAGGGAGAGCACTCCATGTGACACAGCCCCTCGTCTGGGGGCTGAGATACATAACAAAAGTAGATGTGACTGGATCCATGTCAACTGCATCTTCATCTTTGCTGTAAGCAGGAACACAAACTGATTTGCATTACTTTAGGCTAAGAGCACAGGGATAGATGCTTACTGCAAAGCAGCTGAGGAACAGCTCCTTGTTATCCCTCTGAGTGCTCTATGTGTATAAGTCCCAGTGGAAGGTCCTGTCATTGCTGCTGTGATGTAAATCTGTATGTGTAGCTGTATCTGTGGTCTTTTTCTGCAACTTGAACTGAGAGGAAACAGTGGTGCAGGGTCTGGGGGAAGCTGAAGTTTGCAGTATAAGCCAAGTTCATTCACATTCAAAAAAACCCCTCTGCATGTAGTATTTCCCTAGCACCAAGCCAAGTAACAGAAGCTCCAGTCTGTATGTGGTTAAATAAACCATACCTCCAAATTCCTGCGTTGGTGTTTTATTTCCTTCCTCATGGAAAGGCTGGGGAGTTCTATTTCCCCAAACTATGATGCTGGTAGATTTTTGCTGCAGTTGCTCTGTGCTGCCCAACCCACCTGCACTGCAGTCAACAGCAGCATGAAAACACTTCCCTTTGGAGCCTTTTGATTGAGTTTAGGCAGCTATTTAGCACATTCTGTGGCAGGACAGATATCTTTCCTGCCCTCATGAGCTCTTATAGAAGTAAGGGAAGAAGTGTTGCAAACCCTAAAAATGGTAGAGCTTTGTTTGAGTTTCCTCACCTTCTGAGAACATAGTCCAGGTGTCCCAGAGGCGCCAGCCCCAGTTCTGTGAATAGAATGCTGGGTGAATCACTAAAGGATGCTGTTCTCCCAGTATTTAGTGGTGAGTTAGTTGTTAGCCATTTGTTTTCCCATTTGGAACGTAATTTTCCTAGTGAGTAATTTCTAAAGGGTTCTCTTGGGTTCTAAAGAAGTGAAACAAACTGAAAGAGACTGATGAACATAACTGCTCTGCAACAAAGAACAGACAGGATTTCAAAGTGACCCCTACCTAGATGGTAGCTGTGTTTTTCAACTGTAGAAGACCTGAAAAAAACTACCTGTAAAACACCTAAGCTAGATGATTGAAATAGGTCAGATAAATTGATTTTAGCACAACTTTCTTTTACAGTCTTTGACTTTAAAAGGAATCCAGATTTCCTCTGATGGAGCTCTTCATGTTGTAGACATCTGAGTTTAAGGGTGTTTTGGAAAACACACTTCTAGCCAAAAAAGCAAACAAAAGAGTCTGTTCCTCTGTGAAAGAACTTTGCTGCATTTCACAACACAGTATAAGCTGAGGATGCATGAAAGAAAATGTTATTTGGGTTGTTACAAAAAAGAATGCAGTGATTCATCCATGAATTAGCTGTCCTACTTGGAAGTAAATTATTCCACCAGCTGTCATACTACTAAAATTCGTTCTTTAAAAGTTAAGTGGATTTAAGATAATTTGCCTTAAGAACAAGGGCTGCAACTTTTCAAGATTTCTAAAAGTCTACACAGTAAAGAGAGTCTTTTCTGGTGGCAAATGGGCTTTTCTGTCCCTTTGTGCCAGGTGTGCCCAAAGCAAGCTGTTGATGAGCCAAAAAAGTGAAAATGAAAAGAAATATGGAAGAAAATAAGCAATCTTTGACTTTTCAGGTTAGATTCTTATTGCAATCATTGCTTATTTTACACATGGAAAATTCCTTTTTCTAAGTCAGGGAAACGAGTCCTAAGTCATGCAAAGGGTCATCACTGTCTTTTGATGCGTGAGCTCTTATGGTTTTTGATCCACCCCAACAACCTCAAAAGTTACAGGGAAATCTGCAAGGCCCAAATGATCAATTCTCTGCAGCATTTCTTTTCAAACTCGTATCCCCAAGCTCACTCTGAAGGACAATTGCCATCATTGCCTCAGTTTGGACCAAATTCTAAATTCATCTTTTAATCCATGCAAGAGTTTCTGGTTGTTTGATTTCTTCTCCTTTCCCCTTATTCTTCCTCAGTTTATTCTAGAAAGAAAAAGTCCAGGTTATTGTTCTGTTTTGATTAGCACATTTTTCACTACTTTAATATCCATTTGATATGGAAATGCTACAGTACAACAATTTGCTATAGATTTGCTAGTGTGTGGAACGAGAAACCTCAGTGGGGAAAAGCCTAGCAAGTGTCATAATGAACAGCAGAGAAAATGAGGCAAACAATTGTAGAAAAACAGTGGGAGAGAGCAGGCCTGGCTGTTACACAGCCTGGGAAGCAGCACTTTATACTTTGGGACATTCTCTTAGCTATGACAACTCTGCTGCCCAGTTTTTAACCAGTGCACTTGGATGCAATAAACCATCCAATTGCATCCATTAGTGCTGTATTTTCTTGCATGTGTCCTAGCTGAAACCATCTGCATTATTTTTTTAAGTACTGTGGTTTGTAGTAAGTGCTTTGTGTCCTGCACTTGATGCTGACTGAACACGCAGGGAATCTGCTACTCCTGTGAATTCAGCAGGAGAAGTATGAAGCAGAAGGATTGCTGGAGGATGGACCAGACATAGGAAGAGAGACTCTAGTATATTTACTGTTATGTTACACACAGATACATATAACCAGCTCTGCAGCTGATGCATACATTTAGTTTTACTGATAAACCATAATTTAAACACTTCAAAACACAGTAGTGTCCAAAAACTTAACAGAATTGTCCATTTGCTGTCATGATGTTTTTTCCAGTACTGAAAATGGCATCAGATCTGAGTATAATTTACTGGCAGTGCAAGTGATTCTCCTCTCCTTTAAGCACTTCTTGCAACACATTTCAAACTGTCCATGTTTTGTTCACAGTGCTGGAGTTGCCCCTGCTCTCCACGCTTCCTGCTCACGCACTTGCCTGATTCTCAGAGAAATAAATCAATACATAGTTCAGTCTAGGAAGTCATGCTTGATTTCAAATAAATATGTTTTTATCAGACTAAACCACTTTGAGGGAAAGTGAGTTGTTCTCTTTTTTCTTGTAACAGGAGTTTTTCTCAGCCAGTTATCAACATTTTTCAGCACTTGGCTATAGAAGTTACTAGAAGTATAAATAAAGGAATGTAATTGGCTTTCATGACTTTATCCATCTTCCCAGTATTTTTATGTTTGGATCAAGCTTCCAAAATTCAGCCAGGTAAATATCAGAGCAGAGCAATACAACTCAAGCACCAGCCTTTTGGAGAAGAAAAGCCTCCAGTGAATATTGACTACTTTTTCTGGACAAAGTGTATTGACTGCTTTTTAGAGATCCCCCTCGGGCAAATCCAGAGGGAAAATATAATTTAATGTCTGGTGGAGACCAAACTAATAACACAAAACTGGTTAGAAATGTAAACTTCATTGATAAAACTCAAGTCTCCACTTGGGGGTGGCAAAGTGTTTCAGCTGTGTCTTCAGGGAGTAGGGATTGCTTCTCTCCAGGATACTTGTGTGTGTTACCCTCTCCGTGGCTTGTTTCTCAAGATTGTAGCTAACAAAACGGGTCTGACAGAAAACATGAGCTAAAATTCCTCTTGTGCCACAGGAAAAGGTGGCTCACCAGCTGCCATAAGCTCCTCAGGTCTCACCTCAGCTGGGAGTCCCACTGTGGGAGGCAAACCAGAAGCCTTTGGGTCAAAAAAAGGTAAGAGTCCATGGTAGCAGGAGTGTAACCTCTTCCTCCTATGGTGGAAAGTGTCATCTGGATCCCCAGTGACCAGACTGGCAGCCTTTATGCATACAGTGTATCATCTTTCAGGAGCTAATGTTTTCACTCATTATAATACTTCTGTGTGCTCTGACTTTGTAAGTAAGTCCCAGCCCCTTGATGACACACATCAGATGATTTTCTGTGGCAGTGCATGCCAAGCCTGAGCCCAGCGTGATGGTTAAACCTAGCGCTGCATCATGATGCGCAAGGGAGGCGTTTCTCTGAGACACAACAAACCAACATTAAAACTTGGGACGCAGAGGATTATAAAGGCCTCTGTCATGTAACAGATTCGCCATGGTCTGCCTTTACAGCACTTTATAAGGTCAGCAGAGCTCAGGAACTCATCAGCTTGGATATAAGTGCACTGCCTTGAGGATCTGTTTGCACAGCTGGGATACAGGAGAGTTTCTCAGACCTTGTATTGTGCTTTCTGGCAAAACCTGAACTCGGTAGATGCAGTATCACTTCAAAATTCCCTTTTTTAATTGCCTTTGTATCAGCTTCTCTGAGGCTGCAGGTTTGTGCCATTCCCATGTGTTGCGAACGCTGTTGGGGCTGTTGCTGGCTGCTTGCTAACCTTGCATCGATTTCTGACTGCTGCAATCACCTGGTATGGACAGCTGTGAGGTCTCCTGAAGCACAGGCTTTCACTGGCAGAGACAACACACAGGTATCTGAAGTTCAAGCAATAATAAAAAGTTCTTGTAAACTGCAGGATGTGGGACATAGCAGGAACCTCCCACTGTCCATTTGTATAAGGTCAGATGGGCAAAAATAAAACTGTCTGATACACAGGATAAGCCTGCAAAGACTGCAAACTTCACAGTCCCTGGGTGGGTATCCCTCACTACCTGCGTTTTGGGCAAAGGAGTCCCACCAGGAACATCCTCAGCTCCCAGTAACAGCAGTTTGCCAGGTAATGTAGATGGATTTATGGCATACTTGGGCCATTTCAGCGCTGCATAGATTATGTCAGACATAGCATGAGGAGATACAGCAGTGGCTTGGAGACTTGTTAAAAATAACCCACTAGAGGGTAGATTTATTGACAAAACCATTCAAGGAATTAACGACCACCCCGACCCAAATCTTCACCTGGCTCAGAAAGAAGAAGTTTGCTTTATATTTGTTTTATAATTATTGGATCCCTGGTTCTCCTGACCCATAAACAAAAAGCCAAGAAAGCCTTGCCACAGCCACACCTTGAGAAGTCTGTAGGAGGGAGAAGTGAGACTGGCTTGCCTAAATCTAGAAGGGGTAAAAAAAGTTTGCACGGCAAGTTGCCCCATTTCAAACTAATTAAAAACTGATTTTTAGGTTGGTGCACAAAAACCCATTTAGTAAGACTTGGACAAGCTGTGTCTCCTTCCTGTGTTGTTAACATTGGGAGTACATCTAATTTTTTTAGAGCAACTCTTTGCTGGCATATCTTGAAGCCAGTAAACTCAGATTTCCAGCCTCTCTGTTAGCTTGAGGGTAGTACAGTACTTCTTCTGCTAATTACAGTCTCCTTGTTTGTTCACTCTTTCAACATGACACATCTATGAGCTCTTCTTGTTGAAATCACTCTTCTAGGGGGATCTCTTCTATTTTTCTTTCTTAATTTTGTTTAACTTCTCTGTCACCTAGATCACGACATGGAAAGTCACAGACCAGTGGAGAGCTGAGAACTGCTGATGGATGTCCTGTGCATGCCAGGGAGACTTGTGTCTTCAGCAGAGTCCATGAGATTGTGGTCCTCAACCACAAAGATACTCTGCTGGGCAGAAATCTTGCTAGTGGGATGTTTAGGAGCCCAATGCTTGCAGCAAGGAGAAATCACACTGAGGAAGGCCATCCTGAAGCGCTGGGACAACAGATTGTATATGATGGGGTTCACAGCAGAACTCAGATAGAAGAAAACACCTGAGAGAAAGAGGGCAGGGGAAAGGAAAGAGAAACATCATTTGTGTGTGAAATGGATTCAGACAGGAAAATCTCTTCATTGCCTGTACTGCTCCACCAAGCTTGGGTGCAAGGATGGAAGCAGCAACAGCACATCTCTGCCTACTTGCCAAGGCTAGCACAGGCACTGCAGTACACAGGGAAAGGAAAGTGGGAGAGAGTATTAACTGGAGCTCAGTACCTCCAGCTGCTCAGGAGCAAAGTCTCTTGAGCTGTACTGACCTGCCTCCAGCACAGCTCTTATCCCCACAGCAGGATTTGCACAGCTGGTGCCCCCATCAGAGCTGTCAGAGGATAACTTCCAGCTGAGGGGAGCTAATTTTTTACAACACACCAGGACAATTGTACAAGATTGGATTTGTCTGAAGTGCCTAATGGCCACATTCAGTGCTTTTTTCCCATGGCAAACTTAAAATATGATCCCTTTTGGCAAATGCTTTCCTTTTATGGTTGACAGGACTGTAAACCTTTGGTTATATCACCCAGTTCTGAGCAGTATGTAAGTTTTGTCTTATCATTTGGTGAGGTTTCCCATTTGCCTGAGAGATCCTCTGGAGGATGATTTCTGCTGCTGTGTATTCATTAAAAGCAGGTGAATGACAGCAAGCTTCACTGCTGAGCATTCCCAAGAAGGAAAAGCAGCTGGTAATCACTTATAGCATATTTTTTTAATTCTTTGTGAATATTCAGACAGCTGTATTGGACAGCATTCCCTCATCTTGAAAGCAGCAGAAACTTGCATGCAGTTTTTATTCCAGGTACAACTTCTCACTGTCTACCAAACCACAGGAAGTTTTCCTATGCATGCCTCATTTCACCTACAAAATAAATGACTACAGCTTTCAAGTAGACTGCTCACATTTGTACCAGACCATCTGCAAATGGAAGAAGAATGTTTTACCTGACACCACATGAATTAAGTTGAATATATTAGCCAGAGGCTCAGTCCATTCCACAACAAAGCTGAAGAAAAGTCTGTCTATATGGAATGGAGCCCAGCAGACAGCAAAAACCATCACAAGGACAACTAGCATGGAGAAAGGAGAGAAGAATAAGTCAGTTATGCAAGGATATGGTTCAGTAGAGCCATATTGCTCTGACAGCTGGATGAAAACCTAAATATACAAATTCTATCCATTGTTTCAAAAATTTTGCTATTATTTCTGTCTTTACCATTACCAGCTAAAAGAACAAACTTTCCATTAATTTCTGGGTTGTATAATTCAATGCCTGCACACACAATGACCTTCAAACAGAGCAGGCAACAGCCAGGTGATGTTGTCGCATGTAGAGTGTCTAATGAAGAAACTGCCAGTGAGACATCTGGATTCATCTGTGATACCTGAGACACATTGGCTCCATTGTGCATTGGAGTTTATTTTCTCTGTGCACTATTCATATATCACATAGCATAAGGGCACAGGAACCATGTGCTGATGGTGAGTCTGCCTGGGTGCACTGCTCAGCATGAAAGAAAATGAGTTTGCCTCCACACACAACTTGGCTGGCTCTAGTAAGGGCTCTTGCAAACCCATTCCAGGTTTGAGTCCTATGAATATCTGTGGTCACAGACATGAGGAACAGAAAATCAAGCTGACCTCAAAGTACAGTTTCCTAGTTCAGATGGTGACTTAAGCTGCCTAAAAGAATAAAGTTGTCGCAAGCAATTTTGCGGCTAATTTATGTTTCCTGCATAAACACCATCTCAGTAGTAAGGTGATATTTGCCTTAAAGATAGTCCTAAATTAGGAAGAGATGTGGGTGCTTTCAGGGTGGTTGGAGCACAAATTTTTCTCAATGCTATACAATACCCAAGTCTGCCTGGGTCTTACTTTTTCTTGGGAAGGTCTAAGTGATTAAATCAGCAGCAGGTGGTGTATGTGGCTTGGCAGGACCTTCCTGTTTATGCACACTGCTCATGGTGTGGTGCAACACAGATGAACATCCTTCTTCAAAAATGTAGAAGATAGAATATTTGCGCTCTGAAAAAGAGGGATTCTCCATACAGGGCTGCAAGATCCAGGTTTGGAGTGAGGAATGTTGGAGAGTTTTCACGCAATCCTCTACTGTGTAGGTTTGCTTAACCTCTTCTTGTGCTAGGGAGGAAAATTTGCCTTCTGTGTCTTTTGATAGCCAGTCGTAGTGTTTCACTCCTATTCCTTGTAAGCCCAGATAAAAGATTACAGCTACTTAACTCATAACCCTTGTATCCTGTGAATTTTCTTCAGGACCTGGTCACACTCCTGCATATGGTAAATAAAACACAGAAGGATTCACTACTTACGCAACATCTTGGTGACTGATTTCCTGGATGGTCTCTGAACATTTACAGCCATTTCCTCCAGTTCCAAGGATTTGTCTCCTTTCAACTGGCAAAAAGAGGGAAACCAAAAGTGAGCTCAGACAGGAGATAATATCCCCATGAAACATAGACTGGTTGATATTTTGATAGCTGTAAGTTTGAGAAAGCAAAGTCTGGGGCAACTCAGGACTCACTAAAAAATCTACATTTAAATTCAATGTTTGGTTCAGAGTTTGTGTCCAATTTCAACAGTATTTTTGTAGCCTTCTTTTAAAGTATTTTTTGTTTGTTTATGTTCCTAAAAGGGTTCCCCACAGTCAAGCACAAACCAATGATGCAAGAAATACCCAGAGAGGTTTCAGTGAAACGCGGTTGGAAGCACTGGAAAAGTTCCTATAGAGTTCAAGGGAGCCCATTTCATGCTGTGAGTGTTTGGGCTCAGTGATATTCAATCAATCTAATGAACAAAACCTATGTATGCTCTCTTGCAGATAACTGGTGTGCATGGCATGTGCAGATTCAGCCACACACTGCTCAATTACAAGTTTGGGTTTTTTTTCCTATAGTAGTGTTTCCTAAAAATTGAACATTGAGAATAATAATCTGATCCTACTTGAAATCCTTCCCCAATGGTGAGAGCATCGGTGCTTTGGTTGTGAAAAGACCAGGGCCAGATAATCAGGACAATTACTTTGATTATAAAAGAAATAATATATGGAGAATGCATGATTAGACTCAGCCTCCTGAAGTGGGAACTTCAGCCAACAGATTTGGAGTAACACCTTCTTCAACTGAGAGAAACTGGAAACAAAACTTTTAATTGCATGGGAAAGAATGTCAGGAATGAGGGAAAATGTAGAATCAATCTGGATTTGTGAAAGTCTTGTGAAAGCAGGCTAGTAGTGCCATTTTCTCTTGCCTTTTACCCTATGACTTTGCTTCCTAATTTTTGCTTAAGAATACTGTTTTGTAAGGATGATCAAATGAGACTTTCCTTTAATGTTCTATTTATTCATAAAACCCATAAAAGGGAACCACATTTAAACCAAATTATACTCAATTATAGTGCAATCCAGGACTTTGTAACTTTCAGTCATAGTCACAGCTGCTTAAGGAAGAGGCTCAGTTGATTTGAAACACATCTAGTAATAAATGTCTGCTCATATTGATTAAAATCTCTAGTTTCTCTTCAGTGGTTTTCAGTCTCAACAGTAATCTATTCCAGGCATATTCCAGTGCCTCAGAGAATATAGAGCTCTGATGCAATAATAAACCAGACACATATGTATCTTTATATTTAACTTCCTCCAGACATTTTGATGTTGCTATGAGGCTCCTCTTTAGCCTCTAGTGGTAATAGATGGAGGCATAAATAGTTAGAATAACTTCACAGTTGCAATTTAATAAAAAGATGAGTTATGAAAAAGAAGAAATGAATAAAGAAATGAGCTCATGGCAATGATTGTAACTTGACTTCATGCAAACCGTTTGACTGAGGGAGAATTCCAGCCAAGGTAGTGGTTCCTTTTACATCACTGTGGATGTATAAGGCTACCTAGGGTTGCCTGGAGATGAATGTTATCTATTCACTGCAAAAGAATTAAAAGCATCCAGAGCAAGAAGCTGAAAATTGAATTCTCCCCTCCTCCCCCCAATCTTTATTAGCTACAGAATTTCACACTTGAAATCTAAAGGCAGAGTGAAATTAGGGCCTCACCTATGCCCAGGCAAATCTAGTGAAGCCACTCAGCAAAAGCAGAAAAAATTTTTCCTGTGAGCTTCTTGGCCCCTCTGACATGAGCAATGACCAAACTTTCCCTTGAGCTGATGGAAAATTTGATATTTAAAAACCACAGGGCTGGTGCTAAACTAAAAGGTGCAAACCTGCCTGTTTTGATGACTTGGCCCAAGCAGTTTCCACCTATCTGCTGAACTACAGCCTGAGTGCACTCTCAGCTCACCCCTATTGCAAAAGAAAAGACGTTAGTGGGTGCAAGGTTTGCTGCACAACCTTCATGGAAAGGGGACAGACTCTTTTGGAAGTGTACTAGGCTCTGCAGAAATTAGCCAATGGAAGTCACTGAACTGGGCATTTAGAGGGCAAAATAGGTTTTGATGATAAAATCTGGACCAGCTGTGCGTTTGCAAGAATAAGCTGCCTTGATTCAAAGACAGCTGAAATCAAAATTATCAGTGTGTCTGGTGCATTACTGAGGTGAAGAGACACTAAGAGAAGAGTTGAACTCTTAGTAGAAGAATCATCCTGCCTAGGAAAGGTCAATTTAGTTCCATCTGATCATCTAGGTTCCCTCACCCATGTCTAAAATAAGTAGGATAAATAAGTTTCTGAATTCTCCATTTTTCATTCACTGCCAAATGTCCTCATTAAATAGAGTAAGACTTCTGGACAACCAGTGACAGCTTGTGTCCTACTCCTGTGTCCTTTTGGAGATCAGTTTGCAAGAAGTGGACAGGGACATTGCACTGTATCCCACTGCGGCACAGAATCACTGCCAAGCAATGCCACCTCATCTCTAGCATCCTCGCAGGGATTAGTGTCTACAAGCAGCTATTTCCCAATGTTCTTATTTTCTTTCTCTGCTCTTCTTCCTCAGCTTTTTGGCTACAGGTTGCAACCAGTAGCCCAACAGCTGAACTGGGTTTAAGAACCTGGCTGATTGAGGGATTGTTCCTAAAGGCACCTGTGATGAGAATCCCATGAAGTGTCTTTCCACAATCAAATCTAATGAGACCACAGTGTAATTATCAATCCCCTCTTCTTTACACCAGTGCTGGAACTATCAGTTCCCAATAACATTGCAGTACTAAAACATCAAGGCTTAAAATTATATCCAAATAGTTTATGAGGTAATTGATCATTAGGGAATCAACTTGATGGCTCTGTTGGCAATGAATTTCCCCCATGCCAAACACAAACATATAAGCATATTTTTTCAAAATCAAATCAGCTACCATATGATCCATGTTTGCTGCTTTCTCAGAGCTGCTTAGCATATCACACATGCTTCCTCCTGCACTGCATCCTGAGGCTCTCCTGAGCACTGGTAAAGCTTGAGGGAGAAACTTTTGGCAAGGAAAGGTCCTTTCCTGAAATCCTAGGCTTGGGAAAGCTATGTCTCTGTTGAATTTGAGCTGTTGTACAGCCTTTGGATCAACTCTGATCTTCTCCACTACAATCTATGAGAAATGCATGGCACTTGGAATACTCTGGAGTGTTGCTGAATCTTCAAAGATTTCATTCTCTGTAAGTAGGTGAAAAGTGTTTTCTCTTGAAAAATTATATGTATGCATATATATACACATCATTCTTCTGTGATTTCTGTTGAGAAAAAAGGAACTATCTTGCTTGGTGTAATTTAGAGCACAATACAGATATACCCAGGATGAGCGTGGTTCAAACTTTGGAAGTCTGAGTTGGGTATACAGAAAAGCAGGTACATAAACAATGAACTTTGCAGATCTTGGGAAAGACAGCTTGAAGGTATCTGTGACTATATAGATGTTGTGGTGAAGGAGCTCTTGCATGGTACTTAGCTTCTCTTCTGGGATGGGGATTAGGGATATCTGCTGCCACAAACAAGTTATTGCAGGCTTCACGACTTCTTTTTATGAGCTTGGGGATTTATCTTCCTTTTTAAACAGCTATATTTTTCAGTAATTTTTCCTCCCACCAGATCTTATTTAGCAAAATTTTTAGTGAAACTGTGTAACAACCCCACAACAGTCACTGGGCTGTGGGGATAATTTAACCCATTCATTACTTCAAAGATTTACTGTGTGCTATAGATTTGTGGCAGTTAACTCTTGTGTCTTTTCATCAGTAAGGAAAAATTGCTTCTGTGTCTTTTCAGATAACTGAAAATATCAGCCAACATAACAAAATGGTATATACACCAGCACAATATTTGGTTGAATTTCTTGCATATTACTGAGTAGTCATTGATCTCTGCTAATGTATTGAAGCTCTTTCTTGCTATGTGATCCGTCACAGCTTTTTAAACTTTAAGTTATATTCAGTGTAATGAGGTAGGATTTCTATTTTCAAAATATATATAACATACAAAATGAAGAAAGCCATCACCTTGCTATGTGTATTTCAGTGTTGTGCTACATAGCTTTGTAATACTGTGATACTGATTGTTTTATCCATGTATTAAAATGATGCATGCATAGTAAAACTAGTCTCAGTTTCTGAAGAGAGAATACATACAAAATCTAAGGTAGCCTTAATCAATGGTGAAAATAGGTCATGGTTCTATAAAACAATTGCTGAATTTCCTAGCTGCATATATAAGGTAACATTTCAGTTTTTGACAGCTGTGTGAGTTTTAACAACTGAAGATGATCACCATCTCCAGGGAAGGAGAAAAATAAGGTAATGCAATGGAAATTTCATAGTCACAAGAAGAGGGGCAACAAAACAATACACAAGGTTCCAGCACTAGCATGGTCCTTTTTATTCTTTTTGTGTTTTCTTTTTGGTGTATTTTCTTCTAGTCACTAATAAAAAAGTGCAACTCTCTGAGACAGACAGACTTGGATGTTTAAGTAACATTGAAATGTTAGAAGTAGTGACGGTAGTTTTTTTTTTTAAAAAAAAGGATTAGGTTAAATTAGTCTCCAACATAACTGTATTAATTTGAGAAAGGGATTACACCAAAGGAATTGGATTCACTGTTTTCAGAGGTTTGAAATACTTCTGCATTTTCTGGGGGAAAACAGATGGTCAAGAAAAAGGTGCAGTCACTTAAAAGACATACAAACACAAACACACAAGAATAAGCTAAGGAAACACCGAGCACAGTTGGAGTAGCACTTACTCTTAGCCCCATCAGATAGTACAGCACACTTATTACCCCCATAGGCAGCACATAGAAGAGAAAAGAAGTAATCTGGATGATACAGTTGTAGATCCACATGGGCATGACTACAGTGCAGGTAGCAGAGCCAGGGACCAGGGTGCCGTTGGGGAAATACTGCAACATGATGCCGTGGGTGCCTGTGTTGGGGAGAGCAAAGAGGACAGACAGGACCCAGAGCACTGCGATGGTCCTTAGGGCACGCTTGCGAGTGCTTTCCAGCTTGGCACGGAAAGGATGGAGGATAGCAACGTATCTCTCCACGCTGACTGTTGTCACACTGAGGATGGAGGCAAAACACACTGTCTCAAAGAGTGCTGTCTTGAAATAGCAGCCAATGCGCCCAAATAAGAATGGGTAGTTGCTCCACATCTCATAGACTTCCAGTGGCATCCCAAAAAGCAGGACAAGCAGGTCTGAAATGGCAAGGCTGAAGAGATAGTAATTGGTTGGGGTCTTCATGTTCCGGTGCTTGAGGATTACCAGGCAAACTAAGAAGTTGCCTACCACTCCAACAATGAAGATCACGGTGTACACCAAAGCCATGGGCATGAACAGATGGCTCCGTCTGGGCCCACATAGGAAGGCTAAGTAATCCTCAGTGCTGTTTAAGTACCTCCTGAAATGTTCCTCATGTAGAGTGAAGTGATTAAACCAGGAAATATTGCTGATCCAGGCCATTACTGGATCTTCTGAAATGTTTCACAACAGAGATCCAGCCTTCTTTAAGTTTCTCTGTGCTATTTTGCTCACTTTTTGCGGAGAAAGGAGGGGAGTTCTTTTGCCAGACTTAGAGTCTCGAAGCCACTGAGAGATGTGAGTGTGTTTGCCTGGCGTCAGCTAAGGTTTTGCAGTTGTAACAGCTGTTCCCCTGCAAGGAGTCCCTTAGCCAGAAAGCCCCTCCTTTCACACATATTCATTGGCTCGCTAAATGCGTTAGGTTATAGAATAAGAAAAGAGGTTCCAGCTACTTGTATCAGCTCCTATAACAGACACATTTACAGAATCAGAATTGTGGGATTTAGAGAGCTGGGAATGTGAAATACAGGATATGAGACAAGCTGTGAGACGTTTGTATTTGTCAGAGGGTGGGAAACCAGACAACCAACTCCCCCCAAAACTCAGTGCAAAAAGCTTTTACAGAATTATAGTGATGCTCCATCCAGTTATGAGCCACAAGCAAAAAAATGAAAAAAGTTGGCATGATTTTGTTTTTCACTTCTCTATTGATATTTATTTTCTGTTGTCTATCGCAGCAAGTACTTGGAAACAGAGTTTGATTGGTAGAAAGCCAACTAATTTTTCTAGTCAAAATTCTTTATTTTTCTTCTCCTGAAATCCAACACAGGATTTTAATCACACTTCTTATTGATAACAAAATATTGTCCCACTTCCCTTGTATGCTGGAATCTGATCCTGTATTCTTTCTGAAAACCATATGAATTCCAAAGACATATTTATTGCCTCCAGGGCTAGATTTACACAAATTTTTTATAAACTGTTATTTCTTCCTAAATGACAACCATTCTGCAAGCACATTTCCTGAGCCAAAAAAAATGTATCCTGCGAGGATGATAGCTGTGTCAAAACAGATCATTTAGCTCCTTATGAATGCTTGATTCCTCACCAAATTTCTCTAAAAAAAAAAAAGCTTCAATGGACATGGATTTCATCTTCTGAAGTTCAGAAAAATTTAGCTGTTTGGAACAGAAGAAATGCAAAACCTGAAGGTTAGTTTTGCGCATATTGTCACCCTGATATGCAATTTGCCTGCCCAGCACGACTCACTAGCTCTCGCTTTTGAGTACCTGACCAGTCTCTCTCCTTGAAGCCCTGTTGGCTTTTTACATCCCTAATGCCCTTTGACAAGGAGCTCCTTGGGTTTACTCTCTACATGTCAAGAACCTTGTCACTATGGCCACAATTAAGTGGCAGATGGAGAGGGCAAAAAGAGAATGGAAAATATATTTCACCTCATTTCTCTAAGCTTTATCTGGTGTTCTCTATCCTATCTGTCTCAAAAAGGATAGGAAAACGTATCTTACCAAAGACTAGCTCTGGCTACTGTATATTAGGTCAGTAAATGGTGAATAATTTTGTGTTTTAGGAAAAATTGGACACAATCATCAAAAGAGACAGAAAATGGTGGAGGTAATCAGAGTATAACAAATGGGTAAATCCTCCACTGGGCGTGCATACAGAGGGATGTACTTTGAAGAATTATGGGGCCGTTACAATTGTCTAAATTGAATACTTGCTCATTTCAGAATGTAGGATTTTATTAATGCAAAACAAGCTATTTTGGATATTTATATCTGTGCATGTAGACAATGAGATTCCTTGCACAGCTTCATACAGTCTGGTTGTGGAACTGGAAGTAATGCAGTTGTGTTCATGTCATGGTGTGCCACTCTAATTAATTCTGTTGATTAGCTGAGACAGATTCCTGTACTGGCATGTCCATGTGGTGTCCAGGACTTGAACTGATATCTCTGAGCAGTCCTGCATGGGATGTAGGTAGGAATTTGCAAGAAAGTGCTGTAATGCTTGTTATTAATATTATACACACCCTGTCCCATCGGAATGCAAAGAAGAAAATGCAAATAAGAGGGCAAAGAGCTGGCCAGCAGAAATATTAAGCAGTACCACACTGAATATGTTAACACAATTTCTAGAAAAATATAGCCCAAATCCCCTCATAAATTACTGAGCTATAATTATGGATCATGGATTTGACTTTTTTTTTTTTTTCTGCTGTGAAGGGCTTGTTGGGTTCACTGCAGTAGCTGGAATGTGAGTCCTTGTATATGCAGTATAACATTCAACATGCCATCAAACACGTAGATATATTTTGTATATATTCTCTCCCTCCAGACTGGAGGAGCTAGCTGCACTATAATAATAACTGGATCTGCAGTAACCTTCCCCTGCCTTATTGTAAGTCATTTTGAAATTATCTCGCCTCTTGTCAGACAGCTTTTTCCATGGCTGTGCATGATATCCAAAGTCCCCAGGATATCAATCAACAGTCATATGAAGTGGATTTCATGATTACAGTACAAAATACCAAGGAGGGCACCTCTCTGCCTGGCGCAGCTGGCAATCTACACCAGTGTGGACAGAAGCCACTTCAAGAGTGGAATCCATTTGGCCTGATTTTAGGCAAGAGATGTGAAATGGAGGAGCTTTTCTTTTTTTTTGCCTATTTTCTGCAGAGGGAAAGTGGGCAATAAGATTTAGCAGCAAGCTTGATAAACAGCTGATATTATTTCAGAGGCCAATTTTTGTACAGTTTTATCCATCCTCCTCACGTCAAGACCAGTCTTTACAGGGAGCCATGTACAGGCTTCATCTGTGGGAAGCTGTTGGGATGGCTGAAAACAGGGTGAGTCAGCCAGAGGGTGAAAATGAGTCCAGTGTTAAAAATCACTCCCTAGTCCTCTCTTACGTGGCAGTGTGGATGTGCCTATTGACATGGCTTTCATTGATGAATGGCTTTGTTCATGTTGTGTCCGGAAATTAGCGGGAACAATGTCCTTCCTTTTTTAGTGAATATTTTGTGTGTTGTGTGTGCTCATGCTTCCAAGAGGCAGCAAAGTGGCAGGTAGGGACATGGTTCAGGCTTGACATGCAGGGGAGCAGAGAAAAGAGCTGTAAAAGAACTCTGATGCAGAAAATCTTGTCATACTGAATGTGTCCATCAGGCAAAGTGACTCGGATCTACATGGAGGAAGATGAAAGGATTGTCATGGCAGAGAATGTATTGATGAAGTCACAAGCATGGTACACAATGAGTCAGATTGTCTGAGTCAGGAGGGATCTGGTACCACAGAATTCAGATTTACGCAGGAAGAATTAGGTATTCAGCATCTCTCTATGGTTCTCTGCATCTTATTACAGTATTGATATTCCATGGCAATTCTCTCCTCTCCTTGTGGTTTCTTGGGAGAGCTCAACTCACTTGAGTGTCTGACCCAAAAGAAACTTAACTACTTTCCCTGACATGACTCATCAGTATTATTTTTCAACTCATCTATTTGGCTTCAGTTCTGCACCTGGGGATTTGGGCAAGGATTTTCTCCACTGGAAAAAACCTGTCTATATCATAGAGCCTGCGTAATGTCTGGATATGTATTAGATATATGATGAGACAGAAGGAATCAGAGTGACAAGTCTTAACACGCTCATAGGAAGACAGTGATGCATTGTATAATTGGAGCTGGTAGAAAGTTAGAAATTTGTTATTGGAGAACTGAATACGTCAATGAAAACGACAAATTGGTGACATGGAACTTATGTAGCGCATATATACAAATCTAACAGAGTAATAAATGTAAAGAGAATACCTTTTCTGGACATTTCTTTCTTTAAGGTTTGGAGTGGAGATAACATTGCTCTAAGAATAATCATGTTTATTTGAAAAGTTTTGCTCCTGTTGGAAACCCATGCACACTTCTTATTTCCCCCCAGAAATGCACTGATGTAATGAAGTCACAATTTGTTAAAAGCTACTTTAATAACAATAACAACAACAATAATAGTGTAGTTTAAGAAGATGGAATTTTTCTTCTTTTGATTTCAGAAGAAGAATGTTTAAATTATCTATGCATGTTTAAATTTTCCTGGCTCCAGTAAAAGTATTATTCTACTGCTTATGAGGGTGACTGACCAGCTAAAACACTTGTTGAGAGTTTCTATTCCCTTCTGCCTCATCTGCTGTTCAGATTTCTTTGTAAATTGTATTACAGTGATCACCTGTCTTTGTGTCACATTGAGAATCAATACTATTTGACTTGGAATTAATGAAACCATCTTTATGAAGAAGGTTGTGCATAATTTGGAACATTAATATGATGGCAGATGATGTTCTCTTCTTGCTCTTTTTCTCATTACACTATTCCCAGGAGTCATATCTTGGTTTAGTTAAATGCAGAAAGAGATGGTACTGTTCTTTTGAATGTCCCTTGCTACAAGGTTAAAAAGAGAAAGAAAACTCAAGTCACAACAGTGATGAAAAAGGTCCATGGTAGAGGGATAATTTACCATTTTTTTCAAATAACCTAATAAGCCTTAGACATACAAATCAAACTGGATCATCTTACTAAAAAGCTTGTTTCAAGCTGTGATGTACACCTCAAAAACCATTTTTGTGCTTTGCTCACTAAGTAGTGAAATGATCCCAGGTGGAACTGCAAAATAAGGTAAAATAATCCATCCATGCCCTCTAGAGCTAAGAAACAGAACAAGGAATGAGAAGAGCTCTCCTCTGCACAACTACAGTGTGGGTTTGGTGGCTTGAGCATCCTTATGACCCAGTGATTTTGTGTTCAGTGGCTTTACGAGGTCAGTTCTTCTCCACCTGGATTTGGATCACTCTGGCAGTTTGGGAGCCTTATTCTCCTTGCTGAAACTGAAGATGAGTGTCAGGCTTAGGAGCTTCCCGCACAGACCCCTGCAAGCAGACAAGGGAATGAAGGCTGTGCCCTCTTCATTTCAGACACAGAAAAATGTTATTTGAATATTTCCTTATACCATGGGCACTGAGGCCACAGATGTTGCAGTGCACCTCTATTCTTCCCCAATACCTTTACAATGGCTGTACAAATTCGGCTTGGTCAACCTCACTTTACAGGGAGACTAGTTTAGGACAGGACTGATAGATTCATTATCTCTTCACTGGCAAACTCTGATCTACAATTAAATCTGAGCTCACCCAGAACTCTATTGATTTGCTCTAATGGTACTAAATGCTAAATATATCTTGTATCGATGAGCATCTGAATGTATTCTACAATGCCTTTAATAAAATAAATTTCTCTCAGAGAGAAATGACAGTCATGTTGTTGTTCTCTCAACACAGCAAGCTGTGTTTAAATGGGTAGTAATATTAACTCTGAGATTATATCAGAAATAGATTAGGTAAGGAAAACAACTGATGGTTTAGTTTTCAATTCTGTTTAAAGATCAATGGCTAAAGATTAATGTTTCTTGAAACAAGCAAATCTTAATTCTGGCTGGCAGGATAAAGGAGGGGTATATAATGGAGGAGAAGACATAATAACCTTGAAACAACCTTTTAGGAAGCTAAATAAAGAAACACTGGGGATTGGAATTGAGAAGGGTCAAAATGTACTTTAGACAGGGAAATGAACATAGTACACCCCATGAAAAACATGCATAAAGGTAAAGAGAGAGGTGAGGAAGGAAGACAGAAAGGAAGAAACAAGTAACTGCTGTGAGGTTCCCTGAAGCCTTCTCTTCTACAGACCAGTTCTCTTGTGTCTCCTCACAGGGCAAGTGCTCCAGCCCCAAATATTTTGGTGACCTCCCCTAAGCTGCATCTCTCTGTCTACTGGCTATGCTCCTATTAATACAGTTCGCTGCTGCTGCCTGGCACAGGACTGGCTCTGGTTCAGATTGCTGTCTTATCAACACCCCTCCAACTCCCTTTCAATAGACCTGCTCCCATTCAGATTTACTTTAGTGTGTACTTGTTTGCCTTTCCCAGTGTTCCTCTGTGTGGAAGATGTTACTACTCAGATTTGAGGAATGGCTCATCAGCATCGTTATTTCCAAGCTAATACCGTGTATAAACCCGATTAGTCCCAAATTGTTATTCCTTATTCTCTTTTCTGCTGTTTGAAATGATTCAATCATCCCAGAAGAGAAAGGAAACAATATCCATGGTCCAGATTTGAGGTGTCTGAGAGCATAAGTCTCTCTGGTACTCATCAGTCTTCCAATCTTAAAGGCTGTTCAGAGCCTCTCTTCCCAGCCTTAAGTTACCAGTAACAGAAGAGAAAGACTAGTGCACAATTTTCCCTACCACTGAGAACACCTTACTTAAATACCTACCTTGCTTTTTCTCTGCAGGATATAATGCATGATGAGTTGGTACTGGATGGTCTGTTAGCACCAATAAATGACCTATAGAAAACATTCAGAACTTTTTCTCAAGGCATAAATGAGTTCCAGGGTTAGAAGTGAAGGTTTCCAGGCTCCTCACTCCAAGCCTGGTTGGTTGCCCTTTCATTGCCGTGGTGTCAATCCGTAAGTCTCCTAAAACTTCAAAGTGTTCTGCAGCTGCCAAACCCTCCAGCATTACTGTTGTGGCCCTTCATTTCATCAGTTAGATGTTATGCGCCTTTTGAAATGCACAATCTTACACAACAGCCATTTGAATTGAAGTCCCAGAGCTGCTGTGCAAGTGATTTAACACCAAACAGAAGCAAAAGGGAAGACATGCAAGTAATCCTTTGTGTGTCTTAAATTTGCTGATAGTTTTATTGGGTCTCTAGAACAGTGAAGGTGATCGGTCAGACTGACAGCCCTGTATGGGTCTCCAAGCTAATGAAAAAAACAGAGAATTTACTCCTATATCTGAAGGCATAAGATTTAAAGAATACTTAATAGTCAGATAGAAAAGAAGAGGAGGATTCACTCTTACTGACTAGGCAAAAAAGCTTAAAACCAGGATTCAGGGTAGTAATCTGCACACAGTAATCTTTGGTCCCTTTTGAGAAACATTTATTCACAGACCTAAATGAGGCTTCCTACGGTGAGTGAGCAGCTCACACTCTGGCTCTGTGCTAAATAGGTTTCAGATGAAGTGCACAGGCCATGATTTTGTCTTCAAGATGTGAGAATCAAGGTCTATGCATTTTGCCAGTGATTTTTTCAAAAGCATTCTACAAAGCGATGGAGATAGTCCTCCGCAGTGTGAAAAGGACCGTGTTCAGCAGCTAAAAAGCTCATCTTCCTGAGCACATCTACCTTTGCATCGCTATAAAATTTCCCATGAGAATTTCAAATGCTTTATAGATATGAATAACCCAGTCTTTCAAAGCAAGATTGTCCTTCTCTCCTAGAGAGATACAGAGGAAGTATAAAGTTCTACAAAAATTGTAGTGATTTAAACTTCTTGGCTTTGGCCCTGTGCTGTACTGGAGAAAGAATGCAGGGTGTTTTTATCTCTTTCCACAATAATGTTGTTTTTCCTACCACTCTTTCAGGAGCATTATGTAAATTCTACTTGGAGAGGCATTATGTCTTTATCTGACAGTAACTGCAGTAATGTCAAGAGCCCTGGAATACTTTAAAGCCCATTTGAGTCTGCTGTGTGATATTTTGAAAATTTTTAGATGGTTATCAGGTTTTGTACACATTAACTTGAAGGCTTTTTTTTCAAACCTTACATACTAACACTGAAGTGGGTGCTTTTTCTAAGTGCTCTTGGCATTTTTAAATACAGGCTATTGAAGGTGTTCTCTGACTATATCTTTACATTAAACAAAACTGTGAAAATAGAAAAATACATAGTTTCTATGTAACAGTCATGCTGTTGTAGAAAAGAAGCTGACGTATTGTTCTGTTGATGTTAGCCTTCTGAGACCTGAAATCAACTGTAAAATGGAAAGTAGGCCCAAGAGACAAGGCTGAAAATTAAAGACACTCTTTAATCAAAAAGACTGATTCGAATAGAGCTGTGTTTCACCGCAAAGAGGTATTACCTTGAAAGTATTAAAGCACATGCACCACATCATTCAAATAGAAAATGGTCAAGTTTGAAGCACAAAAAGGTAAACATCAGGGAGGCATGTGAAAGCACCACCTAAAGAGCAGAATAAAAAAAAACCCACAGCCAAATCCAAAGAACTGAACAGCTGAATGAGCTTTTGACAGTATGTGCATTAATTCTGGTGAGCAGCCATTTACACAGTTAGCTTGGAAAGAAAATTGATTCTACTTTTCCACTTTAATTTCAAAGATTTGCTACTGAGTTCAGAAGTGCTTTAATCTGTGCTGGAACACTCAATGTAAAGGAAGCAGGAAATCCACCTCAAGAAGCTCAGACAAATGAACCTGCAGTATCATGAAAGAGCAGTAAAGACCCATTTCCCTTGCCCACTCTTGATGGAGAGGAGTCCCCAGATACGGGGCACATGCTGCAGCCCATCAGAGCTGTTCCCATTTCTATCTTCAGCTGGACTAGAACAAGAGTTGCTTGGACACTGTCTCTCTTTGGGGGATAATGTCAACCTCAGTGAATACAAGTCCAAATTGCTGGTAAACGTGTTACCATGAGTTGCTGCATGTCTATGTGCATCTTGAGTAGAATAAGACCAAACACTGGTCATATTTCATCCCTTTTCAAAGTGATGGAGACATCTGCTTCTACCTGCTTTGTATTCTTCTGCTCTTCTCTTGGCAAATGTTCCCAGCAGCATGGGAATTTTCTGTGCTTCTGTTACTCTCCTTGGACAGTTCATGTTGAACTAGTTGATCCTACCCTTTGGGACTCTATCTTCAGCTCACAAGTGGATGTATAGACATTAAAATAATGAAGGTCTTGGCAGGAATCAATTAGAGTTATGGGTTTGTGGTTAAGTCAACTTTCTTTCGGGAAATAACGCTTTGATAAGAACCAAGGGGGTTATGCCTCATGAAATGTACCAGTTTTGATGAAATAACTCCCCTTCAGGAAACCTTGGAAAGTAAAAATTTGACCTGTTTTAGAAATGTCAAAACAAAGGTTTTAATATCAAAATATTGTTTATTCTTGTCATTGATATTACTTTTAATATTTCTATATTATTTAGAGATCTATCATAAATATTATCCAATAGGCTTTGGTAAGAACATGCCAAGCAACACTGTGAAATATAGTAAGACTTAACATGATATTCATGTATTTTCTAAACTTTTAAAATAAGTTTTAAGTACAGTTACTGCTGAGTAGAGATTGAACTGGAAAAGTAACACCAGGTCTTTCAGGATGTTTCTCATTTAATCAAGAAGACAAGAGCAGCACTAAAAGGATTACCCAGGAAATAGATCCCTTCACTAACCCAGCATTAACTTGGAACAACTATTTTAATATATATACAACTATGTTATTTTAGAAAACCTTTTGGAATTTTAGATACTTTTCCTTCAGCAAAAGATTTCAGGTTTTTAGCTATTCTTTCTAATTCATAAAGAAAACAAGTCTTCGAGCATTAGTGTTTCAAATGAACTCAAAATTTGGACAAACTCAAATAACCATCGATTTGTGTTTCTCAGGTTGGTTATGTGTGTTTCTGACGTCTGAAAAGCTCCACAGTCACCTTCAAAAATAGAATCTTGAGACCTCAGGTAGGCAAGATATCATTTACATACAGAGCAGACAAGATTTTACAGTGCACATCATCAGACACTTCATTTTCATGAAAAACAGACAAGCTATGAGGAAAGGCCTCAATTAGATACAGAAGAAAGGGCAGGAAACACAGGGCTGGATTCAGTGATAACCTGTTAAACTGTTAACAAGATGAATTAAGGACATTCTGGACTTCTATATGCGTGCACGTAGAGATTCTATACAAAGGGTGGCTATGGAGCATTTCCCTTTCATGTGGTTTATCCTAGTTATAATCATAAAATAAGTCTTTAAATAAATGAAAAGATATAGACACTTCACCACTACTGCAAGCAATATTAGTCTGTATTTAGGAAGACAAAATATAACTCGTACTTCTGACACTTGTTTTTAAAGCTTCTGTATTAATCTAAAAAGGTCAAGATATCAATGTTTTTTGAAAGCAAATCAATGCTCCTTATTTACTGTCTGTACTTCTGTCACATTTTTAAGCATGTGAGAAGATGTGAAGCTTTCTAGGGATTTATCTGCCCAGGTTTTGTTACAACTAATGCAACTAATCAATTCTAAGGATTTTGAGAATAGCATTTTAAGCACAGTTTTTGAGCAGCTCATGATATCTACTGCTTAAGATTGTGGTCTTAAATCTATTCAGTGCAGAAAAAAAAAAAAAAAAGCAGTGCTCTCTTACTCTGTTTGAAGACACATAAATACAAATACTTTCCTCCTTAATGGAATTTTCCAGTTCAGTGGGACCTTGGCTGAAGATCTTGGACTAATTTTTCAGTGTTGTATAGATAATAACTGGGGACAGTATATCATAGTATGGAAAAGTAGTGAGAAGAAAGGAAGGGGGGCAGATTACATTAAACTTAGTGAAATAATTTGTTCCACCAGTATTGTTTTGTCAGTAGAAAAGAGAATTGTTACCATAAAATGTCAGGTTGTTGAACTCAAAATATATCATGTGAATACACTAATTTTAAACACTTATTAAGCAAAGATTTCTCTGTTTTAGGTGGGTCTTTAGGAAGCACACTGAAGGACTTAATTCCTTTCCAAGGAAAGTCAATAGCCCAGTGCTCTGGGTATTACCCCAGCATGTGTGACATTAGGTTCAACACTCTGTTCCTACACATTTTTTTGAGTTAATTCCAAAGTAGTGAAAAGTCTGGCACTTAAACTCTTTCTGCTGTGAACAGACTCAGATGGCTGATCTGGAGCTGTCACAGCAGAGATTTGAACCTGACCTGCATTCACCAGCTCCTGTCTGAGCCCCTACTCATAGATGTTCTGGGTTTTCCCAAGGTAACCTCCATATATTATTATTTTTTTTAACTAAAACCTTACCCCAAGGTATTAATATGGTAACGGAAGCATTTCTTCTCAATATCTGAAACATATTTCAGAAGGTGGCTGAGGTTCAGTGAAATTCTGTTGAGGATACATATACACCGAGCACAAGCAAACACTGGAAACAGATATAGCTTTGAAACTTTTCCAAAGAACAAGTGAAAATACTTTTTCTTCCCTCTTTCTTCTCCCTTATATGAAAAACAAGAGACATTAATAATGACAAATGAAATGAAAAAACTTCTGTGACTTTCCTTGGTCTCGAAAGCAGGTCAGGAATTCAGCTTCTATAAGAACGCAATGTTCATGGCTCCCAGCTGCCTCTTTGCCTGCTTAGATTGTGTTATTTGTTTCTCTTGGATGCTGAAAATGCCCTAAAGTATAAAGAGAAATTTTAAGAACCACAAGTGATTACATAATGACAAAAATGGGATTATTTAGAATAATTTTGAAATGATTAACTGAGCTATACAATAAAAATTATCTCCTGATTTTGTTGATAGAGTGTGATAGTTCAGAAATATACTTCCAGCAATGAAACCACTGCAGCCTGAAAAGGGAAAATGTAAGCATTTTTGCAAAAGCATTTTTGCAAAGTTAGGCAGTTCAAAGCAAATAAAGAAACAGTGGCATTTAATTTACACCTGTTTTACACATAAGCAAACCAAAATGTTAAATGCATTCTTTTGCTGTTGTTGTTGCATATTTAGAAATATGATGCACAAATTTTACTTGAAATTTAGTTCAAGCAGTGAAATATTGTACTAATACCTGATATCTATACACATTTAATGCAATTTCTCCATTTTTAAAAACGATCATAGAATCACAACTTGAATGAAACAGGAAAACAAAAGGTGAATTAATAAAAATATATTTTGCACATGTTTTGAAATGTTTATATCAAAGTCAGGCTCATATTTAAGACCCTCTCTGGGCCAGGTCTGCTCTATGTTTAGCTCTGGATGCTAATTTCTAGAACAAGAAAGAAAAGTCTAGCAAGAGAAACGCAGCAAACTAAAAGGGATGAATGCCCAAACTTCTGCAGACACGTCTCTGAGTTGGTTTTGCTTCTCACTGTATTCAGGAGCTCATTACTCCTGCATTTCCTCTGAACTCAATAAGTGCCTTGTTTTAATGAATTTATTTACTTCCTTATTACAGCAAAAATGACAAAACCCCAAACCAAACCAGATTGCATTTATGAAAATTCACAAACTACTTCAATTAACTGCATTCTTGAAATGTTAGATACAGGGTTGAGTATACGGAAGAGAAAGGAAGACTTGCCAGAATGAAGAGCGCTATACAGAATACTAATAAATATCCTATTACAGAGGTACACTTAGGACCAACAAACATGTAAGGATGGCAAAGTGAATGAGAGGAGAAGAAGACAGAGATGATGATGAAAAAAAGAGTCCTGGCTAAACTACCGAAACTAAAACATCTGCTAGAAACTTCTGCTACAAAAGGAGGAGGCACTCAGTTCGGAACAAAGATTGAAATCTGAATTTTACAGTATTTGAAACAAGCAATATTAGTTTGCTGCAAAAGCCAGTTGTGATCTAGAAGTTAAGGCAGAAGACAATCCTGCTTTTGCGTGCATCCTAAAAAGGATGATAGTTTGGTTTTTCAATAGCCACAGGTAAGCAGAAATATTACAGGAGACTGCCCTCCTAATGGAGTCATAGCTCTGCAAATATGATGACATTACATCTTCATTCCACCCTCCTGTGCAGCTGTGGAGCACCTCTAGCATCATTTGGCTCCCTAAGTGAACCTACAGACTCTGTTTTCCTTGTTTACTTCTTGATCCCTCTGCTGCTATTCATTCGTTCTATGGACAAAAATAGAAATCTGACTAAAATCCTACCAAATAACTTGAGTCTGTACTTCCATGTCTTAGCACAGGTTATCCAGCGCCATGGCAGGACAGGGAGGAAATGTATGGAAAGCTCTTCCTGAACTGCAGAGATGAGGATGTCTGGATTTTGCCTGTATTTGTTTACTACTGCAGTCCTTTGCCAGTGTTCTAGTTGCTGAAATCTGCAGCAATGAAGGGTCTCACCACTCTCATTATTCATTCCAAGGTAACTTTTTTTCTGGATGTATGCTTGACATTTGCACACCTTCTGTGTCAAAGGTGATGCTTGGGATCAAATAACACCTGCCATATGAAATGTATTAACTCCGTTTGCTCTACCAACATTGATATCCATCCATCTCTCATTAGCCTTATCTGACATACATATGTGTGTGTAAATGTGCTATAAACTCAAGCTGCTTAGAACTACCAATTTATGTATTACGGTGTACTATGACACCAAAAAAGTGGAACTCAAGGACTAAAGGTGCTGATCCATCTTTGCTAAAAAATAACATTCCAACGCATTTTCCCTCATTGCTAATCCTCTCCTCATCTTCTGGGCATTCATCTCTCACTTGATTATTTTTGTACAGATATCTTCCATGATTTAGTATATTTGACAGAAGAATATACACAGTGTTTATTATCTGTGTATCCTGGAAATGCAGATCAGCATGCCCAGAGCAGAAATAGTTTGTTCACTGCTTAATGGCAAAGTGCTTGAATTCTAAAAAGGACATTGATGTTATTATTTAAAGACAAGCAGAAAGCAGACAGTAAAGAGAAACAACCTATTTGAAATTGAGCACTGTCTATAGCATAGTAATAACCCTCTGCAATAGTAGAGAAATAGAGGTAATTAATGCCTTTAAACTCCAGTCAGAAATGGTATTCATTCTTTCCAATCCTTCCACTGTTCAATATCACAAGGCAATATCCATGCAGGGAGAAGGGCAAGACCTGGGACGGTTTCCCAGGAAAGCTGGTGGAATCACTGTTATGAATTGCTAAGAAGGCAAACAAATATCTGTGGTAGCAAAATGCCAACCCATCCTGAGTCCACAATGGTATTTTAGTGATTCTTCAGCTTTGTGTAAAGAAAGGATCTCTTGACTTTTCTAGGGAAAAAATGAAAAAAAATAATCATGCAGCACACACAAAGATCAGGAAATGCGTAAGCTTTTTAGAAATTAAATCTTTGCAAACACTTTGCCTCCAAAATCTATTAGTTCCTTATAGCAGAAAATGCTCTTAGGAACAGTGCCTCAATCTCATATAACCCTGTAAATAAGGACGATTACTGTTCAGCGAATTTCTCCCTCTGCTGGAGACAATGTGATAAAGACAAGATAATGTTTCTAACAGAAGATTATCTTTCTATAGTCATAAAATTAAGGCCTGGAAAATCTCTTTGCTCAGACATGAGATTCTCTGAATGAGCTACCCAGTGTGAGACTGTGTGCTTTTTAACTTGGGGGCAGAGTGCTCTGCAGCCTCTGTGCCACTAAACATGGCAAATATTTGCTCTCCTAATGATCTCCAAGAACATAGGTCTCACTTTCCCACTCCAATGGATATAAAAAATGAGAATGTCTTCTCAGAAAAAAATAAACAATGCCACAGTTTCTCTTTCTTCATATTTTCTTTAATTTTGTTTGAACAAAATGGTAATTTACTTTTGGAGCCCAAAATCAATTCTACAGACTCTTGATCATATAAACTGCCAGGAGGAGCCGTGTATGGACTGATGATAATCTGAAGAGGACCATGACCAGGAGCCCAGTTATCATCAGGAACTCTCTGCTTCGTCAGGACCATGTTCTTTTACATGGAGCAAGGGTGACTGCTCTACCACAGTTTGTGGGATGTGTTTCAAAGTTGTCAATTATCTGGGAAGATGCATGGCTGTTATTTGGGCGATTTAGAAGACAGATCGCCATCCAGTATTTCAAAACGGGCCATTTTTGCAGAAGGAATTTTTGAAATAGCACATTTGTGCAATCAGAAGGAAATCAGGCTCATTTCAAGCATCCCGACAATTCTCAGTACAGGACTCAACACCGCAGTATCAGAGCAACTTGCAGTCTCTGAAGCCACTAGGCAGGCATGGAGATCTTGCTAGTGAAGTATGCCAGAGGATGTGTTACAGCACCTCAGATGCTTTTGGCTATCTACGTTTATCTGCATGTGCCCACAACTGATGTTTCACAGAAATGAAAGTTCTACTACACGTGCAAATATCAATCACAGCACATGCTGCTGGCAGAGGAATTGCTTTGCTGGTGATAACTCTGCCCCACTAAAGAAGGAACGGGGATTTTCAGAACTGACATTCTGGATATTGGTGCATTTTTTCAATATATCTCTAAGTAACACGTCCAGTGCACATTCTTACAAACAGCAGGACTTCCTAACCAACAGTGTAAAACTGCTTTTTGTATAGAACCTCAAAAAACAAAACCCAAACCCCATGACTACCAGTAGTTATTACACATATTGTTTAAAATTATCTCCCATAACCAAAACTACAACTAATTATAGAGACAAAGAGAAGTGAAAGGAGTCAAAAATAAAAATTTCAGTCTGGTAAGAAAAGTATTTTAGAAATGACACCAGAAAAGACAGGAAATAAGGCTGTTCATTACTTTGAATTTTCTACCAAGATGAATCGAAGTAATCAACTCTCACATCATTCATAAAATCTCTTGGAATAAATTTCAGCCTTTTGAATTCATTCTGTGAGAAAAGCACAATAAACGAGCTCCCAGAACAATGACTGTTTTTCCACAGAGGACCAGACCATGGGGATATGTCATAAAATAAGATAAGGACAGGGCCCAAACTCCAACAGGCTTCGTAGAAAACAAAGATTATTTCCGGTATTTAGTTAGCAACACACTGTCTCCAGGTGTTCAGAATTTCACTGGGACAGATGCATACACCATTTTTTTTCCTTGGGGGCCTCAACAAAACAAATAAGAAGTCATGGAGTTTGTCTTCTTATTTTTGTCTAATTTTCACTCAGATGGCTCTATTTGGCTCATTCATTAAACACTGTTGAGAGTCCCAGGGAGTAAAGGACTGGCTCTACAGTCATAACAGAATGACAAGAACCCTTGTTCTTGGAGAGGTAATGAGCTGTGGGGTTTTCTGAACAGCTGTTTATTACTGTGGAAAACCCAGAAAACATAGAAAACACTGTCCATTTTCACAATCTATTCAGAGATCATGGGATGGAGTTGGGATGAGAAGTCTGCCCTTCCATTCATCCTTTCCCTGGACAGAAAGCTGACATATCAGTGCAGGTTTAAGGTAAATGAACAAAGAGTTTTTTCCAGCCTCTGTATCCAGGCACTGCATTCTAGAGAAGACAACTGTCTTAGGATACCTTGGACCCCAGCAAAAGCTCTGGCAAATTTCTGTTATTTTACAAATCTTGCTTAGTTCCCAAGAGCCTGTCCAACTTCAGAATAGATAAAAACCCCAAATAAATGAACAAAAAAACCCTCCAGAATATCTGTCGAACACCACCAACCTTCTTTAGAGCTGAAAACTTTTGCAAATTCCCGCGTAGATCTGCTATCAAAATTTTTAGGCAAGACATCTCTCTGGGAGACGTGGTGCCTCAGTCTTCTCAGTTTTCTGGAATGGATGGCAGAGAAAAATATGTGAGTATTCCCTGACTGTCTTCAGATGAAAATAAAATGTGCCTGAAGTCGCAGTTAAATTGATCATTTTAGAAACAACACCAAAGTTTGACACTGGCAAAAAAACACAGAAAGAGAAAGTTCAGACAATGGCTCAGCCCTAATGAGCAGGGCAGGGAGGGACAATGCAGGGGGACCGTGGTCCAGCACACCAACACAGTCAGCCACGCTGGGGACTGAGCGCATCACTGCTGCTGGAATTACACAGGAGAGAGCCTTGGGCAAGCAACGGAGAAATTAGGTGCTAATGAGCAGACTGCCTTGAATCACTCGGGTTCAAACACACCGTAAATATGACCAGCGGAGGCCTCCCAGGTGCATAGAGCTATTGCTCGCAGCAGGAGGAGAAAGAGTCAGACAGAGATGCTTGCAGTGCAGAGAGGAACACACCTGTAGCAGGTTTTAGGGTGCCCATTCCATCCTGGAAATCACCATGTGATTTTAAACGGGCAAATTTTAAGGAAGAAAATTGTATTTGAAGAAAAAAAATATTCCAGAGAATTATTTGGGAATGTATCTGTTAATTGCATAACTGCAGAGAAATGGGGGTTTCCAGATGAGACAGTGCCCTACAACCAACACAATGAGTCTGTCTATAGTGTAATAAAGTTCTCACAAAATATTAGCTGGGCTGCTGCTGTGAAGTTCAGACTTTTGAATTGTTTTGCCCAGTAGTCTGCTTTTGTGCCAAATAATTATGTTGAATCTGAAGAAAATTCTTCTGGCACTACATATATGAATTGGAAATTCCAGGCTTCCAATCTCTATAATTTCTTGATCAATCCATGGTACTTCTGGCAGAACAAACACAGGGTATCATAAAGATGTGGTGATTCAGAATCAGTTCAAAGTGAACACAATTTCTTTTTCAAGTACAACACCCCCAGACTTACCCATGCAAGACAGGGCAGATTATTTTCTGCATTGCCCTATCACAAAGATGAGTATCTACCATTAGAGCTAAATCATAGAGTGTGTCTCACTGAAAGCGTAATTGCATTCATCTGGATTCGCTTCTCAGTGTTACTGGACATACAAACTGACAGACTAACAATTATCCAGGGATCATTGCTTTAAAAGTTGGTACAAGTATGATTTTTTTTTGCTTCAAACTGAAATATGTTTTTATTTCTCACTAGAAACAGCAACAAAAAGAGGCTTTTCATGTTTTCTAATCCTGGAGATTTAGAAAACAAAGGAACTAAAAGCGAGACATCAGCTCCATCTCAAATCCAGTGGGAGTAGCTCTTCTTTTCTTCAAGTCAACAGCTCAACACAGAGGACATTTTCATGGGCTCGTTCAATTCCCATGTCTTCTTGAGACAGTCTGCCATGATCCCTCTGGCTTCCACAGCCTCTGAAATATTTCTTAATCAGACTTTTCCAGTCCAAGCTGCTGAAATACTCCCATATTTCCATAGATTATAGGAGGTCAGATGCTCTCAACACCATCTGCCTGTTGAGCAATTCTCTTCTTTGACTATAAAGGCAAAAGCAATTTTAAAAAGAAAAATAAAAATCTCTCTTTAAAGAAACTGCTTAGGGAACAATCTGTGTTTTTTTTGATATCAAAACAGATACAAGAATCCCAGTTTGCCACAAACCAAACAAAAAAAAAATTCATGTGTTCTTCTCCTTTCCAGAAAGAAATAAAACAAACTTTGGGGAATAGAGGTGGTCTTCTTGGCAGATCCTGTTCACTGTCAGGGATCTGTTAATGCAGAAGGTTTATCAGACCCTTCAGTCAGGCTGTTATTTTACTCTTCTAAAGTTAAAAACTTGAGCTGTAGAAGTGCTGCTTCATGGCCATTTTCAACCTGAACACAATTGGATCCTTCCCCTCTTTGGGAGCCTTACAAGTATTCTTTACCTTATTTATTTGATACAAAATAGATATTCAATATTAAAGCTAACTTTTTCTAGCTCATGTCTTTCTTGGCTAGGCAATATCAGCACATAGTGACAACTGTATTAACAGCAAAGAAAACTCTGTTTTTCTCAGAAGAAATATCTTCTTTTTAAAGATTTTCCCAAAGCCACAAAAGTTGATGATGGAGAAATATTTGAAGTATTTTGTCATAGGAAAACGGAAATTATTCAATGTCTTCATAAGTCATAAACCCAATATTGCAGTGGGATTGTTCACAACTCCTCAGCAAACCTCCTGCTTACAGTTTAGGACTGTAAATTGATTTCAGATTGCTGCTTGCTGCCAAATGTTCACCCATTTAGGCTGTTAAGCCATGAAAGAAATGAATTCAGAACCTGATACCTCAGTGGCAGGAAACAACTGTATGTAAACAAGACCAAACATTAAAGTTAAGTATATAAAGATTATAAAGATCATGTGATACTCGCAGTGAACTCGCAGTGCCTCCTGAGTGGTCAGGGTTTTCAGCAGAGATCACAGATCTACTTTCATTGCCAGTAATGAGAAGAAACAGTAGGTTAAGGACTACAAGGGTATTTAGAAATGATTTTTGATGTGTGAGTCAACAAGGCATAGAGTATTAACCACGTATGATCCTCATGGGCTGTCTCTGGGCTTCATCTCTTAGGGGAAGAAGAAGAAGAAAGCACATCATTGCTGGTCCTGGCAGGGAAGAAAAAGAAAAAGAGTGTTAGCAGCAGCAGAGCTATAGGGGTCCCAAATGTATGAGCTACTGTGCATATACCATCTCTGGAGGGAGCCTGTACAATCCTACAGTATAAACAGCAATAGCTGTCTGCATTCTTATCCTTCTCTGGGTAAGGGGAAGGTCTTTCTTATTCCCAGGAGAAACGTTGAAAATTATATAGATATATATCCCATTTTTTTTCCAGAAATTTCCACGTTTTCAACAGGTCACAGAGAGAAAAACCACAACCACCAAAAACCCCCACAATTCTGTTTAATCTTTTATAAGAACACATTTTACAAAATTCACCAAATCTTTTGTAAAATTTTGAATTGAAAAGCCAGTTTTGTAGTAAGCAAAGCCAGTACTAAGGGTCATTTTTACTTCCCAGCAATAACTGGTGAATTCTCAAAGTAAAACCCTTTGAGGATCTAGTGAGATGATAACACAGTGAAGAATTTATTGTGAAGTCAAACCAAAACAATATTCAGATTTAATCAATAATGTTGGGCTTGAATATGCCAGTATCAGACAGAAATTCAGCACGGGGTAGCTGGATCCTGACTTCATGACTGAGAACTTTATAGACCAAACTCAGCAGTTCTCTGCTATTTCCCCCAAGAACCAATGCAGCATTTGGCACAGATAGCTGTCAGGGCTTAATTCTCATCAGTCTCACATTACTTTAACATGGACCAAAGTCTATAAAACCAATTTGTGAAACTCCTTCCACACTGTAGTCACCATTTGCTCACAGTTTCCTCTTTGAACATCTGTTTTGAGAAATCAGTGTTAAAACTCCATCTCTTGCTGCTATCTGCTAATGGTTTCCCCTGGGTAATTCTCCCTTGTTCTATTGACCTGGTGTCTCGTTGAACAGGAAAGCAATTATCCCTTGCAGTCTGTCCAGTACAAATCCCGAAAGAATAAAACCCACGAAAGAGGAGTGCTGAGTTTCTGGAAGGAGCTGCTGGCAGCGAAGTTTTGCGCTCCACCTGGTGGCCAGGAGATCACCTGTGATAGCCACGGGCTCCGAAGGGTCCACCTCGATGGCCACAAGGACTTGCACAAGCATCCGAGGATCACACGTCATGTTCTGGCCGTGGAGATCTGAGCAGCTCTGAGGAGGCGAGGGGAGGCACCTGCAAACTCTTTTGGATTAGAGCAGTGCTGGGCATTGCCAGCACCTGAGCAGGCACCTCCCTGCAGCTGGGATTGCAGTTCTCCCCAGTCAGTGCATCAAGGCCAGCTCCAGGAAGGAGATAAAGTCATTTGTACCTTCTCTTTCCTTTAGGGCTCTGTCATGGGTTGTGTAGGGGACAGAATCAGCCTTTCGAGGCTCCCTCAACACCATTGCATGGTTTATAAGCCTCGGGCTCACTCTCTGCAGAGCACTCAACACCCCAACACAGTGATGCTCGGTGGCTGTAGCAGTGGCTCCCACTCCGGAGTGTACTCATAACTTCTGATGCCCCAACAGGTACATGGACGCTTTGATCTCTGATAGATCACAATTGGCCTTAATAGTGGCTGCTCTCAGGATGAACCAGCACAGCTTCCAGATGCAGTGGCTTCTCTGATGGATAGTCACCCCTCAGATCATTTCCAATAAGAGAATTAGCCACAGTGACTGGCTCCAAGGAGGGACTATGTGCTGTTTATCAACTAAAAAAAAAAAAAGTGTTCTATCCTATCAACGCATTTGCACTCCCCCCCCCCCCCCGAAATATAACCCCAGCAAATTACTACCACGGGAAGACTCACCCTCAGGCAACTCTGGGCGGGATACTTCTGCAGGAACTTTCTGTCAAAGAAAAAGAACCACCAGATGTCACTATAGGACAATTCTTTTTTTTAAAAAAATTGCGATTCAAAGAGCACAAAACCAGCTTAGATTCTTACTCTGGTTCTCCAGAAACTTCTTGCAGGGCACCATTGGGACCACATGTCCTGTTTTCCTACACTCAGGGGAACTTGGATCAAAGTTATAGATGGGCTTCGGCAGCAAGAGGACCTCAAAGCTACTGGCCACACTCTGTATGTGGTTTGAACTGCATTGTTTCTGCATCAGTATGAATTATTTTGATTTTTTTTCCACTTGTATCAATCACTCTATTAAATGTTACACCTGTGCATGGACCTTTTTTTTCATTTGTTGATTCTGCCATGTTTTCAGCACTACTGTGGCTCTCAGGTAAGCATACATTGGTGAAAACCAATGAATGATATGTAACATCAGTCACTTATTCAATAACAAAATCTTGGCCTAAGACTTATTTCTGCAAATGATTATTGATTTCTTCTCCCCATTCCTTTTGAGAATTATCAGTGACAACAACCCTTTTTGTCAATGTCAAAGCCATTGCTCTGTGCTGGAAATAACCATAAAACTTTCCGTACTGTCAATCACCTTTTCAGCATAATCTGAACAGGCATGTTAAAGGCTGTCATTGCATAGAGTTTTGTAATTATGAATGAATCATTATTCACAAAGTCTGTATGACAAGAGCAAAGACTTTTCTACAATGGGCCTATTGCCCTGAAATGTGAAATAAGTTGCAGAAATCACCAAAACTGTTCCCTCCTGCACATTGCATGTTAGCTATGTGTCAGTGATCTTTCCTTATGCATAAAACACGTGGTTCCTCATGTGTCATCATTCCCCTGTGTGTGAAAGTTGAAATGCTTCTCTCTGAGCATCACTGATCTTGAAGCTCATAAAGAAAGGAATATAGCTGTCATCCATCTCCAGGGCTGCTCCTGTATCAAGATGGGAATGAAATCCAGTGGACAGACAAGGCTAGACTTGAGAGACTTGTATGCCTCACGATGGCCTCCAGGGCTGTCTTGTAAAAGGCAGCTCTCCTGAAGTCTCTACAGTGCTATCTTCAAAATTTCCTTCCTTTCTCCAGCCTGGAATTTAGGAGGGGAACCCCAAAAGTGGACCTCATATTCACCTTGTACAGTTCCTGCCTTGGGAAAACTCCTCATTCATTACAGCAGATCTCCCAGGGACCCTGTGCATCTAGTTAATCAGCATAACATGACCAGAGCATGCAAGAAGGTTCCAGTTACAACTCCTGCTCCAACTCCAAAAACTTGTCCTTATTGGACAACTCATGGTCCTTCCCAAATAGCTCCAGCTATTCAATGTAGCCATGACACAAAGAATCAGGGATGAGGGATACATACTGGATCTCCATCCCTCAAGTCCGTGTTGTGGTACGCTGACATAGAGCAGCTCTGATAGGCTCCAGCCCATTAGGCTCACAGCTGTACACCTGAGCTTATGCTCCTTTCTGCTGACTGCAAACAGAAGGCCAGCTGGGCTGATATAAAAATCAGCTTTCTGCACATGATGCTCCAGTGTTCACATCTCAGAGATCCTTTGCCAAGACCTGCATTGCTGCACTCTGTTTCTAGGCTATGGTTTCCCCAGTAACACAGAAACATGTTTTATTATATAAAGTGAATGAGCATACATAATAATAAAATACAAACAGGGAGCTTCCTAGCTTTCTAAGTGCTTTTTTATTGGTTTTGCTGATGAAATTCCTGCTCCAAATGGAAGTTTGAATTAGTGACCACCAGAGGTCCTTTCCAGCAAGCATTTCTTGGTTCTACTATTTTTTTTTTTAATTTGTTCCTCTCTGTTCCAGCAGGAACTGGGAAGCTAGGAATATTAATTTTTTTGGCAGAGAATCAGAATTTTAGTATTTAGGATTTTATGCACGGTAGTTTGAGTTCTTTCACAGGTTTAAACCTCTTAACAAACAGAGTGTCAAAGATAGCAATTATCAATATTTATATACAGTTATGTAAGTGAATGGGAAAGTGCTATGGAAGACGTGTCTAACATCGAACAGTTTTCTCAGTGTGTCAGTGGTGGATAGAAGAGGGAAGAGGATTTTTATAATGGTACTGTAGCCACATGAAGAGAACAAAGAAACAGTAAAGAATTTGATCCCTTATTGAAAAAATACATATTGACATCTGTCTTAGAGTACCTGGCCTAAGCTCCAAGCTCAGACATAGAATAGCTCAAAGTCCAGGAGGAGTTCTGTTAGGTGTCATTCAAACAGATGTCACCTAGGCTGCATGTGACAGCCTTTCCAGTTTGGTTTTGCCCTGCAAGGCATAAACCCAGCACATGGTTTTTCTCAAGTCAGCCTGATCTTTCCCAATAAATAAAAATAACTTTATTTTGAATGTTACAGGACACATCATTGTCTCTCCCAGAAGACCTCCCACAAACCCTGGGACAAGCCTGTGGTTCTCTCTGAATCACATTCTCACTTAGTGTACACAGAATTCAATGGAGCATTGCTGACACAAGCAGAGCATCCATCTCTTGAACTCCAAATCTAGACCTAATAGTGACATCTTATACATGTGTTGATGTGTGCTGGTTCCTTATATCAGGAGGCAATATGTTATATACAAATGCTTCTTGCTGACAGTTCCCTTGCAGCTCATCACATCTAGAAGGGATCTAGGATGAGGGAATGGCACCTTTTCTGGAATTTCACAGATGGTGAAGTACCACGACATTTAAGGAATAAAAATATGTTGTCTTTGAGCTGCCTTGGATCTAGCCTGATCTTCTGACATTCATATTTGCATGCCTAAGGTGGGACCAGCTTAAAAATAAACATTGTGATCAATGAATAAAACAGCTAAGATATAATTACACACACAGTCAAAGAAAATTGGGGTTGCAAAATTAAACACTGCAAAGTTAAAAAGGTGGCCCTAAGGCAGTTCTTTTGTATCACACTGATATGCATCATCATCATTAATTACATGATCATATACTGTTTCTTCCAGTGTCTCATCAGCTCACAGGATGGATGATGCTCACTTAGAACACAGCTGTTCTGTATTTTGTTTTCCCTCCATTTTTCAGTATGTTACCCCATGTATTATTTATTGCAATGCATTACTGATTTGTTCCAAGATGAGGATTATTGCTTTTTTTGCCTGAGATCACACAGAGAAAGGACATCTAGAAATCAAACAACACTCTGCTTCTTCCCTACTTTCCCTCTAATGGTGAATAGCTGAACAGCTTTACTTCCCTCCTGTGAGACTGCACTCACATCTCCCAAAATTGTTTCCCTTATCTGCATACGTCTCTATCTATATCTTGTTTCCTGGTTCAGATGGTAAATGATTTGGGATAAAATACCCTTGTTCTTTGGAGCTTGCCAAAACCAAGCAGATTTTCGGCAACGTTTGATGCTTATATTTTTCCCTGCTAACAAGTATTTTGTCTTCCTTTTCCACAACATTCTTAAGGCTTTTCAGTGGGCTCAGAGGAGCACAGAGTTGTCAGAAGGATATTATGGTGGAAGATGATTTAGAAAACTCCAAGGCTGATCAGTTTATGAAGTCACACTAAGATGCAGCAGGCATAGGGAGCCCATATCGTTCTGGCATCAAACACAATTTCTCAAAGGACATCATTGAAGATCTCTGAATCCACAACCCTATGGACGGGAACTGTTTCTATCTTTTCCTGTCTTTGATTCCTACAGTCTTTATGTTTATCTATATGGATTGCCCAAATTGGAAACAAAATAAAAACATCACCCCATCCCTAAATCCCAACAACAACCCCCTGTATCCTCCAGTGAATAGGGCAGGCTGGGGAGCAGAGATAATGAGTAGCTAGACAGTCCTGTAGCTCCTGTCTGTAGGGACACATTCACACAAAGTTGCTGCTGCAGACTAATTGCCTGTGCTGACTCATTCAGAGAATCATGCAGGCCACAGACTATAATTATCATGTCATAATTATCACTTCAATAGCACAAAGAGTGCACTCTTATCTGATATGATAAAACAGTTCAATTAATTTTAAACAGAGGGAAACACTAGTACATCCTTACAGCCTGGCCATAGAGACAAAGCAAGCTGTAAGAATTAGATTATTGATTTCATGTTCTCCTCTCACTTTATTAATTTTTGTTCATGCATTATAGTCACCATTTTTCATGCACTTAGGAAATATGAATTTGGCATAATACAGAAGAAGAGTAAAATTAGATATAAATTCAGGAGAGAGACAGAGATAACAGAAAGTGAAGTATATTATGGGTAATATTTACTTTGGAGGTACCAGTGATTTCAACAAGCAGGAATCTGTTGCCACCGGGAGCAAAATGTTGCAAGGTGAAAAGAAGAGAGGAATTGCTTTTTGTTGTTAATGTTTCTGTTTCTCTTTACAAATCAAAACAGATTGCGGCAAAATTAAGGCTTACATCTGAAGCAAGGGAATTTTACAGTGGAATAGAACAGAAGTACACTTTAATGACTATACTTTCAATTTTTCCACTCCAATCACTTTCCTCTGGGCTCGTTCCTGCCGTGTGCTCCAGGGGCATATGCTGTGTAGCATGTCAGAGTGATTCTCTGCAGTGTTACCTGATCAGTCAGTGAGTTCTGTGCTTCTAAACAACATGGTGAGCCTGGGAATCTCATAGGAAACCTAATGTACAAGGTTGTGGTAAACTAATTCTTTTGGTATCAGAAAACTTTCCGATGAGTGCATTGTGTTACCATGGTTGCAAGACATTTCACTATTCCAGAACTATCGCCTGTCAGCACTGCTCAAAAAATAACAGAAAAGTCTGAAATAAACAGTTCAGAAAGAAACCAGGGTTAAAGACTTAAAATGAGGGTTAAATTTGGGGTCACTCTTTCTCCTGTTTTTTAATGAGAAGGGCAGAACATGCCTTGTGAGATGGAAGCTGTACTTAAGAATCACAGCAAGCAGAAGATCCCAGGGTGTATCTGCAGTGCAGAGCCTGCCAGTTCCAGGAGGGAAGAACTGTGCATCTGCATAATGGTCTGACCATGCCTGCACTGTTCTGGCACTAGGGCTGCACTCACCTTGTTGGGTTCCAAGACTTCTGGCAGCACAGAAAGTGAGAACCTGTAGGAAGGACTGCTGTCTCCCTGGCCTCAGAGGCTGTAACTGGGGCTTCATAAAAGCACACATCCATGCTGTGGGGAACCCCGTGTCACTGCAAAACCCAGGCTATGGCTGCACAACCCTGCTGGGCTGGAAGGACAGACTTCAAGGGTGGATGAAGAGCTCATTTGTGTTTTAGGTATGAGATTTTAGATGTATAATCCAAGGAAATTTCAGTGGTGACTGTACATGTTGGAGGACTTTCAGCTAGGCAGAGCCCAATTATATGTGGAACAACAGTAAATTAGTTTTGATCACAAAATCAGAAGTTATGCTGTACCTTAAGTCCCCAGTTTCTTTTCTTAGGTATCTCAGAAAATAAGCCAAAACCACTGGAATGCCTGTGGAGCTCTATTAATCTGGGTCTCAGCAGGGCTTGGTACAACGAGTTCCAGGAATGCCACATTTCTTTCAGAACATAATGAACATTGTATTGGCTTGTCGTCCTTCAGCACCCTCACTCTCCACCCCAGTGCCTCACAATCTTTATCACAATTATCCTCATAGCATGTGTTAGGTGGGGTAAATCTTGTCTTTACCAGCTTCTTTCTGTCCCCAGGTTGTGTAGAGAGTGTACAGCAAATGAGACTTCTTAGAGACCCCAGTTAAATATCTAAACTTTTCTGGGAAAGAAGCCAGGTCTGGATGACCTAACAGAGCATGCCTGAATTTTTGTGACACAGGGACTTTGACTTTCACAAAGCTCAAGTAGTTTACTATCGTTTCTGTCCTAGGGGTTTAACTAGAGATCTGATGCTACTCAAAACCACATGGATGAGGTATGCATTTCCCTTTGCAATCCAAACAGAACTTTGGGATGATACAGACAACAAAGTAAAGGAGGTTTATCTGAAATACCAGTCTCAGCCCTTTCTGCTGATGGAGGCTCATGTCCTGCAATATTACGTATGTTGGCAGTAATTACTCATCGTTCTTCCCTTGAGGATGAAGCTGACAAACAGCAAGGCCAATAGCTGCCTTCAGCTAGAACATGAGTGTGTGCTTTGAGGATGCCACGGATGCCTGGCAGGTGTGTAGCCAATGGCACTGAAATTCATCGTGGCTGATTCTTGGCTCATAAGAATTCTGGGTTGCCAGAAGGATAAAAACACCCCAGTGCATTTCAGTTTGTGCAGGGATTTCTCCAAATTTAGATGATAAGGCAATATATAGTAAGATTCAAGGAAACAAATGATTCCAAAAGCAAATTAGTTCTGCCTTTTTTCCATCTTAACAGCCAGTTTTTTTTTTGCATCCAGTAGCTGGCTTTGCACAGAAAACCATTTCTTGTAATACAAGCTCAGAAAAACTGAGCTGTACCCTCTATCAACTGACATTTTTTGCCCAACATACCCTGTGTTAGAGGCAAAGAACAGAGGTCATATGTTCTAACATAGCCAAACAGGGTTGAAAGCAGCTCTTGAAGGTAAAAAGTGTCAGTAGTGTTCTCCATCATCCAGACAGTTGTCAAATAACTATCCCCAAAGAAATCCTATAAAGCCTTTGTACACAGCATGTAGAGGCAGATATTGAATGTATCCTTCCTTGAACAGGGAATCAGACAGACACCACAGAAAAGTGGGGTTTACATATCCAGATAAGAGGACACTAGATTTGTCAGTTGATCAGAACATGGAGCAATTTGCCCAAGTAAAATTTCTGTGGGATCAGAGAGGACCCAGGTAGCTCCCAGTCCTTCCTAGTGTTCTCCACTGCATTACCCACTTCTTCCAGGTCCCTTTCACAGGGTGCAACAACTTTGGGATCAGTGAATGTCCTCATTTTGTAGTGGTCAGGCAATTACCAGTGAATATTACTATGGGAACCCAAGATGTAGGAAATTCAACACCACAAACTAGTTCATCGCAGTTCTCTTCTTGTGCCAAATACTTGCTCCAAGGGTCAAAGAAAAGGCAGCCTCCAAGGAGATGCTCCATTGTTAAAGCAGGTATGAGGGAACACTGATCATTGCCCGGGAGGTTATGGTGTTCAGTTCACCTGTAGTAACTTCTTCAGTGGGTGTAAGTCAGCAATATTAAATGAGATTCCCGTATTCAGGAGAGATTGTTAATTTCCTCCACACAGAGCTCGCACACCATGTGGTACCTGATTATCTCATACTCCGCAAAGTGAGGGATTCTTGCTGCAAGTTTTGATTACTGAGAGTGTTGCCCTCTCAAAGATGGCATCAAAACTTAGCAGAAAAATCTAAATCGTGCTGCCAATTTAATCTAATTTTCTTTGGCAAATCCTAGTAGCTAAAACCAGCAAGCAGAGATAATAAAAGTGTTTCTGTCTAGATGTAAGGGTCCACCCAACCAATTACTCCTTGGTACATCTCTGTTTAAAAGTGAACATCACTTAATTAATATAGTAAGTACAGTTACAAGGTTATTTATATTTTCATAGAAAAATGACATTTTTTCCTGAAAGTAGGGCTGTAAAATATATTTATGGATGCTTTGCTTACATAAAAAGGGCTTAGTGTAGTAGCTGATGTTAATAGCAAGCTTCCACTGACTATGTTGATGCATAAATTTTTGATACATATGCACAAGTCAGGTAATGTATTTGCATACTAAGCAGAGAGTTCGAGTTCTAGCTTTCTGGGGCAGAAACTGCTTTTAGTTGTGTGTGATGCATAGCACAGGAAGGCTGACAGTGCTAATCGAAAGTTAACAAGCAGGAAGGATTTGTTCTTTGAAAGCTGAAATTTCTGAGTAATCCTTTACATCTAATCCAGCTGGAGCTAAGGAGTGGAAGAAAATCACAACTGGACTTTTGTGACCTCTTCAAAAGATTGTCAGTTAAGCTTCTGCTCTTCTAGAGAGAGTTCTGGCCTAATAAACAAGTTTAAAAAAATACTGCAAACTGGGAAAAAAGTTTCCTCACATTTCTCTAAGTTGAGGTTTTTTATTGGGTGACTGCCAGATGCATGCCAATGCTTCTCTGCATATTGTTTGGGATTTGCTCATTTCAGCACTAAAATGAACAGCAATGGAAGCTTTCAGTGTGTTTGAAGATTAATTTCACATAATCACAACAAAGCTGAAGTCAACAAGCTGAATTTAATTACTACCCTGACAGCTGGGAGTCAATTAATGCCCTTAAACTTTCAAGCATGCTTTTACTTGTATTTTTTTCCTCTTGCCTTGTTCCTACTAATTAGAAACACACTTCAGGGTAAAGCTGACCATAGTGTTAAATTACTACCTTGTCAACAGAATCATAGAAACTTCCTAGCTAGATATCAACTCTTCCACCAGAACAAGAATCAAGGACATCTCTGAATGGTATGAGCTACAGAGTGCTGTGTTATGGTCTCAGGTCCCACCATATTCACCTTCTGGGGTGCATAATTAAACGGACATCCAATGCTAACTGTAGCAGGAATTTTTTATCACCTTATAACCTTTCAGATTTCTGTATTGAGTAATAAAGTGTAAGACAAGCTTTGAAAGAAACAGTGTGCCAGCAATTGAATTAGGAATTAAAGGACACCTCCTACAAAGCTTAATATACCCATCTCGGATCTGAAAGCAGTGAAGTTGTATATTTCCAGGGAAAGTAAGCATTCAAAAATTCCCTGCTGTAATGGCATCAGTAAAAGTGAGATCTACACCACATGCAGCATCAGGACCATTACACTTTACTCTGAAACTGGAAAAAATCCACTGATCCAGCAGAGCACAATTTGAAATTTCATCTCCAGATAAAATTTCAGTGTTTAGGTTCATTATGAATTACACAAAAGATGAACTTCTCACAGAATCTGAGATTTTTTTCATGTGTGTTTTGACATTTTCATTATTATAAAATTTAAATGTTTTATTTGCTTTACTGGGCTGATACAATTACCTTTTACTTCTGTCAACGTTGAACTACTGCATTAAGTAGCTTTCCCAAAGCACTTTAACTTGTCTATCTGCTGATGAGCAATGCACATGTTGCCAGCCACAGAGGGGTCTGTAAAATACATTTATATATATATATATTTATATATATTAGACAGCCCAAAGAGGACTCAAAACAACTGTAGGTTCAAAATAAATCCCCAACGACGCAATACAACAATGCAGTTTAGCACTTTGTTGAAAAGATTACTTCAACTGAATGAGGTGTTTTGGTTTGGTTTTCCTCTCTGGAAAAATGATAGAAGCCAGAACAGTTATATTTGTGAAATCTTTCAGATAGTATAAAACATGCATTTTTAAGACTTAGATTAGCATATATGTAGCTTTTTTTTTTGGAAAACTATCCTTATTGTACCAAGGGTCCAGTAGATCTGGGGCTGGAAACTTCTGTGGCTTCCTTCTCCTTTCGGTTCAATGGAGAAGTAAGCCTTTCTACTGGAGAATCACAGCTATTTCTGTGTGTGCTCAGTCTCTCTGCCATCAGCAGAACAGCATCTGAAAAAGAAACCCTGCCCAATAGTTTTGCTTTATGTCTACTTTTCAGCAAGTCCCAGCAATTAATGATCTGTTGGCAAATTAACATTGCACATGGCAATTGACTGTGGTAATGAAGTTATACAGTCTTCTTTATGGTTTATTAGTACAATAATAAACCACACTCAGCATGTAATAATGGTGCACAGTTAAATTAAAGACTTGCTTATGCCTTATAAACCATTTTGAGAAACATCCTTGTAGCGATCGGTAATAGTCTTCCCTGTGAGCACAGGCAGGCTTTGCTCTGTATTCTGCAGATACAGTCCTGTCAATATATTTTTTCTAGTACTCTTGCATTACCAACAAAGCAGGTCGGATAGTGGAAAAACAAATTGACTGGAACATTCATTTCAAGTTGAACTAATTTTTACGCACTTTTGGTGAAAAATAAGTCTTGGCTTCTTCAGACTGCATATATGTCTTCTGTTATGAGGAAATATAACACTAGAGTTGTTCATCATTTTCCTCTCGGAGAGAGCCACCAGTGTTTTTTTATAGTGTTTCTCAACACTTGGAAACTTGAATTGACTATATGGCTTTTTAAAAGTAAACAGAGTCTAAATCCGCCCTCTCGAGTCAGCCAAGTGAAATACACTGTTGTGACCCAAGTTTTACAATGAGCTTCCCTCAAATTTACAACTTCACGTGTATGACCACGATTCTCCCTGTTTAGAGATGATGCCGTGTTTCAGACTCCTTGCCCATTCACTGTTTGACCCTAAAAGTGGAGGGGTGTTCACACTTAGTCAGAGCTCTGTGCCTGTGCACCTACCAAGTTCAAACCAGCCAGCGAAGTCTGGCAGCAAAGTACTGCCAGATCTGCTTTAAAGCCCCTACTGTAATGTAGGAGCATTATTTCTCTCCTTCTTCTTGCAGGAATGGCAAGTACTTTGCTTTATCCAGTGTTGCAATACAGGGCTCATGCTGTGAACGATCAGGCTCTTAGAAGGGCTTGTAATGACAAATGTATGCTGAATTTAACAACAAACAAAAATATCTGGAACTCTCCAGACTTCTCTCTGTAGGAAGCCAAAGCGATGCTTAGGGAAGCTATTATCTGTCTCCTTCCAGAAAAGCTGTTTTTCTTTCCTCCAGCTCCCACTGTACCGTGCTGCCACTAGAGGACATCCCAGACCTTGCCAGCTGCTGGTCCCACAGCCTTGTCAACAACGTCCCAGTCTCCTTAAGTCTGATATTAGAGTTGATGGGGTTTTAGGTCAGCTGAGGTCTTTTTTTTTCTGCCTGACAGAATGAATATAGAAATACAGGAGGGAAAGCTCTCTTTTTCCTCCCATTTATCTGTCTTGTCTGCTTAAACTGACAACTCATTAGGCAATGGCTAAGTCTGGTGTGAGGTCTGACTGTAAGCCTAGCTGTTATGCATATGTGTGATCTAAGATTTTTCTCTTAGTCAAAATACTGAGATTATGCCATAGTCAGTGTACATAATGCTCTGCCCTAACTGGAGCAGAGCCTGCAACAGAGGAGACTCTTAAATCAGCATTTGAGATGTTAGCTTGCTGCTCAAGAAGATGTCAGGTCATGCTCCTGAGCTGAACAAGAATACCCTTTTTTTGTGCTGATACAGGCATGCTTACAGGGGCTCCACAGGGAAATCTGCATCTTCTACCTGTGCTCATGAAAACTGTGATTCCAAGATGAAAGACAGGCAATGAGTTCATCAGAAACCCCTGAATGAGCTGACCACTGTCTTGTCCTGGCAATCATCTGAGGAGGTGGACAAGCCATAAGAATACGACATGACTTACGGGATTTGCATAAGGCTTCGCTTCAGCCAGTGCAAGGCTGGACAGGGTCTCTGATGAGCTCTCAGAACTTCATTCTATTGGCTGCTGTGGGACACGTCTTTCTAAACCAAGACTGAAGATATATGACTGTACTCCCAGCCCTGAACAGTGTTTAGTGCATCTTTTTGTGCCTACATGGAACTGCCTTTGTGACAGGTATATAAATCCTACATCACCTCCTGCCCACCAGCATTTGCAGATTCTCCACCGGGGAGTGGTGTTCAGCAGCAGGTCCATTTTGCTGCTGGCTGTCCCTTTGTTTTATCCCTCAGAAAATCTTACTCAGCATTACATAAGTTCAGTGCATCAGAATACTTTTCTCCTTGTGAACACTTTCATAATATTACCCTCTTCAACACTGCCCCCACCCCCCCCCCCATTAAGGAGCTTAAAATCTCCTTGAGGTCTCTAAGCTAACGAAGTCTTAAGACTGACAGCATTTTCTAGCCACCTCTGACACTGTCTTTTCCTTGAATTGCCAAATTCCCCCATCTCCCCTGTTCTTACAGGCACAACAAGGAGTTTCTGAAGCAATTTAAAGAATACTTGACAGATTCTGCTGAAGCTGAATAACCTCACAGGGGAATGGAGAAGTCAGTAGGGAAACGGAGAGCAAGCAGCTGTGTCCTGCTGTCATGAGGCAGTCTGGTTTAATTTCCATTCAGCTGCTCCTAGCTGGTCACTTCCATGCCTAGCTTCAAAATGCTAATCCAGAGCTTCTCATTAATTAATGACTTTTCCCAGTGTGAATCTGCTTACTGGGGGATATTTGAGCTTGAGATGAGCAGCTTCTCTAGAATTCTAATATCCTCAGCAGGAGATGCTCAGTAAATGCAAATGCGTGCATAGGCACTAATAAATGTATAATAAATACACCTAGTGATGTCAGTCTTTAAAGACTGGGTCATAAATGTTGACTGGACTCAAGGAACTGTAACAATACTTAATGAGCAATTATGAGCTATGACTTACTTCTTTAGTGCTTTGTAAAATGCCCATCTATAAAGACTTGCAGGAACAAATGGAGCAGATCAAACTACAGTTCCTCTCCACCAGCCACTCCGTAAGGGGAATTATTTCATTCATAGCCAATTCACTGGTGCTTTTTGTGGCTTGCCCTTGCCCTGATCCTGGTGACACTAGTGGGATGATATTTCACAGACCAGTTAGTCACCACTAGGTAGCAACAGTCTTCCTTCTTTTGCAGTATAGGAAGAATTTCAGCTGCATATTATGGTTCAATTCATATTCTCACTGCCCTAAGAGCTGGTCCAAATTCTTTTGCTCTATTGCTGTAGGAACCACTGTCACACTCTCTCTGACCTCTACAAGGACTAAGAGGCTACTGGTAATGCTCTCTGTTCATTTCAGAAGGGCCTGCACACTCATACTAAAATAACCTAGAAAACACCTGCTCCTCCTTATGCTTAGAGCAGAGCGCTTGAGATGTTCAGTGACATTGAACTCGTGAGCTTTACAATGCCTGCTCAGAACAGGGAATGCAGTCTGTGTCTCAGGTCAGGTAAAGGCATCAGAGGATTTCTCGAGCTCCTTTTAAGTACGAATCTACGGGCCCATGGCTTGAACAGATCTGAGTATTTGGAGAGTGTGAATTTAGTGGATGTTCAGGGTCAGGAAGGTGAATTGCATATATTTGTAACTCACTGCTTTGGAGATTATCTGTAAGGATTAAGCCTGGGACATTCAGATTTCAAAAGCATATCTCCTTTGCTGTAGAAATACAGACAGTTTTGAATTCTGTTTCTGTTTGAAGGCAGAAGCCTTGCTTTCTTAACATGGGTTGTACACTGGATTGGAGACACCTCAGCTGTGATTTCACAACTACCCTTAGGTTTTAGATAAAGTTATCTGATAAGCCACTAAGGTTTCCTGATGATTGATCGACATGCTTACAATACAGTGACAGATGCTCAGTGTTGAGACCTATCCCTACTGACAAGATGGAATGAAAAAAATACTTGGATGTTAAAAGGGTGACTGTGTCGTGGTTGACTGTGTCATGGTTTAGCCTCAGCCTGCAACTAAGTACTAGCAGTGTAATCAAATTATAGCAAGCAATATATTCTTGACTGCATTATGTACTGGTGTCCTGCCTGACTAAGAACAGTTATTAATTGACCCACCCCAAGAGCCAGGCTTTAAAAGGGTTGTTAGCTCCATTGTGGAACAGACGCAGACTCAAGTAGTGCAGAGGTCTTCGTGGGAGCAGTGGAGCAATCAGCTACATTTGAGAAAGGTGCATGAAGAACTTTAATCTTGGATTCTGCTCCAGTTGCATTAGGAACAAGGGTTAAAATGCAACTTCAGAGGGATTTTGACTCTCTGCCAAGAGAACTGCTCCATCCTGTAACTGGTGAGGGGCAATCAGTCACATGGGTGAATTTCCTCTTCCCTAATAATGGTAACACTGACAGTCAAGGGAAGCTTTTCTGTGAGAGGAAGAGAAGCTGTAAGCATTATGCCTAGAGAAATCCAGAAAGTAGAAATATCTCTCATGGTCCCATGTGTTTTCATTGCAATCAAACTCTTCTGAGTCCTTTTGCAGAAGAGAATGAAAACAGGTTTTCTTCTGTCCAGCATAATCCAATAGAGCAACTCATGTTTAACTGGAAACAAATTAATGAAATGTACACTGTCTTCAAGAAGACCAAATGTCTGTTCCTGCTAGCTACAAAGGAAAAGTTTGGAAGGACAAATTCAGTTGATCCAGTATCAGTATCAGCTATTTACCTGAAGTCCACTTCCCTTTTGTCACTGTAATAGAAACAAAGAGGATGCCTATACAGTGTGAAAAGCTGGACTCCAAACTTCAGCTGCATCTTCATCAAGAAGTAGTCACCCTGTGCATACACCACAGCCAAGTAACCTGAGCATTCTGAGGGGGTTCAGCAACCAGTCCAACCACAGGGCTATTTAGACTTGTCTACAGGCACAAGATGATGTCTTCTAGGAAGAGGTTTTCCCAGCTTTTGGGACCACTCAGAAGTCACTGACTGGGACAACTACTCTCAGACTGAGAGTAAATCTCCATGGATTGGAACTTTCATAAAGTTTCATCTCAGAAGCATTACACAGGTTTATTTTTCAGTATGAGAGTTATTTGGTAGTGGTCTGTTCCTAACCAACTTTTAAAGAAAAAAGAACAAATGAACAGCTTGGAAGACACTCCTCATCTCCAACCAAGTGAGACTCCAATAATGGCAGCTACGCTTAGCTCAGACTGCAAATCGATTCTTGATTACCATATCCAGTGAGAGCATTGCTATTTGGGTTGCTGATGGTGACAAAGTAGGTTGTTAACAGTGAGCCAGGATGAAGCAAGTGATTTTAATAGTTGAAATGCTATCCTCTCTAAAGAAGTCATGATAATAATGCAATATTATTGAGCCTTTCTAGTCTGAAGACATCTGTCATCTGTCTGCCTGAAACTGATACTGTGGAGTGCATTTGAATTTATTCTGTGGGAAAGAAATGATAAAGATTTATTACTGCTTTTCTCTCTCCTTTTATTTGCTGCCTGAACACGCCAGTAACTGCTTTTTGTCCCTTTTCTTCTTTTGTTGCTTTTTTTTTTTAAATCTTGCTACACATGAGAACTTATTGCTACACAGGGCAACACTGACCTCTTACTACAGATTTACTGGCTAAGTTGACACGAATGGAGGGTGACCATGATTACACACAGATAGTCTCATATTTGAAGTAATGAAAGAATTAATTTTAGTAAAGGGAAATCTTTTTATTCCTGCATTGTTCTTTCTATTAATTTTCCTGTGAGAAATCCACACCAGAAAATCCTATTCCCAATGTGTACAAAGGCGTTAAGTGGTCCTGTTGATGACCACTCATAGATAAGTGGTCTGTGATAAAGTGCCAGAAGCATCTTCTTTTCTTCTCAAGGCTGCAGAAGACATGCATGTTCCATAAATTCCAGTAGGATGCCTGACTACTCACACATCAAAAACCCCACAGAAAACACTGGCAAATATTACCTATGTATATGGATTACCCAATAGCACCTGAGATGGCACAACAGGTTTTCATAATGCTGGGACCTGACATGACACTGCAAGATTTGATAACCCACGCTCTGAAGCCCAGCAGCACCGGCGCTGATTCGTTACTCAGATACACACAGGGTCTGCATGACTCAGGAAGCTGAACATGACTAATCTCTAGGTCATTTGGTTTAGATCTCAGTGACTCCTGAACCTGGTAGCAACACAAAATATAGCTCTCACTGTCCCATGCATGCTGATTTAGAAGGGGCAAACTGCCTATCAAGCTTTACTCCTACCTAATGTATATTTAGTCATGATTTTTTAGTATGGTGTCAGCTCTTACTTTGGAGCCATGGACTTGCAGTGTTAGAAACATAATTAAATTTTTCATGTGAGAACATGATTAAAATGCTGATTTGGGCTGCACCCAGAAAGATGTTGTCTGGTTCTTTACAAAAGAAAAGGCTAGATAATGTTAATGTATGCAAATACTTATCCAGCCATCTAATTTGATCTACTTTGCAACTTAACACAGCCTCCACCATCAGACTCTCTGACTGGCTTTTGTTTAATCAGCTCCTACTGCTTAATAAATCGGGTGGTTAACGTACAAGCAGAGGACTTGATGTGCAGTATGTCCAGTGTTAGTAGAGGACAAGACTTAACAGGATTTCTCCTCTTTACTTTTCTCCCTTTCCCAAAATGTGAGGTTTCTCACATGCTAAGCATAACCCCCAAGCCATTATCAAGTAGAAGCTATGATTAAGTCATTATGGAATTGCTGTACGTACTAAACTACTGAAACAGAGATCAGTCCAAGAATATGATCACACATTATTACAAAACACATATTTACTCCTGTATTAGGTTTGTGTGACAAGGTTTTGATGGCAGGGGGCACTGCAGAGGTGGCTTCTGTGAGAAGGTTTCCCCTGTGTCCAATAGGGCCAGTGCAGCCAGCTCCAAGATAGACCCACTGTTGGCCAAGGTCAAGCCAATCAGCAATGGTGGCAGCACCTCTGGGATGACATATTTAAGAAGGGGGAATAAGAAAGTTGTGCAACTGCAGCCGGAGCGAGAAGTGCGTGCAAGTGAGAGGAATCTACTCTGCAGACATGAAGGTCAGTAAAGAACGAGGGGGAGGAGGTGCTGGACCAGAGATTCCCTGTAGCCATGGAGAAGACCATGACAAGGCAGGCTAAGCCCCAGCAGCCTGTGGAGGTTAAGTCCACACTGGAACAGGCTCCTGGAAGGACCTGTGGAGTAAGGAGCCCATGCCAAATCAGGTTTGCTGGCAGGACTTGTGACCCTGTGGAGAGGACTCATGCTGGAGCAGTTCATGAACAACTGTAGCCTTTGGGAATGAATCACATCGGAGGGACCCACACTTTGTCTCCCATAGGAAGGACCCCACACGGCAGCAGGGGAAGAGTGTGGAGTTCTCCCAATGAGGCAGTCTGTGATGAAGTGACCACAACACGCATTCTCTATCCCCCTGTGCCATTGGCAGAGAGGAGGTGTAGAACTTAGGTGTGAAGTTCAGCCTGGGAAGAAGGAAAGACTGTAGGGAGGATGTTTTAAGAGTTGGGTTTATTTCTCATTATCCTACTGTGATTTGTTTTGTAATAAATTAAATTAATATTTTTCTCCAAGTCAAGTCTCTTTTGTCCATGATAATAAACGGTGAGTGATCTCTCCCCATCCTTATCTCAACCTACAAGCCTTTCATTGTATTTTCTCTCCCCTGTCTAGCTTAGTAGGGGAATGATAGAGCATCTTTGGTGAGCACATGGATGCCCACCACAGTTCTCTACTCCATGACAACTCTTCTTAATAACACACTGATGTCTATCCCAGTCAAATGCCTCTGAGTATCAGGATCTGAATTAACTCATCTTTCTCTTCTGCATGTTTCTGCTTTTCTCTAAACAACTACAGCATGGAAAATTGTTGGTTACTAGAACACGTGTCCAGTACATCTCAGCCTGATCTTACTATATATTCAACTATGAATAACTGTGTTTGGCAAAGAAATGTCCAAAACATCTCCTACTCATATCCTCTAAATGTAAACTGAGTTCCTCATGTGTCCTGCTGTCTCATTTACACTACATAATGCCCTGAATTCAATGCCTGCTGAAAGCAAGTGCTGGACAGAGGTGAGATCCAGTAGCACAAAGAACTGAGACTTGCTCTCTATTAATGGGAAGCAGGAAAACTGGAGTAGTATTTTCTCCTCTACTCACCTTTCATGTCCCCTAATGTTGACTCTGAAAATCTATAACTCAGAATCTCTGGCACCTATCTTGATTGTTTTTGTCAGGGCTATCCTCAATTATTATTCGGTTTTATATGTACCAGTGGTGTCACATCCTTCATCATTGTTCTTAAACCAAGTGGATTTCTTGTGATCTTTGTGTGTCTCCTATGATCCTAGCATGTCATAGGACAGCTTGGACTATAATTTCTGGGTTGGTCATAACAAATACTTTTATGCAAATACTCTTTAAAACCCCTTTTCACATCACATAATACCTAAATAACGTGCTGCTTCCAAACCCTGGAGGCAACTGTTTGTATCTGAAGTAACTCAAAATGTGTTTGGCAGCTGCACTTCTTATGGAAGAAATCACTCATGCAAAGATATTCCTGTTCATGGATGCTTATCTTCCAGGGCTGGGCAGAATCAACTTCAGACTGAGATCACCTTTCCTGCCAGGCTTGTGTCAATGCCTCTGCCACATGTCAGCCTTTTTGGAATGGCTCCTAGACTCCTTTAACTGAAGAGCATATTTTAAAGCTGTGTTATTGTTACTCCTCATTTCCTCCTCCTACACAGCATGAAAACCTAACACGCAATCAAGCAGCTAACCCCAGGACCACTATGTTTAATGTTCTGCTAATGCCTGTCATTAGGACTATAAATGCCAGAGAGTTGTCTGGGTGCCTTATAAAATAAGTATATCCATCTTTGGGGACAAATTACACCAGCTCTCCAAAGAAGAAAAGGCTGCACAGCAGGGATAAGCAAAGGGAAACTTTGGCCAAAACCAGCATGATGCTCTATGCTACCTGAAATGCTCATGCAGAAGAGAGCTTTTATTCTATAGCAATATTGAAAAACCTCCCATGCAGTGAACTGCTCAAAACCTCATTTATCTATTGCATCTTGCAAGGGTACAGGACTGAGTTAACTCTGCCAAGGTTTTTCAGTACTAGAGGTTAATACAAACCCAACACATTTCTTCCAAGCCCTATTGTACTCAACAACTAGAAATAACAGCTTGTCTGCTTCCTGTACAGTAGAAGCAAAGAAATAGTTAGAGCTTTAGAAGAAGAACCTGAATGCAAGCCAATCATCTTCCTTCTGGTTCCTGCTGGCTCTCGTCTCCAATTACAAAGGAATAATTCACTATCCAAGCTATTTCTACAGCATTTCAAACTGAGCATTGAAGTATCAAAAGATACTGTTAGTCCGCTATGCTCCTGAGAAGGGAAATAAGGAGGAGATAATAGAAACACATAAATGACCCAGATCAGTGAGATATTCTTTGTTGTTTATCACAAAGGAGTTTCCCAAGAGACCTGTATGTCCTGCCCCATGCACACACACAGCCCAGAAAGATAACGAGGGAGGGAAAACTGTGGTTTGCATCAGTATGGACACTAGTTTCATTCAGGATATTTATTCCCAGAAAAATATATTCCCTTTATATCTCAAAGTGCACGGCCATACTTTCTCCTCTAGATGACACTGTGTCTGCTTGGAACCTAGAGCTGGAACGCCAGGGGATCTTCAGCATTGGCAAAGCCATGTGGAAGAAAATTGCACCAGCACCTGCACACACTATTCTTGTCTCCACTGATTTCTGTACAATTCAGAGTTGCCACTGAATCTCAATATTTCAGCAGCAGCTAATAATACATCTGTGCAATTTGAGGTGTGAGCAAAGTTGCTGGAATGCTTTGCGTATGCATATGTTTTCATATAACAGTTACCTCTTGGTTTGTCTGTCTGTGTTTACAAATATCATGAGGCCAAAAGCTGTAAAGCAATCTGCAGCCTTGGGCAAATCTATTTACTACTGGGTAAAATTCCTTGCAGGGGTGAACTGACAGTACTGACAAGTTAGAAGAGTAAAACAGACTAGATCTAAATACTGCAGGGTCTGATACCCAGCTTTTAAGCTGACTGAATGCATTCCCTGTATCCCTCTGAGGGTGAGAAATTTCACTGGGGAGAAAGGTTTTGGAAGTTAGGCTTACTTCTAATCTCCCCTGGAACTTCTCTGATTTTCCCAAGGTTGCTCCTGATTTATTGAGAAGTAATCGGGATGAGACTCAGGACAGTTCAAATGTATAAATAGTATCAAGAGATTAATTAACAACAAAGCAGGAAAATGCAGATGGCTCTAAGGGAATTAACAGAAATGCCACTCCTTTTAGTTTGTGCCTCAAAAGATGACAGCAGGACTCAGAACTCTTAACTCTTTCTTGACAAAATGCAGACTAAATTTCTTTCCAGTTTCACCTGTTGCAGTACAATTTTACAAACACCTTTGCATAAGACAACTCCAAAGGATCAGGTAAAAATCTGGATGACAGGCTTTTAATACAATGGCAACAAGGTTTGGGGATATTTTCCAGTTGGAATCCGTGTGCCATTACTCATCCCCTGATTAGAATATATTGTGGATAAGACATATCACAAGGCCAGCACACAGAGGACGAGAGATTTGACACACAAGCCTGAGCACCAAGTGCAGGAAGAGTTACCTGTCTTCATAAATTTGGAAAGAGACTCCAGCAGAAGTGGGATGGAGAAGGTGAACTGTGAAGAAGGTTCTTTGGTGACTCATCACCCCCCTGAGAAAGAGACACCTTAAAATTGATTTCTCCCTTCTTCTTTGTTTGTCTGGAAGATGGAAGAGTGAGATTTCTTAGCTTGCTTGGAACGTGGGCTGCCAGTTTTACATTGCAGTGTCAGAAGGCTGATTCCAGCCCAGGTGTCTACAAATTGATGCACAATTCTACTCTGTGTAATGAATAAACAAACCTTCCTCTGTAAGATTGAATTAATTTAGGTTTATTTGCCTAGGTATAGACATTGCAGTTGTTTTAATTTAGGCAGTTTGCACTGTCAAAGTGGCTGGGCCGGCTTAGCCTTCAATTTCTGTCCATGCAGGCAGAATTCAGAGTGGTTGTTGCAGGCTTTTGACTATGGGAAGGACAAATCCAGCTGAATAGCATGAGTGGAAAAACAGTTAAATAAAGTTTAACTAAAGTGCATGGACTGGTTGCCATAGCAAAAGCAATAGAAGCCTCTTTGCTTTAGCTGTTGAGAGTAGGACTGACAAATGCACGTGATACTACATTCTCAGGAATATTTCCAGAGTTGAGATGAACGTCTTCTCTAATTTCCACTTTCCTGATCAAGAAATGAATTGAAATAGAAAACAAGAATTGAGAAAGAATCCTTTCCTCTTCTGAAAAGGGACATCAATTCTGTAGACCTCAAGGGAAAGGGAAGAGGCTGTGTATTCAAGGGGAAGAAGTTACAAGAGGTTTCCCTCCTACCCAAATGCAATGATCCAGTTAAATACTCTATTTTGGTCTCAGAGTCCCATTGCTTGGCAATGGACATCTTGACTCAGCCTCTCTGGGGATGTCTTTAGTTTCTTACCTCAGTGTGAACTCAGATCCCAGGAGTGAACGTTGTCGATAGTATAAAATTCTCAGTCAAAGGTGTGCTTTGCCCACAAGGTGTGTTCTGGCTTTAACTGATAACTCCAAGGGGGCTTTGGCCCCTCACTTGCTTCTGTCCCGTGGACAAAATAGATAACAGCGAAGAAAAACGTTTACTTCCTTTCTTTTCAATATTCAATTTTGATATTCCTTTGCTTCCTCAAGGATGTTGTTTTCTCAGATCACACCCTATCAGAGGCTTTAGTTTGTGGGTGAGTAATAGGTTTTTCTCTGTCCTCTCATCATCCACCCACACAAATATTCCTGCCTGGATCCCAGTGGCATACCATCCTCACGACTGTGGGTGGGTATGCTGGAGCTTTTACAGATCAGTAGTAATTTGAAAAACCCAAAGTTGTGATCTTGCCTGGGTCAGTCCCTGTTGGTGGAATGCTAGAAGCCTGGGCAGAGCCTATTGCAGGTGATGCAAAGGTACAAAGCAGGGACTCCAAAGTCACAGAGTACCAGCTACAGGTAACTGTGTCACATAATACTTTTGCAAATCATTTAAGATTCATCTTACATGTTAATGCTGATATTATGTGTTCCCTCTATTCCTAATATATACTGAAGAATGTTGCTGCCCTGGGAGAACTTTCCAGTAAACAAACAGCCTATTTCCTCCTTCCTTTCCAAAAGCTGCTTTTCAAGGCTAGCACATTCTGAGCTCACACTGATGTTCCCAGTATGGCATCTCCACTAAATATCATATTTGTGAGGAAAATAATGTGCAAGATTGTCTGGAGCCAGGTCTCTTGTAAACCCCTGTCGTACATCTAGCTTTAACCAGTCCTTGCTTCTTATCAATCTATAATTTGCTACATAATCAATTTTAGCTTCTTAAATACACAGCTGAGCTCCCATTCTGTTTCAGCCCATCTCCATAGAAAACCAGAAACCAAGAGGTGGGCCTGAGTTTTCTTCTTTCAGAGTCTTTCCTTACTCTCCACTGATTTCTCTCTTGCCATTTTAATTCTGTTACTACAGCAACCTTGTATTTCTTGCTTTGGCAAATTTGACATGTTAGCATGGGGACACACACAAGGCCTCTCTAATCAGCACTTATGTGGTCTAAAACATTTAGCTCATCTGCTCGGAAGACCTATTAAAACGTTCGACCCATCTGCTGTGGGAAGCTTAAGTGAAACTGGAGCCAACATTTTCCCCACTTGGTTTCCTGTCACACAGCCTGACCAAAGCCTCTCATGGCAGCAGCAGACAGCAACGGTGGGTCTCTTCCATACGGCACAACACTTACTTGTGCTCGCTTGTATGTGGTCTTTGGACACACTTAAAAGGATGTCAGCTCAATCTTCTGCAGTGACTGTTGCATAAAATGCTGTGCTGACATTTGCTTTGCAGAGTGCTAAATGCGAGAAAAATCATTTGACTGCGGCACAAGAAATTCAGAACAACATCTTTTAGAATGCTTTCTTCACCCTCAGAAGCTCAGGAGGAGACATTTATGGCAGCAGGCTTCCAGAGAGCTGGCACAATGGATGGAAACAGCCCTGAGGGAATGCTTCAAAGGAACCATGTAACCTGGCTGGCAAGCTGGCATCCCCTTTTCCTACTTTTTAGCATCTAATTGTCTAGAGAACTGTGCAGCTTGCTCTGTTCAGTTTTTATCTATTCTGTTGTTCTTGTCGCCTCCAGAGGAAACATCACAATTTCCTTGAATTCCCTCTCCATCATCTGATACCATTTAGTCTGCCTATAGGTGATCTGTGTTATGTTGCCTGTCTGCATCTTTCTAGAAGGAGCTGGAGGCAGTGGTGATTATGTAAGATGCACAGCTACCATCATCTGACTAGTTACAGCCATGTCTGTATCTATAATCATTCATTCATAAAAGTATTCCTCTCCAACTTGCTATGAAGTGTTGGACTAATTGCAAAATGTGAAGTTTTCCATTATCTTCACTCAGTAGTTCTGCAATCCCTCCTAATCCTTGCCATGGACTATGGTAGTAAGCAGAAAGTAGTTTGATGCTTATTTGCCCTAAGACTTGTCTGCAGTATAGATGCCCTTGAAGGGAATGGCAACAAGTCCAGAAGAGGGTATGGGCTGTGGAGAGAAGCTACAGGGTGAAAACTGTCCAGCAGAAGATGAAACTGTGTGAGGATGAACAGCAAACTAAAAATACCTTCATCCAACTGTTTGGGCAATCACTGTAAATTGACCAGGGCATCTCTGAGAGAAGGTTTAACCACACAAAGCAGTGCTTGCTCATCTCAGCTAATGTAGCTAATGGGTGTTTGCAGTCAAATCCCCTTCACAATGATTCTGTTTAGAAATCAAGTTGTAAGGAGGAAAATCTGCTCAATATTCAGTTGTCTCCCCATTACCGGTAGAATTTACTTCTTTAAATAGCTCTAGGGATTACTGAGGTATTAAGGAAAGTGCTGCACCATTGAACTGCATTTCCTCTGCAAGAGCGTGTCAGTGCGTAGTTATCTGCTGTGGAGATCATGACAAGGACTCTGGGATGTTTGTGAAGGATTTGTGTGTGTGTGGTGATGTTTTGTTTCAATTTTTTAATGAGGAAAGAAAAAATCCAATGTCACTGTCTGTATTGGGGACTTTAAATGTGTTTAAAAGCACTAGGAACACCTTTAAAATGCAGACCTCATACTGAAGATAAAGCATCTACCCAGAGAAGAGATGCTTTGATGCCTTAGATGTGTGTGTTTGTTTTAGAGAGGAGAAAAGAATGGTATATTTTACTGATATAGCTATTAACCATCAAGATTGCTCAAAGGCATCAGCAGGTTCATTTAAAATGTAAATGAGCTTTTCCAGCATTTAGTTGTTCAGATCCTACAGGCTGCTATTATGTGAAATTGGATGGGGCCTCCACAAGGCACAGCTGAACGGTTCGGCTGGCTTCCCTCTTCCACCCAATTACAACCAACATGAACGGACAGTCCTGCGGGCCCGAGAGTTACTTTATTACAGAAGACAGGGGCAATTAACTGAGTCCCTGTATTGCTACTGAATGGTCTCCTTAGGAAATACCACTTAGCAATGCAAACAGCAAGTGGACATTTATTCATGGCCTTCCTACATCCTTCTGGGAAAGGCCATTCTCTTAAGCGTTTGGAAGCCACTGGCTAAAAAACGGTCATAAACCACAAAATGCATTTGGGCTGAGGAAGGCTTTCTCTTCCTACTTAAACACTCCATGTCTTGAGCTTACATGGGGTTACACTCACCAGTGAGATAACTTCCCGAATGGCACCCTGGTGGAATAACAGCTGAAGGAATACTCTTGCCTTGGAGTGATGCTGCATCAGAGACAAGTTAAAGATTGATAATATCAATTTTTAAAATTCTACAATGTCTTTGAACCATAAAAGAAGGCTTGGGAGTCATGTTGCCCGTTTAACAGGCAACTCATGTTGTAGTGGATCATACTGATCTCCCAGAGAAACCTGGTTAAAAACGAAGAATACCATTGTGCAAAGGACATCATTTAGACTTGTGTTGACGTGGAACAGAACACAGTACATTTACTGCTGATTTGGAGCAGGATGATGGCAGAACGACTGCTAAGAGAGTAAGGGTTCAGCTGCAGCAGCAGAAAGGTAAGAGTGGAAAAGCTGCTTTGTGGCACAGAAACAAAAGTAACCAGAGAGGTGGTCGTGGGGACAGTTAAATGCTTAACCTTTGCCATGAAGTCCTGTCCAGTACGGACAGGTTTGCCTTGAAAATCCCACTTGCCTATGGAAGAAATATGTAAGAACAAGTTTTTGTGATTTAGAAACAATGATGGGAAGACGATCAGCATCAGGAAATGCAATTTTGCAAATGTTTCTAGACTGGCAACATTTTTCAGAGTTTCACAGAGATTTGACTGTGCAAAACTGTGAATGTACACAGACACCTGGGATCCACAACCTGAGCTCCTGGATATGCTTAGCAGAGGAACATTAACTGCATATTGAATAACTTTTTAAATAGTGTTAAACAACCTTAAAACTTTCCATTTCTGTTTTTGTATGTATGAAAACTGCTGTGTTTTTCAAAACGTGTTGAAACTACTTCTAATGAATTGTCCTGCTGAAAAGAGAAAGAGTTTCTTATCTAGAAACAAATTTTCCAACTGCACTGCATTTTGTATAAGTAGGGTTAAACAAATCAAGGGAAGCAGAAGCACTAAAGAAGATCCTAATTTGTGCTTCTATATCAGTCCTTCCATTACTTCTGTGTATTATGGCTTGCATTCCAGTCTCCGGATAGGACTTGCATGCCCCTATTAAACATAATCAAGCACTTGAAGAACTTATTTCCATGTATCTAAAATGGAACCATGATTTGCATGTAATTAAAATAAAAAAAGAGAAAGAAATAACATGAAACTTTTCCATTGGCTTTGAACAAGCTGCATCCCAAAGGAACTCACCATGCCCTTATAAAAACACTGCCAATTATCCTAAATGATACATTTTTTTTTTTAAAAAAAAGAAATGTTAAATAAAAAAACCAACTCTTGGAACACAGTCTTTACTTGAAAAAGTAAAAAATCTCCAGCATGATAGGTAAGAAATGTTAATTTGTCTAATACAAAATATTTTGAAGGAGACAAGGGCATTTCTTTTTGTGATTTACAAGGATCTTTAAGTAAACTAGGCGTATTTCTATTTGAAATTTCTGCTTCTTATAATACAGGAAGCTGTCTGGAACAAAGTCGTTTTGACAGTCAATAGTGTGCTGCTGAAGCTCAATGATACAATGGTTTATCATTGTCAAGCCTTCTACATAAGGGATAGAAGAATCTAAGCTCCAGCATTCAATACAAGCACATTGTGTTTATTTAAAAAATAAATACATCTGATGCTGCAACAGCTGATCTTATAACATCAGCCTTGGGATTGCAAACCCATTCCTGGCAATGCTTTATATCTCTGCTTTGCTGAATAGCGGAACGAAAAAGAGAAGAATATTTTGGAGTGAGGCTTATGGCAAAAGAACAGGTGGGGTGCAAGTTACACACTTGCAAAAAAATATGTGTCTGCCACAGCAGGGCAAAACGTGCTGAATACACTCAAAATCCACACAGCACTTCTGCTACTCCACATTTCTAATATAAGCTGAGTTTGCCTTGAATTTCTTATCCTGAATTTTGTACTGATCCTAGGTAGGTATCTAGACAGAACATCTCTTTTTGTTGATGGGCTTGTTGAAAACTGCCTTCCTCTAACTTGCTTTTCTATGATTAACTTTGAGAGGAAGGTGGTATGGGGCATCCTGGAGCACAGGATGTGCACAAGAAATGCCAGCTCCTTGAATCCTGCTGATAGGGTGCTTAGCTTGGGGAGATGCTGCACTACCTGCCCAATAGGGTTTTCTCCCAGTAGGGAACTGAAAGGAAAAACATACATCAATATGCCTACAGCATCTTCCATCTCTTCCACTGTATGGTGTTATGTTGGTCCAAATAAGGAAGATTTTAATTTCAAGAAGAAAAAGTCGCCTTTGGTTGGGTTATCTTTGTGTGACTTTGGACAAATGCATCTTTTTCACCGATATTCATAGGGGAGGCCAAAGCCCTCACATTTAAGGCATCATATGGATATAACACATATCAGCAAGTTCTGTGCATCCTTGCCATTTGCAAAACCTTCTTGATTTCTGCAAGTTTACAGGAGATGCAAAGCAACTCTTATATCCTGTCACTGCTGTTTCTGCTTCTCTCCCTTACCTGCACACAGAGAAGTTGTGTTTACTTCTCTGCAAATGTCTCTGGGAAGCAGGGAACCCTCTGCATGGGGGGAGCAGAGAGAAGCTAAGAGGGAAGGCTGGTCCTATCAAATAAAAGCTGCAACATGGCTGGCTCCTTTATAGAAGGATGTATTTCAGTGCATTCTTCTCATGGCAAGGCTGACATTTGATTTTATTAACAAAACAGAGAAACTAGTGCAGAATTAACAGTGGAAGAGATTAGATTACTAGAGCAAACATGCTTTGGTGGTAGGAGCACAGGTCTGGAAAACAGCGAGCTAAGGCTCTGCTTTACTGTATGGACTGGAATGGATTATTGCTCTTCACCTCTGTTTGCCTTATATTGCCAAGAATGTTAACAGCCCCTCTGAAAAAGGATGAGCTGGTGTTTAGGAAGAGGCTTAGCTGATATTTAGGAAAAGGTTCTGAGATCCCGAGATCAGTAATGCAGAGAGAGCACTAATGATGTACAGATCCAAATCCCGCTCGTATTCCTCTGCAGTAAGTGGATTCTAAAACTTAAATTATCACCTTGTATTTTATACTTGCACAATCTTCTAGGGGAGCACGTACAGGAACTCGCTGTAGATGAGCTGCTGGCTGGCTTTGTCATTTGGCTGGGGAGCGTGAGCCCTTGCCGGGAAATCACCAGATGGCGCCAGTAGAAATAATGTTCAAATGTTCCTTTTTTTTCTGAGGTAATTAAAGCTGGAAAAAGGTTTATTTGTGAAATTGTGACTCAGTTCCTTTAGTAAGAGGTATTTGCACCAGCCAGACTTTGTTCAGTGGCTGAGCAGAATAATTCCTCTCATTCAGGGCTAATATTCAGAGCCTCCATGCACACCAGCTGAAGGAAATACAGCATTGTGTAATAAATCACTTGCATTAGGCAGTCAGGTTTTACTGTTCCTGTTAGCTTCATTTCAGTTTTAATCAATATTTGCTAGGATTTGTTAAGCCATATAGACAAATCCTGAGGCCTGTACTCAATTCCTATCAAAGCATGATGGCTATTAAAGGGAATGAGAAGTTTTCCTGAGTGAGAACTACATAATAAACTAAAGATTCCAAGATTTGAATTTATCACACTTCTTCACTGCTCTACAAACAGATTGACTTCCCCTTGCAACCACTCTTGCAGAGAAGTTTGCTCATTTTGGAAGGCAGAGAAGTTCATTTTCAAGTAGGTTAAGTCAAAAGGTGCCAAAAATGCATTTTTCTCCTAGTCTATTATTATATCTTACACTGTAAGTGAGAAATAGCTTTACCAAGGAATTGATTTCTTGCAAAAGAAACTGAAGCCATGGCTGGAAGATGACTTTCATAACAGATGCAGCCCTTCAGCAGGGATTCTCAGCTTCTTTCACTGCTGGATAGAAGCAGGTCTTGAGTTCAGTCCTTCTGTTTAAATATTTCATTAAGGGCAGGCGTGTCTCCTTCTCACCTCTTAGGGCTCAAACTTTCAATTTCTAACTTATTTAAAATCCATCTTTTATTTTTGATTGAGCCCTTCTATTGTTTTTATTTTCACCTATCAAATCCCAGAGACATATAATAATACTATAAACCTTGATAACTGATCTGAAGGTTATTTCAGATTCTAGCACTCAAGTCACATTTCCAGCTTTGTGGGAAAATACAAATTAGAACCAAATCCCTCTATTTTAGTTAGAGTAGGGATCCTTTTCTACATTTCTCTAAGATTTGGAGACATCCGTACGGGGTACTGGGATGAAGGCTGTGGGAAGACCTTATAGACACCTTCCGGTACCTAAAGGGGGCCTATAGGAAAGATGGGGACATTTTAGTAAGGCCTGTTGTGACAGGATAAGGGGTAATGATTTTAAACTAAAAGAGGGTAGATTTAGACTAGATACAAGGTAGAAATTTTTCACAATAAGGGTGATGAGATACTGGAACAGGTTGCCCAGGGAAGTAGTGGAGATCCCAACCCTGGAAACATTCAAGGTCAGGTTGGATGAGGCTTGGAGCAACTTGATTTAGTTAAAGACGTCCCTGCTCCTGCAGGGGGGCTGGACTGGGTGCCCTGTAAATATCCCTTCCAACCCAAAGCATCCTATGATTCAGCTTTGCTGTATGCGACACAAAGACAACCGCTGCATTTTCATTTATGTATCACAAATACGCAGAGCTGCAGAGATCTTTTAAAAACTTTTTCATCAAGCTGGATAAACTGTCTGGCTACTGACCCAAATTGATTTAGTTTGGTGGCCCACCTGCAAATTCAGGAGAAAAATATCTTATCTCAAAACAAAGCAAAGTATTTTGTAGCTTTTTTTTTTTTCTCCAACAAAGTGGAAAGATTTTCATCTTTTCAAGTCAACCCAAATTGAAAGGGAAGCCAAAACAAAACACAAGCCAAAAAGGAATACCCTAGCAATCTGCTCTTTTGTGATCCTCTTATTTTTCACAGGGACTTTTTAAGGTCTGGTCTTCATTCGGTTCTGGAATAGAGACAAATATTGGAATTGCATTCTATCCCCACAGCCCTCAAAGGGCTTTTTTACCTGTGTCTATTTCTTACACATTAGAGATAATTTCTGTGGAAAAAGTGGAAAGAAATAGTTGCCCTCAATAACCACAGACACACACCTTACACACTCTATTGGTATTGTGCTCTGGGCATGAGTTTAGTTGCAGGTACAGACCAGGGGACATTTGTCACTACTGCCTTGACATCCCTCCTGTTAATTCACATCTTGAGAGCAGAAAAGTGCATTTCATGCTCTAGTCATTTGAATTCCATTTTGCTGGGGAAATAGCACTGGGCCAGCCTTTTCCCTGAAAGGGGTTTTTCTTCGGCATCTGTCATGCCTCATTACACTGAGCACCTTATGTTAGAAAAATAGTAAGCAGAAGAAACTGCAATAAAACTGGCAGCATCACTGCAAGGATCCTAACTCTATGCACTCACTGAAATAGCACAAATATTATGATAACAATTAGTTTCTTTTAGTTATATTCAGACCTGCTCATGCTATTGATATTTGTTTGGATGCTTTAGCTACTTTTTCCGTTACCTATTGTTTAAAAAGTAATAATGATGGAGATAAAAATAGGCAATGACCAGGGTGAGCCTCGGCTCTGTGTAGTCTAGAGCAGAATCTTTGCTAGACAGTGAACCACAGAACTCAATGTGAATGTGCAGCTACAGGGTTCGAACTTCTACATCAATAAATTCATGCATTTTTTCTCATGGATTTCTGTTGAAAGGCTTTAATTTAGAAAAATAAAACTGATCCATGTAGAAATTCAACTAACATCCTATATTTGATGTATGGGCCACAATCCCAGGCTGCAAGCTTATAGGACATGAAAACCTTGCCCTCATAGAGCTAACTTTAATGCAAGTATGTGCAAACCCAGGAAAAACAGCTGGTGCTCAGATGGATGCACAGATGAAAATACCTTCATGTTATACCTCCCCATCCACAGTAATAAAGAAGTTATGAGCATGGCAGGTATGAAGAGCACTGCAACTTCTGAAAGTGATCCAACACTCCCACAATATCGAGGCAGCTTTGCTCAGCACAACACTGGTTTAGTTTTATGTAGTCAGGCACAGGCACTGCATCTAGCATCCTGTACCTCCTGTAAGGAGGAGCTAGAGCTCCTCCCACGGACTTGCCTAGCCTTACAGACTTGCAGAGTATTGTACAAGCTGGCTTAGTAGAGGCACAGAGGAATGGAAGGGGGCGATTTTTATTTTGTTCCTGTTTAAAAGTCACTTATAATAAATGGAAAGCAACCTGGAAATCCAAATTCACCAATATTTGCTACAAACACTCAATGAACTAGAAAAAGCAAATAGTCATTTCTCAGTTATGGTGTTATTTGCCCCCCACTCAACACAAACATATATGTGAACGTTGAAATGATGGTTAAAAAAGGAGGCTTTCTTTTCCCCATTTGGCCTAGATCCAAATTAGCATAAAGCTGGTGAAAGGAACATTTTTGTCAGCATCATAAAAGTGATTAGCCAGGGATGCTGGCACTCGCTGAGCATCTGCAAGGTCCTGGGAGCTTCTGTTCTCCCAGTTGTTCAATCACCAGCTTTTGCAGAACGACAGGCTCTATTCCAGAACTGTTCTCCCACCAGACGTGACTGAATACTGGGGTCAGCTGTGTGCAGCCACCTTTGTCTAGACCATCTGCTGGAATCTAGGAGGAACTCAGTAAAAGTTCATCTGCTAAAACACACTAAACTGACCTCTTTATTGTTGCTTGTTTGGGTGAAACTGTTTTCCTGCAAGATCTTTGAGCACATGTATCTCATTCCATGCTGCACCTAGCAGCTACCTGGCTCCTCCCCTCCACCCCGGTTGCTTTATCTTTCAGGTTCTCTGCCTTTCTTCCTTAAAAACTGCTTGTCTGGAAATTCTCAAGTACCTAAAATCTGACCTGCCCTGTGTCCCTATCCCACCCCCCAGTCAATAATCACATCAGCACATCTGTGTGACAGAAATAATAGCTTTTGTCTCCCAAAGCTGCAGAGTCCTGTTGCCAGGCAACTCCATCCCGAGGCAACAAAACAGAGAGGAACGGGTGTGTGGGAGGACCAAGCCCGAGTGCAAGAGCTGCTGCTTGTGCTGCTGGTAGCTATAATTGGGGGAAGCTTGGAATATACTTCTTCCACCAGAGATTTGGGATAGCAGAGCCTGGCAGGCTGAGAAACTTTCAATTAGGTGGCTACAGACTGTGGCTGTTTCGACTTGTTTTGTTCTGATGTTACAGAAAAGCTTTGGGGATGCTGCAAAGAACTGAGCTGCAGACTGGAGTGGTTTTTAATCATAGATGCTAAGCTCACTGCAGTAAATGGGTAAAAGCAGTTACTTTTCCAAATGTATGCCGGAGCACAGCCTAAACACGTTTTGAGGGTCCACCCCTCCTCAGGTGCCAGACTCTTTTCACTATCCCCCAGCAGGGGCAGCAGCAGCTCAGCAGTTCTGGCATTATTTGTGTACATATTTATGGTCACGGCCTGACAGACTCAGAATCATGTGGTTCAGTGAGAGCATTTTACTTGATGACCAAGCCTAGATTTATTAAATGTAACCCCTTTCCTCCCAGAGAGAGAGGAGTCTCTAAAATAGTAAAGGCAGCTGTTGACATAAAAGGAATGGAAGTTCTTTGGTCTTTTCCCATATAAAAGAGGAAAAGCTGCAGCATAAAAGACCTTGGAGAGGGAAGTTCTGTTGGATAAAAAGAGATTGCATCCCAAGAGAAATCAAGGAAGACCTAACAATCCCCATGAATAGAAGAATAAGGCTAAAACTACATTTATTTCCAGATCTAAACCTCCATCATGTGTTCCAATAAATATATTTAGCACACCTCAAACTGTCCTGCACTATAGAACATCTTTGATATTTTCCACAGAGACATTTGTACCGTGTTTTGGATGGTAGAAACACACAACCCCATGTAAGGAACCTATACTTCCACATAAATATTTGTTTTGCTAGTGCTCAGTGGTTGAATTGTTCAGTGTACCTCATTCTAGATTCTGGGTATCCTACAGCTGCCTCGATCTACTGCAGCATTTAAGTTTATTTTTTTTATTCTAGACTTTATGTATTAACACAGAAATAAACATGCTGGACTCAGCCATGGTTGGAGAAAATAAAGCTTGGATATTAAAAAGTGTGAACAGTCCCACATCAGATTCGCGTCTTGAATAGCACAACTGCAGCTGTGATTTTTGCCTTGGTTTTTTTTCTGTGAACTTCAATTTATGGTCTGAAACATGGATAAGAAAGTAGGTCCCATTCGTTCAAAGGCAGAGTAAAGAGTAACTGAATCCCATCTTACAAAGCACAAACAAGGAGGGATTGTGCCCAAGGCTCATAGGAAATGAGACACAGAGTTTTACCTTAAGAAATCAGAGTTAAAGAGTATAGCTGATGGCATAGGTTAGCTAGGCTTTGCTGCCTGCTGGCAAAAGACAAACAGACATGAGAAAATGAAGTGAAAAAGGGGAATCATGTCAGGAAGCACAGAGATAGCACTTCTTGGGCACAAAACTTTGGAGACGCAGACACACCTTGACTTCTCAGTGCTTCAAAAGAAGTAGATGGAAAGGAATCTGAAGTTACAGGTCAAGGTAACTACTCTGAAGACAATCTTTGAAGCACTACAGAATCTTTCAAAAATATTTGAGAGAACAACTCTGGTCCATATCAACCACTATTTGCTCTTTCATCAGCCCAAGGAAAAAAAGATACTGGCGCTCACAGAGCAGAGATGTGCAGTCAGGTGAAATCACATGCCTCTAGGTCTCATTATAATGGTGCTGTAGTTATTTGTTAGCATGAAATGCCTCTCTACTGCAATGGGGGACTTTACTGCAGTACCTAATTCAATATTTCAATGAATATCTTCCCTTGAATACAGTGTATTTTGTTTGACAGCTCTTAAACGCTTGGATGAACCTAAACATTGAAGAACTGGAGTACACACATGATTTTTCTGCAGATTCATTTAGCAATCCAAGCTAACAGCTAGATTACTAATAAATGAGGTAAATAAGATATTTTTCTAAGGGTCGATAGGCATGTGAAGTCTGAAAAAGAAAATATGATATTTGCTACTCAGCTTCCCTCTGAGACCATATTTGAAAAGCACAGAAATATCCCTTTAGAAAAGACTACCTTTTCTCATGGTTATACTTACATTGAGGAAACTAATTGCAAGGGAGAAATACAAAAGTGATGCTCTACATTTTCTAGCGTATGTTTTGCAAAGGCAGAGGTCTATTGTTATGACTGGATTTTGGCTGATAAAATGGCAAAATCTTCCCAAACTCTTGGCTGCTTTTCTTTAAAAACAATAGCAACTCTGTAGTATCTTGCAGATACAACAATTGGTGACCAGCTCATCCAGATGTACTTAAATTAGTTTTACAGATTAGCTTTATAGCTCATCCACTAGTAACAGCCTGGCTGTAGAAACAAATCCTTTTAGAGAAAGAGTATATTTTTGTCTTATGGCTCAACCTTTCATGTTGGCAAAAGTTATTATTGGTCTATCCTTTCTATTCCAGTAGCTCATTGGATCTTTGTGATGAATTTAAGCCCATAGAACTACACCCCAAATACAGAAGAAGATGGTCTGTTTCCCTGAACAATTCTAATCTTAAAAAAAAAAGGAAAAAAGCAATAGTTCAAGAGTTTATCTATTACTGCATCAGTTAATATAAATTGAAAATAATGGACAAGACACTGAATTCGCAGACCCTTCTGCAAGATCAAAGCACGCTTCAAGATAAGGGCAGGAACAATTGCTCTGAGTAATTCAGTTCTGTTTGATGCTTTCAGAATCTGAGCAAGAATGATAGCTCATATGTGTTTGACTGGGCCAGCATGGGAGTCTCGGAGGTGGAGACAACCAAGTAGAACCCTCAGATATGGAAAAATGACATCAGGAATTACAGGGTGGAAGAAAAGTATGTTTTATGCAACTAACAATTGTATCCAATTGTGAATGCTTAATTAATAATAACCAGAGAGTTTGGGATCTTACAGGTGACCCAATGAACATTGTAGCTCGCCAGGTTTGCTGCTGGTCCAAAAAGCCAGATACGGCCAGTCCACAGCCAGCCAGCCCAGAGCTGTCATGCCCTACACAGCAATGCCAGCAGTGGCCGGGTTTCCTAGACATTTTTATTTTCTTTCCACCTAGAAATTGCCTTCTGTAAGAATTAGAGGACTTTTTCACATTGGTGCAATAGCGCAAACACAGAAGAGGAACACCAGAAATTAGTGGCTAAGCCTCTTGCGTATGCTGTGGGAAAGCCTAAAACTTCCTGGTCTTGTTGGGTTTACAGCATGTGGCAAGATTAGCTGCACTACCCACCTGTTGTAGGCAAGATCTTTCCATGAGATCCACTGCACGTAAGCAGATCCATATGCGAGAATATAAAGTGAACACATCTCTATCCTAAAACCTTTGTATAGTTAGTCTTCTCATTGCAGAACTAAGAAATTCTCCTCTCTTCCCATAGTTGCCAATACACATTGGAGAACAACTCTCTGCCTCTCTCTCTCCCATGCTCATACTCTTTCACACCCACATTCATGTTGACATGGTTCACAGTCTTCTCCAAAAAACATCCTTTGTTAGGCTTTATAGAAGAGCTTTTCTCCCTCCCTGCCCTTTCATTCATAGCCTTTTCAGAAGTGGTGGTACCTGTCCTCTTGCACTCAGCTGCGCTCTGTTTTTGCTGAAGATTTCTATTCTTCAGTACAGGACACAAAAAGCAGAGGATTTCAGTTGGTAGTGGCTGTAAGAAAAAAATCCTGTCTAAAACAAAGCTGCTAGCAAAGCAGAGAGCAAAAAAAGAGTGCAAGAAGGAGAATAAGATACTGTGTCTGCAAGGAAAGTAGCTTCAGGAGGTGTGTGGGAGGAATGCTGATTCTAGACTTGAGCAGGTCTATTTTTCATAAAGATAATAATAAAGAATAATATGGTGTAATTAAGAAACAAAATCACACTAAATTGCTGAGTGTTTGTCTGCAGCATTTACTAAGAGGGAAAGAAAGAAGAGGGCTGAACAGTTCCTCGTGAGGTTTGCACTGAGACAGGTTTTCCCAAACTCACCTAAAGGATATCACTGGTAAAAGTTAGGAATGTATATTGGAATTTCAGTATCTTATTTTTTCATTATAAAGTACCCTGAGCCAGATGTGAGAAGGTTGATGGGGGTGTACCAACCAATACAACACCACAAAGACATACTGATCCAGGTCCTGAAAACCAAGGATGCACAATCTATAGTGCTTTCAGAGCTAGACTGAACATCAGAAATTGGCATCTCTGCCCCATACCCTCATGCCAAAATATTTTCTTGGCTTCTGCACTCAGCCTGCAACAGGGAGACCCTTTTCCTTTTCATTGCTATGGGCTCTGCTTCTTGCATTCTTCCAAAAACACATGCACAATGTTATAAATACCTTCTGCAGCCAGCATGAGACAAGAGCAAACTGCCATTTAAAGAGAGAAAGATCCAGTTTGTGTGCCTTTCTTAAATGGAGATAAGAAAGAAACCATTCCCAGTTCAGAGTGATTGGTACTGGGTAAAGAAACTTTCCAGAGAACCACATAATACAGACCTGCCCTGATCCCAGTCATGTACTGAACAAACAGCTCCTCCAAATTGGATTTATTCCTGTTTCCTATCCTCTGTCGAAAATTACTTTCACTTTAATTTTCTACACAGTTTTCTTAAATAAGGACATCAGTCTCCCTGAAAGAAAATCTTTGATTCAGAGTTTACGGTGTCAGTTTCTAGCACATGCACACCTGTAGTTCTGCTCAGAAGAAAAGGATTGTGTTCAGAGTTCTTTACTGCATGAAAAAAAAAGACATTTTCCCCATAGTCCAGGAAACTGTCTAGCTGAAGACATCACTGGGTAATCCCTTCCTCACCGATGTGGTTGTAAACCCCATTCAACTTCAGATCATGAATTTCCAGAAATTTTAACCATTTTGAGATTTTATGCTACAAAATCGTTTCCAAGTGCTTGAACTAAGTCTCTGTTGAGGAGGGAATTTGAGTTGGAGATAGAGCAGTGGAAGCTGGAAAGCCTGTAGATGAGGAACACAGGCAAAACCTAGCTGCACAAACTCGGACTGATCCTGATGTGCAGGAAGGAAGGAGACTGCTCTGGTCCTGGAGCAAAGAGTCCTTGTTTTCAAAATGAGAGAAATGAGGCATTATGTGAGATCTCCCCATCACAGTCCAGCCACACCAGCATTTGAAGGACTGAAATACAATTAATCCTTGGATAATCCCTTTTCCCTGGCCTTGGACTGGATGGGACTGGTGGCGATAGTGTTTTATCACACTTAGATGTGTTCCTCTTTATCTGGGGAGCTGGGGCTCTGCATTGCTTAGATGTAGTTGCCAGCTCGCTGAGAGGTTCTGACATTCCCATAGTTCTGCTGTACATAAAAATACCACTAATAAATCAGGTTTTACTATCCAAAAAACCTTATTTGCCACTTGCCCTGAAACTACCTTGCTGAGAGACCAATATAGCAAGTTAGGAGGTTCAGAGATACAAGAAAAGGTATGTGAGTAAGATGAGTTCGGAAGATTTCTGTCATTCTGTGTCACCCAGCTAACCATCTGTCTGTCAAGATGCTTATGCTGTTTTGCAGCTGGGATCCAGTCCACAAGCAAAAGCTTCACCTTGAGTACAGCTTTCACAGGGAATGATGCTTTGTGTCTACTGTATTGTTATCACTCAGGTGCTCTATGATGATTATATCGTCTTCAAGTGTGCTCCCCAAGGGTTTCTTGTGAGTCATCATTTAATCAGGGGTCACATTTCCACTCTCCTCTCCCACAGGACTGCTGCCTACTTAATAGCAGTGATGCTCTTTGAACATGGCTAGGCAGAATCATCTGCTATCCAGAACATACTAATGAGTGCTTCGATATTTAATTGTAAGCACACATTAACCCATTGGAAAGTAAATGTACTTTTCCAGCTGGGGGAGCAATATTTACATCTCAGTGCATTTCTTTTTTAATAGAGGAAAACTATAGTTTATGTAATATAGCAATGACTCTTCAAGCAAGTTCAGAAAGAGGAATAACGTGTGCTATTCATTAGTGAATTCTGATAGCAATGAGAGAGAATTTGGGGGTGGGTAGGTTTGGTACTAAAGATGCTGTAACCATGGTTTTGAGAGGCATTTTAATGGAAGATCATGCTTTTGATAGTTTTAAAAAGCTAAAGAGGTGCTTGGAACTTCATCTGGTCCTTAGTGACAAATGTCACATATATAAGTAAATAAGTACTATGCAATGCTACTTATCTACATAAGCAAGTGAAAGTAATGGAACATTTGTTCAGAATGATGGTCTATCTTATCTTAAATTCATGCTTCCAAGAATCCACAGAAAATGACAGAAAAACCTCAAAAAGTGTGAAAGGCTTCTAGTTTAAATAAATTGTTTGGTGAGGACATCTTTCTAACTCACCAGTTTGTTGCTGGAATTAAATTGTGGTCTATACTTTGAGGCAGTTCCAGGCTTGATCATGCTCCCTGGTCTTAAAATCTGTAAATCAATACTGTTAAAATTTATCTTCATGTGTTCATATCTTAACAACAGTTCCATGTTCATTACTTGCTGGATTTGGAAGTCTCAGAAGGTCCCTCGCAGCCTCACATCTGTCTCATGTATGGATCTGTGCTGCAAGAAACCCTTCCCGGGGTATTTGTAGAAAACAATCTTTCATTGTCACTTTACAGATGATGAATGAAAGGAGAGAGTAAGTGCTGTCTAGAGAGAGCAAATCTTTTGCAGAGCCAACCCTGAACTCACATTATTTGATTCCCTTTTCAGTACCATGAGCTCATCCTGCTCCTGTACTGACATTAATGAAATAACCATAAACAGGACCATGACAAAATTGTAAAGTCTTCATGCTTTGAAGAACACCTGGAAGTGAATGCAGTGGCCTCACTTAGGTTAACCCCTCCTTCTTGTCCATTTTGGCAAGTGTGTAAGTATTAATCAATTAATCATTTCTGAAGTTTAATCAAAAGCTGAAGTTGTAATGAATTGGCAACCCAACACAACACAAGGATGTTTGCCTGGCTGCCTGGCTGCCCCTCTGAGCTTAATTAGCAATTATCTCTGCTTAGTGACCCCTTGATCCTGCACAGTTTAGCTGAAAGTATTGTATCCAAGTGGTAATTTCACCTTTTGCCTCCATCATTTAGTATTATTCTAACTGTTTATTAAATTCCCAGCCTCTCCAGAGCTTGCACAATGGGAAAATCTTTAGTTAAACCTGCAATTACTGTAATGAGATGATATAATGAAGCTATCATTAAAGAAGAGGAAATATTTCATTTTGCCCTCCCCCCCTTACTTATAACCATCTTTTTCTCCTTCCCCTCAATCTGTAAAGTATTGGCATTTCCAGTAGAATTTGTAGGAAAGTTACTTGCAGAAAAAAACACGGAGCAACCTAATTCCTTCTAATTTACCAAAGTAGATATAAAATTCTGTATCTTATGCCATATTCTCAGACAATCACAATTTCAGAGGAAGGCAGGGGTATAGCTGTAAAGTATGTTATTCTAGCATATTTAACAATTGTATATTTATTTCATTAAAATGGCTGTTTTCCCAACTCAGAAGTCAAAAGCTGGAGGTGAATCACTGGAAATCAACCTTAATTTGGGATGGACAGTCTAGAAACAACATGAAAACACTAAACATTTCTTAAATTACAGAGGGCACATTTTAGCATTGGATAAAGGTGCTCATACTTGTGCAAGTAGTTGCAAAGGCTAATCTAAATGTAGGAAAAGGACTAAAAAACCTCATTGCTCCCAGAACACTGGTAGACTCTGCTGCACAGTTCAATTCACAGTAGATGCTAAGTACCCTTTCCAAACACTGCCATCAGTTAGAGGTTTAGTAACCTCTATGCTTACATCGTCACAAACTCAGACTACCTATACAACAAAAAATAAATTACAGCTTTAATAGTTACATACACAGATAAGTGAATAACTGATGAGCTGAACCCAAAGGACCTGCAAATGGAACTCAGCCAACTTTCTCAGCACGATATTAACCTGTCTAGGATCTCGATCATTCCCTTATAGCTGAGCTGACACTGTGAAAAATACAAACAAGGCAGCAAAGACCTTTTCCAGAGTGTCTCATCTCAGTTTCTAAAAATTGATTGCAAAGTCAGACTCCCCATAGTCACAGATTTGACCTTCTCCTCCCTCTCTATCCTAAGAAGTGGAAGTAAAGGCCAAGATTACTTATGCATATAGGGCAACATAAGGACACAGCATCATCTGAGGGGTCTGAAGATAAATAGCAGTAATACCACAGCTGTATAAAAGTGTCAGAAGCAATACTCCCATTGGACATGTCCATAAAATACTGACTTTACACAGAGCAATGTTCCTGAGAGAAGGCCCCTAAATTGTTCCTTGGGGCATCTTGCTGTTACAGAGTTATGACAAATGTCCGTGCACTAGTGGCACCACCTCAAGCCTTTAGGAGTGGTGACACAGATGAAGCATTTTTATGAAGTTCTCCTGTTCAGCTTTATATATTAAAAATTGGACTGGATGGGGAAGCAGCAGTTACTCCTTTCCTCTATCTTTATTTGTACCCTCACAATACCACATAACCAGAAAAAAAACAATAACACTTCTGCACTTACCAGAAGCAGATCCTCCCTTTGGTACTCATAAATCCACCCACTGCTAGACATTTGCATCAATTTAAATAACTATCTGTTGATGCATTTTTGAGGTCTAAATTACTCCACCTGCAATAGATTGCAGGTGCTGGTTCTTGGGCAGGTCTCCTAAGTGAGTAAGGCTCCTACTGAGCAGGTGAACATAATTCCTCTTTACTTTTCCCTGCCCTTGTTGTATGACAACCTAGGAGAAAAGTCTGTTAATTGGGAGTGGCTGTTGTTGACTCTTCATTTACTTCAGAAATTATTGCAGCTCTAATGAAGAGCTTATGAGGGACAGTTGCTTCACACTGTTTTGGGAACACAGCACAAATTAATACACAGGGCAATAGCTGTAATGAGGTTATAAAATGAAATTCAACGCCCTCAAGCAGGGGTGTATTTTCTGACTTCTCATCTTCAGAGATTTGCTTTTACTTTGTTTGATAGCATTTCAATTAGGGGAGGTGATAGGGGGCTGCAGGAATTTTGGACATAGGAGTTCTGTGTTCTTTTCACCTGAAGAAGGACAAGGATTATGTAAATGCTGGAAAGCACTATATAGTAATTACATAATTTTTAATGGAAATAATGATTTCATATATTGTGTATACATAAGGTCAATATATATTACAGCAATTAAACATGGATATATAAAAAGGAAAGACTAAAGACTTATTAGGTAAAATAAATCAGTTATTGGCTCTGTTCCTTTGGTTATAAACTACGTGGTAAACAAAAATCTCAGTTTAGTGAGTATGTGAAAGTGTACTGAACACACTTCAATAAAAAATGCCAAAGAATTCAGTCTTTCAGCACCCAGTGATTGAAATTCAGTACCTGAGTAGCACTGATACAAGGGCTAGCAGACTGGTTCATGTAATAAAGCAGGAGAGCCGAGCCTGACTCCAGATCGCAAAACACAACAGACATCACCAGGAGCGAAGACTGACTGAAAAGCAGTGTATTGTTGGCAACTAAGGGGAGGATTTTAATGACTTGTGAATACTCTGGAGCTCACAGATGAAGAAGTGGGAGACCCATGTTTGTGGTCCCTCCAGTGTTGCCATGTCTCCTTGCTCCTGACCACCTTCATGCAAGCACACTTCAGGCTAGGGGAATGCAAGCACTCATCCACTGCAAGCTGCATCGACTGCTACTGTGCAGCATGAGTTGCAGGAGATGTTCAATCTCAGAACTGTCTTCAGACAGTTCTTCCTGTTTATATTACATGACATCAGTCCCATTTCACTCCAAGTCTATCACAGGTGAAAGCAGGTGTCTCTTCTTTCCTTTGAATTCTGCCTTTACAATGGCTATAAGAAAACAGAAGCACTAATGATAACAGTGGAAACTTCTCTACCATGTATGTCTCTAATGAAATGTCTTGTGTTTCCCTAGAGAGAGAAAAGATCGTTGGATTTTTCTCTCAATTATTTTTCCAGTCTATTAAACCATCTAAACTCCAGTTTCTCAAAAATATATAAATAAAATAAAATCCACTGAGAATAAATGAATATTGGAGCCTCTACTCGTCTCATCCAGCATCATGGTTTATCATTCCCAGATGTCTTCAGAAGCATGGCTTTATGACCATGAGAGAAACTAATGATGTACTGAGAAAACTTGCAAATGCACAGTCCTGTTGCACACAAAATGGATCCTAAGTGATTTATCATTACCATTTGCAAAATAAATAGAGATAAGAGAAAGGGAAGGGATGCTTCTGTTTAATTGGGTGTCCTTACACAGCAAGGAGAAGCTACTACTGAGGGTAAAGGGAAAGGATTAAGGCTGGAGCGAGAGAGGGAACAACTTTATCTCCTCACAAAAGATATATCACATCTGAGGACTGCTCCTGTTCAACTAACCAATTGAAAGAAAGTGTGCTCCCGATGTATAATGGTGTAAACATATATCATATGGAAGTTTAGCAGTCCCAGCCTGAATCACCTTCAGCTCACTGCTAGTGCCTTGAAAAATGCCTTTGTCTGCATCTGCGGCTCTGAGAGGAGTCAGGATAGCGTTCTGTTATATACAGCCCATTTCAAACACTACAGATCATACCCATTAGTTACATACTTGCCTTTTGAAACATATAGGTACTTGCCCATTGTTAATGATATTTCATTTCCCAGCTCTGGTTCTTGGTGATTTTTAAGAAAAATAAGGTAAAGGGACAAGGTAGTGTTAGGCAGAGATGTCTCAAAAAGCAAGATTATTTTTACCTGCATTTATCCCATCATATTTTAAATACCCAGCTCATGTAACTATGCACTCTATGAGGCCCAAATGTCGGTGAATGTCCTCCACCTCATTGTAGATCTGTCACTTCCTTGAGATTCACATTTGTCTCTGCTGACCTCAGAGTAGATTTATTTAGATAGAATAAGCACATGCACAGAAATGAGGTTCGGTCTGTCACACTCTGGATAAGCTTTGCTCTTGGTGCCCAGAAAAGCAGAATAAAAGCTGGATGCCAGGGTTATTCAGAACCATCTGGCAGGGTTACCTTCGCTATATTCTTGGCTGACTGCTGATTTATGTGCTTTAAGGCTACTCACCTCAACTCACTAGACTCTGCCTTCACAGCTCCCTTAAAAAGGAGTTTGGGTTAATTGTATTTTCTGCCTTTCTCAATATCGAAGTGCATAAATGAAAAATACTGCACAAATCTCACTGGAACTGCAGCTGCTTTGTTACCTCTCCTCAGCAGAAGCCACAGAAGTCCAGGAACCACAGGCTGGATGAGACCTCTGGAAGTCATCTGGAATAACTCTTTCTCAAAGGCCCAAATTTAAATCTAGATCCAACTTCAAAGTTACAGACAGTTAGAGTATGTCAATTTAGGTTAGGTCCCAGATTTTCTGATTCTGCAGTGAAATAAAGTAAAAGCAGCAATAAGAAGGTAGAAAGAGAAACCTGGAGCCTCAGAATCAGGGCAGTTGCACTGTCACTTACTCTCTCATCTCCGTAGAAGGGCATTGGCTTGAGATAACTCCATGCTTGGGAATGCAAAGTTCACAAAAAGATGGGTCCTGTTGCTGATAGCTATATCTACAAATAGCATACGTGCTTGTGCACAATATAATGTGTATTCTGAAGGAACAAACAATGGGCTCACATTCAGGGGAGGAGTGCTAATTGTGGGTTAGCTGTTCTGTACCTCCATCCTGCTCTGTTCACTCACTAACACTTGTCAATATGTGACCAGGACACCTCTGCTCCTTTGTAATGAGCAGGCGCAAGAAATGATCGTAGCACGGCTCAGATAATATTCCTGCTGATCCTTTCTGCCCCTACTTTCTAAAACATGCTTGTCTGGGAAGCTGCCTCATTAAATGAGGAGCAGAAAACAGCAATTTGGTGTTCTGAACTTGTCCCTACCTTCTTGACAAACACCTGTGCAAGTCACATCTTGCACTGTCTCACAGATGGCCTGCGGGCACCAGGTTGAAAACTCTGTTGCATACTGAAATGAAATGACTGGAAACCCATATCTTCAGCTACTCTGTCCCATGGACTGGAGAATCAGATTATATTTTCATAGTTTTAAAATAAAATACTACACACAGCTTGCAAATCAAACAATGCTGAAATAATCAGGCACTTCTAAAGCAATCACTTCACTGAGGAGGACTCTGGTTTGTCTTGAAACTGTTGAAGAGGGACATGGCATGAGTAAATACATGCACAGTAACAGTTCATTTGTTGTGGTTTTCTATTCCCCTCAACATGCTTTTGCTGCTTATACTCCTCAATTTAAGAGGATCTGGGAGAATCGGAAAGGTTCATACACCCATCTATCTTCTGTAGCATTGATGGAATGGGTTGGACCTTGGGTTATAGCTCTGCTATTTGTGAAGGGATGAGGAAGCTTCTCTCACTCTGATAAACTAAAGGAGCTCTCAGCTTTCCGCTGCAGAGCACCTGCTGCTCAGCTCTGCCCCAGTAATAAGCTAAATAAACAGGCTAGGCATACTCCACCTCTGCCAGTGGTCAGTAGAGAGTGCTTAAGGGAAAGAGGACAACGAATACGAATGGGTCTTTTCCTGAGTAAACTCTTCTAACTCCTCAACAGTCTGTGATCTGGAAACATTTAGACTTCCAGAGTGGGTCTAGTTTGTAGTCTAGATGTCACCAACACAGCATAATGTTCACCAGAAACAGAAGATTCTTCAGCCTGGCTCATTTTCTTTCCCAAGACCAGAACTCAAGTAAGACGTGGTTAAAGGAAATACCTGTGCATTCATTGTGTTTGTATTTGGGTGGTGAGGAGTGAGATAACATGACCTTGTAGTGGCCAAGAGCTCACAGGAACAAGCCTTGATCTGTGTTAAAGCAGCCATGCTCTGAATTTTCATTTCAGCACCTCCCACCTTGGCCTCTCAGGTAAAACCTCAGCAGATGACTCACCAGTCATAACTCCACATTTTTCCCATCAATCCAGCTCGAGCCAGTGCTAAATTTAAATGCTATACTTTCAGCTAGATCCCATGGAGTGAGAACACTGAAGGACAAGCAATGCAGAAAAGGCCTTTGAAGTGTGCTATGCAATCCAGAAGGCTGAGATTTAAATAATGCCTCTTTTCCAGCTGCCTGAGGAGAGGTGGCCTTACTCTAAGGTGAATGAAGTAGAAAAAAAGTGTCTGGGGAGGAACTTCTTTCCTACAAGTGAGTTGTCACCCTTAGCTTCAACTCTTTGGTCCAGTTTACCTCCTTCCCCACACAGGGAGACCCGTACTTGAGAAACAAACCCACCCATGTGCAGAATTGACAGCCTTGCCTCTCCACCCATAATATGTAATTGAAAGAAGAATTTTGTCTCCCCTTATTAATGAAAGTAATATGCTCCTGAAAAATGTGTAATCAATATGTTGAGAGACTGAATATTGTAAGAAATCATCATCTTGGGATGCCATGCCATACCACTGTTCAGCACATACATCTTTAGGTCTTTCTTTTCCTACAGCATTAGTGTTGAAAACATGACTATGAGGAGACTCCTCCTTAGGACAGAATAAGTGAATCTTCAGTTTGAGGTCATGAGAGCTGAAGTGTTTGTTACCCGGTCTGGGGAGCTCGTCCAATTTCAGAAATGAAATAGGAAGTGGTGAAGAAAGTATTGTCAAGAGATTGTTAGAATGATGACAGTAATTCTGCTGATCTGTCTCTGCAGAGTCACACTGTCTACTCACAAACTGAATCCCTCAGCAGCTTCAGAGAGAAGTGGAAACTTCTAGCAAGCCCAGACTTTACCTCAGAAAAAAACAAGAAAACAAGTAACATTAAGTCCTTTACAAGTTATAGGTTTAAAATCCTATACCTTGCTCTTTACTTAAACCATGAGCACTGTAAATAACACTACTATTTTGCAACAACTTCCTTCAGAATCCAAGAGCTGTTTCACACTGGCTACCCAATTTGGGAGGCAAAAGATGTGAAGACTGTTCTATTCTGGAGTGTTGTCTCTGAGAAGTCATGGAGGTGTTCCCATGATCTGCTAAAGCAGACCCACAGCAGAGCATCACAGTAAAGGAAAGACATTAGACAGAGAGGGTGATTAAACCCTGGAACAGGGGCCTGGGGAGCCTTGGGCACGTCCATCCATGGAAATACTCCGGACTTGGTTGGAAAAGGCTCTGAGTTGTCCTTTTCCTTGACTGGAAAAGGCCTAAGTCTGAAAATAGATCTAACCTTGAATTTGGTCCTGCTTTGACTGAGGTCTTGACTAGATGACCTGTATATGTCCTTTTCAACCTAAATTATTCTATGATCCTAGAAATCCAGGCAAGGTCAGCAGCAAAGCTTCTTTCTATTTCTGCCCTTCTATTTTACTCCTTGGCATTAGCCTGGCCTGTCTATTCTGCTTGATACAGGATATCTCACGCTGTCCACCTCTGTCATGTCCAACATGAAGAACTTGACCAGACAGACCCTCAAGGTGCTATAACAGCAGTTATATCCCTATGAAGAACAAAGGAATTCCTAAGTTAATGCAGAGCTGGCATTATAAATCTTGACTGATCTAAACAAAACAATGAAACCCAGAATGAAACCCAGTATCACAAGTGTGTGCTTCACTTTGTTGTAGATTCAGTAATCTACACTAACACAAATAATGAAAAATGCTTACACTCTGAGACCAACACGGTGGTACCTCCAAAAGTATGTCAGGTATGAAAAGAGTGTACAGCACACAGTGACAACTCAGTTTCAGAGACAGTAGCATGACTAGTTCCATTGAGGTTTCTTGGAGCAGGTTTTGGCACATTTTGCTAAATCGGTCAAGACTCCAGCACTTCCCAAGCATGCATCTGTCACAGTCCTCCCATGCAAGTAAGCCTTTTACACTGGGTGTTGATTGCACCTGCATGTTTTCCTGCAACAAGAAAAACTGTGCATTTTAAGTAGCTTTTTACTTAGCATTTCAAAGAACATGGAGATAAAATAATAATAATGATAATAATAATTAAAACAGAAATCCAGACCCACGTTGGCAAACATAATCACAAGGTATATTAAAAAGTTAAACATAGCTCAGTGCTTTGAAAATCAAGCACCACGGGAAGCCGAGGATGTGTTGTCCCTTGGCTTTATGTCACTTTTTAAAAGGAACGCAGTAATTGAGTAATCAGCTTGCTGGTTGTCATGGCAATTGCTGCCAGTTGCTGCAGGGAACCGGCCTCCGCGCTTTGTCGGAGCCCTCGGCATCCCTAGGCTTGCAGGCTGCAGAGACTGAGTGCTCTCTGCCCTCGCAGCCAGACCCCAGGAACTGGCATCAAGCAGTGAAGGGGAATAAACACAGCATGGGGAGACCTTGGCCTGGAGGAGGATTTGAATCACCAATCCAATGGCACCTTCTGCTGTCAGTCAATGAGTTGGGTTACGCTGTTAAGTCATTTGGCAGATGGCAGCGCTAGTGTGGTTTGGAGCTCACAGTAACAGGACTCGGGGGGTTAATTCTAAATTTAAACACAGTGTGGAAAGGGAAAAGTATGCACAGGATCCGTACTGGGAAAGCTGTTTGTCAGTAGCCTTTACCTGGTGATTAAAGTCGACTCATGCTGATCAACATTTAAACTTTTACCCGAAGGGCGGATCTGCTAGCGATAGGACATGTGCGTATAGATGGAAGAAGGAAAACAGGTTAAGTTGAGGTTTCTAAAAATCACAAAAGGAAATTACTTTTTTTATCCACTGCTGGAACTTCACCTGCTGTTTCTCCCAGGGAATCCTCTCGCTGGGAGCTCAAGAGAATGTTTTTGAAGAGTGAAATGACTGTATTTTCTAGATAGAAAGGCACAACCGACTCAATCACACAGTAAATGACAGATCTGCTCAACTGGGAACAACTCACAATCTTCCGTTTTGTTGGTTCCCCTCATTCCTAGCTGCTCCATTGGCATTTCCACACCACACCGACCTGAAACTATCTTACACCCAAGGGTGCTCTAAGATCTCTGCCCAGTGCTTCATTCACTCTACATGGAGGAATCATCTGAGCTTCCCATGTAGTGAGTATAGAGATAAAGTCTTTAATGCTTCTTGCTGACTGCAGTCACAAATGACAAGCTGCACAAGTCATCTAGGAATGAAGCATTGTATTGGTGAGGGTTACTCCTTCAGCATCACATGCCTCCTATCATGCTACCTCTGGCATGAGTATTTCTGCACTTGCTGCCCTGAAAATAGGTAAAAGCTCCCCTAAATGCCTAATTTGACCCCACAGAGTGTTTGAAGTTAGGTATTTCTAAGCATGCCTCTATACTAGATGGAAAGAGCACCCACGGAATAGATGCGTTCTTCATCCCACTCCCCTTCCAACATGAAGGCTGCGACACAGATGGTCTATATTAAGGTGTTAATAAATCATGTACAACTTTGTCCCTGCCATAGTGACTCCAGCATATGCTAAAACCTACTCTTCAGACACAAAGTAGCACTTTCAAATTTGCAGCATGAATTCCACTTCAAAGACGGCTTAAAGATCATCCTTAAGAGACAGAGTTGCTATAGATTCGCAATCAGCTCAGAACATTTGTGGCTCCAGTGCAGAACTGGAGTTAGCTGGGGCTGAGCCACTGGGAGCAGAGTGACGCAACAGGGAGTCCCTGACCTGAGGTCACCTCCAGAACTGCATCATTAAGACAATATTCTAGCTTCATGTCTCCATGCAAGCATCTGTTGAGGTTTTGGCCTTAGGTCCCTAGTTGCAAACTGAACATCTCCTTGACAGGAAAATAGATAACACATTCAGATTTATCCTGTTGCAAGCACTGGGATATTGTGTTTATGACATATACAGAGAACCAAGGCAAAGCTGAAGTCCTTTAAACACAGATTAGCCAAGTCATAGCAGTAACTACAATGCTATCGATCCACAAAACTTTCCAAAAAATGGTCTGAATCTTGTATTAAATAGAACCAAGAGCATATTACTCGTCCTCCTAAATGATCAAGCAAACAAACTAGGAGAGATCAACATCTTCTTCCTCAGATCCAGGTTCTTTTAAATATTGTATTTTATTTACATTTTCGTACATTAGGTCTGAATTAAATGGCAAATGAAATGATTGATATCTCTCCAACACATGAAAATATTCCCCTATAATATATCTGATGTTATCTCAAATTAATATTATTTCATTTGTTTGCTGTCTTCTGTATACCCCAAACACGTCAACATAATTCTGGAAATTAGTTCTTGTTACTTAGTTGCTTCTACAAGAGACAGTGGAGATGCACTGTTGCTACAGAGAGTTTGTGTTCCTCCTCCATTTTTAAGGGTGGATGGTGTGTGGTTAAAAGCTGTCTGAACCTGAGCGACATCTGCCAGCACAGCATAAGAGTGAACATTAAGGCTGATCAAATTTAAGTACAGCATAACTCTCGACAAAATCCTTTAAAAATTGGTTTCTGCACATTAGAAAAAATGTTTCTTCATTTGTAATAATCACATTTCCCTTTATTTCTCTAAGTTTAGCACACTTTGTTTTGCTCTCTGTAACATCCTTAGCAGGGTATGCCTTGCTAAACTCTATCGAGCAAGTTGAACAGTGAGAGCAATTTTAATTAATCACTGTAAGGTTCTATTTTGCATGAAGAAGGCTCAGCCTCTTTGACCCATTAATTAAATTGTGGAATTTACTGTTCCTTGAAAATGTTGAAGAAGCAAAAGATTAGACAGATCAGAGCTGTATTTGAAATGGAAATTGAGACACATTGGACTGTGGATAGGGAAGAGCTAAGTGACACGTTAAAAAGTGGTTTTAGTTCAACAGCCATCCACTAAGCCAAAGCCAATCAGAAACATGAATTTTCCCTGACAAAAATAATACAGCAGAAAGAGGCAATAGGTTAGATCTGTGGGGGAGAACTGGCCAAGCTCATTTAATCCCAGCAGATACTCCAGCTTCCACAGCAAGCATTTGATTTGCACACTTCTGTGAGTGAAACAGTCTAAATTCTTCCTCTTTGTTAAGGGATTAAATTCTGACATGTTTGGGCAATGCCTTGGAGAAGAGAAGGCTGACTGATTGAAAAGGTAGAGCATAGAATGTGGGTCCCTCTGGCCCCAGCTGAGTTCCCAACCCACAGCCTGTCTGCAGGCGAGGCACTCGCATCTTGCACTGCAAATGAAACTGCAGAGGTGGGCGTAGTCACCAGGCTCTTATTGTAATTCAAAATGTCTCCTGGTGCTCAGGTAGAAAAAGTAAATATTTTATTGAAAAAGTAGTTGCTTATAATGTTAAATTTATCGATAAGAAGGCACAGATTCCTTTGAATTCGTTCTGTGGGTTACTAGCATAAGAATCAGTTTAGTAAAACCATTAGGTTTTCCTTCTGGGAAATTCTTGTGGAGTGTAGTAGAGAATTGTATATATTTCTCTGTTCTATCTTGTAATATTGGATTAATTAACACAGGGACTTGCTGCAGATCCTGCTCAGACAAACAACTGGAACTCTGACTCAGGTAAAGCACATTAGCAATAGACATACGTCTCTTAAATCACTGTTACTTGTTTGCATTCTCGAAGTGTTAAAAATCTCTTTAATATAGCTTGTGCTATATTAAAAGCACAAGCTTTGTAGCTTGTGCCTGGCTGTGAGGTGGATGGGAAAGGAGGATGTCAGGGAAGGGGTACACAGGGATTGCAAAGAGCACGACTCCAACAGTGTGATTTGGCTTTCTGCTGATTTCTTGAATCTTCAGGGTTTGTATCAATAGAAACCTCCTTGACTAAATGACTAGACTGCAAGTTAATGACATTTTTTCATCTACTAAGATTTTGTACTTCTTTTTTCACCAAAAGAGACCAAGAGCAATCTGTACTCAAATTGCAGTTGAAAAGCTTTATATCAGCAAAAGTAATTTCTTCACAAAATTTAAATCATTAGCAGCATTTACTATTCATCTACTTGCTTTTCACCTCCACAGACAATCCACACTTCTTGAACTTGTTTCTGTCCCAGCCACAGGTGTGCACCCTCCTACTCCTATTCATGGTATCCTCTATTGCCATGCTTTATGCAGAGCAGTTGGTCCATGGTGTGTGAATATCTCATTCAGGCCAGCGTCCAGGCAGGTTAGACACACAAATACTTGGCTTTGTACTATTTGGAGGATCTCACTGCAGATGCATGGGGAAAATCATCCAGGAGACTTAATTTTGTATATGGATTAAAAACAATTAGTGTGAAATTCTATTCTACATGATTAGATGACACTTGTTTTCCTAAAATCTTCCCTAAATACAATAATATTCCCCTCCTCCAGACATTGAGGTTTCTAGGATTTCTTCAGCCAGTCATTATGTCTAAGATAAGTTTTTGGCCTCCTTACTCTTGGCATGACAGAACTAACAATTCTTACAAAAACATTTATCCACATCTTAAGCCTTCTTGGCAGTATTAAATCATCCACCATCCCACATACACAAGCTGGCTGATGGATGTATGCAAATGCCTAGTGGTAGGGAAAGACTTTTTAATATACAGCCCCAGTAAATTGCTGAGATTATTACAAGGAGAGAGAAGGCATGATTAATTGTTCTGTTGTTGACTACGTATTCTCAGGATACAATGCTGATAGACAGGCAGGCAGGTAGGTGTTAGGGGTACCTATCTATCTGAGAATCTAAATATAAATAATGTTCTGTGTTATCTAGTTATTTGCTTTGTAGTTTCTCAAGCTACATGAGCATTGCTTTCTTTCTAAACTCCTAGGTTTCTAATTTAAGTGCATAAGGAAGAAAACCATTCCATTTCTATTTGACTCCTACAAACAGCTTCCAGCACCGAGTATGATGCAGAGCAGTGGGTATTTAACACCTCTACTTGGCCTTTTGCTGCTTGGACTCTGGCTATGATGATCTGCATTGTGCCTGCACCTGGGAAAAATACAGATGTCCATGTGTTAGTGCAATGCTGATAAATTCAAGCACATCTGCTGCCCCAGAAGCCAGGGCTGCGAGGTCAGGCTGTGCTGAGCCACTGCCCAGGCAGGGAGAGAGGAGGGCAGCTTCACTCCTGTGCTCCCCAGTGATAACAGCTCAGGCTGTCATTTATTAAACGGCAGGAGGTGGCGCTCAGGAATACACAGAACAGCTCCAGCCCCGTAGGTGGCAAATTCAGAGCTCCCCACGGCTGATGCTACACCCAGCGCCCCGCTGGAAGTGTGGGGAACCAGCAGCCAACTGCACCTTGCTAATTGCTCCTTAGCTACCAGCACTATTTAAAGAAAGGGGATGGAGTAGGAGGAAGCCGAAATCCCATTTTGAAGTGAGGTTTCAGCTTTAGCTCTGGCTTCATAAGAAATTTGATAAAAAAAAAATTCCTACTGAAAAGGTGTAATTCTGTAGTAGATTCTATCAGCTTGTAGAAAACTATTTAATTCTCCACTTGAAATCCTTTTGGATTTCTCCGTATAGGAAATACTTGCATGATGGAGCTCAAAAATACATTTCCGGAGTTGGAGCTGAGAGGGGCAGAAGAATTAATTTTCAATGCCTTTATTTTGCTCAGTTTATTTTTCTTATCATTATTATTTTGCATTCAGTGGAGGATTTTTTTTTTTTCAAATCACTGGATGCTTTTCTGCTGGTATTTTTATTTCATTGCTTACTTTCTGAACCAATATCTAAGCTCTTATGGGAGAAGATTCATGGATCTGGAAGCAGAAGGTTTGCTGTTAGTTGGGCTTGCTTTGCAAACAGAGACCTGAGCAGGTCAGCAGAAAGGATTGCATAAATGAAAGAAAAATATGTTAGTTTCATAAATTTAAAAATAAAATGAGATAAAGGGAGATTGCTAATTGTAAAAATAAATAACAGATGCATGCAGCTGACTATCTTTGCATTACAAGCAGATTAAGGTCATCATTCTACTTTTTATCAACAAAAATATCTGCTTAGTGACAATATTAGGTATTATACTAGGACTTTGGGGTTTTGTTACACTTTTCAACACCAAGTGTGCTTTTAAAGCAGAATGAAATCTCTTAGAGACAAACAGAGCTTGGCTTTGTATGCATAACAACAGTAAAAATGCATAGCATTTATGCTGCTTTTGACATGTCAAAGCCTTCTGCAAACATAAGGTACATAGCCAGAGGAGAGATACACGTGTTAAGACCACCAGAGCTAGCAGGCAGTATTTTCCTAGCATTTGTGTTTCCTGGTGCCAGGTTGCAAGCAGCTGGTCCAGACTGCAGGCAGGGGTGGGTGCTGCGAGATGGGGCTTCTCAGTGGAGCATGGGCATAACTGCTGGCCATGCAGCATCCCAGTGCAGATGGCATGGTTGGCTGCCATCCCAAGCTTTGTCTATGCAAACCTGAGCTGATGGCTTCCAGGAGCTGTCTGAAACATCCTACACTTGTATTTTTTGACAAATCTTATTTACCTCTGTATCACACGATGTGTGAACAATCTTGAACTGGCCTGTGGCCTTGGCATCAGTCCGGAATTCCTGCCAAAGAGCAAAAATGGAATAGAAATGAAGTCTGCATTTGCAGCCCAGGCCATATGTGAGGTTTTCTCTCCATGGCCTACCAGCTGCTGGTCCTGCCTGCAGCCCGAGTTGCAATTAGGATGTGCAGGACAGTGTGTTTGGCCTCCGTGCTGCTACTGAAACCCAAATGTCAGGGCTAGTTGTCTATTTGAGCAATATCTAGGGGCAAAAGGGAGTTAAAGTGAGAAAGATAACTGAAGAAAGGCTTAGATCAATATTTCAGAAAGTCATCTGTGCTAAGGCAGCTATAACTGAGACCAGGCGTTTGAGCAGAAAAGCGAGTGGCAAAGCAGCTCTGTGTATAGTAAGGGGACATTATTGCTATATAGTCCCTGGTTTGGGTGAAATCTTTTAGGTATTTAAGTGTAATTCTTCCAAAATATGGGGTCTGTAACAGGTGTTGGACTGGGGAAGGTCCTTCTCTTTAGACATACTTTCAAAGGTCACGTTTGAAACAACAGGTTTTTGTTTCTACAAGCATTGATTTAAAGGGAGATTTGGATCATCAGTTACAGCCCCTATTGCTCACTCTAAGGAAAGCCTTAGCAAAGGCTTTCCCAAAGCGTCTCCAAAGCAGTAGCCTGGGGTCAGCACGTTCCATGGGAACTTTTTGAAATCTTGCTCTTCTCTCTGTGGAATAGGGCTGACGTTACATGACATCTGCCTCACACTGTAATATTAGACTGTTTCTAGCCTGTAAAATCAATTAGCAGCTTAGGACTCAATACTGAAAAAAAAAAAGCTGCTTATGTATTACTTGTGACAATGTGTGAAACAATTTTGCAGCTAAAGGATTTATTGCTGGTGTGACCTCCTATCCTGTAATGAAAAGAGAGTCCAAGATAGCAAACATATGCTTAAGATTTCTACTGTCAGTAATAATAAGATCAGAAATAGAGTAGTATCTGCATAAGAACAAGAAACATCTACATAACTGCAAATCTGCTCATCTTCAAATTAGGGTGAAAAGGTTTTCGCTTGTGACCAGGAGGTGCATTTCTTATTCACTTACAATATTTTCTGCAGTTATCTGGCTCTCGGGAAGGCTCCTCCACATATCCAGTTTACTATCACTGTCTCAGTGATGTCACATTATTTTATTTAAGGAAATGGGTCTTTAAAAAAAACTAAAGTCATAACAAATAATGTTCTTTTTTCTGGTCCTCTCTGTGATCACATAGTTAGGTCTGTTTTAAGCCAGATTTTTTGAGATGTGATGGACATTTGCAATTCTTTTCCATGTGTGCACACGCAAGTGCAGTTCTGTCAGAGGCTGTACTGTGTGAGTGCTCAGGAGGTAAAAGAAAATCTCTTATTTATTCCTATTTGCTTGCTAGCTTTTTAAATCAGAAGAGATGGCTTAATGACAGCATCAGGCTTGAAAGCACTACTCATTCTGCACCCACCAGTTTGACTCATGGCCAGCCTGACTCAAACCTTTCAGGAAGACAGGAGTTCCCTGGAGTGTGTTGGTCTCCAGCTTTTTGATGAAGCTTTTAGAAGAAAGGAAACAGAACAAGGTCTCCTGATATTTTCAGTTTGTCTCGGTCTGAGTTTTGGTGAATAGGACTTATCCTCGTGTTGTCTGAGCACATTTTCTTCTAGAAGAGGCTGAAAGAATAAAATTCAGAAGTATTTACATGAGTTAAAAGCATAACAGGGAAGGTCAGGGTGTGCTGAAGATTGGCTTCTGCATAGTGCAGAACCAGTCATGCACACCTCAAACTAACGAGCCTGAGTACCAGGAACACAGAGATGCCACAGCACAGAGATTAGAACAGGCTGCCAAACTCACTGACGAGGCAGGGTAAATGAGCTGCTTGCTGGGTTTCACGCTGCTGTAGCTTGACTGACTGCTCCTCAAGCTAGGCATCATATTTTCTCATATCTCATCAGTGCCTAGAACCAGCCGCCCTGAAAAGTGTCATTAAATGAAAATGTTCAGATAACCCACAGAAAAAAAGGAAGAAGGTCTTGGGAAGCAGCAGGCATTGCAGAAAATCAGAAGTGGAGACCTGGTAGATAAAGGTTTCTGGGATAAACCTTCCCTTGTCTTAAATACCTATGCACAGAGCATGCAGCATATACTTGTGAAAATACAGCTAGTCTATGGCATTGGTTAACGCACATCCCCATCCCCCTGCCATCAGCTCTGTGCAACTGTACAGCCAGTCCTAAGATAATATTTGCAAGAGAAGTTCTGTCTTTGTGGTAGTTGCAGGAATTTTTGCAGGCACTCTGTTTACAAAATATACAGTGATGAAGCATCTTCCTCAAAGGTGGTTCTGTTTCCTTTAGAGTCAATTTCCTATACTTTGCCCATCTTTCTCTATTCACGTGCTTCACATCTCATTTCCATTAACTTTTTGTTTCCTGTGTGAGTTGAACTACAAAGTCATCTGTTTTGGAAATTTCTCCATAGGTATAGACTTTATATTGCCCTCTAGGTCTTTTATTATTTAAATTAAAACAATTAGTAAGTGAAAATCTATCTTCCTTGATACCAAAACCTCAATTTCAATAAAATTTTTGCCATGTATATGAGATATTATAATATATTCCAATCCTTTAACTTTCCATAGGTACTAATAGAAGCAAAGGAATCTCCTTTTTGTTTTTCCATTCTCAGAGGGGTCTGTCATATGAGTTACATCACTAGTGCGCAGAAGGATCAGTTTACTTTCCCCCATCATTTTCCTGTCAATAGTTAGAGGTAAAAAAGCAAAATGCACGTGGCAGCTGGTTGCCAGTAATTTTTCAAGTCTGACCCTATGTTTTGCATCTGAACTCTACCATCAGGTTTCATTGCAGAAGTTTTTACTGTTCCGTTTTGTTGTCTTTATGTCTCAATCCTTAGCTTTCTTTTTTTGTTTTTCCTTTTTTCTTGTCTGGACTTCTATTTTAAGCCTCAAGCCGCCTGCACAAACGCAATAAAACAGGTTAAAAATACACCTTTACCTACCAACACACTAATTTTACTTCTCTCCACATTGTAAAAGAGTTAATTCATTTTCAGACAGAAAATATCTATGATGCATTTTTTTTAAACTGTGGGTAACATACTTCAGCCTTTGATAGTACTGTTAAAAAGATAAACCTATTCTGAAGTATTAATCTTTACTCTTCATGTACAGAATAATCTGGATTTATAAATGTCCAGACACTGATGAAAACTGGAGCAAGAAGGGGAAGGAATAATGAAGAGCAATATTTTCCAGGTTACCCCAAAATCAGAACATATTCTCAAGATTTTTGGAAGGTGGCTTTCATGGTAAAGAAGATTATTAATATTTGGCTGCAGCAAGATTTCTGTTCCTAGGTAGTATGTTTCCATCCCCAACACACCCAAGATATCCCCCTCCTCCCCTGGGACCTCAGTGCCAGGTCTCCCCTCCCTGCTGCCTCCATGGGCCTCAGCTCATTCACAGCAATGCAAGGATAGAAGGAGAATCACTTAGTTTTATACCTGGTGCTAAAATGTAACTAGAAGGAACTTGGTCTGATGCAGCTCTGTTTCTTTTCCCACGGTCCAGGAGATGTTGGTCTGTTTGCCAGGAGGCTCCAAAGCATAGAGGTGAATCATTGAGATTGGGGTGGAAAGGAGAAGAAATTCAGTCCATCTCTCTTCTTTTGGTAACAGAAAAGTTTTCTACCATGTCTTCAGCATGGGCTGTGGAACCAGCATGGCTCTTGTGTGCAGCTGAGAAGAGAGGCAACCTGCTCCACGTTCACACTTTCCCTGGCCAGTCCAGTCAAACAAACTGCTCCAACAGTGCACAGACTTCCAATAGCACGAGGCCAAAGCTGTTCCTGCAGCTCCTCTGGTGTTGCTGACAGGCTCTCTTCTCCCTGCCTAGGCTGCAGCTTTTCTGGTGGGTCACCTGGACTTGGACCTTCCAAGGAATGCACCACAGAAACTGCCATGCTAGTAATGTCAATGAGGTGGGAAGGCGGTTCCATGGCACAAAGCTAAGGCACACCTGTAACCTCTGAGATTTGCCCTTCCTGAGTTCTCAAAAAGGCTGCTACAATGCTAAGACGACCTCAACATAATATGAACGTAAAGATTTAGTCATCTTGAATATAAACGTTGGTTCCTTCTCTTCTGTTATTCTCCCCCCACTCCCAAAAATTATTATTGTATTTCATTTTTATTTGTACTTTATGAAGAGTAATGCATTTCCAAGAAGGGGATTAAATCTCTCAAAGTGAGGTAATAAAACTGAAGCTGTAATGAAACTCACTGGATATACAGGAAAATATTTCATTTAGACATTGGAATAAAAATCTAGTTACATTCCTGATCGGAATAATTCATGACCAAAATGCCTCATCCTATTTTTAATTGTCCTTGTTTTTCATATAGGAGTTATAGATTGTTTGGCTAAATCATTGCCTGTCAAACTTAGGTGGTGAATGGCTCAGTGAATCTCAAGGGGCACTTTCAGGTTTTAGGGCAATTCATTTATTTATTTGGCTATACTAATAAAGCACATATCCAGAGATTTACATTCTTATTCTACTGCTTAAATTGTATGAGCCATACAGAAATGACAGCAAGGAACAACAACAAAGAGCTTGTGTAGAAGGTCTGAACAATATTCCTATTATTTTCTACCAAGACTTTTTTTTTAAAAAAGAGCTTTTTCTTAAAATTATGGGGAAGAATACAATAGTTACATAATTGAGATCTATTCCTGTTTTTTGAAAAATATGTGAAGTCCTTGATTAAACCACCAATCAAAGCATCATGGCACATTTAATCTGATTTGCTAATAATGGTTGCTCTACATACATTGTATTTAGTGACCTGACACCATGTGCTTGTTTGTACACTGGAAAAAGGAAAAGATAGAACTTTTTGATTTCAAGGAAACATTAAAATACAAAGGAGAGACACAAAACAGAATGCGGTTGGAAAACATTATTATAGTGTCTTATAATATACTTTTCAATCTACTATTGTTACATTAATTCTAGAAACATTCTTCCCTCCAACCAGAAAGGTTTGCAGTAGAAAGGGATGTTATTGCCTTGTTACCAAAATCCAAAATGATTTCCCCCCCTCTGTGCTAAAAGAGACAACTTTCTACCAAAATTGTAACAGAAGATTATATAAAATCTTTTTCTTTCCCCGGTCTCCAGAAAAATGTGGTGGGTGATATTCTAGCAGCTTTTTGAATTCTTTAAATAAAATAACTGCATTTTCCTATTTCTCAGCTATTACAACTCTGTGGCTGCCAAATAAACATAAACCTCCCAGATGTGCTCCAACCGTGACTCTTTTCGTTTACCTGTAAGACACGCAACAGAATACCCTAAGATTAGCTGCTCCTTCCCCAGGAGGGTTCACCTCTCCTGGCCTTTATTACAAGCACCACGTCTCATTCTTGATTTTTCCGTAACTAGCTCTTTCCCCATTAGCCAATATCAATGCAAAGTACTCCACAGCATTTCAGCCATCAGTCCTTGTTTCCCTTGGTCTGTTCTCAGCCATAGTTTAAGTCCAAATTCACCCCTCATGTGAATTAGCTCAATAAGCAATGAGCTTAATTATTCATTAGTGAATTAGTTCAAAACATTACAAGACATTCAGCATCTATATCCAAACAAGTCATCAATTCTTTCATAGGCATATAATCAGTTTCTGAGGTGCCAGATCATGCATTTTCCTATTGATTATTCTATCATTTATCTATCAAATGTTTCTAAATTAGTTAATTACATATGCCAGGTATACACATAAGCATATTACTACACTACTTTATCCAATAACTTCCAATCTGCAGGTGCTTTTTCAGTCCTTTCATAAACCAAAGAAATTCTGCTCCTTAGTTTACTTTCTAACTTATCTATTATATTTTTAAACACCCCATCGATTTACCTGTGTAATTAAAATAAAGGGACTTATTGTCTTCAAGCCTGTATGGCATGGATCTAGCATATAGACCAAATAAATGTGGTCTTTCTCAGGCCCTGAACGCTAATAGTGTGTGTTATCTTTAATAAATTAGAGCTGTACTTCAGCATACAAGACCTCATGTAAAGCCAAAGGGAGAAGGGGATCCTCCTCTACGAGTCAAGTATCTTTGAACTAGAAATGCTGTTCACTCTGCAAATATACGTAATATTTCAGTAAAGTGTATCTGCTACAGAGATCTTCGAAAAAATCCTGTGTTCTTTTTTTTTGGTGTGACAGGGACTGATGTTTATCCACACAAATATAGTGATTCTAGTGTAGATACTACAGCGAAGAAGTATACCATTAACCTTGGCATGTGGACTATATTCATTTATCTGATTAACTCTGAAAAAATGAAAAAGGCCATCAAAGAGACACTGCTGATGAATGAAAGCCTTCTATTTCTGCTCTTCCACAAGATATTTCTCTTGAATCTGGACAGTTGCAGATTTGTCATAAAATTTTAGAGCAGCTTTCATGTAGTTGTGGTGACGAAAGTACATTTGCTCTCCCTTACTCAATACATCTTAAATTGCTTCCTGGTTTTGGTAGCTCTGATGGACCATTGTTCACAACCCTATTGTTGTGTATAAGCTGTCAGCTTGAATAGTGAGAAACTCACAATGGGACGCTGAAGTTCTCTTCATAACACAACTCAAAAAAATCCAAACAAACAAAACCAAACCACATCATGCAGTATAAAGTAGAGGCAAGAATCTGAGCAGATTAATCATTTCAGATGCTAAACATTTTGCCAAACATCTGTATCTCAGACTGTGAAAAAAAGCAGTGGTTTGCACAAGGAGTTGCTGTACCTCTGGGTGTGGAAAGACAACACTCCAGTGCAAATGCAAATCTGCTGCTGTTTGCCAAACTAAATCAAGCCCATGTAATCTTATTTCTCAGCTTCTCCAAAGAGAAGTTTGTCAGATGAACTGAAGTTGGTGATGATATAAAGATAGAGGAACAATATCTGGTGAACATAAGGATGTATTCAAAATTAATATGTTTAGGAATAGGAGTTCAACAAAGGCAAAGAAGAGTCATATCCCAATTTAATATCTCTGTAAGAAGAGAAGAATGCCCTTTTCAAGTAATACCAAATATAAAAGCAAAGAATATTGCTGCACAGCTAGCTAACTACTTTACAAAATTTACTGACTCCAAAAGTTTGTGTTGGATTTTGAGTAAACACTGAAAAAAAAAGAAAAACATCAAATATAGGAAAGTGATTGATTTTGATTGCAAGTTCATACACAAAAAACAAAGGTATCTGTAGCTTACCACTTTTCTAAGTCAGACAAATTACAAGGTAAAAAAGTGGTTTTAATTAGTTAATTTAGCTATAATTTCTTTGTTAAGGAGTAAGGAGATGAACTTAGCAAAGGGGAAAAATAATAGCCCCATAAGAACGGCAGTGTTAAAAAAGCGAGTAAAATAGAAACAAAAGTACATTATTTCCAAGATAAAGGCAGTGATAATACCTAAGACTGTAAAAGAAAATAGAAATTCATGATGAAGAGGCTCACTGAGCTATCTCCACTTATATTATCAGTGGTGAACGATCAGGCAGATGCACTCCATGGCATCTGTCATCACAACTGGGTTCCGGTGAGTTTTATAAAAAATACAGCTTGCCTGTATAGCCAGTCAGTGCCTTTGCTGACCTTAGACTGGTTGTATTTGGCTATAAAGCCAAATTAAACTCGCAAGGTTTAAGCTGAGGCTAAGCAGCACAGCCATTCCTAATCCAAAGATGGATGATTTATTTTGCTGTTTATGTCTGGGAGATGGCCAAATGCAGAAATAGACATTTTAGAGCTGCCATCCCTACCTCTCTGCCATTTGTACACAGGCTTCAAATATTCCTTTGATGATCACACAATTCAGTTTGCAGTGGGTCAGAAAACCTGCTCTGTTCACAGAAAGCATCTGACTTTCCACTGAGGATTCAGAAAATCACACTCGCACTTACCCTAGTTTGGAATTTCTTTGGGTTTTGCCTCAGCAGGTCTTGCCTTCTGATTATCCCAGTACATCTTCCAACTTCCCATGCTTGTAGAGGAAATGTCACTTACTGGCCCTCAAAACCTACAAAGTGGGTCACCATCTCTGGGCAATAAGGAAAGGCAGACTGCAGTCTGTGCCCCGCTTTACTGAGGCTGGCGTTTTGGGCCTCCCTGGGGCTTTTCAATACCCCAGGCAGATTGGACTTTTACACCCAGCTACTAGTCCCAGGAGTGGAACCATTTGCCCAGACAATTTGTGGGGTCTTCATCTTCAGGGGTTTGAAGACCCAGCTGTTGCAGCCCTGAGACACTAATGATCCTGTTGGAGGAGGCTGGACTTTCCAATACCCTTTTTGCTTGCATTATCCCACAATCTTCGCCCCCCTCCCCTTCTTCCTCAGCCACACTTGTAGCTCTAAAAGCTCTAAAAGTGAAGTCATAGCAATGTTAAAAATGCAGAGCAGCACTGCAAGTATTTTAGCTCAGAAGGATTATCTCATGGCCACATGTGATAAATCTGGACAAAAGCTGTGTTGACATATTTGTCATCTCCACAGGCATCAAAAGCTCAAGAGATGAGGAAAATTTAGACAAAGTTTTCTATATTTCAAACTTGAAGAGACTTAGAGATGTAGGCAGTCACTGGTCACTTGGAAATGACTCAAAGAGATTCACAAGACCCCATATTTCTTTTGAGACTTGTTTTTGTGTTTGCTGATGCCTACAAAATGCTGAGTACTCTAAATACCTTCCCTACAGTATTAGGGACGGTGTTTTTAACTATACTTTAGTGGCTCTTTGAAATCCCTGCCCTAATTCAGAGGGCATGTGTGCAGTGAGTCACCAGGAAGACATTGGCTGTCCATCAGGCCTCAAGTCACGATACAGCAGTTCGTGCCTTCTTTAGGAAGATTTCAGTAGTCTGTAAGTTTAATCAGCAAAAGTTGCAAGATCACTAATTTAAATCATCTGACAAATTTATGAGACACAACTTCACTGAGCAGAACTGCATCTCAAGAAAAGGTAAAATCCATGTTCCTCATTTAGACATGACAGTACAACACTCAGAGCTGGCAGAGCCAGACCTGCTTGGTTAACGGTTCTACTCTGTCATGCAACCTCCAGGCCCTTCCTGCTAAATGTATATCCCAGCTGCCCACTCCCACTATTGATCCTGGGTTTTAAATTCTGTTCAAACAATGCAAATGTTAATTCATATTTCTCCAACAGAAAAATGTAAATGGCAAGAGCTGCTTAGCCAGCAGAACAGAGAAAGGAAAGGGGAAAGAAAGAAAACCCACACCTAATAAATGATGTTTTATTTTCTACAACACCTATTGAAGTTTCAATGTACAGCAGAGAATGTGAGTTGTAGTTTCCTGGAAGCATTTCTAAATGCCTTAAAGCAACTCTAATTCTTTCTCTACAGCTGAGAGTAAGTGGAGTTAATCATAACTTAGAATTAAGCCAACATCTAAGTAGGTGTTAATTGTAGACATGCAGCTCTTTTCTCCATCAGCTTCACATAAAATGATTTGATTGTGCTAACCCAGGGCAAGGCGCTGTGCAGACAGCTTGCTATGCTCTGCCCACCTGCAATGTTTTAACAAACTAGATGGAAGACAGATGAAAAGAATGACTTCCCTGTACTGATATCTCACTGAAAGGCAGTACTGCAGTTTGCCATCCTCTCTTACTCTGTCTTATCAACTCCCTTCTGAATATTTCCCTGCTCTTACTATAACTGGAACAGTAAGCAAAGGCCAGCCTCCCCTGAACTTGCCCTTCTCCCCTTGGTTGCCCATACAGTTTTTCCTCCAATAATCACAACAAACACTTGGCTGAAAGCACCATAAGCCAAAGGGACGAGCAAAGCCCCGAAGAGGCAGAACAGAAGAAATGAGGCTTAATTTGCTGCTGTTCTGTACAAAAGCCCAACTCTCAGGAAAAATAGCCACCAGCTCCTAAGAAATCACCAGCGTGCCAGGGTGGCTGGGTGCTGGCAGGGAGGCAATTACGTGGAAAGGAGCAACCTAGGCAGCACAGGTGGAAATGTCCCAGCACAGCAGAGCCACTGACATTGGTAAACAGCCTGAGTGATACCTGTGTAGTGCTGCTCAATTTGTGCAGCACTCAGCTGGTCTCCCAGTGCCAAGAAATTAAAAACCGATCAGCTTTATTGGTCTGTTGGTGCCAGGGCAATTAGCATTCATTCCTGACAACATATGCCCGTGCGCTTCTCTGGCTCGCATGAAAGCATCTCCCCCAGCCCAGGCTGCTGCTCTGCTTGCTCCAGGCATAGCAGGGCCCACCAGCAGCAGAGGCTGCTGCCACTTCTTGGAATCTTTTTCTGACCCCCCATTTCTTTAAAGCTGTAGGAGCAACAAGCTTGAAAGAAGCAGCGTCCTCCATCCTTCTAGAGGAAGAGTAAAACATCCTGGTCGTTAGTTCCCCTTGGATCAGTACAATCTGCAGCATTAAAATGCTTGCCTTTTTATGCAGAGAAATAATTCTCAAAGGCAGGAAGGGGCATTTGAGGGAAAGAAAAAGACAGAGGATCCTTGTTTACAGTCTACAAGAGGTTTTCCCAATGTTTTAATTAACTGCATAAATTTGAAAGTGCTTAATAGTTAACTAGAAGCCTAGATATCAGTTCTTTAGGAGGAACTGTGTTTTTACATCAGAGGTCTGAATTTATACTTGAGTAGCTCACATGAAAACAACATGTATATATATCAGACTGTACTTCTAAATATACCTAGGCTCTGCACATAAAAACTCCCAGCAGGTGCCTTGTTAAACAACAAGGAACATAGGAGGTAGATTTTGGTTAAGAAGCCTTCAGTGAAAACTGACTCTAATTGTGTACCCTTGCATTTCTTTATCAGTTATTATAGTAAATCTCTCTGAGGTACAAAAAGACTTTTGCGCTCCAAGCTATGAAGCTAAGTAGTGTAATTTCAAGATATCATCTGCTTTAGTATTTAGGGCCTAAAAGCTCAGAATATTAATATTTGATTTTATGAGCACCAAATTATCTTTGGGAAAATAAGCCTAATGTCAAAGTCTTTAAATGCCATTTTATTTTCCTTCCATGAACCAAATTCAAAAGCAGAGAAAGTAGCCATTGTTCAGAAAGAAATACTCACCTTCACTCTCCAGAAAAAAAACCAACTATATTTAACATATGTAATCTAAACATTGTTGAAAATAAACAAGCTCTTTATGCATACCTTATGGAAAATATAGCATTCTGATGTTAATTAAAAGCCTTTATATTAGCTTCAGTTTTATTTCTCCTTTTATTAGAATATTTAATAAATGTGCTAGGGTTTTTCAAATGCAGATGCTAACCGTATTTACAAGTAGACTCTGACAAATACCTAAGCCTCTGAATCCTTAGCTAACCCAGACCATAATTTGATCAGCAGCCTGAAGCAAGAAAGGCACACAGATTGTTTGTAAATAGCTTGGAGATTTTTCTTCTGGAAAAACAAATTGTGCAGCTTGACTCTTTCATAGCTGAGTGTAGCTGTGAATTACGGTACAAGTCAAACCCTGTATGACTGAAGACTGAACAGCAGAAAGCTTTAGTCATGCTAATATAACATCTTAACTTAAAATTACCATCTACTACGAAAGAATAAATATTTGAACAAAAAGCTAAATTATCAACTCTAGTAAAAGCTAACACAGTAAATAAAATTAGAGGTCCTTAATAAAACCAGCTTTTTAGAAACTGTTATATTTTACTCACATAATTAATTATAGCAACCTATAACATAACATTCCCCAAACCATCTATGAAAAGCTTTAGTTGGTCACAAAGCCTTTTATAGTAGGAAATCAGGTGTGAAATTTGAGCTAAGACATGGGGCCTCGTGGGAAATGTAGTTTAGTGACTGGTTACCTGTCTTATTGCAGACCTTTTTCTCATCATGAAGGAAATTAAAGGGGATGTTTTTATTAGGATTTTACTTTTATTTACTTTCTAATCCTGCATGGCAGGTCTTTTAAGTGGTCTCTTTTTAGATATGACTCACCTGAGCCCTTTTCTAAAGGAAAGGAAATTTGAATTCCTTGCGAGGGGATTATGGGTAATCTGCTACTTTTAAAAAGGAATGAGTAAGCATTTTTCTAGCTTAATTTAACAGGGATTGCATGGGGAGATCTTAGGGGAAAGAAGTGCTGCTGCTGGTATTTAGATTAGAAAGATAGTTGTTAATTTTCATCAAAAGAGAGTCTATAGATATGATCTCTTGTTAGGGGTCTTCTTTGAGTTGGACTGTGTGTGGACTCAAGGAATCTGTCTATGAATAGCTTTTGGTCTAAAAAGAGGGTGTTGCATGAAGGCTAGCAAGGAATAAGCAGATGGTGCTCAGAGGAGTTAGTAATTTCATTAGGGACTTTTTTTAATTTATTTTTTTTACTTTTCAAACTATTCAGAAATGTTTTCTTCTTTCTCTGAGTAGCTCCTAAGTGTTAAACTCATGAATGACTTCTGTGGAACCACACAAATCTCTTACAGTTAAGGCAAGTTATTAGAGTTCAGTCAGTTTTCCTCAGGTAGGCTGTTGCCCTGGGTCTGATCTTTACTTTTCCATTGGAAAAGCCTATTCTGTAATCTTTGCTGCTGAACCTTGAGGGTTTTCCACACTCCTGCCTCACCTGAAATGATTTTGGAATTTCTGATGTTAATGTCTCATTAATTTCTCAGGTATCTTGGCTTATCTGTAGAGGCAGAAGATTAGAACCTTTAGAAATGCTGTGTGTGGGTGTTTTCTTTACTGACTATATTGACTATACTTAACTATAATTAAGTATGAGAAATCTTGCATCATCAACTTCGCTTCTCTTTCAGGAGGTCTAAAGAGGCTTGAACTCTAATTGTGTTCACTGACAGGCAGCTTAATTCGTTCCCTTTCACCTGAGTTCCAAAGTAATGATGGGCTATACAGCCTTGAGTAGGTGTAATGTAAGAACAACTCAACTGCTTCTCCCTTCTATGAGAGCACTTTGGGCTTTGACATTACAGAGTGGAGGGTAAAACCCAGCGTCCTCAAGGTATATATGTACCTGGACTAGAGGGACTCTGGGGTATGTTAATACTGCTCAGCAGGACCTCTGTACTTCAGCCCAATTTTTGAACAGGAATGTTTCAGAGCTCTAAGCATCTCAATTATTCTTCCTCATTCTTTCTCAGCTTTCAATTGTTGCTGAATGGGGAAAAAGAGCTCGAGTATATGGCACAGTTAAATCAAATAGTTGTTCCAATTCCACCCTCCTTCCACGCTGCACCTTCCATGATGCAAAACGAACAACACCACCCAGTAGTCTCATTTATTAGGACACTAATTAGCACGTTCAGTCTAAAATGAAGACCCCATTGTGCACAGGTCAGCTTCATTTGAAATCTAAGGAGACCCAGGGAACTGGTTTAATGCAAGCTGTTGATTAGTTTTATTGAAAGTAACAGCAGTTTAAAAACACAACAAGAATACTTTTTCTGTGAGTGTTTTGTTGAGAAGATAAATTCACAACTTGTGACTGGGGAGGAGAGAGGAGAACAAAAAGATAACCGCTTGACTGAAAAAGACAGGAAAGTATTACCATGGGTTTTAACAACTTGTTATAATAGCCAATGATATCATCTTCACTTCACAGTGAAACTCAATTTTATCTGTCAGCAAAGCAATCTTAAACTGCTGAGCAGATGTCAGCTGCATATATGCCATGTCAGTGATCAGCAAAGATGTTTTTCATGCGCAGTAGCAGAGTCATTGCAAGGAATGTTATTTTTTTCACATAATTTGAAATGGATGTGGAACCTTTAAAAAAGTAGTTCCTAATCCCTACAAGGCATGGATTTTGTCCATTTGTGCATTTTTTTAATGCAGAACATTTTCTACAGCTACTGGGAGACAAGAGAGAAGCCTGGAGGAAGTTACTGGGTAAGGGACTTTTGGAGAAGAGGACAGGGATGGTATTTCAGCTGATTATTTTCAAACTAAATTCTGCTGCAAATCTTTAGTCTTTGTAGAGTCTGGGTAAATTCATAAAACTATTCCATAAACTACTTGCTCAGCCTTTTAAAAATTAGTTTAGTTCTGCACCTGAGCATCCCATTTCAGCTTCCTCTTGGATGGTACTCCTGTGACTTGAGTTTTTACCACCACACCATTTCTGAAAGCATAGTTTAAACTGTTAATGCGTGTGTAATGATACTAGAAAGGAGTTTTACCCACCTCTCGCTGTTGCTAGTGCTGTATTGTTGCTGGAAGCTAGGTAGGGCTTTGAAACATATAACACAAGATGGAAGAATGGAAAATTATGAAAAAGATTAAAACAGCTGCTATTAAGAACCTGGAGAAGAGTGAGCATTAAAATGGAGAGTGTCAGGTACTAATCAGACTGAGTAGAGACTGCACGCAATCTGTGGGTCACATGCAACCTTGTGTTTCCTATCTCGATTTCCAGGTTTGCAATATTTGTCCAGCAACATTTTCTCTGTGTCTTTTTCACTGAAATAAGAGGTTTGCCAGTTATCCTCACATACCACTTCTAGTTTTTAGTGGTTTTTTTTTTTGTTGTTTGTTTTGTTTTGTTTTCTTAAGAGTGATTGGCCATGAGCTCATAACCCCACATACACTTTCTGCTTGGAAAATCTTTGCCAGTATCTAAACCATCAGCAGCTTTTTTTCTTTCTGGTTCTCCCCTTTTTTCAATAATGCTTGCTGTGCTGTTCCATGAGTTTTCAAAGCACAGGTTTTTTTTCTAAACTTCAGCTTAGCCAAGTGTTTGCAATGCACAGCAAATCTTGCAGCCCCAAATACTGAAGCAGACAGAGCATTTTGAGCTATGCTTTTGTCCAGTGTCTCATGAGGATCAGTAATTTCACTCCCAGCAGTGCAAAAAATACTTCTCAGTATTTTAAGTACAGATGAAATTAATCCCATTTTAAGGTTATGAGTAGTGATTCTTTCATTTTCCATATTCAAGTCTTCACTTTGTAGAATGCAGACTAAAAGGAGAAATGTTGATCTTCAGTTCCAGTGCAACAAATGAAGAGCAGTAGCTACTGCAGCATCAATTTTGACAGGAGAACCTGCACAGTGAGAGGAGGAAAGAAGTCTCTGATAACTCATTGTTTATAAATAATGCAAATGAATATTTGAATGGGAGAAGATGAAACTACATGATACTACTCATTCTCCCAATGGGATAGATTTATAGTGACTGTTATGAAAGAGTCTGTAAGTGGCTGGACGTGTCAAATGAAGGTAGACATAAATAGTGGAGGAGTGCAGTCACCTGTGGTATTATTTTCTGTTCATGAACAGAAAGTAGAATGCATATTTAGGACTGCTGAATCTTGCCTTTATATCTAAATTACCATTTTACATAGAAGCTAGGTACCCTTCATAGAAGTCATGGACAACAGCATCCTCATAGTCTGCTGTTTGGACAAGTTTTGCATACAAACTGAGCACAAGCTCTTTCACTACCACAGAGTGTGGTTCGAACAGGGCTTGTGAAACTGAGAGTAACCACTTTCTGTTCATCACCCTGATTTTTTTTCACAGATATGTACAGGAGTTGCAAGTTCAAGCTTAATTCCTGAAATGCAGCTTTCTAGAGATGCTTCCTCAGGACCAGCAACAGGGAAAATCCAAGGGCACTGATTCTCCAGCCTTGTCTTAGTAGTAAAAACTTTTTGCGCACAGGAAAATACTCTTCCTGTTTTTATTCTCCCTTTACTTATCAAATTCATCTGGCAATAGAGTTCCAAGAGTCTAGCATTGATCTGATTCCAGTTACCCAAAATTAGTGGATATTGAGGTGAGCAGGAGCTCCTTGGAGCTTCTGCATACTGCTGGCTGTTGCCATTATTGGGAGTCCTACAGCTTTCTCAGATGATTTAATAACAGAAAGGAGGGCTGAAAAGGATGTCAGGAAGGTAATACAAGCTCACCTTCCTGCTCCAAGGCAAACCCAACTCCTCCTAAGCAATTGTTGCTGGGTGCTGGTCCAGTCAGTCCTTATTAATCTCTACAAAGGTGATGGCTACAAACTCCCTAGCCAGCCTATGCCAGCAGTTTTCCCTGTAGTCATGAAATAATTAGTACCTTACTTTAATTTGAATGAGTCAGGCTTTATCTTTCATCCAATAGTTGTTACTGTGTCTTTATGATATATTGAATAGTCATTCACCACTTGTTATCTTCTCCCTCTGAATATATTTATGTATTGTAGTCAAGTCACTTCTGGGTAGCCTAAATAGATTTTGATAAGTTAAACAAGTCTTTTTGCTGACGCTGATCTTGCAGATTGGATTTGAAGTACAATGGTATCACTCTAATTAGCCCATGAGGAAGAAAAACTTTTTTTTCAGAGACAGAGTCAAACATAGGAGGCACATCCAGTCCTTGCTGTATCGTTAGCTATTCCAGGGACATAATGTTTGTCTAGGCTTTTTGTGGCTGCCCTTAAAAAAACCAAACACAAAATACAAACCAAAAAGGCAGAACTCCAAACAAAAAAGAAATCTCTGCTTCTTGTGTTTTAACCTGAAATGGGTGAAAAAGTTGCTTTTACTTGACCATAATAACATGTCCCGTTCAACTCAGTTGAAAGTTTATTTCATAACAGATGAACTGTATTCTTACACATACCTGAAAGGAGCATGTGATCGAAGAGACTTTCAGCTAGATTTGTGTGTGTGTATGTGCCATAGTTCCCTATCTTCTCCATTAGAAAGTTGATCTGCTCATGGCATCATTTCCGAATTGTTATAGAACTTGGACAGTTTCTCAAGGTTTTCCATTTGAAATGCCTAAAATCTGATTTAGCAAATCTGTTGCATTGCAGCTCTGTCTGCAAAGGCAATCTCTTGTGAAGCATGCGTAGCTTCACATAAATTTTCTGTACAACTGAAAAAATACCTTGTGCGTTTCTTAGAAGAAAAGAGGTGTTTTAAAATGTTCATTTAAGTATTCTTTACTGCTCACATTTGTTTGAATTTGAGGAATGGAAAGGGAGAATTACAATAGTTTTTCTAACCATAAAAGTTTATTTTCCATTTTGAATAGCAATCAGCTGACTGTATGGCGAGAAACAGAACCAACGTTGATAATTGCAACACAGAGACCCACCTGGAGTGATTTACAAATAAGTGATGTCCTGAAAGAGATGAGAAATTACTTCCAGAGGGTGATACATGTCAATAGTTTTAAATAATGACAGTTAGTAAGGGCACTGCTGATAATTGTTGCAATGGGTCATCATTCATGTTGCAATAACACTGGAAAAGAAGCTTCAATTATAACTTCAATCTACAACCCACTTCAAATAAATGAAATATTTCCCTTGACTAGAGTGGGCTTTACTGTGCAAACAAGCTCCATCCTAATCACCCGGGAGCTATCACTGCTGAACTCTGCAGGGGGAGGCCGAGTAATCTGGTTTTCTTGCATTTTTTTTGCATTGCCTTGGCAGAATGGGGTGCAGACCCAAGCCCTAGGTTACAATAGGGTCTGCAGCCCTGAAGACCTGGGAGACTGCTGCAGATAGTGTGCTCATTTCTAATCACCTAACATCTTACACGTTCTTCAGTTGGCCATTTATGTAGTGGCACTTCATTCTGGTGACAGTGGCAACGGACTATAGAGAGATTTGAGTTGGAAGAAATGGCTCTAGAGATCATTAAAATTTCCATGCAGGAAAAAAAAAAGTATTTGGCAATGTCAGATTTGCTAAACACTTTGGGGGAGTTGCATAGGCTGCGTAAAGAGAAATATGCCAAGGTGTTTTCCCAAGTAAATTACTTAATGAAGTTTAGTGCATAAGATCTGCAGTAAAGTGCCCCATTCCTGTTTTCTCCTTGCTCCTTCTAATACATGAGTTTATCACAGGTTCAAGTATCACGCACCCTTTTTAGACTTCCAGTCAATGGAAAAAATCTGTTTCATATTCTTGATGGGGTGCATGCAACTTCAGCTGAAGGTTGGGAAAGTGCAGGAAATCAATAGGGTACTGTTTTGCATGAAATTAACAGTGTGGAATCTAAGTGACTGCCTTCTGTACACAATTTAATTATTAGAAGCATGACCCCCTTTGAAATAGAGCCCAGGAAATGTGTTTCCCTGGAAATGAATGAGCGTTGGAAAAGTCTCCAATAAAATCAGCTCACTCACCCTAAATTCTTTTTTCTTTGAGTATTTCCTGTAAGTGAAGAGGAACACTGGAAATCCTCTTCCAGTAAATTTTGAGTTGAATATTGAATACAGTACTGCTAGGATATTCTTCTCATTATGCTTTCCCACTCCAGTTATTCAAGGCAACAGGCAGGGTTGGTTTAGTTTCCAGAAAGTTTGTGCTTTTTAAAGGCATAAAAAGAAAATAAAGAAATGTATCTGTGTGCTCAGGAGAAAATGTTATTAACTGTAATACTGTTTCAGTTTCTTTCCATTATTTCATTAGAGAAATTAATGTTCCACTTCAAGATTCAAACAGGTAATCATGATTTAACTAACACAATCCAAAGAATGGGACTGTTCTTTGTCTGTATCTTTTACCTTTGTTTTTCAAGGACTTCACCAGGGCTGGGAGGACTCCATAAGGGCTTTTTTGCTCTATCATTTTGGAACTCATAACTCTTTATTCAGTACTTTCTTTTAGGAATTAATAACTTTGAATTGTCATTTTTCTCATTCTTTTTCTTTTTACATACTGAACCCATCACTATTTACAATCAATGTATATGAGTTTGAGTTATCTATAAAATTGAAAAGTCAGTGAAGAAATTAGTCAGGTATTTGAGTATTTAAAAAAAAACAAGGAAAAATCCTACATAGAAGATTGTTAATCCCTGTCATGTTTAGTGCACTGAAGGCACTTCATAAATTTCTTTTAAAATTCTATTAATGTTGTTGGAGTCTTTGCCTTCCTCCAGCCTTTAAGTCTATTAATACAGCCCCAGATGTTGTTAACACCTTTCTATTATAATTTCGTGGCATAATGTAGGAAGTAAAATAATATGTATGGCAATGACAGGATATCCTGAAATTATGGTGACTGTAGTGTTGGGTTTTATTCTGCTCACATAAGAGCTCATGCACATTTTAGATGATCACACTTCCATCATGAAAAGCCTTTGTCAAAGTGTAGATTATGCCCTTTTAATCCAGTGAATCACCAATGCCAAAAATGCCTCCTTTTAGATGTATGATAAAAGCTCAAAATATTTCAGAGATTTGCAAATGAAGAACACCGAGAAAACAAATGACTACACATTTTTAGCTGAATTGTTGAATTCCCGTGGGTTTGCAGAAGCAGAATACAAATTTCTCAAGTATCCGGCACCTTTTCCATTAGCTTTTTTCATTTTTTTCCATTTTCTCCAAATAGAAGAGACTTAGGCATGTATTAGACATATATTAGGATATATGTTTAGAGTACCTCTCTTGGAGCATTTTAGCTGAGGCTTGGACAGAAATTCGTTTTCTCTGAAGGAGTGAAATTAGCAGTTAAGTGAAAGAATTTGGATCGATAGAGATGAATCCTTGGTTGGGCTTTCTTTTACTATGTTTTGTTTTTCTAATGGGGATAAGTCACAACTCAAAAAACTACTGACTGGTGCAGGAGGAAAAATAAGCCTGGGATTCAAGGGACCGTCTTCATTTCCCTGGTGTGATTTTACCCTTTTGAAAAGGGTTACCCTCAGCATACGTGGGCTTGCGTTTCTCATTTGCCAAGTGTCAATAGCAATTTCCAGGGGTGATGAGGATATGTGTATTGTGGGTTCTGGCATTTTTAGCTGCTGTGGAAGGTGGAAGTAAGGAAGGTTATGGATACTCAGTCATTTCAGGGATATGTTCATGCTTACTTTCTCCCTAGGACACTCTCTCTTAACTGTCTTGCACTTTTCAGTGGCTTAGTGCCCCTCTATTTTATTTCCTCTCTGTGCAAGAAGGAGATATGGCCATGAAAACACATTGTTGTTTTTAATATGAAGCTCTAGCTGCTGTGCTAATACATGGGTGTTAAAAGCTTTATCTACCCAGAAAAGGCAGGAATTTTTCCAGTGAGACTTCAAACAACGTCATAAACTGTTTGTTTCTCACAAGACCCCTTGTATCATTTTAAGGCTTCACTAAAGCATTTTCTGCGTTTGCATTTCCAGATTTCCTACTTGAAAGAAAATGAGGGAGGCAAAGGGTTCTTGTAGCAAACTTTCTAAAGTAAACTTCTCAATTTTCCTACAAATGCATGAATTAACTATGTCAAAAAAAAGCTCCAATGACAAAAAAATTTTAACCTTCATCCTCTTTCCTCCTTTCACAATAAAGAGAAGAGAAAGGAAAAAGGAAGTATAAAACGATAGTATTCTTTCTCAAATTCACTGGGCCTGCCAAGATTTTTAGAAATGTCTTCAAATTTCTGTGACTTTTAACATTCAGAATTCCTCACCCCAAATACCCCAAACAAAGAAGAGCTTAAGAACTTCTGACAGTGAACTTGAATAGGTACAAGTAAAAATATTTAAGATATAATAATAACGAAAACAGCATGTAGGCAGGATTAGAAATTATGAGGCTTCAGGCAGACCCCTCCATATCTCTGAGGGCTCAGTGGAAACCTCTGGAGGAAGAGCTCAGAAGAGCTTGAGACAGATTTTGCGTCTTCCTCTGTTTATTGGTTCTGCTAGAAATGAGAGTTTGGATTAGATCCTAGCACTGTTCTGGGATGCTAATTCCTTTAGACTGGTGATTCAAAAGTGAAAATGAAATAATCAAAGATAATATACTGAGAATATAGTGGCTAAAGGTTTTATGATTTAGTGTAATATCACTTAATGCTAGAAAGTAATGAATCCTTATTAGGATCATTCATCTGCGTTTTGTGGGATATCAGCAATGACTTTTTTATTTGGATAGAACAAATGAAACCAAGACATTTGGGACCAAGTCTTAGCAAACGAAAATGATTTTCTTTTTTAAAGCCTCTTTGCTTCCAACAGCTGCATGTGTTTTTTTTAACAGATGGGACCCAATTCTGGAGTCCAGATTGGAGCTACCAGGGCAACTACATGGGATCTGCTTGTGACTCCCCCCAGCTTCTCTCAGTTTGGGATCTGGGAGCCTGCTCTGTGTTCCCCTGTTCTTTTTGGGCATTGGAGTGGGCTGGGCTTAGAGTGTCCTGTGAGGTCGGAGAAAGACAGGGGCATATTTATCTGTGTTTCAATTGCATGACAACTGTGTTTCCTGTGGCTTGATGAGAGGGCTGAGCTATTCATTAGGCAGCTCTACAGTCTGCTTATATCTGAATTTTGGGCACCATTGGATTGACACTTTTAAATTGTACTATGTATGAATTTTTGAGATTTACTCCTTAAGTGAAGCTTTGATTAGGAACGGCATTTTAAAATGTAAGATGCATCAGAAAAATATTGTTCTGGAGGCACAAGTGCTCCATTTCCAAACCTGGTGCGATATAGACTGACAGTAGAATAAGAGCTCTTCTTCGTATTATTTCATCGTGAGCTCTTAGAAAACACTTTTCACTTCCCAAACCTCTAAAAAGCTCTGCAAACACCTGACACTTGAGAATAGGCCAGTTTAGTTCTGGTACCATTATCCCAGCCTCTGAGGGCGCTTAGTAGATGAGCAGAACACATCACTATCCATCTCATCTTCACTGGATAACAGCTTTGCTCAGTTAATTATTTTTGGTACTGCAGCCCCAGAGAATGCTTTAGCTACGAGGCTTGCATCCAGCTGTAACAGGATAACAAACAAGGACATAAATAAAAGTCAAAACCAGTGGGTCTGAAGAAATTGACTTGTGAAAGAACTCTTCTAACTTTATGTTCATGGTTAATGGAGTAACATTTTACAATGTTTTCTCAGTTTTATGGTTATACATGTGTCTAGTGACTGAAGAAAGGTTTGATTTGTGTTTTTCCAAAGGTCCCTTACCGTGGCTCTAGTACCTTATCATCCCTTGGCCCCTGCAGATTTCAGAGAGCAGCTTCTATTAGAAATGCTCTGGGTTTCTAGAACTGGCTCACACAGCAAAACTTGCCAGAAAAATGCCGTGGAAAGAGTCTCGATGTATACAACTCAAGCCAGTGGATTAGGGACTACATCGCACTTCAGCAAATATTTCCTTGTGAATAAAATCAGGTTAAATTCAGTTTACCCTCCAAAATGCGTTTGTGGATGGCATAACCCGTAAGGATGACATATACCCAATAAATTAGCTGCTATAAGAGTAGTAGCTCCTAATATTTGTGGTTGTTTGACAGTGTTAAGTAAATATCTTTTAGCTAACTGGAACCTAGAAATGGATGTTTGTCACTACAAATTAAGAGGTCTGCAGATTTCAGACATTATTTTGCAGAATAATTGAGAAGAGTGTGTTGGTAAGAGGTAGGACCCTGTAAGCTCTTAAGCTCAGATGGCTGTAAAAGAGGAGAGATGAAAAATTCACTGTTCTGAGTATGAAGCTGGAAGCTTGTGCTTGTTTTCTTTCTATTCCCTGATAAAACACAGGGGAAAAAAGAAGAGAAACCTCTACCATGAATTACAACAGAGCTGACACTGACTCCTGTTTTTCTTGAAAATGCAGATTGCACATTGATCATCTGTTCATTACAGGTATTAGTTAGTGTCTTTAACAACCTATGATTAATCTGTAATCACCATGCCTCTCATTAAAAAAACAAGGATGAGAGTCATGTTTTTGACATCAAAATCTTGCTTGTTTAGATAATGTTCAGCACAGATGATCACAGTCAGGGAGAGACAATACTAGAAGGGAACAGCTTTAGCACTGTACATTGAAAAAGAGAAATCAGAATGAAAGAACTTTATTCTCGTACAAATTTACTAGCCTGTAGGACGTATAATAAAAAAGTACTTAACTCTTCTTTGATGCGGAGCAAAATATTCCGGAATCAGAAAGTAAAATGGTTTCCTTGTTCATTTAGTACTTGTACTGTTTTAGAATCTGGCTCCAAAACAGGTTAACTGCTCACCTGCGTGATGGAGGAATTTGAACCGCTGGACACTGAGGAGAGACCACAAATCCATTTAGGCCTCCAAAGTAAAAAGGTTGTTCTTCTCACAGAATTGAAAAGGATTTTAGTCCCTGTGTTCTGCATCATCCTGGTCTATGACAGAAGATTTCTAAAGTTGTTTCAGAACCTGAGTGATTGCATGACAGGAGAGAGATGCTGGCCTCATGAAAAGATAGGAGATGAATGCAGAAAGTAGGAATAAGTGCAGAAGGTGGGAGTAAGGCCACATAGTTAATTTGCTTGAGCTAATTGATTTCTTAAGATACATTTTGGCTCATGAAAGGATTAATGCAAGAGAAGGCACTACAAAAGGTGACTTCATGTATGACCTCAGAACAGATGGAGACATGGAGAGACTGAAAAGTGGAATGGAAAGGAGGAGGTGGCACATTACATCAACTTTAGGAATGTGGCTCCCCAGGAGAGAGGATGTAGGCATGTAATCCTATAATCCACGTGTCTTGGTTGTACATTTCCATGAATAATGCACTAAAAATAGGAATCTGCTATAGCCTTCAGTCTGAAAATTTAGTTCTTATATCCTATGTAGAGGTCCACGTGTGTGTTTACGGGGACTGGTTGTTTAGTCACATTTACCAACAGAAAGGGCAACTGCTTCATGTTTCCAACATCTGAGACAAGACAGACTCATAGAGTTTGGATGCATATTTTCATTCTCCATTTTCCTCCAATAGAGACTTTTTAAAAAGTATGAATGATAATATCAATTAAAAAGTTTAATGTTAACTTTGACTTGCATATGGAGGCAGACTTAACTTTTGCTTAATGTGCCAAAAGATACTTCTCCTCTGTTTTATAACTCTATCATTGAAGGGAAGTTCTGCTGACAAACTTGTTGCTGTGTGTCTGTGAAGTTTAGTGGGTGTAGGTTTCCCTATTTCCCTGGGAGATTCCTTTCCATGCTGAAGACTCACAGAGCTGTTCTGAGTAGGACACTACACTTGCCTTTTAACTTCAAAATGTACCCTCTCCTGAGTCTCTCAATACTTCCAAAATTGGAGCTTATAGGAGGTAAATTTGGGATTTTTTTTTTTCCCATGAAAGTGTTCCAGGCCATCAAACTACTATTGATCAGAGATATGCTTCTAGTTTTTTATTCCAGACTTGTGATAATTCCCTCTGGACTTCACCCCAATTCCAAATTGCTGTACAGAGAGTAACAGCCCATTCTCATACATACTTTAATCTACTTCCCCACCTCCGATCATTATTGATTCAAGAGTATGATGTATCACTGCCATCTCAAATAGAGGTGATTAAGTCTCTCAGTCTTTAGTCTAAAGGATCTGATATGAACTACCCTGACAGGACAACGTCTTCCCTCTTCATCTCTGCTGCATTTCAAGACACATCTGAAATGAGCTGATAAACGGGATTTGAGACGATGGAAGAAGCCAGTCAACAAAGCCTGTTGTGCCAGACTCCTTCAATCTCAAAGGTTGCGAAGATGCTGACTCCTGGCAAAGTTTTACAGACCTTGGATGACTAAGCAAGCTTCATTAACTCAGATTTGTCTAATTGCTCATTTAAGGAAAACAAATAGAAACAGAAGAACCCAGAGCAAAAAAGCCAAATGCTGTGAATACCATATAGTGAAAAATGCTGAAAGCTGGCTGTAGGGCTTATAAGCAACCCCTTTTTTATTTGCTGCTGTTTGCATCTTTCTTACTGCTGCATTTTTGTAAATATTGAAGGCTGGCATACTGGCCCAAATTTTTACCAAGCCCAGTTACACATGTCAAAAAAATTTTGTGGCTTACTTAGCCCATGAGAATTGGCAAATTCACTGGAGTTACATTCAGTACATGAGCAAATGATGAAAAAAAGGCAGAAAAGAAAAAGAGAGAGAAAAGGGAAACTGTATTCATCTGGTGATTTATTCATGATGAATAATTTGACATTGTCTCACACACCAACTTGACTGTCAGGAGTGCTCAGATGGTTTTGTAATTAACCTTGTTTGAAAGGTGATTTATTTAAAGAAAGCCAGTTCTTCATGGACAAGAATTAGTTTGCAGTGGAAAAATAAACATGGCACTTAACATCATTAGTGTCTTATTATTTGTGTTCCCCTGGGCAGCCAAAGGAATCCCAATTTGGTCTTTGCCCTTGTGCCCTGCGTGACCAACTCTTTCTTTGTAAGCAAGGGGAAGATTTCAGCTGCAAATCTACTGATTGTTGGCTCTGTAGTGTCCCACTCACCTTAGAGAAATACTGTGGTTTTGTACTTGTCTGAACAGGCTGAAAGGAAGAAATTTTTTTTTCTCCAGAAGTGCCCAGTCCAGCTGGTGGTAGATGTAGGGCTCTGGGGGAGATAATCTAAAGTTCATTTGCCAGTTGCCCAACATGCCAGCACCCTGATTGTCCCCCACTCCTGTAATATCCAGGTGTGACTTCAGTATGCATAGCTGTTACTGAGAGAAGTGCTTTCTGTGGAGGTCTCATGCATCTCATGAGATTGGGTGTGTAAATAATGGATGTTTGGACTTGTTTTGGGTGATTTCGAGGAAGACTCTTCCATTCTGCCTCCTACCATGTGCACCTACGGTGTGGCTTCCTCCTATGGAGTATTGCCAGGGTCCTTCAGGCCACTTCGTTGCCCACTCCTTGAGATACTGGGGAATATATGCAAGGCAATATTTACCTTGATAATGCACATCCTAAATACCTCCGTGTTGCTTCTTGCTTAGTTCCTGAAGTACAATAGAGTTAAGCCCTCTGATCAATGTCATTTGTAAGATAAGACCTGAATCCAGTTAATGCTAAGCATTTTTTTCTAAGCAATTTGTTATAAGTGTCTGTCCATACGTTTTCACAGCTTTTTCTTTTCACTCCCAAAACTGTAGGTTAAGGAGACACTTTGAGGTGAACTTTACTAATTTGATTTCAGTGGGAATTAAGACTCTGAATACATATTTAGCATCAAGGAACTGGTTTTTAATCAGTAGATCTCAATAGCCAAATTCTTAATTTTTACTTTAAGCTGGGAAACAGGGTTGTTGCTTTGCCAATTCATGACACAATTTCCTTTTAAACATCCCCACAGGCTTACGTGAGGCAACAGACATAAATCACTTTATATATTTTGGCATTTCCCTTATTTTTGGAGGCAGCACTCATTCTGTGAATTGTTAGTGTCTTCATTAAAGTTGTTGTTACTATTATTATTTTTAACTAGTGTTCACCCTGAATCCTTTCATGGCTCCGAATGCTCTTTTTCTGTCTCTCTTCTGTTAAAAACAAAACTAAGCTGTTGCTTGGCCTTGCTATGGAGTCCTTAATGCTGCTGTGCACCTGTCTGCACACTTTTATGTTTGCTTCTCATAATAAAGTCCAACGGCTGCCAAGCTGGTGAAGGAGGGAGAACACTTCCATTTGACACCAACATGTTGAACCATTTGTTCAAAACTGCAATTCCTTTAATCGTGCATGCTGCATCTTAATAGAGAGCCTTGTTGAAGTTAATTATTTCTGTTGGCATACCCCGGCACTCAAGATGTTCCAGAGTGAATCACGATGGTACCTCTCCTAGGCTTGATATAATTTATTAAAAGCTACATCCATTTGAAGGTGAAATGTTGGCAACAACCTTTAATTTAAATTCTGTGATGGCTTTGTCAGTTTTATACACTATGTAGCAGTAAAAATTATACTGGGAAGAGGGAAAGAGAAAGGAAATAATTGTAATTGTCGTAGGAAGTACATCAGAAGGAACAGGGAGAAAGAGCCATTCTGGGCTGAAACAAGTATCCATGCTGTCTTGTGTGACCACAGGGGCTGCCTTTAAAATCTGAAATGCTCGGACTTACCTATATTGATCCCAAATTCATGCTAGAAACCTATAAACTAATTAATGTTATAGAATTCTGGCAAAACTAGATTTCTGAGCAGCATGGTAGCAAATAAAAATGAAGTTAGATGAATGCAGAGAAATTCATATTATAAAGGACAATTTATTAAATAATAGTGGAAACAGTATGCAGTTGTATAAAGCAGTGGTGTATTTAAGATGTATATTTGTATTGGATCCTGTTACTCACAGAAAACTGCAGAATGGTCCTCGAGAAAAGAAAGGAAAAAATATTCAATAAAATAGGTCCAACGTTTATTTTACCTTACTACAACAATATATTTTACTTGTTTTTAACTTCTGAAGTGGTCAAGAGCCTGAGCTGAAACTTTATTTAAAAGCTGAATTTTAGTAGAGAATTTCTGTCCAAATTGTTGCTTGAAAATGAGGCTTTATTAGGAAAAATGTCAGTCAGCCTTCTCTTTATGGAGCTTTGCTCAAGGCTCCTATTCTAAAGACAGTTGTAGTTGGGTAATAACTGCCAAATATGAAAGTGCAAAGGGTTGCATGAGGAGGTAAGTATGCCACTTGTATAGAAAAGGCCAAAGAAATACTGGTTTATACAGCTCAAAATCAAAATATTTGCCACTTTGCATTTAATGAGGTTCCTTCTGTCTTGAAGCGAGTCACATTCTTTCTGATGAAGTGGTCCAGGATGACCGTGTTACTGGGGATATCATCTTCCTCTCCTCCAAATAAAAACAATCAATTATTGAAAAGAAAGAAAAATTATAAGAAGAGAAATGGTGAAAGGGCAAAATGCCAGAAAGAGAAAAAACCTTAGTTTCAGTTTGCTTTTTTGCTCCCATAAGACACATCAAATGACATTCAGGCTGTAACATACACCCTTAATAATGGCAGTAATAGCAGTAATACATCTTGTTGCATACAATACCTGTAAGCAGCTGACATTCTTGGAGCTTCTTAGTGAAATACAGCGATTTAAAAGGCTATAGATCCTGCAAGATTAAAGTAAGAGACAATTAAACCAAATTCAATACACAAATAAAATTAGTGTGTCATTAATGGAACAGTTTTGAAATGAAAAAGAAATACGTATGTAATAATAGTGATATATGCTTCTATCTGGTTTTGTAGTTCCCTGCAGATTTACCACCCAAATCAGAAGTAATCATATAATAAAGCACTGTTTTCCACTTAAACAGATAACCAAACAGAAAGGAGATCCTACTGCAGAGCTGTGTATGTCAGGGAGGCGAATGCTAATTTTAAGAAGCGTGATGCAATTTAAAATTTAGAGGCTCCCGTAATTTCCATGACCCTCACTCTGCACCCAGTTCTGCGAGGAAAGGGGATGGGTAGGATCAGGTTTCTACCTGACCTTCTCAGTATGGTTGAAGATGAAGAATTACAGCCAGGACCATGGTCTGACCAAGCCACCAACTTCTAATGGTCACAGAAAAGCAGCACCAAAACACAACCAGCAGCTTCCTCAGACAGAGTCTGCACACTTGTGGTTTCTTTCACAGAGATGCCACCCCCCTGTATCCTTTCTGACTTTAGAGGACTTGTTTAGATCTGCTGTTCTGGAGGCAAAAAGTCTGCAGCATTTTTTTAAAACTAAAGAGAGGCAGAGTAATCACTATTACAGCTTTGTAATGCTCAACAATTAGTCTTATGACATTAATAAAAACATAAACCTCAGATTTTTAGCTTTCAGGCAAATAATTATCTGTGCTGGAAGTTGATGATGACTGCAGGCATAGTTTAGAATTTTTTCTTTGTTTTTAAAGAGGAGACTTTTTTAAGAGGATTTTACTTACATAGGTCATAGAAATAATCTTTCTCTTGAACAGACATTAACTATTTTAAGATAACTTGTTTTCAATGAATGCCAACACTTGACTATGTTTAATTCTAAGAGCATTGCATTAGTAATTGACTATGACATTTTTTTCTAGATCTTCCTAATAATTCTCATATTTTCATTAAAAAATAAAATTCTTGCTTGGCTTTCAAGCCTGAACTCAGGCAATGCTTGTGAATTAGCACTGTGGGAATATAAGCTTGAGAATTCAGTGTCTACAGAGTATATATTTGTAGAAATCGGTGTTCTTTAAAAACTAAACAAAACCAAAGAAACCAAATAAAACCCTTCTGGGCACTGCCTTGGTCCCTGTGAGTTAGAAATCTATATCATTCCCTAAGTGTTATCTGTTCATTCCAATGTAGGTTTCTGCAGTGAGGACCAGAGGATGTGCTCTGGATGCACACTGCATGCCGCTGTGATGTCCCCAGACTGGGTTTTGACTGATCCATGGGCCAGGGGAGCAGCACCGTTCCTCCCAGCCGTGCATCTGGGCCACAGCAGAGCTCTACTCCGGCCCATTTGATAAGCTTCAGGATCAAATCCCACAATTTGTATTCCAGCAAACCTCCCAGGTAGCTCAGCAGGTTTTCTCTCCTTCAAGAGAGGAGAGTAAAGACTCGAATCCCTGAGAGAACCCAAAGGAAAATTTGCTTACTTTCATTTTTCCCTTTCTCTGAAAGGCAATTGCTTTGAATTTTTCTTGATTCCAGCCAACAAAATTAAATCCAGCAGAGAAAAGCAACACTAAGCATAGTCCCAGGGAAAAGAAGTGTTAGCAGATAGAAGGCTTGAAAAAGTTACTGAAGCAGTTGATGTTTTCTCATATCTTTTATCTCCTTCTCATTAATTACTAGGAACATCTACAATTGCCACCACCCTGTGTCTCAAAAATTCCTTCATACCATGACATTACTCTTGGTCAAAAGCCAATGAGTCTTATAGCAGACATAGGTCTTTTTTCCCCCTATCATGTAATGTCACCAAATCTTCCTGAAAACACATCCAAATTTGTGAAGCATCAGTTCTTCCTCCCTTGTTCTTTTCTTCTTCAACTTCTGGTTGATTGATTTCTTGCAGAAATTACAAGTTCTTGACTGCTGCATGGCAGGAGCATCGTGCAGACAAGCAACTACTTTAGCAGGTCTCCAAAAACAGGTTGCCCCCTGTTTTGATGTATGTACAATCTGCCCGTGAATATAAATCACATTCTTGGGGTGCCATGAACTTTGGTGGATTGTGGGTACAGTAAAGTAAACATCAACTCAGTCAAGCTCATTATTAGTAATAATATGATGACAAAAGAACTGAGCACAGTGCAGGCAAAATACTTGTGTTAATCCAGCTTTGTGACCCATTTTGAACCCTGCTTTACAACCTGGTTGCTCTGGGTACTTTGCTGGACTCTCTCATGCCATAGGAGCTCCAGGTCCTGTCCACAGAACAGAACAGACAGGTTTTAGGCTCTGTCTCTGCACTGTATTTTAAATGCCTTAGCTATTCCATTTTAATGTAATGAGATGGGTAACGTGCATCCATCTGATGTCAATTGATTGCAGAAAGAGCATTCAGCTGAAGTTTAATTTGCATGTAACTGATAAGTCCAATTACTCTATAATGATTTGGAAATTACATGAGCTACATATTTTGTGATTGAGGCCTTATATAAAACACAAAACTTGTGAGGAAATATTAGCTATTTAATGAACACTTCAAGAAACCTATTCTGCGTTTAATCAGATATCAATTAGTTGGAAAAGGGAAATCTTAAATTAACATGTATTAACAGTGTTAATTGGCAGCAGCCTTCCTATTGAGTCAACTGCAGTATGGAAGCCCATTTCCACCACAGTGTGTAATGTAGCACAGAACGTGCAATCTGTACAATGTCTCTTATTGTGCTGAAATTTTGTAAGAAATTCAATTATTCCCTTATACTGGGGGTGGATCTGATACATAATTAATTCTGGCTTGTTTTAAAAGACGCCTATATAATTAGCAATGCATGGAATACGTTATCTCTGGCATATTTTTAAAACCTTAGTAGTTTTCCTTTGAAATTAGCCTTTGCTCTTTAATTAACAGACAACGTATTGCAGTATTAAATTTGAGATATTGCTGTTTTGTCAGCATTTGAAGTAATGTTGTTCATTATGGTTGCCATGGAGTGTACTTCATTTAATTTACGATCATGTGTCCTTACTGATGGAAGACTATCTTGAGGACAGCACCCACAATGTTACTTCAGCACTGTTGGCTTATATTTAACTGCATGCTCTGGAAATCAGAGTAATGTGGGCAGTGGGAGTATTTTTACTGCATGTCTCTGGTGTTCCATCGTTGTTTCCCAATAAACAGTGCGAGAACTTCTGTAATAATTCTGTTATCAGAGGGTTGACTTCAGGGATAGGCATTGGAGCTTACGCTTTGAAACCAGTGAACAGAGAAAAAAAGTTGTCTAAGAGAGCTAGGGACATGATGGTTAAGAGTTTTCAGTGAGTTGTCACCTGAAGGAGTATGACAATTCTCCCATTAAATTCTGCAGGGATCCTAGCTAGACTGGTCATTCAAGTTAGATGCTAAATTGTCTGAAGTTAGAAGTTGTTAATAACCACCATCATGCTCAGAGTTCTCCATATATAGGTATAACCAGGAAGGAAGAGGTCCCAACATGCCTCTCCTTAAATAACTTGATAAGAAACACAGAAAACAGCACCAAAAAATGTGATTGTTGAATTTTCTTATTAAATATAAAACCAACCAACCAAACCAAAAAAATGCTAGGGAGGCTTTTGTTTCCTTCTTATAGATTTCTCTTAGCCTTTTAATGTGACATATAACTCCTACTATTTCTGGTCCAGCCAAGCACTATTAAAATACAACAACAACAAAAGATTCTGCATTTCTTAATGGCAGAAGGAGGGAAGGGGAAAGTTATAGACCTATTGTTGCTCTCTTTACTCACAGCTAAAGGGTCTTTTATTCTCTGGGTGTATTTGGATACCAGATGGCAGATTGATTTCAAAGTTGTGAAGCAGATTAACTGAAGTTAAGATCCTAAATCCATTTGGGGTCCTAGTGATCCTGCTTAGCAAAGATTTCAACCCCAAGTTAGGCATTTGGTGCTTGAGAAAATAAAACAGGCTTGTTAGTCCAAATATTAACTCAATTTCATCCTGAAGAGGAGTTGTTAGTCTCCTCTGAAACAAAGGAAGAAGCATAACGATATATCCTCTGCTGAAATATTTCCCTTAGTTTTCTTTGGCAAAGACTTTTGATCTGGATTCCAGGAACACCAAGTCTCTCTCTCTTTGCCTTCTTTCTCTGAGCCTCCTAGAGAAGCTTGCTTTTGTTATGTGAACAGAGAGTGCCAATACCACAGGGTCCCAATCTAAGCCAGTTCTGCTAGGCATGATAATGAGTCATGGAAGCATGGAAAGATGAAACAGGCTGTACTCTCTAAGTGCAGAAGTGAAAAAGGCAAACTGCTTCCACCCATCATCTCCACTTCAATAAGCCTCACTGGTATTGCCCCAAATTCATTTGTTACTGAGTGATCAGAGCTGTTGAATTGTGCTGGATGTTTGAAGTGTGTGAGGTATTGGGCTTGGGTGATATCACTGTGGTTATTAGAAGTGCCTAGGAAAGCAAGGTAATTCCAATTGTTTTTTTTAACTGGTTTTAGTATAGCAGGGTTGTATCATGATTCAGCTGATGATGCAAACAACGTGCAGACACATTACTGTCCTACTGTCTAACCCTGGCCTTATTGGAGCAAGACTGCATGATTGAAAAATGCTGCCTAATGGGTGCTGTATCACCCACTTTGGCGGATAATAATTTATGGGTATGCACAGAGCTGGCATAAAAGAGGCCATGGGTATCATGACGTCTACATGGAAAGGAATGTTCTCATTGTTTTATGTGTTGATCTGATATTCCAGCAGAGATAAGTGGTTTATGTGGTTGGTTATTTTCAATTATGTTTTCTATTTCTTAGTAAAATTTCTGAGGATGTTCAAATGGAGTAGAAAGACAGAGAAAACATTCAGGCTGGAATAAATTTTTTCAAAGTGGAAATAAGCATCCATATTATCTAAGTAATCCTTGTTTTAGCAGTGATCCTTTGACAAAAAAAAACAACCCCCAAACCCACCAAACCAACCAAAAAAAAGAAAGAAAACCAACCCCCAAACAACTACAAACAACAACAAGAAAACCCCCCAATAAATATTGAACTATTGATTGAAATTAATTTCTACTGTAGGAACATTCTGAGGAGTGGATAGACTTGTGTAAGTGTGTGTGTTTGTGTTGTAGCTCCAAACTCCTTGGGTGTGGTTGATCTACGTGAAACAAGATAGGGATTGAACAACCTTATGATTCTTTAAAACATTTGTACTTTTGGTTCTGAATGAGTTCCTTTCCTCAAGCCTTACCCTGTTGTGGTAATCGGAGATGTTGAGTAAGAGACCTTGCTTTGTTGCTCCTGCCCACCCCACAGCTGGTACCTGTGCTTGGGGGCTCCACTACTGACCTGCTCCTGCAGGCTCCAGCTGTAGCAGGACTGTAGGTCTCTACAGGGAGAATATCCATTCCATCCAAAATAAAAGCTCTATTTGGCACTGTCATAGACAAACGTGTCTACTGATAAGGAGATGAGCAATATGTTCAGAGCCTGACCTTTTAGTAGTTTTGTGGAATAATTTAAATCAATATTGATGTATGACAAATTATAATTTCTGTCATCTGACACAATGTTCTGGTGGGAAAATTGTCTCTCTGAGGAGCCCAAAATATGAAATGAAAACAGCAAAAGCTTAGTCTTCCTTTTCACTTGCTCCCTTGACAGTGAAAGGAAACCAAAACCTCAAGTGCGACGACAGCAGGAATCTTGGCACAGCACCTGTATTTTCACAGCCATGAGGCTCTTTGTGTCTAGATGTGCACAGGAACCAGAGGTCTTTATGTATCCTGCCCTCAAAGAAAATGCTTCCATTCTCTTTTCTCCATTCCAGATGAGACAATGGAGTTTTTAATTGATTACTATGAGGGCAGAATTTAAGTAAAATTAAAACCCTAGCACTACCACAGTGTGTGCTGTTGATCTATGGTTTCCTTTTCAAGCAGAAAGTGACAGGTTACAGGGCAGAGACGTTACTGTGAGAGAAGGCAAAAGTATACAAAAAGGTTAGAGAGAAAGAAGGAGAAAGAAAGTTCGAAAGAGCACCTATGGAAGATGAATAGACACTACGGAGAATGGGGGATGCAGGAAAAGGGCATCTTCAAGTATGCTTGGAAGAACTTGTGGATGGCATTAAAAAGGCAAGGGAAAAATCAATCTAAGGAGAGGATAGGCAAGTCAAGTAAGAGATGGGCAAAAAAGACACAGAGAAGAGAAGCCAAACCAGTTCTTTTCTGTGGTGCAATCTTGAATCCCTCTGTTTTCCTAGGCTGCTTATCACATTGAGCTTGCATTCTCCAGCACCACTGGGGGAGGCTACTCTTGCTTAGCACCAGTTAGGTACACTGGGCTGCTCAGCTGGACCAGTCATGAGTCCTACTAGTTTTCGTGATGAGTGTGCCTAGTAAGTCTTTTCCAAAGCTTGGAAAGTTAAATCTCTACTGACGAACAAAGAAACAAAGTGAGCAGCCGAGAATACTGCACGGTAAATGCATCGCTAGTTAGTATATGTCAAGTAGACTAATTAATAAAGTGTCCTGAGAGATAAAAACACCAGCCTATGATACTACAGGTATTAAGACCTGTATAAATACAGATATTTAGACCTGTATAAATACAGGTATTTAGACCTGTATTCCAGGTCTATCTTTGGAAAAAGAATGCTTGTGGAATATGTTTGCTAAAAGATCACAGAGGTCCAGGGTTAAGCCAAATGAGCTTTCTATCAAGACGTATCACAAGTTAGACAGGCAGGGAATGAGTCATCACTCTGAAACCTCAGAATAGATTTGCTAAATTTACAAATTCTATGTTAATTCTGATTCTCTTCTCCAGCCTTGACTGGCAGCAGCTGTTTACTTTGTTCTACTTTACTCCTTGATTTCATGGTTTTCCCATAATAATGTACCTGTTTATGCGCTGTGCGATTCTGAATTGGATTTGAAGATGGTCAGGAATGGTCAGTACATTAGTGAAGGAAAACAAGAGTATATATTTTCCTTTGTTAAATTTCTACTGCCCACTTTCTGTAATTACTGTAGCGAAGACTCTTTGTAGGCATATTTCGGGAAAGGACAAAGTTTTGATGATTGCAGGATATTTGAGGAAAGAAAACTTGCATTTCTTTGAGAAGATGGTTCTTCGTCTTCTTTCAAACACAAAGCCATAAAGCATTGTGACCTCGTTGGTCAATCAAGCAAAACAAATTGAATTTGAAGTAATTAATACTTGCTACCATGTTCTTTGGAATATGCTAACAACTAAGAACTATTTGCAAAAAATTTGTTCCATTAATTAAACAGACAAAGATGAAATTAATCAGATAAACTATTCCTTTTGTCCATGTCTGATAATAAATATCAGTGACAGGTATTTTGTGGCTGTTGTGCTGCTGATGCCTTCATTGAAGAGCCTTCCCTCTTCGAGTAAGCAAATAAAAGCACAAAATGCAGCATCCTTATAGTGTTTTTATTCTTATTTGACTTGGAAGTTGGGGTGTCAAGTGATTTGAGATCTAGTAACCAGAATGTTGAGAGGAACTGTGGCTGCCCAGCCTCTAGAAGAACGAGGAATGTGCAAAGATTACAAAATAAAAAAAAAAAAAAAGGTGGAGGATGATGAACTGTTTTGTTTATTTGCTTGGGCCAGGACAAATTACCATGAAATGAAGTGTCATTGAGAAGTTCTAAAAAAGTAATCTAACTCAAAGTTTAATTAGACCCAGAGGGTATCATCTACATTCTCCACCATCAGAGTTTTTTAAGAATAACCTAGGAATGACTTTACGTCTCATATACTCCTCCCTGGGAAACAGCGGATAGGTAACGAGACCTTTATCCGTGTTATCACCGTGTCTGTGATTCAGTTACAAGTTGTGAAGCAAAGTAAAAATTTAAACAGTAAGAATGTTCCTTTTTGCCATAATAAGGACTGAAAGTAACCTGAACATCACCTACTTAAAATTGGTATAAACAAAACCGGGGGGTTGGGGAGGAGGTAGATACACTGTTTTGTACACATGCTTTGAATAGAGGTTTTCCTTTTTTTAGTGGAGTATGAATTTACAATCCATAAACCAAGTTAACTGTCTCAAAGTCCCCCTATGATAATGCATTTCACCTGTAATGAGGGAAAAGGGCAAGTAGAGACACAGCTGAAGCATGTTCACTCCTGTACCATAAATTGCAATAATCCATTACCTGGAAAACGGGATCGGTCACGAATCCTCACTATGGATTACAGGCTACTTCATCAGTGGTTTTGAAAGGCTGCTGTCAGCCCTGCCATGGTTCACCTCTACACATCAAGTTCCTTTGGTGTACCACTAGCCTCAAAGAAATTTTCCCTTCTGCACCATCCTTTTCACTTGGCAGTGCTCATCTTGACCTTTTTAATTTTTTGAGGAGCTGCTCCCTTACCTAGGAGCCTTTTTTGTTACAGATGTACATACAATCTCTCAGAGATGTATGCACTGGTGTTTGAGGGTGTGTCAGGAACCATTCTTGCTTAGGCTGCAAGATAGTGACACAAAGCTGAATGGTCCAAGACAAGTTTTTGAGACACCATATTATGACAACCAGAACCATTATACGCATTTATTATACAGTACTGAAGTATGAAAGACTCGATTAAACTTTATTTGATATAAAATTAACACTCCTTTCTTCCTCTTCACTGTGCTGATTGCGTTAAAACAGAACAATGAGGCAGCTGCAGTGGAACAGTATCAGAGAAATTTCTGTCAGCAACTACTACAGGCGAAATTATAAGGGTAGGTTTTCTCATCCAGTTCAGTGAGCCAACTGGCTGCACATGTTGCAAATGCCTTTTATACCATCATGAACTGCAAAAAGAATACATTGAAATTTTCCTCCTTTTTGAAAAGTAAGAGAATGGTGCAAACACAGGAAAAATTACCATATTCAGCTCTTGCATTGTCCTTCTCCTTCACAGCTTTCCAGGGCTCTGATCCAGCGAAGCCCTTCAGCGCTTGTACAAGTTTAAGCACCTACACAGTCCCTTTGAAGTCACTGTGACTCTCTTTTAAAAAGTGGTTAAAGACATCTCTCACTTGAAAGTTTTATTCAAATATCAGAACTTTCCAAAGGAAAATACAGTGTTTTACAATTAATTCAATTCACTTGATTTTAGTATATAGGGAAAACTAAATGGAACTGATCACCTTTGACAACCAGTCAATGAAAATCAATCACTGGGACTTCATGTCTTTTGTCTTTTTTATATTAGAATAAAACTTTTCTAGACTGAGTTACTTTTTCACAATACTTAATGTAATTTTTTGGAAGATTTTTGGATCAATTCCTATTAAATTTTGTATACTTCTATTCCATGAGAGTGAAAAATAATATTTCAAAAACCAAGTATATTGAAGCCCTTGTATTTTTATCATAATGACTTTTTAAAAAAGAAAACAACTCCTTCAATCTATTTTTTCCTCTATGATCGAGTTGGAATAAGAATAATAATTTGGCAATGTAAATTTGCATAGAAATATGTTGCCTAAGAACCCATTTATTACAGCAGTTATAATTCAAGCAGATATGAAATGGCCTAAAGGTGAAACAGAGCTGATGTCAGAATAAAAATATGCTTGTGACTTTCTATGGGCTTAAGTTTGTTGACTTTGTGATTATTTTCATTTAATATGTCTCCAGGTGAATATTAAATTTTTTTGCTGCATGTTTACTTCCGCCTCACTGAAATAAGAAAAGTGGGTGCTCTGATTAACATTTAGTTTAATTTACCTATATCCTTTCTATTCCTTTGTGAAATTCAACCTTATCATATTTTTAAGGGTGATATGTTTTTTCTATTTTCCAGTGACTCAGAAGGGATATTCTACACCAAAAGCAATCATACACTGTAGGTTGCTACTGTAATATTTCTTCCTTTGCAATAGTTGATATGTAAAGTTCTTTACATTCAAATTCATTGACCATGGTGTCAAAAGAGCAGAGTTCTATTCCCAGTTCTGATTTTTGTTTCGTTGTTTTATTTTCTATTTTCCATGCATATTATTTCCTGACTTACAGCTGAGAAACCTAATTCACTACGAATGTTATGAAAATTATAGAAAAAGGAAAGTGAGTTAGAATTTAATGAGAGAGAGAGGAGCAAAACCTACTTCTACCCTGCTAAAATACACTGAAAAACATCTGAGTTTTCAACTCTCTTGTTTAGCTTGTGCTTTCTAGGCTAAGGACTTTTCCTGGAGTGGAGACAGGAGGGTTCCTAAAGAAAAAAACAAAACCACAAAACCCCAAAAGAGACAAGAATTTTTTTCTTCTGAAGTGTCATTTTTTTCTCTTATGATATAATCAAATTTTCAGGCACGGTTCTAAATGCTGAAGCCAGTTTAATATTGATTCTGTGCAGCTTGTTGTTGCACAACTTCAATAAAATCTTGTAGTTGAACTTACCTTTCTGAAGAGTCACCAGGCTGTAAAAATCCAAACTTAGAAGCTGAAAATGAAGCTGAAATGTCATATGATTCCAGAAGGGTTAATTGGGCAATAATCACTTTTGTGTTCTCTTACTCTCTGTTAATGACACATGAAAAACAAAAAGAAGCTAAAATAGCTTATGTTTCTATACTGCAGACAATAATGACCATCACATGGGTTGCAATAATCATAAAAGACTTATGATACTTTTCAGTTGAAATAGTTTAATGTTATTTTTTATTACTGACTAGTGTTGTTTGTTGCTTTAGAAATTAGCTCTGTAATTTTAAATATCTTTTGCTCCCATGTATTATGGCCATATAAAGAGGGTAATATTTTTCTCACATTGCTTTTGTTTAGTTTTCTGACTCCTTCCATATTGATTTGTCTCAGTGCTCTGTGAAATTGATTACATTTGTTTCTTTAGAAATGAGGCTTCTGGAATTCTGCATTACATTTACCACTCAAGAAAAAAATGACAACAAAGAAATGGGTTTCTTTTAGAAATGAAACAAAAGCCTCATTCGGATGAGAGTTAATTTAATGAAAGTATTTAATCTTCCCCTCCTCCCTATCCTGAAGCAAGAAATTATGGCACTTCTTTATTTTAAGATCTTCTTGCCATGTTTATTCTGAGTCATTCTCAGTTTACTGGCAGAAATGAGTTTTTATTCTGTTAGGCCTGCTGAGATTATTCTCCTCTGTGACAAGAAGCTGTAGTCCTTTTTCTGCTTGAATATCACCAACAGACTGAACTAAAGGGCTTGTTATAGTATATTCACCTAAATTTGGTACTGCTTGTCACTTGAATTCCTGTTCCTTCTGCGTGGCCAAGAAATGGAGGGGAAGATGGCACTTCCTTTCATTGCAAGTTCACATTCTGCCAGATTTGACCCAGAGGATTTGGCTCATCCCCTGACCTGGCCCACCAAGGGGTGGTGAGGTGAGCCCCTCCCCTGCAGCAAGCCCGTGGGCAGTTTTAAGGCACCATCACTGCTGGCAAGCAAACCTCTTCCTATCAGTTTGGTAACAAGGCATAGCTCCCTGTGTTAGCTATGTGTTTAGAGATGGGAAGGTTGAAGTGGAAACTAAATCACCCCTAGGTGTAAAATGTACCTTGTGGTGGGATTAAGAGATTCCGTTTAAGAAAAATGACTGCAAGTCAGGCTATTTTTTCTCTTTCTCCCACTTCCTGCCATGCTTTTATAGCTATTATTGAACAAAATCTGTGTCGCAATTGATTAATACCTTGAATGATGCTCCCTAGAGTAGGTAAAAGCCCTGGGCCCTTTGTGATTGGGATCAACAAGGTGTTACAACAATGTGCTCGTGGGTACTGGTAAGAGAGGATCAGAAACAGAGGCTTCTTAGAAAGCACTTTGTCCCAGAGGGCACCTTTCTAGGGGATCACTGAAAGAAGCAAGAGGTTCAAGATGAAAAACCGCTTCTGTGTGATGAGGCCAGTCTTAGAGGGTTCCGCTACCCCTTTGCAATGGGACAGAAGGCAGAGAGCCATGGAAGAGAAGATGCAACAATCATCATCATGGTAAAAGGGTACTAGTTGGCATGTCTCGATACCTCCATCTGAAGAGCTGCAAATAAAGTATCTACTGTGCAGGACAGCATAAGAGCAAAGGCAAGAACTGAATGGAGACAGATGGAAACGTTTTGCAAAGTGGTCTGCTGATGTCAGAGACTGATAGTACGCAGTCGATTGGGCAAGGGTCATCAGTCAAATCTGTTGAATTTCCATCTGCTGGACTGCATTTCAACTAGGGGTAGGGTCCAGAAATAGTTTTAAACACCTTGAAATATCTTAACCCTTTCTTTCTGCTCCATTACTTAGACTCAGACTCCAGTTACAGACGCAGGGTGTTGGCAGAAATACCATGGACCTTCTCAGCTAGTCAGACCTGCTGAGGGCTGCTTGTCTTTAATGATTGGCGTATTCATGACTCCCACTATGGCAAATTATTTGTTTCAAATAATATATAAAAGACCAAAAGCACCATGTTAAAGGAATCATTAATCTGTAGGGAGAACTTTTCTAGTACTCTGTCCTGATGAGCAGATCATGCCATTTGGAGTGTTAAAAATATGGAGGCAACCTCTTGATGTCAATCAATGAAATTACTTTGGCCAATGCTTCAGGACCTTTTAAAATCTGCATTTACAAATATGAACAAATCACTAGGGAATTTATTTTAGTTCAGTGTTATTGACAGAGAGTCCAGAAAGCATGTCCTCTCTAACCATTACACTCTTAAGCTGTAAATGCTTAATGATACCATATTTATCAAGCCCGCACATTATTTAGACAGTTATAATAGTGCTGATGATCGAATAAAAACACTCTCTGAACAGAAGTCACTGCACTCTTCACTGCATACTTAATAAGATTTTCAGTCAATGTATTGTGAACAAGAATTTCAAACTCTGACAACTGTAGTTTTTAGCAAATTACGATGTTTGACAGGGTGAAAACACACTCCTCTTTAAGTCACTGTCTTTGGATGAACTACACCTCCAGAATATCCTTAACAAGCAGGGAAAATTTAAAAATGCTGGTTTCTAGATGAGGAAATGTGGCTTCAGACAGTATATATGACTTTCTCAAGGTTGTGGCAGATTTTCTCCCGTTTACTCCTCTCCCTAGATCTTGGTAATGTAATTATACTGCACCACCTTTTCCCTGCTGCATCTTGGTGATAGTGGAAGTGTTGCTGAGGGAACCTCCTACTTTGTGTTCAATGGGAGGCAGAGCTAGGCTTAGCCTCAGTGTTGAATTTTGTACCTCCTGTAAGGAGAAGATCATTGGAATAACCTTGGAGTAAATCAGTCTGGTAGGCGTAGCATTCATGAAATGAGGGCCTGGTTAGCAGAGACAAAAAGAACACTAAGCATGGTTACTTCTAAACTTTCTCTTTGCACCTGACTTCCATACTGTGGCAGGAGCCACTAGCTCCAGTGAGGCTGGTGGCCTCATTGCTGAGGGGCGCAAGTGCTGGAGTTTACTGGTGAGTGGCAAATTCACATCTTCATCTGGTATCTGCATTGCCCACTGGACTGGGTTTGTCACCTTAGCATGTAACACATTTGCAACCTTGTTGCCTCTTGTGTTTGTTCTTGTGGTAGCAATGTGTTTTGCAACCCTATAGGAAATCTCCAGAAAATCTTCCTCCAAAGTTACTTTTCTCTCAGCTGCTCATGATATTAATTATTTAAACAAGTCCCTCAGCACCATCATGTAAGGGTTTTCAACAATTTGTTCTGGGAAGCAGAAATTTTAAACATGGCAAATTGAATTTTATATTCCCAATTCTAAGTCACTTTACTAAGGGAGAAGGAAAAGAGCTGTGCATCCTTTTCATTTCCCTTCCCTCTCCAAAATAATCTCTATCTTCATTTATTTTGGTTCCTTGTGGCTCATCTTGTCCCTTGTCTCTCATGCTCTGAAACATTTCCCTTCTAGAAACAGTGCATCTTGCATCCCTCCATCTGATTTCCTGTTGGAAATTAGCCAACCTCAAATTAATCTTCTGGAGAGAAAGCTGGCCCTTCCTGACTGGCTTGATGGGTGACTCATGTCTGCTTCTGCCTCCACCCCAAATATGGCAGCCTGAGTCACTGTCCTTCATCATATCCCTCTCTCACTCTTCCTTCCCTCCCCCGGTGAGAAATTCTCAGCCGATGTCTGCATAAAATGCCTGAACTGCTAGACAATCCGAGCATTTTGACAAGACCTACAGGCTCCCAACAACCCTTGGTCCTTGCCCTTTGTCTCCATTGCTCTGCTGCTGTATTCAGGGACAGATTGTTTCTTTCCACTTCTGGGAAAGCACTAGCATACTGATAGGAGATACAGAGAAAGTCTCGTCTCCAAGTTTGCTTCTCTGATCAATTCTGGACATTGTCATTGGAGGTAATCATCTAGTTAATTAAAATGTCTCAAATATATGCCAATATTGAGCTTTGGCCCAGATCTTTTATTTATGTTTCGGACCACCTTCAGTTCTTCATTTGGCAATATATCAAAACGTACAGATGGATCAAAATAGCTCATCATTTCCCAGTAAAATATGATTTTTTGCAAATAGTAATCCAGACTGTCACAGCTGGTATTCACAGGACTTGAATTATACATGTGCAAGCTGGAAGTGTTTTGAAGACTCAGCCAGCTAGAACAGACATAGTGCCACACAGAATGCTTCCCCACTCACATCCTACCTGCTGGCCCTAAGAAGTCCCCTGTGGATGTGAATGGGAAGACTTCTATCCATCAGGCAAACTATACTGGCTTCCTATAGATCTCAGCCAACAAAACCTGTTACTGTCAGAAAGCTGCTCACCACCAACTCATGGATATCGTACACTCAGAGGAGCTGTCTGACATTCAAATATTCAAATACATATATATTAGGGGAAACATTAGTCTTCAGCAAGCAGAAAGCATCTAATTTAGTCAGATAAATTATTCATTGTAAATAATTTGTTCAGCTCCAATAGTCAGCAACAGAAGTGTTTATTTATCCTTTCTTCCAAGATTTTAAGATCCTTTTATCAACAGTAATAGGGTATACCCAGAACAATCACATTAATATTGTTTTCTTGCTTACCTACACATTCTTTAGAAATGGATATAATGTAAAAATGTAAATATATTTGTGTTAGATGCTAGCTCAGGTACTTGTACCAAGAAAACTCTACGGGGCATATATCAGTGGCACAATTCCCAGTGCAAATGTGTTTCACAGTTCAGTAAGTATTAGAAATTACTTTTTTTTTTAATAGTATTTTCAAGTATGTGACACCTTCAGCTATATTCTGAACTCCCTTCTCTAGTTCTTCTAGTTAAGGACATAACATATTATAGAAATTGGGCCAGAGTGAAGCTCCAACTAGTAAAGTAGACTGTCCAGCAGCAAGGGAGCCTGCTAGGAAAAAGAGTGGAAGGAAAAGGCAAGCATACAGTAGTCTTATCTCAGCTTCCAGAAAATTATAGCTTGGGGTCTTTATAAGCCTTAAGCATATATTTATGCTCAGTAATCTCTGGGTATTTCTTCCAGAAGTTGGTCATGCACGTGTGTGCAAGTGTGTGAGTTCATGCATGGCTTCGGTTAATTCCCCTCTTTCTCATTCTTCAGGTTACAAATGTCTTCTATTCTTACCAAAAGCAACAGCTATATTCTTTGTTCATTCTCTTTAACATGTTGCCCTTCTGATTTCCATTTACAACTTCTTCTGATGTTTTAGAAGAAATTTTCTGAGACAAGAAATGCATAGTTCTATGCTATTGCACTTCTTTTGGGGTGTTTGAAAAAGAAACTGTGATTTACAGGAGAACATGTAGCAAATTCAGAGGCCCAACAACTTACCTTTATTAGGTTTATTTTTGTTGGTGTCCACTTACCTCAGTGACCGCTCTGTGTCTCCAGGTAGAAAAGTATTTTGTCTTATAAACCAATAATTAGACATTTGATGTAAGGTTTTGCGCTCTATATTCCTCTGCTGTCGTTACCTTCTCCCTTTCCTTGTTCTCCCTTTTATTCCTGTCATCTCAGCATTGCTGCTCTCTGGTAGCCCTGTCCTAAAGGTAGGCATGACTTCAGAAGATTTCTGGGTGACTTCAGAAGAGATGTTGATAAATAATACTAGATTTAGGCTGTGTAAATAGAGTTGAACTTTGGTCTACTCTTTCCTCTTTGCAGCCTTCCACCTAGAGAATCAGAGAAGAAAAGACTATATGCTCAGCAACCTCAGGCTATCCCTTCCTTACAGAAAGCTTTGCTCCAAAGGTTACTCAGAAGGGGAGAGAAGCAAATCTATATATATTTCCATATATGAACATAAGAAGATGCTCATCAGGGTGAGAAGCAGAACAGTTAACAAGAGAGAAAGAGATAACTTCTTATGTACTACAAAAATCCCCATAAATAATTTTTCTGTGGCAACAAAGAATAATAAACAAATGCTTGGAACTTAAGTCATTCAGCCACTGAGTTGTCTTTTTGAGAAGTCTCAAAAAACTGGAAACTATACATTTACAACACCAAATCACCCAAGTGTTGAGGCTGAAGAAATAAATTGGAATGGAACAACCCCTTTGGAGATGTGGAGATTGGAAACATACATGTAATTTGTCAATGTTAGGGCCAGATACTCAAAGAGTGGGTCAAGAGTTGTGGTTAGTGAATTGTAGTTGAACCAGGTAGATGAATAGACAAAGAATATGGTTGTACTGAATTCTGTAAGGACAAAAGTTGTATCAGTTCACGTGGGATGTGAATCTTCAGAAGTGGTTTCAGGCTGGTCCTCTGGCTCTTAATTGCTATCCAAAAGAAAAAGGAAATTAATTTCCTCTTCATTTATCCTCTCCTGCTCCTGCCACTGACTTTGAGTTGGGCTAAAAGTTTTCCAAACACTTAAAACTGCAAAGAATCTTAGTATTGTCTGAAATCAGCTTTTCTCCAAAGAGTTTTATGTTTCCAGAGTGCTCACTGGTGTCACCCCTGTGATAACTGCCTTGTCTGGGACAGTTTTGCATTACTTTTTATAAAACAATTGAAACTTATTATTCCTGTCACTCTTTATTAATGGATTTATTGTGACTGATCTTCCTACAAACAAAGCTTTTGCTCATATTTCAATTTTTTTTTTTCATTCTGCATTCAAGGAAAATATAGGAAGTGAGTGAGTTTGGAAGCTGATAATCTTTTTTAAAGCCTTGAAGTACAAAATGATGTTGTGGCAGTCAATTCTTCATTATCGTGTGGTGAATATACGATCACACATTTGTTCAGCTATTGCTAGTGCCTACACTGAAGTGATGTCCAGGCATTTGCTTTCTCAAAGGGGTAGAAATCATGCTAAAAAAATAAAACCAAAATTTGTCCTCTGAACTATTTTAGCCACTTTTGCAGGAGGAAGTGTAATCCATGAAGCAAAATTGGTTTCTCCATGAGAACAACAAACACGTAATGCTTTTGAAAGGGAGGAAGAATACCAGGTTAGGACTTCACAAAAATAAAGTGTTTCCAGCCTGATCTGTTAAGTGTGATGGTAGCAGCTGGCACTTCAAGACCTGGAAAGTTTATATTTAGTACTCAAGCCTTTTTATTGAAACATCACAAAACAGCGAAATCCCTATGGCTTCACTTTCCAAAAGAGAGAATAACTACTGTTTTCTTCATTTAAGCCACATTTTCTACCAAGAGTAGCTATTAGCCTATGTTTTAATGCTGCTGAAGACATAAAAGGAGGAATCTTTGCCCTGAAAAATTGAAAAGAAATGGATATGAGAAAAGAAGTCGAAAGGGCAAGCAGCATTAGCTCATATTATAGACAGGTAATGGGGAGCAAAGGATGAGTGTCTTTGTTAAGCATTTCCAGAGAAAAATAATGACACTTACTGTGTGTCAGTGTTACAGAGTCTCACCAGAGATTCAGCCAGGATGTACCCCAAACACTTCAGTATAAAGAGGAGCCTTTAGATCAACACAGAAGGATCTCCTTTAATTTCTAGTGATTCAGTCAGTAAGTGTTACTAATAATTTCACCTGTCACAGACTCCTGTCTCATTTTGATAGGCTGATGTCCTTTTTGTCTTTCAGCATCCTTAAATTAGGTGCAACTGAGAACATTGCTTCCCTATGAATCCATGCATCTCCCCATGCATAGGGTGTTCAGGACTATTGCAGTGCCCGTATTGAATGATAATAACAAATTACACAGTCAAAATCATATATTGGATCTGAAGAGCATCTTGAAGCTGAATTTCTGCCAGTTTAGTGCCTCAGTCATTTTCACCCCAATTTTTCCCCAGCTGGCTACTCACAGCATTCTGCTATGCAAACATCTTTGTTAGAACTGTCACTGCCTTTTATCTCTGTGTGTGATAATGGCAGGGGTACATCATATTTGAATTTCCCTTTCTCATGTGGCTTTTACAACTCTGATTTCAGATCCTGCCCATAATGATCCCTCCACGTCAGAATCCATCATGCATTTTCTTTTCTATCATTCACGATTAGCAGGGCCTGGGAATCTGGACACATGGTATTGTCAGAATGAAAGTAAATGCCAAGCACAGAACTCTTTCTTTCTCCATTTCCCCTTTTTTAAAAATTTTCTCTTTTCTTTTTTTTTTTAATTTTCTTTATTGAAAACAGATATTGGTCTGACAGGTTGGTCATATGAGCAGCTCAGAAGTGACCATACATTTAAACCTTTTCTTTAAAATAGCTGGAATCCATTAAAAGCCTCCATTTGTATTCAGGACATTTCAGCACTGAGCAGCATGAAACGAAGAGATCAATAATCACACTGCAAGACCCAACTTCTTGCTGTGCTGGGCTAACATAAACCAGCTCAGCTGTAATACTAAATTTAGTTCTCCCTAATTGTTGCTCAAATATAATATCCCACCTTCTTCCCTTTCACCCAGATATCCTTTACTTCCCAATTCAGCCATGAAGTTTTTTTCCCATATCTGTCTTTCTATGGAAAAGGACTTCACATTCAAGTAGATATCTTTGTATTGCCTTTCTTTTAATGCCACCCTCACTCATCACTGGCCCTGCAAACTTACACCACTCATTTAGTTACAGGTTCATATCACGAGGAAGGAAAGCACTGTTTAACCAGAAAACATGTAATCTGAGGGAAAAGATGGTAGGAGATCTGTGGTGATGTCTTGTGAGCTAAAAGTATGGTAAAGTTAGGTATTTCATCCTAAAAGAAAATTGTAAAAAGCAGCAGTTAGGAGGGACTCTTTATTTTCTTTGGTCTTCTTCAATGTTTTCACAACTCAAGTAATTCCTTACGTAAGGTTTATTGTCATTAATTCAGGTCCCACTCCTATTCTGTTCTGCCTTTTGCTCATCTCCAGGCTTTCAGACCACTACCATGTCTCCATCCTTCACTAAAAATATTTAAAGTGCATTTCAGGTTTGTTTGTTTTAAAACATATTAAATTAGATAGTTTTTGACATTACTGGTCTCTTCCAGCAACAAAGCAATAGTCAACAATACCTCCAATGCATTAATGATCCTAGATGGGAGAACTAGAGGAGGCAGGCACGTAGCCAAAATGCAGCATTGCTTGTGCACAAAAGGAATGGTTGTGGGAGGCTGGAGGGTGAGAGAAAAACTGAATGTGGAATCAATGCCAAGAAACGATGAATACAGCAAGAGTACTAAGTGACCAAAGCGAGATGCCCTTCTGTGTGACCGTGTGCCAAGTCAGGGAGAAAGAACGCAAAGGATGTGTTGATGTTTGATTCACTGCTGGTTTTGTGTCATGCTTGATCTGGCAGTCACACAGTTTCTGCTGTGTGTCACAAAGCTCCTGTGGTGAGAAACCACATAAAAAAATTATGGAGGGGAAAAACATTGGCACAAGAATTTCAGTCTGCCAGCTTCTGAAATGAGATCTTGCTTTAGGGGTAGTATCAAATCCCTGTAGCCTACTCTTACTTTCACCTTATTTATGACCGAGTCGCATTTCCCGCTGCTTCCAACTGCACAGACATAAAAAATATGAATACTGCCATATGAATAGAAAAGTTTTGCTTTTGCAGCATATCAAGCTTAAATGGCTCTCCCTTTATGCACCCTTTATGCATTTATGTGTGAATTTATGTCAAGTTTCGTCCAAAAGCTATTATGGAACTTGTAGTAAGGTCTTTGTGGATCCAGGCTTATCTTAGGGCTGGAGTCTCAAGGGTCTGAGGTACTGAAATCATCAGATCACGTTGTTTGCCTGGGTTTGTAGAATCTGAAACAATAATTTGGAGGTCTGAGTCACCTTATTTATATGAGTAGGCTCAGACCCAGGGTGAAAAACTGAATGGTAGTTTTAGTAACAGTTTCACTGTGCCCTCAAAAATCAAATTGTGCAGGCTTTTCAATCTTTTTTTTTTTTTTCTAAAAGCAGGCTCACTAGGGGATGCAGGGAATAGCTGGGATATGATTTGGAAGTTTGTAAAGCAACCAGAGAGAAACTGTGACCCCTTTCTGTGGAACAAAGGTCCTCCCTAATTTGCAACGCAGACCAAACCCTGGAGAAATCAGCATAGAACTGAGTAATTTTTCTTACATATTTTGTTTTCCCCTTTTCACTTGTACAGTTTTGGGGTGGCTTAAAATGAAGGAACTAAAATGTTGGTATGGGAGAACAGTTGTTGTAATACCATTTGAAGTTTAGACATCAAGACATCTTTGAAACAACAGAAGGGAATGTGTGTGGGGCGGGGGTTGTTCTCCTGAGACTTGTGAACTAGGTTTTATCTTCTAGCATAAAAGTAAATGAAATACACAACCAGACTTCCCTTGGCCTGTTCTCCAACTGAACACTGATATTTTCAAGTTTTATTCATGTCTTACTTTTAGCAATGTTCAGATTTGATGTTGAATCTTAATCCACAAAAGGCAGAAAACTTGGATGCTTCAAGTACTTTCAAGATTGATAGTAGCATTGGAGATAGCCAGAATTTCATGCTGTTCTTCTCAGTATCCTCTTGAACATTCAAGGTCAGAGGACTGAATTTTGTAGGTAATTATCAGAATGTTCTTGAGTGAAGTTTCCATCAGTTAAAATAAGGCTTTTATTTTTTGTGGTGAAGTAGAAAACTTGCTTGCTCTGAGCAAACTGAACATATGTTTATCCCATGTGAATATCTGCCATTAGCACCCACAAGCTTCTAGTTTACACAACCTCTATTTTCTTTTTCAGCGGATAATGAAAGAAATGTCAGAGCCACCCAGGTTCTTCTATAGTCTCACAGACCATTATATCCATGATCTGGGAGCAAAGGCCATGGCATCAACTCCTGTGGATTGATTCTCAAAGTTATGCACAAAAAATAAGCTCATTTTTATATACATATTTAAAACTTGGCTTTAAATCCCCTTCAAAAAGCCAAAAATTATACAGAAGACAAAAGCTTCCGTAATGTTTTTGTTCTGGTCTGTTTATTGAATGTTGCACAATAAGAAGAGGAAAATCAGTTGGAATTCGTAGCCAAGTTTTGGCCAGCATTGTTAATTATTTTCTTTGTTTTAAATGAAACAAACTGCCTTAGACTGAAGCTAAATATCCCTTAAGCCACACAAGTGAGGTTAACTTCTTGTCTTTCCTCTTTAGTGGACTTGTCCGAATAGCATCACTTTTCTCCTACATTCTTTCTTTACCCTTGAAAATTATGTACACATCCCTTCTCAGCACTTTTCTCATTTCAGAGCTAGAGACACAAAGCTGCTTCACAACTTTACCTGTAACAAAGCAAGGGTCCAGGGCATTCCCACTGCATTTGAAGCAAGATTGCAAGGTTCACACACCGAGCAGAAAACCCTTTGTCATTTCTGAGCAGCCAAATATTTGATGAGTTGATATTAGGAACTGGTAGAGGTGCAACAGGCTGATGCCACTGTAGCACAGCCTATGAAGTCTCCTCACAAGCCAGCATCCTCTGTATTAAAGTGCCTTCCTACACAGCAGCACACAGTCCTTCAGGCTTTTCACTCACCAATCAATTGTAAGCTAACAGAAAAACTAGAGTAGTAAGAAGCTCTGAAGCAGAAATGCTAAGAATCTCATAGACAGGTGGATTAAGGGCAGTGTTGCTTACAGGGAAACTTCCATGAAGTGATCAGACTGGGATCATTAAACAACCTGTGACATCCAACAGAGCACTGCCTAATACTTGGGAGGTGATGACTCAAAGCTGGTCTTACACTGGTTTGGGTTTCTTTCAGGGGAAAAGATGCTCTAGGGAATTAAATTTTTTTTCCTGCACGTTTGCAGTGATGAGTCCCATGATTACAGTTGGACTCAATGATCTCAAAGGTCTTTTCCAACCGCAAGATTCTATGATTCTATGATTTTCTGACATTAATGCACCATTCTGTAGAATTGAAATATTGTTAGGCTGGTATTTTTAACATAAAGAAAAGACAGAGCTTTTCTAACCATTGTGAATTTGAAAGACTCAAAAATCAAGGAATATAATCGAAAAATAAAAAAAAATTATAGACCAGTAGGTTCTGAGGTCAAGCTGAGGATGTGTTTCCTGGAAAAAGTTACAGCTGAATGGAACTTAGGGCTGGGGAAAAATCAAAGAGAACTGACCAAATTCCTTCAGAAATCAGGTATAATTGTTGGGTTTGAAATTTGGCTGTAATTTCTAGGGTGTTGTGCCTGTTCTTCCATGTGACTGAGCAGCATTTCTAGCACAAAGATTTTCACATTGACAGAAAAAATATAACTAGAAAGAGAGGATGTGAAAAAGCATTGGATTTCTGTTTTTCTTTTCCCTTTTCTTTTTTAAATCAAGTTATTTATCTTGATCTCAAACTCTTGTCTATTCTTTTTAGAAAGGTATATACACAGTGAAAGACGGTTCCATCTCCAGCTAGTATTTTGAATGCTCCTACCTGCTAATTATGTGAAGGAATCTTCAGAAAGCCTGATAAACACATCCATAATACGTATTTGATAGCATGTCAGCAGGACTTTGTCCCTCTTCTCATCACACACACACACACACACACACACACACACACACACACCCCGATGGTTCCAAGGCATTTTGACAGCCACGTGTGAGAGATGTCTGGAAAAAGAAGACAGAGAAGGAAGATATTCCAGGCTTCCATGTTGCCACCCTCCTGATGAGTAATTCAGACAGTTTGGAGCCTCCTCATTGCCCTCTCCATCACCCCCACCCCTCTACTCCCAGTAGCACATTCTGTCTCCTTCAGGAGTCATGCCAGCCTCTCAAACCTAAATGGTACATGATGTTAAATTAATTGGCTAAGAAAATATCCACAGAATGAGGGGAGGTGGGGGAAGAGGAAGGTTTGTTTGTCAGAAGTGTCATTTTGTCACACTGAAAATCATAGCAATGGAGAAAAGAAGGATCCATGTCATAAATGAAAACAAAATGTTTGCCTGCAAGTGAATGGCAGTGACTTGGAGGGAATGGGGGTGAGAGTAGGGACCAGGGAAGAAAGGGGAGAGAAAGACACTAACACTGGCTTGGTGTGTGATGGCTGTCAGGATGCAAACAGGGCTCTGAGGGGACATCTCTGCTCTACACCTCTGGAGAAGACAGTGCCCTTCTACTGCTGATGGACTCAGAGCAGGGGCCAAATGGGGCCTTGGGGGTGCAGGCTCCTGCAGGGTGGAGAGGAAGAATGAAGATCTAAGGTAGCTTAAGAGCTGATTTTGGATTCCAGCACCAGCCATCAGTCTTTGGTTGAATTGGCCCCTGCGCAAACTGTCAATCACTGCAAGCTGATCACTACATTTCTTATTATAGCAGTGGTTGCATCAAGGCAGTGTCTCTTGCTCCTTCTCCTGATGGTTGACCCTAGCAGAACCCATACAGAAGTCTCTCCCTGCTTTTGTTCTTCTCTTATGAACACTGCCAGATGAGTTCTGGTTTCTTTGAATCTGAGTGGAAAATGTCTAATTCCTGCCTTGCAACATCTCTTCACAGTCATTGGAATTATTTGATGAGTTCCTAGCTAACTCAGTTCAAACTCTTCAGCAAAGTTGGAATTCACTTGCTGCTTCTCACTAGAGGTGCAGCAGCCCAACATATTCCTGGAGTTTTTGAGTCTATTTTTTATTTTCTTTGTTTTTTTTTCTCTTAAACCCTTCCTCTCACTGTATTCTCCATGTACTCAGATCCACCCTGGGTGGTCAACTTACTGATTCCTTATTCCTCTGCTTTTCACCCAAGTAGTTTTCTCTTTTGTGTCCACAAAGAATCTATAGCATCTCTTTTTAAATTTCCTTTTCTGAGGTTCCATTTCTACATACACAGAATGATTTCAGTTTAACTCACTGCAAGGACTAATTTGGTTACTGGTTTTCAAGAGGGAATAAACCACTCATGGTAACAAAAATCTAAGATTCCCCACATGGGAATTGTGGGCTCTTTTTGCTACTTCCCATGCCAAAATTCCATAGAAGTTGTTGTCTGACTGACCCTGACAGACAGGAAGCTGCTATGCAATAATTAAGAGTATTTTTATATGTAAGCTAATTTTTCTAGTAGCCTGCATACCATACATTCAGTGTGGGAAAAAAAAATACATCCCCCCCCTCCCCCCGTTTTATGCCCAATGTTTCATGCTGAAATTCAACAGATGAAGCAAAATGATTTCTTTCCCTCAGTTTTGCTGAAGATTTTGCTTCCAACATAAGGACGAGGTGATGACTACCTAGGTAATAACATCTGATAATGTCAAATAGTAGGAGCTAGGTGTTGGAGAGGAAAAATAAAAACAAGAACATTCCAGTGGGAGGAACAATGATAGACTGATAGCTTGGAGTAAATGTTGAAGACAGAGCTCTGGAAGTTTTCAAAATCAGATTAAATAAATGTTTAATTTTAGTTTTACTAGAGTTTATAGTGGGACAGAGGAAGAAATTACTTGCCTAATGTTTCCCTTTCTTTTACACCTCTAATATAAATCAAGCACAATGCCAGGAGAAAGAGAAACTAGCTTCTTCCAGCATGGGAGACGAAGGTGAATTCCCTCTGACACCTTAGTCAGCAGAGCTGTAGGCACGGGGATGTCCTTCAGGCAACCACAGGATATAACTCTTCCTTGCTCTTGTCTCCAGCACTGGTAGTCTGACAGAAAGACACCCAGAGCACCCACACCTCTCATCACATGGCTTGCTGGGGTGTGTTGCAGAATCACCTCCTTCACTGAGCTGTGCCAATGATACCCCGTGCCAAGTTGCAGGATGCCTCTTTGTTCCGTCGCATTGCTGTAACATCTCACAAGGAGATTTGTTGTTTCAAAAAAACACAAGCAAGCAGTGTTTGCAAACCGAGATGGCATGTTAAAGCATCTTTGGAGTGGATTTCTCCCTGTGCTTTTTGTTGACCATTTGTTTCCTTCGATTGAAAAGTGAAAGGACTGAACACATCCAATGCAACTTCCCTGTGCTAAGTACCACCTGCCAGGCAAATAAAGATAATCTATCAGTCACATTTCCTTTGAGATTGTAAGCTTTCACAAAGAAATGCTGGCACACACCCACGCTACTCCTCCAACTGCATTCCCATCCAGACTGCAATGTGACTAGGAGCAGGAGCAACACAGAAAATCCATCTATCTCAATAGTATTTCAAATCTAAAACTTAACCTGCAAATAAGTGACTTACCCCCTGCACCTCCACAGTAATTGGACTCAATTTTAGATCACTTTTAGTAGTATTATCCGAACAAAAGGGCAGTCGCTATAAATAAATCAGGATGGAAGATATTATTAGAAGATGTTATTAGAAAGACAAAGGTAGATTAAGTGGAGGGGAGAAAAAAAATACCAGCCCAGCCACTCCAGCATAAACAAAATAGAGTAAAATTAGAGTTGGCTGTAGGCAGAGCTCTGAATGACTGAAGAGTAGTGCATTTGCAGCCTGCTGAGCAAAAGCAATTCTGCCCCCACACTGACGCACAGAAGATTTGGATTAATTTCAGTCCAGACAGGTACTACAGCTGCAGTTTGGGGCTGATAGCTTGGTGGGAAGGCAAACCAGAGGACCAATGCAGACCTGGAATACACTATACCTGCTGGGTAAAAGAGATTTAAATGCCAGAAAAGGGGCAACCAAAATGCATCTCTTAAGCAACACACAGCTTCTGAATATTTTTAGCACAGCTTCCAGCACAGAGAGGTGTGGTACGAAGCTGCTGTGAGGACCAAGGCAATAATCAGTTTTCCCTGTCTTTGAGGTTTGAAAGGAAATGGTAGGATGGTTTGAGGAGGTTCCAGGAACAGCTGGATAAATGTTTCTCGGGGTGAATTAGCTTGGATCCCTCCTCCCTTAGTCAATGTCAGGGTAACATTTTCAAGGTGCATCCTGGCTTTATGTTTCTGTGCTGGGACAGGGCTACCAGATATCCCAGTCTCTCCCTTTCAAAGCAAGATAGGCACCACAGCCTGTGGAGGCTGCCATTAAGTTATGGGACCCTGAGGTGTGCATGAGTGAGCATCACTCCACCACTGAACCCCTGGGAGGTTGTTGTCATCCCCTGCATACAAAGTGCTCATGGGACTTCCTGTCACTTCAGCACTCTGAGGTCTGCAGGAGTGTCTCACCTGGCTTGTGCCCAGGCAGTACCAGCAAGTGAGCCACAGGTTTTCCTCAGTATTTAAGGGCATTATTTTATTTATGATTAAGTTACAACCGTAAACCTATTCAGATTCTCACTATCGTTGCTGTTTTAAAGATACAAAGTTTGTTCAATAGTTCTACTCCTTTTGTAATATTTGTAGAAACAGAAACCCATTACGGTCAGTGTCACTTGTATGACAATATTTTTCCATTAAAAAAAATAACTCTTTAAATTGTCTTTTTTTTTGACAAGGCTAAAGATTTTCTTCATGAAGAACAAAGAAATAGAAATAAACACTACAGGGCAGAATAAATATGTATGGTGATAAGTCAGAAGGAAAGGGCATTTATCTGACTTAAAGGTTTGCTCCATCCAGGAAGTCAGAAGAGTGGTGTGGCCCAGCACTTGGAAAATGTTGCCTATTATTTAAAGTGTTTTTGTTTCAACAAAGAAAAAAGTAGCTTTTATTTAAAGCCTCTTGCCACAAAATACATTTTGGACAACAGTTTGTCCCATATGGGTCAGTTAGTAAAAGTATGTCTTAAAAGTGAACTTTCTTTTTGATTTTATACAGTGGTTCAACCAATCACAGCAAATGTTAACCATAAAGTACTCAGTGCCATGTAACCCAGAGAGCTCAGTGCTCTGTGAAGCAAAAGGAAGAAAATTCGTCAAGTTCGTTGGCAACAAAACTTTTTGTTAACCTTCCTTACTTATTCTTCTTAGGACACAGACATTGTTCCATGTCTTTTTGACCTTTAAAATCTGTATGCAGTACAAAGGGATGAGGAGGGATGGCTGACATTGTGACCAATGTTTCCTACTCTATCACCTCTTTGCTTTGCTTTTTTATGTTCCTGTTAGAAAGAGTGTTGCTAAACACTTTGAAAAGCTATTTTATTAAAAGATTCTTAAGTATATTTTAAAAGCTGAATTAACCAGGGCTTTGACAATATGTGCACCTTCAACAGAAATGAACACATAGGCAGTGTGATGGAAAGATCCTTTAATTACCTCAATAGCTTCTTCTATATTGGCATCACTCAGACAGGTAGTTTACATCACAGCAAATGAGATAAAAACTCAGGAACATATATATTTTAAGTATAAAATAATTTTGTATACTCTGCATTTCTAATTGTAAAGATGCTTTTATGTGCATCTTACTTCTATTACTTTCTGATAAAAAAATAGGTCCTTTGGACTGTTCTCAGTAAGTTTCTTGATTAGTTGATTAGTTGGTCCAATTATTTGCAATATAATTCAAGGTTTCCTGGGCAGAACTCAGGAAATCCAGCATGAACAGGGTCAAAAGCCAGATTATGTCTAGTGCTTTTGCTCCATGGCTCCATAGTATGGGACTTTTCCACAGCAATAGCTGCGCATGAAACTACAGGACTGGTTTTAGCTGTGTGCTTTCAAGGCACCTTGTGGGCACAGCATTTGCATGAGGCTGCTACTGAGTCAGCTTTCATTTAATCTGGCACAAATCAGGGCTGTTACAGAAGTTTGTTGCAGCCTTAAAGCAAAAGAAAAGCAGGAATGATAGGGCTCCAAATGAGCTTGGGTCACAGGCTATAGCAACACGTAAGGAAATTGTTATAATGCTGCTAAAAATCCATTATGCACAGTCATGCAGAGAAGCAGTTCGATTTACATGCAGGTGTGGTCTCTGTCAGGAATATCTGAGTGTTCTCTGTACATGGGCTAAGAAACCTGCACAGAACTGTTGGATGTGAGAGAAAAATAACTCTTTTTTTTTTTAACCACTTCTATTAATCTTGTGTTTATTGTTAAAATTGCTACCCTCTCTCATTCAGAGTGGCAACCCAGAAAAGGGTGAAGAGTTTCATACAACATTCATATCCAGAGAAATACTAATTTTAACCTGTATATGAACTTATTTATCTAAGTTAAGTAAACAGCTATTTATATATATTTTTAGGCAGGAGAAAAGAGACCATAAAGATGTCTAGACAGCTGAGTTCATAAATGAGCCACCTACGGTCCTTTTCAAACAACAGGGAAGAAAAGAGCTGCAAATAAGAGATTCCTATCTTTTGATTGTAAGGCAACATAACAATAGAGGGGGAGGGAACTGAAGATCATAAACTCAGTCACGCTTAGCAAATGGTTTGAAATTTCTGTGGAACTGTGTAATTATGACATTTAGTGCTAAAATCAGCATTAAGGGCATTTTGACTTGGAAAGCACAGTTTTACAGACTTGGGTGTCACATATTTAGCCAAAGAGAATCGTGCTTATTGCATTACTTGGAGTAGTGAGTTGAAATGTTCAGAAACTGCCATGCAGGTCAAACCTTTACATGTCTGCAGTGTCTGTGAGAATAAACGGGGAGGGGGAGATGTAACAGTTGCAGTGTGTGTATGTAGGTGGTTGTTAAAAAGCTGTTCTGTCTCACTCTCTGCTTTTAATAACTGTGCCACTAGATCCAACTTATTATTCTGTTTCTCCAATTTTAAACCCTTGCTGCCACATGGCATAACATTGTTTTCCTACTGTAAAAAAGTAAGGGTGGATCAAACTTTAGGTGTAGATTTCATTCCTTTGACTTCAACCATCCAAGAATTTTAACTCCCGTCTGTGTGACCTGAAAACTGCCTGAAGGTTACCAAGTGGCAAATGAAGCTAATCTGATTTTGCTTCCTCAACACTGAGGATAGTTATGATCTCTGTAAAACCCTTGTATAAAATGTTGACCAGAAATGTATGTGGGATTCACATTACTAAAACTATGGTAATTCAATTATTATTGGACATTTCTGCAAATGTGATAAACACCCTATTGAATGAGCAGGTTTCTTTCACAGAAAACCTCTGCATGTTTTGAACTGCTTGTTTTGAACACTGCACTGGGCCATCTCAACTGAGAACTAGATTGGCCAGGAGAATGTTTTTGAGCTCATTGGTAGAGTTCAGTATCAGAAATGTTGTGACTTTGAGCTCCAGTGTCTGGGATAAGATAAAAGCATCGAAAGGCTGTGTTTTTTTTTTTTATTTTCCCTGGAAGACTTTAACATTGCAATCAAATTGTGCTCGTCTGAGTCTGGCTGTTTGTGAAGGAGAGCTGAGGTATCCTTTTGTTCCATCTCATTCCTGACACACAAGGAAGGACACTCTAGCTGTGATTGGGAATGGTTCTGAAGAGAGCACTGGAAAGAGTTCAGAAGAGCCAGAGGGAAAAACATAGCTCATCTGCTGAAGGGCACCACATACAGTCACTGAGGGAAGTGCTGTTTACTGAACTCTGATACAATTCCAAATGCCTGCATTAAGGGAAATAAGCACGAAGACCACTCACATTTCATTCTCAACAAGGCTTACCTGCCTGTGTCAGCTGTCGCTTGAATTTTTGCAAGGGTTACTGATGTCCATGAACTATGCACACATGAACACACCCACAGAGACACACATACCCCCTTACCCCACCTCAGCTGCATCACACTTCTCTGTATTGTACAAACTCATTGCATAGTTTGTGCTTTTCAGAGCAGAATCCCATGACACCTTGACAGTACTTTTCTGATCTCATTTAAATTGCAGAATCACTTCATGTTTTAAAAGAAAACTGGAAAGGAGATTGTTCTGGATGTTGATCAATCTGGTACAGCTAGTGAAAACCACAGCTTTGAGAGTAGGCTCCTCAAATCTACTTCTAGGCAGCTCCATTTTGCTATAGAGTTCTGGCCTCATGGGAAGTTCCATTGCCCTGTCCCACCCAGACTTGAACTGAAAATACTGATGACCCCAGTGCCTATCCCAGAACTGAGTTTTGCTTAGTGTAGTAACAGGTGTACCCACAGTACAATTCATCAAAGTAAAGATGAATTAAGAATTGGACAATGCATGGAAAACTTGGCCACACTCTCAGAGTTACTCACAGGATGAGTATGTAAGATACAGTTCAGGAGAAAACAGGATACTGAATGACTAGACAAAAATATTACGCCTACACCCTGTCAAGACTAGTCCTAAAAATTGGAATGAATATCTACCAGTCCAGACTCAAAATCCTCTCAACCATTCTTCCAATAGAGTGATGAGTGTCTTTAATATAATGAGTTAAGAAATGTGGCCTGCACTGGTGAGATACTTATTGATAAGTGAGAAGGTTCCAATAAAAATTTAGAACCTATCTGAGACTTCTTAGAGGATTTGGACTGGAATTATTGCTTTGTGTTTATCCAAGGAAAAGAACATATGAGTGCTATTTCGACATTGTCGTTACCTTATGGCAAATTATTGACTGACGCAAAATATAGAATTTCTAGTGCTGTTTTCACCATTGCCGGGATGTGGTGAAACCCATCAGCTCTTAAATGGAGACTGAAGTAAGGCAGAACTTGGTTTCAGTTTGTCCATACTAGACTCATACTCTGTAACTTCAACTGATGGTCCAAATCTTCAACGGCGTTTGAGGGACTCAGGTCATAATGTCAAGGGGGTGATTACTTTCACAAAGTCTTTTTTCTCTCACCAGTCTTTTGTAAATAGATTTCTCAGCCCCACATAGCATAAACCTGTAGGTGAAATTTTTCTCTGTAAATTCAACAAAGAAGTTTTTTCTCATTTGGATTGAATTACCATTACAACATTGCCTGTATTGGCAATTGACATCCTGATGAAAAATAGATTAAAACTCCAACTGGGAGAGCAAGTCTCCCTCAATTGACAATAGAAAGGATGGAGGAATTAGTTGAATAATTCCATTTCAGTGTTGTTTTATCTTTTCCCTAGCTGAGATGGGTTCAACTCCAGATTTTGGAGAACTTTCAGTCCTGAGTGGTTTTTCTAGTTTTTCACCCTTGATTACCTAAGGGAACATGGTACCCCATATTCACCACAAATCAAGAGAAATAGCTTTCCAGATTCAGTCTTTAAAATCATCCCTGGATTCCTGGCAAGATCATGGAAAAGAGGACAGAGAGGGGAGTTGTGTCTTAGTGACTAGGGTTAGTAGATGGCTTCAGGTGACACCAAATCATGCATATATAGGACATGAAGGCAGAGAGCTGTTCAAGAAGTGATGTTCTAAATGGGTGTGGTGCCACAATGCCATGGGCAAGAGCTGGTCACTAGTGCAAAGCTGCGTATGCTGATCCTGTATTGCTATCTTGGGAAATAAAAGATGAGAACTATAACATGACAAAAGAAGAGTGGGCATGTTCCCCACAGTCATTTTTACAGCCAGCAAGGTGGAAACAATGCAGCAGTGGGGACTGAAGGGAGATAAGAGCTAAAGTGTTTCAGATTTTCCTATAAAGAGCAAATATTTTTGAGTATACTTTTCACACTACCTCATATGAAAGTTTAATGTCTTTGGGGTGCCAACTTTATACGACTACAACTCAGTGTAATCAAGCCACAAACAATGGCTGTGTGAAAGATCTTGGCAAAGGTTCTTGGCATCTCCAATGGATGTGTTGCAAAGCAATGACCCATTTTTCAGTCATTGGTTTGTATTTGATAACCATGAAGTCCTACAGAGTAGAGAAGGAAAAGAAGTGAGGTTGCCTGAGCCAAAAGGAATTGTTGTGTGAACCAAACTGCTATGAGGTTTTACATCTTGATTGCTTCTCTCTGGAAAACTCTGCCAAGTCTAAAATTATTTCCATAACAGCCTGAATTGCTGATATAAAGAGAAAATGCAGTGTTTCTTTTCAACTTGCACCTATAACATCAAATTCCTTCAAGGATATTACTAGGACCTGTTTATCAGTGAAGAGAAGTGCTCATCTGGGTTCTTCCTATCAGCACCCGAGGCAGAGATAAATTTTCTAATGAACCATTCAGTACAAGCACTTTGAAACTACCCATTAGTTGACAGATTTCACCTGCATCAGACCTGAGTAAATTCTCAACTATTTTTTTAATTTTTTTTTCCCAATTCTGAATGGATTTTAGTGGCATCTCTTGACTCTTGTTGGCAGGAATTGAGATATTTACCATCTGTTCAAATGCACGTTGGCCATGGTAAACAATTCAGACAATTCCCCAAGCAACGGGCATGGGAAGTAACCAATAATAGATGCTGTCTCCTCACACAGCTCGGGTGCAGGCAGAGGACAAGACATTCGGGTAGGTTGTTGGCACTGAAGTGAACTCAGGAAAAGAACATCTCTCCAGGGTGCTTCCAGCAGAAATGAATTCATGAAAGTATTGATGATGAAATCAGAAGATATTTGGCTTTGGCTTAAACAATAGCATTTTGTTTGTTATAATCTGCATGGTGCCTCAGTACATCCTCCTGGGGAGGTACAGCACAGAGCAAGAAGGAAAGGAGATAGTTGCATGGAAATGGACTTCAGTTTAGAAGCTGTAAGGTCATTTGAGAGCACCTCTTAGTACTGTGCTTAATACACTTTGCTCAAACAGTCTTGCAAGGAAACATACCAACTCAGCTAAACCTGCTGCTTAGTGTAGACTTCTGGCTACAGACTTTGTCTATAGAGATAAACTTTTCACAGTTGGTGGACCTGAATCAGGATTTACTGTTAAGAATTGTACTTTCAAGTAAATGCAGTTGGAGAATTTGGAAGGTTGCTGCTGGGAGGAGCAAGTGTCTCTCAGTGGTGTCTTTCCTTCAGAAATAACAACTGCAGCCAGCATTTTCTGTGTAGCAGCATCTCAGAGTAAGTCTCTGCTACTCGTTGTGTATTTGCTTTAGATTTTGCAGAACTTTCCAGCTGGAGTAACATGGTAAGTTTGTTCCCCATAGCATGAAAGCACAACATATTACTGTATTTCCCTGGAGCGGAGCAACACATTCATTTTTAATTGTTGACCACTATATGAGAAATCTTATTTCCCAGAGTTTAATTGTTTTGCATGATGTTTAATTCATGACTTCCCTACAGAAATCAGCTGTTAACCTTTTTTAAAAAAAATAATGTTTTATTTAGTATTCATTTATTATTTAGCGATAACATTGTTAATTGCACAGGGTGATATAATTTATTTATGTTTTCACTGGAAAATTCCATGTCCCAGTGTTTCCTCTTCCTCACTCCCCTTTCTTTTCCTTGCAATTATGAAGAGCAATAAGAGTTATAGAAATGCTATGATAAAGGTTTCAAGATCCAGTTTTTGAAATAAGATGGTTCATTACACAGGACAACATTGAAGACATATTTAAATTCTCCTGAAAACTCTAAGCCAATGTTTAAGAGCTTTTTGAAATCATGATTTACTTTCTTCCATATTCTTGCAAATTAAATGCCTGGCAGAAAACTTCAGTGGAATCGCAAATCTCAAGCCAAAGTTGCAGAGGAGTTGTTAGAAACAAGAATTCAGAGTTCAGAATTTCTGCCAGCGACCCGATGCGAAGAGTGATATTCATCCAGACAGGAGGCTGTGCCATCCAGAATGTGCCTAGCTGAAATTCACACACAGCAAAGTGCTCTCGGAAACGTTCCAGAACAATAATTATTGGATACCAGGGAGCTGCAAATAAGAACTAAGGAATGAGGAAGCACAGCACTTGCACAGATAACATCCCCCCTTTTTTTACTGCTCAGAATCCTCCTCTCTGCTTTGGCTGCCATGGCAAAATCTGCATCTTCTCTTTCCAGCTACTAACGAATGCAAAGCAAGATGAAAGAATTGGGTGCTGGGAGATATTTTGTAGTAAGTACCCAGTGCCAAAGCTCCTTCCAAACCCAGACACCAGGCAGAGGCTTCAGGAGTCCCCAGCCTCCTCATCAGAGCTAAGCTTTCCCATGATAACTGGCTCTGCAATCCAAATTCAACTGTCCCCAAGGCAGTGCTGCTCATGAGAGATGTAGTCCAGCTGTGCAGACAGAGGTGCCAGAGCTGCGTACCAGCCCTATGGGTATATTTGCAAGTTCCCCACTAGCAGCATAATCATTACCATTTGTGGACTAGGAGACGTTTAGGTACATGGAAATAATTAGCTTTCATTCTTTTTTCTGTGGGGACATGACTGAGTAAACAGTGAAATAAGCACAGAAAGGCAATAAAGAAGACAACACATGCATTGTTGACTGATAGGGCTATTGGACCAGTATGGTCCAGCACCAGAGCAGAAAAGCAGCACAGTAAAGATTTTTTTTGGGAAACCCAAAGAAGACAGTACTGAGAAATATTGCTGCACCTGTACCTGTTTATCAGCTTCTTTTCATTTGATGGAAGCCTGACCGCTAAAGCAAATATTCCTATTTTCCTCCCTTTCCAGGGTAAATGGTAGACCTAAGAAAGAAAGCCAGGATGAGTGTTTTGTTGTAATCACTGAACTTCTCCTGTGGTTGATCCCTTGCCCTTCAGTCTCTTTTGTTTAAAAGCTATCAATCACCTCTGCTCTTGTTGCCCACACAGAAAACCATCATTATTTCACTGTTTAGATGGAGTGCTCTATTGCCAGTGCATTGTCAGAGGAGGAGGTGCTACATCTGGATAAAAGTAAGTTCACAGTGCAAGAATCACAAAGCTTTTAATGATGAAAACAGAAAACAATCTAAAGATTTTTGCTGAGTGTTTTTGGTTTAAAAACAAATTCTCCATCATACACTGAGGGAGCAGAGCAACACTTCCTCTCCTAATTTTTAATATAATTCTTGGCTGAGTTGAAGACTGGATGGTTAACAAAATTACAGGAAAAATCCAATTCAGTAGGAAACAGGAAAATAAACAACTACAACAAACTTGGTCATTTCTAAGAGACAGGATATCTGATACAGCTGCTGTTCTTTCAAGAACTGCCTAAGTGCATTTTTGACTACTTTTCACTGGAAAATATTTCAATCAGCATAGATCAAAAAGCTTTTTTTCTCTCTTTCACTTTCTTCCTTCTTTCTTCCTTCTACCACAATATAAATTCTACTGCAAAAGAAAGAGAAAAGATCTGCAGAGCACAAATGAGATCCGCTTCAACCAAATATTGCCATGAGTAATTATGCTTCTCTCTGTTCTTGTTTCAGACATTTCAGATGTTTCGAATGAATTAACCAAGGAACATAATGCTTCACTGCCAACTGAGAGCTAATCCTTGAAGTTTGGTGCTATTACACTTATATTTCATTTGGATTTTAAACCAAGACATGAAGAAGAATTGATACCACTGAAGGAACTGGATTTCTTGTCAAGAAGCAGTCTCACAATTCCTTTGCTCCAAGGAAATTTGAATGAAGAATCATTCAGTTTGGAGATATGCCTATTCTACTTGGAAAAAGTTAAAAAATGGGTTGAGGAAGGAAAGCAAACAGAGCTAGGAAACATTGCAGAGAAAAAATATCATTTTTTACTCAAAATTCAAGTTTATAAACTTTTCCACAGAGTTTTTGACAGATGATCATTCATCCACTTTGGGAGATTTCTTCTGGACTTTACACCTGATTGTGCCATCATTCCCAAATGATTAGGTCTACACCACTTCATTTTAAGCAGCTGCTGAAACAGCTAAGGGGGAGCCTAATTGTCCTTGGCTGCTTTTTGTACTCTCTGAGGTGAGTGGGGTATCAGCAGAGCATGAACCTGAAGTGCCTGATAGTGCCCTTAGCTGACTTGTTTCCTGATTTAGATGCCTCCATTAGATACAAAGAGGTGCTTTAGGTGATGCAAACAGTGAAGACAGAAGAGAGAGACAGCATTGCAGCAGAGAGCTTCAGCCAAGTCGTTTGCATCCACAGAGGGAACATGGATGGAGAAAGGGAGCTGGTGTTGCAGTCTCAGCTCAGCAGCCCTGTCCACGGGCTCTTGGGGTTGTGCTTGTTGTGGCTGTGGAGTTCTGTGTGTAATGATTGTGCTACTTTAAAATGGGAGTGGGAACAGGTTCATGTAGCAAAGAGCTTCATAAAAGATCAGTATCTATCTGATGACAATTCATAGTCAGAGAAAAGGCTGGTGTTTACACCCTGGTGGCTACAGCTCTCACCTTCTTCTGCCTATTGCAGGTAGCTACACACCAGGATGTACCTTTAACACCCACAGTCTGTCATTTGTGCTTATAGTTATATACTTATTAAATGATTGTGTGCATTTCTACTCAGCCTGTTATAAATCCATGACTTCCCTGAGGCCATGGGAAATGGTTTTAAAATGTGAGGCTTTTCTACAGGGAATTGAGAGACAAAAATGCAAAGACAATGTACTTGGCTTGCACAGATCAATGTCGTGCAATAACTGGTAAGATGAACTCAGCTTAAAGCATTACAAATGTGATTGGATGAGCGCTTAACATGGCATTGAGTAATTATCACTACAAAAGTCTCCTAAATCACCTTAAGGAAAAAAAAACCAGCAAACCAACAAGCAAAGTGCCTGGCAATAAACCATAAAAGAGAAATAATGGTTTTCACACTTGGATGGGTCTGGGTAATATAATTGCACAGTAGTGAGTGAAACTTCAGATTTGGCCCTCTCTTCTTCAATATGGTGGGGAAGTGTAGGTGAAAAATCTTGGAATGGAAGATAACAAGGTTTTGAAAATTGTTTTTCCACTAAAATATTCACGAAGATTTTTTTCTTCATCAGTGACTTTGTTTCTCTGTCAGGGTGAAGTGTATTCCAAACCCGACAATTCCTATTTGGGAAGGGAACAATGAAGAAAAGAGAAACAAAGCAATTTTTCAAACAAGATTAAAAAATAGTCATTATAATTCCTATAAGATCCAGTGAAAAATGAGGTTTCCCTACATTTTCAGGGCAACAAGTTAATATTTCATCCCCGCACAGGCAGGCACAACGTACAATGTAGTGACTCGTCCCATTGTTTTTCATGAATTCATATTAAGCTGAAAATAAATACTAATGAAGAGAAATGTTTCCTTTTCTGAAACACAGAGCCACTTTTAGGAATAATTTTGAGGGGGAGGAGTAGGAAGAGAGTTTATATCTCAGACTTCTATCATTATCTCTCTTGAACAGAGGGAAGTTCAGCCAGATGTGGTTAAATCACTAAAACAAATGGACATCTTTTCTCAATTCCAAATGAAGAAAATTAGCAATGGTTAGTGATATATGTGGATTTCCTGAAAAGGAACAAAAGCAGCCTTCCCCAATAACTCCAGTCGCTGCAGTCTGTGTTCCCACATCATATGCACTTATGACCAGGGAGCTATGATTCTCCATTTCCATTTGGGATGCATTCAGGAGGCATCCAGTGTCCAGAAACACTCCATCTCCCTTGACATCTAACTTGCCAACACAGGTTATACACATAGAAATTCTTTCTGTAGTTGCTACAGCTATCTAACAGAGAGCTCTACAGGGTGAGGGCTCTGAAACTGGCATTTCTCTTTATACTCCTAACATAAGGGAACTTCAGCAACGGGACCCTGAAACCATCTATATGCTCAGCATAGAAAGTATGTTCTTGATTTTGGAATAGATCAGTAGCATGTGAGAGTGGGGTTTGAAACTCCTAATCTGAAAGTGTCCATTTCTTTTGTCTATTAAGTAATGTCAGTTGTTTCAAGTCATATCTGAGAAAGTGGACTCCCCCTCTGCTGTCCCAAGGTGTTGGAGAACGCAGCTACTTTGCAAAGCACAAAAATATATTTTTAAAGAAATTAAATCAGTCAAATCCATAAAATATTATCCACTCATCTGATCTTCAATCAGCTTCTCAGCACTACATTTCTAATTAATTACCATCTGGTACAGCCCCATGTCTCCCAAAGCAACGGGAAATATTCTTCTGGAGCAGGCACACACAGCAGTGCTGCTCACATGCTAACTGCTTCTGACTTCTGATCCTAGGGAGCCTGATTGTTTGAGGCAAATCGCCTCCCTAGGGACCACATGATTTATTCCCTGTATTTGGATTGCAAGATTTTTTTGTAGGGGAATAAAATGCTTCCGTGTCATTTGTGGTGGATCTTGGTCCAATAAACGAGCTTCTTCTGGCGCAATATGACTCTGGCTTATCAAATAATAAAACCCTGTCACTCTAAGTTGCTGGGAGTGGGACCAATCCAGCCAACATTGTTTCATATGTCCACTTTGTCATGCCATGAAATTTTCAGTGGTTTGTGTGCATGTAGGAGTCACAGCTCTCAGTGGGGAAGAGCCTTAGCTTGCCATGGGGAAGCTGCAGAGACAAGTAGGTGTGATTTCACAGATTCTGGTCCTTAATATGCTCTTCAATTTTAAGTGCTACCTAATGTTCATTAGAGATGATCAGAAAGCCATATGGCCTAACAAATTCAAAACGTAGTTCAGCATATTGGCAGAACGACTCCTTGTTAATTCTGTCTCCTATTCCACCCGCTGCCTAGTGGAAAGGATAGTGAGGAGGCTGGTTTTACCATGCTGAAGAGATGACAGACTTGATAACTTTAGTATGGAGCGTTTCCAGAGTTTAACAATGAATGGCACAAGCTTTCTAAGGGGAGAAAAAAATAGGCACAGATTTTCAAATACATCAGCAGGTTGCAAAAATGTGCTGATTAGCCATTTGTATATTTGACTTGGGACAGTTTAGGACTTTGGAGATCTCATTTCAGTTTCTGTCCCTGCAATGTTTTAGCTATGTGACCTTGGCATGCTATTTAATCTCTCTGTGCTTGGGTTCTCCCAGTTTCTCCCTAGGATAGGAAGTAGGGGTTTTGCTTTATGTGTTTATACATGTGTTTATACAAAGAAGACCTGAAAGCATTTCACAGAACTGTGACATCCTGGGCCTTTTATTGTTACTGCTATTTCCTCATTGGAGACCTTGTTACTCTCCTTTTCTTTGACTACCTTTGAATAAGACCTGTGTTAGAAATGTGGAAATTCCGGAAACTTCAGACATTCCAAGACAGATACTTTCTCAGACATTTAGAGTTGATGAGAGTAGGTTTAACACCTTGAAGGCGTCTAGGATCATGCAGTGGTGCTAGAATTGTCCAGCCTGGGCACTGGCTTTCTCCCATAGCAAGGTCTGTCCAGTAGCCCTCCTGTCATCATACCCTGTCATCTGTCGCAAGGTATAGCCTTGACTCTCTGGTGCAGTGTTTCTTTCTGTGACATAAGGTGATGGAGTGCCCATAAATCTTTACCTGTGGTATTCCTGAAAGTTCAATTTTCAGATGCATTGGTAAATCTGAGGAATTATTTTCTTCAACACTTCTATATTTCTGCCATCATATTAGATGAGATACTATAGAGAATGTAGGGTGATCCTTTCTTTCCAGAAACCACTGCTGCTCATCTCTATTGTTAAACCCAGGGCTTGAATGTGTACTCTCCACAGCCACCAAATGCCAGCAGGAGGGCATCTCTTACACTGCTGTATTTCTCAGCAGTAGTACAGATGAGCAAATCTGAGAAAACCCCTTATTTGAAAGAGAGCTCGCAGAAACGAATAAAAATTACATCAGCAACACTAAACTACTGTTGCAAATAACAGCAACGAAGTCTTAAAGCAAAGGTTGGCTGTGTCTATATAGATGCAATACTTAGTGTCTGTGTGATATACAAGACAGCTTATCTCTTTGAGAGCAGGAGACTATAAAAATACAATTGCCAAAATGAAAGAAAATTGAAGCTGATTGCCATAGCAACAAAAGAATTACACTGATGAAACAGAAGCACATAAAATCCTTGTATGCTACATTAAGGACAAAGCAATCAAAAGTAAACAAGAGTGGATTGGAATTTGCTTGGCTAGAGCTGGAAATGACAAATGTTTCCAGCTGATGGAGGCAGAAATGAGCCCACAAGGAACGAAGGGCCAACTCTGTGGAGCTGGAGATTTATCTCCCATTTCCTCTGGGTACAAGACCTGTGGGACCTCAAACTGTGTGTGCAGGCAGTTCTCAGGCTTTGAAGGCAGTTGGTAGAGGCAAATTTGCAATCAGCAACCCTTTTCATCTGTGGCTTATGTACAGATCTCCATGGTTTTCTCCCTCAGACTGCCTGGTTTCTCTCTCCTGCTGGAATTCTCCCTTGCAGCTGGGCAAAACGAGCTGCTGCTGTAAGAAGGAGTTTTCTTTTTCCAGCTGCATCTCTTGAAGTGTCTTGCTCAGACAAGCAGCTACTTGGCCATGAAAAAATACATCCCCTGCTCTATGGCACTGCACTTCTGCCCTCTCAGGTTTGCCCAGCACGATGAGACAGCAGGCATTGCTGCAGAACCAGCAGCTTTCCAGAGTGCACTGACAAAACTGTGGTTTCAAACCTATGCAGCTGTCTGGCAATTTTCTGATGGGAGGAGCAAAGAGGGTTGAAGACTCAGACCTCAGCACCTCAGCCAGCACTCTAACTGTAGTGGTAGATGCAGTGCAGTACTGCGCTTCCTTGTCAGGCTCTACGCCCCTGTTTAGGAGTGGATTAGTTCCGACCTGCAGACTACTGTCACCTGCTGAATCATTCCCAGACAGTTGGTTGGGTGAATTTGCTATGGCATAAGCAGAATAAAACATTGTGGTGTTACTCCAGGAAAGGAGGATGCTCCTATGTGCAACCCCTGTCCATGTCAACTCAAGCACAGCTGTCCTCCTTCTTTGGTTTTGACATTATTCAAGTTGAAATCATCTGTTGTAAGTGTCTATACTCCATGGCTTGGTCTGGAAGACTGAAAACAATACCATGAGTTAAATGAAAGATCTTTCTGCACGCAGCTTTAATTAAAATCTTAGTATTTCTTATCATAACAAAGCCTTGAAGTGGGTCCCAATGTTGTAGTTAAGCATGATGAAAGTATTCCAAGTGGTGGACTGACATGTCCTTAAGATATAGAAACATTTAATCTGCTGGATCTTGGGCTGCAATAATGACCAAACCTTTCAAAGTTACGACAAAAAAATTCTTAAGATTAAAATAAAGTTGGCAGTTGTTTTAATTAACCTCATCTTCCTTTCAAAGGAAGTGACAAAAACAGTTAAAGAAGATTAATTAAGATTTAAATGCAGAAATGACTCAGGGCGTATTTAAGTAAACCTTAAATTTTTCTTTCATTTGGACATGGGAGATTCCTTTAACAATAATGAAATGGAGATAGCCAGATATCAAAGCCTTTGATCTAAGCTCTGCTTGGAGGCTGTTTTCCAAGTCCTACTCATCTCCCAGTTCTCAGACCAATCGTGACTGTTGTTTCTTGGATATTTCCACCATCGTTTTTTTTAATTGTTGTATTTTTTGATTTCTGTTGTACTTGAACAAAACTCTTGGCCTTATCCATGTTTGGGTTTACATGCATCCTCATATGATAATCTATTCTCTTTTGCAGGACCATTTATACGAAAGTATTTCATCCTCTGGGTTTGGCACTGTTTGGGCTCCAAGGGAACATTCGTTCAAACAGAAATCTTGCTCTCCATCTGGTAAACAAAAAAGGCATCTGTGCAGATCCTGGCTCTCTGGTGTTCCCTAAACCCCCAGTTTTTAATAGATAATTACATAGTGCAGCAGCTCCAGGTCCTGCGTAAGGAGTGGCATTAAGTTACAAAAAAGACCGATAACAATTCTGGTTTGCACTGAAGTGAAGGTTTGCAGCATCTTGTCATGCGCAGATGGGCATGAAAGTCACTCTGGTCACCATGGTAATAAGATAATCAAAACCAGCCCTTGAAATTTTAACTCTGGGTGATGAATGGCAGAGACAGAAAGTGTCAGGGCACAGGCAGAGAAAGAAAGGGTTGCACGGGAAGACATCTGGATGAAAAGTGAAGCTGCATCTACTGAGCACAGGCAAATTCCTAGGTGTTTCCTTCCCCTAAGGAGAGAAAAAATAATAATTTCAGTAAGATTGTTCTATTAAAGCAGGAGGACGATGTTAGGACCTTCCCCCAGCCCAAAACAGGATCACCCTGGCAAATGTGTGACCTTGTGTCCATGGCAGCCAAGGTAGGTTTTCCTTTCCTTCCCCAGGGTGTCTCTGCCTTCCAGGTGGCCCCTGGGTTTCTGCTATCTTTAGGGCTGCAATCCCTTTTCTCCTAATCTCTGTCTTAAATCTGCCTTGCTACAGTGTAAACCCACCAATTCCAGCTCCTTCAGTGAGGGTATTGCGAGGAGGCTGATCCCTGTCTCTTTAAAGGACAACTGCAGTTATGATGTGCTTCTCTACCTTCTTTTCTTCAGGCTAAAAACCTCAGCTCATCCAGTCTTTCCTTAGGGTCATGTTGTTTAGACCTTTCATCGCTCTTGTCATTCTCATTATTTTTCTTTACTCACAAGAAATGTATCCTCTTTCCAGGTTCAATTTTGCAGTAAAAAGACTCCACTGGTTTGTCTCCTGTACATTGTATCTCCTGGTTCTCATTGATTTTCTTTTTGTTGTTTTTTTTTTAGCTCCACTAAACCAGATTGTAAAACCAGGGGACAGGGGGAGAATTAACTTCTATTCAATTTTGTTGGGGTTGCAAATTGGATCCATCCATTTCTTTAAGCAGGAAAACAAACAAAATGCCAATACTCTGGGGAGAACACATAGCAAAACTATGCAACAAGAAAATCTGTAAACCTAGTTTTTCTCTGTGGGGGGCTAAATGGCTGTTAAAAGCCATTTAGCACCACATACACAGTTGAAGAAACAGAATAATAATAATAATAATAAAAAGAAAGTTACATCTAGCAATTAAGGAAGTCCTTTGTTTTATCCAAGTTTACTGGACTGCTGATTTAAGATTCCATGGCTGAAGCTTTTCATGAAGAGGAAAAGAGCTTCATTTGGGCTTGTAATTGCATTAACATGCACTCAGGAATACACACTCAAGGCAGAGCTGCGTGTCCATCGAATTGCTACTCCTGTTGGCCAGAGTCCAACTACGCTTCGGGCGCTATGGAGAAGGAGACAAATGGGTGCTATTTTCATGGTTAATGATCACAGGCTTTAGCAGGCACGGCAGCAGGGGAGGGGAAGGAAAGATGATGGAAAACTTGCTCAGGAAATAAAGTCCGTTGCTCTCCTTTGCGCACAGCAAGCTGGAGGGATGCTGCATTTGGTCATGCTGCTTCTGTTTGGGAACCAGAGCTCCTTTTACTGTAGGTACTCCTAAATTTAAGCAACAGATATACTGCAGGTGTCTGCAAAAGCCTAGGAGGAGTCCTAGGGTCTGCTGAGTTTTTAATACCTTGGGTAGGGGTAACATCAGGTCACAGCAGTAAAGAGGGATCATTTACTCTGACAAACTCCATCCTCCCATAATTGCTTTCTATTACTAAATCCCAGACCAGTTAGTTGAAAACAAACCCAGATACTGCTGCAGTAAGCTGCTGTGACAGCAGTGTGAACAGACTTGCATACTACTTATCTTGCAACACTTTAAGCCAAAGGACCTTCACACATAGCCATCAGAAATTCCAGGTCCCACAAGGACACAGACAGAGGTGCAGCTGGCTTTTGCATTTCAGGGAGCTTACAGATGACTCTGTCATGAAACATTCCCAGGACAGAAGTCACAATCTGCCTTGCAGCCAGATAAACCAAGAAGAATAAATTATTTATTTATTATTAAATTACTTATTTATTATTAAATTACTTATTTTTGCTTCATTAATGCCCTGCCCCATCACGATGGGACTGAGACTTGCATGTGCTACTTTGCTTTTTAACACTCCATGCTGAAGTTTAGGGGAAAAAGTGCAGGGCACAGCAAAAGAGACAAGGAACTGTTTTTCCTGAGTTTTGGTGCACGCTTCTTTGGGGCTTTAAGTTAATTTAAACTCAGACAAGAAAATAAATCAAAATTAATAAAAGCCTACAAACAGTGTGGTTTTCAAATGTAATGTAGAAAAGAATAAAGTGCTTCTAGGCATTTCCAGCTTCCAAGACACAGAAACACTCTGCTTTTGAGCCTGACAGACATTAGTGCCCCACTGCAGCTATGGTCCAGCTGGCCATGCTTCTTTGGTGCTACAGTTGCCTTGCAACTAACCTTGATTTCAAAGTAGATTGTATTCAAAGAGCAGTGTGGTTAAGGCTCAAGTCTGCAATTACAGAAATTGTAACTGCTAGTTTAGAGTTATCTGTGTTGACACATTATCCTTCCAGATAGGGCAGCCAGTGTGTGTCCTCCAGTTAAAACATACCCACAGTGGTTCCATTCAGTTTAGCTTTTACATTCAAGAAGGTCTTTGTTATTTATTCTAGAGCTAAACAAAATTTTCAGATTTGTCATGAAATAGAATCTTCCTCCAGCCAACTCAACATACACCATCCTACACCTGTGGGGTTTTAATTCATCTGCCTCTCCAGCATATCAGGAGTTCCCTTTTGGAGTCTGAAATAGAAATCAAATCCCCACACAATATTGGCAGCCTGCCATTTCAAAAAATAACATTTAAGGGGATTTGTTTGAATTGGTTAAGAGGAGGGAAACAGAAAGGATGCTGTGTTTGGATTGGAAATAAAAGTAATGTGACTATTTGTTGACAATCTTTTGTGCCTACCAGCACCACTGCAGAAACTGGCAATACAGACTTTAAATTTAAACACTGTAGTTCAAGTTTTACACCTGCACACAAGGTGTAAAAGCAATGAGCCGACCAACCTAAAATTAAGCTGTGTGGGAATGTGAGATACTGTAGGTGTGTTGGGTAATAGATTCCAACTCTTTAGTGCAGCAGACTGGAAAAGGCAGGGGGTGCCTTCAAATCATTTCTAGCCTCTTGCATCTTATAGCTCTCTTATCATATTTCAGAGAAACAACAATTGGTTTGACATAAATTAAGGGCACAAACACACCTTCCGTGATGCTCCTGACTTGTCTGTGATCTTGGCGTTGTGGAGAAGGTTTAGAAAACAGAGAAGCTATGCTGACAGAGGAGCTAAATGGTGGAGATGAATGATGGGTCCCTGGGAATCTTCTTCTCCCTTAACAAACCCAAGTATTTCTAAATGTTTCTCAAACGCCCAAAACTTCTAAATGAGTTGCTTGAAGACACACTATGAAGTTGCAGCAGTGTTGAACACAAGAGCTGACATCTGAGGCTCTAATGATTAAGGTGCGTTGTAGTTTTAGTCTCTAGACGTAATGAAAAAACAGTGGCTGCCAACTTCACCTCCTCCAGCAACTTTGGCTGATGAGGCCTTGCAGGAGCCTCACCAATATGCCCAGCTGACTCTGGCCAAGTCATCCCCAGCCCTGCAGAAACTGCACAGAGATCACCCTGGTCTCTGCTCTATGTGGGCCTGCACTGCAAACACATCCAAGGAGCTGGGAACTGGACACAGGTCCACACACAAAACTCTGGACACAAACTTTTCTTCACACATAGCTCCTTCGTGCCCAAGAAGCTCTACAGTTACTTTATCTTTTATTTTGATTTTAATCCCTAAAAGGATGCAGAAACCTCAGTTCTAATAGTGTCTTATGTGCAGCTTCTGTCTGTTCATGGAGATAATCTCATGGAGTCTTGCTTTTCTGCATACTTGGCAGCATTGTGCTTGACCACATGCAAACAAGTTAGTGGGTCAACCTTGGAGAAACCAAGAGGGTAAATCCCTCAGCCTGCTTATGTGGTATGAAATAGAGGCATGGGCTCTTCATCAGGGGTCCAGCACAGCCTATGCAGAAGGCACATACCGAGTCTAGTTCTTGCTCCCTTCTACCTGCCTCTCATTTTCATGGGAGATGTGACAAGCCATTTATTAACTCCACAAGCATTCACAGTCAAGACTAAATTTAGAATTATTATTCATGGAGATGAAAGCTAACAGAGTGTCTCCATTACCTCTTGAAATAAAGGGTCCATTAAGGATCAGTGAGCAAACTGCTTCGATGGGTGCTGTCTCCTCATAAGGCACACATAGTCTTTCAGTTCCAGTCATCCTCAGAGATCTCATTTGTTTCTCAAAAACACAGTTTTGTTCAAATAGGAAAATGTGAGACTCCAGTAATTCTTTGGATTGTATTCTTTTTGGAAAAGGTGATTTCTTTATTCAATACACCTGTCTTCTGTGACTTGAAATTCTCCCTGAGAGACCCCAAGCCTGAGTGTGGACTGGCGGAAAACTGGGCTAAATCCAGCTCTCAATAGCATGAGTTATTGCTAATCTAAGTAATAACCACAGTGTTTATTTATGTGGTTGCTATGCCACTGGTACCTTTTCCTAACTTATTACTTTCTAAAGCTCTTTGGCATACCTGGAATTTGAAAGGCGGTATATGAAACTGAATTCCATTATATTTTCTATTGCTGTCAGCAACTTCCATTTTTAGCCTGTTTTAAGGCAGCTATGTGTGTTTTGTGAAATTCCTTCATATTCCTGTGCTTCAGGCTCCCAGGTGTCTATTTTAGGTGGTAAACACTGAATATTAGTAGGTGCTACAGCTAACGTCCTTTCAGAGCACCAGTCTTTATTCCTGTCTAAAGCTCTAAGTAAGGAGTTTGAAATGAAAGGGCAGAGATTGGAGTAACACATTCCTCATTCATCACTGTGGTGCTTGAATAAAATAATATTAAACTCAGTAATATAATCAATCTCCTTACCCTGAAGAAAGATTAGATTTTATTTTCTCATTTCACAGAAGATATTTTCTCACCACCAGCTACAAATCCTGATATTGTTTCTCCCAAGAAATTCACAAAACCATGTTTTCCATTTTTAATGCCAGCATAATGATTTGGAATCATTATTTTTATACTCCCCATGAAAAATGGTCACAACTATTGACAGGATAACACAATATACAAACAGCTTAAGTATACTGTACTCCATGAAATAGGGAGGACAGGGTAGGGTGATGTCTGGACATCTGAGAAGAGATTAAGCCCAATTGAAGTAAATTTCAATATACAATATTTCAATATGCAGTGTATGAGCTTCTTAGAAATAGGTGGATGTTTTGCTTCAAGAGAGCAAGAGTCTGCGAGTGTCGATGGCGTTGAAATGACAAAAAGTCAGAACCTGCCTAAGTCATGGGATCTCTATAAAAAATTTGAGTTAGAACCCAGATTTATTGAGATGTGTTAGCCACTTCACCAGGCTTTCTGAACATAAATGTTGTAGTGTAAAGAGTTACAGAGGCCCCCAGGACAACCAGGGTTACCTTCAAAGTAAGGACGTCCTTGCTAGTAGCTGGAAGAACAAACTTCTCTTCCTTTGTCTTTTTTTTGGAAACAAGCGTTTCATTTCGTAAAGATTTCTTATTACCTTTTGTTCTGGAAGATCATCTTCTTAACAGTCTAGGCACTCAGATCAAAGTATCTGATTTCAAGGGGATTTGATGGTTGTTGTTGCTGGGTTGTGTTCGTTTTTCAAGTCACTCTTGATGCACCTTGCAGCAAGAAAAAAGAAAGTCCCTAGGGGAGGGTAAGCTGAACCTAAACTTCCAATCCCACATGGAAGATGCTGCAATCAGCCACTTCCCATCAGTTCCGACACAGTGATGAATCCAGCTGAGTTACTTGTAATGGTGTCTAAGAAAATAGATGAGCAGCTGAATCCAAATTTACAAAATAATTATTTCTACAGGGAGGCCAAATAATTATTTTTACAGATGGACATCCCTGGAGACTTGAACACATTTGACTGTTATTAGAAGGAGGAAAATGGGAAGAGAATATTTTAAAGTTTGAGATTTTGCATTTCCCTGACTACACTGATCCTAGAATTATAGCTCTGGGGCTCAATTTATTTTTCTTAAATGCAGGATTTAAATGCTTATGAATACTTTTTTTTTTTAAATTAAAAATACACATTCTCCCTCCCCTCTTCTTTGCACGTTCCATTCTTCTTAAGTTGCTGGGATTCAAGTGGGATGCTGGGGATAGAGCAGAACAAGGAAGTGGGTGGATGAAGGTGCTGCTATTAAGTCAGCAATATTAAAAATCAAAGGCAGCTGAGATGTAGATTTATCCTGCTCAATCCTGGACTCTAAAGCCCGTGTTCTGACAGTAGGCATTTGGGCTGCCACTTTCAAAAAGCTATTAAGATCAAAGATGAATGAAATGTTTCCAATTAGACATGGTTAATAGTAGAGACTGCTGTATTTGGTGAATTCTGTACGTTCTGTCATCTAGTCACATGGACATATATGCTCTGACACAGTTTGAACTGCAGAGGTTTTTTTGCAATGATCACCCACTAGTCTGAAATTTGGGACACTAACATCAGGTCATTTAAGGGCAAACAAAGCAGACAGAGAGAACTGGAAAGGGTCCATAGTGTTCATCCTTAATTTATCCCTGCAGTCAGGATATTCCCAGGTACACTGCTGGGAATCAGTATTCTGATTTAGATGTTACCATGGCTATCAGGAATGGACATTGCACCAATGTTTAAGAGCTTTAAAATTTCAGGTGGATTACAAGGAAAATGCTATTGCTAATTCTTTTCCAGTGTAGCCGAGATATATGTGTAAATACCCACCATGTACTAGTATACTAGTACTGATATGTATCCACTAGTACTGAATAAATAAAGACTGCAATTTTTTTTTAAAAATTAATTTGAATTTTAAAGTAAGATAATTTTGGCTTCATTCCTTTTAACCTTGTGCTTTTTTCCAAATTATAAAATAATGAGTTTATCTGTCTGGCATGGTCTGCCATAAATAAATGAAAATTTATTTAAGAATAGATGCAGGAACAAATACTCAAGCTATAACTCTTGTCCCGTGCAGTAATACACTCAAAGCAGTGACTTCTACCCTGAATAGCGCAAGCAGGCCATGGATTTAACACCTCCATAGCATAAACCAGGTGCTCCTTTCTTAGAATAAACTCTTCACTTCATGCAGAAATGCATGCAATAAAGGAGATGTGTCCAGTTCAAGAACACTGAGTTTCAGACACAATGTGTTGCAGAGACTGACTGCTGTGAAATCAGCATGGTCTGCAGAGAACCCATGGGCTCCTCCTCTCAGGTAATATCAGTGGAAAAGACTCAAAGGTACCAGGGGAAAGGATGGGAAGAGAAGTGTCGCGGAGCCCCAGTGACTCCAGAATGTTTTCCTTTGAATAAAGATGCTCATAGTTACACTTCAGCAGGTCTGGAATCAAATTTTGGTATCCTTCAGGGAATCACAACACCTCCAGCCTGTCAAAGCCCAGGGTCTAGGGTGGAACCTGGTGCTATTGCTCTGTGTCATAGCCCATTTCGTACCTGAGCTGCATCATGTGGATGAAATAAGTTGGGTAGCACTGAAGAATATTGCACCATCTCAACAGACCTTTGTCGTGAATAAGGCTGCTCCCAGAATTGTTTTGTGGAGGAAAAATAAGCTGAAGGTTTATGAAAAGGAAGGAAATAACTAAATTGAAGCCTTTAACTGGGAAAGATAACACAATACTGTGTGTAAGGAGCAGGGGGCCACATGAACCACATGCTGAGTGAATCTGAGGGAAAGGAAAACTTTAGAAATTTCCTTGAAATTGGGTAAAATTGTTGCTGTGGGACTCTCAAAATGTTCTATTGCAATAAAAATCAAACTGTCACTTGGATTTTAATTTAATTTTAGTGTTATAATTGTCTCCTGATTGATAATATACAATATATTTGTAAAATGAAATGTCATTTCAAACCGCCCAAAATAAAAATGTTCATATAAAACGAATATTGAATATTTTGACACAATCAAAATGCTGAAGTTCTATGTTTTCTAAGGAAAATCTAATAAAAAAACCCATCACGATTGCATCCCAATGTACAATTTCACTAAAACAGAATTTTCTAACACAAATATGTTCTACCAAAAGGAGTATTTAAGAATCTTCAACATTGACTGTCTGGGTAAAAAGATTACCTTAATTATTTATTTGTTGACTAAACAAGTAATTCAATTGGATGCTGCTATTCTTTCAGTGTAATGGTGGTATTTAAATCCTGTATTTACAAACAGGACTTCAGAGAGGAGGTTCCTCCAGCTCTGTCCTTGATATCCCACAAGACCACTAGGAAATACTGACAGGAAGACAGTAGGAAGAGGGGAAAGAGAGAGAGACCCCTCACTTTGCAATTCTCCCTCTTCCTGGTAATTCCTTGTATTTCTCTCCTGCTTTTGTTTGAGTTCCTTGATCATTTCACAAAATCAAGCAAGGGGAAAAATCAAACCATAGTTTTATCTGTTTTGGTCCCACATCCCAGGCTTGAAACTAAGAACCTCCTGAGTGGAAGAGAAGTTCAGCCATTGACTTTCATACCTCTCTTTTTCATTGCTGTTAATCAGAAAGATGGATGCTTCATGCTCATTAAATGTGGAGTTTTATGGATGGGTATGCATTGCAGTGCCACAGCACCAGCAGTATCAGAGATTTTGGCCAATTTCCCTGTTCAATCTCTCATGCAAATAAATATTGACAATCTATTTAATCCAATATATTAGTCATTTATCCCCCTCCCTTCCCTTTTTTACATCTGTTAAAATAGTTAATTTATAAGAATGGTCAGGGGAATACCCCACAAGCAACAATTTATCCAGTGTTCAGCCATGCTACTTGCAGAACGACTGACAACAGATCCAAATATCTCCAGTGCTCCAGGCATTTGACTGGAAGGAACAGACAGCCACTGAGTGACTCTTCCCTGCAAGCTCCAATTCAACAGCACACTTAATGTGCTTAAAATGAACGATGTGCATCCTTATTCATCACAGACTCCCATATGATACTAAAATCCTTTACTAACATTGAGCCTTGGGATCATTAGTTTTGGCTGGACAGACAAGTCACATACTGTTTTCCCATCTCTTTATTTGGATGAATATGCAAATATTTCCATGACAGATACATGCATAAGCAAACCTAAAACTGAATATTTGCAAATATCCATGCCACTTTGAAATTAGCTCTCTACAAACATTCCTGCCAGTAAAACTCAGTTGTTAGTGTTTGCAGAAGGCTAACAGATGAGAGCATGGATATAGCTGGTCTGAACTCATTTAAATATTCAAACAAATAGTTGCTCAATTTTTCCATTGTTCACCCAGTTTGATTTGAAAAATACTATGAAAGATATAGATTTGGAACTTTCTTAGACTGCTGAGGACAAACTGGAAGGTAACAGGAATCTCTAATGGCCATTCTCATCCTGAATGTGCTTCTTTCCTTGAGATGTTCCAGGAGATGATGCTGTCAGATGACTTTCTAAAATTTTATTAAACTCCATCCATGCCTATCAGCTTTCCTCTTCCACTTGCAATTCATAGAATGTCTTGCAACATGGCAGGAGCCATCAGTGAGCATCATCTTCTGCATCAAGCCAGGAGTCTGTCTACACTGACAAACTACACATAGCCATCTACTACAACAGCTTGGAGTCCTTCAGCAAAACATACCCTTGTATCTAGGGAATGGAAAACAGTCTCCAGGCACTCGGCAGCTACTGCTTGATTTTGGCTGCAAAATACCGGTCTGATTTTGCTGCCTGTGTTCCCAAGTTCTTGATACCCATTCTGGGTAATGCAGGAATACAGGGGAGAACATCTTTGCAGCCTGGGGTTGTTTTCTTTTGTTTCCAATGCTGCATGATCTGGCAGAGCTGCGAGCTCCCACATGTGAAATATCCAGAAGTGTTACAGTTCATTCACAAGTCTTATGTGCGAACCCTGGAGAGGATTGACTAAAGCTTCTGCTGGTCACAACCATGACTCATTAGTGGGAGAACAAGCAGAAATTTGCACAGCAACTGATTTCAACCATGCCTTGTGCCAGTTATCAACTCTTCCCATATGGTAGATAAGCAGTGGAGTAAAACCACTTCATCCAAAAAACCGCAATGGTTCCAAATAAATACATCTGGTCCAATAACTTCTCTGGACATTTTGTCTGTCACACTTGGGTATTTCCAGTTATCTTTGAACAGATAACTTCTTTGACTGCCTGCTGCTAAACACATCTCTCACCTCTATTTTCTTCTCCTTAGCTTTTTTCCAATAACCAAACTGAAAGAGCATCACAAAATCATTTGGATGATTCACTCTTCAGAGATACAGCTTCAGCTTCAAATCAGTAACACTGAAATGGGTTTAAAATAAGTAAATTATTTAAAATCAGACTAATATCTTCACAGTTGAGAACGTGAAGTGTCTTTGATTTCAAGGTCAAATAATTTTTAAAATAATTAGTACCAATGCTTCTTAATAGATCTGATTCCAGCAGGCACAAAAGGTGCCTTGAATCAAAGCATCTTCACAGGAGTTTAATGTAGATTATCTAATATATTTTCACTTCAAACCTTCAGGTAATCCATTCTAACTTCCTTAGGTATGCTTGTGCACACAGCTGTTGGGTTGGATACTCTTAGGTGTTAGAAGATATGTAATGTCTTGCTCATCTCTAGCTCCTGTAACATTGGGGTTGAACAGAGAATATGTATCAAAAAATTATGGAAGTCTACTCTGAATTTATGGCTACATCAGATGCTCTATGTCTCTGTTTTCTGGAGTGCTCATATAGGAGTTATATTCTTTGGTGCATAAGTTGTCAGTTTAGCAGTTCCTCATCTTGTGGCACAAGGAAGAGAGGAGCATGGGGTTGCTGCCATCATGATACGAAATGGGACTGGGAGGGCAGGTGGTGCACCAGTCTTTTCACATGTACTGAATCCCACAAATTTCTGGGTTCAGGATCCAGAGTGAATTTTCATCTATGCTGACCTGTTGGTCATTTTCTTTCTCTTCAAAAAGAAAGTTTTTCCTCTGTCTTTTTTTTCCTTGCTGTATTGTATTCCCCTAACTCTCCAAGTAGGTTAATTAACAAAGGGAGCTCTTAACTCTCTGAAAATCCTTCAACAGTTCAAGCTTAGGCTACCAGAAAGACAGTATTTTAATTGAGAATAAAGCAAAAAAACTTGCATTCTATTTTTACTCTCCGAGTATAATTTGTAAAAGTTATCATCTTGTATTTTTCCTAATAGAGATAAAAATGTGGTCTCTGTATTCTACTAGTAGAAAAGGGCAAATTCTTTTCAGACAGCCACAAGCACATTCAAATATCCTTGAGTGGAAAGTTTGCTCATACTCGTTAAAGAGTTTGTACATTTCTTGTTGTGTTTGGAAGGAGGGACAATAGAAAGGGTAAGGAAAGAAGAAGAAATCAACTAGAGAGAGTGGAAAAATCCAAAAGAATGTTTAAGTAGAGAGTCTTATTATAGGAAGGAAAAAAAGTCTATATTTTCCAGAGAAAGCACCTTTTTGTGCCAGTCTACAAGTCTTCTTTTAGCCAGGATAACATATTTCTTCAATGACAAAAGGAAAAATTAAAACTTTGGAAGAAAAGATCCTAGTTTAAATTACAGGGGAAAGGTCTATGAACTCAATCTCATTTTTAACCTAAAATAAATAATTTGAGTGGTTATCAAATGTATCAAAGTTCCCTTGGCTTTGCCCAACCCTAGACCTCCTCTGACTGCTTCTGCACTTCGGTTCCCTTCTAAAATACATTAAAGATATGTCTGAGATAAAACACATCAAACAGCAGCAACCTCTGGAACCAGAGAAAATGTAAGCGAGGAAGGCAGAGAACAGCACGATAATCATTTTGAGAATAGAGGGATGAGACTTCTAAGAAATGATGCCCAGTGGACTGCTTGGTTTACCATAATGGTGATGCTATCTATGAGTTTGCCTTGCATTTTCTTCCTAGAAATGACTGTAATATGTTTCTGTGAATCTCATCTGAAGCTGGTGGAAGTCACTGGTGCCCCATTTTTCACTAGCTCTCAGGAAATTTGCTTTTCCCAGGCAGAACACATTAGGAAGATAGTCAGGAGGATAATGGAGCAGTTACATTACTCCAGTGGTTTTTGTTGTGAGAGACTGTTCGGAAGCAGAAAATGGCTTGCTGATTTCTCCTGGTACATCTAGCTATCATGTGGCTTCTGTTTATGGTGGGAGAGTGGAGGTCGGGGATGAACCACCTTTCAGGCTGAAGATATCAATCACACTAATTTTTGCATCCTATTTAGTTTGTTTCCTACAATTAAGAGCATACAATGAGGGTAGGGAGAGTAGCAACTTGGTACCCCGTGCCAAAGATGGGAGATAAGGATGGCTGCCACACTGCTCCAGCTCAAATGGAGCCTGATTGTGAGTAGTTTACTGTGGAATACTAAGCTTGGAGGTCACCCAAGGCACTGTGTGGTTTTCTTTGTGGTCCTTGATCATTCTCATATTGCTTTGGTGTCTGGGCACAGGAAGAATAGGGCAAAAAAGTAAGATGATGTGTAAAACACTTCATTTTTGAGTCACTTTATTTAATCTGCCTCCTTGGGATGCTGGTGAGGTAGCATATTTTTGTATGGCTTTTATATAGTAAGAAGTTGTACCACCAAGTAGAAGTTGTGACTGTTACATGACCTGTAAACTACACATGTAATGGGAACACTTCCAGCTCCTGCCAACCTGCAGGCTGGTGTGTGAACACCAATTTCACACTGAAACCCCAACGTTTACCAGCATATCTGTTTCCACTTTAATAGACCATGCTGGCCATCTTTGACAGTTTAAGCTTGCTGAGATGAGGAGGAGTAGGGCTAAATCAGAACAGCAGTAAGTATAAAACAGATTAAAAGACACAGAGTGTGTGTCTGTTTATGGACATGTAAATGCAGTACAAATAGGACCACAGTGCTTTGATTGGTATCAGGGAGGGAACAGAAAGAGTTGTTTCCTTCTGTCCCTCTTTTCCTCTAAATTATAGAACAACAAGACTTTAACTGCTTTTAGTTACAGAATGAGTATTAAAAATGTTTAAACTGCATTTAATTTGCTGGAAAAAGATACAGTGATCTTGACACTGTCTCTTCCATTCCTTGACCCCAAATCCTGAGCTAAAGATCATAATTGTTGGAGTGGACATCCAAGTTCTGTCAATGCAAATTAAAAGTTTTGGTTTTATGACAATAATCATCCTGTCTAGTTTTAACTAGAAATTTACTGGTATTATTCAAATAAGACATTTCAGGTACTTCCACACCTAATCTCTCACCCAGTTGCTGTGCCACAAACTCATTTCACAGAACTTTGTTCCAAACTGGAACAAAATAAAATGTCTACTACGAGAGTTCCTTCACTTGCTGAGGCAGAAATGCCTTTTCCTAGTTACCTTCACCAGTTGATAGTATCAGGATAGTGCAACTCTTCTGCAGTTTCCAGATCATGCAAGGGACCATCCTGTACCTGAGAACAGAAGAAGCTGGGGGGGGGATCATTTCTACTCTGCAATTTTCCTTTCCAGGTCTACTCCTTCTCATAATAATGATAGCATTTCTACTAAGATGCTAGGACAGCACAACAATGCAAAAAACAGTGTATTCCAAGGCAGGTCAGTCTAGCAGTAGTATTTCAGATGTGGCAGATGAGCTAAAATCAGTCATTTAACAAGAAGAAAAGAATAGTCGTAAGTAAAAACAATCAGTTGAGGTCTCAAAAAACGTGTATTACTGTCAGGTCTGTAGATCTTGTAGCTCTCCCTCAGACTCCAGTAAGAGTCAGAGAAGGATATTTTGATGACAAGTGTAGGAGCAATGTTTAAGCAATATTGACTGGCTAAATGAGCAATGTGTTATTCTGCTTGGGTAGATTAAGAACTCTGCAGAATCGTGGTTCGGACCTTTTATTTCTTAACTTTAATAAGCTTTTAATCAGCTTTTGATCAATCTTGCAAATGTGGGAGATGCTGTGATGGTTTTCCTATAACATGCTTTTAATTTTCTCCTTTACAAAATACTTCTTTTTCCCTGAATTTGAGTTACTCTGAAAGGAGTGGAGAAAAATGTACCTATGCTCCAGATTGCAGTGCTCTAGGAGATGGTTTGCTGTCATCAAGGGACACAATTTCCTGAAGATATTTCAGACTCCTGATAAGACCTAGACTTTGCTAAGCAAGGATGCTCCTCTGGTAGAGTGGGTTCTCTTCAGCCACGTGGATGAAAAAAACTCTGCTGACTGAATGGAGATAAAATAAAAAAAAGATCAATATTTTCCACAGCTGCCAAAGATCCATTTCTTTTCTCTCTTTTCATGCTCAGAGCTGTGAAGGTCTGTCCACAGATTGATGTAGGAACTATGCACAGATTTTATCTCTTTGCAGAGGCAATTTTACAGGCTATATGTCAGCAGAGATGTGGATGGTTTTCCCTTTTGCCGTATGTTCTATATTTCCTGTAATGTGGACACCAAAGTTGTTATGAGTTCTCAAATAGAAAAGCCTGGAAAGAGTTGGATGTGAAGGGCACAGCAGGATGCAGGAGTGAGCCCCGAGGTACATAACAGGAACGGTGTGGAAATAAGAATGACTCTGATCTCTGATCTCATCTGTACTGGACCCTACAGCTCAGAGACAGCTCCAGGTTCCAGCTCAATGGGCTGCACCAGATCCTGGGCGAATTAGCCCATCTGGCTTAAGAGTAAACTTTTCCCTCAACTCAATGCAAGCAGCATCCTTCTTGCAGAAGAAGAAAGTTCCTTTCTGTTGCTCACTGAAGAAGTTCTGTGCTGCAGAGCTCATTATAGAAAAGGTCTTCTGCTGACCAAGGAGAACAATAGCAGCTAAACCATACTGCTAATTAATTTTCCATGGCCAGATAAGCTCTCAACCCCTATCTGAATCCATTCATCCCTTAGGCTGTAACAGCTCTGCACACTCAGGGGTTTTCAGCCTGTAGGGCTATGATAAATAGAGGCAGGTAATGGCAGTGTGGATAGGCTGCATTACTGGAAGTCTGCTCTCTATTAGCTGCAGGATGACTCCTGGTGAACCCTAGGTTTAATGGCAAATATCTTTTTTCAGCAGCTGTTTCCCCAGACAACTCAAGTACATGCACCCTGAACTGAATTGCTGGTTTTGTCCTGCCTGTGAATAAGCCTCTGAATTACATTTGAAAATGAATTAACTATCCTGGGCTTTGACTGCTGCTGTTGAGGACCAAACTGAAAAAGTTAAACACTGGCCTCATTTCTACCAGTACAAAAATGGGAGTTAGAGCCAAAAGCTTCAAACAAATTTCAATATTTGTAAACATCTCTAAAGCTCAACTACTCAAGCTTTAGGATTCAGGGAAGTTTTAATGCTTACAGAGTAACCTGAATTTTAATTTGGTAATTATCACCGGAGCCAGTGTCCCTGCTTAAAGCAGCTCAGAACTTCATATTATAGGATCTGCTTTCAGCCATTTACAACTTGTAGGCTTTTTGAATGAATTTGGTGTTTCAAAAAAACATCTGCTAAATTGGTGAAAAACTAGGTATGATAATGAGATAAAAGTATATTGTTAAAAAATTCTTCATTTGCTTCTAAATTCAAAAGCAAGGACTTGACGCATACCGGGGAGAAGGTAAGAGGGAGGAGTCATCTACCTGCCACTACTCCTAAAAGAAAAACCCCAATAAAACATAAGGTACATAAGTATATGTGAATCTCAGGGGTAAAAAAATCTATTAACAGAACAGCTAGAGTCTGGCAACTAAACTTGCTGAAAGTTCTGTCCCAACATGCCATGTTCTTTGGAGTTGTTGAGAACTCAAGAGATAGTTCTTTTTGTCCAGGGGATCATTGCTAAAGCAGCTTCAATTTGGGAATTTTTTACTGAAATTATTTTATTGCTAACCAAGGCAAACTTCTAACCAGTGATCTGCATATCAAAAAAAGAAGGCACGCACCAGCCTTCCCCAGCCTTAAATTAAGGAAAATGCAAATTCTCTTTTCTTCCTACTCTGAATTTTTCTTTTTATTCACTCCAGACTACACTCAGTTTGTCCCAAACTTTTGTGAGGCAATAGGTGAACCAAGGTTGTGTGTCAGTGCTTCTCACTGCCTCAGCTCAAGTCTCCCATGGCCATGGTGCCTTCAAGGCTGAACCCTTGGGCATGGAGAACCACCACAAGCCTTTCCATGAACTGCTGTCTGTACAGATGGAGCCGTCAGTGATGTGGAACACCACTGCCCAGAGCAGCCAACCAAATGAACAGGGATGGATTCTGCATCATTCATCACCATGTACCTTTGCTGGGAGAGTAAAGAGGGTCCCCAGGTTCCATGTGCAGAGGGGCTCAACAGTGTTTTCCATGTTTCAGCTGCATTGTGGCCTCCACAGAGGGAGCAGAAGAAAAGGACTCTGATATCCTGCACCTGCAGTGCAAGGACTGCAGTCTGTGCTGTCAGCAAAAACTCAAGTTACCTGACAAGTTATCTCTCATCATTGTACAGTGCTGGCACACACAGAATGACAGCTTGTTGCCCTTCCTTATTCTGTTATCTAGAAAGTCCATGATGCTTGTGGGAATCACCTAGATGTTATACGCTGGATTTTCAGGAGGTGGAGTGGAAGAGACAGGGTTGGTATTTTTTTCTCCTTTTTTAATAACTCACAACAAAAATGTATTGGATCTTTACGTGACTTCAGATGTGAGACCCACTTCCACCTTGGCTTTAAACAGATTGCTGTCTACTTTGATTCTTGTCTCTGAAGAGTCATAATTCCTGATGCAGAGCAGATTCAGAGGCAGTCATGCACACTTTCTTTGCCACCTGCACAGTCTCAAAGCAGAAGCAGAGCTAGAGGGACAAAGCACAAACAAATGGAGACTATCCTTCCTGGAATGGGAAGGGTGAAATACATCAGGACTCTACACTGCAGCAAACTATAACAATTTTGGAAACAATCTACCAGCCCCCCCACCGCCATTTTAAGAATGATAATTCTTACTGTTAGGTCCTAGGAGTGCTGATTTGCTTCTCAGCTGAAACCCTGGCAGCACCACCTATTTGGGAGAACCCTAACAAATACAGTGTGTGTGCAATGGGATATGACAGGCTGCACACCTGTAGGTGAGTCCCTCAGGGGTTGTTGTAAGACTGAGTCCTTTTAAATACCTGAGAGAGATAATAATAATTTTGCAGTGCCTAGTGCAGTGTCTTCCTGCTACTATAAAATGCAATTTACAAACAAAAATACATGGTAAGGGATTTTGGATGCTCTGGGCACAGTCCAGGGCCAATTAGAGAGCACCATTCTTTTTAGGCTACAGCTGTGAGTACAGTTTATAATAATTCAATGTATGTTGTTAAAAAAAAGCAATTCTTTACACATCTGCCTTTCATAGGCACTTACTGGCCTGTATAAAATGTAATTAAGCAGGATTCCTGCCTGTTGTTTTCTTACACAAGACCTTTCTGTTCTAGTGTTGCTGTTAATTTTATCAAGAGGCAGGCGCTAAATATAATCCTAAAATCACAATTTCTCTTTAAGAAAGGCCATGCAGTCTGCAAAGATTTCTGCTTCTGTCTTGCTCCATCCCCCAACTATATGTGTCCCTTCTCATTACAGCTGTGTCCTACCTGCATTTCTGAGTGGAAAGGTTGATGCAAGTCAGGATTTAACAGAACTCCACTGCTAGGAAAAGAAGGTGGGAGAGTGGGAATGGAGAGACTCCTGGGAGTGGTAATGGCATGCAAAGCTTTTCATCTCTAAGTTTCTAGGCCAAATTGGCTGTATTGACCCAAAGTCCTTTGAAATAAAGCAAGTAGCTTTTTTATTTTTAAGTGTAATAAATAATATTTGACCTGATTTGTTCAAAGGGGTAAGTGTGTGCATTCCCTGTTGAGAGTTCCTCTAAAAATCAACAGCTTGTCTGTGAGTAAAAGAGAGGGACCTCTCCACCCCAGCTGCCTTTGAAGCTTTCTGGGCAGCCCCATCTGCAGCCAGGGCATCCCTCCTCCCAAAGCAGCAGGAAGGGAGATGCCCTGGCCCTGGTCAGCCACCTCTGCCCTCTTCTCATCTCCTCCGTAGACCTGCTGACTCATTCCAGCAAGTTTTCTGCAAGAGAGATATTTCCAAGTATTGGCTGACTTCAAGAGTGCATTTACAGGAGACATATTTGTAATCTCTTGTCATCTAAGTGGGTTTGTCAAGTGTCACACGGCGAATGTGAACAGACGGTTTTCTCCCTCCTAGAGCAAGTCTGGAAGTCACTTCGAAGTATATCATTTAAATAGCTATTCCCTGGCAGCAACACCCCAGTTTTATTCAGCTGTAAAAAAAAAATCATTCGGTTACATCTGTTTATAATAGCGTAAGACAGTCCTGACTGATGAAGTGCCATGTGGTATTTTCAGCCATTTACCTCTTCACTGTTTTTCCCTTTCAGTGTCAACAACTTTTTTTTCACTTCTTCTCGGCTGCTGTCTTAGGATGCCTTCTCCTTGTGAATTAGGGAAAAACTTGATTTGGTCTCCAGGCTATGTTAAACGTATAGAATTGTAGAATTTAATGGAAAGGCTGTTTACAAAAAAAAAAAAAAATAGTTATTTTTTCTGCATTTTTTCCCCCAGTGGCAGATTGGCAGGATTTCCTTTCCACCTGTCCTGCAGCAAGGAAGACTCCTTATCTCAAGGAAATATCACTACAATTTTATGGGTGTCTGACAATAGTAGGACATCTGGTATTAACAGAAGCTGTTAGCCATACTCAAACCCTAACTATAGCATGACAGCAAGAAACTTATGTAAGATTACTTGTTTCTTTGAGTTGCAAGTATAGTAGAGTACATGCTCACACAATCCTGGCACTCACGCATGTATGTGTGGTTTCTAAGATTTACACTAGTGTCCACACTGACTGGCCTCAAGTTCTTGCCTTCCTCCAGCCCTCAGCCCATGCTGCCCAGTGCATGCATCCTGCTCATGGATACAGTGGTCCTTCTGCTTCTCTGCTTTCTTTTGGATGCTGCATTTCAAATCCCCAGCCACCCCTAAATCCACTGTGCAGTCAGCAGAGATTTTCATGCCACATGTGCTGCAGTTCTGTGGAAGACAGGTTTTCTGCCAGCAGCCCAGCAATGCTCTCCCATTAATGTGGCAGCAGATTTTGTGTCACAAGGGTGACCAGGTCTCTTAGCCCTGGAGAGAAGAGGTATCCATGTCCACTAGGAATCTGCAATGCAGTGAGGTAACAGTCCAGGGCAGCACAGTGGAAAATAAGCATGGGTAAAATCGGTCCAGCTGTGGGAATACGTGCTGAGTCCATGGCAGTGTTTTAAATTCTAGGGATCTTGAGTTCTGTGTGTATTTATAAAGCTGGCATAATTCTTTACTTTTTCTACTATTAATGCTTTTGAACCAAAATTGGAGTGTGCTGTGAATGCTTTGAGGGTATAGACTAATGGTATTACAAGGGCCAGCAGGGCCAAATTCTCTTCCAGGCTATATCTGTGCAGCATTAATGACTTCTATAATTAAAGGCATAGTATGAGTATATGTCTCTCAAGTATTTAGGTACAAATCCTCCTCTTCTCACCCACGCAATTAGTTCTACTTAAGACTGTAAGGACAGAGAGGCAAATGGGCAATCTTAGAAATGACGAGAACTGCACTAGAAATGAAGAGGCATAGAGAAGGAGACCTCAGATCCCATTATCTGAACTAATTTTATTAAGGGCATATTTGTACTGTATTTGTAATTCCCTCAGAATTGCCCCCCCATTGCTGAGGAATGTCTGCAGAGTAATTATGTTACCGCAGATTCTAATGCGACTTGGGGAGGGAACCAGAGACTGTGCAGTTGTGAAGAGAAAATCTCAGATTTTAATGATGGCTAATGAATGCTGAAGCTTGGCATGGCACCTTTGTGCTTCCACCTTTCTTATCATGGAAGCTTGTTCCATGTGGAGCTGGAAAATCACTGGGGCTATACATTTGCCTGCTGGTGAGCTCTAATGTTGCAGCTGTTAACAAATGAGTTGTTCTCTCGCTAGTTAAATTAGGCCTAATCCTTCTTTGCTCTATCAGTGCCAGGTCTTTTTTTTTCTTTGCTGGATCTCAGTTGAGGCTGAGACAAAGGAGACTTGAGGTATTTATGCATTTTTCCCTCCCAAGGTTCTGAAAATTAAAAATGAGTTGTCACTGGCCCAAGCCCCATGAAAGCTGAGCGTTTCAATCGATATTTCTGCCCCATTTCACTGCAGAGAGTGGGATGTAATTATTACAAATGTCATGGTAACAAACTTGGTAGTTTTCACAGTGACAGTTGCCACTGCAGAAATAGCACAACACAGAACAAAAATTACCTGTCAAGCATCTCATTATGTTCATCCAACTCCCGCTTGTTCAATTCACCATTGGGCTGCATCTAACACAACACTTCCAAATGCTCTTACAGATTATCCATGTGTTTCTGTCTCAGGCCATAGACATCCTACAGCCCACCTGAATGGCTGGCACTATGACCCCAAGGTCTAGAGGGATTTCAGTTCCTCCATGGAAAATGTGTCACTCTGTGAGCCCATACTCTTGATGTAGGGTCTGGAGAGAGTAAGGACCTTAAAGAGTTACTAGAGCTGAGCAGGGCACTGTGTGGAGGTGGCTGAAAGGAGACACATTGAATCCTGACATTGCTGGAGCTGAAGTGGCCCGTGTGTGACCTGCTCTTCACAGCATAGCAGATGTGCTAAAATTGTAACCCAAGAGTCAATGTATTCATTCAGGAAGCAGGAAATTCAGGTTAAATTTGCTTGGTTCCTCTGGTCTAGTGCCTTTCAGTGCCACAAGAAGTGCCTCAGACTTGTTCCAGGCTGGGGAAATCAGAAAACAGAGGGACGGGTGGGCAGGCAGACCCCTGGTCTCTCTCATGGTGAAGTTGAGGTATTGTTCAAAGGAAAACTCAAGATTCATAGGACCAGACAGAGTAAGACAATTTAACACATCTGAGTATTTTGAGGACACAGTGAGATGACCTTGGAGTGTGGATTCTCACAGGAATGGCTGAGTGTGTAGTCTTTTGGACTAAAGTGGAACTGAGATGTTTCAAACCACCAGAGGGTGGAGAGACAATGGCATTGAACCTGCCAGGAAGGAAATGTGAGTGGCACATGGTGTTCCCTGAATGACACCTCACTCACCACAGCTGCCTGTCAGCAGAGCCAGCCTGGGAGGAGGATACATTCCCCAGGGCAAACCTCATTTTCTCTTCTGTGTGGTTTTGGTCCTAATGCAGGAAGTGACATTTCTCCACTTTTTGGACTTTAAGTTCATGAGATGATTCATTCTGTTCTTTTTACTTCAAAATAACCCAATAAATACATTAGTGAATAGGCCTTTTATCTGATGATAGATAGGATTCTGATTAGATCACAAAATGCAAACAAAACATTGTGTGCATCCTTTAAGTGCTCCTGAAGGGAAGGGTCTGATGTACATAAATGCCAGGCTATTATCCAATCTTGTTTCCAGACTGTAACTCACAAGGGGGAGTAATGTGTCTACTCTTTGCATCTTATACAGTAAGTTGTCTAGAATTCTGAGCTTTAGCACCTTAAGCAAAGCATTGCTGAATAATATTTGCTATCATTTGCAACCTGCAAAATGAGGAGGGTGGCAGAAGAAACAAAGGTAGCTAAGGTAACCACTGCAAATTCACAAAGACAATCACCGCTGAAAAAGACTTAAATATGACACCTTTCATTCTCTCAGAAAACCACTTCTTTGAGGAAAGGAATTTCACACTGGTAATTTGTTTGGGTTTGAGCCAAATCATCATTGATTTCAGCCATTTTTTTTTCCTCAGGTACAAGAAAACTATTCCACGAAATAAGAAAAGACCTTTTGCCATACCAAAAATTTCAACCCTTTCCATCTCCCATTTTCACTTGGAGGACAGATTAGGTGAATACAACAATGAGGATGCCCTGTTGTGTTCTAGCAAGAGAGGCTCTACTGCTTTCCAGAATGACATGGAGACTTAAAGTCAATAGCTCCTATGTGTAACAGACCAATCTATGTCTAGTATGCTGTAATATAAATTTCAACCATATGAGAATTTTGCTCAAGATATGATTCAAGCAGCTAAGAATGAACAAAGCAACCTACAAAACAGCTATTGATTTCCCAAAGGGGTGCTTGCAATAGGAAATCAAGTGGCAGCACGCAGAATTAGGGCTTTAATTGCTCCTAAACCAAAACAAGGTGGAATTATATTTTTAGCCTTTCACAGTGCTGTTTGCTATTGGAGAAATACTGGGATGGATACCTAGAAAATGATGTAGCAGATACTTCTGACCTGAGTTACCAAGGGACTGACCATACCTCAGGAAAGAACATTTAAGAACTGGATGTATTTTGACTTCTATGTTTTTACTTGCTGATTAAATGTTTTGCCAAGGCTGAACCTGAAAAGAGCAGAATTCCACCCGCTCTCCAAAAAGAGCAGCTCGGGGGTTTATTTTGTTTTACAGTTTTAAAAAAAGGAATGTGCTTTCATTTGCCTAACACTTTTATTAGTGTTTTTATGGACATCTGGAGGTGTGAGACTCTCCCTATTTTCCACCTTATGTCTCCATGTTTCTTTTTTTTCTATTTAACCGAATAAGAGGGTCTGAAAGGAAGAAATATAAAAATGAGGGGGTTTTCTTAGTTTATTAATTTTATCTTTCCTTCTTTCCAAAATAAAATTTTGCAAATGAGAAAAAAATATTATAATTCTTGTTTCCCCTAAATTACAATGAGTCTTTTTGTTTCTGCTTTGCCTGTCAGGCTAATGCTATTGCAGATAAAGAATGCATGTTGGTTTTAGGCAGAGCGCTCAGCAGATGAAAAATAATTTTAATTAATAGAAGAAAGTATTGACAGTGGAAACAATCTTGGTGTTTTTAACCTGTCACAAAACAGTTTTGAGCCTTTGACCTTCCAGATCAGGAAACTCCAAGAAGCAGTCAAAACTAGTTTGTTTTCAGCTTTCTCCATCATTTATACCCCATCTCTTATCCACCCACCAGTTCACCCACTCCATTGCTAATAAAAACAGAACTCAATATCCTTGTCTCTTAGCTGTGTCTCTGTGCAGCCAATAGGCTCCTTGTTCCCCTGAAGCTGGAATGCTTCCTTGTATCCACAGAGATGGGCAAATGGAATTATTATGCAATGTTGAACTGCTAAACCAGGGAAGGAGAATACATTGCCTGAGCTCAGGCAGAATGAGAAGGTGGAGATTAATGAGTCTGAGGGGGCTGTAGTCATCTCCTTGTGTGCTACCAGCATGAAGCATGTGCTCTTTGAAAAGAGAGGTGGCAACAGACATGGAGCAGTTTGATTTTGTTCTCATGGCCTTTAGAAATTTTAACTTTTCTGCAAATATGAAAAACAAGTTGTGATAGTTGAATTGTCCTTGGACAAGGTCAATATTAAAAGAAGGTGCAGAAATTTAGGGCATGAGAGACAGAGATGGGAAAATCACTTCTTTTAGTGGGTAATTTAAGGTCTCACCTCTGTGCCCTTGGAGTCCTGTGCTGGCTGAAGATGTCCTTGGCTGCAGGGCTTTGTCCTTTGAACTCTTCACGGCATTTCAGTGGCACAGCAGGAATAAAAGGTAAAGAATAAATCAGGAGAACCAACATTCTTTTCTGATGCTTATGGGTTAGATCTGTGCTCCTCCTACTGTCCTGAAGTCTTTTCTGGGACATTTGGGCCAGGTTCCCACTGTGATGAGATTCAGAAGTAGCTTTACAAAGCTCAAAAGCCTCCCAGGAAGAAGTTCCTATCTCTTTCAATCTTAGGAGAAGCCTGTTGTGTCCCTCTGATTGCTTACCAGCAGATCCTTCTCTCCAAACAGAGAGGGATATTTCTTTCACCTGATTGTCCTCTTGTATTTGGAGCAAGGTTTGAAACGAAGCCACTTGTAGACGGTGTTTGGTAATAGGATGTGTCTGTGCTGCTTTGTAGTACGCCTTCTATAAATGGCTTTGCTATGGCATTTAATCAATTGTTTCAGCTGTTTATTACCTTGTATATCACTATGCAGTGGAGATAGTTGCTTAAGTTACCTTTATTGAATCTGAAGTATATACCCAGGATCCACTTAGAGTCCTCTTGGAAGGATATGCTTTGAATGTGCTGAACCAAAAGAGAGACAGTCAGACTCTCTACCCAACAACAGAATGAATCTGTGTACAAAATTAAGCACCTGGCTCTATGCTCTGAGTAATCTGCATCGCTGCCTTCGAGTGCACTGGATTGCACAAGTGTGTCTCAGCAAAGTCTTTGCATTTGCTGTTTATTCTTAGATGACTCGTGTGAAGCAGGGTTACCAAAGACCATGCTGGGGACTCTGGTTTCATCCTACCACAGTGACGGTAAGGAGTAAACAAAAATGGGCGTTCCAGAGCTCTTGGAAAATGTTTAGAGGAGTCCCAGCAGAAAGGACCAGCATCAGAAACCTCACAGGAGGCACAGACTGGAGACATCTGGAAGGCCATATATTTCTTTGGATCCACTGATTTATCCTCTATTTGTCTCGGTTGTATTTGAGAGACTTACAAATGACCTCTGCCATTAAAAGCAAAGTGGAGGTGTCACTGTGCATCTCAACAAAGGAAGGGACTGGAAAAGGCACAAGGTAAAGGGTGTTCCTGGAAGTAAACTGTGCCCCTTGCTACGCACATTTCTGCACCCTGAGATAACGGCTTCAAGGTGTGGATGGTTACGTAAGTTAGGGTACACTGGTAAAGGGGGGCCTTCATGCCCATTAAATTCCTGCTAGGGTTACAGACATAAGGGTCCTCCTGGGGTCTCTAGGGTAGCACATGGCCTGGTACACCAAAAGCTCAATTCTCTGAGCAAAAAACCCTCTAAAATCAGGAAACTGGGATGTATCTGCTCTGCCTAAAGGACCCAGGCCCAAGTACCTTCCACATCAAACAATCACTGGGGTTCTCACTACCCACAAGGAACACTCCCACGTTCTGAATATTGTCCTGATGTTTTTAGGCTCACAGCAGTGGCTATGTAGGGGAAGAGCAAGCCTGGAGAAATGTTGTGAATTAATCTGTTCCAGGGAGTGAGCAGAAGACATGGGCTGCTCTTCCCTGCTGTTTTGAAGGCCTCTGGAGGCGGCACAGCAGGCAGAGCTGTTCTGTCGATTGCCCAGCCTCTCCCCAGCAGCTCTGGTGAGCTGCTGTCACACTTAGTGGAGCATCTAATGTTTCCCGACTAGCCAGTAAGGCACTGGAGACTGGCATTCCGAGACGCCTCCAACTCTGGGGAGCACTAGTCAGCAAGCTGCTGTCCAGCAAGTGGCAGTAATCTGAAATAAATCACACAAGCCCAGCTTTTTCCAACAGAGGCTTGTTATTCAAAAGGAAGGACACATCCAGGCAATGAGGCATGGTGCTGCTAAATGGCTGGCTTAACACAGGTGTGAGTGAATACAGTAAAACGAGTCCTACTTGCCCCCAGAGTGAAGACTTAGTCAAGTTCATAAGAGGTGAGAGTGCAGGCCCTGTGGGTAGAGGCAGGGAATTGATTTGCTTTTCATTGTTTAAATTGGGGAAGATGGCCTCTGCCTGATCCTCTCTCACACAACTTGGGCCATGGGGTTTATTCTGATGGGGTTTTAGCACACACCATCCCCCAGTCAAATAATGGTGTGATCCTATTCTTGCATATCCCCCTCCCATGACAGCGCTATGTTGCACACTTCTTCCATTAAAAGCAAGGGTCTGATGAGAAATGCAGATTCCCAGATCTCCCAATTTGTCTCCTTCAGAAGTGTTTTTCAGGTTGATTGTTCTGGTCATATACCTTTGGCAAGTCGTTAATCAGTTATTACAGAACACTTTCACAAATAGTAGGGCACAAAGGCATTAAGAAAAGCTGGATTTTAATTTTTCATGTTTATCATCTTCATAGTTCTCCATGGCAGCAGGAAGATTTCTGTCTGTTCATAAAAGACAATTGAGAAAATTAGTTGGTTTCAGTTTAACAAGGTAATGATCCAATTTAGCAGAGATCAAAGCAAGCAGTGTGGCAAATGCAGAATGGTGAAATTAAGTTACTTTATTAATGCACAATGCACTTTTCCATCTTACAGCAGAATGATTGACTATCCATTAGGTTTACTGAGCTGTAATTAGCAATTATCAGCAATAGCTTCTTCTCTGTAGGCAAGTAAAGGTCTGGATCATGTTCCTACTTCAAGAAAGCAGCTGTTTCCACCTTGGAAAACCATAGGCAATGTTGGAATACAACATAGTGGGCAGTTATAGAAAGGGCCTCTTTTTTATCTGTGCCTGTTTTTTTGATCAATGCATTGTAATACAGTGAAAGAGTCTGCAAGTTCTAATGATCTTGACCATTATTGTTAATTTGATGCCTGGAAATACTCTCAAACTTAGAAGAAACCATAAAAAAATATATTTCTTTTGTCCTTTTTGGTGATTTTTTTCTACCATCCAACAACCCGTCCTCATAAATGGTTACTAGCAAAATCAACAGTAGCCATTCTGTAAACAAAATGATTGACAGAGGCGGTGGAGTCTTTTGCAAGCTTTAGCTGATGTCTGATGATGTGAGAAGGATTTATATTCACATTAGTGCCTTATTCATGTTCATTTTCTTGTTACTTTCCGAGACAATTCTATGATCATTAAATCCTCTGATGACAATTATGTCACTTTATTCACTTGTTTTTTCTCCTTTGATCTTCATAAATGTAGAACAGGATCTTTATTTATGTAGTATTCATCTGTTTCTGTTCCTTATGCCTCATTCAGACTGATAAACATACAGTCATCTGAAACATGCCGAAGTATTTTTGCTTCATCAGAGGCTCCATGAATTTCATCCTTCATAGTGGTTTGTATATGTGTACATATGCCTGCTCATTTCTTTCCCTGTTCTCCCTTAATGACTTTTGATCTTGCTGTGCAACTTAAAGCAAATTTGACAGCTGGGGAAATTCTTAAATATATCAAGTTCTTACAAGTCTTTTGAAAGTAGGTTGTCAGAGAGAGTAAAGAGATGTTATTAGCAGAGAGAAGCTGCTGTTTCAAAACCTACCACACATCAAACAATCTACAAGAAACAACAATGTAAGAAAAAGTTTAATTTGGCATTTATATCTTGTTAGATATCAGAGACTCTAGAAGACACACGTCCATAACAAACCAGGCTTCCTTAGGCTTGCTTTACTTAGGTCATGTAACTTCTATAATTCATTCCTAAATAAAAAAAAAATTACCTTTGCTGACTAAGAATGATCTAATAGAAAATTGTGAACCAAAAACTAGCTTAAAATGGAACGTCACAAGGGGCAGAAAGAAGGAAGACAGATCAATTCTGGGAGCATCATGCAGCTGTTGGTGAATGCTGCACAGGCTGTGAGCAAAGGTAGCTGACTCTTCTGTGTGCCCTGTGTCCTTGAGGTTGTGGCTGTCATCATCCCTGCCACTACCATCCCTGCATCAGGAGCAGGTCAAATGGCACTACTTCCTACCTTGGAGTTGTTTTTTCCAAGTCTTCTGTAATAAAATATAATAGCCCCACTAAATTTCTCATTGACAAACAGAGTGCTCATCCAGGCTGTTTATTTCTGTCACCCTAAACACCGTTAGACAGACTGTTTTGAGGTAGTACTAAATAATGACTTGGATATTCGATTTCTTTTCTACTTGTACTTCTGCAAGTAGCTGGGCCCTCCTAAAGCTTGTCATTACTTATTCTCTATTTTACCCATGTATGGCATGCAGACTTGCACTAAAAGCAGTTGGACTCGTTGGGCAAATGGGGAGTGTGTGTTAATTTGCCATTTTGATTTTAACACTTTAAATTATACCTTTGCACAGTGCAGACATGACGTGAATTCACATGTGTCCTCCTAGAGACATAGACACATTCCTTCTATATGAGATTATGAGTGTGTGTAAGTATCTGTGTAATCTGCCAGAAGACAATTTGTACATTCCATTTGGAAGAAGCATCGGTAACAATTATAATATTATTTTTGCTACTGTAAATTGATCTGCAAGCAAAAGATTGCCAAGGAAGGGTTTTACAGTTTGTTTAACTTGATTTTTCTGTGCTTCTCAACCGTATTTTTTAGTATTTAGAGAGCTACATTTGACATCAGGAATTCCATTATATTTTCATCTAGCCAAACAGTTTGAAAGTTACTGAACTGTTTGTGTGTCTCAAAAATGTACATGGCTTTTCCCCACACATCTTAGCGAATCTGTTATCAGAGCAATTACTGGTTTTATCTGCACTGAGGAGCTGTCAGAAGCAGAGTCTGGGTACACAATCTATTTACTCTGCCAAGATAAAATGACTGATGTCCCCATGCATAGGGACTTGATATTTCCTCTGGGCAGTGCAATTTGGGAAAGATTTGAATTCTTGCCTTATGCTAGAGCCTCTCTTGTTGTGCTTCATTGCTTTCTTGCCAGACTCGGTAGGAAAGATGTCTGCACTACCTTCTTTGAGAACTCTGTCCGTCCTGATCAGTGTGGCATGACTCACCATCCCTGGAGGGGTTTAAAAAATGGGTAGATGAGTTTTTGAGGGACATGGTTTAGCAGAGGATGGGTGCAGTTGGACTCGATGACCTCAAAGGCCTTTTCCAACTGGAAGATTTTATGTTTCTATGATTCTATGTGTAGGGGACAGATGAAAGCAGTGAAACATAAATAAATAACTATTCAGGTGGTGGGATATCACTCAGACTGTGAAAGTATATATCACAGATAATGGAAAACATTCTAGAATTTCCATTTACAAAGACACGTGTGCCATATCCTAATAGCATGCATCAGTAAATACACTTGATGAATAACAGATCTTCACAGGGTCTTCGGGTGGTGGAAGTATATCTCCTTCAGGAAGATGTTTTGACAATTTAAGTCACCGCTTTGTTCTATCAAAGTAGGCAACCTACAAGATGCGAGGGGATGATGAAGAACTCTGTTTATAATTAACAATCCCAGTCCTAAAAGATACTTTATGAAATTAACTTCATAAAGGTGATGACAGAAGAAGAAGACTCAGGAGACCCTTGCTTCCTCGTATAAGCACTATCACATAAGTGAGATAAGCAAGGATAAGCAAGGAATCTCTGGGAGATTCCATAAGACAGACAACATTCTTGCCATTGAGGCCATGACTGTCTCTCCCAGGGCAGTCCTTCTCTCATAGCAGGTAGAACCACACATTCTCCATAGCAATGCACAACTCTCTGATGTCAGGCTTAGGGTGACAGGTGGTGGTTTAGGCATGTTCCAGCAGAATAGGGCATTGCTTTTGTCATGATAATAAAGAATATTTGTAGTTGGCTCTCAATCTCTTTCTCACTTTTTTTTTCTGCTTTCAAAGACAGTTATAAAGGATTCACTTATGTACCTAAATTTTCTCTAATATTCCATGCAAGAAAATGAAAAAATCCACTATGCCTTACTGAATCAGATTGTATCAAATGCATTATTATCTTCTGAAAAGACAACAATCCTTCTCTCTGGAGAGATGACATTTCAGCTCTAGGTCAGCAAATTATAGAGCTGATTGCAAGGGATGGAAACTGCTGTATCAACTTGCATATTAAGATCTTGATTTGTATTTATTTATATTTGATATGTGTTTTATTTAGCTTTTCCATAACTAAATGCAATTGACACTCCATCAGGAGGTTTCACATGATCAAACCCTCTTTCATTGTTGACTTGGGTAGATGCCCTTAATGGGAAATACTAAAGACTCTTACTTTTTGATTGGGAATTGGAGTATGATTTTTAGTTCTTCCTCATACAAAAATCACTGCGTTCATTCTCAAGTACGAAAAGGTTTTGGATCCAAGCAATGCATATGTTTAAAGGAACACACAGGAAGCTTTCCAGCACTTCTGAAATCTTTGGTATTTTTCCATTCACAATGTTGTACCACTGTTACATCCATCTATTACTCATTTCTTGTACAGTTCTTGCAATTGCTTTGCTAGCTAAGCTTCTTCTCTGTTAACTGCAAAGAACATGAAGCCGAGTTAAAATGTCTCTTCTTTACTGCCAACATTTTTAGTCTTCAAAACAGTAACTATGAGTGAATGGTTTACTGGTCGATGTAGACTTTGTGTCACAAATTCCCAAAATTATTTAAACGATTTCTTTTTCAGGTTCCCATGATTTCAGTCTGTGCTTTTTAATGTTTTCTCACACTGGGCTTGACAAGGATGCTGTGCATTTGCTTCTATATGGACTCCTGTGGGATGGGCATCCAAGATGATCATCCCCTTTACCCTACCCTTATTCCGTTTCCATGTGTATCCTAAATGCTTTATCAGTCAGGCCAGAAGCACTAGTATCTCCATAAATTTCACCGTAACAATTTCAAAATACTAATTCAAGTGTATATTATGTTTGGTGGTTCCCCAAATCTTCATACTTTGTTGGGAAAATGAAGCTACTGGGGTACCCCACCAGGGTGGAGCACAGTGGAAGCTGCCGCTGGTCTTCGCTGGCAGAAGGGCTGCAGTGTCATGGGCAGCACAGAAAAGAAACTGCCATGGATTAGGGAACTACAGGAGTCATATGGTGTCACATAGATGCCTCATAAATACCTTCATCCTAACCCAGACCAGCTGAGAAGAAAGAACATATGCTGTGTGGAGTTTATGTTCATATGCCTAAATAGACTGATATGGTTCAGATAACAACAGGAGCAGAGACTTCCAGGATGTCCATCAGCTACTTCCATGGCTATAGCCGCAAGTGATTGAGTGAATTACTTAGCATTCCTTTTGACTATTGGGATTTTAGATCTCAGTATTTAAAGAAAGGACAGTTGTTGGGTGCTTTGTTTATCTGCCAACATCTCTGGTGAGCTGTGTGCTCACTGCAGTGTGAGGATCGGTGAAGGCCACATGGCATGCACAAACATCTGATCAAAACCTAAATCATTGATTTTACCAAGCAGAGATAGAACTGGAACTGTGCCAATCTACCCTATAATTAGCAATGCTAATTAGTGGGGCTTCAGGATGGCCTTCATTGGCCATTTTAGCAGCACAATCAACAGACATCCTTAGCTCTTCATCTAGAGCTAAGAGGTACAAAATGTGCTAAGAAGATGATGATGGCAATGATATTTTGTAGGAAAAATGTATATAAGAGCAGATATTGCTTACATTTTTCATGATCACAGGTACCTCAACATCATTAGTTCCAAAGAACTGTATTGATTTGAAGCCATCTCTTCTTACTGTCAGTGCTCCTTCTCCATCAGTGTGTCCATTACATTGCCAGGGCTCTGGGACATTTTCCCTTCAATTCTTTTATCTCCACTAATTCAAAATTCATCTGTTTTTGTCCCCAATCCCTTTTTCTGACTTCTACAGATTTTTTACAATATTTCTGTCATCTCTAAAGTTTGATTGGCTTCCAAGGCAGCACCATCTGCCTATTTAACTAATATGCTTCTCATGCCTTCTTCCTGATCACTAAAGGTGATGTTAAATAAGAACAATCTTAACACAGATTCCTCTGCTATCTTTTTTAGCTACATCTGACAATTTGATGCTTCAAAAAATCTATCGTTACCCATTGTTTACCATCAGTCAGCCAATTTTCTGGCCAGATATGGTGCTCATATCCAGTTCTGTCGAAATTATTTTTTTCAGGGAAATTTATATTCAGTGCAGAAGAAAATTAATCCTGTGGTTAAGAGAAATGTGATGAATTATTCTCTGCTCATGCTCATCCTCTACACTGATAACGAAACAAGCCCTACATCCCACCTTAACTCCATAAAGATTTGTTAGATTAATGTCTATATGTCTCCTATTTGTCTAATACACTTCATGGCCATTTTCTTTCTGATTTACTTGGAGAATTCAGCTGTGCAAAATGTTGTTACCAATATCAGGCACTCTGAATTAAATGAATTCTTACCACATTTTATATTAGCAGTAATTTATATGAAAATAGTTGATAGTTAATAAACAGTAATATGTATTGGAATCATATATATGTGTTCCAAATTTATTATATCACCAGCAGACATTACCAAAGTCTGAAAGCAATTTATTGACCTAGATAACAATCTGTGTGTTTAATTGAAGCATTTGTTCTTCACTTAATAATCTTTTATGAACCGTTAAGAAAATAAATGGAATATGAAGTGTGACAGCAAGTTTCTCAAACAGGTTTACACCAAAAGGACAAAAAAAGCCCAGCTCTAATCTCTGCCTCAGGTTGTACATAAAGTACATTGAAATAGCACCAATTTATTACTATCTGTACTCTCAGTAGAGCACGCGAACCCAGCACGTGAATGGTTTACATGCCCAGCTAGAAAAGAAAGTTATGTTATCTTAGTAAGCCCTCGGGCTGGAAGGCTCCGGTGAAGACCCTGTACTCATCACGCAGTGAAATAGAAACAAAGAGGGAAAAAAAATCCCAACAGAAATCCCTTTTTCCCACTTTGCTTTTCAACCTAGCCTATTTGAACGGAAAATGTCCTAAAGGTCACATCTAAGATAAGAAGACCCAAATATTTTTTTAGTAAAAATGTGATTTCAAGAAACCTTTGTCCTTTCATTTCAGATGGTAGAAAGCATGCTGAAATCTTCACTCCAACAAAAGATAAAAGAAAGGAAATGGATAACGCATTTTGGTTTTAATATACTATGGTCACTGTACTGTCACCACTCCTCTCCCAAGCACGTTTTTCCCTGGAGCATTTTCTTTTCTGAGCGTTCTATGGCATTTGTTATACTAGTATTCTTATATTTAGTCTGCTTTTGCAAAGTACCACATGCAAAGACAAAGAATCTGTCAGTGTAAATAAATGAGATTCATGTTAAAAAAACTCTAACCAAAACAACAGAAAACCCAACAAAAACAACAGTGAGATCAAGCAGTAGTGATTTTTTTTCTTCATAATGTTAAATCTCCTTCTCAAAATCAAGAGCACAACTGTGGGCTCAATTGTTAGAGGAATACAAAATGTTTGTCATCTTTGCTCCTCTATTTCATGCATCCATGATACAAACTCCTTTATTCTACCACTGGCATAAAACGATAATTATGGTTGGGGGAAATAGTCAAGACCTGAGACCCAAAAATGCATATGGAGAGAGAAATTGTTTCACACTGTAAACATTTGAAGACTTTCCAACAGCCAATAAGGAAACTATTGATGTTTATTTCACGGGCTGTCTTACAGGAAGAGGACTCCAGCATTCAGTGCTGCTGTTTAAGTATTTTTCATCCATATGTAGAAATTTTAATCAGAAATAGCTTTTTGAAAATCATCTGGGCTTGATTAGTTGCCAGCTCTTGACATCATGGCCAGGAGCTTCAAGGCAGCATTAACCAGCACTTCCTCGAGAGCGGGGCACGTCCCCTGCTGCTTGCTAGGGTCAGTAATGTTTACAGAAGTAAGGAGGCACCTTTTGAATCATCCTCTGGTGATGATGAGGGGATGAAATGCTTCTAATATGATGCTGAAGGAGAGGAAACCAGTCCTGCTGGGAAGATGGCTTCTCAGCCAGTGGAGCCGGTCGGCTTCTTGGATAATCATGTAATCTTACGCTTTCACAAAGACCTCAAGCTCCATTTTTAAATTGCTTCTCATTCATTCAATAGTTCAAAAGCTTCAGTTAATTTCCAGCTTAAATCTGTTCATGATCTATTCATGCTTCTTTCCTCCTGCGCCAGCGGCACCGTTAGCTTGCAGAGTTCTTGTCCTCAGTTCATTTATAAAGGGAAATCAGTTTTCCTCTTTGAAATACTTCTTGTAGACAAATCTCCCGGTCCACAAGTTATTTGACCTGCACATCTCCAACTTGCATGAATCTTCATTGAACGTGAGTGAGCAGAGGTACACCTAGCAATCCAGCACCTCACACAATAATACTGATCCCTCCTTATCTCTGCAGGTTATACATGCTCTCCTGTCTCCAAAGATTAGGTCTGACTATTTATAGCTGCATAACACCTGTGGCTTAGAGTCCACTCACAGGTTGATTAATGTGTCAGGTTGGTTTTTAACTCTGCTGAACTCTTGCCTTCCAGCAGGAACTTTGCTATATACTCTTGAATGTGCAAACCAGTTTTACAATGTTTTATCATAACAAACAGAATGACTTCGCAGTTTACATTATTGAATTTATTTTCATTTCCTTTATGCCAGTGCCTAAAGTCATCTAGTTCTTCATCTGTAATATGCTGACCATCTTCCACAAGGAAGATGGTTTCTCAACTTTGTTTTACTAACAAGCTAAATTTGCACACTGAATTTTTTGTGTTTGCAGATATTAATGAAAATATTAAATAAGATTAGCCCTAAGGACAATCTTGAGTTTTGCTGATGGTATAAAATTACTCAGGGTAGTAAAAGACAAAACTGATCTTAGTTCTGAGGAAGCAATAAACTGGCAGATTAAATTCAATGTTGATAAATGCAAAGTAATGCACATGGGGAAAACAACACTAAATACATATATACAATGATAAGCTCTAAATTAGCTATTATCATTCTGCAAAGAGATCAGAGTCGCTGCAGATTGCTCAACAAAAACATCTGTTCATTGCCCTGCAGCAGTCTGTAAAGGTAAATAGAATGTAAAGTATTAAAGCAAGCAAGAGCAGCAGGGAAAGCAGCATTGTGCCATTACATAAGCCCAAGATTTGCCCACATCTTGAATACTGCATAAATTGCAGGTCACCATGTCTCAAAATGAAATAGAACTTGTGAAGGTACAGAGAAGGGAAACAAAGGCAATCAAAGACATGGGATGGTTTTTGCGCTAGAAGAGATTAAATAGACAAGAAGTCTTTAACTCTGAAAAGAAGTGACTGGAAGAAAAAGTGATAGAGATATATCAAATAGTGACTGGCAGGAAAAGGTGAATAAGGAATGATTATTCTCTCTTCCTCTGTGAGAGAAACTTGAGAGCGTGAAATGAAATAATGAGACAGAATTTCTGTAACAGACAAAGACAGAGTAGGTGCTCCCTACTACCTTATATGAATTGCCAACATGCACGCACACATAAAACAGCAACCATGATAGCATTTCCTAGTTTTCTTTAGATAAATAGAATTGAACAGATAGATAAGGGCTGTGTTTTGTGAGTATAACTTCCTTGGACACTACTAATACTAGTGGTATCTTAAATACCCTTTTGCTTTTTAAAGGGGGACTATTCCATATAGCTTGTATAGGTAGTAACTTGATTTTGAATGGAATGCATTCTTTGATACTCACTCCATCCTTTATACTTGGAACATTTCCAGCAAACTCCCAGTGAGTGGTTGTCAATCTGGTCTGTGACTTTGGTACAGTACCCACAAAATTAGCAAGACACAAATTAATACTAGCAGGATGTCTCCTGATCATCAGATCAGTTGTAACTTTCAATGACACTTACCACTACCTTGATCCTTTTAATTGTCCTTTGGGGAAGGAAAATAAAAAGGCTAGTAAGGTCAGCCCAAAAGGAGTATTATTCTGGGATAATTGGGATTTTTTCCCCCAATTGTCAGAAGTGGCTGATCCTTTGAGAATCCCTCAGATATGTCATGAGTCAGAATAAGACACCATTTGTACTGACACAGTATGTGGGCAAAGGGGATCAGACCACCTTGTGTGCATTGCGCTGTGCAGGTAGAGAACTCCAAAGATTTGTTAAATGTGCTGCATCAAAAAGCATAAAGTCTGCCTAGCTTTCAAGAGGCCTCTGGTTATTCCCAGAGAGAAGCACAACAGAGACTTTCCCAGTTTGTCTGTCAAAGGAAGGAATGCATCTGTGCCACAGATTATAAAAGAAGGAACATCAGAGGAACTATAAGTGAAAATGTAACCTAAATACTGCTTTATTCGAGCAGAGGCCAGAATAAAAAGCTCTCATGGTTGAATCCCAACTCACTTGAAACCAAAGAGGATTTTTTTGGGAAAAAGAGTTACGAACGTTTAGTAAAACTTCCTCAGCTTGTGGGAAATTCTGGCACAGTAGCTGTGTAGCTTACTTAAAAGGTCAATGAGAATCTCATGAATAAAAACTAACACTATAATGAAAACACAGTATGTAAAATTTCCCTGGCTCTCTTTGCTCAAAACTGATTAAGAACAGAACTGCTGCTATCCTGTAAAATGCTTGTAAATGAGTCATCTTTTCATCAGCAGAGCCCCAGAAGTTCAGATGCAATTGCTTAGGAAAGAATATTTTCCAAACTAAGGCATATCAGTTGGAAGATGCTGATAACTTCCAATCCGCAGGAGGGCCCTGCTTAAAAAAAAAGCTCAGATAACTTCTCCTTTAAGGTTTCCCCAGCTGACTGATTAAAAAAGTCACAATAGAAAATTCAAAGGTCACATTTTCTCAAGTGTTGCTGAGAACCTGCTATCTGAGCAATTACATGAGATAAAAATGCAAAACTCTAAAGTGCTGTGAGATCAGATTTAATTTTATTTTTTTCCCCTTTTCAAAAAATATAAACTAAAGAGGGACTTTTTAAATTATATTTACATTTTAGAAAAATCTTACAGTAGATATGCCACTGCCAGAGGGAGGAATATATTTTTACCACATCTTGTTATTTTGCTTGAGGAAATGATCTAATTTATATCAGCTAAAAGCACTTTTTAAGATTAAATGAAAGTTGAAGGATTTACCTGAGTTTATACTCTCATGAATCTCTTTTAGATCTCTCTGAAGGACAAAATTGAAGGTCAGTTTTACTGTCTATAGAAGCCCATCAGAAAACAGGAAAACGATAAATTTTGCTCCAGATGCTAACTAAGAAAAGATTGAGGATTTTGATCCACACTCAGAAAAATCTTTCTTTAGCCATTACAAGGTAATACGTTTAGTTGCTCCTGGACATAGCAGCTGAGAATTGGACTAGTGGTTTATTATAGTAAATAGTAGAATTCAGGGACAAAGAGGAAGCTCCTAAGAGAAAACCTTTTGAAACAGCACATGTGAGATGTTGTGTGTGGTCTCTCTTCTTGTCTAGTTCTCCGAGCCATGCTTAGGGATAATAAGGGGACTTTGTTTTTCCTTTCTCAGATGTTGGCAATGGACTATACATACCACTGGACACAATGAGGAGTTGTCATAAGCACATTCTGGATATGAGAAGTTCGGATTTCTGTGAGGACAAGTACAGTCTGGAAGTCAAAGGGACCTGCAAATCTTGCCAAGACACAGTAGGCTGACAGAGTACTGGGGTTTGCAGTGCTTTGCTGGGGTGGTCAAGCAACGTGGGAATCTCGAGTGATAGATTTATGAGGAGAGCACCAGGTGAGAATTTCATCTGATATGCAACAGTGAACTTCTGAGACTGAGATTACCTTAAGGCAGAGGCAAACCTCAGTGAGGAGCCATGAACTTCCCTTTGGAAACATCCCCTGTTCAGAGGGAGCTGCACATTCTTGATGCAGGAACAGGTACCCAGACTTTTTGCCACCTCCACTGCAGCATCAGGCACATTTGGGGAAATACAGGAAAAAGGGCACAAGCAAGTGGGTGCAGGAAGAAGAAATTGTGGGTGTCAAAGAGAAAAGGGTTTCTAAAGAGAAGTAAGGACCATAGGAAAAGTGTGCAGAGATTCATAAAGAAATGAACAGGACTTGCCAGGGGTCAGTATGACCACCTGCCCCACAATGACCAGCAGAAGCTAAAATGGTGCAAAGATTTGAGGTAACCTTGCATAAGAGAAGAAACCTGCTAAGTCCAAAACTGTTGTATTAAGATGTAAAAAGCTTTTTGGCACACAATGGGCTCAAGCAAACTTGGAATAAGTGCAATCTGTCTTAGAGAATGGAAGATATTCAGAAGAAGGAAAAAAATATGCGCTCTCCTCATTTTACAAGTTTCATTTTCATTATCAAATTTAAAATAACAAGCAAGCAAACACAAAATCCTACCAGGCTGCTTTACTTTTATTGGAATACCGTGATATGTACTTGTTGGATCAGAATACAGATATAAGACATTTTTTTCAAATAGCATTGGATTTACCTGACAGTGTTTTAATATATGAGGAGCTGATTCCTCCTTTTTGAGAAGCGTTATCTCAAACCTGCAGCATGCATTACACGGCAGGAGAACATCTCATGAGAAATTCACTCTAGGATACCTTGAGCTCTTCTAGAACTGAGAGAAAGCAGTTTGCCTCTGTGATTTTGTTTATTTTTTTAAGTCTGTGTTTTTATCTCCAGTTTGGAAACCCAATTCCACCAGTTTAAAATATTCAAACAGCTGAAATGGAAGTGAACAGTAATCTGTTTAGAAACTGATGGCCAGTTTCTAGGGAGGTGTGAACACTTCCTTCTTGCTCAGGGATGTCAGGAGAGCAGGGAATGGGAACTTTTGCAGGAAAGAAAGACATGGAGCAAAGAAAAGCCTTTGGCAGGGTGTCAGAACCCAGGAGCAGTTGCAAGCAGCAGAACTGTCCTCAGAGAGACAGGAGAGTTGATGTGGAAGCAGAGAAAATTAACACATCGGGAGATTACAGGGCAGGAGGTGTGGGGACAGCCACCTCCTCCTGGGCTGTTGAGATGCTAAGGATGGCTGTGAACATAACTGAGACGCAGAAACATAAAGGTTCATAGCTGAATGCTTTGGAAAACCCTTGCTGACTGTCTAAATAGCTCTAGGAAGCTCAGGATATCATCAATATTTGCATATCACAAGTACTTGATACTCATAAACATCACACGGGCCTGTCTTGAGGACAATAATCTGAACCAAATGGCTTTCTGAAGGCCTATCTGGATGTCAGCTGCCACTGTTGTTACACATGCACGAGCAAAACTTGAAAATTTGTCCCCAAACTGAACACTTTTCAGCTCAAGTCAGAATCTAGGAACAAACCACAGCACCAGGGCAGCCCACAGGCATCACAAATGTAAGATACAACATTGCCTGCTTAAATACTTTTAGATTCTCCATTAGCAAGAAAAATATCTCTGTAAAGCATTATTGAGTTTTATTGTTTCATTTAATATTTTCAGACGGTAACAAGTCCTGCAGCGATTTGGTCCTCTTTGTAATATGAGATGATTAAGATCTTTTCTATCACAGAGTGCTCAGTTTTTCCTTCAAGCCACAGTCTTTATTCCCTGTGTGGTAAAGTGGTAGCATCTTATAGTACCACTCAACTTTTTAGGAATACTTTTTAATTTTTGTTTCATGAAAGAATTCCTATCTTCTAAGCACTTGCTGTAATCCTCCTGGAACAATTTCTGTTTCAATTATTAAAAGCAACCTCTTACACTCATGCAATTAAAAATTAAATTATTTGAAATGTTAGATTGTTTGTTAGAGCAGATTTCGGTCGTGCTACAGTTTTTCATTCCTTGAACAGTGACACTTTAAATCAAGATTTCAGCTGGTATGGTAGAGACTCATGCCACTAATCTGTGTCTGTGAACTCCAGTAGAAAGACAAATGCAGTGAAATGCATCCATTGTTACTGCTGTTATATGCAATGTTTTCCAATGAACTCTGAGAAGAAAATTTCTGTATTTATTCTGTTTACTTTGGTTTTGATTTAGTTTGTTATTCTATAATGTGATTCATCTTGGGATGAATTTGGAATGAAGGCTTTCATATTTCTTTTAATTTAATTTAATTTAATTTCTACCTTTCATAATTACATAGAAATACCTGATATTACAAACTATAAAAGTCTGTAAAGAAAAAAAAACAACAAAAAACCTGTTTACAATTATTAAGTGTGGTCATATTTTTAGAAAAAACTCCTTGGATGGTAATTTCACCTGGAATTTGGAATCATGACAGTGCTGAATGCATTTATATCCCTCCCCTTACTTTGTTTCCTCCTGTGCTTGAGCCAGCCTCACTGTATCAAGCACGAGTGCATGAGGATGGGGGAAAAATGCAGTGATAACAGTTAAGGACTTTGCTGGGGTCAAAATGGCAAGCTGAATGGTGGGAGCGTCAAGAACAGAAAGCAAAACTAAACACCGTTGTACTGCTTTATAAATCTATGGCATTGTACATCTTGAATGCAAAGTATAAGTTGTGTCATGGTATTTCCAAGAGGATGAAAAAACCTGAGATATGATGAGGAAAATGACAATAGGAGACAGGTTCTGGAAGAGGACAGCCCAAGACCCCTGAACCTAACAAAGAGACATCTGTGCAAAGTGGATAAGAAATAATAATAATTATTTTTTAATTGTACAGGAGCTAAGGGGACCAAATAAAAAATCAAACAGCAAATTTAAAATCAATTATTCTCAGGCACCCTCTTGAGAAGCAGTTTGCCTCCATTGTCATCAGCCCAATGTGTCAGCTCTCCACCGGGCAGGCTCTCCATCAGGTTGGTGTGCTGCTTCACTGGGCACCCAGTCAAGCAGTTTCTGTCCCTCTGTGTCCCTTGACCTCTACACTCTGAATTTCAGTGTTGGACAAGAGCTATCAGTTTAAATAAACACTATAGGCATTGCCAGAAGCTCCCTTTTGAGCAATGTATTTGTTAGTCTTTACATTACCATGCAGCTGTGCCTAAAAGCCACAACCAGAGCACATCACTGAATGAGACTGGCCTTTATTCCCAAAATTGTCTGCAGCTTAGAAGTCAAGACTAAGAGGTGAGAAGTTGTCCAGGTAGGCAAGAGGGAGAGGAATAACTGCACCAAGAAGTAGTGTAGACCCAAAACATTTGTGAAAAATGACCAGTTTGGCAGAAATATTTCTCTATTTATCTACACACATAGAGTACCTGCTACTGCTGAAATAAATTTATTTGAACATAATGATTTTTTTAGAATTTTGATCTGTTTAATGGAATTAACCTTCCCTTTCTAGCAAGAAAGTGACTTCTTGAGATGACTAGATGATAAAACTTGAACTTCTTCTTGTCCTAATAAAACATCCGAATACTGAAATCTCTACTTTCTGAGAACAGAGACAGCTGGTCAATTCATTAGATAATTAGGCTGTTAATAGATTGGACACACTTCTTCCTCATCTAATAATAATCATGACAACTTCCCACATAACAGTTCTCTATTTTTCTCCTTTCATTCCACAATGTTCAAGCTCCTTTGTGGCCTTTGTCCTTGTTACACATCCTTCTCTTCAAAGCTGGATGCTTCTCCCTATAGACCTGTCTGACATTCCCAAGAGTAACAGTTCTACAAATGGAAATCTTGCTCCTGTTTCTCATTCACAGTCTCTATGCAAAATGCCTGCATTCTTGAATGTGCTTGAATGTGCAATCTGGAGAAAGGACCTTGAAGCTTCAATGCTCAGCGGGACCCAACGGTCCTGAAAAAAGCTGAAGTTGTTTCCTTCCCACTCCAGATACACTTCTTATTCTCTAAATCCATCTGCAGTCTTAGCAACACTGAATCAAAATCTGCAAATAATTTCACTTGAAAAGCTTAGAAATGTAAAGTGTTGAATTTTCCTGTTCTTCAAACAAAACATTCAGAAGTTTCATTTCAAAGCAATTTTTTAGACTGAAAAGTAATGTCATGTCTTCCGAAAGGAGGATTATGTGTACCTGAAAATGACATATTTCATTTTGCATCAAAGCAAGGAAAATAATCCCATGATTTGCCCTCCTTTTATTTGTTTATCCAAGAGAAACAGATAGACAAAAAGCACAAATTGACTCCAACGTTTTGGTATTTTGTACTTTGACTTTTTTATCTTGCAAAACACAAAAACTAAATAACTATGGAGCTCTTAAAATGAGTGCTCCAGGACCATGGGCATCCTGATGTCTCCTTTTTTCCTTTTTTTTTTTTCCGTAGAGAACATCATAAAATCCTCTTAAACACTAAAAGGACTGAAAGCCAACAAAGTGAAGCTTTTGTAAATGTCTGTCGAACCCTGGGCCATGGGCAGTATTTAGTCTCTTGTCTTCATCAAGGTTGAGTTAGATTGTGAGCAATCCATTGACACTAGGGAAGCAAAACTAAAAATAAGAAAGAAATACACCTTTTTAAAAACCCACAACCTAGGTCAAGAGTTAGGGATGGCAAATGAAATCAGACGTAGGGAACAAATCAAAGAGAAAATAGACTAAGTTTAAAGAACAAGCTAAAATGGATTAACCAGGCAAGAGGTTAAAACCAACTAAATAAAACTGCTTGCAAGTCCTCCAAAACCCACAAATCTTCGCATGTGTTCTTCCCATGATCACTGACTGGATGAACACCTTTGAATCTCTATTTTTATATGAGGTTGCCTGAAACAGAATAAATGTGATTGCCATTGCTGTGACCGCGTTGCTGGCACCAGCTTCTGATGTGGCAACAGGGGATTTATGCCTTTGTACAACCCCCATCTGCCACACCTTGGGATTTTACTCATTTTTTGAATTCCCCTTCACTCCACTGGTCTGTATGGTGCCAAACTCATCTCAGGTAACAGTTTTGATTTAACAATAAAGGTTGGGTCTGACAGAGAGCTGAACATACAGAAGTGGTCCATTTTCCTGACAGCCTGATTCCAGGCTCCTCGTCCTCAACACACAAGGGACTGTTATACAGCTCTCAGCACAGTACATGACCTCTGAAAGCCCACTTTCACAACAGGTACTTAAAGGGATGACAGATAGATAATGATGCTTTCCACCATACACATCTTCAGGTTAATTGTTTCTCTATTATTGTTTTTAACGATTCTCAGTGGTATCTGTGTAATTGTTTTTCTTTTTATGCATTTAAATAATATTAATAATTACACCTAGATCTAGAAAATACCTAGAGTAGAAAATTAAAAAGCCATTTCCCATTCAAGCAGATGAAAGACAGTGACCACCAGGATGAAAACTGTTTCTTTCCTATATGAAATAGAAGAGAAATAATAAAAGCATCTGGCACAGGTAGGTTGACACAACTACTGCCTTCTGTAAAACACCAAGTACAAGATAGAAGGTGAACTAATGACCAGCTGCCTCATTTCCTCAGTATAAACTGAAAAAAAAGGATTTGCAAAGCTGTATGCTGATAGTATACACATTTCAATATAGGGACATGCATATTCATGAGTGAAAACCACTCTACTTCTTAATAGCTTATAGCCAAATGCCAACGTTCTTATCCAGAAAAATCTCTCATTTAGCTGGGTGGGAGATCTGCCCAAACTCAGGCGTTCAGGGACTGATTTTAAATGCATGCCACGGAAAAGAGTTTCCTGTTCCACTTCGCCTCCAGCACTAGTTTAGCACCGAGAAATACCAAAATTCAATAGTGGCAACTGTATTTTTAATACCTCAGGGAGCTGCAAATAATCTAACCCAGAACAACAAAAACTCTTCCTCCATAAAAATCCTCTGCTGTACCACACAGCTTTTCCAATGGCTTGGTGTTTGGTAGCCATACAACAAGCTGGGCTTGCTCTTCGCTTGCTCACCCGCTGCCCAGGACAGAGCCTTGGCAGGGAGGTGAATGCAACAGTTGCAGAAGAGCAGAGTTTGCACATCCCCTGAGTCCCAGTTTAGTCATTTGCAAAGTGCATAGCGATAGTTCTACATGGGAAAGGGCACTGCAACCTGAGTCATTGGAAATGTAGATTTTGCAGCGGTTCCAAAGCAGCATTTCCAAAGCGAGCAGCCCCTCTTCAGCTCACTGCGTTTCTTTGTCAGACAGGGAGAAAGCGAGCCCCTCTTAATCACCCCAAATTCAATGAGGGGCACTGCCATCCTGTCACTCGATGATTAATTACGGCATCTGCAGGCAGGGCTGCCAGCAACAAGTGGGCAGCACCCACGTCGACTACGCAGCCATGTATTTAAAGGGAGATCTGTACAGCCACAGTAGCTAACACAGTAGGGGAAGAGGGGGCCTTGCCCCAGTAAATCCACATCTGCCATCCAGCAGCTGCAAGACCAACAAAGCTCCTTCAGAAAAAAACTGGAAGAAACCCCTAAGCCACTGAAGGAAACTGTGTTATTATTCATCTTCTTCCGAGTGCAAGTATTTCATCTCTTCCCACCCAAAATCTTCCAAAATCATTTTTGCCCTGGCTACCTCTAAAGTCTCTGGTGTAGGAAATTCATGAAAGAAACACAGTGGGTATCTTCTTGTTTCACTGGATCCTAAGAGATCAGGCTTTGGGAAAACCATTAATACCACAATAGCTGGGAATTCTGATTTAAGGCAGACCTTTATTATCCCTAGCTGTAGGCACTGACAGAACTGGGGGGTGATTAGTTGTGAAGATACAGCATATATATGTCCTCACAGACACACAGAGCCCTACTGCAAAGAGGTGCACAGGATATTCAAAGGAAGGGGCAGGTTAGGATTTCTTTCTTCTGAGCTACTGCACAATTATTTTTGCTTTGAAAAAAAAAGAAAATGAAAAGAAGAAGAAGAAGATTTGGAATTAAACAAAGGCGCTTTTGAAGTATTACTTGTGTATGAGTATATCCTCTCCCAGACTGGCACGCTTCAGAGGATGACATTTCAGTTACATCCACTCCCCTGGGCCTGTCCCCTGGCTTACAGCAAATGACACAACTGGGTGGCGTTCAGTTTTCATTGCTCCTTTGTCCCAAAGCTGGAGGCATCTTTTTGTTTTAATGGCACATTGTGTTCCTTGACAAGACAGTGCTAATGCCCTGAGCGGGATTCTATTCACACGGTAGCAGTGGATTAGAGGTTTGATTTTCCTTTTTAAGGAATCAGTATAGCAGATGGTATTGAGAAAAGAAAACACATGCACTATGGGGATGTGGCAGAGCTTCCCAGATCCCTGCTGCACAGGGCATAGCACTAAAGGGCACATACATGCAGGCCAAGAAATTATGAGTACTGCCTCCAATTTTGTGTTTCCCCTTTCAGCACGTGCCCCTCGGCTGCTGGTCCTCTCCATAGTATCAGAGGCAAGTTCAGTGGCATTCTAGTTTTAATGCCTGATGGGTTCCTATTGCTGTTACTGCCTGTCATACCCAAAAATGAAATTACCACAGTGCTGGTGTGTAATGACTGCAGTTTTTCTGCCCAGAGTTTTCTGACACAGCAAAGTGTGGGTCACAACCTTCGCCTGCACTTCAGCTGATAGTACAACCTTGTGAACAAATAACCTCTATAAATCATCTTGGTCACCAAACTGAGGTAAAGGTTAAACACCTAACATGACCTTGGCCTCAGCTAAGACTGGTGCCCAAAGGCAGGTGCCTGGCACGTGTAAGAGCGAACACAGCTCTGCAGCACCGTTTCTCCTGAGAGCTACAAGAGGACCAAGGTTTCAAGGTGGGAAGGATGTGCACTGCTCATTTCCATGTTAGTAGAATATCTGTTTGGACAGTTAATGAAGGAAGTTCGGGATGGCATTGTCATCACCCAATCAGAATAGTCACCAGCAATGAATTATCTTAGGGAAAATCTCCACATCTCCAGTGCATAACTTGACAAAAGACAGTATATACAAACAGATCCCCTTCCTTTGTCCATGAAGCCACAATTTTCCTCCCTGCTCTCACAGAGGAAACGGCCAACAGTCCCTGGATGAAGCAGTATAACACACTGACAATATTTTCATTTCTTGAACCTTGCCATCCACTCACCATTATGGACTATTTAACAACTGGAGGGAAGGGGAGATGCTGCAGTTTTCTCTATAATAATTATATATTCTCTTTGTCCTGATCAGCCTTACACAGGTTTCTTACTGCTCAGTAGCATCAGGAGGGCATTAGCATCAGCAGCCCCCCCTATCAGACAAAACCACAAAGCCACCCAGACGTTTCTAAAAATAGTTTCTTTTCATAGAGGAAAATGTATCTCACTGCAGTTCTTTTTTTATTAATGCATTTTGAAGCCTTTCTATGTGGTGTGCTTGACACTTAGTCAAGTGTCCTTTGCACTGCCTGCTGCTGTAAGTTACTTCTTTGGAATTAAATTTGTCTCTTTCAGAGAAATAATTGGAAGAGGGAGACAGCGGATAACCTTAACACTGCAAATTCCCCTGTGTTTTGTGCAGTGGGGTATTTCACTCCAAGGGTTCAGATGGGGGGCAAGATCCCCCACTTCCTTTACAGTAGTATCTAAAGGACAATGGAGAATTATTTTTTAGCTGTGAAATTTCTCAAAGCAAAATAAAGAGGTCCATTACCCCCAGAATAGTGAATCTGTAATGCTGTAACAGACCCAGATGGCACTGGTCCCTCTGGTCTTGGACCACCATGCACTTCCCTCCAAGGAAGAGGCAAGACAGAACTCTGAGTCAGTTCTTCCTTTCTCCCTGATGGTAGTGAGCAAGCAGCTGCCAGCTTCTTTCTGCAGCACATCCCTTCTCCCTGAGCACTGGTTTTGCTGCTGTGGTGGATGTGTAGGTGGGGACTGCTTCTTATCCACTTCATATCTTGATTTTCTCCTTATCTGTCCAGCTTGAAGTCATAAGAAGCAGCAGTTCCGGAGGCAAAGGTACTTCCCCATGGTCAAATGAAACAATGGACCCCACAATTAACCCAGCAAAGAGAGAGGGATGACTTTACACTCTTTTATTTCATTGCCAGAGCAGTCAGGAGAATACAGACAGAAGGATAAAATTCATAGTACCATTCAGAGCCTTTATCTCTCACTCCCACCTCTCTCTTTCTCTATTGTTTTTCTACTTGAGACTGAGTTTTGTTCCAGAGAAGAAACCTATGGCAGTGGACTCAGCCAAGAGGGCACTTGGCTGGAGTGCACTGCACACAGTGTGAGAACAGGCAGCGATGGGGAGTGGATGGAGGGTGAAAGCAGGGCAGAGAAATGTAAAAAATTACATCAACAAGCACAGGACACCTCCAGAAGTACAATCCCAATATTTCAGCTCTGTTTCAGCAGCTGTCTCAGAAGACTCTGTTAGAGCAAGAGTTTTCTGTGCTGTGCCTTGTTACTTGAAAAATAAACAGGGAACATGAACAGGAAGCAAAGTGCTCAGACTGGTTTATCTGAATGAGACAGCAGCTTTTTTATGGATACAGATTAACAAGGAGATGCTTCTGACATGTTTTAAGAGTGACTCCAGGGACTTCCTGGACACGCAGATTTTCAGAGCTGTGTGCGTTTAAGTGCAGCCCCATCAGGTCGTATACAGAGAGATGCATTTCACATTAGTCAGAGGCAGAAAAACAAGAGGCCATTTGTGCACTTGCTTTGTGCATTGGGCTGTCCTTGCTGTTGTCTGTAGTTCTCCAGAGCAGGACTGAAAGTGCTTATTCAAAACAATGTAATCCCTGTGATGGATGGCTTTTTCCAGCACTCACACAAATGCTTTCTTAACTTATTATTTCCAACAGGTAACGCTGAAGGAAATAACCATGACAGGTCTTAATGTCACAGGCATTTAATTACATCTGTAAACATTTTGTTAATGTATGCTAAGAAACAAGCATTTTGGGGGAGCGTGTCTTTACCAAAAACTAAAGAGTTCTTTGAGCTTTATATTTTTTTCTATCTACACTTCTCATAGCTTTTTACATGGTCAAAAATAAACCAGAGGATGGCTTCCTTAATTTCAAACTGGAAGAGAATAAGATTGTTGTAGTATCTTGTGACTAGAAATCTCAGGCTGACTTTCCCCAGCAGTTCTCCTTTTCCTTTGTTTCTGAGTATTAAAGGGAAAATCAAGAGTCATTTTCACTGGGGGAAAATACATATACTGGTTACATTCCAACATAAAACACACACTTGCATGAAAATGTCAATTTTTTTGCTGTCAGCTGTGTTCTGGTGGAAAGCTCTGAAGTGTATACCGCAGATGACAAGACTATACCACTCCTTCTCATCCTCTTGCTGTAAATAGCTTGCAATTATTATTATCTCAGACCTTCTGCCCCGCTGACTAATGAAAAGGTTTTGCTTTAGCAAATTCAGAGTGGCCTTGGAGGAGTGTTTATTATGAAAATCTTGAGGGGCAAAGAAAGGATTCGGCAAAGGACTTGTCTGGGTGAGAACAGTTTATGCTATTCCTATGCCAGTGAGTGTAATGTACAGCCAATGCAAACATCACTTTTACAGACGCTGTTGATGCCTCTGCTCAGTGAGCACAAGAGCTACTGGTGAGGGGTAAAGCAGCTGCAGCTCTCTCAGTCCTTCTGCCCCAGGGAGCTGCAGCTGTCTTCAAGGAGATGAAAACAGTGGCTGGTGCTTTCACACAGAAAGGCATCTGCTAATCGGAAAAGGGAAGGCAGCTCAAAGGATGCGATAATCACAGCCCATCACTAATGCAGATAACAACCTTTCTCAGTCATCTTCTTTACAGTGTATCTTTTTCTGCCTCATTGGACACTGTGGAGGGAAATTGGGATTGTTATTCATATACCCAACCTGGGTTCTTATTTCAAACAGGATTCCAGATGGTCAACAATTTTGATTCAGGTGAACAGCTCATTTAGCAGTATTGAGCTGACAATTCAGTGATTTTAAGAGCAAATGGCAACTCAGAAGCAAAAAAACATAGGTGGGGAAGCCATAAAATATTGAAATAGTGATGGATGTGCACCTGAGCCTTGCCTCAGAAAAAGGGTCATGAATTTTAAGGGTATCCACCTACCTAGAGGAAACCTTTACTCACCATACAACTCCATGTACATATGAATTCAAAAAGAACTGGAACAGGCTTTCTAGACTATTTCAGGACAATGAAATGTTTTTTTTTCATAATGCATCCGTCATGAAAATGTCAAGTACAGTTTTCAGAGAAAACCAAGCAGGAGCCAAAGAGGAAAAGAAGGTCTGAAGGTGAAGGAGCAAACACCACTGAGGAATGACAGAATGTCAGAGAGCAGGGCTCCTCCATGCCCCTGGCTGTTTATTTATTTTTATAGCTGGTAACTGCACATTGCAACAGTGGTTCGTGTATTTATTTATTTATTTATTTAAATGCTTAGATTTACAGAGAAATAAACAGCCCTGAAGTTTTTTGTTGGAAACATCTCTCCTCCTCGAGGTGGATATTTCACTCCTTACACTGTGTCCTTGGTGGAGCAGAGAGAGGCACATCAGGGTTGTCCAAGTACACAGAGCTTTCTCTTCTGAGTAATTACTGTTCATGCCCATAAACATTCACAGCTTCAGGATGGTCATTTGTTTCTTGCAGTTCAAGGCACAAATCTTCTCACTTGGCTTCGTTATTCAGCAATTAATTTAGGCAGATCTTTGGAAACAGGAGCAGGATTTGCTGAGGAAGTCCATCCAGACTCCTGTGTCCCACCCCAGCAGGACTGAGTAGGCATATGGAAGAAATCCACTGTTGTAGAGCTGCAAGGACATCTCCTGGTTTTCACAGTGGTATATTTAATCACTGAATAGCTGCCCTGGGGTCAAAATTTTTCCCCACTATAGATTTAGACCAGTAAATACGTACAGTTCTTCCTCAAATGTTGTTGTTCTTTAAAATCTACGTGGGAGCAGAATGTAACCCAGTATGATAATTTCCAGAAAGGGTAAGCATTATCTAAGCTCCTAACTCTTGGATGAACTCTTTCTTTTTGCATTAGTATGTTATGAAATGGGTCTCTGAAGAGGTTTATTAGCCTAGATTTAGACCCAGCTGGTTTCATAGTAGTGGGACTCTCTTCACATCAGCTGTCTTCTCAGAGGGGGAAGACAATTAGAAAGCATTGGAAAAGAAACACTACTGGATTGGTATTCTTAGTAGCATAGGCTTGATGCCCCGACTTCCTATGAAATCCACTCTGAGGACTGAAAACACCAGAGTGATCGACAAGAGTGAAGAGTCTTTCAGTTTCAGGTCTAGGGCTTGCCCTCACACTAACACGGCAGTGATCAAAGCTCATCACCTGTGTGGCAGTGCTGGTCCCTACAGTCACTGTTAAAGAAGATTTCTTTCTGAGTGCCCCCGTGAGCCACAACAGTGGTTTTGTGTGAGGAAGTTTGAACGTTCCCAGGGGTAGACGGAGGGACACCAGTTGCCACTGATCTCCATTGGAACATTTAACAGTTCACTACCCTTTGGATTTGACCATCCAATCATTTCTTCATCCACTGAACAGTCCATTCATCAATCCTTGTCTCTCCAATTTAGAGAGAGATATGCTGATCCTAATATTCCATATTTATTAAATACAAATTTTAAAAAAAAGAATTAACAGAGCAAAAACAACCTGGCAGTTTGGGAATGTTTATTTCTCTTCCCTAATTGTGTTGTGAAGCCACCTCCACAGATAATAGAATAACAAATTAACATGGAGGACAAAAGAACATAGAATAAGAAAAATGAGATAGGGAATAAGAAAGCAACAGGGACTATGCCATGTTGACTTCTCCTTCCTCGCTTGTCTGCTTGCACAGACCTGGCCCAGGGGTCCCAATTGATATCAAGCTCACCCTGTACCACCACATCATCCCTCAGCCTCTGGTGCCCACAGATGCTCTCTTTTAGCTATTGTTTATTACAAAACAAAACACCTGTTCTTTTTTGACCCACGCTTTGCCTTTTCTCCCAGATAAGAAGTGGAACACACATTCTCAGAGTTCTTTGGTTTAAATTTAATTTTTGAGGCAATCAGCTTCAACAGAGCTGCTGATTACGGCAGAACAGGGACTAGCTCCTCTGTGAACACCCAAAATAACAATTCTCCACCTTCACAGTCCTAGTCCATACATGCTGCATTCACTGTGGCTCCTGTTGTTGGAAAAAATGACCACTATTTAATTTTATGGAACACACTAATAAACAGAATTTTCCAAGTTTTTTTCCTCACAAACTTTGAATATTCTCCAAAAGTTACTACAGAAATCAACATTCAAAACCTGTCAGAGAGCGTCAAAGCTTGTTTTTTAATCATCAATCAAAAAAGGAAGGTGGCAAAAATATGCACAGTGTCAGGTTTGCGTCATCGTAATGTAAGTTTTCAAGGATGTTCTAAAACTAAATGTGAAGTTTTCAGATTCAATTTGGATAAGTGCTTTGAAATAATCTCACTGTTTAGCTAAATATTCCTAGTTGGATATGATTCAGGTACATCCCTTGCCACAGGATACCCATTTCAGCCTTACTGAAAGCACCTTGCGTAATGGTAACTTCACATCTTTCTTCCTTGGATCTCCTGAAACAGGAAGAGCATAACAATGAAAAGTGGTGGAAAAGGAATCAAGCTTTTCCAGTGTTCCTTACAGTTTGTATCATTTCAAGGAATGATAGAATTTTTTAGGAGATTTCTCATTTTACTGGAATAAATTTAACCCTCTCTGACACTGAGAATATGCATTTAATGCCTGGAGGTTTCCAAAATAACAATAAAATCATTCAATGTTCTTAAAAACCCACATTTTGATTAGACATGAAAATTGCAGGTCTCTTTTCACCGTAATTCTCTAGATTATTTCTGATATGACATTTTTCTCAAGGCTGTGATTGAGAGCAAAACTGAACTTCTATTCAGCTTCCATGTTGTCCAAGTTACATTTGAAAAGTAGAAACTTGCAAAACAAAGAGGAAACCAAGACACTGCTGTGTCATTTGGAGAAGAGGACCAGCAGTGTGCCCCGGTGGCCAAGAGAGCCAATGGCATCTTGGCCTGTATCAGAAACAGCGTGGCCAGCAGGACCAGGGAGGTGATTGTGCCCCTGTACTCAGCACTGGTGAGGCCACACCTCAAGTACTGTGTTCAGCTTTGGGCCCCTCACTACAAGAATGACACTGAGGTGCTGGAGCGTGTGCAAGGAAGGGTGACAAAGCATATCCAAATTACCTTAAGTTCTTGTTCCTAATTTCCTACAACAAAGGCTCTCAGCTGAGGCTCAGTTTTGTGCTGGTTGCAAACATGTGACCACAAACATCCAACAGGTTGCAGACTGAGATGGCTTTGCAGGGGACACTGGAGTGCCACAGCTCTTCCATCTATTCACACTCCTTTCTCTTTCCCTGGCTGACTTTTCAGCTCTTTGCTGTGGCTTGTGTTCTCATCGTCCCTCCACTCAGCTGCACTTGCTGGTGAAACCAGCCTGGTGTGCAGGTGCTGCTGGTCCCACTGGGTTTGTGCACAGCAGCTGGCAAATCCTCTCAGGCTGCTCGGCTGCAAATTTCAAGTCCATCTGCTCTTCCTCCTTCTCCAGCCACCTGGTGTTTGAGAGGTTTTGTTGTTTGTTGAGTTTGGAGTTTTTATTGGCAGAAAATCTACTATCCAAAACAGTGCTGGGCAAACCTGACTCTCCAGTGACCATACAGCTGTGCTACAGGTCATAAAGAGAGGAACAAAACTATCACCCTGGACAAGAAATTTCTGTGAGACTCACACACTGTGCCTCAGGCTATGAAGGCAGGAGACAGAGAGGATAATAATCATTGGTTGGTTAGGCAGGACACCCATTTCATTACCGCATTGGCAGCCTTCCCCAGAGAAACATTGCAAACAACCAGCCCATCAATTAATATTTAAGTACTAAATAAAAAAGATAAATGAGCAAAGAGAGGAATATATGCAAACAGTTTCTTACTCCTACAACAGTATCCTGTTGCCTTGAGGTTTCGGCAGGTGTTGGCAGGTGCTGTCCTCTCTCCTTACCCGTAAACCTGTGGGGCATGTGAAATGAAAGACCTCTTTGAAAGGGTTTTTCAGAAGTACTGAACATTTTGAAATGCTCTGCTAACAATATGTTGAGAATTTTTGTCTAACGGCACTAGGTCAGATACAAGCAGTAATGGCTCTGTTGATTTATGCTGTGCAATAGCCTAGTGAGGACATTGCAGTCCCAATTCCCCGGGTAATTAGAGTATTCTTTTTGAAAAACTACCATCTAGCATTTCCTTATAAAACTCATCCAGGACATAGCTGAGTATACCAGTGGGGAGCCCAGTGAGAATACTTTAGAGACCAGAAAAGTGCCAGGCAGGACCAGACATTCGTTGTGTAGGTGCTGTGAGTTATTCATGCACATGCCCTTGGGCTTTCTGCCCTTTGAGCTTCTTTGTCAGCACCTCTCCATTCCTAAGATAAGAACATTCTAAGGTATAGGACATAGCCCAGTTGTATTAGTCTAAGTACAATACATCAAATACTCTGAGAAATTCAAAAGCATGTCTTGCTAGACACTTTTCTGACATTTCCATATTGATCAGCAATGAAAACTATGAATGTCCTTTTTTACTTCTATGACTGCAGAAAAAAAAAGTAACATGAATGTGAAGTCCAAAAATGAATGAATTTGGCTGAGTCTGAGCAGGTTGTGGAAGCCAAGCCACCAACCTCAATTCATGGTTATGATTAAAGCACCAAGCAATCAACTGAAACTGTGCACCCAGGCTTGGAATCTCCTCCTATCCTGAGACACGCAATTTTGTTTGTCTGATCATCCTTCCTCCACACCATCCTGAACTATCCTTTGTAGCACATGAGAACCAAAAGGGGGCCCTGAGAGACCTCTTGTTTGAAAATGAAACTTCCTTCAAGTAAAAACATCTGTAATTTCCTCCCAAATGCCTTCTCCTGAACTGAGGAATAAAACTGCGAAATCAACAGAGGCGCCTGTTTTCCCTAAGGCAATGAACAGGAGCTGACCTAGCAAAAGTTTATCTTTGTTTTGCTGCTGCAGATTTTTTGTTTTGCTTTGTTTTCGTTTTGTTTCTAATGGTACCAATCTAGCTGTCCAAACTGTCTCTGTTCCCATAGAATAATAATCAACTTCCTAGTTCAACAGCTTTATGTCATGAATATTAAAAAGAATATCTGAATAACACAGCTCACCATTGTTGTGACTTATCCATTCCAACCTTACGAAAGAATGTAGAAAAATTCAGATGTCATCAAAAATATTTTTTAAGGGGAGGAATGATGACAGAATTTGATGACATATGAACAGATTACCAATGGGAATGGTAATTTATGGATATTAATATTCTTATTGGGTGGATTGATTTCCTAACTTTTCCTGGAACCAACGTAGTCCATACAACAAATGTAGAACAATATGAATTTAAATATTTCAGTTTCTTCTCTGTTATCTTCTAGCTGCTTTAACAAGAATCTTATCCCTTGTCACTTTGTACAGTTCTAGCTAAAGTCTTAAATTAGCTTCTGTCTACCTGACAGAAAGCTATTTATCCCTCTGTAGGTGTGATTTCTACATTTAGGACAAATTGTGTGTTCAGTTTCATGCAGAGCCCTTCATATGCTGACAACCACAGCAGGTATATGGCAGGAAGGTGCAATAGTTGTCATGATTTTCAGTGGATCACCTGTACCCATGCACATTAAAAACTGTACGGTCCAGGACAGCATGGGATAACCTTGGTTGTACCCAAAAAGGACTACAGAAAGGTTGCATTGCATATGGCCTTAAGAATTCTTCTGTTAAACATTATTTGCAAAGCAAAATATTAGTTAAACCTTTCCATAGGGAGCTTGCACTATGTTATACCAGTAGTTTAGGTGTCAGCTTAGCTTCCATGAGACAAGGTTGCCTAATTGGTATTTAGTGGATGTCAAAAAACAGCAACAAGGGCAATAATACTTGATATGAACTTCTGCAACACTTGGATTGAAGGGATAATACAGTAGCACCTGGAATATTATTTCCCAAAGCTGAAGCAAGCTGTATTTACTGGTCATGAGCTGGTTCACTATCCCTGCTCACAGTAAAGAGGGAAAAGGAGGGGAAAGGAGCAAAGAGGGAGGAAGGCAGCACTAGCCAAAGTGGGAAGCTGGGACAGGGGCCCGAGAAGAAAAGGGATATAATAAAATACATAAAAATAAAGCTTTAGGGATTATTTTTGGAGTTGCCTAAACATTTCCTTAATTGTGATAACATCAGAAATCTAAACAAACTTTAAAAGTTAAAAGCCAGCACATATTAGACTATCTTACATTAAAATTGAAAAAAATCAAAAGAAGACAGAAAAGAAATAAATGGATTCATTACCCCATGTCCCTCTCCCATCATCCTCCCACAGAGCAGGTCAGGTCTTGGCAGCTGGCTCTCAGTCCAGCAACTCAGCCACTTTCTTGGTCCACATTTTTTGCTCTTTAGAGAACCCACTCTACCCTTGCACGCTCTGTACCTTCCAAGGGGCATAAATATCTCCCTAAGCTGGTTAGTGTCCCCTAACCTGGTTAGTACCTCCCTAACCTGGAGGACAGTAGATGTAGTGGGGCAATGAGGGTAGTTACCTGTACTAAATACACTCAGATAATAAATACACCAGAAGATCTACTTCCTGTAAGGCATAAGATGGAGAGAAGAAAGGAGGAGAGTTTAGCAGTAGTGAAGCTCAGTTAAATTGAGAATCAGACCCTAATCTCTTTCCTAGTTTTTTCCTGCTAATGCTGCCTGCAAAAAAAAAAAAACAGCCTTCCCACTTCCCACCCATTGGACTTGTGTCTCTCCAATAAGGATCCTGCCTACTCTGTACCTTTCTGCTTTCCTTTCTCTAGGCCCTTGTACTGTTGTTTCTGCTACTGCCAACATGAAACCATGACCCTGGAAGTGGAGCTGCTGCTCTCTCCTTGCTGAAGCCAACATGCAGGGCAGGCCAAGCACAGCAAAGCCTGTCAAGCCTTCATTTAACATGATGGAGAGCCTTGCCAAGGAGAAACACTCCCTTATTCATCACCATGTTGCTAACACTCTGCACAGGGATCCAAACTGGCTGGTTGGCAAAAGATAAGGTCTTGCTGGTGTTTAACCTTCCTTCCTGGGCTGCAGAAGAGGAAAGGCGTGATTAATAACCACCACTGTAGCTGGGGACTGAGCTCTGCCCTGAAAAGATGTCCACATAGCTGAGATACCAGAAATGATCATGGGTTTGGTGTCCTTTGTAACTGCATTAAAAATGGGTCTTGTGTTTTCCTGGTGTGTTATATTTTCTGCCTGCACTATTGGTCTGCCCAGCTTGCTGAGCCCAAGATTATTTTGCCCACTCATTTGCCAGAGAGATCAATAAACTTGGTATGAGGAGACAGGGCAGGACAGCAAGCTAAGAAGCTGCCACATCCTGCCAGGTAGAGTAGGTTGATTCTCCTGTGGGCAGGTAGCAGGTGAAAATTCCTGCCCTGAGGGTGGATGTGAGCCAGGGCACAAAGAGTTAAGCAAAGTGGTTGTGATCCTTCAACTCAACACAGGTGGTGAAATGTAGGTGGGTTCAGGGGTGGGGGTGCTGGGGAAGGTTTATAAGGCTCAAGGAAATCTCTGCCTGTTTTTAAAGTCTCTTCCAGCCCAAACCATTCTGTGATTCTACGAGAATGGCAAGGTAGGACACAAGGGTGTTATTGCTGATAGTCTAACTCATGGTGTCTGTTATCCTGAGGTGGTACAATTTAAATGAGCCATCTGCTTGCCAGTTCTCTGTGTTGGAGTATTTGTTAAGTGCTTCTGAACATTATGTGGAAAGGACTGGGCAGCTGGACTTGATCCCCTGAAGGATTCTAAGATGTGGAAGAAGCAGCTGGGCTGCTTTGGTGTCTGGTGTGTTAATGGGAGGAGGTAAAGGCCATCTGAGGAGATAGATGAGAGTTTAGACCCGGGTTCTGAGCTGTTGTGTGGCTGGAGCGTTGTTCATGACTTGCACCTGGTGTTGGTAATTAGCAGTGCTGGGAGGTGAGTGGGATTGCAGGGGCCCTCCTGCTCTAATAGCAGTGAGCTTCTCTCCCCTTTTGCTGTAAAGACATGACTTTCTAAAAGATCCCTAACCTCGGGGGGATGTGTAGTGCGGCAGAGGAGCTGGTTGGAAGTGTTTTGAAGGAATTGGTTTTGCCTTATAAATATTGGCTTTGACAAAACCAAAGCACCAGGTTGCCCCAGGGAGACACAGAGTGTTCTCAGTGATATTTTTTTTCCTGTTGCTTTGTTTTAGTCATCTGCACTGGTTGTTTTATTGCGTATCACTTGGGCTCCAGCAGCAGCATGGCATGAGCCATCCTGTTTTTTTCCAGCACTGTTGAAAAAAAGACTTCAGTGTCTCTTAATCAAACCAGCCATGAATTTCTGTTGTCCAAAACTCAGCTGCAGCTCCTTGAGTACCTACCAGGAAAGCTGAAGGTGACTTTTTTTGATTTGCTCTCTGCAGACCCCTGAAGGGAGGCAGGGGGCAAGGCCAATTCTCCTTAGACAGGGCTCTAGGCTTCCCCTTGAGGCACCCTGCAGCTCAGAGCCGAAAAGGTGGGAGTAATCTAAACGCGTGCTCTGCCAGAGTTTTGCTGAGAAGGCAACTGTGACTTCATGTCATGTAGTCAGCCCATTCCCTTACCTGGAATGATTTTTGTTCCCCAGCTGAGCTGTGAGGCTGCAATTGGTGCTGGAGAGCCGGGGGAGGGTTTGGGATGTAAACAAGCATTGGCATAGGGACTGAGGGATATTTTTACATTAGTATTTCTGCTTTGGGTGATGTATTGTCAGCCTTCAGCCACACCCATACAAGCCCTCTGATTCATCCTACAACTTGAATGAAAGGTGAAATGATCTGGAAAGGCTGATGCTGGAGAGTGGATGTGCACTTGACTGCGCTGTTTCATAGACTGGGAAGTTACTGGTCTGGTATTAGCTTGACCCTGGCAGATCTTTGTCTCCTAAGTGCTGTTTACATCTTTCAGCTTTAGAGAAGCTGATAATTTAGTGTGAGTTGGCAATAATTGCAGAGCACTGTAATGAGTGTCTTAGACTATAATGTAACTAGTCAGCTAATAGCTGCTGAGATCCCTTTCTATATAATGCTGTAGATAACTTGAAGAGATTAGACAGATAGTCTTTGTTCTCTATTGAGGTTTTATGGCAAGATCTTTGTCATTTGGCTGAAAGCCTTTTTTTTGTCATTTGAGGGAAAAATTCAAAACTGAAACTAAGTTGTTTTTTTTTAAGCTGTTTGTGCATCTTATAAAGCACATTTTTCATGTTAACTTGCAGCCCTGGAAAATGAGTCCATTGTTCTTCTCTGAACAGAGGAGAGTGGCCAAGGAGGGCTTAAAGTGTCCTGCCCACAAGTTTCTCCAGGATCATCATGCCTTGGTCACGCTTTACTGCAGTATTACACTGACAGTCTGCCAGTGGAGTCTTGAGGTACATACTGGCTCAGGGCATGGGCATGAGCAAGCTCAAAGCCATACTGTGTTATGGTGACGATGATTATATTTATTAGGGCTTACTGAGCAACGCCTGGGTTCCATGGTACTGTTACTACCTGTTTTTGATTTGTGCCATACCCAGGCCTATCTGCAGTCTACCTGTGCCCTGTAGATGCAGTTTAGGACTCTCGCCACTCTTTACTGTGTGTTAAAATAAGAAACCACATCAGCAAGTGCCAATTCTGCCATGAAATCTTTGACCACTGTTACATCTCTACTCATGACAGAACTCTTCATCACAACGCTTCGTGATGGCACCTACAAGACTGGCAAATATCAGTAGTAAAGTTATTTCTGAGCTTGAACTCCACTAATGAAATGTGAAGCTGGAGAAGAGCATCCAACTTCAAGCAGATCTTGCCTCCCAGAGCTTTGGGTGGGTGGGATCTTTCCACTGAGGCTTGTGTGATACCGAGTTGCTTTTTCTGGGTGATGCCACAGAGTGGCTTCCTTCACAGATGGCAATGAATTGACAGCTTAAAAGGGCTCTTTGCACAAAAAGTGACACATAGAAATGTTTTCTGACTAATGGAGATGAAATTGTTGTCACTGAAGTAGATAGAGGATTCTCCAGGCATGTTACTTTGTGTAGAGAAAACTGCCTGAGGACTATTCTGGGCTACGCACTGTGCCTGAACTGTGGGGGGTTTACTAAGTGAGACTGGACGAAGTTACATGCTCTACTTGGGGAACAGATAGTCAGAATGCTGGGGAGGTCTGTCATTTGCGTGACCAATGTTTTCATAAGTTGATGCTTTATCATTTTTATTCCTGAGCTTTTCTTGTTTTGGGCCTTGATTCCCTGGTTTGAGATGGGGCAGGTTGATTTATGGCGTGGATTCAGAAGATAATCTCACATTCTCTAGGATCCTTCACCAGGGTTCATCTATTTGATATTGTTCATTTCAAGAGTCTCTCTGGCTATTTGAACTTGGTTCTGATTGCTGTCAACAGCAATTGGCAAGAGAGTTTATCTACAGCTATAATCTGTTCCTTGTCACTAGAGCATTAGTAGACACAGGATTTCTCAACTCCTGCTTTACATAAACGCTTTCTCAGAACTCCTGGAAGCAATTTTCTGCCTCTCAGTTATTATTTATGCAATGTGCCTTTGCTTACCCTTTTGTGGCATCTGGAGCACTGATTTCTACTAGGTTTCACACAGGTTGTGGTGATAGGTAAGTGTAATTAAAGCCCTAGAACTTCCAAAGCAAAGTTGTGCTGCATAATGGATAGTAAATAGAAAGTAAGTTGTTTGAAATTCTTTCCAACTGAGAAATATTCACAATGACTTTGCAACTTTGGCCTCTGACAAGATTTCTTCCCTACTATTTCCCTCCTTCTTGCTGTGGAGTCCTGCCCCAGCAAAAAGACTGCTGAAGGGCATTTCCCAGCAATTCAAACTGTAATAAAAGAAGCCAAAGCTCACTGGGGTCATGACTTAAGCTGCCAAATATATATTCTGAAAGTAAATACCTTAACTCTCTAAAAAAGTTAATGAGCAGAACTGTTTATAGTTCTAGGAAAAGGAACTGAAACACACCTGCAATCAGTTATACAATGCAGCTGCCTCTCAAGAGCAGGCAGAAGCTGTGTGAGGTTCACTGGACATAGTTTGACAACATGGAATATTTTTCGTGTGTACTTCACTGTGAAATGTGTATCTGAAACTGCATCAAGACTTCTGTGCTACGCCTGGAGTACTTCTGTCTCAGTGCAGTGATTGAACAGCAATAACAAACTAAGAAGCAAAGCAGATGGCAGTGCAGGAATATGCTTGGTTTATTTGGATGAGTCCAGAAGAATGAATACCCTGATGACTGGGTGGGTATATATTATTAAGCATATAGGTTGGTCACCACTCTGAATATTGTCTGCTCAATGGAGAATGTAAACCTATAAACATAGACCACTATTGTTGCAGCTATTTGTATTGAAGTATCCTCTTACAAATTGTTAGAAGTATCTACTTATAAGATAAACTGATGGGAGATTTGCATGATAACTTTAATATTAAAGAAGATACACTTAAAATAACCTCAAAACAATTTCTACTTCTTTTCTTCTTTCTTAGTCTTATATTAATATCTAGTTCTATTTGTATATTATGTCCAAACTATCATGAGGTAGAGTGCAACCTTATGCAACTTCAGTGTAGAATAACTTGAGTTGGAAGGAACCTTTTAAAGGTCATCCAGTCCAACGCAATTGCTATGAGCAGGGACATGTTTAACTATCAGATGGACCTACTCCCTGAAGAACTGGAAGTTTGCTTTTTCATAATTCAGGGTCCTGACTTTATTCTTCACCTGACCTGGCTGCATCCAATCTTGATGTCACTGACAAGCTCAGTTGAATTGGTGACCATCAGGTTCAGTGTCACATCTGCTCTGGTAGGGCTGTCTATAAATGGCTTAATAAGTTATCCTCGGTGCTTTCCAGGAGTCTCCTGGATTGCCTACAGCTCACTGTGCTACTTTCCCATAAGATGTTGGGATGGTTGAAGTCCCCCAGCAGGATGAGTGCCTGTGAGCACGGTGCCTACAGTAGCTGATGTAAGAAGACTTTGTCAGCAGGCTCTCCTTGATTGTACAGCCTGTAGCAGATACCAACCACAAGGTTCCCTTTCTTGCCTCAGTCTCTAATTCTTACCCATAAGCTTTCAACCTCCATGTGGCTGTTCTGCAGTGACAGCTCTTCAAGGTCTATCCATTTCTTGGTGTATAAGGCAACACCTCCACCCCTCCTGTCTTGCCTATCCCTTCTGTACATCTTGCAGCCATTGACAGCTGCACTGCAGTCACAGAATTTGTCCAACCAATTTTCAGTAATGGCAACTAGGCTGCAGCTTTCTAGCTTCTGGCTCCTCCTGTTTGTTGCCCGTATTGCGTGCATTGGTGTAAAAATACTTCAGCTGGGCTGTTGACAATGTCTTTTTCTTAGAGGAACCCCTCTTAATTCCTTTGAGTAATTTTCCCTGTTGGTTCTTATTACCTCAGGAGCTTCTGGCTTTTAAGACTTTAAAAAATGTGCCCAAGATGGTTTGCCCACTACCTCTATGTGGTTTTGAATGGCAAGATTTTGAGATGTGAGCTGTTCAGTTAAAAAAAAAAAATCCTGCAACTAATAATAGGAAAAAAATAGGGTCCTAAGGTCAAGGATTTCAAGCAAAACCAGCATGTGAATGAGTGTTAACTGTGTATGCAAGGTGTTTCTAAGTTTATCCCTGTCACATGGTAGATGAATTATTCTAAGTAATTCCAGAGTTCTTGGAAGTAATATTGCACAAAATGCATGAATGTCTCTGGTAGGACTGGATTTTGTGGATTAAATAGACATAAGTTTCCTTCTATTTAAGGGAAGGGGTTTGGGATACGTTTTTTACCATTTTGATCAGCCCATCTACTCCCTGTGCTTTGTAAGCCCAGTATAAAGCAAGCATGAAGCCTTACCATGGCAGGAGCTGGTTGCCTGCAGGAACTAAAGCCAATACCAGGCTATAGTTTCACTGGTCAAAATATTCAAGGCAGAATCAACCTGCACGGTTCTCTGTACCACATCAATGCTTAGCTGGAAACCCCTTCTGTGAGCTCAGGTGGGGCAAATGTTTGTGCAGCAGCACTGTGAACCAGAAAAAAAGAAAAATTGAAATTTTTTAGGGGAAAAGACAATGAGTTTGGTGTCTTTTTCTTGATTCATCTATAATCTGGGTCACAGTGTAATTCCTTCAGTAACACTGGCACAATTGGACGTGTTGGCATGCTGGAAACGCGTTGTAAGGAGCAAGTAGTGGGTACTAAGGGAGAAAGACTGACTTAAATTGGTGTTGGCTACAGTTTGAGGTTTTAATTTTTAATAACAAACTACAAATTTGGCCTCTTAAAAATATGTTGCCTGTGGAATGTGGATGCTACTTTTGCTGAACGTATCATTGCAGGTTTAGTTCCAACTTGTTGCAAACACACTGCTTTCTGGGATCTTGTTAGTTAATAGGCAAAATCTGCTTTATTACAGGCAATAACAATGCGGCATCCGTTGTGTTGCATGGGTGTAATGGGGGACAGGGGAAGAATTGGCTCTTGTCTTTATGCAAATTGCAAAATCCACATGTAGAATAATGTTGAGTCTGTGTCTCTGCGTGGCTGTTTCCCTCATCTGGAACATCAAAGTGTCTTGTTCCTTTTTTGTCGTGATGTTCTGCTAAATCTGCCAAGATTTACACTCCGAAAAGAATAAGAAACATTAGGAATTATCTGTCATTCAGTAGGACTAATAACTGAAGAGAATGATTTGTTATTCACATACTTGTTTAAGAGTAAAACACTGAGCAATTTGATAAGCTAATTCCTACAGGGAATAAAGAGCTGAAAACTTGAGCTTTTTGGAACTGAATTTTATTTTTAAATATTTTTCTACTGAGCAGTAGAGCTTTAAAGTACAGATCACTTTGCTCAATGATTTCAGCTTGGGCTTTATCAGTTTGTCATAATGCAACATGGCAAAGGTAATGCATGTTGTGATCAAGTCAGATCTCAGTTACATGTGTGTTACTGTTGTCTCCACATAATGCCTTTGAACCAATATGCCTCAGTGGCTTGATCAAGAGGCATTAATTGCTATATAGCATCCATATATTAGTAATCTGGAAACTTTCTAGAATTCTGTTCCCCCTCCCTTGTTTTTGGAAGCATTGCTTTGCTACAGAGGTTTCTCTGAATCAGTGTTCGTGCTGGGAGTAAACAGCTTCCCCTGGTGCGTTGAGAGGTGGTGGGGAGGCACTAGTGAAGGATCCTAGCTTGGCCCTCTCCTAAATGCCCAGTGAAATAATTTTCACTATCAGAACAGGAGATTAATCTGGAAAAGATCCTGTGAGAAGTGTCGATTAGATTAGGTTAAAAGTGCCACTTTTGGCGGTTCACAGGAAACACCTGGAAGATACTACTTACGTAAGAGCTTTTGTTAATATTCTACTGAAACAGTAACTTCTTTCATACTGGGATTAAAAATGAATCTTTTCTGTACCAGTATTTTCAATAAAAATGCTGAGCATCTAGGGGATGGACCTACTTTTACAGTTGATCCATACTTCATTTTGTTAGTGAAATATAATGATTGGACTTCCATGGGGCTAAAGCAATTTCACAGGAGCATCCCAGGTATCTATTCAGCAAACAGAGCACAGGATATGCCCTCTTCCTTTGAAAAGTGAGTATGTATCATGGGTGCCAATAAGTTGCAGGGGGTCAGTATCTTTGTGGCTGCCTTTAGCTTTGCCTTGCCTCTTATGCATAAGTACAGAAGCTAATTACCACTGTAATTAAATTGAAGGAACTGGATGCCTCTCAACGTGTGTGTATCTGCAGGAGATACAAGCTATCACTACAGACTTTAACATTTAATCTTGCATTGACATTTAAGGTTGAAATCAGCATTGAAGCTTCCAGTGAATTCGTGGGTGCAAGTTTAAATTTAGACTGTACTTACAGAGAAGCCCTAAGGCTGCCTTCAAGCCCAAACTTGCCATCTCCACAGTCAAACTGTGAGCATGTCCCTTGGCATAGCTGGAGGCCTCTTCTCAAAGCGCTTGGGACCCCAAGGACCCAAAATATTTGGTGCCTTTTTATGCTGCTGATAGTCTCCCTTCTGGCTGCTCCAGCCTCAGTATTAGCAAATGAGGTAACCTGGGAGTTTAGTAAGAATGGTATTATCCCTTAAGTAGAATGGTTGCTTTAACCTCAGGCTCTATCCATACCAGCAATATTGATATTTTATTTCTGTTCCCTTCTGTTGTCAGAAAGTGCTGGTCAAACAAGAAGAGTTTGCATGGCAGCAGTTCAGCTAGGGAGCCTCTGGGGAGTGTTCACACACAAGAATCTTGCCCAGGCATGGAGCAGCATGCATGGCACTGACAGGATATGTGGTGCTTTGCTGTGTTGGGAAGGCTGCGGCACCAAGTGCTGCCAAGTCACTGTGCCATGAGCAGCCACTGGAGGACTTTATTTTGCTGCCATCCAGCTCATTAGCTTTCAGTAGCTCACACATGTTTATTTATATAAACTAAACCTGTGAAAACAAGACAGTATGTCAAAGTCAAATTACTTGGTGTGACTCTCCTCCTTCAGCAGGAAAAGATGGGGCTACTGTACTCATTCATCCCCTTCTCGTTCACTGCAAAGTAACACAATTAGCAGTGAGAAAAGGCTGCCAATCCCGTGAATAATCTCAGATCTCTGAGCAGTTAAGCTTGTTAATTAAATTGGCATTGCAGCAGGAGTTTGAGTTAGCAGACTTCGAGCAATCTTTTGGAAGAGTGTCCTTTCCCTACAGTTCTCAGACTTCCCAAGCCTGTACCAATTTGGCCAGATTCTTTGCTACCTTCCAATAGCTTTTTGTTTCAGGGGAATTGTTCTTCACAACTTTGTAATCAGAAACAGACATGCATTACTTCACTGTGTTTTTTTTCTGTTTATAGGCATATGTGATAGAGTATGGTATTTACTTCTAGAATCTCCCTCTTTAACAATCTGTTCTTTCTAATGTGTTTCCCCCTGTTTTGGTAACTGTGAGACTCAATAGGTACTACTCAAACCTGGCAAGGCTTTCAACACTGATCTTATCTGAGACTCACCATCCAGATTTCTTATGTCTGCGTTAATATCAACAGAAACGGTGCTGTGCAGTGCTGAAGAGTCTCTGTGCTGCCATCACAACAACTCTATGTTCAACTGTTTACCTCCAGCAAAACAAAGATAAATGTCCTTTGGGATCGTGCTTTAAAAGTATTGACACTTGTGTTCTGTCTTTGCAGGAACTCACGTTACTTTTTGCCTTGAACAAAGTTGAACATTTTATCTGGATGTAAGGCTGTGTTCTGACGTATGGATGATGAATACATGTAACCATGTTTTGGCAGTATAAATCAGAAATAGCTCTGTGGAGGTCAAAAGTGCAATAACAAAGAAATTCTAGTGCAAGAGGAGAGGGAGAGAAAAGCAGTAAATTTTAAACTACTGTGTGGCTTATAATGTAAGATTTTCTGTGGATGTTGACTTCAGTAGGCATTCATTTCACTAATTAACTGTTGATCTCCTTGTGTGACTGTTTGCAATAGTGACAAGCACCAAGGCTATGTGACTTCCCTTCAGCAGCCTGCCCTTGCATCTCTGCCTTAATATTGTCACCTTTGCAAACAGATTGATCATTTCCCCATAATTCACTGCTAGTGAGCACCTGATTATTGGGAGTGGAGACGATATAGGCCTAATAGCTGTGCTCTTGAATATTGTGGACAACCCTTTGAGGAAAGATGAAACCTCTTGATGTGCAATTGAGAATGCTTTGTCTACAGGAATCTTGTCTGAGATGTCCTATGAATGCTCAGTGTTAGATAAGGGAACACACTGTCTACAACTCCCTGGCAGAGGTCTGTCTGTCCCTTCAGCACCCAAGGGCACCCCTTCTGTCCCATTTTGAATACTTTGCTTTAAAGGCTGTTGGAACTAGTTCATGGTGGGGGAAACCATTGTGCCTCTTTTCCTCTAAAATGGATCTGTAGGAGGCTGGATGTGCTGAACTAGTACATTTCTAAGGACAAAAACTCCTAATGTTTTTGAAGATTTTTCCTCTTGTTACCATGTTGCCAAGCAACACTTTTACAGTATCAGCAGCTGGGGAAACTAAAGTCTGAATGTCTGAAAATGGATTAAAGGAGAAAAAAGGAGACACCTATAGTCTTTTGGCTGCACCCTTCCACTGCTGAGAAAAGGTTGTACCCTTCCCTCCACAAGTAGACTCCCGAATTATTAAGCTAGAACTTGGATTTATTAATCTTTCTCTGTCTTTGAAGTTATTAACACTTGAGAATGATGCTAGAAGATGAGTGGCTTTGCCCTCCAGCTAGTAGATTCTTAAATAATAGGTCTGGGACAGATCTGAGAGGTCCTCCAGTTCTTTCTGTTATGGGAGGTCAATAGCTGTTATCCCATTGCTTGTAATGGCATGGTGAGGTGACACAACTCAAAGCTCCTTTAAGTCTAGAATCTGCTTGAGCCTGTGCTCAAAAGCCCCTTCTGGCCCCATAGCAGGTTGTAGCTGTTTACTCATGCTGTGGAATTAGAGGCTAAAAATAATGCAATGCATAACTCTCTCCCATGCCACTGGCAACAGAACCTGGTCTGACTTAATTATGATAGCCTGAGGCGTGTGGTAGACTCCTGACAGTGCTTTGGCATTTCTGGGGAAGTCTTTGTCTTGTATCATTTGTATGGATAGGACACTGGGGACCCCAATGCACTGAATGCTGTTCGAACACACAGCAACAGAGACTTCTTGCTCTGCAGAGTTTAGTCAACCTTATTTCCAGAGTTTTTAAAAGTGCATATATTACCATAATATCTAGAGGTCAAAAAAGTTCAGTCCCATTGGGCTAGCAGCATGCCATTATATCATGAAGGATGGGTTTTGCTCCAAGGACTTTATATTCAAAGGTGCTTTGCAGTCAACACTGACTCTTCTTAGCTCCTGCTTAACTCTAAAACTAGAATATTTTCTAATCAAGCTCTAAAATACATATTGAGGCTCTGTCCCAGGTGACTTTCTAACCACTCAAAATAATGGGGATGGAAGAAAAGCTGAGCTCTGGAGCTTAATGTTTTGCTTTACAGTGTGAGTGATCTGTGTTTGCCCCATGCAGGGTAAGAGGAGTTCTCTTCCTCTTTGAGCAGATAAATTGAAAGTAATAGGCTTTGAAAAGACACTTGGATCAGCATAGATGATGGGTCTTTTTAGTCTTCTGATTAACAGGGTGCAGTAGACAGTCAAACAACCTTTAACAGATAGAAAGTAAGAAGAAAAACTTTCTCTGAATGAAACCTCTTTCAGGGTAGAAAATCCTTGCTTTTAAGTCATTACTGCAAAGACTTTTTTACCTGAAGGTGTCTAAGTCCCAAAGCCATGGATAAAAATCCACTTAGGACAGTGCACAGGGACTCCCTGGTGAAGCTTGGTGGATGGTATTATATACACATTAAATATTTTCAGGACTTAAAGCCACTTCTCTGTCACTAAAACAAGTAACTTCTCAACTGGTGATCAAACAATCACTATTATCTCTAGGAGTAGGATTATGTGTAATAAAGAGTAGAAACAACTCTTTTCTGGAATAGTTGTTTGAAGACATTTCAAAAATACAGGATTTTTTTTTTGCATTATAGCTGTCTGGTGTCAGAAGCTGAGGCTACTGTAAATGAAGTTAATAGGGTCCATTTCTATTTGACTAAAGAGTTGTTAAACTTCCTGTAAAGCATGACAACCCTTTGTATTAGCAAGTGGTCTTAGACCTGTGCAACTAAGCTCTGGAATAGATTTTCATTTTTGTAAATTCTGACAAGCTTGCAAGGAGAACTTATTTCTCTTCTGATTTATTACTTATCCCTCTGGCAACCTTGCCTCTTCCAGGTCCATATTTCTCGCTTTGTCTTTCCTTATGTTCCAACTACATTCAAATCTGGAAAAAGTTCATCAAAATAAGTATAACTTATCAGAGCACTGTCCACCTTGGGGAAGAAGAAAAGAGAAATCCATTTGTGGTTTTTTTTTTTTTGTGAAGACTTCAGAACCAGAAGTCTTCTACACAGCACAGACCAGGACCTTTGTTCTTCTCATCTCAACTTTCTCTGGACTGTTAAAATATCCCTATTTCTGTGTTAACTTCCCTCCTTGCCTTTTTTTATTAGGTTCCATAGATAAGGTTCTATCCCTTCTCTTATGCTGTGAAATACTCTTATAATAAAGTACAAATGCCATTTAAAACTTTCTGGTTGGGTAGGTGAGAATTCCATTTCTATGTTACATTGTCCATGTCTCTGACCATTGTCAGAACACCCTGAGCCGCAGGCCTTTGCCATATGAATGTCAGAGCAGCTCAACTTGGGAAACTAACTTGGGAAACAGATTGTGGAACTCTAGCAGCAGGGTAGGATCAGGGCAGAAGAAATTGTCTTGTTTCTGAAGTTGATACATCTCTCCAGCCAGACTTTCTCCCTTCACCCACTCTTGCTTTTCTCAAGTACTGTCTCCCTATTCCACTTTTGGCTCCAGTGCTGCTTGTCTTGGGAGGCCCTGGGCCAGCTGGCCAGGGGAGGAGAAGGGTGTCCCACCAAATAGCAATCAGATCTTGTGCTTGATTTCACAAGATTTGAATCCAGCCCTGGACAAACTGTTGAATGAAAACCTGTTTCATCATTAAATGCTGCAGAGCTGTGAAGCTAGCTTTAATGCTTCTGAATCCACCCATGGGTTTGTTCTAAATCATGAATATATTCATAATCTGGTTAGCTTCTGTGGGGGAAACATTGTCACTTGCCTCTTACTCCAAATTATTATTGTTAATTAAATATTTGTTGATTTACTCAAATACAATGAGAATTAATCTTCAGCAAATATGTCCAGTATGGTATCTAAGGACTTTATCCAAAGCACATTAATATCAGTGGAAGGACTCCTGCTGGATTTGACAGGTGCTGAATAACTCTGGGAAAGAGAAGAACATGTAAAAAAGGTTCCCGTTTCAGTGGCCTGACCTTCTGCAATAATTAATTTATGGAGTAGAATTCAGTACAGAGTGCAAGTTTTTGTTAGGCCTGCACTAGAATCTGCATTCATTACCCACTGTATTTGCACATGTAATAGCTGTGCAATCCACAGTGACTATATCTCTAAACTCAGAAGGCTAAAATCTATATTCAGAAATGTGGCTGTGGGTACGGCAGAAACAGCTTCAAAGTATCTCGTGACGTAACAGTGATGTTATGTTTTTAGATCCATGCAACCTGGTGAAAACTGGGCCGTGGTCTCATGCATTCTTTGGTGACTCACCATCTTTTGGATATGATGCCTCTGTTCTACATTTGACCTAGACTAGAACAAGGGAAACACCTCCCACTTATCCAGCTGGGCTTCAGCTGAAAGTCAAAACGTCTGTGCTGGGACCTGGGAAATGTGAATAAGGCACAGATGCAAGGCAGGTACTGACATGTGAGGTCATGGCTGTAAGCACAGGCATAACACTCAAGCTGAGCCAGGGTAGTTTTCCTCTTGGCTAAGCTTAATGCAGCAAATTTTTTTTGTGTGGAAAGATCTGGGATATTAAGTCAAGTGCATTACATTGACAGAGTAAAATCACCCCAGACTTCTTAAGGTGGAAGCAACTATACCTCAGTGTATCCCAGACTGTTTATGCTTGGAGCGCTTTCCTGGTACAAGAATGCTGGTGTCACACTACATCAATAAGCACTTCTGTAGCTATTTAGGAAGCAAACATGAGGTGAGAGCAAAGTTACACCGCATATTAGAAACTGGGATCAATACTAGGATCAGTGGGGGATTTCAGTGGTGAGATTTCTAAACTATTTATCAACAGTCTGTAAAGGGGCTGAGGGACGAATTGACAACATCTGCAGAGTGTATAAAGAAACACTGCAAACCAAATCAGCTTCCCAACAGGGCAGCAAGTGCTATCACAGACTTGCTTAGTCTACTGCTAGAACTACCAATGCATTTCCAGGCTGGAATGCATTCATAGCTGCCTTAGTGCTGAGATGCTGCAGGACCAGACAGCAAGTAGAAACAACTTGAAGCAGAATTAGGACTTTATAGGAGGAATAAGGGTTAACGAGAGAGGGAGAGGTAGAAGGTTGAAGGAAATTTTGACCTGCATAGAATTTAAATTCACTTGCTGGGCTTTTGGTCTATTTGTCAGAACATAACAAAATGCATCATGAGGATCTGTACATGAGAAAACAATTTACTGTAAATCCACTTTCAGGCTGCTGGCTTTTTCTTTCTCCACTGGCTGTTCCATGTGGCTGTGACTAATTATGGTCATGAATAGTAATATTGATTACCATGGGACTGAAGTAAGGACCTTTGAATGTAAACGAGCCTTTAACTGAAACTTGTTAAGATGGGGTAGTATAGTTCATGTAGATATGAACTGCAGCAAATGATTCCAAAGACACATTCGCTGAGAATTAATTTTAGAACAGATGTAAAGGACAATCCTGTAGATGTAAACTGGAGATGAGATGGCTCAGAGCATCTGGTACAGTTTTGCTGCATGCTCTGGGCTGAATCTAACCTGCTCATCTCTCCACACCAGCAGCTGTCTGCAGGCATATTTGTACAAGAACAGCCATTTGCCAGTGCACATCATGGAGTTTTGACATCTGCCCAGAATCCTAGAGCTGGCTCTTTAGGGTGTTAAGATCAAAGTTAATTTCGCGCTTGTGGTCAAGGATGAAATAATCAAATTGCTTCTAAAGTTTAAATTCAAGGTATGACAGGACAATCTCCTGCAGGCCCATGTCTGCAACAAGGACAATGTGTTGTGGTGACCTGTGTCTCTCTGCAGGTGGCTGGTTGTTGCCTGCTGCTGGGGACAGCACCGTTGGTCCCAGTGTGACCAGCAGAGATATGGGTTCATGTGGGGAACTCCCTGCTCAACCATCCCCGGTCACAGCTAAGCAGGCTGCTGCTGAAGCACCTCCAGCTCCTGCCAGCTCAGCAATTAGGACTTCATGGATTTCAGAAGATGCAACATACTTAATAGAGGTTAATTCCCACTCCTTTACTTGTTTAACTTCAGTGACTGCAGTTCACACACTTTCAACAAAAAATAAAAATGGTCATAGAATTCAGGGCTTTCATATTGCAAGCAATTATTTTTCAGACAAGTTAGGAAGCCTCCAGAAGACCCAGAGTGGTCAGATTTCTCCAGTATCTTCAATGTAATTTCAGAAGACTTGGAAGTATGCTCTTAACTTCATTTTGTAGATGAAGAACTGAGGTAAACAGAGTGAAAACCAAATAACTCCTCCTATCCAGAGGCCTAACACCCTTTTCCTCAGCCCTTAAGTACATGTTCCAGTATAAAATTAGTCATCTAAGAGCTATATTTAGATGCAAACACCATCATATAAATCATTGTCGTCTTTTCTGGAGTGATAGGGAGCAGATAATCTTGCATCTAGAAAGAATTGCATTTGGGATGGAATTTTGGATCAAATTTAGGTTTGACAGTGGTGGAAACAAGCATCTTATTTGATATTGATCACTAGCAGTACTCTCATGCCAATACTCCATTCCCTGAGGTCATGAGCACGTATGAGTCTCCTGTCCTTGAGCAAAGCTGTGTGCAGTAATCTCCAACGTGATGAAGATGTTTCTTGGCTTACAATGTTGTATGATCTGCTCTGTGGCCCAGTTTTACCTCCTTACTTTCCACTAAGTCCATTAGGACATCTCTAGAGGACCTGTACATATGAGTTGCTATCTAGGAGATCCAGGGCATCCAATGAGGCTGAGATTTTACAGCCACAATATCAGGCAAGAATTCATCTGCTGCAGAACTGGTTCTGAATTCAAGATTTCCTTTGAGGAAAAGCAACAATACATTTTCTTAATTGTAAAGGGAATATGAAAATGTGAACGAGTGTAGAGATCAACACAGCTTCATCTCTCAATATCCTTCAAGATAGCTAGAAGGGACAGCACCAAGATACAAGACCTACTATTCAATACAAAGCAAAGTTGGCAGTTACATCTAAATAGTAAAGGTACTGTTTGAACAAAAATGCACTGGACATTTTACAGACACTTGCTGTTGTGGATGCCAGGGGTTTCATTATTCTTTTATTGTCAAAATCAACTTCTCCCAGACAACATCTGAGACTAAATGCATACTACTGTGTGACTCTTTTTGCAGAGTGTCATTGTCTAAGAAAAGAATGTATCTTTAGACAGTGATTATAGCCCTAAAAATGTGCAAGGTTTTGTCTGCAGAAGTTCTAGTACAGACAAAAATAAATATCAAGCTAAACTGAGCTGAGAAAAATGGTTGTAGGTATGACCCAATTATAGTAATCGATTAGGAACATTGAGTGGGAAGGGTAGCCAGCACCTCTGGAGTATCACTGATAAAGGTTTTGTATGGTTGAAAACCAGTCTATTTTTTCCATCTATATTACTCACTTTATTAAAAGCTATGACTTCTCTCTTAAAGTTTTACTTCCCTTATCCTTAGGCTATAATGATAGCATACTTTTTCAACATTTATATTACCAAAACATATTCAGTATGCAGAGAAGAGAAAATAAGATACCACTGAATAAATGGAGTCAGATACCAGAAATAAGAGTGGGCTACTGATGAATTTTTAAGTATGTTTATTAAATCTCTCTATTTTAAATTTGTGTGAGAGACTACTACAGATTTTCCCATCTGCTCTAGCAGTGTCACAGAATCCAGAACTGTGGACCCTCTGAATTCTGGAGATTGCATCTTATTAGTGACATCTACCTGTCATGCTTGCTCTTGGCCCATTTGTTTAGTAGAGTTGAAGTGCTATTGCCAGCAACTATTTCAAATGCAAGACAAAAATGGTATGAGTTTCAATGAATAAAATAATTTTCCTCACTGCAAAACTGACACTTATCTGCATTTAATACATGTTGATGGGAATAAAGTGTGTTTTTATGAATAAAGTTTCCTGCTTAGGCAATGAAATGCTATATATGTAAATGACAACACAGCTAAATGTAGAAGGCAAGGGATTGGTTTTACTTGGTATGCATTGGATTTAGCAGGAAGAATGCACTGATTTAAGCTATTTTCATAAGGAAGCAGCTGCATAACTTCACTTGTTTTAGTTTATATATTCCAATGGTAGTAGCAATTTTTCCAACAGCACGTGTGTATGTGCAAGTGCATATACTGGGTTTGGTTTCTTGGATGTCTAACAATGTTTTCTGTACCTAAAGGCAAAAATACTTCCTTCGTGCTTGTAGAAGACTTTTTTTTGTATTTCTGAATTCATCTTAAATAAAGCAGTTTTCTGCTATGTACTAAAAATCACAGGGCTTACTTCCTCAAGATGTGGATATTACTTGTAGTACATGTAGTAGGAAGAACATTCAGGTATCAAATGCTATGACAAAGTATTAGGTTTCTAAACCTCAATGTTGAGGTCTGAGCTGTGTACAAATGTGGGTGTCAGAAGAGTGAACTAGTATAATTTTATTCTTTGCTTTCAACATGTGGTAAGTCAGAGTACAAAAGGGAGGTTATTCTACCTAACCTGCTAGTGGTATATGCAAAGGGATTAAATGTAGTGATCATGCCAGGAACAAAAAAAAAAACACAAAACAAAGCCCTGAAATTTTTGAGTAAGAGTTGGAGAGGAACTTAAAACAAACAAAAAAAAATGAAGCCACAGGCATTATTTTGATCAGCTTGGGTGAAAGATTCAATAGAGTCTAAATGATTATGGTGGTTTTCAAATGTGTAAAGGCTTAGTCAGCACCCAGTTAAAAAGTAAGCCCATGAATTTTTTTCCGTTCTCTGAAAAATACTTTCATTAAACATCATGGATAAACATTTTTTTTTGCAAACATAAGTGACTCTGTTCTGGTTTTTTTAACTGTTCTTCAATAATGTAGTTGTGCATGGTTATGCTGCCTTCGCATCTTTCCTGGAGTAATTGTTTGCCACTGCCCAGTCTATGCCAATATAAACTCATAGTTTGGTACTATTGTTTTCACACAGAACAAGTTGGACCCCTCTGCCTGTCTCAGTGAGGTTAGGCAAGGCAAAAGCAACTTAGGGCTGCTGCAGGCTTGTTGGATACTTGAAACAGTTACCACCCTTATCAATCCACATTGCTTTCCTACCAGATCCCACTGCTCCCAGTGACATGTGGGAATCTCTTGCATCAACTCCTGAATCACTGCAGTTCTCAGCCTGGTGTATTAAAGTGAAACAGAAGAGGAGTCAGTCTTAACCTCACATGTCACAATGAGACAATGTTAATTCTGACTGCAGAATTGTAAGCCAGTATTTTACAAAACAAATTAAAACACAAACATATTTTTGATTTTTAAAAAAAACAACCACAAACCCAAGCCATAAAAACTTCTTATTCAGATTCATGACACATCACTATCTGCTTCCTTTTTAAAAGCAGTGCATAAATACCTGTTATCCTGTGAGCTTACTTTCCCTGCTGTTCCAGATAGGCTTTGAGTGCTGATGCTGTTTATTCAGGATAACAAAATATGTTCTCTAGTGAATAATAAATTGGCTTTTTTTGGTCCTTTTAGATCACTCTGAATTTTTTTAAAAGGGGGAACCATATTCTTTTCACTGTTCCTGCTGCAGCAATTTGCTGTCATTTCATGGGATTGAAGGGTAATGAAAATGCTTCTTTAACAGACAGTACAATAATTAACACCACCAAAAGAAAAGCAGCTGGAGCAGCTGGGTGGCACAAAGTGAACTGACAAGGTGAATTTTTGAAGCTACCTAAACAGCTTTAGTGCATCCATCCTACTGTCAGAAGTGACATAAGAGCAGCCTCTAACAAATGTTATCAGTCAGCTGTTACCCTTCCAAAAATTCAACTAAGTGTTTATCAAAATGCTTAAATTACATGCAGTTCCCCAGATGCTTTCTTTGCAGGATTTGTGATGGGAGAAACAATCGTGAGCAGAGAAGTCTATAGTGTCCACCTCTCCTAACAGGAGAATTAACTTTTGTCTCAGTGCTAAAAGGCAAAACCCAAACCCTCCAAAACACTCAGATTTTGAGGATTCAGCTCACCCCTTTGTAACCCAAGCACAAGGCTGAGGGCTCCTGTGGACAGGCTGCTGTGCGTGTTTCAGTGGCTGTCAGTCAGACCTGGCATCTGCTCTTGTTATCAATGTGCCTTGCTGGCCTTGCTAGATGATTCCCAGGGAACAAGGAACTTGTTTTTTAGTTCATCTCCTCAGTTACCTTCGCCTTCTCCAAATTCCTACACATGGATCAGCCAGAGACTTCATAAGTGTTATTTAAAGCTTCTGTTTTTGTTTAATAACTGGAATTCCCTGGAATTAAGGGAATACTATATTCCTTTTATTGGTTAATAAGGCTTATTCTTTTAGCTACAGCCTCTCCCAATATTGCCTCAGAGATGCACAAGCCTGCCTGCCAACTTACTTCATAGCAGAAGTGCTGCCTGTACCAGATGTTCAGAGCTCCTGAGTCAGAATCCCAGAGACAATGAGATTGCTTTAAACACATATTAATAATACTTAATCTTAGGTCTCCTGAGCTTTAAAGTTCATTAAGGCTATGTCTTTAATATGCATCCTCAACTTTAGGACTAAAAAAGTGCAGTTTTGTTTTTATGAGAAGATGCTGAGACTGCATTTGAAATTCTATATGAATTTGTAAGATAGAGCATTGAACAAAAAGCTCAGCTATCATGAAGCTGGTGATGTGATTTAGATTTGGCATGAACAAAAGGCCAAATTATATCAGGGCAGGGGAAATTGGTGTCTAAGCTTCAGTAAATTAGAGCCTATAATGAGTACTACGCAGGGAAATGAGCTTAAGACTTAGACAGTTGCAACACTTGTGCCTCACATTAAGGATTACACAGACAGAAATAGGACAAGAATTAGCTCTCCAACTCTGAGCCTAGTCCAGTTCATATCTAAGTCTTTAGGTTTCTCTGTCATCTTTGCTTACTGTAATACAAATGATGAGCAGCTGCTGAGATGATCCCAGGGCACTAATCCTGCCAAGACATTTGCTGATCTACAGATGAACATTTTGTGTGTTTAGAGAAAAGAGAACTCTCTATTACAGCCCTGCTCCTGCCAGGAGAACTGCAGGTTAAAAAGATACTGTTACTGAAAGACACAAAGACATAAGTGAGGAAAGCATCACCTGTAAGGCAATGCAGGACAGATTCGTTTGTTTCTACTTTCCCTAATGTCCTGCCATGAAAGGGCTTTTTGAGGAACAGGCCCTACAAGCCCTGGAAAAAAACCCGTGTCCAATTCCCAAGCAAGTTTTGGTGTTGGAGATTGCCAATGTTCCTGTGCCTCAAGAAGGATGGAGATGGCCCTGGGGGGGCCCTTGTGTCCTTTGGAACAGGTCCTGAAAAATGCTCCAGTGAAAGATAGCTTTTCTCCTGTTCCCCAGCATCTCATATTTTTCCCAGCAGGAGACAGCACGTGCAGTCATTCACAGAAAGCTGTGCTGTTTGCTGCTGGCTTTTCAAAGGGTTGAGGGTGTCCTAAAGTAGGAGAACGATATTCTGAGCAGCTTCCTCCATGTTACACCTGACCTCAGCACGGCTTGTGCTGCTGTTACCATAAATGTGTACTGTTTTCAGCACGTGGTCTGCTTTGTTTCTAATGCCCCGGTGATGTATATGACTCTAGTTCCTGGCTCATGCCTGAAGTCACAATAAAAAAATACCACTATTGGCTACATTAAACTGAGTTCATTTTGGGGAAGGGGAGGTGTTTGAGCTCTTTGCCTTTAGCAGTGCTAGTACCAGTTTCCACAAACTGGAAGCAGTGATGCTCTGTGTTAAGACGCCTGCAGTTTGTGACGGATGTAGCCTGTGAGAAATTATTCCAGGTTAGCAAAAAGAGGAGCAAGTGTTACATAGGCAAGTTATTTTGACATCTCTTGTTTATACTAATTTGGATAGGCACAGATGGAAAAGGCTTTGACTGGGCCTGCTAGGTTTATTCCAGTCTGAGGGAGGAGTAGGAGGAGGAAGAGAGTAGGCAGCTCATTTCTGTTGTGAGATGCCTTAGGGGAAGCTCTTGGGGGCTGTGGTGGCACTGTTTGTTTGGCCAAACAGGACATGAAAGGAAGGGAAGATATCAAGGTGTGCTGGGTGTGATTTGAAGCTGGCAGAAAAAATGGGAACAAATTGCTCACCCTTCCTCATGTGAGTGTGGGAGCCCAGAGCAGAGAGACTTTGCTCTTCTCCCCTTCCCCGCACCAGGGCAGAACAAGCTGCTCCAAAAAAATGGGGCTATTTAAATAATGTCTTTCCCGTGGTAAGGGAGAAATGAGGACAGCTAGTCAGGCAGTGGCTCAAGCATTGCCCTACTCCAAAGCCAGGCCAGGTATGACTTCAACTGCACTGTTGGAGTCTGCTGTCCCCCTGGGCTTTGCAGGAGAAGCCTGCACAGAGCCCACACCTGGCAGTGTAGGGAGCACAGTTCCTATTCTCATTTTGTAGGGTTGCATGTGCTTCTGGTTTTGCAAAACCATTAAGGGGCTGGGAGTCCTACTTTAACTCCCAAGCCTGACAACTCAACCTGCAGCGTGTTTCCTGCTCCCAGAAGGAAGGAAACTTTCTCAGCAGCTAATGAAGTGTTTGGGCCCCGTCCTTGTGTACCTGTGCAGGACACCAGTATTTATTGGCATGATTCTTCGTTGCACCTCTTTAGAAAAAGGTTTCCCTTCTAGGGAGAAGGAGTGGAGGGGATAAATTGCACTGTATGGAATAAGTCTGTAATTTTGTGAATGTAACACGTGAGTAGGAAATTCACAAAGTGCAGTTGTGCTGGGAGAACAAGGCAAGATGCTTAGACCATATAAGGTACATGGATTAACCTACTGTTGTGCAAATCATCCGTGTACTGCAGAGAGGCAGCTCTGAAGATTTAGTTTCTGTATAAACAAGCTCCCTTTGTGTGATGACATGATCCACCAAGGACAAAATATTTCTTGTACATAATCTCTGATTTCTTGCTTCATCTAAAGGTAGCAGAGAGCAGTTCTCTGCAGCTTTCTTTTACTTATTTGAAGACTGTTTTCATTAATCTTACTCTTTGATTAAGCAGCTTTAGATTCTTGAGGTTTCCTGCTCAGCTGCATTTGCCAGGCTCTACAAAAGACATTCAGCTGCCAGGTGTGTCCTGTATGTGTGTAGCAGCTCAGCTGTAAAGGGAGCTGCTGTGTGTTATACCCATATGCTGCCAAAGCCTTTTGTGACAGCAAGCAAAGGTGCTACATAGCAGAGATACTGGGGCAGGTGTGAGCCCTGCACTTGGCACCAGTGCAGGTTTCTCTAGTGCTCAGGGCTGAAAAATGCAAGGTAAGAAGGGAGGGACACTGAACATTTCATTTACATGATGTGAATTACCTAGGAGAGTTGGTAATAAAGACATCTGAAATAGGGAAGTGAAGAGAGAGAACAAAGAAATTCTAGCCAAAGTTGAGCATAAAGCTACCCTTCGCTTGTCTTTAAAGACGAGTGTCTTGCTAAAGAATGTGCCCAGAGCTCAAATTGCAGATTATGGTAAGGAACAATATGGTAAATATTCCCATTCTGATACTTTCACTTGGATAAGTCAGCCAGAACTGATGACTGAGCTGTTAATGCCCTTCTCTGATTTAGATTGATTCTAATTGCAAACATAAGTCAGTTGATTGTATTCAGTCTTTATTTATGATCAGTTCTGATTACACAAATTATGACAAATATGAATTAGGTTGTAACTAGCCCAGCAATAAGCTCTATGTTGCTAGGTAACAAGCCAACATTATTTCAAACAACCCAATCAAGGGGAAGCAACTGAGCTATTGTTCTCTGTTCTTGCTCCTTCTTTAGGTTTGCTGTTAAGAGCGTTTTCAATGTCTTCTCCTTGGTATTTGATTTTCTGGGAGGAAGGGTAAAGGTTTTGTTGAATTTCAAGCAGGTACCTTTGCATAGTGCTCCACTTGACAAAGGTTTTGGAGCAGTGGCTGTGGGAATAGCTGTCTCAGTGCTGGGAAGTGATGCACTCCTGGATGCTGAAATTATTACAGAGCAGCTCTGGACCAGCAAGCATCGGTGTCATCCAGATCTACTGCTTGCAGTGTTTAGATCAGCTCTGCCTTCACTGTAGCCTCTGTCTCTTGTCCTTGGGGTATTGGGATGGAAACAATATCGTGGATCTCAATCTAACCCTGGGTTTGATGACTTCATGTGAACTCAAGGACTACTTCTTATACTAGATAATACCATTCCAGTTTCGGGAAAGCTGTTGGAGATGAGGTGTAACTCAGAACCAGCTGCCAACTCTGCAAAGCTCTTGTAGATATGCACTTGGCCTGAGGCTCCTGCTCAGTACAGAGCCACACCTTGTGTGTGATGGGCAAAATAAAAATGGTAGAGGCCAGAGTGATTAGATAGGCAGAGTAATTGATGAGTTTAGCACAGTTCTCCTATCTGGCAGTTGGTATCCTAACACAAAGAGCTCCAGGTTTGCTGGAATCTGTGTACTGGAGGTGATCAATCCAACAGGCAAGCCTCATGGAGCCTGTTCCCTATGGAGGACAGCAGATAGCTTTTAATCAACCTGAAAATAACTTGAACAGTGCACTGAAGCATCTTTGCTTTGGAGATATGTCAGGAACACTTTCAATCTTTTATCTTCCGTGGAACAGCAGGAGAAATGCCACTGAAATAAGCTCTGTAATTTCTCCTCTGTAATTATACCTGTCACCACTTCCGATGGAGCTGATATAAATAGCCATTTCTGCCTTCTGTTTGCATTGTGCTTTTAAAATACAAAACAAGAAAAGAGAGAAGTAAACTGCCCCCTATCTCTGATGGTAATACCAGCCTAAGATGTACAAGATAAATGAAGCATTCACACAGTGTTTATTTGTTCCGTATTTCTGAACTTGACATTATATACAAGTCATTACTGTTGTAAGTAATCTTGTTTGCTAAGAGTAATTGTCTGTAGGATTTATCATATGATAAGGTCAGATGATGAAAGTAAAAGGCATCTATGTTAATGTGTGCTGTTTTTTTTGTTTCACACCCAGTGTCTACAGTTAAATCCACATTTGTCTGGAAACAAAAGGCAAGCCTGTGCCAATGTGAGATGCAAATCTTCATGCTTTAGTCAGCATTCATCTGAAATCCTCATATAAGCCAAGGGGAGTTCACAGATCTTTCCTAGAGTTGTAGGAGTTGATGCGTTCCAGGAGAGAAAAGAAATTGCAATAGATTGAAATCATTCCAATTTGAATATATTGGACTAAATTTTCTGGCATAGTAAACTAACACAGCCTGGTTGATGTCACTGGAGGAGAAGTAATTCTGTGAGACAAAGATCTTAAAAGTTGACCCAATGACCAAATAATTATGACTTTCCCTAGGATGAGAGAGCCCAATGGCTTGGCTGATCTTTACTAGATGTCAGCAGCTTTGCTAGGACAGCTCAGCTAGTTTGGTGGATTTAAGAACCACTGCACAGTGGGACCCATAAAGTACTTCCAGACTCACCAGTTTCAATGGCAAATGCAACATCTAGTTCTCTGACCTTGCCTCTAATAAGCAATAAGCAGTCATAAAATACACAAATACTTTAAAATAAAAACTCTCTTGTAATTTCAACTCCTTCTCTGCTCCCAAGAGGAAAAATTATATGGGGACAAATGAATTCATGCATTTATGGATGGTGTTCAGCTACTGTAATGATGATGAGTTATCACAACCAGAAATGACTAGGAAGAAAATAAAAGAATGAGAATGGAGTAAAGGTTTGTTCATTCTAATGACAAAAGTTTAATAACTCTCAATCAGGATTTTTTTTTTTACTTTTCTAGTGGGTAAAGAGAGTTTTACCTACCACAGACTCCTACCTAGGGAGGCAATAAAGTCAACATAGCAATCAAATCTGTGCAGAATGTGGTCTGTGATTTAGACCACAGGTTTTACTGGGATTCAATTTATATTGATAAACAACATTTTTATTATCTTCAGAGGTCCCCAAATTAACTTCAAAACCTGCAATAAAACCTGTTTTATTGCATTAAACAGCCAAACAGCAGAGATATTCCTGCTCTGCTTACACAATATAACATAAACCACTGAAACCCCCCAATCTCTTCACAACACCCACTTCCCTGCTCGAGTGAGCAGTGCAGTCTCACCCAGCTGTTTTCTGCTCTCCAAAGCGAAGATATTCTTCCATTTGTAGCTGAGTTGAAGAATACATCTTTTAGCTGAATTTTGGCAATGAAATATATGTTCTTTCAGGTGCATTGGAGTATTCAGAGCCCCTCTGGTGACTCCAGTGGGTGCTTGTAAATGGGAACTCCCCCACCTCCAGAGAAGTCACTGACACAGTCAGGTTCTGCTGTACTACATCATGGGTATCACAAACCTCAACACTGCTTTCCTATTTGGATATTCTCAGAAAAAAATAACATTAGGGCTCTCAGAGCTCAATTTGTATGAACAGCTCAGTATCCATAAACTCATTACAAGAATCAAGGTAGCGTTTGTTCTGCTATATATAGCAAGAGACTGAAAGAATACAGGGCCATTGTGCAAAGTGTCAATTAGGCCTCTCAGTGAGCCATAGAAGTAAAACTCCTCAAAACAAAATTGCATTTGCATTGCAGTGAATCATGAATGATGCTGTACCAGGTGTCAAGGGAAAAAAAAAATGAGTGGAAGATTTTTGCGGTGCTTTGTTCTGAAGCTGTTGTGTCGTCATTTTGATGTAATTGAAACAGCCCCAGTGACTCTTCTGCAGTTTTGTCTAGCAAAACTGTGCATCCCAGAAGCAGATTGTACTGCTGTTGTTGTGATCTAAGGTGATAAACATGTGCTAATAAGCTTGGACTCGATTAAAGTTTAGAGAGGCTGCTCCAGAAATCCTGCTGCCTTCCATACAGGGCCGGCAGCTGAACCCTGTCGTCAGGAATGAAAATTCCTGGATGCTGTGAAGTGTTAAAATGCTTACTATTTCACAAACAGTTAACTTATTAAGTACACTAAGAAATTTTGAATGAAGCCGTGTAGTAGAACCACTGGGGTTTGTATACCCCTCCCCCCAACCACAAGCTTGTTAAGGAATATCTCCAAAGAAAGTCTCCAAATGACCCTCTCTTCTCTACATCTCAGCACCTCTTCTTCTGAGATTCTCCCTAGATTTTCACAGGGTGCCAGTAAGCTGAATGCTTGAACTGCTGGGGGGAGTGTGCTCCTTTCTTTCTTTAACAGCTTATTTTCTCCAGGATTTACACTCAGGGGATCCACCTCTTACTTCTGCGCTCAAAGCTTGAGGGTTCTCCTTCAGGGCTGTGGCCTTTTGTAATACAGGAGTAACACTGACACATCCCAGCTTTGAATTCTTATTAAAACAATATCTGCACAAGAAAGTTTTATTACTTTTGAGAAGTTCTTTTGGCAAATGTCCTCACCATCTTTCCCTTCTCATACTCAGCACCAGGTATGTCCTTTCAGCCCAGTCTTTCTCTTAGGATATAGCTTAAATAATATTTTATTGAGCCCCTAACTTCCAAAGAATAACAAACCTCTATTGACCTATCAGAGTACGTGTGGATCAGAAAGTTACCTCCTCTCCTCAGCAGCAAATGAGATCCTTCACCCACCCTTGGTATTTCCTCCTCACTCTTCAGGACAGCATTCCTCATCACTTGGCAATGAGCTCAGCAGGGTCTCTGCTAATAAAGGAGGTGGCAAATCCAAGAGATTCAAATGCCACTGGCTGTGAGGGAGGTAATAGCTCACTGCTGTTTCACCACCCTCCTTCAGAAACAGGTGCCTTTCCATGCTGTTTCTCATGCAGCCTGGCTTGGCTCAGCCTCCAATACTTTCTGCTTTTTTGCTTCTGGAGAGCAAAATAGCACAGTTCATGGTTATTTCATTTTTCTTTTAGTCCCACAAAACATTCTAAGTGCATTTTCTTGAGCGATGTTTTTGAGTGATTGAGCTTGTTCTGGTGTTACAAAGCTTTGGAAAAACTCAAGAAGGTCTGGTATGTCTGTCGAGCAGAAGTGTTATCAGAAGTGATGAACAATTAACGTGTGAATGATAGCTATTTTCTGCAAGAGTTAATTGATACAAATGTACAGAGAGTCAACATGTTTGCTGCTTCACTGCACCTAAGAGCTCTGAACTTAGACCATGAGGTATATGACAAAAACTCCTTGGAACTACAGCCATTACTTGGTTGATTGAGAAATATAACATAATCCACTTACAGGACAAATTCATGAAACTTGCAGGTTCTGGGAATGGTTTGCAAAAAGCTAACAGCCACTTAAATATGCATGAAAAAGGAGCACAGCGTGACCCTCATGAATAGCAGCAAATCAAATCCAAGCTGTGTTTCTCCAAGAACAGAGCCAAGTAAACTCTTTTTCGTTTATTGTTTTTACCAGCTCTGACATTTAGTGGTTCTAGAAAGAAAAGTAGTCCATGCAAATTTCTTATGTATAATATTGACTTGAAAAGCAGGGCCATCCTATGCATTTCATTTATTATATTAAAGGATTACAGCAAAGGCTTCTTTTGCCTACATAGTCATACAAAATTGTCTGGTTGGTATAAATTGTCTTAACATTCTGTATGATGACTGTAGATAACCATGCCCACAGATCAATTCACTCCACTTGTATGAGGAATGGTCTACAGTGCCTCAGATCCCCCTTTTTGTCTGCCAACCTCATCTCAGTCCTTGGAAAGATGGTTGATTTTGGAATTCAGTTCCATAGACATAGAAGCAATCAGAAAGAAACAACACTCATTTAGTAAGGGCTGATCATGCCTGACCAATCTGAAATTCTTCTAGGTTAAAATGACTGGCTATTAGAACCTTAATTTCACTAAGGTTTTTGACAGCTCCTGCAACATTCTTATTTTTGAGCTGACAAAGTATGGGTTGGATAAATAGGCTGTTAAAGCCTAGCAGTCCAGTCAATTTTCAAGCTGTTAATAATAATTAGTGTCTCCAGGTTACAGCTGCTGTCAAGGAGAATACCCTGTGGGTCATATTGGAGCCAGTAGTGTTCAACATGCACACCAACAACTTGCAATGACAGAAGGCATCTTTGAGAAACTTGTAGATGACAAAAAATGGAGTGGCAGAGCTGATATGCCAAGTGCTAGAGCTTCAGTTTAGAGGGAACTGGGGAAATGTGAAGACGGCACCAAGAGAGACTGGAAATTCAACAGGACAATGGAACTGAACTATTTTCCCTACCGGGAGGCTGCACAGGAAGGGGCATTATAGCTAAGGGGGTGGATGTCAGGAAAAAAATATTTACTAGAGGGTGTTGCAGCACTAGAGCAGTTTACCCAGAGAAATCACAAGTTCTGAATTGTTGGAGGTTTTAAGTACTAACCTAGATGCAGACACAGTCGATCTAGTATTGATGATGGGTCTTGCTTTAGGAGGAAGTTGGATCATCTCCAGAAATGCCTTCCAGCCAGCATTTATCAGATTCTCTGAACAAGCAAAGGCAATCTATGGTATGTCACACGAGAGATCGGACTCAAGGCTTGTAATAATTATATCCAGCTACCAGACTGATCAATTTATTAATTCAGAGGATTACAACTCCCAGTGATGGACACCAACAAGAGTATAGGGATTCTTGATAGAGCTATTGTTAGTGTAATGTCCTTACCAATAAGGCAAGAGAAAAGTGACATGAAATGATTCCTTAAAATGAGAAGTGTAAATAAGATGAGTTTCAGATATTTCTGGAGGTATTAAGTGGTCTTTCAGGCCATCATTAATATTCAATTGGCATGATTAAAATTTTAGCCTTTTCACTATTACCAAGTGGTCAGATCCTTCCACTCCTATGGTCAGGAAACCTCCCTTTATGTTTGTGGGAATCTGGGCCTAGCAACAACGCAGTGTGCCTTTTTAGACCTCTGAAGTCAGGGAATTGCAAAGAGACAAGATGTTAAGAAAATCATGTTTTACAGAAAAAACTTCGTAAAGTTAAAACTGCGAAATTAAAGAAAGTATTTTGTTAGCAGCATTTGTGAATAACAAACTAGTGAGGCTTCTTTGCCCCTAGGATGCCACGGAGACAGCTTTTATACCCCACTATTTGTCCTTCTCATAATAACTGAATTTTGAATTTCTGTACTCTTACAGCTTCACTCAGCCCTCATGAGCAGGTCTAAACAGTAGGCGTAGGAGCTTTGGAAAAGACAAAACATCTCTTGAAAACAGTTTGTTCTTCATTACAAAAGATATTTCTATTAAAACTATCAGAGAAAATGATGGGAACTGCATAGAGCCAAAGAAAAATAATTCTAAACAATGAAGGAGCTAAAACTGTTAATGAAGTGACAGTCTTTCATTTCATGTTCTGAAACTTTTTTGCCTCAATGCCATTTGCGTTAGTCTTGGCAAAGCAACAGAACAAAACTGAGAATGTTCTGGCCTGGAAAGTTGTAACATTAATTGACTTACATAAGCCTTTCTCTGTATTCTGCACTTCCAGTCCTCCTGAATAGGTTTTTCCTTTATGTATCCTGTGGGTATTCCACTTTTTTTCCATAAATATTCCACACATTCATACTCACTTGTTTCTCAAAAACATGAATATTTGCTTATAGTTGATGTGGGAATTATTTACCCCATACCAGGATTCACTTTCATGCAAAAGGGTGCAGCAGCGACCTAGCAGTGGACTGGCAGAGGAAGTGTGCTGGGTGACATGTCAATTTTGTAGGTGTTAACTGAATTTTTAAACTCCATTAGGATTACAGTTCCTCATGATGTGATTGTTAGTTGAGTAGGCCATGTTTGTTCCTGTTGTATAAATAAAGAGGCAATGAAGGAGATAAATAAGTTTCTATGAAGACAGTGCAGATGCAAGGGAGGAAAAAAAAAGGGAAAATTGCAGGGAGAGGATGATCTATTGTTTTGGCATATTTTTAGGACTCCTAACCTTTCTCACAGCTTGTTTCTTGCTTTCCTTGCCAGCAGAAACGCATTCTGCTCATTTTTTCATTTCTCCATTTCCTCCTAATGACCTTCTTTAACTGAAACTCAATCTATTAATAAAAGTTGACAGTAAGAAAACAAATTACTTTGTCCTCTTGGACTGTTAAAAAGGATTTGTACAGCACATTAATGCGGCATTTGAGGAGCCCAGATGCCTTGCCATAAGTCCTCTCTCTGAATCTGTTAACTACCTCAAACAGAAAATAACACGATGAGAGGGAGTTTCTTTTTGTCCAGAACACTGGGTGTTTCATTTCCGAGAGGTTTATCTATCAATGTTCTTTGAACCCATCTTTCAAAATACATGCATATTTGATCATTCACAGAAGGAGATGTGACTAATGATACAATCAGTGTTATAAATGGTGACCGCACTCTGGAGAACATCTTTGTACAAAATCTCTTCTGTCTTATTTACAGTTCTCCCTACTGTAATCAGGGAGTGATTCTGTTGTGGTCTTTTGAGATCCTTTCTAGCACCTCTTCCTTTGTGTATTAAGCTTTCTCTGTCACTTCTAAATTTCTCTTTTATGACCCTCTTCAAACCTATCATATTGTTTCTTTCACTGTGTTAATCTCTGCAGCAAGAACGGTATTATTTTACATCTTCTTTGTCAGGATTTGGGATTTGTCTTGCCAGCTTTTTATTGTCCTAAGAACTTTACCAAATTCCCCCACAGTGCTGCTGGGTGAGGAGAAAAATAAAATAAAATTAAAAAACCCAACAAACCTGTTTAGCAGAGATACTACTTTTTCCTATATGATTGAAAATTAGGAAAACATCTAGGATCCAATCCAAAAAACCTACTGTGAGTCTTTCTGTTGACATTCACGGAGAGGGAACAGGTTCTAGCTGGAGTGAATCCACTTTAATTCTTGTATGGATTCAGAGGTGATGGTCTCTGAAGTACATACCTATATCTCTTGCTATATCAGAAACCCGATCATCCAAGCAGGTCACAAAAAGCTACCCAAAAAAAGAGCTCTCATGAAACTGGGTTTTCACAGTTATGTCAGGAAGGGTTTAATAGACGTAGTTAAGTCTATCTACAAAGTGGCCATTTGCTGTTTGTTTCTCTTGTATTTTCTTCAGATCTGTTCTTGCAGACTCCAGCTATTCTTGGTGCAACATAGAACAGGTTTTGAAGGAGGACATTTGGTGTAACCCTTGCAGATTTCTTCTGGGAAAAAAAAATCAAAACCACCTATTTTTTTTTTTCAAATAACTCCAATTCCTTACACAGATCTTCATATAAGTGAGCTTCTCTGGGTTGTTTTTTTTTCTATCTTGCCTTTCTCCGACAAGAAAGATCCTTCCTGTGCTTGCTTGCAATCTTAAAACCAATCTCTCTGTGAAAAAATGGTCTCCTCCCTCTTAACATTGGCAAGAGTTCACTCACATGGAGCATCTCAAACATTTGCTCCTTTGCCTGCAGTGGCAGGACTGGATCTATTGTAGGGGCACCTTCCAAGCCAAATATAATAATAATTACATTGTTACTTGTTTGCTGCTTGATGTAATTAAAGTAAATTTGCATCTCCTGATTCCTCTTGCCACTTAGGAAGAACAGCAGCTAATGGCAGCAATGCTGTGGCTTTCAGATTAGTGCAATGTTACAGGTTTTTTGCAAGCTGGACTGGTTTAGGGACCCAGACTGGGTGAACATGGCAGATGATCTTTCTGCTGATGAGTTGGTATTTGTTGAGCTTTTGGATTTATCTACAGAACATTGTTTCTAGAGTAGCAGGTGAAGAACCTTTAGTTGATCATCTAGGTTATATTTAAGCTGTGATTTCCCAAAAGAGGGAAAAAGCCTCTTGAGACATTTACCCATTCACCTGCTTCAGAAGTATCATTGCTGTGACAGAACAGCACTCCACTGGTAGCACCATTACTGCTGGGCTGGGAGATCAGGAGTTTGTCTTGTGTTGTGGCTGAAGCACATATCAAGGGTGAAACTGCAGTGCACTTCTCTGTGAAGACACTGCTTCTCTGTTAAAAAGAAAAAATAGAATCATAGAATCTTCATTTGAGATCATTGAGTCCAACTGTACCCATCCTCTGCTAAACCATGTCCTTCAAAAACTAATCTTCCCATTTTTTAAACACCTCCAGGGATGGTGACCCAACCACCTCCCTGGGCAGCCTCTGCCAGTGCCTGAGAACCCTTTCAGTAAAGAAATTCTTCCTAATATCCAGTCTGAACCTCCCCTGGTGCAACTTATGGCCATTTCCTCTTGTCCTATCACCTGTCACTTGAGAGAAGAGATCAACGCTCGCTCTTCCACAGCCTCCTTTCAGGCACTTGTAGACAGTGATGAGGTCTCCTCTTAGCCTCCTCTTCTCCAGCCCAAACAATCCCAGGTCCCTCAGCCGCTCCTCGTAAGTCTTGTTCTCCAGCCCCTTCACCAGCCTCGTTGCCCTTCTCTTAAAGAAATTAAAAAACATCTTAAAGGTGATGTTCCTAGTAAATCTAAATCACTTCAGCTCATCCCTCTTGACTGAACAGGCAGAAGTTAAAAATCTCATGACACAAGATAATCTCAATGACTTGGTCAATATTTCCTCTCAATAGAAATTAGTTGTGACACACAGGACAGAGCCAGTACATCATGAATATGTGCTGGCTGCCGAAATGGCCTTCACAGTCTTTGAACTGCAGGTGTTTTTTTCTTGGATTTCCTATCTTCAATACAGGAGGGGATCCCCGAGCATAAGAAGTGCTAGGAAAAGTCAGATGTCATGATGCTTTGTCCTGAGAAGGACAAAATAATTAACTCTACCATTCACTGCCTCTTCCAAGATTTTTGACTATTTATACTGCTTGAGAAAAACACTCATAAGAATCTGCCTTAAAATTCCTAGGTATTTCAGACAACTCTCAATTTACTGTGGACATTAGTTCCTGATGTGTAGAAAGAAAGTAATATTTTTCTGTCTTATAGGTATGTTACGGGAATAAATTCTACTAATGCTTATGACATACATGGAGTCTGTAAATATGAGACTATAAAAGCCTCTCCATAAGTGCAGCACAGCAGAAGAAAATAGGGGGTTTTATTGTAAATTATCAGACTGAATATTTTTAAAAAAAACAATACATACATTGAGTGTGCCAGTCAGATATTATTTGTCCCCCATTTTGATTTGACATTAAAACAAATGTAATAAAAAGAAGAAAATAAAATCAGCAGCAGCTCTCTGGGATGCAGTTTGTTTTGGAGTAGATGGTATTAGCTTTATTCAAACTGTTTGTGAGTATGCTTCAAAGTGCACTTTAAAAAAATATCTCTTTCTTTTGGCTTAAACAATCTGGTTAATTCAACACAAATAAGTGAATGTCTTCAATAGATCCAAATATGCCTTCTTATTGTCCAAGTAGTTTTTCTGATTGTTTTGTCATAATTATAATATTAATCTTCTATTTTGAAGTAAGAGGTAACTATGGGAGTCAGGGGTGTTTTCTTTTTAAACTAAAGCCTCTCTTTTTTTTCTTGAACACTATATTTTGATGGAGGGTCTATTGTTTCTTTTCAAAAAAATTGTTTAAAGAACTGCAGGGAGTTTGCAGAAATAAAGATCACATCCTGCTGCCCAGAATTGAGTGTTGCTGAATGGGAGCAGGTGACATCCTGATGCTCTGTCATATTTCAGCGAGAGGGTTCAAGCTGAGGACTCAGTGGTACAAGCATGGAAAAAAAAGGCACGTAGGCGGATGAATAGGTGCACAGGAACAAAAAGTGCCATGCGTTGCATTTCTAAGTGCTAGAGCAATCATTTTATCACTCTGGATGTAGCACTCATTGTATTCTTCCTCCCCATTTTCATTTAAGATGAGGCACCGTGCTGAAGCGTGCACTGGTTCACGTGCAAATTTCTAGCTCTTTGTGCCCTGAAGAGAGCGTGCAGGATCCAGTGCTTTTATTCTGCACTGTCTTTCCCTTCCAGGGCTTTTATTCTGCACTGTCTTTCCCTTCCAGTATTTATTGTTCTTGCCTGGTCTAACAACCAGTGTTTGTGTCATGCTGAGCTGTAGATCCCATCCAGTGTGGAGGGAAGTGTGTGGTGGGGTGCATGAAGGGTGCACGGAGATTTTTGGAAACAACATGAAAGGAACTGCCAGGTTTTGAATATTTTTGAAATTCATTTGTGGGTGCTAAGTACTGGAATGTATGGTCAAGAATGCCTTTGTAGATCTGACCCAAATTTTGCCATCTAAGAGTAGAGAGGGAGCACTATACCTGCAGTTCCCAGCTGGGGAGACAGACCACGCTGGGGAGGTGAAGCAGAGAGCCCAGGAAAATGAGATGTCATGGTCTTGGGTCTTGCAGGCATAGCCAGACAGTCTGCCTCTAAGCTGTGCTCCCAAAAGCCCCAGGAGCATAGAATTTTGGAGCAGAGACTGATGTCTGGGTGGGTTTAATACATGTTCACACCTGGCCACGTAGGCATATGTGTATAGCAAAGGCAGGTTGTTTCTCTCCCTGAAGGAGAGCCTACATAGCACAGTCCCAGTGACAGGAATCAAAGTGCTGGCTGATGAAAAGGGTGGTCTTATATGAGCCTATGGAGTGGAGGGCTGTGGAACGTGGGGATTTTTCTTGTTCCTTATAGTGGAAATACTGGCAGGAGCTGCAAACCCAACCAGAGCCCTGCCATGGAAGAACCTGCTCTCTGCAAACTGGCAATAATCGATAGCTCTGGACACATAAGCAACGAGTGAAACGGAAACATTGTAGTGATGGGATTATGAATTTTCAGCATGGAAGTTTCAGGCTTTGACGTCACTGTCTAATGAGTGGGAATGGGGATCTTTTCTGCCTCAGTAAATCCGTCAGCAAACCATCATGCTGGGTTTTACTGTGTGATACTGTACCAGAATGCTGTAATGACAAATCTGAGATTTTACAGGGATCAGGAATGGTGAGTGATGCAGGGCAATTTCCACAGTATTTTCATCACCCTTACGTTATATACAGAATAGCACTGTATAACACTAATGCACTGAGGCATGATAGATGCAGGTCCTGTTAGCCCAGGAAATAGCAGAATAGAACCTGAAGTGACAGAGGAGCTTGTTTCCCATCAAGACCAACCAACCATTACCACTTTACGGCTGTATTTGATTTTCCTTATTTAAATGTGCGATGGCAGCAGTTTACACCAGAAATCAAAGGTGATTATTTTTCTATAGAATTGTCAAGCAGGGCATAAAGCCTCCTCCTCCTGTCCTGACAAATGTGCCTATTACCATCAAATCACCAGTAAAATTATGAAGTATATTTTTTCTCTGTAAACAAGAGGAGATGAACATAAAGGAAAAGGGCTTCGGTCATTGTAGTGTTTAGGTGGTGTCTGCTGGGAAAATACTATTGCAGGAATTAGATTTGTTGTTCAAGGTAGGTGCTAATTTGTGTCCGTACAAGTACATTATGGTTAAACTAATACAGGGGTTAATTATTTTCTGGAGATGTTTGGGTTTTGTTTTTTTTTTGTGATGGAGGACTAAAACTCTTTGTGCCTGAAGGCAGAAGAATTGGTGCCAAGCCTGGTAAATCAGACATGAGGAAGCAGAACTATACACTGCCTGGGATACTGCAAGTTGTGTTGCCAGTTATTCCTTAGTTGAAGGAGAGAAGGTGCCCACAGGGATGAGTAATCCCTGGAGGTCCTACATAACTGCTGCAGATCCTTATCTGGTTCTGCAGCCCACAGAGAGAGTCTAGGGTAAGAAGATGACTAACTCGGGCAACCTAAAGCAAGGCAAGGTACATTCCCTTCAGCCTGGGAGTCACAATGTCCTTGCAGCATGCAAAATCTCAGGATTTGCTGCCTAACAAATAAAGGTTTGAAAGAACAGGAAAGATGTGGAAATAAATTACAAACCTGCCCCAAAGTGTCCTTCCTCATCGTAACTAAAGGCTGTCAGTCTCTGTGCCACTATCAGCATTCTGCAGTAAACACTGGAACGTTTTTAATAATTTATTGGCAGTTGTGAGAGACTAAAAACTTCATAGAAAAAAGCCAATTTCTGATTTTATTTTTTTTATTGTGCATAGAGCAACAAGGCTATGTAAAAGGCTGTGGCTGTGTGTTTGTGTCAGATGTACTCACCTCTTCAATTAGGCCAGGGGATTTTTTTATCTCAAGCAGTCAGATAGCAAGTCCATTAAAACACAGGGTGGACAAGGATGCATAATTTGCTTAGTGCTGCAGTGAATGGCGCTGCTGTGAAGGCTCTGGTTTGGTGATGAATGTTTCATGACCTGATCTCTGGAGAATGGGATACTGACCACATAGCAAGTAGTTGAAAGGAAAATTGCCCAGGTTTTCTTGGTTGTTTGCCCTGAGCTGTGTGTTGCAAGACACTGACAAGCGTAGCTGCGAGTTATAGGACTGCTCTCTGCTTAAAGCGGCTTCCCTGACAAGCCTATTCCTTCTACCAGAAATGTGTTGTACACTCAAATTCTGCTCCACAACCTCAGAATCATAATACAAGTTCTCGTGAAGAAGCGTTAATAGCAACTCCTGCTTCTACAGATTGCCAACAATTCAAAGGGGTGCTACGAGAGGCTGTGTTTCAGGTTACTCCCAAAGGCCAGGGGAGCTGGTGATCCTTTAGTGAGCTTGGAAACTTCAAGGATGCTCTCACTGAGTGTGTAGGGAGAGCTGGCTGAAAGTGTATGTACTTTCTTCATACAGGAACATTGATGTGAATGTTAAAGTAGGAGTTTCTTGCCAGAAAGGATGTGAACAAAAACAATGTAGGCCCCACAATCTAGACGAGGTGTTTTCTGCCAGCAAAGTCATGCAGAAAATGTCTATTTAAACAACTTAGTGCAATTGCAGGGGAAACCCAAGCTGACTCTGAACACTGAGAGGTGGTACTGCAATGTCAGCTGGGGCACTGCGAGACAGTCTATTTTTCAGTAGAGGCAATGAGCCTATACAAAGCACCTCGCTAACTCAGAGAAACTGCTTTGAGAGTTGAGGAGCAAGTATGTTCACACCTAGTAGTGGTTCCTCTACATAATACATTATTCTGCCATGTAAGCAGAACTCAGGTTCTAGCTTTCCCCAAATTTCTGTGTATTTTCGCACATGCACTGAGTGTGTTTGCCTTCTCCCCCTACAACTATATTAATAGTATTGAGCACTCAACGCTATACTGAGAGGTCTCTGTGAGAGGAATTGTTGAGGAGCTCTGAGTAGTCTGTGGAAAGAATGGGTCATCACCTCCATTTTACCAGGGGGAAATTGGGGTTCAAGAAGCACAGCCAGTTATTAAGGTCCAGCTGAGAAGCCGGTGCCTGATTTGCTGGGCTGTCCTACCTTCTGGTAAGCAGGTGGTGACAAGGCATACTGTGGAGGACCCAGCAGATGGTATTCGGGAATGGTGTGCATGCAAGGAAGTGTGGGAAGTAGGTGTGATGGAGAATGTTGCCCAGATACCACTGTGATAGTCTCTTGAGTGCTAATATCAAACACATAGCAAAAAGACTCCATGCGCTTCTCCTCAGTCTTATACACAAGATCCTTTGCTCTTCAAGAGAGCTTCAGTTCTCTTCTCCAGTTTATTCTTCTACAGCTTATATTGGAGTGATTTTCAAGGAAGGGTCCACATTGTGGAATATCAGTTACGCTTGTCCTCACTAACACAAGAAAAATCTCAACAATCAAACCTCAGGAAAGAGCTCATCATCCCCCAAGCACTTGAGCACAGCTGAATCAGGTCTATTGTCACTGTCCAGATGATTAGTGACATATCATTTCTTTGCTGAAAAAGGCACATAAGTTGAGGGAACAAAGCTAGTAATTAGAGAAACACAGCTCAGTGGAGATGTGTTCTGCCTGTGCATCCAAACTAAACACTTGGCTCTGCTTCTTTGGATGGCATTTCCCCTATGCTTACCACAGAATAGCAACCAAGCTGATTGCAGGTTAAGGGAGAGCAGTAAAATGGCTAACAAAGGGACATCCTTCTTCACACTGCTACTCAGTGTTTTATGTCTACACCGGACATCTAAGCTTGCAGGTATTTTGTGAAATGAAAATGTACAGCTATTTTGACTATATAACCTTAGCATCTTGTGTTCCAAGACTTAAGAACTCTCCATAATGATATCCCTAACTCAAGAAAACAGTGTACACATAGGGTTTTGAGAAGTCTGTAAGCCCTGCAGCATGCTCTGAGAAATATCAGCTCTGGGCTTCCTTGAACCAGTGGAGAAATGAACTGTAAAGCTCAAGAGGACTAGTGCTAAATTTCTAGCATCAGCTTTCCCCGCTTCAAACCAGATGCCCTTTATTCTGGATTCCTCAAACAGTAATAAAGTGCCCTGCTATCACAGTAAGCTTTAACAGAGCCTACATTCCACCTATACAGGCAGATATTTATTAGTAATAGTCAGGACCTGCATTTTTTTCAGAAGTCAAATGGTCACCAGAACTGCAATGTCTCTAAGGAGCACCTAATGCTTTTCACTGGCATTAACTGTATCTTTCTTGCTAATGTACCTGACATCTCTGTGCATTAGGCAACTATTTGGAAAAGATGTTTTAGCTTATGTGTGACATATCACAGAAAAAAGACAAAATGTTCTGTCTATTGCTGCTTTTGAGAGACTCTCCTGCTCATGGAACAGAGAATGTTTAAATTTAGGTGAAAATAAAAATATCAGATGTATTTAAAGACATTGATGAGCAAGTCAGAAAGTACAAGGCAGTATATGTTCTTTAAACCATCAGCTGCCTCTGATCCCCTCAAAACTCTTAATGAACATGGTGGTTGTGGCTCTTAAATGTATAATTATCACTTCATGTTGCTGAAAGGTTCACTGGCGGACCCAAATGACAATATGAGACCCAGCATGGACTCACAGAAGTTCCTTCATAGCTGTCTGAATTGTTGCCATAGCAAGGTCTGCACCAATCTCTGCTAATTCATACAAGCCATGCATTACTGGCTCTGCTGGGGCAGAGTAGGCTAAGAGAGGTATATTTGTGCATGATTTTAAGGAGCAATTCGTGCAATAGAAAAACTTATTACCAGACAAGAATATAGAAGTATAAACAAAGTAACCAAATGCTCTTCAGAGATGGCAGTATTGCAAGATGGGAGCATCTGCAGCTTTGGCCAGGGGAAAGGCAGGAAGGTAAAAATGGGATTCAGAGAATGAGTAATAACTACAGACAGGGAATACAGATTATTGGCAAAACTGAGGACAATTTAAATGGAGGTTGGTCTAAGATGTTAGTTAGCAAAGTTAACCCTAATTATAGGTATGTCTACATTTAGTTGTTTCATAGCTGACGGGCCCGAGGTGTACTAGAATTTAAATCCACAGGAATGGTGTTATTCCTTTGAGAAATTGCTGATGGGATGTTTAAACAAAAACTGTGAGCAAGGAGGATGAATACTTAAGTTTGGGCATTGGGCTGGTTGAACTAGCAAACTCAAATGTACTACTTCGTAGCAGTATAGTTAATGCAGGGTAAAGTGGCCACCTTAGCTTGAGACTGGACTTTTGCAGAAATATAACTGAAACATGATTATGTCTATTTTAGTATACCTAACTGTGCTTTGCTATAGGCAGATATCTGTACTTCTCTTCCTTCCATCTGGCATCTAAAAGAAAAATAAATGAAATCAGAAAAATGTCTAAAAATCTCCTGATAACAGTATATCTAAATGAGATTCTTGGAAACATGCCTTGACCTTCAGCCATTCTCTGTGATTGAAAATATTGGCTTCCAACATTTCTTCTTCGCACTGAGAGAATGAGAATATTCTTTCAGTCTAAAAGTTCTCCATCTTCACTGAACTTTTTAGCTTAGTCATCAGGACAGACCTGTTCTCAGCCAGAGTAATGCATTTTGCCACCTCAGAAATGACAGCAGCTGAAGAAGTACCCATCATTTGCTGACCGTGTGCCAGCTTTTTTCAGAGGCAAGGGCAGCACTGTGGGAAATGGAAGAATCCTCTTGTTTTTCCTTGTGCATCTTTAAGGACAGGAGTTGCACTGCTGTAATTATCACCACCTTCTCCACTAGTCAAAACATGCTGCACCAAAACCTGTTGAACTGCCTGTGATGCTTTATCATTTTATATTTATTGCTGTCCTCCAGGGTCCAGCCGCACTGGAGTAAAAGAGCAACCTCTAGAGTCACTGCTCTTTCCCTACCTCAATCATAAAAAACATTCTGAAGTCTGAATGACTGTTGATGGCTGACTGATACATAGCTTTTCACATGACTAAAATGGGTGAAAAGCTGGTGCAAAGAGCCGGGGACCTTTTTTTATCCCCTGAAGGAGATATCAGATCAAATCTATGGGCAATGATGTAGCTCCATAAACTGAGAACAAAACATCAAACACATCCCATTGCTCTGCAGCTGTGATGCAAAGTAACTGAGAAAAATATCACTTCATCATCAGAGAAGAAATGCAGTCCTTCTGAGTGTGCTTGAGCTGGCCACAGGAGATTCAGTGAGGTTAGCCAACATATGTCTAGGTAGCTAATTGGTACTAATTTCTTCCAAGTAGTAAAGAATCTAGAAACTAAATGTAATGATTACTTTTCAATGTCTTTTTTTAATGTAGTAGCTGGATTATTAGTTAGAACATAAATCCTAGGGTGGCATCTTGACCTCAAATTTCAATTCCTCTTAAATGCTGGAGAGAGCAGAGTTTTACACAAAGATTTCTTGAAATGTCAGAGGAGCTGGCAGTGTTTGCTGTCAGCAGGAAGACTCCATTTTGAGCCTAGTGGGCCCCTCTCAAACGTGATTCATTTTGCTAGTGACAAACAGGATCTGAACTCAGCAAAATTTAATAAAAATTGGATAATGTCTGCAATTTCAGTTCAGGCTCTTGCATGGGTTTAGGGTGAGAATGTGCTTTCACAAGCTTTCAAGCATCACTTTTTTTTTCCCCTTTTGAAATTCCTTCTGAGCTTGCATTATTGCTGCAGTTTGCTTGACCTTTCACATATGTTTTTATTGTATATGAGTCCACTATGAGTGACTGTAGCTGAGATATTTTGTAAAGCAATTTTTGAAAAACAACAGGTATTTAATTACCTGTCTCTTCCTATCCCATTTCTTATTCTTCTGTAAACTATGAAACTAAATAATCCCCAAATCACAATAATTTTGAAATTATATTCTCTTTTTAAATTCAAATCTTGGGGAAAAAAAAACAAAAAAAAAAAAGCTTTTTTTTTTCTGGCAGTGATTTGTTTGTCATTTTTTCTTCTGTGTTTTTTTTTTCCCTATCCTCTCCTTTCCCACTGTTTTTTTCCGTAATGCAAAAGATGAAGAGGAAATTACATCTGCCCAGATTACACTCCAGGTTTTGTGTAGCTACAGTTCAACAAACGCTCCTCAAAATCCTCAGGTTTCTATTCCTGAAGATTAAGAAAGTGGTGGGAGATACACCAAGTTTTAGAATTGGCTACTGAGAGAAAGAAGATGGATTGGGCATTGTGTGAGCCAACAACAGAACTATGCTGGGGTTTTCATCACCTGGAGCTGGTCCAATGTGCTCTGCTTGCTTGAAAGCCTGTGGACACCTTGTTCTCCCAGCTGTTGTCTTTTGGTTTGGTTTGAGCTCGAGCTCGATTTGCCTTGAAGGTCAGAGAGCATCTAGAGGCCTAGGGAGCACCTCGCTGGCCTCTCTGTTTCCTGGCAAGTCTGGGTTCTTGGGAAAGAAACAAAAGCACGCAGCTCTCTGCCAGGTTTCTATGGCTCCCATGTCCACATTGCACTGCAGCTGCCTCTCTGGAACTAACAAGCCAATAGGGATCCCAACTTCTTTGTTGGCAGTGTGTTTTCCCACCCTTTTCCCACTCCATTTCTCTTCTTCAGTCCTCTAATTTTCTGCCCTTTGTCTTTCTGTTGAAAATTGGACAAGCTTCTATAGCCCATTTTAAAAATGAGATGTTAGATTTTATAGCCCTTCAATGAGAATATCCATTAAGCATTTTAAAGTAAAGTGGCAGCTAGTGTCCATCAGCCTCATGTAAAGCTACTCAGCATCATTAAATAGTTGCTGTATGAAGAACTAGCTGGGCATTGGTTGTACTTTAAATAATCATGTTTCTGTAATGCACACATTAGCCTTAGCCTATTATAGATGAAAGATAGCATGAATGTAACTTCATCAACGCTGCAATAATGGACTAGAGAATAAGTTAGGATTTCAGTTCACAGCCCTTGTGATAGCCAAAATCTAGAGCTAAATGCTATGGTTCCTCTCCAGGAATTTACATTATGACTGCTATGTGATCATGCAAATAGCTGTAGGCTAAGCTCAGTCAGACAATGTTCAGATTTTAATCTTTTTTCTAGGAGCTCTGGGAAGCTTTGTCTGTGGTGTGGTAAGATTTCACTTCTCAGCTTACAAGGGAAAGTAGAGTTTTACTAAAAGATCAGAGAAGAAAAGTAGCCACAAAGAAGGATGGCCCATTTGTGTTAGAGACCCAGCTTGGTTTCATCTTGGGTTTGCTGTTACTGTGGTCACTGAGGGTGGCACTGATTTCATATGAACACCCACCATGTGGTTACTACCCGAGCAAAAATTGCCAGCAGCATCTGGTACTAATTGGTCACTAGACTAAAGGTAAACTAATTTTGAGATGAAATTCCTTTGCATGATGGTAAATGCAGCCATCCTGACATGTACTGTGCACTAACCAGTCTGTAAGGAATAACATTGACGGATGTTGGCTGGAAAAACTGTTGCATTTTTGCCATCTATTATATGGAAACACTCTTGGGTTAAGTGCCAGGCCACAAGACAAGCAGTTGTTGCATTTACTCATGTAACTATTTGGCCCCAGAGTCTTCTCTGAGCACAAAAAAAACCCATGTTCGTACTGCTCTGCCACTAAAATCTCATGGTTGTTGTAATTCCCAGCATTTCCCCTGGAAATTTTACCACTATCAGGCTTCAAAATGCAGTTATGTGTGTGGAATGGTCTTTTACAAATGTCAGACAAATCAGAACCAGCCACTGATAGAAGACACTGATAGAAGATGTGCCCATCTTGTCATCTTTTCCCCTGTAGTGGAAGAAAGCCTGTTCTCAGCCAGGCTTGCAAAGGGCTGCTGAAGGGCACACAGAAGGTCCAGGATAGCTGTGCTATATATCACCATGAAAAGGAAACCAAGAAAAACATCAGGAAGACCAGTAAAACAAACAACAATACAGAAACACTCCCAGAAAATCAGGGTGGTGGAAGAGGCTAATCTATTAAAAGTAAAGGTGTTTGGTTTACTTGTGACAAAAGTCAGAGAAATGTGTGAAAGTGCTTTTCAAATAAATCCCTGATAAAGAAAGCATTGACCTGTTGAAGAAGTAAGTCTGATAAATGAATATATTTCATGTGTATGGATTCAAAACATATTGCATAGTAGCAGAGCACCTTCTCTCTCCCTCATGTTTTTCATTGTTATCTATTACAGGAATAGATGTATGTGCAGTGAAAATCAGTATTTGACAGGTTTCTCCTGTACTGCAGACAGCTTTGCATTGTGGAAGGATTAAAAGAAATATTTTAAACCCTGTGGGTATTCATCTGACTTCATTTTAAATACTTGAAGTCTGAAGAAGCTGCACAGTAACCTTTTTCTTCCCTGATCTGAAAGAACTTGGTGTTGGGGAAATGGTGAAGTTGATCAGGTTAGCTTGGTGTGAGATATCTTTAGTAAATGCACACTGATATTGTTTTATTTTCTGATTAAGCCTGTGACTCTAATTATACTTTTATTTGAGCTTTGTTCTAGAGCCTGAAATATTACTGAGATTACACTTACTGGCCTGTTGATTGCAAAGCATGTTTTCATTTTTTGTTTATATATAGACAATCTATTTTCCATTCCCTTGACAAGCTTCTTAGTTGTCCACATTTCAAGGCCAGTGATTTTATAAGGCACTTGTATTACTCTTCTGGCATAAGTAATATGTCATCTACTGCTCTCAGAGACATTTACTTCCATCTTAAGTCAACTGCAAGACCTTGCGACCATGTTCATCTCCTCTTCTTTGTCATAATTTTTGAGTCACGCTTATGTCATCTTAAACCTCATACTTTCCATGCAATATCCTTGATTCTTCTATTTTTGTCCATTTACTCCCATGTCAGGGAATTTTCTACTGTTTGATTTCCCTGGGTGACAGATCTTGGTTTCACATATGTCAGTTCTGACCTTCATACTATCCAACAGGACACAGCTGGCTTTTTGATGCTGCTTTTCAGCAGAACCAGCCTTGTTTTTCCTCTTCCCTCCTTCATGGCCAAGTATCATCATGAAAGGGGTTCATCCTTCTCTGCTCATTCAGCTCTCCTGCACCCCTGACTGTTGAGAAAGCCAAAGTGAATTGAAGGGATTTCTTTCGTAGAGTTCCTGAGCAATGAGAGGATGGGGTTGCTAAACGTTTCCTACCCAGGATCTGGCACCAATATCTGCAGTCAGCAGTCTTCCTACTGCAGTGGGCTTCGTTTGATGTTCTTTGTAAGTCATGGCACGGAGAAAGGATCTGCTGTTCATAATCAACCCCTACAGCAACCTATTCCCTCACCAGTGGTTGGTTTAAGAAAAAAGAAAGCCAACAACTAATATTTTACAACATCTAGTGCAAAGGATTCGTGCTTATGATACCAGTTTTTCCGTGGTTTCATTGACAGCACTCTGAAATCAGCTGTTCTGTACTAATTTAATTCAATCTTTAGGTATTGCATCTTAGAAGTAATAATTGGTTATTGAAAAATAGTTGTGACATAGCAACTCTTTAACAATTTTTCATAAATTATATTGCTGCTATTCCTCATTTAATATGCTTTTAAAATCAATTACTATTTAGCCAGCAATAGCTACCTCATGAAATTTCATGAAGCATCATTTCAAAATGGTTGCAGTACATTCAGTGTTGCTGTGACTAATCTGGAAATTCAAGCTGATGTACTTTTAGCAGTAACCCATAGAGAACTATTGCCTTAAAAATAAACAAAATGAAGTTGATCCTCTCTTTCTGACAAACAAGAGAGAAACTGATTTACAGACAATGTGTTTAGGGTCTCATTGACTTCTATCAACTAGGTCATAGAGAAAAGTCATTTTCTGCCTGAAGAATGCAGTACAATCAGTAAGACTCGACCAATGCAATTGTTTCAGTAGCTGGTGCCCTTATGTACAATCAGTCTATGAGACAGACTCTTTTGCCAGAGATGAGGAGCGATGGCTCTCAGTGTAGGACTGGGTGGCAATGAATACCGTGGTATTCATTCATCAGTGCCTGATGCTGTGTGTACAACAAAGGGTGTAAAGTGTCTAAGCTCCTTCTTAATGCTAAAACACAAAAGATTAAACTGCTTTACTCCTGTAAAACCTTGTTGATACCACAGAAGTTCTTGCAAGATTCCCAGCTTCAGCAAAGTGCCTTCTAATCCTCTGCGATTTCTTGAATGTAAGTGGGATAATTTGAAGATCTCCATGAGATCTCAAAGCAAACATTTGGTTTGAAAGCTTTTTTCTTCCTTTCTCTGTCCTTTTTCTTTTTTCTTTAGCTAGGTCTATTGGACCTCATTTTGAAGATGATATCTAATGCAGTCCTTCCTTGGTGACAGTGTATCTAACTTTCATTCTTAAACAACAAATAATTATTTATGTAACAACAGTTACTTTATAAAAATTATATTAAAAAAGACTCTGGGTTTCTTTGGCTGATGTTTTGCCTTAACCTTGTATTCCTTCATAGCTCAAAGCTTCTGAGAAATGGACACTGTAATCAAGCATTCATAAATCTTTCAAAAGTAATTTTTTGACCCCTTCTCTTGATACTAAACTCCTAAAATTTCCATAGTGTTAGAAGCCCAGTCTCCTTCACTCTATATTTGCCATTTGCAAAATCAGAATCTTCCCATTTTCCAAGGTCTTCCACTTGCAAGGCACATGGATTAAGATTGCTCCACCTTTTCTAGTCCTGTGGATTTACACTAGTGTCACGAATGTGCTTGGACTCAGCAGGAGCATTCACAGCATCGTGTGTGTTATTGTTAGAGATAAGGCTGTGTGAGGAGGGAGGAAAAGAATGTACATGATATTGGGAGTGGAAAATAAAAAAGGGAAGAAATTGATTCTCATTTGAAATCCTGAAGATACTCTTGTGATATTTTCATTGTGATACTTCCAGTCACGCCGGCTGGAGCAGCAGCAAAGTTGTAGTGGCAGCTCCCAAGCCAGTGAACTTTAGCTTGTACCATGGTGATTCCTCTGTGAAGGAAGGAAATTTCATATACAGGGTGAAAGCTGGACTTCAGGAGCATGATGTGAACCTTCTTCCCAGGAATCTCTTGATCATCTAACTTCAACGTTGTCCCTCCATAGCATAAAGAGGGGGAGAGGCTGACATGCTGAGCTGGGAATAGATGGTTTGGGCTGAGATCTGTACCCAGTGCAAGTTTTGCTTGGAATCGAATGGGTAACAAGTCAACATAAATGATCATTAACTAATGCAGCATTATACCAAATGGGTCCATTATGCTTCATTTTTTGCATGGAGTGCAAAATAAATTCTGGATGATGGGACATAGGCAAAGAGGGAACTTCAGGGAAGAAAGAAAGCTGTGTTAGCTGTCTTTGCTTAATAGGAGATCATAAAAAATTACAATCCCAGGCTAAGTTATGGCAACATACACCATAAAAATACAAAAATAACAGATCTAATTGTGAAAGCCAAAATTATACCCAATAGTTATAGTTTGTCTTAATACACCTCTGAGTCTCACACCGGATTTCCCAAAGGCAAACATAACAATAAGAAGGAGAGAATCAGATGGCAAATCAGGAAGATTTTACTCTACATGAGCTAAGTTTGAGTTTTGTCCCAGTGCCACAATTGATATGATGGTTGATAGCAAATAAGAAAATTTGGGGCGTGAAATTTGTCTTCTATGAAAGCAACTAATGATGTTGGGTTTGTGTAAAGATTGTTTGCAAAAAAGAGCAAGACCAAGTGCAGCTCAGTAGGGATGGCAAGTCTGAGAGGTGGCATGCTATTGCCATGCCTCATTGTGCACTGGATACTGCATGAAACAACGAGTAAACCCAATACAAAGTCCAAGAAATAACCTAGGACTCCAGCACAGGCTCTACTCTCAGTTCCGTTAGGAAATCCATGGATTTCAAAATCAACATTTTTATCACTGATAGCAACAGACTCATGAGAGATTATAATTGTTGATTTCAATGGTATTACTGCAGTGGCAGAGAGGGAGAAAGAGCCTGAAGGCCTGAGTCACAACTTTTTAAAATATACCAAACTAAAAGTGTTAGGAAAGCAGTATGTCAAAGTCTTTTTCAGTCATTTTCACTTCAGCTTACTGAAAACAATCCTTTGTGTACCTAAAAGTCACCAGTATTTCTGTCTCCCACGCAATTGGGCTGAGGTGGAAGGGGCTGTCATTTAATCTTTGTCTCTGCTGCCAGAGTTGGTTCCTGGAGCTCATGTGGCTGAATATTAATATCTATATGCCTTGTGTAAGCACAGACATATACCAAATAGATTTATATTCCTAGTAATCTCTTGGTAAATACTGGATGCCTTTCCAAAGGTTAATTCTATTGCCTAAGAAAAAGCATTGTGTTTTAGTGCAGGAGTTGCTCTGCACCTCGCTGATGTTGTCCTGCCTGGTGGAGATGTGGTTGGCTCTGCAAGATGCAACACCTAATGGTGCAAGGTGCAGTGCAGAGTGCTGCATGCAGTGCAGGAGGCAGAGCCTGTCCACAAGGCCTGGACCAGAAGGAGAAAACCTGTATACTGGAAGTGGTGGGAGCTGAAGTCATGGCTTTAGGGTGCCACTTTCTAGTTTACTGTAGAAATGATAGGTCAGATCCTCCAGTTCTTTAGGTTCTGCTGTTTGTCTCCAAGATCAGCCCTTCGTCCCATGACACATGAGCCTTCTCTGAGAACACAGACCATCGAAAGAGAAGAGACATGATGGGGGAACAAGTAGACATGGTATTTTCTAAATGAGGTTCCCTGTGTTTGCTCTCTGTCTCTGGGCAGGGTACGTTAACCTTTCATGTTGATCAAGTGGCACGTTAACTGAAAGAGGCCCTGGCAGAGCAGTGCCTGACAGGAGCACACTGTTCCCAAGTGGACAGAGAGCTGCAGCTTGGGGATGACAATTTTTTTTAAACACTTGTGTTTTCAATTTCACAGGTAAACTATACCAGCTAGGATGAAAACAAAATGACCTGTTGAGAGGAGCAGAAAATGAAGGGCTCTTTTAAATCACATTTTAAAATGCCATTGTTCTGATAATTTTGTCTTAACCCTTGAGTCACAGGCAAGTACTGAAATGCTGGAGTCCTGAGCCTGAAAACAAGCTAAGACTGGCAATAGTCAAACAATTCATCATGGTTTAAATTAGCCTGGCTTCAAATTTCATTCTGCACGAGGGGGGAATCTTGCATTACTTTACCAGGAAAGTGCCCCCTAACTCAAACTAATTCCCCCATAGCAACAGATTCCTTGCTCTGTGGCCTGCCTCTGTCTGAGCAGGGCAGGAGGCTGCATGGGGTTGCTACACATAGGTGCTGCTTTGCATTCATCAGCCAGCTTTGGCTGCTGTGGAGGCACAAGGAGGAAAATGCTTTGTGCCTCTCCTGTTTTCAGGAGATGCAGACAGGGAGGAAAGGCTGCTGCCTGCAGCTGGATCCCTGCCTGTGCTGCCTTTAGCAATACTCAAGGGACTGGGTCTGCGTATAATTTACTCTTACACAGGGGAAAGGAGTGTTTGCATTCCCAGATATTGTGCATCGTACTTCAGATATGGCAGCCTGGACCATGGCTTTGATTTGCTCTTTGCTTTTTCTGGGCAGTGAAAGAGAATTGGTGCCCTGATTTAGCCATCTGGTACACAAGCCTTTCTGTCTCAGCACAAAGGGGAGAGCTGGAGGAGGAATCACTAGTAAATACAGTGCTTGTGCCCAGGAACTACCTATTTGGGAATCAAATCTCAGATTTGCTGCTCTGCTCCTGGGTTCAGCTTTCACCTACACTCAACAGCCTCTCTTTGGGGTACATGATGGCAACATCCAGCAATTCAAAGGTCCAGGGCAAAAAAACCATTCAACAATGACCTACACATCTTCAACAAGCATTTGCAAGACTGAGTGAGCCAATGGCTCTAGGCAGACTTGAACTGCAGCTTGAAGGCTTCACAATTTCTATGGAGCCTGTCAAATCTACACAAAAATCTAACATTCAAAAGCTTCAGTTACCGCAGGCTGACTAGAACAATAAGCCTTAAAGGATATTCAGTAACAGGCATAGCCAGGGGCGTTGGATTTTTAATAATTTCTCTTGATGTTTGACAGCTGCTGCAGCACACATCTTGCTGCAGTGTTTATGGATGGGAGAGGTCTTACCTGCACTGCTTCTCATGCTGCCAAGGAGGAGACTGGAAAGCAGTGCTGGAGAAGATGCTCTATTAAGGAGGAGAGAGCCATACTGCAAGCAATCTGCTTCTGCAGCAGTAGGAAAATAAGTTCAACTCACTGTTTCAAACTTTTGTGTCACCAAGGAACTAGTGTCCTTTATTTATTATTTGTATTACAGTAGCACCTAGAGGCCCCAAGTTGCTAGGGTTTGGAGAGCACTTTGTGGGATAAGGCTACTACTCCTATACTATTACAAGATGAAAAAAAAGGGCAGGAAAGGAAGGGAGAAAAATTACCTGGTTTAGGTGCTATGGAGGCCAATAGCAGAATGAAGAGCAAAGCTCTAAATCTCTCAGGGGGGTGCAAGTACTGGGGTCATAGTATTTCAAGAAGCTTCAGTGCCTTTGGCTCAGCTGTAAGAAATGACTGGCTTCTAGCCCTTCTTCAGCAGTGGTGTAAGCTAATCCACTTGATTTCACATTGCAATGGATTAAGTCTACCCTCATGACCTGGCTGAGGGCTGGTGGCATCTTCAGATGTGCTCACTTGACCATCTGTGAACAACTGGCCTCTCAAGTCTGAGCCAAATTCAGTGACTGCACTGCAAAATTTACTCGTAATTTTAGTTTGGAAACTTGCTTGTTCATTTCTGCCTTGATTATAGAGTAGCCAGCTCTCTTCACTCCAGTTCTAACGTGCTGGAACCCTGCCAGTTTCTTTGGTCAGAAAAAGATGCATTTATTGAACACAGTGTAGAACCACTTCAGATATAACACCTCTGTGCCAAGTATGTACACTTCCTGGAAACATGGACCGAAACAGGTTGCTGCTTCTCCCATCAGGTACAAAACTGGCATTGCCCCTGTTGAGAGGTGGAATGGGACTTAAATGTTTATTTTGATGCATTTGCTACAATTTCTCTGAAATTCTACTGGCATTTATAGTAATAATAGTTCTGCTTCTGATGAAAGAAGTTTTGATGTTATAAAACTGCAATCTCTGCCTTTCGAAAGCAGTGCTTAAGAACTATGCAGTTTCATTTTCTTACCTGAAGTTTCAGTACCTTTATAGGAAATATGAGCTGTAATTTCACTGAGTTCTTTCTTAAAAATATGTTTTAAAGGGAAATCAGACCTTGGCACATTCTCTAGTTGTTCAAAAGAGTGCAGAACTGGCAGTACTACAATTTAAATGTTGTCTAAAAACCTGACAAGAATAGGAGTAATAAGTAGAGACATTTAGCACCTATTTATCTTCAGCCACCACCAGTGCCAAAATTATCCTTGCAGCACCCTTATGCAATGCAGTTGAAGAGCCTCACTAATTTGTGGTTTGGTAACTGGAGCACAAGATCCTGCCCATGGTCACACCAGGATCCTTCACAAAGCTGGAAGCACCATAATATTACTGGCAAAGCCCTGCAGAGACCTACAAGATATATTGGCTGCTCAGACAATTTCCCAGTCTTTGCCCATCACTTTGCAACAGCCTTGTCCAGGACAAGTTCATTAAAGGCATCTTTACAATGATTAGCTCTCTGTTCTCTACCCATTTCACCCTTGCCTGCTCTCCTGATCCTGACCAGCACAAAGCCAGCAGCAATGAGGACAGCACTAATAGCTGTGCTGTCTCCTTGAGCGTGGTGTGATGCTCCTGCTGTTGGCAAAGACAGACCAGCACCACTTGACAAGCCCCTCACCGAGGCCTCTGTGGCTGAGAGGCACTTTAGTGACACCCTGTGCTTTTTGCCCTCTTATGGGTATTTTCACTGTGGAATTGCTCAGTGAGGACCCTGTTCTTGGTTGTTAGGAGATGTGGTAGCAGGAGAAAAGCGGTGTGATTATTTCAGACTGGTTTGTAGACCTTTCAAACAGAGGTGGATGCAGAGCATCCTGGAGCTATTGGCTGTGCTGTGGCTTTGCTCAGATAACTGAGCTGGAATGCCTCCTCAGAGTGGAGACCTCTCTGCCAAGGTAGTGCTCTCCTGGCACACTTGTGTGGTTCTCCAAACCAACCTGTCAATGAAAGCACATTTGGTTTAAATGCCAGAACATTAGGGTCCTATTTCACAAAGAGTAGCAGCCATCACTTTCTTTGTATTTTCTCTTAAAGCAAGAAGTTCTGAACCCTTTAACCATTTAACCACCTTGTTGCAGCCTATACTAGAGATATTTGAAAGGATCATCCCCAACATTAGGCCATTTCTAATTAGCCTCGTTGCCATAGCGACTTGGAGGGGTTATTAGCATCAGCATGGCAAACTGGTGGAACTGTATAACTTCTTTTGCAGCTGGGGAATCTAAAAAGTGAATCCTGCATTGAATCATGCTTGCAGGGTTGACGTTCAAATCACAATCATTGCATGCTCAAGAAAATGGCTGCCATTCCTCACACACGGTGTTTTACTTTAAAAGGATGATGGGAGGAATGTTACAGAGAGGGTTGTTTTTTCCTCTTTTCTTTTTCTATTGAAGGCATTAAGATGAACATTAAAATGCAAAGGAGCTAAAGAAATTCAGATACTTTAAACTAGAAAGAAAGAATAGAGAAATAACCAACCCTGAAGCAGTCTATACTGGATGTGGATTCTACCTCCTCCATTTTCATAGATTGAAGAGCTGGGATATTCCCAAGGACTTTCTTATGAAAAGCATGGAAATGTGCAGAAAGTGGCTTCCATCCCTTATTGATATTTCCTTTTTACTACATGGAGTTGAAATATGTGTATTTTTGATCCTGAATGTTGTCATGGTTACAGGGCTACTTGGATGCTGTGTTTTGTACCCCACAAAGCTTGCCGTGCTCAGTGTGTGGCAGAGCGGCTGCCAGTGGGTGCAGTTTGAGGTGTGAGATGGTGGGGATCAGCCCAACCACACAGCACATCTCAGGCTGGAAACAGGCAAACCTGAATCAGGGAATACTGGGGATAGATTTCAGTCCTGGGAGGAGAGATAGGAATTGAGATCGTTCTATCACTCTTACAAATGTTTACTAGGTAATGTCAATGAAATATCTTCTCACTCTCCACTTATACCTAGACTTGAATATTTCTGCTTAAGCTACCTTTTCATTTGGTGGTTTGATAAAAATCCTGTGGATTCCAGAATTGAAAGCTTTTTTGCAGCATGGTCTTCATTTTAAGCCGTAATCCTGAACATTGTATAAATCAAAGCTACCTGAAGGACAAAATGCTGGTGCCAATCTTCATAATGTCAGGTCTGTTTGTGCATGTTATGGAGAATCTTGTGTCTGCCTGCAAGATCAAGTGTAGATGTACTGGAGAAGCTGTTGATTTTTCACTGAGAAATGGCAAATGAAATATTTTTAGCTGAATAGCCCTTTCCTCCAGCTCCACATCATCTTTTTTTTAAGGTTTTACCAGAGGGCTTTCAGATTTCCAAACCAATGCAAAGGAAGCTCTAGGAAGAAAATTATTTTCTATCAAACGCAGACAGGCAGAAAACGCCAATTTTCTGAGAGAATTTTTCAATGAAAGGTTGTAATTTTCTGTCAAAGGCATCTTTATTCTTTTACCAACTACATGAAAATGTCGTGTCTTGGGCCTTGCAGCACTTTCCCCACACACACAGAGTGCAAATGGAGACTCATGGAATATTAAACTTTTTGTTAGTTTTAAAACTACTTTGAGGTGGAATAAGGGCACTTGTGAGCAAAAGACAGCACTGTAGGTTGGAAACATGCCGATTTGTGCTTTTTAACTCTAAGCTGATGCATGGCTTTGTGAAAATGACTGTGAAATGCCTTCTTTCCTTTTTCTACGTATATACCACATATTGTTTGGATGTGGATGTCTATACCAAACCCAGGACACTGTATGGTCTGCAGACATGTTTTGTGTACATGAAAGTCTGGGGAGGGGAGGTGGAAATAAGGGGAAAAAACAAATGCAAGAACAAACCAGTATTTTCTGGAAGTTGTTAAAGTTTGAAGCAGTGAGGTTAGTCAGTGAATACATGCTAATACAAAAGTACCGTACCTCGACTCACCACCTGAAGTAGGAAAAATGTGGGTGGAAGTAGATGGGAACAAGTAGAGTGCCCTGGTTTGATGGACAGGTTTAAGTATGACTGTAAGATCAGCAGACAGCAGCATGGCAATAGTTCAGCCTCCCACTCTAACTCACCTTACCTAAGGTTACAGGCTTGTCTGAATGCATACTAATTTACTGGTGCCCAGGTATGAATGGACCTGATTCCCTCATCACCTACACTGCTTTGATATTGAAGGAGAATTGAGTCTAATAACTGGGGGCACCGATTTGTCACAGTCACTTAGATGAAAAATCCAAATCAGATTATGGCTAAAATAGCAGATGTCCTAAATGTCTCTGAAAAGGGCATTGGGCACAGGAAAAAATGCTTTGTGGGGCAATGAAAATGGCTTTGTCCTACTTGATAACCTTTTGGTGACACTGCCTGTAGCTGGAGGTGAAAGAACTGGCACAATTTTCTGCCAGTCAGATCTCTGCACTCCAGCTTTTCCCATCGTGGTTGCAGCCCTAGACTGGGAAAAGCCAAATGGAGGAAAGGCACAAATGATTTTCTTCCTCCCCATGTGCTGGGGGGCCACTGCGATGGCAGCAGGTTGGCATGTGGCCATGGACATCAGGGCTATGTTTCCACCACTGCTGCTACCATGGCTTTGCAGCACTGCCTGCTCTCAGGCCAGCTGCTCATCTCTAGGAGCTGTCTTTGAGCTGTCTTTCCACACCTCCCTGGGCGAAAGATGTTTTATGGCAAAAGGTTGTTCTCCGTGTAGTGATCAGTGAAGAGGGCGAGGGGATGCAAGTGATAGGTTGCCTTTGCTGGTAATTGAAAGCATGTCAGAAATAGAAGCAGTATTTAAATCGAGAGTCTTTGTGATTCTTCTCCACCTGGTGAGCCTGGGAGTTACAGAAGGCTGTCGCATGGTAGAGAATTAAAAATTGTGATGAGAGACACTGCCAATTTGAATTGCTTATATGGAGACTGGGGTAGGAGGGGTGTCCATTAGCCTGTCTCAGGGATTTCCTATGCCTGTTCCTGGATTGTCATTAAAGGAGCAAAGCAGCTGAAGAAAAGCGTTCAGAGCGCAGATACTGGTATATGCCACCCAAAAGACCTATTCTTTTTTTCCCTTAAGCTGATCTTATTATTGCAAAGTTCTATCTCTCTAGCTTATTCCGCTCTGTGCTTGGGGCTGCTGGTGAGTAATGAGGACAACAGTAACTGCGAGCACTTTCTCGTAGGGCTGTGGCTTCCACAAGGACCAGATAGCACCTTCTTCTCTAATCACAGGCTGCATCCCCTTCTCTATGCTGCTCACAAATAAGCTGCCACAGGGGAAAAAAAAAATAGAAGCTGAGCTTTGCACTGCAAAGCATCAACCTCAGGGATCTCCTGGGACTCCCACTTTCAACAGGCATCTTTTACAGTTACCATAAAGACCTTGTTGGAGCTAACAAGGTCATATACTGCAACTGGTCGAGTCATCAAGGCACGTCTCCTTGCCTTCCTTCAGGCCTACAAAGTCAGTAACAAGGGGAGCTCCTGCCAGGGTTTCCCATCTCTCCCCAGGCAGAGGTCACTGTTTGTCTCCCCTTTCCTACTCCTGACAGTACCCCTCTCCAGCTAGTGCAAGGGTATCTGTGAAGCTATTGGAAAAACTATGTGTGTGTGGATCTCACTGTAGAAGCTCAAAGCTTCTCCAGAATCGGAGAATTCATTGATTCCCTGCATTGCCTTGTCATACGTGTACACATGATAGGACAGGGTATCTTTGGACAACCTCTACTGACTAGTGCATGGGAAAGAGTCCCACCAAATGGGTTCATCTGTGCAGCCCTTAAAGCTCTATTACCTGACATATAAAAAACTGCCTGGGGAATTTTTATGTGCAATTCCCATTAATTAAATTTAACAAATACCAATGGGCAACTAAATCCCCTATGTGATTGTGAGAACTAAACCAGCATTTTCTGCCAGACAGAGGTCTATTCAGTATTGCTCTCTTGTGCTCAAATTTTCCCTTGGGTTTGCATGCACATTGCTTACAAGAGACTGAAGATTTCTCTGGAACAACCCCCGCTCTTTTATAGTGCTGCAGTCATACAACATAAATATGAAGTGAGCTGATTATGTTCTAGCAGCTATGAGATACCACGTGTCAGATCCAAAGTGAACTGACCTTTCTACTCCTAGGTGGACATCTCTGACCTTTTGTGATGCTGATGAGAAGCATAGAAGAAATCATGACTCGGGTAAAATCCTGCTTTATTAACACAGGTAGAGCACAAAGAACTCATCATCTAAGAAACTGCTTTTAGGTGGTGGGACATAAGAAAGAAAACAGAGATGTGTGTCAGTGTTTTGCTCTCATTATAACTCTAATGGGAACAGGGCAGCAGAGCTAACAGGACAGCAGAGATGCATGATGCGGAGTTACACTTTGCTGTAGAGGCTTTCTTGTGGTGACAGTTATAACAACAGCAGACCAGGTTCCTGCTGGCTCAAAGCTTCTTTATAATGCTATTTTACAGAAGTGGTATTATTTGGCAGAGGAAGACGGAAGTCCTGGCAACTGCAGTAACACCTAGTTGAGTTTGGTAGGCTGAGCGTTGCTATAAGGTACCAAGGAGCTGTTAATGAATAGTGATATTTTTTGAGGCATCTGTATTTGTCACGGTAAATGTGAGGCACAGACACTCCCCTCTGCAGGTTTGAGGGGAGGAGGGGAGCGAGAAGGGTTTTTCTTGTGCAGCAAACATAGCTTCAGAAAGTGAGGAGGCTGGTGGGAGGGGAGGAAGGGGGGGGGCGAGCAAGAACATATTATATTCCAACTGTTTCCACGGTGACATTTCATAATCACAACTCTTGGGGGAAAACGCTTCATTGCAAAAGCTGGAGGAGTCAGGATGGCTTTGTAGATGCAGCTGGAGAGGGATGGCTCTCCCAGCACCTGTGGCTCGCCATCCAGAGGACTTGGAAGCAGAGACCAGCTAAACTCATGAACCTGTAGCACAAGCCTTGGGCAAGGAAATGAAATGCATAGCAATCACCATCTCCTTCCTTTTATTTCAAGGATGAACATTTATAAATAAATATGATATCATCACACTCCATAGGAAATCTAAATATCTTCTGTTTCTTGGCAGGAATGAGGAAAAGAGTGATGTATGTAGAAAAGAACCTATAAGATGTACACAGCAAAGCACAGGCAAATAGCTGAGAGCAGCTTGTAGTTAATGAATTAGGTCACCAGGTCTTTGCATTCCACATTTTATCTCTCATTACTCTCAGTCCTAGTGTTGTAGCACGCAAGCAAGCTCTGAGCAGATGGAAACCTGCCTTTTCATCACTAGGGCTGGTTGCAGAGTGTCCAGAAGCAACCAATGCTTTGCAAGCAGTGAGTCTCACAAATCAGTCCATGACATCTTATTCATTTTATAAAGCAGCACCATGTTCACCTGAATTGCTTCCAAATGTCTGTGGTTCCCTGTGCTGTTTTACACAGTGTACCACTTGCCATCGTGCTGTTACAGATGGCAGTAGCTCTTGGGGGCTTTCCTCTGAGACGTGGGCAGGAGAGGCAAGGGCTGTGACAAGTACACAAGGCTTTCATTTTGGGCTCTTTCTGCAGTACAGAGAGCTGCTTCATGAATTTCGGTCCCAGCCCCCTGGGGTTCTGTGAGTTTAGGCAAATTGCTTTCTCTGCCAATGTCTCAGATGGGATAAACACTCTTTTTATTATATCACTGACCACTGGTAGCTGGATGATCAGCGTTTTCTGTGGGCAAGGTGTCATGATGCTGTAGTCTGAATGGTGCTATTTCTGCAGAGCTTAATAGAAACATTAGATTCCTTGAGTAACTTGACTCAGTGCAGCTGCCCCATAGCCCTAGGCTGTACTTGAAGAAAGTATACTTAGATGTATGTGATTTCTAAACCAATCACTGCATTGTTATATTCCTGAAAAAAAAATAATCTCATTTGCTCTTTTTTTGTGTGTGACTGAAGATGTACAGCTCTGTGCTTTGTCTATAGGACTGCATGGAGCTTGCTGATAGAATCATAGAATCATCTGGTTGGAAAAGTCCTCTAAGATCATCAAGACCAACTGTAAATGATGATCTGCTCTCATCTGAATCCTACTCACTGTAATTGTATGTGTGATTATACCAGGTTCCCAACTTTGTGTGCGCCAGGAGGCGTGGTGTTTGCGTGGTGTTCTTTCTGTCTGGGTCCATTGTTGGGAGTACAAAGGAAGCCTAGTTTTGTTTGTAATAAAGCACTGATCTGTGTTTGTGATGTACAGAAAGTCTTGGGCAAAAATCTTGATGAGCACAGAAGGTCTTTAAATATGGGATACCTCCAGAAACACAATGTAAAAGGGTCTGTATCATCTTTCTTATCTCTCCCTTCCAGCCTGGAAGATGATTATTTAAAGGCGACACTCATTTCAGATTATATCCTTAGGTCTCTGTTATTTCTGTGATGTCTAAAGGGTGAAGAGGAGAAATTACAGATAACCAGATCCTCATCCACCCACATGGCTTTACAGGTCTTTGCCCAAAGAGTGGTCTAGCAGGACAACTCAGCTGAAGGCCTTGCTTTTGAGTGCCTGTAAAATGCCATTCCCTTGCACCAGCCTATTGCACAGGGGAGAACAGATGCTGCTGCTGAATGTGTCCCTTCACCTTCCAACTACACATCTCCAGGGTTGCCAGCAGTGTCCTCTGGCACATCACTGTGACTCGGCTGCGCTGCAGAGCCTCCGAGGGCTTAGGTGCTCCAACAGAGTAACAAAAAACTAGGGCATCCGCCTGCTATGGACCTCTGCCACATGTTGGTAGAAAAGTTACTTTGTGGAACTTAAAAAACTTCTATGGAGATGCAGAAGAGGATCAAAGACACACCTGATGGAGTGCCTCTAGGCCAGGCAGTACTCTGACTACCTGGAGATCCCCATTCAGCTAAGTGGTGCCAGTCTTTTTATTCTCCTCTTTCCAGGAGTGTTCTGTCTTGAAGCCTTTCTGTGTCTTCTTTGTTCTCCAAGAATGTTGGATTTCCTAGATATTGAGAAACTTTGTAAATTTCAGTTTATACCTCTTCTAAACTGATACAAAAAACATTTTGTTTTCACATCTGTGAAGAATTTAAAGAAAACCACTTTTCATATAAAACTACATAATGGTGTTTCGTATGACAATGACTTTTTCTTCTGATAGTATTTTGAGATAGTTCAGGTTATTTGTGGCAGGGTCCGCGCGTGCAAATAAAGAAAACTTCTCCCTGTAGACTTTTCATGGTTGTCTATCACCAGTCAGTTATTAGGCCTTGTGAAACCCAACCCATGTAATACATACAGACTGCTACTGTGTGGTACATCACACCATGTGTGGGACTGGGACAGCCAGACAGGGCAGGATTTTGTGTGATTGTGTGATTTAATCCAACATAGCAATTCCCATTTCTCTTTGAGACAAAGCATCGGTAGCAATTAAGGAATGAAGAGAAACGATGTGAATATGTCTATTGATTGCAGAAACTGGTGACTGAAAGGCACTGATAACTCTGGTGATGTTTTAGGTTTTCTCTTTTGTGTGTAGACTTCCCCCTTCCCAGCTGGCAGCAGGCAGCCTGCTACAGGAGGATGTGATGTAAAGGACTGGAAATTGATACTTCTTTTCTTGACTTAGTTACTCCAGTTCAAAGCTTTGATTCCTTTGACTATTAGAAAGGCCAAGATCAGCTACCCTAAAGCACAGCCCACATGTTTGTTTATCTTGTGTGCTAGCAAAGCAGCCTGGGAAACACTGAGCCAGATGGTAATGATGGGATCTTTGCAAGGCTGTTTGAATTACAGCAATTTCTGCTGCTGCTTTTTGGTTTTTTTTCTTCCTAAATCAGCATCCTTTTATCTTTCTCTATTCACGTTTGTTTTCTGTGCATCTTGGGTTTGATGTCAAGGATTAAAAATGAGAGTTGATTCATATATCAGTATTAAACTGCATAATCACCTCAATCATTATTTGACTTCATCTGGAGCATTCACAATATTTCGGGCACTTTGAGTGAAAGAAACTTTGTCATATATACGAACATTTGGCTGAACTATTGATAACCAGAATTTCCAATTTAGGTTGCATCCCCTGTGTCTGGCTTTCCACAGCAAATAATCCTCTTACTATATATTTTCAACAATTTTTTTAATACTTAAAATTTATTTGTTTTTCCATTCAACGAGAAAATAACGTGACAACACAATCTGTGGCAATAATCTGGGGGAGTATTATATTCTCAAACAACAGTAGACCTATTGTAACTTTAATGTATTACCAGTAATTTCTGCTTCCTCTGGCGAGGCTTAGGGAAACATAAGGTGCTTTAATAACAAACAGGGATCCACCCACAGCTCTGATTTATGTTTATGACTCAGCAAAGAACGTAAACTGAGTCTGGGGCACAGAGTGTTTCTATAAGTAGTTATAAATCAACCATCCACCAGGAAAAAAATTAGTACTAGTAGCCTTCCGTGTATGAGGAAGGGAGTGGACTTGGGGTTGCAGATGGCAAAGTCTTCTTTCAGGGGATACAGTAAATGGGTCAGCTGGGCTTCATCACAGAGAGATTCGTAGTGTTTCCAAGAGTTTTCATGTAGACATTGACTCAGCGCAGGGCTGTTTGCATCATTGTCAATCTGAACTGTCCCTAGTTGAGTGTGTCAAGTCCATTGGATGGAAGCAAACGGTGTCGTCGACAGGCCAGCTGGATGGTGGGACAAACAACTTGGGAAAATAAAGTTGCAGATCTGAATTTGTAGCATTTGTTATTTGCATTTGACTTAGATTGAGTGCCCAGGTTTTGGCCTTGCCTGACTCCAGAAAAGCCCCTGGCCCATCTACGCCAAAGGCCAACCTGGGCAGCAGTGAAGCCCAGCTCATGGAAGCCCACGGTTCTTGCCAGACTCATTGTACCCCATGGGTACTCCAAGCCAAGGCGTGCCTTCCATTTGCCAGCAGCTGCTCATGAATTTCCAGCTGAAGGGTGCACAATGTTTTCAGTGCCACTCTGATTGACGGGTTTATCTTCCAGTCAATTTACTTACTTAATTATCCCACAGTGAGCAAGAAGTCATTTCTTATAAATATGGTAATAAGCCAATCAGGATGACAACAGAAGCACATTCTTGTACAGTTTGAGGAAAAAGCCAATGTTCCCTAGTTTCAGTTCATATAAGGCTTCCCCCATCAGCAGTCAGCAAATTAAGAAATAATATCTGGTGACCTTAAAACATCAGCCCCCAGGTGTCTGGCATCAGTCAGGAACAGCCTGAATCCATCCTCATCTTGGGTGTTGGCCCTGTCCCACATCTTTGCATTCTAGTGCACACTGGAAATTTATGAAGCTCATGTTTTCTTTAACTTCTCTGAATCGCTTCTGGGACGTCAAAGCTTTTCATTTGACAACTCTAGCTGCCATGTAAAGAAGAGAGGGGCTATAGACACCTCAGGCATGATTCACTGATGGGAGGAGATTTTTCTGCCTGTTATCAAATATCGCTGATGTCATTTTTGTAAAGGAGATTCTACCGAAAATGATTTGGTAACTATAGTTTGTAGATGCCATTTTTCAGTGTTTCAAACAATACCTTTCAGGTTTAAAAGATTGAAACAAGTATCTAACGTAAAACAAACTATGTAGGCAAGCATAGAAATGACTGTTAAGAGCTTAAAGTCCCTCTGTTTCTACTTCAGCAGGAGTTTTCTGAGTAAGGATGAGTGAAGGGCCTGGCTGCAGGTCCAAAATCCATTTGCAGGCTAAAACCTGCTTCAGAAAATATAATGGGAGTGCAACGGGCTGTAGACCTGCTCCTGCCCCTCCGCAGCCACTCCACGTGCCAGCAAACACCTTTGAGCTGTCTTGCCTGCTCCTGCCTGGGTGATCCTGTGTGTGTGTGTTTGCACGTACAGCACATGTACGCCTTCCTAACCGTGTCTGTCAGTGTCACTTCTGTGTGGGTGGCACCAGTGACTGTGCATATGTTTGCTGGGTGGAGGTGTGCCAAGGGCTATCTGCACACACGCTTCCCATACGTCGGTGCTGTGAATGGAGGGAGCTGTCTCACCCTTTTGTTCTTTTTGATCACTTCCAAATTCTTCTCGTTTTGAATTTCTGGAGTCCGTTCTCTCAGCACTTGTGCTGTGATCCTTCCTTCAGAGATACATCACCCAAAACAAGAAAATTGAGGTGAACAAGGCAGGGGGAGAAACACGTGTGACTCCATTAGCATTCACTTATGCCAAGGCTCTGCAAAACCCATATGAGAGTCTGTGCTGTTTGGAGTTTATTTAAATCAATCACTGTAATTACATTTTACTCTTTATCTAAGGCTTTCTATAGAGATTGTCCAGCTAGAAAATAAAAGGAAATTCAGAAACAGTAGTATTTCAATAGCCTTTTTACAGACATTCAGGAGCATCATGTAAAACACAGTGGGCACTGGGGGAAATAATTCTGCTAGGAGGTCGGACGGATGCCGAGTTCTGTTGATTTCCTCATTTTTCAAGGCTGGAGGCTTCTGCATGTGAATGAGTCCTTTGTTTTTCCAAGGCTTCTGGTACAGAAATATATCTGCTGCAACAACCGCTTATTTCCTACCCTGGAAACAAAAGCTCTGATAGTGAAGGCAGAGCTTTCTACTCCTGTGGACAACTTCATGTCATGCAAAGCAGAGGAAGGTGGCAGACAGGCTCCTCAGAAATGAAATTCTCTGGTATGCAAAACCTTGGAACAGAAATGGGTGAGAATAAAGGTTCTCACCAAGTGCAGCAAGGTCAGCTCCAGGCAGAGCACAACAGGAACAGTAAATCTGATGTATATTTTCTTATTCTCATCTCTGGGAAAGATCTTAAGTGAACCAGCTACACTCTTAAAATTCCTTTGTAACATTTCTTACCTTAAACTGGACAGGAATTTTTTTTATTTGACATGGATTTACCTAATTCTTTATACTCAATTGCATGAATTAATCCCACAAGACCTTGTTGGATGTTTTCCATTAACCATCAGATGCCTGCCCATCCCACCTATGTCTTGAGAATCCTTTGAAAAAAATACATGCTATATTGAATGATTTTCTTCATTTTCTGAAATCTGAAAGCAGTAATAAGCTCCTTCAGGTTTTTTTTTTTAGGAATCCAGATAATTCAATTGGATGCTTCTCTCAGAAGACTGGTGAATTGATCTGTCTTTCTGTGGTAACCACTCTTGTGACATTGAAGAGTTTCATCAGGTTTCCCAAGACTTGGTTTGGTGTTCAGCTAAAAGTTCAGAAGCTATATTGTTTTGATGTTGATTTAAAGAACCTTCAGAGCAGATAGAGTTAATTTTGAACATCTTTGTGCTAACAGACTCTGAGTAAAATGCGGCTATCTGTAGGGAAAAAGGAAATGAATATCTTCCTAAAATAATGATCTTATTACCACTTATCTTGTTACACTGTGGTGAGGTTCTCCTTCTAAACCAGCTGCACTTGGAGAGGTTTATAGACAAGCAGCATTATTAATTAATGTGACTGTGCAAGCTTTCTGTGAGCTATTACAATATTTTATTGTTATGGCTACTATTATTATTGTCAGATAGGCTGTTTGGGAGTTTTGAAAATAGGCTAACATCTTTCTGTTGTGCTGGTTGTCCTTCAGTGCCTTTCTTCAGATTATAAATGCAGCTATTTCTATTAAATTCTAGATGGAAAGCAAGAGCCCATAAAACCTATCAGTAAGTTATTTTAGCCTCAAATCAGTATTGCTTAAATTATACAAGGAGCGAGATGGAATTCTGGTAAAGGTTCTACATATCAACAGAAGATGTGCTTGAATATGACTCTAGGATGCTGGTCACCCAGGCAATAAGACAGGGTAAGAGCATCCTTTGGCCACCTGAACCTGACTCCTGAATGCCCAAACAATTGCCCTAATGAATCCGCAGTCCCTGGCAACAAAAGTCATTGCTCTGGGCAAGGGTGGCCTTGGGAAAAAAAGGAATCCATCCTAGAAGGATGTTATATTGCTTGCCATAAGGAAGATGCAAGTCTTCTGGGCTCTCTTTTTTTTTTTTCAATGTAACTGTACATCCTGTGCTTGTAACAGGTGACAAAGTTGCAGGCATCAGTGCAGCTCCTCTCTGATGGAAAATTAGTGTATGTTGCTGAGACCTTATGCCTATTCTGGCACTTATGTGACTGTTTAAGCACTTTTTCATCATACCAGTCACACTGAAATCCATAAAATTGCCCAGGAAGAGGTTAAGTATCCCAAACTCTTAATTACAGAGATGAAATGAAGGCCTGAGCAAGGATCACAGCCCATTTTCATTTACTCAGAGCTTGCACCCATAGCTATGTGAGATACGATTTCCAGGCATTGTCATGTTTGACTGCGGAGTGCGTGACTGTGTATGATGCTGGTCTACACAAGGACTCTGTCACAGCTGGCAGGATGGACTATATGGGGAAACAAACCTGGAGGAGATCTCTTTCAGAGGAAGCAGAGGACCTGCCAACAAAAAGATGATACTATCCCTGTTTTCAAAACTGCTTCTTGAGGGTATGAAGAGTAATGTTGTTCCTGCACCATAAAGTCATGTCACATCTCAGCCCTGTGGCCAACAGGGAATGTCCCCATGCTGCTGCAGATTTTGCAGGCTTTGGTCACATCCCGTTTTGATTGGCCCACTCTGCAGAGTTTTGTCCAGCTATTCCTTATACACCAGTAATGCCCGACCTTTGAATATTGTTCAGCACTCTGATGCTCTTGCAGTTTAACCTCATGCTTTTGGAGATAGAGAGTGGGGATTAGGGCAAGGTACCATGCACCAAACCATGACAAGGGGCATCTGAGTCCTATTTCTAGTTCTGCCCCAAACATCCTTTTTTCTTCCTGTTTCCTTTCTCCTGTTTATACTTTGTGTGTATTCATACTGCAAAAGGTAAAGACAGAATCTCTGTGCTTGGACATGGGTCTTGAGACACAAGAGGTCCCAAGTTTGGTTTGGGACTCTGTGTTTCAGAGGGGACTTCATGAATTTTCTTTCCTTTCCAAGAAGGCTACGGCTCCATGTTCACAGCAGTCCCTCCTCACATATTTTTAAGTCCCAGGTTGTGCCTTACTGATCCCCCACCCCTTTTTGTTTTTGAGCAAAGCTGCTTATGATCAAACAAGCTGCAACCTTGCTAGAACTGTCACAAAACATCTCCTATAATGATCCAGGTTAAAGCAGCCCCTTAATTTCAGAAGATGCCCTATCTGATGGTGCTGGTGAGCACAAATTTCTCCACATCAAGCACAGGGGTGAAATGCCCCATGGGTTAAGGGTGGGCAGGAAAAATCTACAAGAAAGATAATGGGGGTGTGCAGGGTGTGTGTGTGTGTCACCTTTTCATCCTTTGGATTTTCTGTTGTTTGTTGCTCTGAAATCCTTCCTTTCGAGGCAAGTTTGTGGGATACGACCCTTTTTGTTATCCTAATGAGCTGGACTGTAGAGGCTGATCTGTTCAACTCCTGGACCCAAAGGTGAGAGCCCAGGTTGGGAAGCGATGGATCAGAGGTAGAGGAGTTTAAGCCCTTTCTCTAGAGGAGTTTGCCACCTACTGATTTGCAGGTTCCTTCTAGCTCCTGTCAAGAGAAGTTGAGGGGGAAAGCCGGGAATTTAGGGATAGGTGGGAATTGCCCTTAGAGACTGCAACCAGGACCCCCGGGAGGAACACCTGGAACGAGGAGGGGGGATGCAGTACCCAGCTGTTGAGCTCCAACCGGGAGAAGGGGAATGAGCTGGGTGGAAGCGCTCGGCGTGTGCGTGTGTGTGTCGTGTGTGGCGGGGGAGGGATGTGGATGAGGAGCGGGCTCTCTTTCTTTCTCACGGGGCTCAGTTAATCCTGCTGCCAGGCGGTGTTAAGCAGCAGTCTCAGCGCTGGATTCCGAGCGAGGGAGACGCGCAACCCTGAAGGCGCAGCGGAGGGGAGGCGAGAGAGGCAGCTAAAGAGAGCAGAGCGGGGGAAAAATCAAATCTATGCTTGGAACTGGGCTTCTTTTTCGCCAATGCAAAAGGGAATATGCAGCACATTTTTGCCTTCTTCTGCACCAGTTTCCTAGGGGCGGTGTTAGGGGCCAATTTCCCCAACAACATCCAGATAGGTGAGTGCGGAGCTTTGGGTCCGTTTGGGAGTAATGTTCCCTGGCAAGTGGGTAGGGGTGGAGAGGGGGCGGTGGGGAAAACTGACCCCTTCATTTGCATGGTAAAGCAAAATATGTGTCTGTTTGTCTATGTGTGTGAGATAGAGCGAGGGGGTGAACCGTGAGGGCTGGATTTCTGTGTTGGTTGCAGCTTTGCAAGAGCAGAGATGTATCAATTTGTCTTTGGGGGAGGGGAAAACTAGGAATAAATACCAGCACACACATCGACACAGGGATAAAAAAGTACCTCTGAAATGGAGGAAGCACGAAAAAAATATGGGTTTTTTTTGCCCCGAGAAACGCCTGGGCTGCCATTGTGCGTTGCTGCATTTGCAAAATCAGCGGTTGCATTATACATTTCTGTGAGGATGCTCTCATCTGTAGGTAACTGGGACGAGAGGTAACAAACAGGCGCGCTCTGTTGTTGTTGCTAAAGAATAAGGGCAGAGCTATTGGAGGAAGATTTTGCATTGAAGTCTCTTTTCATTTCATGCTACTTGCTTCCCATACGCACCAGCAATGCCTGCCTGTTTGATTCTTTTCTCCTTTCCTCTAACTTCTCAGTGCTCTCTCTTCCCTTCCCTCCCTCCCCAGGTTTATTATTACTCCCCCGTTGATCTTTATTGACGATGGTTTGTAACCTAGCCCCAGATCCTCCTCCCTTGCATGCCGATTTTCTTTCCCGCCTCCATTCTCTTTACAATGCCAATCAATTGCTAATCCACCAAGTTCAGGCAACTCCTGAGCTGTAAAATCGGTGCTTTTATTGCTGTTGGTGCTGTATCCCTTGTCTCTCTTCCTTCCTGCATTCCCTTTACCCCAAATTTGTGCAACATCCCAGATTTTTTTCCCTTTCAACAAACACATATAAATATTAAACTGGCTACTAGTATTTTATTCTTCTGATACCCATGATTAGGTTGGAGGGTGGGAGGAATGAGGGAGGGGAGGGGATATTCATGCACAACAAGGAGATGCCCTCTGTACTAAAGATGTGCAAAAAGGCCGTTGATACAATTATTTTTCCTTGCACAATTATTTCTTCCCGGAGCCATGTGGCCTGGAGGATGGGTATCAATACTTTCTGCATCTTTATTTTAATCCTACCTTGTTGCTAAGTGCTTTGTTTCCCCCTTCACAAAATGCCAGTAACAGTTCTCCCTTTAAATGCACAGAGATTACAAGACAGTCTGAATTTAATAGCATCTTTCTGGAGGCTGTGAAGGGATCTGCTGCAAGCCACGTTTCCTGCTGGGGGAGCAGCAGGAAAGTTTTCCTAGGGCTGGATTATGGCAGGACTCTGTTCCACATCCATGGCAAAAGAAAGGCTCTGAACCTGTGTCCAGCCTGATCCCTGTTCCTGTCCTACTTACATCATCCTGTAGTTCTGAGCTTGTCAATACTTCTGCTCAGATCAATCTCTTTGAGGGTCAAGCTTTTGGTTTCCTGCCCTCTTTGAGTTTGGCCATTGTCAGCTCTTAAATTTAAGGTTTTTGTGTGCAGCAAACTTCCAGTAACAGCAATTGTTTGGCCTTGGGTCCCATGTTGCTCTGGTTCTTGCAGCCCTGTCCCACCCACCCAGTGGTGCACCTCTCAGGCCAGGCTCAGCCAGTCTGCCCAGTGCTGTGGAGTCCCATCACATGGTGGACCCCCTGCACCGCTTCTGGAGCAAACCCTTCCTCTTAGTCAACAGAATTTAAACTAAGACTAATTATAAGTGAGAGGAGGAGGAAGAAAGACTCCTTCCTCATTTATAAAGGTAACTTTGGCAGTGCTTCCATTTCTTTTCATTAAAGTTACGGGGAATGAGGAGGTTGAGTCAAACCCTGTGGTCCATTCTAAGTGCACAGACCACTGGGTCCTGGGATGCATCAAGGCTCCTGTGTGTGATCCAGGCATTACATAATGCACAAGCTGGAAAGGTTTTCTGCTCCCAACCTGTCCTCAGAGGGCACAAAACCCCCTGGGTCTTCTGTGCCGGAAGGGTTTTGGAGTGTAGAGAGGCTCCCTGGGCTTTAGCCTCTGCTTGCAGGAAAATTTTGAACTGGAGAGGTTGCTAAAATTGGTGTACTTAAGATCTTTCTTCTTGTTCTGTTTTTCTTCCCAGGGGGGTTATTTCCTAATCAGCAGTCCCAGGAACATGCGGCTTTTAGGTTTGCGTTGTCTCAGCTCACGGAACCCCCTAAGCTCCTTCCCCAGATTGACATTGTGAACATTAGTGACAGCTTTGAAATGACATACACCTGTAAGTAATGGCATTTGCCATGTGCTCTCTTACTTTGGTTTCTTTATTCCTGACTGTTTTTTTTTTCTGTGTCTGAAATATAAGACGTCTTGCTTCAAATGCGCTACTCCTTTAGAGTCTGTGCAGGATAACTGCGACCACATGGGTAAAGGATTTCTGAATCATTTTGGTCTGTGCTAAGACATAGGAATGAGGTAGTGTTGCAGTTATTCAGCATGTCTTTCATTTTCTGTTTTATTGCTTCTGAAGTGGTTTAAAACCCCCAACTACTCATCTTCTGTTGTTTCTCCAACCTCTGCCCGACTCGTTGTGTTGAGATTTCAGTCCTATATTTCCTATAGCTGTGATATACAACAAAGACACTCCTTTCCACCCACGGGGTGCACAGAAGTCTCTATTTAATGTGAACAACTTCTTCTCCAGCCCCAGTTTAACCATCTGTCCTTGTAATTTAAGAAACATCTAGCAGAAAACAGCAGTTTGATGCAAGTGGAGTCCAGATCCACAGTAAGGGGCATGCCTAATAATGAGAGGTAAGAGCATTCCAGTTTTAAGTAGCAGTGAAATCATTGGTTCTAAAAACAAGTACTAAAGACTGAATTTGCACTATGGAGTTGATCGTTCAGTGTATCTGTACCTTGCTGAAGCAAACACGTGAGCTGTTCTGTTCTTGTTATATGACATAGTTGGGAAAAGAAAAAAGGTGGCTTGCCAGGTAATGCCAAGATTAGCAGCAACAAATAAGACCAGAGGGGAACCAGAGGAAAGCAAAAACCGTAACACAGGCTTGTGGTTGCAGTATAGGCTGTTGCAGCATTTGCTTCCCTTGGAGTGAGCAGTGAGGTGCTGTGCACAAGGGGCTCGTGCTGCAGGGATGTGATGCACAAAGAATTTCTTGGTTTGACCTGGTGTCGGACACTGATTTCACAGCCTGAGCCTCTGTGTGTGTATGAGGAGTGTCAGGAGGGACTGGAGAAACCCTTCCTTTTGTAGAGTCTGTTGGATTGTTGTTGGCTCACATCCGTAGTATCTTTTTGATTCACCAAAACATCCTCTCTGCAGTTTAGTCATGTGGAGAGTGGGATAAAGGTGGACACAAACTGTTCTCTCTGCTAAGAAATACACAGAAGGGAAAAATGCTTCCCTGCAAAAAGAACCAGGAATGTACAGGAGGAGAATTAATAAGGCTCTTTGCAGAAAAAAAAAGTGATTTTTTTTTTCTGTTGGAGGGTTTGCAAATACAAGATTGCAGGAAATTCCTGACCAGTATGACATAGGAGAGAGAAGTAATAGTTTGGCCACATTTTCACTGGAGTGTCTAATGACGCATCTAAAGATTTTCTGTTTTCCTCTGTTTGCCAACTGCAAGGTTTCCATCAAGGAAGAGCAACTATTTCAGGTCAGGCCAATGGCACTTCCTTGGCAGGAACACTAGACAAATAGAAGAAAAAAGTCAGACCATGTATCTATCAAGGGAAAGCATCACCCACCTGGGGTAGAGTTGCTGACTGTGGCTGGGGATGAGCTATTTCAGTGCTGATAGCAAGAAGAAAGCAGAAACTGCAAGAATATCACTAGAATAAATTCTCCATCTGCACATAGTTTTCCCTCTCTCTCTCTAAGCCTGCCACTAATGATTTTGTTTTCAATATTAACGTTGATAGCAAGACCACGATACTAGTTATGCTTCAGAAATCTGTCATTAGTGCAACAGGGACGGGGGTGGTCTCACAAAAGCTGAATGGAAGCAAGACAGCCTCCCAAAGGATGTTATATTTGAGCTCTATGTAGGGCACATTGTCCTAGATCAGACCAGCAGAGCACTCTGCACAGTCCAACTTCACTTGTCCTCATTTTTCTTTTCTTATAATTAAAAACTTCCTAACTTTTTCTAGACTATGGAAGGCAGCATTTGTTTTGTAAGCACAAAAGATGATGTTATTCCATGTACCCTAGGGGGAAAAGAAAAACCCCAACCCAAAATACCCAAGCTGTTGGAAGACCTGGTTTTAGTATTCCAGGGCTGAAGTGAAACTTTTGCCAGGAATTATCTCCTTTCTCATCTTCCAGAAAATTCCTTTCCCAGTTGCCAAGACTAGATATCAGCAGAAAGATCTGTTTATTTACAGAGAATAAAAACTCTGCCCACGTAGCGGTCCTTATCTTCTGAGAAAAGACTGGCCATGCTACCAGTTAAAAGTACCAGTTTTTGTTCCCATGGAGATAGAGAGCACCGCATTTCCCTGTCATTGGCATTACCTGTTTCTCTGATGGTTGAGTCAAGGGTGTTTGGGTCCTGTAAACCTGGTGCTGCCTGTCAGGGTCTCCTGTAGGACATGTGAGGAGGATTTGTAGGTCCCAGCCCTATGGCAAGTTCTGCCTCATGCTAGGATCCAGCCTTGTGTGCTAAATGTAGTCCTCATGGCAAGTGCCTGAAGCAGCATCATCCAAAATATAGAATATATATTAAGAATCAGTGATGATGGCAGAAGTAAAAAAACTTCTTGGGCAGCTTGCAGGGCGATGATGAAGTGGCAGGATGAACTGCAGCAAAATGACAGCACCCTGTCTAAGGAGATCGTATGCAAAATGTATCTCAGCATCGACTGTGACACTGTCTACCTCTGCCTGACATATATCTGCTTAAGAGTTAGGATGAGCAAGCTTTAGTGTGATAGTGGGTGAATTTGCATTATGAGAGGCACCCATTTGTGCGCAGGTGACAGTGATAGGGAGCCGTTAATGATGTGCTAGTGATGATTGTAAATTGGTAAAAATAATACCCATGAAAGTGATAAATCTGTAAAATTTCAGGAGACTGCTGTTGTCACTGGGCTGTCGCTGTGACAGCTCAGCAATAACTTTCACATTTCTGATGCTTCCAGTTGGGGATTTCTTATTGGTACACAGTGATTGTAAATTCCTCTGTGTGGGCCAGCAGTGATCTATGGGTCCTCTGGTCCCTGTGTGTAACACATCATTACAATACATAGATTACAATTTGAAGCAAATGATAATCATTGAGAAATAAAAAATAGATGGTAGATACAATGTGCAGTAACCTTGTTCTTCATGTGTGTGGTTGATGCTAATGTTGTTGCATCACTGAAACATGGACACATTTAAATAACTGAAATATCTTCCTGAATTCATTCCATCCCACAGAATGGATGGCAATGACAGGCTCTGTGTTTGCAGCTGGGTGTGTGGTGAGGTTTACCAGCATCAAAATACATACCTGCTGTTTCGGAGGTTCTTAACTAAAGGTTAGGAGGCTTTATATTTTTGTGCCATTTCTTCAAAGGCAGAAGCAATTTTTGATGGGGAAGGTGAATTTAGAGTCCTTCCATCAGAAGCATATAGCAGTGCCAGATGATTATAAAGGGTACAGTGATGGTGTGCTGTAGCCAAAAGGTTTACCCGGTGACGTAGCAGGTCCAGACCTCTTCTAATCAGCTTTAAAGACATGTTCACAGATTCTGTCTTCAGCCAGGTTTGGAAAAGAGCTTTATGGCCTAAACCCAGTTGCTAGCAAACTCTGCCTTGCTGGGTTTTGACGTGACTGACTGCACTCAGGGGCAGACCTAACATGACAGGGTTGATGCCACAGGTCAGAGCTGAGAGGTGTGGGAAGAGCAGCACTCTGTGCCAGATGCAAGGACACAGGAGGTCTGAAGCATAAGGAGATCTGCAAATTCCTGTCCTTGGGAGGACCGCAGTGGACATGAGCACCTTGTCCTGTTGGCAGCAAAGGGAAGGGACGTTGCTTATTTGAGACAATCTGTGCTGGGCATAGTTTTCTCTTATTCTTTGTTTCAGCCTCCATTTGTTTACATGTAATGCACATCCACATCCTGTGCACAGCCCAGCTCCTTGGTGAATAAGAGTTGTTTCAAACACAGCTCCATAGCTTTATTTAATTTGTGGTGCAGAGGCTCCTGCTTTTCAGCCTCTGCTTTGTCCCCAGGTGGGCCCCAGCACCATCAGCAGACAGTGGTGGTTGATCTCACTGCCCGGGGAAGGCAGTGGCTCAGGGACAGACTTCCCCAGTAGTGACCTGGTGCACATGCCTTGTTGAGCAGTGCTCACAGAAGGTGAGTTGCCAGCTTGGTAAATCTGTCCCTGCAAAACTCAAGCCACTTTGCAGGGATGACCAGTGACTAAAAAAAAAAAACTCCATTCAGCACCGAACCCTGTATCTTTGCTGATGCCGCCACCAGATTTTGTTGTGCAATGGTGTTGGGCTACTGGGAAGTGGCATGCAGTAGCTGTGTACCTGACACAGAGGTCTGCACAGGACCAGCAGCAAGATTTTGCAGCTGAAAAAAAGCTTATGAAGAGGCTGAAAAACAATGAATTATTTATCCCTCTCCTTTCTCGTATGCACAGCTACAGTTACTGTGGGATCCTCATACTGAGTACAGGCTGTGGGTGCTGCTAGAATATCAACAGTTGAATCTGTTCTGCGTATTAGAAAATGATCATGTAGTTTGGAGTCTGTTCATATTTTATGAGGCCTCCCAGCACCAATTAGAGAGGGATTTGTAGCAATCACTCACGCTGTGCTTATGTTCTTATCAATAGCAGCAAGCTTAGATTCAGATCAGCTACGAAATGAAGTATTTCTTTTTCTTCTTTTTCTTGGATACTTACATATATAGATACAGTATTTCTGGAGTTTGCTTTTTATCTCTTAAATTACCTCTCAGAGACAGGAAGGAATAGGCAAACATTTGAATATTCTCAAACGAGGATCTAAATTTGGCGTAATTAAACGATTATTGCATGTTGAATTTAAAGGAAGCTTCTTTGTTGACAAACAGACGATGGTCGCCATTTCTTGGAAAGGTGTTGCTGTAATTATTCCAGCAGTAATCAATTAAAATGCAATTTTTATAATTAAACTTCCACAGTCTAAATAAGCCCAGCCCTGTAATAGTATATAATTGTTGTGGTGTTTGTAGACTTGTTTTTATTTTTGCAGTGTCAGAAATCTCATGCAAATGCTTTGGGATTTTTCTTTCCCTGCGGAGCTCAAGATGCTAGCTATGACTATTTAATGTGAGTTAAAGCAACAGAAACAGGGATTTAATGATCAGTTGCAGTCTGATTAATACAACATAGGTACTACAAGGAAATACATCTCCTTAGGTTTTGTAATAGGAGAATATGTGATGCAGGCAGATGAATCACAGCGCATCAATTCACATTAGCTCAAATTGAGGTTAAGGATGCTCGATTTCTGGCAGGGGTGGGCTGTGGCTTTCTAATAAGTGCATGTTTAGTGAGATGCCAGTACCTTACAGAGTCAGGTCCATCCCTGAAGAAGGTGCTGATAGCTGAAATCCTGCCAAACAGGTGGCAGCAGATCCTAGGGGTGACATTAGCCTCCTGTGTCCAGGGGCTCTACAGGGGATCTGGGGTGCATGCTGAGTGCTTGGCAGTCACATCTGCTTCTGAAGAAGGTGGGAGCTTCTCTCATATGCATTCCCTGAGAATTAAAAGCATTTAAAACACAAGTTGTGAGCCATTTCCTCATCTACAGCTGCCAGGACGGGGTGAGTTGTCTGTCTGCCTTCATAGATCTGGGCACGGACAGTCCTGGGTGAACGTGGGCCAATATCATCAGCAGGGACACTTATGGGTCTCCACTGTCATTTGGTGCAGGCAGCCCTGCTAAGAGGCTGGCAGCTCACCTTACGCATGAGGAACGGGTTTCCCCTATTCTTGTGCAACAATTTCTCTCCAAAGGGCATGGGGGCACTTTTCTTTGCATGACTATTTTTATATATTTCATTTTTGATCCTGCCTGGGCTGTGGGAGTGGTGCCTGGTGAGAAAATTGGTGTGACGCAATTAGGAAAAATCAGAGGAGGAATAAGGGGCACTTCACACCTGCAGATCTATGTGCTCATCTGGAAAGGATGCCAGATACTCATTGGTGACAAGCATAAAAGAGAGCAAAGTAAATTTGGGCTCCGCAGCAGGCAGAGAAGGGATTTGAGAAACAGTGAGCAGCAGAAGCCAGACCTGTCCATTGTGTGACAGTCACAATTTTCACTCACAGCTTATCCTTTCTTCTCTAAAAATAAAGCTTTTTTCATGTGATAGGGATCCCACTAAGCCAGAAACACACGGGCTTTATTTTTTTCCATATTAGCGAGGTGAGAGTGGAAATCTTCATGTGGCTGCAAGAAAGGCAGCGTGGGGAAGCGTGCTGTTCCTTTCCAAAACTCTAGTGGGAATTTTAGATATATACGTTTACATTTCCCTTAATAGGGTTAGGGCCCCAAAGGCAACACTCTCTGCCAGTAGAAATGGAAACAGTCCCGATTAGCTTCGGTAACACGTGGAGCTCAGAGCAAACAGAAAATCAACATGCTCCTTAAAGAGGCAATAAGTCAGGGAGACTTTAATATTCTGCAGATCCAAATTCTCCAGGGTGCAGTAATAACACAAGTCTGAAGACAAAGATGCATTCATTTCAACTGCATTTCTTTAAAGAGAGGTGGGTTTTTTCTTCTCTGTCTTTAGTTGTGTAGAACTGACACAGAGCAATGTTTTTTTTCTCAGCGAAAAGTGCCATCTGGTAGAGCATGGGATGTCATTTGGGAAGTTACATGGAGTCCTGAGGAAGTTAGGTATTAGGCAAGATGAGGAAGGGCTCAGCTGAGCCATTAGCAATCCACCATCATCCCAGCAAAAAAGAAAAACATTTCAAAATAATACTGACTTATTAGAATAATAACAGCATGCTGTCTGGCAGAAAGTGTTCCTGCTTACCTGCTGAACTGATCACTCATTATCGTACACAGTAACAAGTATCTGCTTGAGTTTCTCACGCTGCCCTTTAGCAGATAGACCCACTTGTTCCCTCTGGGGCATTCTTTTTAAAAAAAAATGACACTACAACTCAAAATAATAAAAAAATACCAGCAATATTATTCTTTTTGTTAACATATATCAGTTATTTGCCCTATTCTCTGCAAACTGCACCCTTGCCAACCCTTGTCCAGGGTAGCAATTCAGGCAGAGACGCACTTATACATCACAGGACTGATTGATCCCTTGAGGAAGTAGCAGTGAGAGGCAATGAAGAGGCAAGTAACAGCTACAAATTGCCAAATCTTGGCTTCGTCAAGAGGGTCTTTTCATTCTTTGATTTTATTTGTTTTTGACAGAGTGGAGGAGTGCAAAAGAAAACAACTGGTGTCTAAGATTGAGATGCAACATACAACTGATGGCAGGATTCTTGTGCAGATATAGCATATGTGTCTGCATCTTTCTATATGCTATAGGAGTCTTGTTTTTGATTAAATAAGTGGAGTCCTGTAACTATGCCAATGGCAATGAAGTGGGAGGGAAATGAAAGATTGGGGGATGGAGGGTCAGAAGAAAGATACAGAAGCTGCTGTGGGTAATTTGGATGCAGCTGGAAGGATCTCACTTGAAATGCAGGGCTAGAAGGATCTCACTTGAAAGACAGGGCCATTTCTCATCTCCCCACCCACCCAAATACTTTGCTTTGATCTTTGCTTGCAGCAAGCTTCAATGAGCAAAAGACATCAGTGACCACACTGATTCAGATGTTTTTTCTCCCACGGGCCTGCTGATATCCCCTGAGTGTCCCAAACCTTGTTGGCTTCCATGCAGTACCCACACCTCATTCATCACCGTCCATCAGAAAGAGGACAGTGTTGCTGTTCTGGCAGGTGAGAGCGAAAGAAATTGCCAGCAAGCATGGGAGCTTCTGGAGAGAGCATGGGTGAGCAAAGTCCAACAGAGAGGGGATGGAGAAGTACTGGGTGAGGAGCAGCACTTGGAGACCCAGTGTGGGAAAGGGCACAGGCAGCAGCTCTAGAGGGACGGTGGACATGCCATAGCTGGAATTTTCCCTCATCTCTCTTTCCAGCCCTTAGCTAAACCAGGCAAGATTTTGTTTTGGAGGACTCTGTCTCCTGCCCAGATACGAGCTGGAGCCTGCTAGTGTCTCCCATCTGGCTAGCACCGTAGCTCAGCTCGCTCCTGGCCTCCCTCTTCCTTGCTGCAACTGCCACAGAGTCAAACCTCAGTGCTTAGGGTAGGGAGGTATTCTGCTTAGGGTGCTTATTGCAAATTGCCAGCATGTTTAACACAGCCTGCAGCTTTCTTGCTTTTGCTACAACAATCCCAACATGCCACTGTGTTTTTCCCTCAGTCAGCCTTGCACAGCATACTTAATTGCAAGATGCATCTGAGTTGCCCTGTGTTGGGCCTGGGATGGAATTGTTTGGCCAGGGTAAAGGGAGATGACAAATGTTGAAATGTAGACCATGGTAGGATGAAGGTAAGCTAGAAAGGAGGTTCTTGTTGGAGTACACGTGTCAGGGGAGGCTTAGGAGGCCACCACCCTATCAGTGTCTAGCAGGCACCCAGATCAATGGAAAAATGGAGCAGGTCTGGGCCCCCAGCACTGTGTCTGCAGAGAGCTGGAACAGCCAGAGAAGCTGCAGGTGAGAAAGAGGCTTGGCCTGCAGGGAGTTCAAGAGAAATGTCTTTGTGCAGAAGTTGATTTATGTCTTTAATGAACTACCAAAAGATGTGATAAAAAGCCAAATCACATATGGCTGGAGTGGGGGAAGGAGCTGAGGCGATGCTGCTGTTGCAGCAGGACAAGGAAGTGAGCTGTGGTGCAGCTCGTGCAGTGATGCCATCTCCAGTTCACTGTCCCAGAAAAACAGTTGGGCACAGCAGCTGTCTCTGGTGTGTCCCAAGCAGAGCTGAGTGCAATCTATGTATTTAATCAGTATTAATTCAGCCTTCCAGCCAGCCTGGTTCTGGGACCATTCCTGCTTGGCTCAATGTGGCTGTGACAGCCAAAACCCACTGTATGCAGCTTCGAGCTGTTGGGATGGTAATCCAGGAGTTCCCAAGCAAAGTGACGTAAAGGGGGAGAGGCCTTAGGGAAAGCAGAGCTTCACTGAATGCTGGGACCTGGATTAGCCTAGGCTGACAGGCATTAAGAGTCATCACTTGTTTGGGAACCTGTGAGAAATGTGTGGATGAACTCAGGCAGTTCTTTAACATTGAGTCATCTATATCATAACATCCTCCACCTTAGCAGCCTTGTGAGCCAGACTCACCAGAGACCTCAGAAGAAACAGATAACAGCACCTCTCCTGAACCTGCAGAACCTCACACAATTGCATGGCAGGAGGACACCCATTCGTAGTCACTCACAGACTGAAAAAACAACTCTTTATGTTTCCAGACATACCCATGTCTACGTGCTAATAATTAGGGGGAGAGCGAGTTCACCATGCAGCTTGCAAGTAGGAGGCGAGATGGCTCCTGCACTTCCAGCCCTGCTCCCAGAGCAACCACAAACCTTCAGAAATGAGCCCTTCTCCAAAAAGCCCTTATCAGCTCTTGTTCTGGAGTAACTAGCACTAGTTTGGGGTACAGACTTGCCCTTCTCCAAAAAGCCCTTATCAGCTCTTGTTCTGGAGTAACTAGCACTAGTTTGGGGTACAGACTTGCTCAACCAAAGAGGAAACTTATTCAAGCATCATCATAGTTTTAATGAAACAATAGTCACTCTGAAGTGGGAAAACAAACACACAGTATCTCAGAAAGCAGTTATCAGTGAAGAGACCGTTCCCAAACTTCTCTTTTCTGCTTGTGAAGCTTTAGCCCATCAAAGCTAGTTCTCAAGTGAAGTCCTAGCACGTACCCTCAGTACAAATCCTGGATATACTGTCTCCTGCTTAAACTTTTCCTTCCTCTGCACTGTGCCAGGTAAAGCAACAGAACTGTGTGCTTATCAGGTCAGTTCTGTTTTGCCAGATGTCTGTGGAGGGACAGCAAGGAGAGAGGAAGAAACAAACCCAGGCTTGACGAAGGATACCCATGGCACGTCACTGCATATATGCCTTAGCAGTGTCCTTAAGCAGCAGGTGCTAAGTCCTTAAAGCATGAAGAAGGGAATTTGTCCACTCTGACTTTTTCTCGTTAAGGATTAGTTCCCTCATCTGAGCTACTCATCAGGGTTACCTGAGTAATCAGCAGAGCCCTCCAGTGAGCATTGCTTTTGAACTCTTCTAGACAACCATCTTAAGTTGGAATTGGCCTTCAGAGGTGCCTGCTTATCTCGCTTGTCGGTACAGGAAACAGAGGTGACCAGCTTGACTTAGAGAGCTTACTGTGAGACCCTCAGAGGTAGGTGAGATGAATCCTGCTCCAAGTGTCTGCAGCTGTATTATGTTCTTCTGCTGATTCCTCAACACTCAGCTGAAGGTGATACCTCAGTGGTGTAAGAAACATTTTAGTGCTCTCCTTGCAAGCAGCCTCTAAAGGTTTTGGTAAAAGCAGGCATCACATTGCAACCAGGCAGTTTGCAGTTGTGCTGTTCTGAAGTGAGGAAAACATGCTCATGGCATGGAAACTCTTCTTTTTGGGTTCGCCTTCTGTGTTTCAGTACAGTACCACAGTGGCCTCTCAAGGGCAGGAGTCTGCTGTCATCCTGAGATGTGCTCTCATCTTCTTAGCCTCTTCTGTTTCTCACTTGTCATGGACTAACTGCTCGCAATAGTGTTTGCAGAGCTCTAACAACGATTCCTGGCTTTGCTTTTGCTGTCTTTACTTCCAGCAGATCTCTTTCTCCCTCTTTCTATCGATGTGCTTCTGGCTGATGCTGCCTTTCCCTAGGAGTAAGCTCCGGGGTATCATAGAGCTGGTATCATCAGGGGAGGAATGTCTTCAGATGCTAACTGTAGCATTTTCAAAATAGTACCCAGGGATTTGACTGAGCAATCCCCACTAGCTCTAATGGGAAGAGCATGGCTAAGCCCTGTGTGGCACTGGAACTAACAACCTTGTGAATTTTGTTGAGGAAAATATATAAAAAGCTGTTTGGCCTGGGAAAAAAAAAAGTAATTTTTAAAGCTGAGCCAAATCAGACCCAAAACCCTGGATCAAAACACTCCTGAAATTCCTGGGGATACTCTGAATTACATCTCTGAATCCCACCCTGCTCTGGTCCTGAGTTCTGATTGCCATTTAACAGCAATCTCAGAGGAGTGTGATAGCAATGTGCATTCAGGTTTCTTGTTTCAAGCCTGTCTCTAGAGAGGAAGTAGAAGTGTCAGTCCAAACTAGCAACTTTGAAAACAATTTTAAAAAAAAAATGATCCCCCTTGGCTCCCAGGGCTGTGCAATGAAATCTAGAGCAGTGTCGTGGAGGAAATTGGGGTCAAGTTGACTAAGGTACAGCAACATCTTTTAGTGGGATTGTGGGAACCTTTGGCAAAGGTTTTGTTTGTCTTGGCACTGCCTGCAGTAATAGAGCTGTGTGGGGGCTGCAGCCAGAGGAAATGAGGTGTGTTGCTGTAGGACTTCAAGCACTCGTGCTATTGGAAGGTTTGTGTCCAGAGCTGCAAGAGGTGCTGCAGACCTGTAGTTTGCAGGGGTGAGATTTGCAATGTTTTTCCAGGGTGTCTTTGCCCGCAGCCATCGCATCGAATTATTCACTTTCAACAACAGCAGGATTACATTGAAAAAAAGCTCCATCAAAAAGAAATTGCACTTGACAGCCTCCCTTTAGCCACGGGAGAACAGCAAGCAGACAGGCACAGGAGGCTGCCTTCCTGTCCCTTGCTGTCTGCGTGTTATGTGATTTTGGCATTGCAAAAATGGGAAGCAGCTGTAAGCCCTTTGGATCACAAATGGATCTGGAAGTGTGCTACCTCTGCTAACAACTCATTTATTATCAGGGAGCAGACAGTCTTCTCTGAGTCAGTGCAATCTATAATTTCTTAAAGATGCTGTGTGAGATTGAAAGAACTTGTTTCAAGAGTTGGCACATGGAAGCCTGCCCTGCAATGAGTCCATCTTTGGAAAGAAATCTCCTTCTGCCCTCAGATTTCTGTTTCCCAGCTTCAGCTGGAGCACTCCATGGATACCACTGCCCAGGACAGGTGGGGAGAGGGATGTGCAGCAGATGCACTTTTTCCTCTGAAAAGTTCAAGAGCATCCTTACTCTGAAAAATTCCTTAAGAGAAATGAGGGCCCTTTGCATCTCTCTCTGTGCCCAAAATACTGACAAAGGAAGGGTTAAGAGGTATTCCAGTCCCCTTGTGTGAAACTTGTATCTGCAACTCCTGGCGGGTTGTCTGCCACACACAATATCCCACCCACAATCAGTACCCACTGCTGCCTGGTCTGGATTTCATGCTGTTTCAGCACTGCGATGCTTCCTCTGCCATGTCAGCCCATTTACTACCCCAAAGTGTGGGGTTACACAGTGGGAGAGGGGTTGCTGGGCCTTGCTGCAGCCCCAAATAAGTCCCTGCAACCAGAGACCTTCAGTCAAAGCAGCTTTGCTAAAGGATGCTTTTCCTGTCGTTTTGCCCATTGCACCAGGCAAGGGTCCCATGGATTCTCCTGTGCAGATGTTGATTGGTCTGCTGTAGGCACTTCAAATACAAGCCTTGTTTGTTATAGAGAGCAGTGAGATGATGAAAGCCCATGTTAATTATGCTCCTTGCAGTGGCTAAGAGCTCACACCAGTGATTTTGGCTGCTGTTATCTCTTTGCTGCTTAAAATCTCAGGCTCCTAACATGCTTCAAGGGAATTTGCTGTCAGAGTGAGCAGGAGAGATGGTAAGATGTACTGGTGTATGTGGCAGCTTTGGACTGGAGATGGGGTACCCCCAGGTGATGCAACTCTGTGACCCTCTGCAGCCATTTTTCTCAGCTTTCATGTTTAGTTGGTTGATGTAGTTTAACCTTTCTTCCTTTAATTTGCGCTCATTAATTATTCCAAGCAAAGCCAACATTTGTCTTCATTTTGGTGTGCTGTGCTTTTAAAATATCTTTTCAGTGTAAAGGGAAAACAGGGCTACACATACTTAGTTCTGCACTGTCGCTTTCCTGGATGGCAGATCAAGCCCTTTCTAAAGAAGGTTCACTTGATCCAAAGGCGCTCAAGGGGATTTTAGTCTGTGATCCCATCACTGCTATCTTTACCTTTACTGCAGAGTTTACTGTGCGATGCTATGCTCCACCCTGATTTTTGCTTGTTCTTCCCTTCCCTGCAGCAGCATTTTCCTCTTGACTGTTCTGCTCTTGTCTGTGCTGTAACTGTTGTAAGCCCCGTGCTTGAGATGCCAGGACTGTCTCATGGCTGTCGTGGTTCCTGCTGCTCACTTGTTGCTTCTCCCTGATGTCATGAGTTTAGTAAGCTCTCTCAGCAGTGTTTCACCGTTATACCAAATATTTCACTGGTTTTTACCAAATATTTGGGGGCTTAACTGTGAGTTTACCCCTGTAGGTACCACAAATCAGATCTTTAAAGGCATTTAATATTTGCTGATTTCTCTAAGAGCATCAGTACCAGAAGCAATACAGTGTGTTCTGAGTGATATTAAACATCCCTGTGGGTCTGGTTTGAGCTTAGCACAAACAGGTTTAATGGAATTTTGTTTTTATTTTATCCATTTTCTTGATGAAAGAACAAGCTAAAACCAGGATTATAGCTCAATGATTTTTTTTCATGGAAGGCGTGCATTTCTGCTTTTCTTTTCTGTGGTGATGCTGCTGTCTGCTGCACAACAGACTCTAACAGCAGCTAGACCAGGATTGCTCCCATAGTCCACTTTCCTCCTGCCTACACATGGGTGAACCAGGGGAAATTACCCCATCGCTCGCTGTTTCTGGCTCTGTTATACTTTGGGCAGACAAGAGGAAAGGACTGGGTGTTGCCAGCCTGGCTGTGCTGTGGTGGAGGGTGCAGATTTTGCATTGCTGCACTCAGCTGCTCCCCCCTGCCTTGGCCCTCTGGGACTCCTCTTTGTGGGAGCTGGACCCTTCCGCCAGATCCTCATCTCTCCCCGCAGAGATCTTGCTTTGGGATCTTACTTTGATCTCACACCTTGTTTTATGGTTTGTCAGAGGAGTATTCTGCCAAGATCAGATGACTGAAGAGCTCTAATGGCTTTTTTGTAGCATTTTTTTTCTCAAGAAGTGAGAGGAAAAAGAATGAGCAAGGGGATACACTAAGACAGCAGTGGTAATCTTGAGAAAACAAAAAAGAGAATTGAATTTTAGGTAAGCTGTAGAATCAGGGACAGATGATAAATGGGAAGTGAAAGCTTGTGGCAAATGCATTAGAGGCAGCCTCTGACGTGTTCTTTAAATGAACATTTGTTGCAGTTTGGCCCCATCCACAGACAGCAGCTAAAGAGTGCAGTGAAATGCCTCCTCTGATCCTGTATCCATCACTGTAACCATGGGGCAGTGCAATTAGTGAAGCCACCAGGATCAAAACAGACGAAGTCTGAGGTCCTCAAAGAACAGCACCCAATGCTTTGGGTCATATAGGCTGTTCTGCAAGGATTAATCACTTTTCAGACATGTCCTGATATTAACAGAGACTTTGACTTCAAGCCTCAAATGACCTACCTGTACCTTTGTAACCTTGGCTATGTCAGTAGCTTTTCTTTCTCTTGCGTATGAAGGGTGGCTTTAGGGGGAGTCTACATCTTAAGGATTTTTTGACTACTCTCCCATCCTGGTAACTATTTTTGGTTGTTTTTTTTTTTTTTTAATGAGACTGGGTGGGGAAGGGGGGAGTGGGAAGGGCTGGCATTGATGAAGCACCACTGAAGCCACGCTGGGTGTATCTGGAGCACCTCTGATTCAGCAGCACCCATGTATCTGGAAAGGGCTGAGTGTTCAGGAGGGGGAATGTGCTTTCGATGGCTGCCAGTGTTGATAAATAAGTGGAGAAACCATGTACCCATGGGAGAGGACACAGCTTTGCATTTCTACCCAGTCCCACACTATCCTCATTTTCTTTCTTAGGCTCCTGTTTACAGTCTATGATCTTCCTGATGAATCTGATCCCCCTTTGGGATTGTCCATAGATCCTTGGCAAGCAGGGATGGCTCTGGTGCCCAGTCCACAAGGCACATGACCCAGCAGAGGGTGACATCTGGGGTGTGATGAGGGATCTACTCCTCCTCTCCTGAAAGCACCAGGCAGCATATTGATAAAGGCCATGTAGGTGCTCGAGTGGGTAAACTGAGACTACCACCACGTTCAGGATCCTCAGGAATGTTTTCCCCCTAGCAGACTTTGCCACTGTCGTGGTTTAGCCCCAGGTGGGAGCTATGTATCATACAGCTGCTTACTCACTCCCCAGCCCCATGGGATGGGGAGGAGAATCAGGAAGTAAAGTAAAACTCATGGGTTGAGATAAAGACAGTCTATTAGGACAATAAAGGAGGAGAGAGAACAGAGATAAAAATAAAGATTATACAAAAGAAGTGATGTACAATTCAATGCAACTCTGACCACTGTACGACCTGATGACTGATTGTGCAGCCTGTCCCAAGCAGCAGTTGTGGATCAGTGAGCTCTGACCCCTGGTCAGCCTCCCATTTATATACTGAGCATGGTGTTATATAGCATCGAATATCTCTTTGGCCAACATGGGTCAGCTGACTGGCTGTGACTTCTACACATGTACACTTGCAAAACACATGAAACTGAAAGTCCTTCATGTCTCAGCAACAGCTGAAAAAACATCAGTATATTTTCCACATTTTTTTCTTATACTAAATCTAAAAACCAGGAGCTACTGGGAAGAAAATTAACTCTATCCCAGCTGAACATAAACACTACCTGACACAACTAAAACAATATGTGTTATCAACATTATTATCATACTAAATCCAAAACACAGCAACTACTGGGATGAAAATTAACTGTATCTTCGCCAAAACCAGGACAGCTATAAAGTAGACTGGCAAAGTGGAAGTGTCAAAGGGCCATACTGAGTGTATACAATCCATATCATTTGCCAGCTATTCTCCAATTGCTGTTATGACAGCAGGAAAATATCCTTCTCATTGGCAGTGTAGGCTCATTCATCTCTGCTTACCAAGTGATAAGAGCCTGAGTCACCTGCTTGTCTTAGTCTTTGTTTTCCTCCCCAGACGTGGTGCTGGGTTTTGGCCCATATGGCCGGCCAGCTGGGCTGACACCCTGTAAACCCATGATGCCTTGACAGAAATGGCACAGGCATAGCACAGGAAGAGAATGCTGACAGGACTTTGGAAGAGAAAGGTCTGCACCAGTGCTCTTTCTCTGCTGCTTCCCCTAGGGAAGTGTTTAATCTCCCGATGGGAAGAAATTTATGGAGATGCATTTCAAACACTAACCCCAGTACAGAGGAGGATGATTTCTCTCGATTTCTTTTTCATGTAGCACCAGGTGGCATCGTGGTGGGTGAAGCTTAGTCGATGTGCGCCCTTAATTTTCTTTTTTTTGGTCTGCAAGGCCTGAAGAAAGATTATCAGTAAATCTCAAGTGAGCGAAGCCTTTCTTCTGTACACAAACTTGCTTAGGAAAAAAAAAGGTTAAAGACTGTGGATCCTCTGCTTTTCTGAACCAAGCCTGACACCCACTAGAATTAGATCTTCATTAGATGACGAGCTGATGAGCAAGTGACTTACTCCCTCTGCATGTCTTTCAAGCTTCCTCTCCACTCCACGTGAAGAAGTCAGTTTGGAGGCAATTCCCTCCCACAGCATTTAACTAGTTGTGACTGGAAACCCACCAGGCCTCTGAGGAGTCTCTCCAGTCCCTGGAAGGACCATGAACCACCCTTGACCTAGACAAAGTTAAGAAGATCTCTTCAAGCCCACATTAAAGCAACTGAAAATCAATTCCTTTGAGTTTGCTTTTTCCGAGTCAGGACCTTCCATAACAAAAAGACTGGATAAAACCCAATGCTAGTTTCCCAGCAGACTTGAGGTAGATATGCTGGCAAAGTTGTAAATTAAGAGAAATGTATGTTATGGGTTTTTCTTCCCCTCTGTGATTTAGTAGCAGTGATTGTGGTGAGACTTGGAGTTTTCAGATCTGAGTCTGGCAGAGAAAAGGAGAAAATCTCTAACTGCTGCAAGAATTATAATTATTGTTAGGCATTTCTGTAGTGATATCAATGTGTGAAGTGAATTCTGGGAGGGCTGCAAATAAATGCTTTCTCCCAGGATGTCCCCAGGTTGGACCCTGGCATATGCAGTTGTGCTTTCCAGAGTGACTCCCTTATTGCAATCAGTAACAGAAATAGCTGTGGGGACAGTTGGGTGCACTGCAAAGTCAGTATGCCTGATATGATGTCCTCATCATCCCTATATAGGAAAGCAGTCATTTACTGCCTATAAAACTTTATTTTCTGAGGATATTAGAGGTTGCTGGGGGGGTGGTGGTGGGGGAGGCATTAGCCTTATTTAAATACCCAAAATATTTATTGAGGACATTCTTCCTCTATATTCTGTCATGATAGGATGCCCCAAATCCAGTGACACTAATTAGCTACTTAAACTTTTCCTTTTTTTTTCTTTCCTCCCCCCCAGCTATGGCCAAATCTCTATGGATTTAGCAGCACAGCAAAGATTTAACAGAAAGTTTAAATAGGAAGAATGTATGAGAGGAGAAATCGTAGGATAAGATTCTGTGCCTGTTAACTGATGGCATTTATAAATTGTAGCTGAGAGATGTCATATCAGTGGAAATGGAAAACAGCTTAGTGGATTATAAAAATACCCTCTATAAACCATTTTAATGCCTAATTTTTTTAAATCTCTTAGGGTAGGTGTCATAAAAATGAATTCTAGCAGAAAGGATAAAAATTTTCCCTCAGTACACTGTCTAGCTAATGATTAGAGGCTGTCAGGAGAACAAACTCTTGATCAGGCTGAGGTGATGAAGTTTGGTTGAAGACAGCAGGCTCTGAGTTCTGTGGAGGTGAATTTGCTTCCAGGCAAAGCGGATCCAGACCTGCAGGGCAGGTATTACTGCACTAAAATGTGTTCTCACCCCAATGCAGCTTCTCTCAGCCAGGAGGAGAGGAAGGCTGAGGAGCGGGTGGTGGGTGCAGAGTTGTGGGTCCAAGACTACATCAAGGTCTGGTTTGGGGTTGGGTGTTGAAGGGAAATAGCAGAGGGACAGCAGCCCAGTAGGGAAGAAGAGCAGTGCTGGAAACTGCAGCTGTGAATGTGAGATAGGACAGTGAAAAAAAGATGCTTGTGGGATGTCTTTGAAGAAGCCATGAGGTGGTGATGGACAGAAAGATGCGTTCTGATGTCTGCCAAGCTGCAGCGATTCTCATTCCATCACTTTCTCAAATATCAAGTACATTTGAAATTAAACTGGCAAGAAAAAAATAGAGTGGGCACTGCAGCTCTGGTCTGCCCTGTGAAACAGGTATTTTAGTTGCCCAATGATCAGTGTTTGCTAGTACCTGCTGTTTCAGAGAGGTTGCTACTGCAGGTTGCCTTGCCTGCTTCTCTGTGGCCCCTGGGCACTTTCTCTCCCCTCCTATGCCTCACTTTGAAAAGCACAGCCAACGCACAATTCTGGGTTAAGATATTTAAGGATGCAATGTTTTGCAGTACATTTCCAAGCTGCTTGCGTAGGAAAGGGTAAATGACCTACCTCTCCTTGTCCTTTCATAGTTTAGTTCCAGGGCTGCAATCAAAGGCACCTATTCTCTCACTACCTTTGAAGGCTTTGTGTCAGTTCTCACCATAGATCCTTGTACCCTGGGCTTCTTTTGTGTCCTGCCCCTACTATTTTTTTCCAGAAGAAGAAATCTGCATGTGGGATAGAAATGGTATTAACTTTCCCAACGTGAGTTCACAGCAGAACTGCATTTGCAGTGTGTTATTGGGGCTGTGTCAGGCTGTTTCCACAGGGAGGCAAAGTTTAGTGTATGGACCCCAGCTGAGCACCTTATAGCACCGGTGCAGGAAAGGCAATTTACCAAATCAAATTGCAGAATATAGGATGTCGAGCAGCCTACTTCTGGGTCCTGTTCTCTGCAAGGGACTTCATCATGACATGAGCTAAAGGGATGAGTAACAGCCCTCAAATTAAAAGCTTAAGAAAAAAAAATTCATGCAGAATAATCCAAGGGCAACCTGCACCCAAGTTCCCCAAGCTCCTGTTAGGTTGAGGGTATGTTTTGAGTCACAGAGCGATGAGCTGTCTTGCCTCTAGGCCTTTTCTGTTCTCTTATATAAATCAACCAAGGGCTGACTAAAATTGGTTTAGAGGAAAAAATGGGATTTATCTGGCCCCTTTCCTTCCTTTTCCATCACCTTTGTCCAAGGAATGGCACAAGTATGAGTCTTTTCCTGTGTCTGCCTTGCACCAAAAGTACCCAGAGGGGAAGAAATCTTAAAGACACTCGATTAACATACAGGTTTTAGTGGGGAAAATCCAAAGGAAGAAGAAGTGAGAGAAGATTTCTGATTACAAACCATTCTTATTTAAAACTGTGGCTATTATCTGGAGACAGTACTGGAGTAATAACTTTCAGGATTTTACAGTGGTTCACAGTGTTTGTGGGGTTTTGTGAGCAACCTTTTTTCTGTATTTAGGTTAGACCATTTTCATTTTTACAGAGAATTTTAAACCCCGACCTCTTGGAAGCAGACTACACCCTAAACCTTTGCAAACCAGGCAGCAAATAAGTAGATTATGCAATTTATTAGCACTTTTAAGCCAATGAGGTGTTTATTAAAAGTCAGAGCCACTTCTTTTGCTAGGTAGCATTCTTGTGCCCATGTAATACCCCAGAAGAGCAACTTGGAGAGGAGGAGAAGCAGCTGCTGATTAGGCTTTCAGAACCTTTTTGGCTTGTCATCACCCAGTAATAGTGATAAACACCCACAGTCTTTTTACTTCCAAGCTAACTCACCTGATAACCACCACGGCACAGATTCTCTTCTTACAGCCACATTTTTGTCACTAGCAAATATTCACAGTGGGCTGCAAAGTAATCATTTGCATGTACCCACAGGTGCCTGCCAAGCCAAATGAGAATCCCTTTACTACCTACTTCTGGGGATGGGTTCCAAAGTGATCCTCTGGGCTATCCGTTTTGGAGCACTGGAAAAAGAACACAAAGCAGTATTGTCTGGAATTCAAGTAGGAGGTTTTCTGTTGGTTTGGGGAGTGATTTTTTTTTTCCTGCTGGGTACCTACCTCTCCCACAATAGGCATAGCACCGGTTTTCAGAGTGTGTTCACGTTGTACAATAGCATGCAGTGATATTATAAGAGGTTCTCCAATGTGGGGAATAGGCACAGAGTTGATTTATCAGGAGATTTCAGCATGGGAGCTGAGCTCCAACTGGATGCAATGTTCCTTTACAGCAGTGAATCTGGTCGTCGTGCCTTTGTCATAAGGATACACAAGGATTATTGCTGTTATTTTTCAAGCTTGTCTTACCTGTTATAAACCTCTGAAACAAAACTGGGGAAAATTAAATGGTGAAACTACAGGCTGGTGACAGAGAAACTAGTTCCCTTTGGTTTTCATATACTTCATTTGAATGTCTCTCCCACAGGACAGCTCCATCGTGTGGCATTCCTAAGGGATCTGACAAGTCAAATGAATAGTCCATCTGCTAATCAGATGGCAGCTGGCTGATCGTATTTCTTGCTGATAGGAGAAACCTTTTGGGTAGAAGAATGGAAAAATCTCACCTAGATGGGGGAGGGGATTTTGCAGGTGTGAGAGCAAGTGTCCATCCATCTCTCCAACCAGACTAGAACAAAACAAACCTCTGACAGTAACTTTTACTGAGAGTCTTTGAAAGTCAGCATTGCACCATGCCGTGTGGGGAGAGCTTGCCTTGATTTCACCTGTATGAGCAGGAAAGCCAAAACGAAAGTTAGCACCATTAGGGATGCTGATACATACTAAGGTCCCAGTAGAAGAGTTACATGCAGAGTATTATAGTGGAGGGGAAGCCCTGAGGAATCTGTATAATGCCAATCAGTTGTGAGCCCTGGTCTTCATCCCACTTCAGCCCTGGGACAGACATAGACCAGTGCTTCGTTAATTTGACTTACACCTTTATTGCTATCGTTGTTACCTTAGAGCCACTGTACGTTTGGGTCCTTGTGTACATTGTCTTTTCTTGCCTGTGCATTATTCTAGCGTGGAATTTACCCATTTCTGTTGAAATCACTTCTGGTTTGGACTGGATTCCTCTGCAGACACCTCTGCTGTCATGACTACCTTAGCACACAGTGAGTCCAGGCACTGGGGTACAGCAGGCTCCAGGGCACATACTTGGGTATCAATCAGTGGAGCGTGCCCATGTATTTTCCCAGAGATACCCAAGCTCTGTTCAATCCTGACCAGCAGCACGTGCTGCCATTCAATTCCTGAGCATATGCTCACATATTCAGTGTGATCTTGCAGTACTGAGTCCAAGGGAAGGGCAAAAAAACCCGTGAAGCCTTGTTGAAGCTTCCAGTGTAGTGGCCTCCTGGTTGATTTACACTTCAGTGTTTGGGGTTTTCTTTTTATTCGATGGACATCTCTGTCGTATCTCCCACTTCGAAACATGTTCTCCAAAAGTGCTTCAGCAGAAATGATCTCTGCTGGAGTCTACAGGCAGCCTGGAAAAAAAAAAGAAGGAAGAGTTCTCAGAAGCATGATCCACATACTATTCCTTATTCCTCCCTCTCCCCACACATTCATCACAGTGTCTTCTCCCAGCGGAGCAATGCTGAAGCCTAAGATACTGCTTTAAATGTCAGTCATTTAACTACTAGTTATTTTAGCAAATAAGAGTGGGACTGTCTCCCTGGGACTGACTGAAGATTGTTAAAGGAGGGAAAAAAAAGACAAGGAAGAAAGAAATGGAGAAGAGAGAGAGAAAAGAACAGAAAGGACAAAGGGAAGCACCAGACAGAAAGACTTGTAATGCCAGGATCTGAGAGAGGCAGAGGCAGAGAAAGGTGTTCGAGTAACATGAAAAGGATCTTTTCCACTGGGGGGCTCAGCGGAAAAAAATGAGCTCTGTATGATCTACCTAAATTACCCAGTCTCATCCTCAAGGCTGTGTTCTGACTTGGGTCTCTCTTTCTCCTGCTGGTGTCAGCAGCAGCTCTGCCACTGTGTGCTTTGCCAGTCCAGTAGCAGCCCAGTGGTTTGGAAGGAGGCAGCAAGGGGAAAGGGCACCATTCTCCGAGATGGAAGGGTGCTCCTGTGTTTGGGAGATGGCAAAAGAGCTGCTAATTAATGCTATGAGAAGGATGGGAATCCTCTTTCCTTTTGACTCATACCTTCCTCCACATCCCCTTCTCCTTTCATGTTGTTCCCAAGTCCAGTTAACTCTTGGTGGAAGAGAAATGGATATTTACTTATTGTCTGTAACAACTGGGAGGTTTTCTCTTGGAGGAGCATTTAAGATCCATGTGTTGGCGATGCAGGTTTTCTCTACATGTAGATAACATTCATGGTGTATTAATATGCTGTCATCTGTTCTCATGAGTTGTGTTACATTCCCTGAGGCTCTGGTTCTTCTGGCATGGAGGGCTGTATGAGTTTTAAATCTGGAGTCAGTCCATGCACGACTTTGAAATTCACTTTGGAAAACATTTGAGGAAGGAGAAAGCAATTCTCAAGTCAGAAGAGCAGCATTGTTACTGGCAGAGAATGCCACAGAGCAGAGAATCCCTCCTAGAAAACCTTACTCTCATCCAGAATTAATCGTGATAATTCTTTGAAAGTGTTCATTGAATGTGGATATCCTTAGTTAAATCAGCTAATAATCAGACCCAGTGCTCTTACTGGCATTACTCCATGTAACCAGGAACAGAACTGGCCCCCTGCCTAGGGATCCCAAGCCTGACCACAGAAAATCATGAGGAATAGTGTTTTTTTCTGAGGATAAACATGGAAAACCCACTGGAAAAAAAGCACAAAAAGAAACCCGTCCGACACCGCCAACCCTCGGATCACTGGAATATAATAACTAGATAATTATCTGTAAGATATATGTATTTAGTTATATTTAAAAAGACATACCAAAACCATAACTATACAGAAGATAAAGCAAATGTCTGCATTTTCTGTGGATAGTCCATTTACAATCACAAATTGTCACCTATTAATGCTGCACCTGCTTGTCATTCTTAGCATGGATGATGGAGGGCAGTAGAAGTGAATTTGTGCATGGAGTCCACGTATCATCCATTAGAAAAAACAATGCCTGACAATTAAACATAGCAGGCTCTCAAGAGTTTAATCATCTTTTAAACTAAGTCCAAATCTTTTGTAAAAGTTGGAGGTGTTTTTTTTAAGAAATGAGCCAGAGCAGACTCACTGTTTTGTCTGGTTCAAGGCTGTTCTGTGTAGATGAGGACAAACTACTGCAACAGTCAGCCAAGAACATATTTCACATCGTTGTCCATCAGGGGTTTGGCTTTCAGCATGCTGCTCTAATATCTATTAAAAACTAATTATTTTCTCCCGGAAATAATGAAAAGACCATTTACACGCTGTTGTAGAATATCAGATTTTAAACGAGGTTCAAGTTTGCCCTAACCTTATTTTAATACTGCATTTTGTATGCATAAAACCCAGGTTGAATGTAGCTGATAATGAATTAACTCTTACATGCACTTTTATCCGTGTGGTTTGAGCATGCAGAGAATATTTGTAGAGAAATATCTGAAAATCGCATGCTGTGTAATACAAATGCCAAGCGATAAAAGTCCTTTTTTGGGTAGGTTTTCTAGTTACTAGATATAGAGGAAGCACCTCTTTTGAACATAACATAGGAACACAAAAGCCATTAGGCTGGGTCCAACCAAAGTCTGAGCTGGCCAGTGTGCTGTCTTTGATAACTGGGCTAACGGACACGTAAGGGAAGAGTATAAAAGGTACTGTCTCCTGGTTTGATGCTATCAATAATGTAAAGTTTCCTCTGCTGGAGTTTGAATCCAGAGTATCTTGTTTAATAGCTGACAGTGGAGCGACCCCCTGAACATTTGAAATTTCTGAATTCATTTATACTGAGGCTCATCTCGCACAGAGTTCCAGGACTTACTGCTGTAGCATTTGGGAAGATGCCTGTTTTGTTTCAAATCCACTGCCTGGTCGCTTCTACGTGTTTCCCTAAGTCTTGAATTATAAGAAATAAGGAACACAGTTTATTATTAGTAGTATTCAGCTTGTTTATTTTTTCAAACCATTCCTGATTTTAAGGGTCTCTGTCAGCCCCCTGGCAGTCATCTCTATTTCAGGCTGCAGAGTCCTAGTGTCCTTACTGTCTGTCTGCCTCAAGTCATCCATGATCCTGAATGTTGTTTTAACCTTTTTCATGCCTTTTCACATTCTACAGTACCCACTGGGATATAGGCAAGGATTTGATCTGCTCTTTTGCCATTTCATGGGATGGAAACTCTGTCCTTACACCTTGTGGAGCTTGCTGTGTGCTTCAAGTTGCTTGTGGCCCTAATTTTGATTAGTGCACAATTTGTAGCTCCAGGATCTGATCAAATGGGTATGTAAATGGAGACGGATGCCTCTTGTGGCACCTGTAATGGACCGTTTCAGCCATTAGATCTGGAGAAATCATTTTTCCAAGGCCTCCTTCTCTCCAGGGGGAGAACTGTTGCATTATTCATGGCTGCTATTTCCACTGTAAACTCTTGTCTCATGATTACAGCCTGTCACACTTCCCCCCTGAGCTCCCTCCCCCAATTCTCTTGCACTTTCATGTTTCTTGTTCCTTTGCAAAGCTAAAGGTGTGTCTCTTTGAAGTCCTTAGGGAGGAAGTATGCTGTCATGACAAGAACACGCGCACCAGCAGACACTCAGTGTGTTTGATGAAGGCAGTACTCCCCTTTCTGCATATGCATTTCATCTCATCAGCAATGGAGCTGATTTTACCTGTACGTTAAAAGAAAAGTACATCCACCCATCTCTGCTCACTGGTAGCCAAAGGGAGCTGTTTGGTAGCTAGTTTGAATATTTTGCATCACAATCATCTATTACTTCAAATTTTATAGCATTGGGGAGTAATTCAGGTAGCCTAGACCATCTTCACCCTGGATTTAACAAGAATAAGAACTTTATAAGTCTCCCTGGATTGCCTTGGCCACTTGCATGATTTCTTAGTAGGTAATTGTTTCAGAAAATAGTAGGAATAGCAAAATGCACCCCTAATGTGAGAGCATTGTATTGCCATGTGTTTGTTATACACAACCTCCTAGTGTATTTAAATGAGTAGCATCAGAATAGTGATGAAAGGTATTATGTAGAGAAATAAGTATTTGGGGAGTGTCTGATGAGTAAAATAAGAATCATTTGGAAGACCTGACCTTGTAAATATTTAAGCACAGAACTGTTTACATAACCTTGCTCAAGCCATTTCTGTACTAGGGCTGTGGGACGTTAGGTACAAGACCATCTTCTCTTTGTGGCAGCATCCCAAGCCATCCTTCCAATCTTTTCTCAGCTCTGTCCCTGATTTAATAATGAGACAAATTCAGATGTTGATAATATAGAGAAAGCAGTATTATAAGAATAAAAAAGGACCAGTTTTCCATTCCTATAATGATTTTTGTTCTGACATTTCCAGAAACATATGGCCCCGTGTTCTGCGAGCGGTTTGTTAGGATATTCTGTCCCTCTGCCTTGCTTCCCAGAACACACAGTCCCCCACACACATGCTCGCACTGATGTGCGATGACGCCCAGTGTTACATTTCAGTCTGTCAGCAGCAGGAAGGCAGGATCTGTGCTAGGTCCCTCTGAAATTCAGTCCCTGTTGTTTCAGGAACAGGAGCTTGCAGATGCACACCTCCGTGTGGCTTGAAGTGTCTACTTTAGAGGAGGCAGATGAAGTAGAAAAACATCTGGCAGCCCCAAGGTCATAGTTTTGAACACCCTGAGTTCAAGGCAGAGCCCAGGTACCTGAAAAACTGTTCCTCTAGTGTTGTAGACATCTCTGTAGCCTGCACAAGGCTATGAACTGCCACCACTGCAGCTACTAGCAGGCTGGGAATTCAACAAGATTTCAGTGACAACCTTCCTTTTCCATTTTCCTTCATTTGCAATGTGTCACAAGGGGCTGCATAGCTGAAAGGATGATAATTGTAGGAGTTTATAAGTCTCTCGTTAGTATGAGCAAGCAGAACAGCAGATTCCATGTGCTGCTGGTGGCAGAGAAGGCAAAAAAAGCGGTGTCAGATCCTGCAACAGGAACCCTGTTGCTAAGGAGAGTCCTGTGCAAGACAGAGGAGAGAAAACTCTAAAACATACCCAGATATCCAGGGTTTCCCTGTGGATGGCTCTGTCTACCCGGAGCTTCTGTGCCCAGCCAATACAGACGAACAGAATTGCAGGAGAAATTTAAGTAGCTTCTTGGTCTGAGTACTTCCATCATCTGAGCTGTACATGGCTCTTTCGGGCTTCATGTCAGCTTTTTTGGTCCAAAGACTATGAAATGTATATGAAAATACATACATGAAAAGTCCAAGGATAATCCAACCTGCTTTTATATTGATTGTCCCGAGTACTCTCTCATACAGCAACCATCTCCCTTTTTGCATTCCTCTTCCTATCCAGGCTCTTTTTTTCAGGAAAAGGTGATGTGGGAGTCAGAGCTGAGGGGGAGGATCATGCAAAACTGAGGGAATCACAGGGCAGGTGATGGTGAGGAAGAAACATCACCTGCATGTTACGCCTGGGGCGTGAAGGCCAGGGTGCCTCGTTCAGAGCAGAGGATGCTATGGAGAAACCTCTGCTGCGTTACGGCAGATGCAGAGCTGCCTATGGGCACTGAGATGCTGTGTTGAAACCAAAGAGTTATTTTTGATCTGCAGTAAACGGGGCTGTGACTGCTGAACAGACGGCTCCTGACCTCCCAGCAGGTATCCCAGGAGAGAGCAGTTTGTAAGCACAGCAGCTACCTGAGGCTGCCATTTGGTGTGACACCGTTTCCTCGAAATCCTCCCTTCCCAGCCCAGCAATAGCACTTCCAGGAATGTTTTCTCTGTCTCCCACGTGCAGAACCAAAAAGCCTGTTTTGTTTGTGCATCCCTGAAGATTGGACGGGAGTATCCAACCTTGCTGCGTAGCTCTGCTAATGAAGCTGCGGAGAGTAATTAAATGAGAGCATTATCTGTTGTGATATTCAGAAAAAGACGTGCCAGGGATAATTATGCCACTCAACTCACTGTCTCTGCCTCTCCACCCACACTCTGTGTGCAGAGCACTGTCAGCAGGGTAATGTAGTTGTACCTCTCATCCTAAAGAGAACGTGTGCAACAGTCAGGTCACCACGGACACTGAGATGAGCTCTGCAATTCAGTCTCAGTGCCAGGGAGATGTGGGGGGGGGCGTCTCAGCTTGCCAACACCAGGGAAGGGATGATGGGCTTCAGAAAGTGCTTTCATGGACACGTGTCTGTGCCCCTGGATTTGTCTGTGATAAAAGGTGCAGTAGTAAAGGGTCTTAAAGCAAACTGCCCTGGCATATGAAGAGCATTAATAACTCAAAGACATGTTTCATTGTATGGGTGGGGTTCTACCCTCTAAGTTTACACCCTGTAAAATGCCACAGCCAGAACACAGCACTGGAAACAAGCTGAAATAGTTTATCAGTGTCTCCATCCGCCCTTTGTCACCAGCTACCCCATCCCACGTGATATAGATTGGAGTGACCTGTGTTGTACCAGCTTGTTGCTCCCAGTCTAGTCCCTGAGGATTTTGCTTCCCTTTCCCATTTTCAGGAAGGTTTATTTTGAGATTGGAAACCTCAAAGGCATTCCTCTGTTGCCCCACTGCCAACAGTGCTCCATCACTCATCATCTGGCATATCCTGCCTGCTATCTCCATTATAAAATCATAGAAGGAGTTATGCAGTATAAAATCATCTTGGTTGAGTTTTGTGCTCATTTCCCCTTTATGAATCAGAAATGGGGTTTTGGTTGTGATTTTTGTTGCCAGTCTTGCAAAAGGTGAGATGACTGGGAGCTCCTCTGAGTTTTCATGAGAGAAGTTAGGAGTTTCATTTTAGAGTAGGTAAAAAATGACGAAAAAGAATGAAAAGTGGTTATATAAACAGGGCAGTTCTCTTCCCCATAAAGGCTCCTGTTTTGCATCCCATCCTTTAAGAGCAATCTCTTGCATTCCAGGTTCCATATTTTGGTTCAGGTCATTAACAAATGGCACCAGATGCATCAAGTTACGGTCACAGAAAGGAAGGGTGCTTATTTCTCTTTTCTCCCTGATATCCATCAGAAACCATTTTTATTTTTTAGAGTCTTGAGAGTGGAAGGATTTTTTTTTTTTCTCTTCTTCGGTTTTCTGGAAATTTTAATCCAAATAAAGCTTGAGTACTTAAGAAAACAAAAGCAGATGAAGAAGACTGAAACTATAGAAAGAGATTTTTTTCTCTAATGTTCCCCCCCCCTCAGTTCCATAGAGGCAATACAGAGACCCTCCTCAAACGTATGTTTGGTAGTTCTCAGGGAGTAGATGAAGAGGTTTTCTCTGGATAGTGATATCTGTTTATATGACGAAGTAATATACCAGACTCTGGCAGAAGAACCCAGGCTCGCTAATTTAGGAAATCAGGCATGTCAGTGCAATATAGCATGGTATTTATTATGGTTCAGCCACAGTGTTTGACTCTGAGCAGTGCATTTCAACAGAGACAAGGACCGCTTGGAGAAAGTCCTGCAGGGACCCAGGTGTGTCCCAAACCATAGAGTACACGGCAGAGAAAAGAAAGGGAATGAACTGGGTTCAGCACAGAAATGTGGCTGTAGTTTTCAAATCTTCAGGTGTGACCTGCAGAGAGAAAATGAGTTAATTGTTCTGTCTATCCACTGTGGTTTCACAGATAGTAGGAACTGGGGGCTGGACATAGAAGCTCTATCTGACAGTTTGGTTTGGGAATGGACTGAATGAGATAGAGGTGAGTGGAGAGCTTGTGGAACATGCTCGGAGGGTTGTCTGCCAGCGACGCTTTAGGTAGAGGCGAGCCACATCTATGGATGGCTGGTGCAACCTCCCCAGGCCCCTCCTGGCCCAAATCTCTGTGTTTTTATGAAAAGGCAGAAGAGCCATTTCATGCCACACCATAAGAAATCTTGCTTGCGGGAAAAGGGACTTGACTTGGCAGCTGTGGGGATCGTTAAGGTCTGCACTACCAAGACATCTTCCAGGCAAAGTGATTTCTTTCATGGAACCATATTACAGTTCAGTGATTATATAAACAACCATGTTTTCTTTTCAAGACAGCAAGTAATGGCCCCTGGAGGTGCTGTGCAGCTGGATAACCTCTACAAGCTCTCATAGCCCTTCAGAGGCTCTTGATTTTTTTCCCCACAGCCCCCCAGACTCACTTCTTTTTAATGATATTTACGGCATTTAATAACTGACTCCAAATTGCCTTGATAAACAATTGTGTTCATGCATGTGGTTAAATTGAGTCTTTTTCTTTGTCTATATGGATTATCTTCTTCCCAGAGCCAGTGGCGAAGGCGTGCTTCAGTGCACAATACATCTTAACTTTTGAAATTCATGAAGGGTTTCCCTTTACCCGAATGGTTTCATTTCTTTAGGCCAGGTGCTGTCAAAAACCAAAATCTGCTGGCCCTTACAAACCCCAAACCAAAACTGGAGAGAATTCACCCAACAGGTACAGGCATCACATGGATTCTGACCCTTACACCTCACTGTGTGTCCAGATGTGCATGTGATTAACTCTGGACAGCCAAACAGACAGACCTTACGATACAGACAGTGGTGAGATACTGAAAGCCAACAGCAGCTTATCGCTGAGCCAGGACTAGGGCAGTAAGATGAGTTCATAGAGATGGATGTGGTGGTGGAGCCTTTTGTAACTGCTGCAACTCATCTCTGTTCTGCCTGATATTGCTGCCTGAAAGCATTCAGTTAATATCTATCAGATTCCTGAAGCTATAAGCTTGTTTACAAGTCAAGCGTTCTTAATGCTATATTAAATTTCAGGCTTCTTTTTATTAATCTTCTCTCTTTTTTAGCACTGAACACTCTTACTTTAAGGACTTTTTCCCTCTGGAGTTGAAGGTCTGTACCTTACTGAAAAAGAAAAATGTGACTCATAACCAAATGAATCCAGGAGATGGAACCTTATAGGCCTCACTCACCCTTGCAGCCCTGTGCTGAGATACAGGAGTCAGTAGGAATGATTCAGCGATGAAGCCCTGTGTGTTAATTTCAAGTGAGAAGAAACCCTGAGTGACATTGCAGGTGGTTTATGTAGAGTTTTTTGTCTCCGTTCTTATTGCTGTGAATTTGAGCCAATGCTTATAGCAGAGATGGAGGGGTTAGATCACTGGAGACATTCTGTTTCTGTGTAAATGATTTTATGGCCATCGCAACGTCTCCTGCACTTGCTGTAACACCACTTCAGGCACAAATCCCACTTAGAGGGAAGCTAACGGATGCTGAATCATGCATATGAAATCACGTCCTGTGAGATCCCAAACATCACAAGTTGGGGACTTCCATCTTGAAGGGAGCTGCAAAATTACTGTACTAACACAGACACTGGATGCAGTCTCCCACTGAGTTCAGTCTGAATCTCACTCTCTCTCTTGCTACCAGGTCATTCTCCTTTTAATTAATATTTCATCCTGTTGATGCAACTTGTTCACATATTTTCCCAGTTGTTTGCAGTGCGGATTTCCCAAATTGTTTCCTCAGGGCACTTGCAAAATCAAGATCTCACATGTGAGGTGTTCCTTGCAGCTCAATTATTGAAATTTCTTACTGAAAAATGTATGTGCTTTTAATTAAAAAAGAAAAATACCCAGCAAAACCAGCCTGGAGGTCGTTTAAAGCTAAGAGGAATGTTTTGTTAAAATGTGAACGAAAAAAAGCCTCAAGCCCCAAGTGTATTAGCAGTTACAGCACTGTATGTCCAGAAACCTTTCCCAGTGATGGAGAATGTATTTGAAACCTTTCCCCAGTGATGGATAATGGGGAAGAACCTAGGACTGAAGTATGTCACCTTATAAAAAAATCAGAAGCTGAAAGCACAAGAGATGTTAGTTGCTGGAGGATCTTCCCTAATTGAGTTCCAACAGAGAGCATGGCATCCTCCTTCTCAGCCTGAGGCAGACTGAGTTTGAGAAGGGATTATTCCTTGGGCAAGCCAGCAGAAAGCCGTGGTATTGCCTCTGTTTGCTTCACATTAAGCTGGAGTGTTGTCCTGTATTGGGAAATTGATCCTGAGCTGAAGTGGGGAGCTCTGATAGTACCCAGAGGGTCTTGCTTCTGATTTCCTCCTGAAAAAAAGGCAAGCTTGCACATCTGTGCTTTGCAAAGCCACAGTGAGGAATTCCTCATACTTGGTGTTTGCAGAGGGGGAGTAAATACACCAATACCTGTGCAAGAAACCCAATACATTTGCAGCACAGCACACTTTGGGGGTTGCTTTCACAAAGCTTTGGCAGAAGGTGTGGAAATTTGGGGCAGCTTCAGTCTCTGTCTTGCTTGTACTAAGCCTCTTCTTCTCTGTGCTGTGGTGGCCCCTGTGCCATCAGGCAGGCCTGTTGAACAACCGTTTTGCAGAGTCTCCGTGTCACCAGCAACGATTTGAGTGCCTTTTCTTTTGATGCTGTACTGCTTTAAAAACTCTAGGTGAAACCATAGGAGCAGGGTGTCGTGTTGTGGTGAGGTGTGATGTGTCCCTAATCTAGCTGTGTACAGGAGTGGCTAGAGGCTGCCATAGCATGGTGTCACACAGCAGCCCAGATGTGAGGGCAGGCTCGATTGGGATCCCATCTCTGGGGCAGCAGTGGACAACAGGACACTCTTGGGACAGAAAGAGTCACCGCAGGCAAAACTACTGTGGGATTTGGTGGGATACCGGTTGGAAGATGTCAGCAGGCACTACAAAACTTGGCTTTACCCATTCCCCTAGGCCCTGTGCAGAGCTACACTTTTTTTTTGTGTGCTTTGTTTAGATAAGGCAGCCTCCTGGCCAAGTCAGATACATGTAGGGGGCTAAGCACAAAGCAGATGTCTGATTGTCCTTTTAGCACAAACCAGATTGCTTCACAGTTCACACAACAGACTGGCGATGCCTCCTACCCTCTCAGCTGTCAGGCAAGAGGCTGACAGGGCCGAGCTCGGTCCCTGTGACCCAGCTTGTGACCTCATTTCTGTCTGTATTACCACCTTTCTCCTGAATGAGACTGTTTACCTCGATAGGGTTATTGGTGGGACCAAATTTACACAGCAGAGTTAAGACTAGCAGGAGGAACCACAGTTGTTCATGTGAATCAATGAGATTTCTTCCCACCATGTCATATTTTTTGTACTGGGGAGGAAAATGATCTGGGGAAACTCTGGCACTGCTAATTCTAATGCTGGTGTCAGCTAGGAGCACAGCCAGGACCACAATTTTGTTGCCCAGAGACCTCTGACACATAGAATAGATGTGAGCAACTACCTTATGACCAAGTGGCTCTGGATGTGATGCAGCAGCTGTGCTTAGGGACGCCAAGAGGCACCATGTACTCAACTGGACTGTGTGGAGAAGATGCAGTCCTGCTTGAGGAGTAGCTGCTCTGCAAAATACTCCATGGTGGGCCTGTCTCAGAGACAAGTTTTTCTGGTTTAGACGCGGGCTTCCTGGGTAGAGAATGCTTTGCTAATGTTAACTTTATGTTTCCTAAGAAGCTGGAAAAGGGAGTAAGGAAGACAGAGAGGAATAGAGGCTGTTGAGAGCTGGTGAACAAGCCGTGAGGAGCAGAGGCCTTTCTCATGGTCATTCCCCATGGAGTTATTCCAGAGTTTCTGTGCTTAACCTCTGAGTATCATGAATACTCTCTAGTGCCAGGGTGTGTTGGGAAAGACAAAGAGTTCACTGAATTTGAACATAGAGGATGATCATGTGTTAACACAAAACCTTCCCCCAACAGAGCAGTGGTAATTCTCGTTCATACCTGTTCAACCTTTCAGTGTAGGTACAGAGGTGGCCACTGTGCAGCTCACTAGCCCTGTGCTTTAATTAATGAGGAAACCTATAAGGAGCTATTTCCTTCTGCCACTGGCTACTTGGAACCAAGGCTGGTATTTTGAGTATTTCTAGGTGAAGGAATTTAATATGTTGTAGAAGAGAAATTCTTGAGAGGGTAGAGAAGTAATAGCAGCACTAGGAGTTTGAAAATGAGTGTGTTCAGAGGGGAAGAGAGGAACAGTGTGAACCCCATTCCTCCCCCTGTCCTCCCTGCGGAAGGTCAGAGAAAATGTGAGATGAGGAAAGAAAAACAATGAGATGGAAAGTGAGGGTGGAGGGGTTGAGGGAGAGCACTGGTTTGTTTTTAAAGAGAAACGATATAAGTACAGGGCAGAATATGCCCAGAAAAGGTGCAAAAGGAGATGATGTTCACTATTCCTGAGTTTCCTCTCAAGTCACATCTCCTGACTTTCAGCACGAGATGCAGGATTTCATACACAGAGAAACTGTGGCTGATCACATTTTGTAGGAAAGCCCTCATATGTTTTCTCTTCTCTGCCAACTTCTCCCTTGAAATGTAAATAAATAGTATTGGAGACACATATAATGAGGCCCAAGGGTAAGGGATTCAAAATCCAACATCATGTTTTCTTTGGCTGAATTTCTGAAAAAAAAAAACAAAAACAATCAAAAACCAACTAGATGAGGAACGCTATTAAAAGAAATCAGACCTGTAGTTCACCACATAGGAAAGCTCAGAGCTGCTGTAGAGAATCAGTGGTATGCAAACTAATGAATAAATAAATACAAATAGTGGTGTATGCTTCCTACAAAGACCTCTTTCCACGTCTGTTTGGAAAGCAGATTGCTACCCACACCTGAGCAAAGCCTGCTTTGAAACTTTGTGCTGCAAACAGTAGTGAACTCCATGCTCAGTAGCCAAGAAAATTTTCAACAGTCATTGCAGGGCCTTTCTGAGTTTTATTTCTTTCCAGCTTGCTGCTGACGCACCTTCAGCAAGACAATGCAGGAACACTATGGCTAAAAGAGTCATTGCATGTTGTCTACATACTGCACCTTCTCAGAGAGGAAGGCAGGATAAAGAAGTGAAGATCTCTAAGAAGGCAGTCAGTGGGATTGTTATCTGAAGCAGTACCTCATTTCATGTGTTTGGTGTCAAGTGAGTGTGCAACTGCCTGTGCTGGTCTGGGGCTGCAATTCTCAGGGTGGATCTGCTGAATAGCAGCAGAATGGCTGCAGTCACCAACTGGGAGTTACAACTAACTGCTTGGGAAAAGGATCAAAGTGAAATCTTCTTACAACATATTTCCTCACAAAGATTGTTCCTCTACAGTTGGTACCACTTCTGTCTAGGCATCCCCTTTGATTTTGCATGCCGCATCATACTTACAGGAGTGCAGATGGGCTTTTCCGCTAGTCAAGCTTGTCATTGAATAAGGTGTATTTCAAGGTGTGTATAAAAGGCTGTGTCCTCCCTTTAAACACCTGTCAGAACCATTGCTGCTAACAGGCCTCCTGGGCCAAGCAGTCCTTCAGTGATCATCTCAGCTCCCTGCAGATGCTCAGATCAGACCAGTACAAGCCAACAGACATTTGATTTCCATCACTTTGCTGCAGTGCAGTTAACTCCATGGTGCAGTGTTAGTGCCTCTGCCTGGGAAGCAGGCAGGGAACCACTTAGCTAGTCCATGGCAAAGTCAGCTCCAGCTCTGCTCTGCCTTCCTTCTCCAGTTGACACTCTGCTCCAAGGCATGGGAATCCTGTCTAACCATACTCAATTAGAGATGTCTTTTGGGCACCGAGCAGCTGATATCAAGGAAAGCATTGCCACAAATCAGTGTGGCAGTACAGGAGCCTCTGCTTGTTAGGAAGAAATCTGAAACAATCCATGTTTTTCAAAAGGGAGACACTCAGAAGCTGTTTACACATTTCAGGGAAGGGCACGTGAATCTGTAACGCTGCTGTAATGGGGGCGGAGGGGCTGTGTACACAGCGCTGGCGGAAGAAACACACAGTGAAGATTGTGTCTTTGAATGTGTTACCCACTGGGCCTGATTTGCTCAGTTTGATCAACAAAATACCTGAGCATCTACTCAACTTTTATTTATCTCGGTGATCACAGGGGTATTGCTGCCATCTGCAGCAGCCCTTGCAATGGCAGCACAGAGTCGTGCCTGGAGCAAGCCACCAAGCACAGCCTCGGGGACAAGGGAGTCTCAGGTGCCCCCAAATGCACAGGGCACGCCCAAGGGTGTCTGGGGCTGTCCTGTGCTTTCCTGCACCCCTGGCTGGGCTCTCCACCAATGGATACCACAAAGAGCAAACAGAAAATGTTGCGCTCCCAGGTAGTGTCTTCTCAGTCCTGGGTGATGTTAAATGTTAAGCGTGTATTTTGCTGCATTACTGGACAGGGTTAATATTGCGTCTGTATGTGTGCGTGGGCAGAAGGCTGAATGGCAGTGATTTTCTGTGGAGCACTTGGGTAATTGCTCTGCCTCAGTTTGGGCTTTTTTAGAACTGTTTGCTAAGACTTGAAGTGAAAAAAAAAAAGAAAATCCAGACAGAGGCAGTCACTCGGAGAGACTGCTGCATCAGGAGGCTCTGTGGCCCCGCAGACTCGCTCTGGACCTTCTCCCTAGTACTGTGGTCCAGCAGCAGTGCATGATCAAAGCCTCTGCTGCTGTGTTAATTGACTTGCAGTTTCACACCAGAAAGAGGTAGACATTCTTCAGAGCAGTAGAGTGTGTCTTTGTCCTTTGCATGGAGTAGAGGACCTAGCTGGATTCTGGGAATGATTTTCACCACTGAAACCACATGAGTTGTGTTAGGCCCCAAGACAACTGTAGCTACATCCCTTGGGGCACTGGCCCATTCTACCCGTTTAAAAAACGTTATTAAACAGTCCTGTGTGCTGCTGGGATGGTAAGTACTCAAGAGCAGCAAAACTCACAGTGAATTCAAGGCTGAAGAGAACAGATGTGACTTGGCTTGGAGCTTTCTGGGTCCTTTTAATAGAGCACTATAAATGAGGTTATTAATTTTATCAACAAGGAGAGTAACACCAGGTATTTTCCCTGGTGTTTCACAGCTTGCAGATCTAGAGAAATCCTCTGTGCCAGCAGTCTGCCATGGATTTGAACATGAGCTTAGAAGCCAGGAACACCGAGTTCTTTCATCAGCTTTAATACAAACTCATTGTGTGGCATCCAGTAAGTCCCTTGAAGTTTGTTTTTGGGAGGCACTGAGCGATCACTGCTGCTTGGCACACCTGAAACCATCCCAGTCTGGCCCTCCATAAAGCACAGCCAAAAACTCCTTTGAGCTGACCAAATGAAAGGCAAGTTATGAATGCAAAGTTTATTATACTTCTATTATTGTGTGGTCTCGTAATAGAAAACACTGCAGATATTCCGAAGGCACAAAATCTTATGTGTAGTAAACACATTCTGGAACTCCTCACGGAATTACTCGAAGTCTCTGATGTTCCTCTGCGGGTTTTGGTTGAGTTTTGGCCCTTGAAGGTATTTGTAGACTGCTGCCATATTCCTCTACTGAATATCTGCCAGATCCATCAGTCCTAGGCCCTTCTGTTACGAACACAGCAGATGCACTTAAAGTTACGAAGCCCAGAGTAAGCAAAACTAAAGTGTTTAATCTATTATTAATCAGTCAGTTGCAGAAATGATAGGGCTCTGGGGGACCTCAGAAAGACATCAATATTTATGACCTCGTTAGCAAATGCAACTTTTTTTTTTAAAAAAAAAAAAGACAACAGGATCATGAAGGATGTTTATGTTTTGAGTCATTCCATAAAGAGGCAATGTCATGTTTTGGGACAGGAGGATTCAGAACAAGGTATTTAATATTATCACAAAGTATTGAGACTTCCACTATACTTCTGTTCGTCTTGGTCTTGCATTCAAGCTTTCACCTTCTCTAGAAGCAACGACCCAAGCTGAGATCACAAAGCCCCAATCACTCCAAGCCATCACCTCAGGAATTTTAAAAAAGGAGCAGATAAAATATTCCTAATTGCATTTGCCAAAATAAATTATATGAAAGAGAAGCAATGAAATATGATTTCAGTTCCAAAACAGCTCCACCCATTACAGGCAATTTTTTTCTGGATTAAGTGAGATTAAACAAGGCATCCTGCAATGCTTGTGCTTTGCAGTTCTCACTTGAATTTATTCCTTGACATTTTCTGCGCCCACCCTATGGGTGCTGATTTTAATAAGACTGTTATCCTTGGTACACAACCTTCTTAGCTTAATTAGTTTTTACCTTCATGTACTTATGGGGTTTTCTTCACACATCGTGTTTTCCTTTTTTTAAAAAAAATACTTCTGTTAACATTTTTAAGAAAACGTTCTAATGGATGTTTTTTATATCCCCTTTAGTCCTCTTTGCTGTTTCTGAATTTTTTGCTAAAGATCTCTTCCCTGGAGTAGAATAATAATCTCTAATCTTGATATCACTTCAGTGCCACCACCATGGAAGCAACCTCTCAGTTGAACATTATTATTTTCTATTTCATGCAAGAGATGTTGACAAAGAGAGCGGTGGAACAGAGAGGCTAAAATCCAGGCAGGAAATGAGAGGATAAACTAAGTAAATCAGACCAGCACTATAAAAAAGCATGTAGTGCATGAAAGGAGCAAACAAAAAAAGAAAGAGGAAGAGAGAGGACATTTCAAAGGAAAGAAACAGAGACCAGTCCCCAGCCAAAACAGAGTTGTTTTCAGGTCGTTGATCTCATCTCCTATCTCTTCTCACACTTGTAGTTTCTTTGCTGTCTCTTGATCTGGTCACTGATTTTCCCTCTGTCAGACCCAACTAAGCCTTTTCTAAATAGGAAGATGACATATACCGCATGTTATTTCACCTTCTAATACATGAGCAAATAGAAAATGCACCAACTTGGGCCTGAGTCCAGCAGCACAAAGCCATTAGGGATCAACAGAGGATCTCTGTCCATGCAATTTGATGGCAGAAAGTCTTGTGGCATCTCCACACTCTTTTACAGAGTCTGGCAGCTTCTCAAGAGCTCCCTGCATCAGGGCATTCCCCTTCTTTAATCTCTCTGTCAAGGGAGCTTTGTGCTCCTCAACCACGTGAGACCTATAATCACTGTGGATGGAGATATGTTCATTGTGCTTTTGTGTGCTGGGAAATGAGATGTGAAATCCCTCCACCTCTGCTCTTGGCAAGGCTTGAGGATCTGTTTCATGGGTACCTCTTCGGCTGTATGGGTGGGGCAGTCTTTTCTCTGTGGAGTGCCAGTCTCTCCCGAGTGCTGAGATCACTCTGGAAAGGTGTATATTGATGTGGGTCATCAGGAGGTGCAGCTGAGCTTGCTGTTTGAGTTGTTCTTCATCTCAGAGCTCTGAATCTACACCTGCAGTGGAAAACGAACGGCTCAAATGTGGCTTTTTCTGGGCTGGGCCATATGAGATGTGTAGTATTTGCCCGTGGTGCTGACTGCTAGACTGGCTGGAAATGACCAAGCTGTACTTAGATAAAGCCAAGCCCAGAGCAGGAGTTAAGAGATCTTTGCTGCTTGTGCAAGAGCTTGATCTGCAATACCAGATGTATGCTTTTGAATTACTTAGCACTTCTCTTAGTTTTTCTCCCTCCTTTAATATGATTTGGCTTCTTTGGTTTTGTCCTTGAATTTTATGCTTACTGCACTACACTGTGGCTGATGCCAATGCATCACTGCTCCTTCCATGTTGTTTTTGTCCCCATTGCTCCACCCCAGACCATTGCAGATAATTGCAGGTTTCTGTCTAGAGGTCGTTTTCACTTGTGGAAAATTTTCTCATTCAAAACAGGTCTTTGCCACAGAAGATTTTTTTCCCACTTAAGAAAATAGTAGTTTCAATAAATGTTTACTATCATTTTGCCATTGCAAATCTGAAATAAAAGGTAAACGCAGAGATTTTCTATGTATGCTCACACTTTTTTGCCAGTTTACCACTTACCTCCCACCTACCAGTTGGAAAACAGATAAAAAACTCAGTATGTGATGCCAATCTTCACCTATTTTCATATTTCTCTGTTTTCCCATAGAAAGTACTATAATTTATGACTAAAGAAATAAAACAATTTTTATCAGTTTCCCTGACCAAAAGGAAACTTGAGGCTTCATTAAACTGCAAAAAACTAAATATTCTTGTTTATTTTTTTCATTTTTCCATCAGGAAAAAAATCTAATGCTTTTTTGTGGTATTACTTCTCAAGAGGAGAAAGTAAGTTGGTAGCTCTATTTGTCAGGTTTTATTTTTGCATTCTTTTCTGAGTTTCATGGCTATAAAAAAGAAGAGACTGATTTGCAATTTAAAAAAAGCTAGGTAAACTACCTAAATAAACAATATCTGAAGCGTGAGTGGAGAGGGAGGCATCTTCCCATCCTCACTCCTTACTTTTCTATTTACTCCGTTTGCTTCTAGGAGAATCACTGAAGTTACTCCTTGTAGCTCTGCCGCTGGCTTTGTGCATCGTCAGTCTCCTCCTCCCCTTGCAGCCCTCTCTGCCCAGTGGGTGCTTGGTTACCCTCACACTATACTCTAATAAATGGCACCCACATTTTAATAAATACCATTCTTTGTTTGCCAGGTCCTCAAGGTTTTTAAAAGCCATTGATTTTGGTGTAAGCAGAGTTTGCTCAGTCCCAAGGGCAGAGCTTCAAGTTTGGTAATGTGAGGTATACAGAAACTTTCAAATGTCTTGGTTTTCTCTGTCCTTTTCAGAAGAGATTGATTCATCTTTATGCAAATGGTAGGGACCTTTGTATCTGCTGCTTCTCTCGCACTGCTCAGCCAACATCCCCTTCATCTGCCTTACTCAGATATAGGGGAGGAAAGCATCAGGCATGCTTGTTCCTGGCAGGATAACAGCTCATGCAGCAGTGCTTGCAGTCCACTAAATATTCATTTCCCTGTGGGTTTTGTATCCGTATTACAGATGTGTAATTCCTATCAGACATGTCAGGTGGTCGGTGTCTCTGGAGGCAGCCGAGTAGAGGAGGCGGGAGACTCCAGGAATGTAAGTGTGTGCTGAGGAGATGTGAGAGTGGTTTCTGCATGCCACAGTGATCAAAATAGATCCCTGGGTGCTGTGCCTGCACTTCCTGTGAGGAGCAGTGAGCTCTCTGCTCCCTCTCAGCTATTGCAGACGTGAATGTTATGGTCAAAAAGACAAGGGCCAGGGTGGTTTTCTTGCAATATCTGTTAGCAAGTGAAGGAAGAGAACTGTGGAGGTGATGGATGGGTGCAAGGTCATTGCACGAGACTCACCTCTCCGAGGCACAAAGGGAAGGATTGCATTTTCTTACTCCCACTGCTGCAGAAGGGGAGACAAAGCCAAGGAACAAAGCACTTTTACACCATTGACCTCTTGTGATAGAGTGCTGGTGTGAGAGTGCAGCTCCAAGCCCAAACTGCACAGTGAGTACGGGAAGGGACCTCAGGGTCACCGACACCAGGTTGCTCGATCTGACAAAAATTATGCTCTACGTGAAACCAACTCTGGGTTTGCTCCAGTGCTGCCTTTGGAAAGCAATATTAGAGCTGCTCTCCTCCCGCAGTTACAAATCTTTCTGTGGTTCACAGCCTGCGTTTATTCATGACTGGTTTATTCTCACTTGTTCTTGTGCCAATGTTGTCCTTTAGCATCAATAGCTCTTCTTTAGCTGATGTTTTTATAGACAGCAACCCATCCTCCCTCAGCCTTTGCTTCCCTGCACTAAACATGACAGGTCTTTTAAATCTCTTGTCGTGAGACAAGCTCTTCATTTTCCAGAACAGTTACCCAAATATCCAAGGTTTTACCCCCAAATACCTCATCCACATTAGTTTATCTGACTTTAAAAAAATGATAGTTTTACTGCACTGATGGCAGATTCACATGGACATGTTAGAATTATTGGAAAAAATGTGCTTCAGGAAGGAGATACTGGTGTGCACCACACACAGAAAGGTTCCTGTGTGAAGCATGCTGTGGGATGCTGCTTGGGGCTGTGCATGCGTGTGGAGGGATTCTGTCAGCGGGACCGTGTGCCAGACTCTGAAAAGGATTACTCAGTGTACGAGGGGGCGTTGTAAGAAGGATTTTGAGGTACGTGACACTGAGAAGGATTAGTCTCTGTGTAAAAAAGTGTGTGCGTGTAGAAGAGAGGGAAGATAAGTGAGGGCTGCGTGTGGCACACAGAGATTAGCCCATGTGTCTGTGAGCAGGGTGATAAGGAGAGCTGCGTGTGAGAACGCCACTGTGAAAACCTGGGATTTAGCTAATGGAAGGATTAGTGTGTGTGTGTATGCACTCGTCCAGTGGTAGGAAGGGTTTGGGGGATGTGTGGCAGAGGGGATTTGGGCATGTTGGGAGGGCTCCCTTGACACTGTGTATCTGTGGCTGTGCTCAAAGTGCCCTGGGCTGTTCACAGCTGTTCACCTGCCTGTGACAGTGGGTCTCAGTACGGGGACACATGGAGGGCTCCTGCACCCGCAGGGATGGGGTCACAGACAAAGCCAGCTGTGCCCTGTAAGTAGGAAGGATTAAGGAGCACTGCAGAGCCTGAGGTAGAGGTTTTCATGGGGCTAGAGACAAAGCAGAGATGAAGCTGTAGTGCAGCGAGAGGCTTGGCTGTACCTGTTGGAGCAGGGGAAAGGTGAGTGCAAGGGTGGCAGTGAGGAGGAGAGACTGAAGGTTTGGATGTGCTGCAGCACAGGGGGAAACCTACCCTGTGAGCAGGGCAAGAAAAAGTGCACGTAGTGCACTGAGCAGAGGTTGCCTGGGTGTGAGGTAAATGCTGTTCATGTGTTTTTCCTGGGAGACAGAGCTCTGGGAGCAGCTAAGGTTCCCATCGTGGCTGAGTGTGAATGCTGGCAACATTTCCATTGACCCCATGTTCTCCCTGTCTCACCTCAGATTTTTCCCTGCTCCTCCAGCTGGCTGCCAGTGCAGTACCTCTTCTAGGTAAAAAGGATACTGGCAGCAGCCTTAGAGCAATTAATGATCCAAAGAAGTGGTGGAAGGTTGATTGCATCCTGGCCCTTAATTTTTAACGTTTTGACTAAACACTGAAACTTCTCCCCTCTTCTGCTTTTCCACAGGAAATTTGGGGTGTCTTGTCAAAATTAGCTACTTCATATTTTTAATCAAACCTCAGTTTTCATTTAGAGGGGAAAAAAAATGTTAAAAATTTTCAGCTGGCTTTATTGTCTGCTGTATGTCTGAATTGGATCTCTTCCATCAGCATTGGTTTCATCTCAGACGCTAAAAGTAAAGCTTACTGAAGCTTTTATGATAAAATGAACTAAAATAACTGGAGTGTCTAGGGTATCTCTTCTTCAAAAAAGTTGATCCTTTGCTCATCCAATAGACTATTTGAATGTTTGCTTTCTTTTTTAATGAAAGATCATCAAAAGCCTGGCCAGTTGCTTTGTAGCTGTATTTATTCTTTAAGGAAGAAGGCTGAAAACCAAGCAGCTGCAGTCTGAGATTCCCCTTGGTGCTAAGAGCTGCACAAATATAAGATCTCATGGCTAGCAAATAAAATAGGAGGCTTCCAACTGTAAGTGAAGAGGCTTTATTAGTACTGAAACAAATTTCCTGCAGAAGCATGATCTTTAAATATAGAAATTGACAATAAAATAGGATCTATATATCTTTCTTTGAGATACTGTGTTTGCCAGCAAAAGATGCAGGAATAGGACAAAATTCTATGACAAAAGTGGCCAACATCCCCTCTTATGGCTTCATTTGGCTGAGACCCACAGTGCATAATGCACACATCTGGCAGAAGCAATGGAGATAGTGACTCCTCTTTGCTCCGTTGAGGACTGGAGATGGGATGGACTCACAGTGGGGTCCACAGAGGTTCCATTCCTGCCCCACATGGAGGAAATGACTTGGCCTAGAAAGTACTGCCTGGCAGTAGCTCTTCTGTAGAGCCACCAGCTGGGCACCCAGCTCTGAGGTGTGCTGGAAGTTGCGCACGGCCATCGTGACTAAGGAGCCCATCTGCTTTTTAAGAGCTAACAGATCATGAAATCACCCAGAAAGAGACAAACAGGAGCCATTTAAGGGGCCATGGTTTAGTTCTGGAAAGGTCTCCGGTCTTTCAGGCAAGTGGTCATGTTGTCCTTCTTCCGTTTAGAAACCTTTGCCCAGCATGAATCAGCAGGGGAATGAGGTTGAGCTGAAAGAGATTGAGTGCTAAAGCCAGTACATGAGCTCCATTTCGAAGTGCCCACTCAACAGCTGGTCACAAAATCCCCAGGCCTTGGGTGAGGTGCCAAGTCTGTGTGTGCTTGGAGAAAAGCATCACACCCATTGCAGTGCTGCCTTGTTCTCCTGTCAGCATGTTCCCTCCTTCCAAAGGGTGGGCGAGAGGAGCGAATGGGGACAGGGAGTGCCCTGTAGAGCAGTCGCCATCCGCTGGGTAGTTGTGAGCATCCCACTGGAAAAAAATTGCAATGGACCCGTTCTTCACATTGTCCCTTGACAAAGAGGGGCTTGTGTGAGGGCTCTTGAGACCCTCTCCAAAACTGTTTGGCTTCACACAGGTGAAGCCAGTCCATCCAACTGTGAAATGAGGTTAAAAACATTCACAGAGGATGGGCTGCCAGGCTTTAGCCAGTGAGGTTTGAAAAAAACCCGTCTTAACCAAGACTAGGCAAGATTAAAGGAAAATATAGTGTTATTGTCTTTGTCCATTCAGAAAGAGAAAAGACAGAATTACAGAGAAGTTGAAAGCCAATTTTTCTCCCCCACCTTATAAAAATAGGCACCTGCTCCTTGGATCTCTGAATGCCCCTGCACGCAGCCCCTCTTCACAATCTCTTTCATCCATGTTTTTCTCTTTTAAAGCTCCAGTTGAAATTAAATTGGCTGTTCCCCCAACAATGAAACTCAAGCTTGCATTTCTTTTCCCTTGTTCCCCTTCTCCCTCTCAGCTTTCACATCTCCTCGGGTTTCTGTTATTTCCCATACACTTGCTTTGAAGGATTTTCCAATAAGGACGTCAGGAGAAGTTTCTTAAGGGCCTTTTATCACAAATTCCTTTTGGTTTCATGCCTGAGGACGCTTCTGAGGGGGACCTTGGTGACCTATGCTCAAAAGACATGAAGTAAGTACACTTTGTAAGCAAGTCACGGCTGACTGCACACACAAATCAGTCCCATATTCCTGCAGCCTCAACCAGGAAACAAGTTGTGTTTCCCAGCTGACAAAACTAGATCATACTTAGGCCTAGAGATGTTCTATTGGCGTCCAGTCTGGTTACCAGCAAGAATATAATGTAGACAATTTTTCCACACTGTCTCACTGTCTTACTTGTGTTGCATAGACTATTCTTCTAACTAGGCAGAAGGTGGATTGCTTTCTCATTACTCCAGTACTTCCATGGGAGATTTAAGGGTGAAGATCACAGGATGAAGCAAGTGCATTATAGCCACCCATTTACAGCCATGCTGTTGAGTTGGTGCAAAGTTCCCTTGCATAGAGGACCTCTGTCAACCAAATCTGCCCCACATGCCCTTCCGGTTCTTCCAGTCTAGACTTGCTCCACAGGCAATGTCAGGAAAGCAGCAGAATTTATCAGTGCACTGATGAAAGCTATCGCAGGAGACATCTTTTCAGTATACATGAGTTAAGGCCCAGTTTTCAAAGGTTACGTGCTCCATACAGCTTCGTTAAGTACCTACTTCAGATCATTCCAGCATCTTTTCTTTAAAGAGAAGTGGTCAACTAAGTCATTTAAGCTTGTTTTGGAAATGGTACCAAGGCTCTCAACTGACGCCACTCTACTGTCAGGACTAGCAGTGCAGATGAGTGTTCACAACAAATGCTTAGGAAATGTGACTGCAGATGTTCACTGCCATGTTAAATATAGGCATCCAAAAATAATTTCTCTCGCAGGCAATTAATCTTCCCTTTAAAAAGAGGGTCAGGAACTTAAAGTGAGGGCTACACACTCCTCTCTGCCACGTTCAGAACCTAAAGTGGTTTGCAATACAGGAAGAAAAAAAATCACAGCCCTCACCAGTTTGGAAAGGACAATCCCAGAGGTGTAAATCACAGGATTTTACATTGCACATCTGGCTTCTTATGCTTCCCAAAAGACAGAGGGATCTGCCCCAAGGAATTACTTTTTGCCTTTTTCCTTCCAGAACAAGTCTTCTCTGCAGGTTTTGACCACTGGTGGCAGCAGTCTCTGTCCTGGCAACATTGTCATAGATGACAGTTCCACCTTTCTTTCCCCTTGGAGGCTTCTGAAATAAATGGTGCCTTAATTAGGTTAATTATACCTTTAGCTATCCGTTGCTTTAGGTACTTTTAGGACTTTAAAGATGCCATTAAAGTCCATTACACACTGTAGTTTCCCCAGTTTTCCTTGTGGGAGGCAAATCTAACGTCTGATGTGTGAACATTTCCATGCCTTGATTGACTTGCAAAATATTTGTTATTTCCATTACATTTTAGGACTCTTTCCACTGCTTGAAAACCTGCTGCTTCTCGTGTCTCTTTGTTCAAGGCCTGCCTGACCCAGGTGGCCAATGACTCTGATTGCATGGACAAATATATTTCATCAGAGACAACTCCCTGCAATGTCAACAGAAGGCTTGAGCAACATCAGTGAATAGCGAAAGTTTGATGCTTGTGGCACAAATTAGCGTCCTCCAGTCTGCTGCTGCTTTTCTGTCTAAACAATGTTTTAGAGGTAAAGTTGCTGCTGAGAAGCAGTTGGGTTTTGTCAGTAGCTGCCTAAATCATGTCAGTCTTTGGTGTACACTGAATAACTGCTTGAGACATGAGCTACATCACTGCTCCCAAGTGATGAATGACCCCAAGTTTGTAACAACTTCCCTTCCAGTGCTCTGGCCTTCCCACAGTTTGTATTTATGCAGAGTGTTTTACATGATCTCTCTTGCTATTTGTAGCTAACTAGAAAGTTTCTTTCTTCAGGAGCTTAAAAATTCTCCCAGAATGGAAATCAGTAGTGCAGGTGTTTGTATGTAACTAGGCATGTCAGGAAGAGGTATTGGTGTTTTTCTAATGTTAAAGATGCTTTCATATTCTTTTCCCTAAAAAACACATCCCATTTTTCCACATAATTTTCTCAGCCCCATTTGGCAGTTCAGGCTGTTCAGGATAATAGAAATGCTCCTGGTATCTTCAGTAGTCTTTATGTAGAGAAGGTGACTTAATATTTTTCACTAGCATAAATCTTTACTGTGAACACATGAAGCTCAGTGAGAAAAGCCTTTCCCAAAGTTATTGTCTCTTTAGAAAACATTATTATAGTGCTTTGTGTCTGAGAATTTGATACCACCTAACATTAATGAGAACTGAATTCTACTTTAGTTCCAGTGAAGGTCTTGCTAAATAATCAGATCCCTGGTTGATATTTAGTATTTTGGGTCACATTCATACAGGGGCTCCAGGTCTACCCAAACGTTTGTTGGAGCAGTGGGACAGAAAATGGAATTCTCACACCTCCCCCTTCTGTACCGTTGGCACTGCTCAGTGGGATGGATATCTTCACCTCCTGGCAAGAGGGAGGCTGCCTTCTACAGCTGCTTGCAGCCCTGGTTTAAGAAGTATCACCTCTCCATGGAAGCTCCATCTGGGCACTCCATGTAAACTGTTTGTTCCACCACCCACAGTGAGCGATTTGCACAGAAGTTTCACCAGAGACCATAAAATTGCAAACCATAGGTCCATATCTTGCCATCTGTCGCAGTTCTGCATTCCTGCTCCCCAGACAACACAATCTCCCACCAGGTTTAAAAGATCCCAAGCTTAAACTTGTTTGTTTGGGATTTTTCAAAGAACTTGATGCTCAGAGGCACTGCAGAAATGAAAATGTGGTAGCTATTATCATTTATTGCCCTTGCAATGCAGACAGGATTAAAGCTGTTCTAATGACAGGGAAGAAATGGTAGTTCCCCCTGACACTAAGTAGGCTTGAAGAAAGCTATGAGCACAATGGAATGGAACATTAATGTGAAAAGGAAAAATAAAAACCCTACAAGAAATAACTATAGCAGAGAACCACCAAGGGAGGCACTTAAGCCCACAAAAGCCAGCACTCTCAGATGTCAAAGGATCTTGTCATTCTGCACCTAACTCAGCCCTTGCTGATGTGTTAAATGAGGTTTCAAAACCATTGGTGCTTTCACAGACCTTAGGTGAACAAAATATACAACTGTGTAGCACAAATGGGTTGTGCTCTGAGGCTTAACGCTTGCATGCGGAGTGCGATTTGCTTAATTTGTAACTTTACTGCTCCTCTTTTCAGAAGACTCTAATGGGTCCATTGGAACAGGGACGGCACATGCAGGTTTTGGAGCATCTGCCTTGCTAGCACAGCAGATACCTGTAATGTAGCCTCGAAAAAGTATAGAAAATGTGAATGTTTGTAAATAACGTGTCCACTTCAAGCACCCAAGGATGATGCTCTGCCCTGTGCAGGAGAGGTTTTGTTTAAGAAGAGTGCTTTGTCTTGGATAAGTGCAAGTTCTTCCTTCTCTGCTCAGACCAGCGAGTCTCTGTTCCCCTGGAGAGGTGAACTTGGTGGTACTTTGCCCACACAATGTACACTGGGCTTTTTGTTTGCTATCTTTTATTTTTAAATGAGCAAGGAGTCAAATATTGTCAGAAAGGCCAACAATAGGTTACCATAAAAGGGAAACATCCTCTGTGCCCTCTGACAGCCTGCATCAGCCAGCCTTCCTCCTAGACTGGAAGATATTTTAAAGTAGAGCATACACAAGACACCGTCACTACCAAAAAGATGAATCAGGTCATGTAAAACTCTCCTGGCTCTCTGTTTAGGCCTCTCTTTATCCTTTGTTTTATTTTTTGTGGTGAGCCAGCCGTATCATTTCTCTCCTCTCTGCTGGGTAGATAATTCTCTACTCTAAGGAGGCTCTTCAGTAGGTTGCTTTATTGCTATTTAACATGTATACATTACAGTACCTCACAGAGCCCTCATAGCATTGTGCCAGGCATCCTCCAAACACATGCAGAGTGACAGTTGCATCGATAGCGGGTACCCATGTGTGGAGGATAACAGGATAAGCATAATTCTGAGCCAATTAGAATTAAAAATAATGCCCACGCATCCTATGTAGGTGTATGGGATATGGCATATCCCTATGTTTCCTTGAAAGCAACAGACCCCTTGAGTTTAATAAGAGGATTGTTTAGGGTTTTTTCTGGTTGATTTGAAAAATCACCATTTGGAAAGGGCATCAATGTTTAAGAAAATATAAAAGTTTCTTTTCATATGCATCCAAAGCAGGGATTACAAACTGGGCACGCTAAGACCATGTCAGTCTGACTTTAGAGAGTTTAACACCTCCTTTGCCTGCCTGCAGCTGACCGTGTAGACTGAAGAGCATTAGAGGGCAGACACCAAGACTAAGAAATGCAGTACTTGCACCTGAGTATAAATAGAAGCCCAGGAAGAGTTTGGGACCATGGAAGGTTCATTGCAGAGGATGTGGATGCATATGTATATGTTTCTTCAGGTTCTCTGGCTGCTTGGAATACCAAAAGGTGGAGTGTTAATAAATGAAGTCATTAATTTCCAGTCTGTTACCAAGAAAGAAAATTTGTTGTGTTAGCTCAGTCACATGCAAGGATAAGGTTTTATGCACTGTAGCACAAAACAATTACAAGTTGGAAATTTAAAAGCAAGAGTGGAAAAGAAATAGAGAGAGGGAGAAGGGATTATAGGTGCTCACCTCCAGCTGCATGAGGAGAAGCAGGCTCAGGGCATGAGACCACGTCATCACCGGCATGAGAGCACTGGTGTGCACTTGTCCAAGTTCTGTGATCTGAACCACTGTGTGTGACTTGTCATTCTCAAACAGGCATATGTTTTCAATACATGTCATGAATCTTGCTAGTAAAAGCTCAGTATCTGGAAAGGGAAATGTTTAAAGCCACTATGAGAACTGTAAGAAGCAGAAAGGGGAGCTTTGTATGCAAGTCAAACCTCAGCACTTCCAAGATGTCAGCTGAGATCCCAAAGCAGGCACAGAAAATACCATGTGTAGACCGAGGACCGGAGGGTGTCTCACTGGGTGAGACCTTCCTCCTCAGACCTGCTCTGCAAGTATAGCTGATCTGACTGCCCATCTTGCCAAGAAATGCATTATCATGTCTGTATGGAAATAACTGTGTTGAAAGTTAGTCTGCTCTTCAGTTGCCTGCCAAATCACAAAATTTGGTCCTAATGCTGTAGTTCACAGTATGGAATTCAGTGGCCCAAAAGACTGTGGTCCTGTAGGTGACAAATAGCCGGAGCCTCACCAAGTAGGATTGTGATGGAAAATTAAAAGGTATTGAGATGATGGGGCAGGGTGACCCAGAGCTGCAGCTAAAAGTGGTCTTGATTGCTACCTTCATTACAAACCTGGAAGAAGGAGTATATATATCCTAGCTGAGCTCCATGCCTGGAGCAAACTTTAGCAAAGGACTAACGAAGACTTTATGATGAGCAGGAAATGATCCTAAAATACCCCAGAAACTATAGAGCTGAGAAAATTTACCAAAATTCTGTTTTCTCAATTCAACACAACAACATGAATCTTCAGAATGCATCTGAGAACATATCATAGACTGCAACGTCTGTTTGGCTTCCAAACTGGCAAGTGTACACAGGCACAGACTAGATAAAAATTGGGAATATCTATGCAGGTGTTTTATGAAGCAGGGGGCATTGGACCAAAATTTTAATTATTGGGATGAAGATTAAGAAAGGAATTTTTGAGGTGAACATTAACACCCTCCTTCCCCAATGGAAATAACATTAATGTTGGAATGACTTTTCCAAGGGAAGTCCATAGTCTAGTTTTTGCAGTCTGCAATCAGTTTCAAGACAAGCACTCACAAAATCCTTGTCTGAACCTGAGGCTTGCACTGGAGGCAGTCACAGGCTTTAGTGTCTACAAAAACTGACATGAACAGATATAATGTATTAGGGAAAGAAAAGAAGCTATTAAAGACAAAATGCCTTCCATCTTCTTTATCTGACACATGTACTTTCTGCTGCTGCTTATCTTCCCCCCTCCCACCCCTCACTCCCCTGTTTTTACTCTGTTTTGATAATTCAACTCTTACAGCCTAGAATTACGTGTTGTGCTGACCTAAGAGCAGTGTGCTGTGTACTGTATTAACATGCTATGGTTTTGGTGCTTTGTTCTCTTCCTCTGTTGTTCATGCTCCAGAGAAGAAAGCTACTCCATGATGTGCTACTTAGTTTTCCTAGTATAGCACTATCTGCAGAAGGACCAATTTAGTACAAAAGCCCATCTAATAAAGCAGCAAAAGCAAAATTAGTTCAGCCGTCATCCCTTGCCTCCTTTTATAATATCACTGTCACTTTTTCATTTGTAGTAATCTTGCTTTGAGATTTATGACTGTGCTTCAGATGTGGAGAGTTCAATGAGGACAAGTTTTTGGTTTTGTTTCATTGTAGGATGAGGTTAGGTGAGAGCAGGGATCGCTGTTCTTCCAGAACCTGTGGGGCCCTTAGCAACATCCACCTGCAGCTGGGGCCCTATGAGGCATCATCTTCTCTTTCCAGGGGAGCTTAACATGAGGGTTGTGAGCAGGAGATTGTAGCTGGTTTTATAGAGCTTCTGCTGCTTCAAGGCAACCCAGCATGACCAACACCTGCTTTCCTCTTTCTGGACACAGCATAAAGCCAAACTGCCCAGCAGCCCTGCTGCCACTGCAGGGTTGTTTACATTGTAAGACACTTCTGGCACATGTGCCAATGCCAAACTGCTCAAAAGCCATGCAAGGCTAAAGAGTCACAGGTGGGCCACCTGTGGGCTCCAGGAGCAAGGGATCTGCTTTTAACTAACTAAATATATTTCTTAATAACATTATCTGCCATAAAAGGATCTCAGAAGACTGTATCCCACTTGGTGTGCTTGCCCTGCTTTGACAGCCAGCTGTACCCAAGAAATGGGCCAGACTGGCATGTAGGAAAAGAGAATCCTTTTTTAAAAGACTCGCATTTTTGAGATTAGACAAGGTGGAAAGGTCAGATCCTCCACTGGAGCAAGAAAAATGCAGAATCCTTTCCAGGCACCAGAGTCTTTCTGCATGTCTTTTCTATTTAAAAAAAAAAAACTTATGAAAGCAGGGAGTGATGTGGAAAAGCTGTGGCTCTGGTAATGGGACACTGGAGAGTTGAAGGCAGTAGACAGCAAGAACTTTACACAGCTTGAAATTGTGGCATCAATGCTTCAAGCTGAGAATACGGTTTTACTTTAGATCTGTAGAGCAAGAGACAGTCTCTGACCTGAGGGACTCGAACAAATAGGGCTCAGTGAAAGGCAGTGAGCTTCCTTCACCTCACAAGCAAAGATCCAAATCATGATTAGATAACAAACATGAAACCAAGGTGGCAGTGGGCCTGTTTCCCTTTGCACATCATCTGATCTGTTAGCTAGCCCCAGGACCCTCGTTAGCCAACCTGTCCCTATTAGAGTAATAACCTAATTCTAACCACAGAAGGAATGGTCTTTTGCAAAGTGTGAATGCTGCTTGAGATGGGAATCATGTCCTTTCCAGTTGTGTTTCTGTTCTCTTTTCATGCATTAGCCATCATTTGAAGGCTACCCAGAAAATACAGCCATCAGCTCACATTTTATTTAAGGAGACATCCAAGTCTCTCACCCCAGAAGTCTCAGGTCTCAGCAGATACACCCCCACATCTCCTGGCTTCCCATTCACAACCTGTTAAAAGATGCTCATGATCTCACAATGTTTCATGTTGGAGATTTGCACCTAATTCCTTTGAAAATTGCCAGCATTACACAGAATTAATTTGAGTGTTGTTTGGAAACTCTTCAATATATTTAATTCTTAATGTTATAAGAATCAACAAAATCTTGACAATCCCCAAAGTAACAATATGTTTTAAACCAAGCAAAACAAACAAGGAAAATCTTGTCAAACACCTTGGTTTTCCTTCTTTCCTTTTTTCAACAAGTTCAGTGACCTCCATTAAGACCTTTGAAATTTGAATTTTTTCATTTTGTGTGCTGGCTAGGAACTAGATTTGAAAACTCAGCAGAAAAAGAAAGGTTTCAAGATGTGAAGTAGACAAGTGGAAGAGCTATGATTTTCAACTTGTCCTTTGACAGAGAGGTTAAAATCAACTTCTCGTGGCCTTATCTTCCACAACCATGATTATGTGGCCAGCAGCACCAGGGCAGGGATTGTGCCCCTGTGCTCGGCAGTGCTGAGTCCACACCTCAAGTACTGTGTTCGGTTCTGGGCCCCTCACTACAAGAGAGGCATTGAGGTGTTGGAGCACGTCCAGAGAAGGGCAATGAGGCTGGGGAAGGGGCTGGAGAGCAAGTGCTATGAGGAATGGCTGAGGGACCTGGGGTTGTTTAGCTTGGAGAAGAGGAGACTGAGGGGAGACCTCATCACTGTCTATGGCTGCCTGAAAGTGGGCTGTGGGAGAGCGAGTGGTGTTAGGACAAGAGGAAATGGCCATAAGTTACGCCAGGGGAGGTTCAGACTGGATACTAGCAAGATTTTCTTTACCACAAGGGTGGTCAGGCACTGGAACAGCTGCCCAGGGAGGTGGTTGAGTCACTATCCCTGGAGGGGTTTAAAAAACCAATAGATGAGTTTTTGACGGACATGGTTTATCAGATGATGGATACGGTTGGACTCAGTGATCTCAAAGTTCTTTTCTAACCGGAATATTCTATGATCCTATGATTATACAGAAGGGTGTCTAAATAACTGAGAGTCCATGGTGTTAATTTTTGTTGACAAAAACACCATTCTAGTTCTGTTTCCTTAAACACAGCAGTATGCAAGAAAGAAGTGTCCCAAGTCCAATTTCATCTCAAGAGAAACAAAGCAACCAGCATAAACACTTATGAGCAGCTCTCAGTCATAGATTATTGTTTAAATATGAGAGAAGGAAAGCAGATCTTGATATAAAAATCAATGCTACTTTCCAGCTTCCAAGATGGTCAGAGTAGCAGTGCAGGAAAATGATGGAAGGGAGCACAGTTCTGTGTCTTTTATATATTTGAAAGAGAAACATATATTTCTTGTGATATCACATCAGCCTAATTTGCAGTTGTTCAAATATATGGGACATATCTACTGTCAGATAAATACATGCGTGAAGCAATGGGGGAGTGTAGAATCTGTTTGGCTTTCCCCTGCTAGAAAAATCTGTGGGAACATGCTGTCGTTGGGATGTGCTGAAGAGATGCGCTCTGGCACCTACGCCACACTGGAGAGCTGTGAGGACAAACATTTGGGAGGAAAGCTGAGCTGATCCTAACTGAAGCAGACACTGCTGCTCTTTCATCAAAATTCCACCGGTGTTGCCAACCTGATGTCAGGTTCTCCATCACTGTGTGAGGGTCACCTCCAGGCAGGGCTTGCCAACAATAAATTATGCATGTATATCCCCCTTCCTTGTTCCCACATCTGTGCACATATACTCCAAGTGAGCAAAGAAAAGTATGTGGGAACTGCTCCTTCACACCACTGTTGTCTGTGAGCATGTCTTGCTCCAAGTGAGGGCTTTCTGTATCCCAGGAGGTTCGGGCATGTGAAGCGCTTGCCACGCTGGTATTGTGGCTGCAGGCATTGCAGTGCTAGTCTATAACAGGCTACAGAGGACAACAGACTGTTGTGACTATTTTATTATACTCAAAGACTGACCACACTCATCTTGCTATTTTAGAAGCCATTTGCTTATTTGGATTCTGGAGTAACTGCTGTATGTGGTGGCTTGGTTGGTTTCAAAGATTTCTTCTTATCTTGGACTCCACATTTCCAAATTACCCTTTTCTTTCCCTGCCTGCTTGGGCTATGAAGCATAGTTTGCCCAAGAACCTCACAACATCTGCAGCTCAGCACTGTAGGAATGGCTCTCCTGAAGAGGATGCTGCGTCTTCCCTCTTAGATGCTCTTCAGCTATAACAACTGCCAGGGTCGTTAAGGGCTCTGAGAGTTGGCAGAGACCATCTGTTTTTTCTGTCTCCTTCTGCAATAGAGAACATGAGTCGTTTGTGTGGAACATCTGGGGATATTTCATTTAATCAGTATTTTTACTGCTCTTGTGGTTTCGAGTATTAGCACTGTCTCTGTTACTTCTGTTCTCTGGCAGAGGCACGCAGCAGTTGAGTCTCCAGAGTGTCAACTAAAGCATATTATTGGCTCCCTCCAGGGGTAGCTGGGTGAAACTTAATGGTCCATGAGATACAAAAAGTCAGTAGAAATGATATAATGTCCCCTTCTAGTCTTAAACTCAGTGAAATGGTGAAAATTCTACTTCTAAAGGAAATGGCAGATGAGCAGTTACCAGGCTCTCCTACCAGGCTTCTTCTCCAGCTGTGTCTGTGGGGAGCAGTTTCCTTTTTGCAGCCCTGTTTACAGATTCTCAGCCAAATAGCATCATTTTCACTTCTGGACACCAAATCCTCATTGCCATCCTTCTGTGCAGCCCGTTTGCCCTTCCTTCTCCCTCAAATGCCAAGACTGTTTCAGCCCCTCTTTGTGGTGGCCATTTCCAAGTTAAACTTTCTGATTTCTCTTCTGCTTTTACCAGAATCCAAATGAGATATCTGTTATATCTGACATTTGCCTTCAACATGGATCAGATCAAACCTCCAGAATATCTCTGCCCCTCCTAAATGCAGAAATGAGTCTTGTGCATCTACTCTCTTTGTGTCTGGTTGAGAGCTTTAGCCAAAAAGGTACCCAAGGAGTTTTTATAGACTTGAAACTCTCTTTTTTTTTTCTTATTGTGCAAAGAAAACATGTAATTTAAAGTTGTGGGTATGTATTTTAATTTTTCTTGGAAGCATTTGCAAAGGTGGCCAGAGCTGTCTCTCCTCAGCTGCTGAGTAGGTGTCTTATCCTGCATGTGCTTTCAATAAAATCAGTGTTTTCTTTCTCTGATTTAAATGCTTTATCTTGAATATTTCCATATGAAAAGAGAAACTTCAGATAAATTGCAGGACTAGAAATCCTAGAGCCTGAGGATTTCAAGCATCAGTGAAGCATGCATGCTTTTTCCTCATCTAAATTCAAGGACACACCAGCTCCACAATGGCTTCTTTTCAACAGAGGGTCAGAGGAGGTCTCCTCCTGCTTGCTGTACCACATCAGTCACTTTTTAACTAACTTACAAAACTATTTTGATTTTTACTTTAAGTTAGAAGTGTTTTTAGAACAGTCTGAGGAGTTCTCACTTCACCTGGCTACAACAGGTACCAAGGAGTTGCGTCCAAAACCCAGATGGTTGTCACCGGGTTGTCTTTCCCTTGTAACCAGGTGACAATCAACTTAATGCCTGTGCTTTCACTTGATTTTATTCTTGGGATGGCACTGGGGAGCCTCAGTGAGAGATCCTGTGCCTGGAGAAAGGGGGATATGGGATGTCCTTGGTACCTGGTGCAGTTCACACTGGCAATGTCCCAGCCAGAAGTCCCAACCTGATTGATTACACAAGATCAGGGTGGCTACAGTAGCAGTCGCCATGGGTATCAATCATTATGAACTGTATTTTCTGAGGGCTTGTGCAGAGGAAAACTTTTCTGTAATTAATTACAAATTCACTGTAAGATAATAGCATAGGTACAGCCTGGACTAGATATTCTCTGTTCTTTTTTCCCTTTGTGCAGCCCAGAGGCCACGAATAGCACATTCAAACTGTCACTAAAGCCTGTGGTTACATCCAAGTACGCACTCTTCACTTACGCTCACATCCTTCAATATGTAGACTTCTATGTTGGTGCATTTCATCCAGCTTCCCACCTGCAGAAATGAGCTTCAAGGGGCTGAACTGTCCAAATTCAGCTGCTAGAGCCAATTGCCAGATTGGCTGCAACTCTCTTCTCTTGGAAAAGCCAGTCTGTGGCCATCTAGCTGTTAACAGGTAGCTGGCACAAGGCTTGGAAAGTGTGATATTATCACCAGCCAATTGACCAGAAGAGCTCAGACTTTACATTCCAGCATGGTCTTTACCCCTGTTATGTTTCCTAATTTTTTTAGAAAAACATCAGTCAGAGGCTAGTGACTGCTTAGAAACTGGTAAGCTTCCTTCCCACTAGAAACACAAAGAGAGTTTAAAATACTTGCTTTCTCAGCTTAAGGTTTCCAGTTCTCAATAGTATTTTACTGGATAGTTGCTGAGCAATCAAAAGAGAACACAATTGTTTGTAAATTTACTTAATAAAACAATTAAAACAAATATAAAGAAATTCCAGCTACGTCTTAGTGTATTAAATAAATGGCAAGTAACAGTAACCTGTTTTTAGTTTTACTGGGTAAATCCATTTGAAACATCTGTAGGTTAAAGTAGTCCTGAAATTTAAATAATTTTGCAACCACAGTGTTTATATTATGCTAAGTTCACGCCCAGAAAGGTGGCTGCAGTTCTCACTCTTTTCATTTTTCCAGATTAATTGACACAACAATTTCTTTGTTGTTCTTTGGGTGATAATGCTCAGCAAGTCTTTTTCTTTTTCAAATTATCTCATCCATGACCCCTCTTAGTCTGAGAGTACAAAGCGAACGAGGGTTCCTTCCAAACTTACTAATGATAAAGACTGTTCATTCTCCCAGTTGCCTTTGGTGCAATCTGTTTCAAACACTGGGACTGTTGAGTGTCTCAGAACAGTGTAGGAGGGCTGCCTGAGCGTGACTGAGCCACAGAGTTAAAAAAAAAACAATCCAGAAAATAATAGATTTATTTAAAATAAAATTCAAGGAAGCCATGGCTTGCCTAAAACAAAACAAACCAGCTAAGCTTATTGTCTGGATTATTAATTGTGCTGGATTGTTCAGCTGCCCTAAGAATGTTGCTTTAATCATTTGGTGAGTCTGAAGCCTGGGTCTCCAGAGATCGTGTTCTGATCTCTCACATATGGTATATCTCACTGTTCATTAGACCCACTGCTCCAGTCACATGGAAATGATGTTCAGACTATTTCTATCTGTGTCTGCTACTTTTCTTCCTGAATGTGTCAGTCTCATGATGAGGGCAGTGACTCCAGCTGATACAGACACAATTGCTGATTGCAAAGAGAGACACTGCCGTGAAAATAAAAAGAAGAGGGTTTTATTTCTGTCACAGTTCAGGCTTTGCAAGAAGTCACTGCCTTGCAGAAATACAAATTCCCTTGGGGGAGGAGGGTGCTGAGGTATGTGAGATCACAGACACTGAGTGGTGAAAAGAGAATGGGTGACCTTGAGAACAAAACTACTGGGTTGGGATGCCCAAAACCTGGGTTCAAAGCCAAAGGGAAGGTAAATATTCTCACCAGTGTCATGAGGTTCAATTCTTATCTCTTGAAACGCTGCCGTTTCAGAAATCTGGCTTCTTTTTTCTGGTAGTGAGATGGGAGCAGGGGCTCGCTTTGCACAGTGGGAAGCAGGATTTCTTATTCTTCCCTCTGAATATTTGATGTTGCCAGTAGAGAAGTGTGAAACAAGGTAATCTTATCCAGAATGGCCGTAAGCCAGTCAGGCATGACTTCTGGTCCCCACTGGAGGGACAGAGCTTGAATGGAGCCCAGCTAAGGATGAAGCAAGCTCATGTTTAGGAGCCCATCTCCAGCCGCGTGTACAGAAGGTTCTCTGCTGACGGCTACCAGCAGAAATCAGGTCAAGGGATTCCCAAGCAGCACAGAGCGCTTGTCAGGGGACCCCAAAATGTCACATCCAACTTCTCACCCTGCACTCTGCTGGGGGAGGCTGGCGAGTGATATGTAAAGTGTTGAGTCAGTATAAATGTCACAGCCAAAGGTCTTCAGAGTTGGAGTGGCAACAGAAGGAGAAACTAGTGCCAGGAGTTCTGACACAGGGAAAATGCTGTCACTGCTACCACCTCTGTCTTAGAGATTTATTGATGATAACTTGGGATATGCCATAAACAGGGGTGATATTAAATGAGGCTGACTGTCTCAGGGGCTAAGTTTTACAACCCAAAGTGTAAACTCTCTCTGCCTCACTGAGATCCTGAGGCATTTTTCCAGCAGTGCCCACAATATCATTAAATGCTCCCCCGAGAAAGTCTCCAGTCCAAGGGAGCCCTCTCTGCAGAGCACCATTGCTGGGATTAGACACAAAGATCTGTCAGAGAACATAACATGCACTCTCAGAACTTAGCCATGGAGACTTCTCAGGCCACCACCACTCCCTCACTGGCCCCAGTGCCTTCCCCTCCATGGCTTTGTGAGGAAACCAGAAGCTCCCACACACGTGTGCCCAAGCCCAATGCACCCCTGGTGTGAGAGGCTCCAGCCTCAGTGCCAGCAGCTCGGGAGACAAACCTCCCTGTTAGCTGTGATATAAGTGCATTGAACCTTGCTGAGATGCCCTCTCAGCATGGCCTCAGCTTCTGAGGCCAAACCCATAGATTCCCTCAGGAATCACTGGCTGCAGAGGGCTGTGTTGTCATGCAAATGGTTTCCTTCTACTCCTTGAATGCATCCGTGGCTGTAATAGCAAGCTCTAGCTGCAGCCCTTTTTCTCTGACAGTGAAACAGCTACAGTGGTCAGGCAGCTGCCCTCCCAGGGAGGCAGGGACTGGTGAGCTACTGTGCTTTTCTGCTGAGGGGGGTCCCTTTTTCAAATACTACATTATCCCAGAAGGAGCAAAATCTTCAGCAGAGTCCTGAGGATACTGAATTGAGTTTCCTGTGCCTCTTCTGCCTATCAAAGGTAGAGCAGGTCTGTGGAAATCAAAGGCAGAGCATCCTGTGGCCACCAGCCCTTTTATTCACAGGTTGCATTCACCAACACACAGGCCTCGGGGAAAGTGATCTAATGCAAAGAGCCTACATCTCATCTCAGGGAAAAGGTTTATTTTGGTTGCTTCCCTGAGAAAATTCCATGTCCTTCTGCCCTCATGACCTTTCTCTCTGCTTCTCCAGTCTGCTCACAGTTCTCCAAGGGCGTCTATGCCATCTTTGGATTTTATGAAAGAAGGACTGTCAACATGCTTACATCTTTCTGCGGGGCTCTTCATGTCTGCTTCATAACACCAAGCTTTCCTGTCGAAACGTCCAACCAGTTTGTTCTCCAGCTTCGCCCAGAGCTCCAGGATGCCCTCATCAGTGTCATCGAGCACTACAACTGGCAGAAGTTTGTGTACATTTATGATGCTGACCGGGGTAAGTCAGAAGCACATGGAAGGGGTTACCAGGCAATTAAACAGAGTGGTCTAGGTGGAGCCTTTGCCTCAAGAAGTCTTCTTACTGTGGGTTGCTGGAAGCTGAGAGGGTGGCTAAAGTAAGGTTAACCCTATGCCTTCCCTGTTCTCTATTCCTTTTCTAAATATCCATTACTGCTGAAAATGGGCATTGATCTAGATGAAGCATTAAACTGACCCAGTATGTCTGTTTTCATAGGGTCTGGTCTGAACTCCATCAACAGGAGGGAAATATTTAACCTGTACGTGGTTTGAGTTTCAAATGGGGTTATTTTTTATATTGGATAGGTCCCATATTGAGTAAGTCTGTCAACTCAAGACCCACCAAGTCCAACCTTTGTAAATGTGAACCAACAGCTTTGCAGATCTCACCTGAGCCCACAACCAGTTGTGATACCTGTGTGGGTTTCTGGCAGGTAGCCTGGTAAACTCCAAGTACCCTCCAAGTGAGTGTTAGTTGTCTATGTAAAATAACAAATGCCTTTGTTGTGTTCTTGGAAGATATTTAACTTTCTGAACCATGGACAGGGCTAGTGAGTTCGTTGCTCTGTGATTCAGTTTTCCCAGCTCTCAGGTGCCTTTAAAGCTCCAAGTTTTGAGGCTGAGAGCAAAACAGACATGTGGAGGACAGCACAGAGGCAACGGTGATTCACAGGTCTGTGATGGAAGTTATCGTTAGCCCTTGCAGGAACAGAATGACCTCAAGAGACAAGGAGAAGGTGTAAAAGCATCCCACTCTGCTTTCTGCTGTCATGAGGCATGGGCACACTGAATATCCCAAAACAATATCTCTGCAGTAGGCAGGGTTGTCTAGCAGTACTCCAGAGCAGTGCTGACTACGTGTATCTCATCTGGAAGGCTGTGAATGTAATTTAGGCAAGATCCTTTTAAAAATAACTGTTTTCTGATGAGGTGCTGCTGAGAGAGACAATGATGCTGAATATGATTGTGTATTGTGATTGCTGAGGGTGTCCCTAACCCTAGGAAAGTAGATCCTAAACAGATCAAAGATGAGAACTATGGCCCAAAGAAATCAAGTGATTCGTGAAGTGGCAGACAAGAAGATGGGGATTAGAGCTCTTATCTGAATCCCACAGCAGGGCCTGATCAACGAGACTGATCTGCCAATTACAAAGGAGAACGAGGCCTGTAATCATTCTGTTTTCCTGTGCTAGGACATTAAAAGCAGGAGTCATTAATTCTACCCCAGCTGCGTTTGGGTAAGATGCTAGACTATTAGCTGCTCTCAGTCGTTCTGCTGTGCTCTTGCGATGCTGCATCCAGATGGCTGAAGGCAACTACACAGGCTGTCAGAAAGATGAAATGTTGCCATTGCACCACTAAAACCAGTTTCTACCCTTCTGTCCTCTTCTCCCTTTCTTCCCATTGCAGGGTTGTCAGTCCTACAGAAAGTGCTGGACACCGCAGCCGAGAAGAACTGGCAGGTGACAGCTGTCAACATCCTGACAACAACAGAAGAGGGTTACCGCATGCTCTTTCAGGAGCTGGAGAAGAAGAAGGAGAGGCTGGTGGTGGTGGACTGTGAATCTGAGCGGCTGAACATCATCCTTAGCAAGGTTGTGTTTGTGTGGGTCTTTGGGAAGTTTTTTTCATGCAGGAGGGTTGTTTCTCCTGGAGAAGTTCTCCTCTCCATTCTTGTCTGACCCTTGTCTCATTGCAGCTGTCATTGGACGTGATGTGTGTATTGCAGGAGGCTGCCAAGCTTGCAATTATTTCTCCTTTGTGTTATTGTGGAAACTGTAGAGCCATATAAATACTAGGAGCTCCCATGTATCCATGCATATGGAGCTCTGCTGCTCCATATTCCCTGCTTGTTTGACTCCTCTGCTGAGCCCTTTACACCCACTTATTCCCCAACAAGTTTGCTTTGTGCTAATTCTTCCAAGCAGTGTGCACAAGATGTGTCACTTCCTTATTCCGCTGAGTTTTAATCCGGTTTTCCCACCTCCTGTGAGTTAAAGTGGAAGTGTGCATCAGCACTGCCAGACTCCTGGCCCTCCAGCCTCAATGTGCTGCACCAAATTCTCACAACTACTGCCAGGAGGACAGAGATGGAGAAGCTTTACAGAACATTTGTAGCATCCTCAGGAACACTGTCTCCAGAACATGCTGGAGCTCAGCATCCTCCCAAGGCATCCAGACTGTACAGGATTGGATGTTTCCAGCTCCTCTCGTGCCTTTCAGTGAGTGAGAGACTTCATTCCCAGCTATCTCCTGGCTGTTTTGTCAGCTCATGGCCACAAGGCAAGTGGGATATGTAAGGGAGGACTCAGCAGCTGGGTAGTGTGCCCTGCCTTACTCATCCTCAGCCTAGATAGGTCGTCCATTAGTGCAGACCCAAATTTTCCTCTTCTTCTTTCCTCCATGCCTCCTTTAATGCCTTGTCTAGGTCCTGAGTATGGAATTCTGTGCACAGGAGACCAATGCAAGCACATGGACAGGTCTCAGTTTACACTTGTGTCCCCTCTTCAACTCCAGCCTTAATATCTTTCCTCCTCACAAGGCTTTCCCCAGAGCTGGGACTCCTGTCATGCGTGGCTTAGAAAGGGCCCCACAGTGCCACACAGCCACTGTGACTCCTGGTATTGTACTTCTCATAACCAGCTCACTCTTACCTCATGCTTCCCACGTCCCTTTGTCTAACCTACCTGTCATCTCTCATCTCACACTTCACCTGCTCACTGGGGCAAGGATTGCCATTTCACCAGCTTCATGGCTCAGCAATGAGCACAATCCACCCTTGTTGGATGGCTCTGGGTGCTGCTCTATTAGGTATAGTAATGAAGGAGGTAGCAAGTTTTAGCCTCAAAGTAAACATTATGCTTATGAAGAGACCAGGTTATTCTGGAGGGTAAGGCCTTATCTCTGAACACAGGGTTACTGCATTTGAACAAAAATTTTGCCTAGACCTGGGCAGTGAATTTGCCTTTTCTGCGAGTTTTTCTATAGGATGTATCAGATCTCTAGGGTTAATGATCTTGGGTTTTTAAGCTTGGTTTGTCTAACAGAAAGGTAAGTTTTCTAGTCAAATATTACCTAGTTTTTTTAATATAAACAGGCGAATAAATCTTTTTTTCAAACTTTTTTGCATAACTGGAGCAAGAGTTAAACTTAGATATAAGTAAAGCTATTTACAAGAACACTAAAAACCTCAGATTTTGTGATTATGTTTGTTTTTCAATGCTATAAAAAACATCAATTGAAGACAGAGCAATTCCAGCAGACATCTCTGCCTAGGAGGTAACACTTCTGTTAGGGATAGGGCTGTAGATAACTTCTTTCAGAGCTATGTAATACATTTTTGTCCTCCTTTGACTTCTTGTTCTGAGTCCACAGGGATTTCTGAGAGCAGGGATAGTTATCCTGGTGTAAGCAGGGGATGCTGGGTCTTTCATAACATGCAAATGACCAGTGGGGGTCAAAGATACTTTCAGCTCATTATCATGGGAAATTCATCTAGGATTTAAACTCAGGCTGGCAGCTGGTCTCAGCTCACCGCACCAGCAACCTCTGTGTGGATGTCACAGCTCTCTTTGCCGTGTCTCTTTGAGTGTCTGAGGTGTTCAAACAGCTGACTCAGCCTCTCAGGGACATTTTAATGCATTTGTTATCTTCTCTGGTTTTCCATGGCTGTGGATTTGTGCTCCCCTGTGAACAGAAGAGCTGGGGATGGCTTTTTAGCATCAGTCTCTCAAAGGTTCACAGTGGTGCTTGCACACACTTGATTTCTTCTCTCTACCCTGTACACATAACACAGATTATGACTGCTCATATTCTGGAGACTGTAGCTGTAGACGAACCAGTGCTCAATGTGTTAATGATATGTGGGAAAGTGACCAGATTTCTTTCTCAGATATTTCTCTGTGTCAAGTGTCAAGGGCATGATTTATCTTTCTGAGGTACCTGTCGTTTGTGAGCCAGGCCTTGGTTCAGGGCAGGATATCTGCGGGGCCGCACTGTGTAGCCTTAATGGGATAAGTAAGCAGTGGGTTGTATTCCATCAAAGCCCAGTATTGTTTCTTCCTTGTCTCTCATTAAAATGAATAACTGGAATTTGTCCTTTGCTGCTGTTTCACTCTGAGAGGGTTTCTCTCTAATAGGTGTCAAACTGGCCCATTAGAAGTGGGTAATGAAACCTAGGTGGCCCAAGTGAGCTATCAGCATGCAGCCCAGCACAGCCTCTCACCACGTTCAGGCTAAGTGATAAATGCTATTATAACCTCAGCTTGCTACTGCCATCCGGATATATTAGGACTGAGCAAGCACTCTAAAATAAATTAAGATCACAAATAACTGTGTAAAACACAGGAAGAAACCCTCATAATTCAGGTGGATGGGCTGCAAGATTAACAGCTCAGAGAAAACTGGATGGCAGTGCTCTCCGGTTCATTGACCCTGACACCTAATAAAGCAACAAAGGGAGAATTTGGGCAGAAGAAGCCAACACCAGCTATTGTTGACACTGGAGAAACAGGGAATTGGATTGTAATTCTTAGACACCCCAGTGCCCTGGAGATGCTCCTTCCTCACACAAGTTCTGGGACTTACTGCAAAGGTCAGTCTCAGTTGATGAATGGAAGGGGACAATTTGGGTCTGGTTTTGCTTCTCAGATCTGGCTATGGAAGATACTAAGAAAACTACCCATAATAGGAGTATGCATCTTTATAGTTTTTATGTATACAGAGGCTTTTTTTCTGAGGGCTCCAGACTTCTCAACAGAAGCCGTACTGAGGGATCCTATGGGGAGCACCACAGGGCAGTGGCGCTGGTGCAGCTGACATTAGTTGTGTAAGAAACTTCTACTAAATGAAGCCTGCACTGAAGTTAATTGCTGCCCCTATGTTAATGCTGGGATCCAGATGAGTTTTAATGGGCATACAAGAGCACTTGTTCAGAAAAAGAGTAAGGCAGATGAACCAATTGCACAGACCAAGTGTGGGCTCATTTATAATCCATTTGGAAATCCCTGAATGGCTGCTCACAATAATCTGGGAGTGCTGTCCCATGGGTAAGATTAGTCTGTGTGTGCCCTCGTCTGATGCTTCTCAAACACCTGCTACCAGCGTGGTATCAGAAAGACGTCCTGGGTAGACAGCACAACAGTCATTTTGTCATCGTTCTGGCTGTGAGGTTGTTTCTGGCCTCACTACTGTTTGTGCAGATTTTGCCTGAGCGTTGGCAATGCAGGCAGTAATTCAGAATCAATTCATACAACAATGGAAATAAGAGTTAGTGTTGCCAGGAAAGAAACCTTATGGAAATAGTACCATTCTCAGAGAAACTGGCAGTTCTCTTGTTTTTACGGTTCTGAGGGTATGCTGCTTTGGGCCCTTTTTTCATTGTCCTTCTGGATGATGTTTGGCCCAAATGCAGATGGTATCTGGCTTTAGTCACCTGATAAGAATTTAACAGTGCTGCTGGAAATCAATGGAGATGAGTTTTGGTGGAAAACCAGAGTCAGCAAGAATAATGTGTTTTTTTTTTTTAGCTGTATTCTTTCTGTATTTTTTTAAATCAGGGAGGAAAAAGACAGCTGGGGACCATCTGACCAAAGACCCTGTCCCCCAAAATCACAGGCAAACCTGCAATTGGTGGGGCCTTTCTACCTAGACAAGGGAAAGTATTCCAGCTAACATAGAAACTTTCCAGCATTACAGATCCATTAGCAATTGTGTTGATAAAAGAAGAGCAAAAACCTAACTCTGCAGGCATCAGGGAGAAAGGACTAAGTGACAAAGAGCTTATATTGAGACACCATGAATACAAAGATATAAATAACCTCAGTGAACATGCACGGGGAATCCTCTATTGACTATCTTGCCCAGACAGCTTTGTTCTGGAGATGTGACTTGAAGCTACCTCAATGCACTAAAGAGAATAATTGCCCTATAGTCTAAACTTCTTGACATCTCACCAAGGTAGGTGTCTGCAGCAGGGATTCTAGATGGGAAGATGCACAGAATAGCTCTCTAGTCTTGTTCAATGTCTCAGCTGCATCCACAGGACAAATGGACCTCAGCTCTGTGCTTTATCCCTTTAATGTCTGAAATAGAAATCTTGTTTAACCTTGGCTTTATTCCTAAGCCCATAGGAAACAGATTGGTTCAGATGTTTTATTCTCTCTGCTGTGGAATCTGCTTGGAGATCTTGTCCTGTTTAGTTTTACACTTGCTGCTCAGATATCACGTGTGAAAGCTGTCCTTCCTCTAACAAGATTGAATACTTTTCCTTTTCTGTGTCTTCCTGTCTTTAACCAAACAGTCTCATCAGGGAAAAATGGGGTAGAAAGGTAGATAAACAAAACTCTACTCCTTCAGTTGGTCTCTGCTAAATATCCTTGATTTTTATCTTGCAGATCATCAAGCTTGAAAAGAATGGGAATGGGTACCACTATATTCTGGCAAATTTGGTGAGTTGCCCTCCTTGGCATTTTTTAGTATCATATATATTGTAAAGCAGTTACTGAGCTGAAAGTCTTTTTTCTAATCCACCTTTTGGGTAGAAAAAATACCAGTCCTTTGCAATGTTCTCCTTGTGGTGTTTTCTGTCTTGAGCCAGCAAGATTATCTCCAGGGTACCTCCAAGGTTGTTAGAAATTTTTTTTTTGGCCTTCGGTTTTAATCTGCATCTTTTCAAAGCCAGTTAAGACAACTGTCAATTAATGTGGTAATGATTTTTTTGCGTGCCGTGGGCACATGGGATCCTGGTATTGCCTTCCCAGCTTGTTTCAGTCAGGCCACCAAGAAGTTGTTGACTGCTGGTAACAACTTGCATTTTCTAATTAGTTTTATCTCTGCTTCAGTGTGTGTCCCCCAAGTGAAGTAGTTCACAGCCATCCTGAGTGCCCCACTAAGAGCGGACTTGTTAATGATGATGCACCCTGCCCTTCCAGTAAAAATAAATTACATTCCTCTTCTGCAACTTGGTGCTATATCAAATCTGACTGTTATGGCTCTAAGGAATGAATTGGATTTAAAGATGTCTTTAAGGAAAGGACTTTCCCTTTAATTCAGGGAGACACTACCTGAGGACAGAGCTGTGCTGGGCAGCATCAGGGCCAACCTTCTGGCACAATAAGCTATCCTGTCCTAGGAAGCTGGAGAATATCTCTGCCTAGGGAGGTCTGGGAAGAGGTAAGAGAAAGGAGTAGCCTCAATCCATAGGGCAGCTGGAGGTTTTCACAGCAGAGCTCTTACCCTCTCCTCCTCCTCGGATGTGTTCATCCATCCTGGGGAATGCACAGCAGAAGACGGGCTGGTGCCGGCAGTCTGGGGCTGGGGCTGCTCCCCCAGGACGCTCTTTGTCCATGTGGGGTGTGGAGCCATTCTTCCCTCCAGCAGCTGTCTCTGCAAGGCAGCACAACAGGCCTGGGGTGATTAAACTGTAAACTACCAATTAGTCAAGCAGTTGCTGAAGTTCTCCTTCTCTCAGTCCCAAGATAACTCTGTAATTTACAAGACAAAAATGGCCACATAATTACCCTGTGATGCCCTGATACTGACCTTGCACTTCTGCACTGGGCGCCTACCATGTAATTACAAAGTTAAAAATGTTATATTATGCAGGGGGAGACATGGACACTGTAGAGCAGTCAGTTCAGCTGCTAATTTTTAAAAAAATTATTATTTGTTGTAAGCCAGGTCCAGGTCCTCAGATCTTTATGAAAGTCCCTTCATTAAAGTTAAGCAGAAAAGCTATCAGGAGTAGCTGGAATGTGCATGTCCAAGTGCTTTTAGGTGCACCCGTGCAGAAGGCTAAATGAGAATGCTGTCACTTCTCCCTGCACAGTTTTGTAAGGATAAATGCATTAGAGGCATGAGGTGGTCTAATACTCGAATGTTGGAGTTATGAAGGGCATTTCTCTCTGTCTTATGATACCACTCTATTTGACCTTCAGCCTGTGATGTTTAATTTTTCTTAGCTTTTGCACAAGTGCTGAGAGGACAAAGTGGCTGGAAGAGGCTGCATACTCGGCCAACGTGGATTATAAATAATTAACCTGGAGCAAAAGGCTTTTCATTTCTCCAAACTCTCTGTAGGGAGATTCTGCCTCCCAGCTAGAGCTCAGGGAGGGTCCTTTGGGTCCCTGGCATGCACAAGGCCAACAGAATCCACTGTTACTGGCTGTGCTTTTCAAGCAGCTTTGATACGAGGGAGAAGAAGAGTGAAATGGATTCAGGCTCTTTCCTTTAGTCGTTCCTGCTCCTTAAAACCAAGCACTGCACAAGAGGAAAACTCCAGAGACAGGAATATAAAGAAAAAGAAAAAAAACCCAACAAACCAATAAAAAGAAAAAAAACAAACTGGCACTCCTGAAGGCTAAGAAGGCCCTTTCTAGAACATAACAAGCTTTGTGGTTCTGCCGTGCATATAGGCACGTTCAGGCATCAGGAGCCAAATCAGTTTCTGTGATGTGCTGCACCCCCATGAATGCTACTCACTGGTTGTTTCTGGAAGGAGAAGAGCAAAGAAGCCATGAAGATCCTTTGTTCCTCAGACCGTGTGACGGTGATGAAGGACAGCAAATCTCCTTACACAGGAATGGCTGGGGATAAGAGTTGGCATGATGTGGGAAGTCGATCTCTGGCACGGTTAAACCATGGTGTGGATTCTGTGATCCAAGAGATCACAGCAGCTTTTACCCTATTCTGAGGACATCTCATTGCTGGATTAAAGCCTTTGGAGGGTGTAACGTGCTGTAATTTATGCATGCTGATTCATACACATAGTGGATAGACCTTAAACACCCCTCATTTTCTCCTGTAGACAAGTCCTAAGATGACAGGGTGTGCATTGCCCACACACAGACACGTAGCCTCATGTGTAAACCAGCACGCCTAGAAAACAGCCCAGTTTTGTGGAAGTGGCTCATTCTGGAGTACTGGGTCGCAAGAGAATAAATTAAGAACTAAAGCTGCAAGTGTGTGAACATTTCCAAATTAGTTATTTTTTATCCCCTGTGCTGACTGATGGAGTCCTGATTTTAGGACTCGCACCCTATGTGAAGATAAGGCTCCCAGACCTGGCTGGACCAAGTTAAGTGAGCCCTCAGCTGGTTCGTAGCCACCCAATTATGTGCACCAACAAGGGGATGAATTTTCAATACCTGCCTTTTGCAGCACTGCTTAACCTTCTTGGGTCCTTTTGCATGAGGAAACAATTATGGAAACGATGTATTTAAGACAAGTGTTGGGAAATATTTATGGATAACCCCACTGAAATTCTTATTTTTGGTTATATGCTTGTTCAGAGCTATAACTGGCCAAGACATGAGCAGCAGCAGGCTGCTTTCCAGTTACAGCAGCTCCATACTGGTGTTTTACATCAGGACTGCAAAACAAGTGAGTTTGCAAGGCAAGGCACAGGGTGAATAAGGCTTGCAAAAATCATCCATTTTGAACAGGATGGAATTCCCTGTCAGGTCACAGACAATTCCTGAACAAAGAGGAACTGGTTTGCATTAATCACCGCTTGTTTGCCCAGCAGTTGCTGTCAGGTGAGCTGTAGTAAAGCACCAAGCAGAACTTGATAAGCAGCAAATGAAAGCTAATATTTCCTAGCAGGAACAGCTTTCTTTTTCAGTGAAATTGCTGTTGCCAAGGTGAGACAATAATATTTCTGTGTTCACAAACAAAATGAAACCGTTCCGCACCTTAGGCCATGGGCAAACATCCTTCTCTGAATCTGCTACGCCTGTTAAAGACAACCTGTCTTGTTTGCTCAGCCCTGCCTGTCCCACAAAGGTCTATCTCGAGCATCGCTGCCAGGGGGAGGGTTCCCTGTCTCTAGTTGAGGCAAATTTTGCATGGTCTGTGGCTTTTGTAAACTCACGAAAACCTGATCCTCAACTGGTACCCATTAGAGTTACCCCAATTATTTTTTACCAGCTGCCAGCCTGGATGTTTGTCAGAGGTGCCAGCACTGGGGGTTGCAATCATCTTTCTCTCTCCCTCCTTTCATCCCTCCCTCCCTCTCTCTCTAGTATCTCTTTTTTTTCTTATTAGAAGTCAAAGAGGTTTGGCAACTTTAAGGAGTGTTTGTTTTTGTGAGTCTTATTTTTCTAAGCTTTGTTCTTAGCCTGTGAGAGCATCAGTCTAGCAACCACAAAGAGAAAAATCAGTCAATACCATCAGAGGAGTAAGCTTAGAAACTTCTGGGATTCCTTTCTTTTGATGTTACAGACTTTTTCCCCATAACCTTGGCTTCATGTGTCTGTTTGTCCTACACCAGGGATGTAGGCTGACTACTGTCAGTAGTGGGAGAACAACAGCTCTCTTGGGCAAAGGAAAATCTTTGTCTTAAAATAAGTGACATTTGTGTGAACTGTCTTTAAAAGAAAAGTATGAAGGACAGCTGCCATGTAGAGTGGTTTAGCCTTTTGTTCTTTCCTGGTGCATTAGTCCAGGTTGCTCTTTTAGCAAATTCTCTTGTTTGATGTTGAATAGGTAAGTGTATGAGATTGCTGATGCTAGGGGTAGCAGGGAAGACTGAAGATAAAACCAGAGTTGATAAGCAAAGGCAAGCATTTTTTCCTGTGCTATTTTGTAGAGTGTGTCAGTGCTGAGTTAGACTATGGACAGAGTTTCACTTTGCAAACAGTTCTGGAGGCTTTGAAGGGTACCAGCACAGCAGCTTGGCCCACAGAGTGCAGGAGTCAGACAAAATCTACTGGTTTGATTCAGTTCACCAGTGGTTTAAATTGGCCCCTGTGATATCTTTTTTCTCTGCAAAAATGGAGGGGAGAACTTCTGCACTGCCAAGGCTTAAACACAGTGACCTGAGACCATCCAGTTGAAGCAGACAGCAAAGAAGGGTTACCCTCCCAAACTGGCTATCAAAAAAGGACCTCCACATCCCTGGGAGCAAAGTTCTCCCAGCACAGGCAGAGATCAGCTCCCCTAAAGCAAAGCAGCGCGTGGGCATCCTGCAGTGTGGGCTGTGGCTGTGGAGGGAGGGTCTGCTGTGCCCGTGCTGGCTGTGAGCCCATTACAAGAAGCTGCACCTGCCACAACACAAATGTAATGTGTGTCACTGGTCATGTGTTGGTGGCTCCAATGCCTGCAACAAAACCCCTGATTCTGCTTGCCTGGAGCGAAAATGTTGCCGTTCTCAATCTCCCTTCAGCTTAAAAGCTGCCGTGTTTATTTTAATCCCCCTCAGTTCTTAGTATCTCCTGCCCCCTGAAGTATTGCTGACTGAAGGTACAAAGAAAGGTCAGCAATACTCAGGTTTGCATCACTTTGCTGATTGGAAACTCAGTTTTGTGGGAGTTTCTGAAAGGATGTGCACAGCATTGGCTTCTTGTCCTGGTAAGATCTCATGATACCTTGTCTTGCAAAAATGATATTCTTATGTTGGAAAGAGGTGTCCTAAGTTATTTTTAGGTTTCTAAAATTATGTCGCTTACACCTTTCCTCTTTCGGAGAGGTTGGTGCAGGTGGACTCATGAGAAGACCTGGGTTTCCAGGCAGAAGGTGACCATATAGTATATCAGTAATATAGTAATTTTTGAGGTCTGTATTTCGCTTCCAAACAGCTTTTTTGTTTTGATGCGAAGATTATCAAGCAGAAGAAGCCATTATAACATTATCTCATCTGAAATACTGATAGTAAAAGACACAGCAGTGCCCTGAAATATTTTTTTGCTAGAATTAGAGTATCTCATGTAAAATAAAATCATCTGGGTTTGATAAAAAAATTGCCCACACGGGAGAATGTGAACTGCAACCTTGGAAGGATTTTTGCAGTAGCTAATGAGGGCTTAAAAAGCTTGAGTGACTTACTGAGGCTTAAAAAAAATCACTGAGTATCAGGTGAGTAACTGACACATTGTATTACAGTCTTGGGAAGGAAAGATGTGTTTGCTTAAATCTCAGGAAAAGGATGTTAAACTAACAGGTTTCCTCAGCCATTTGCAGCCTTCTAATCCATTACCCCAGCTCAACCCATCACACCAGCAAGGGGTGACGTGTAAATCCATAATATCTTCCTCATGATGACTTCATCCGTGTTTTTTTCTAGTCAAAACTTGCCTAGCTTCAGCTTTCTCCATCAGATTTATGCTTCTGTTTGCTAGACCAAATATTTCATTACTGATGTTTTGGTTCTTATAAACTACTATCAGGTCATTCCTTAATCAAATTCTTGATTGAAGTCCTGGCATCTGTCACTACACGGCAAGTTTCCCAAACCTTTAAATCAATTTCTCTTCTGAAAGCTCTCTGAAGCACAAACATCCAAGTAGACCATCTGTCCCTCTGCCTGGACTGAGTTTTACAATAGGATGTGTGTGATCACTTGTATCCAGGATGTGCTGCAGCAGTAGAATATGGCTGATGTGAGTAATATCACAAAGAACATCTTGTGCCTTTAGAGTTATACCAAAAAAAAAGTTACTGGTCATCTTCAGCCTGATGTCCTTGAAGTCTGTATCCTTACTTGACTTGATTTGCTTTGCATCAACAGACCAGGACAAAACAGACTCATCAAACTGCAAGACTGGGTCTGAAAGTTCCCCCTCTTTCCATCTTTCTTTTTCCCTTTCTTCTTCACTTGCTTCTGTGTTGCAGTGAAGACTCCCATGTTTTGCTGCCACAATGAAATTTGACATATTAATAATTCTGCAGAATGAAAGGTGACCTCTCTTGTTGGAAGGCATGCTGGAATGAGACTGGAGCAGATGGGCTCTTTTTTGATGTACCCTCCTTATTAATACGAAGTGATGGGGCTGAGGGATGATGCTTCACTGGCGAAGTCAAGCTTGAAAATAATTTAGTGTGTTAGGGATGCTATGTCTGGAAACACTCATCTTCTTGCTCCCTGCAGAAAGACACTGGCATACCTTGGAATGACAGGAGCCACTTTGCAGTCTCTCAGCTCATCTACAGCTATACGGAAGCAATTGTTTGCTTTGCAGAGTTTGTTATAATCATAAAATCTGCTAGAAGGAAGCACTCTATCATTGCAAGCCATACATGATAAGACCTAAAGAGAACTGGGCCAGATTCCTGATGGTGCCACAGGAACCCATCCAAGCTCAGAGTGAATCACTGAAATGCTTTTGCTTAAAATGAATATTTCAGTGTGTGACTCAAAAAAAAAAAGAGGAAAAACATAGACTCCAGTCTCTTCATCTCAGATAGAAAGAGACTAAAAAACCTAACACTCTTTCTTTGGGTGAGGAACTGTGATAGGTTCAGCCAACAAGCCTTCTCCAGACAGTTCAAGACAAAGGAGACTTTTTTGTCTCCTCATTCAGATATGAGTCTGCCAATCTCAGAGGGGGATCTGGAGGGCTCAGGAGATGCAGAGGGAAGAGAGAAATCAAGAGTGTTTCTCAGAAATGTGGCAGTCTTCAGGGAGAATCTCTAATGTCCTTTCTCTCAAGAGAATACAAGATAGAGCAAAGGCAGGGAGATTTTAAGCTGTGCTGTGGCTGGGCTATGAGGAGGTTCGTGAGATGATCAGCTGCAGCCTGCCCAGAGCTCAGCCCTTGCTGCCTGTTACCACCGCTTCAAAGGCATGGTTACACTGCAGGAGGCACCCTGCAGGGAAAGTGCCAGCAATTAATACCAATTTAGTGAAATACAGAGAGAATTTGAAGGCGTGGGACAGTGGCCAGCTGAGTGTCAATGTCTTTGAGTACAGAGGGGAAGCTGCTGCTGTCTGTGGCATTCCCATGGGCTGGGATGATGTTGCAGATGGAGCAGTGCTACCCAGTGTCATCAGTGTGAGGAGAAGAGACAGAAGTTTAGGATGGTGAGGTGGTGAAATATGAGGGTAAAAGGAGACATGCAGGGAACTAAGTGGTTCTGGCAGACTTGAAGAGGGTCATGCACAAAGGAAGGAGGCTTTTCCTATGCTGTCTGACCACTGTCTGCACTGCCCACTCCTTGGCTCCTCGTAGTGTTCAGGGTATAAATAAGGAGGTGGCTCATTTCTGGGGACTTGCTTTTCAAAGCAGATCCTTCGTGGACTAGTTAATCAAGATGGATTCATGAGGCCCATTTCAAGTCATCAGTCTTCCTACATTATGCATTTCCTTTGGTGATTGAGCCTACAAGCAGTGGAGAGGAATATAAATGTCTGACTTGCTGACACCACTCCCAGCAACCAAGGCGGCAGACAGGACAGTAAAACAACCTTTGGATGAAATATGTTTTCAGTTTAAGAACAGTGTAAAGAACAGATGCTGTAAGGAAAACACAATGAGGAAAAACTCCTTCCCAATACTGTTCTGTTTTCTATTTGAAGGCACTAAGGTCTGTAACAGCTGCCCATATTATTTACTAGCAGCGGGACATCTGCATGTAATTGCTTTGGGAGGTTCTTTAATGTAGGGAGAACAGTCCATGGTATGGGCTAAAGAGCAAGCGTCCCCCTTTGAACTGAGCCTGGCTGTTGCTCGAACTGTGAGCTGCAGATGCTGTGAGTCAGAGCAGGCGTGGAGGAGGGAGGCTGTCTCAGCCCATCAGCACGGATGGGTCCAGATTTTTGTGGTTTATTGTCAGCATGGTAATTCGGTGGCATTCAAAGAAAGCCAGGCATTTTCCAGGCACACGCAAGGCAGGAGGGTGTGTTCTCTGGTTTGCCAGGGTGATTTTCATGAAGGGAATTTAAATCAGAGACAGCCAGTCCTGCAGTAGGGTAGGAGGTTTTGATGGTTCCCAGAGAGAACTGTACCTGCAAAAGTATTGTCTCCCCCAGAGTGCCCATGTCCTGGGCACTGATGCTGTCAGGGCCACTGAAGAGCTGTGTGTTCCCTCTTAAGTCCTGCTGTGCCTGCTTTGCTAGGGGTGCTGGCACAGCCCTTGGGCTGGGGCGTGAGTTCCAGTGTTCTTCCTCCCTGGGGGACTGACAGTGCTCCGTGGGGACATGAAGCCAGGTTACCTGCATGGAGGAGATGAGAGTGATAGATATCCTATCCCTGGAAACATTCAAGGTCAGGTCGGATGGGGCTGTGAAGAACCTGATCAAGTTGAAGGTGTCCCTGCTCACTACAGGGGCTTGGACTGGATGACCTTCATGGTCTCTTCCAATCCAAACCATTCTATGATTCTATGTCCAATAGATACATTCTGAATGGTTCAGGTCTGAAGAGCCTGAAGAAGGTCACATACCACCAAATTCCAGGGGCTGAGCTCATATCCCTGAACAGACCACTGTGCTCCAATCATGGCTGCAAAGCAAGCTTTTTCCAGTATTCATTGGCAAACTTTTGATAGTTTCAAAACCTTTCTACTGCTCCATTGGACAGCCAAGGTCCTGTGGAGTATATTGTTCCTCCACAGTTCTCTTCTTGCTGTACTTGATTGGATGGCAAAGGGGAGTAATTCTGTGTTGGTTTATAATAACTATGTTGCTGCAAAAGCATGTCTGCTGCCCTCCAGCAGTGAATTGAAATCTTTCCTTAGTCATTTTTTAAGAATTTATTTTCTGTTTTCCAAATATAGCCAATTGAAAACTAAATAAAAGATTTTTGTAACGTGGCTATAGTTAGTACAAGGTGAGAGATGATTGATGTCTTCTTTACTTGCAAATATTGTAATCCTCCTGTTTTCCTGTTTCCTGCAAGCACTGACTCTTATTCCAGAGAAACAGATAAGTGTATTTAATTCTTGATGCCACTTTGTCAATAGAAGCATTTTCAAGAGAGAGTTTCCATAACATTTGATATTTCGTGATTGTGTGTTATCCAGCAAGTATTTACCTCCTCTGAGAATTATTTTCTAGTGTCTGACCTCTGGTATTCCCTGTTCATTGACTGTTGTGTCACCCAGACCTGCTCTGAGCAGATTTCAGTGGTGATTAAAATTTCTCTGCAATTAGGACTGTACCTACGTTGAGTTTGAACTGGGACTTGTGGAGGAGGGATAACAGGTGAAAACAGTTATTTCACTATTTGATAACGGCCAAAATGCAAAGACATATTCAAGGTTAATGGTGTCCTCTCTGGTGCCAACTGCCTTAAACAACTGGAGAATCTTCAAATGTCTTCATGCTTTTTAAAGAACCAGTGTGGAAAAATTAGTGTAATCTTAGGGAGGAAAGAAGACCTTTTGTCTATTTGGTGTATTCAAAAATTTATTTTAGATTAATCCTAATGAATGTTGTTGAATATTTGCTTTTGTTTCAGAATGGTTTGGTGTGGGGAAAACAGCAAAATACAGTATTTTCAACTGCTGCTGTCTCGTCACTGGCATCGTAATCTTCTTTTTTGACTTATCCTATTTAAATCTGCTGATTGAGGGGGCTTAATACACCAGGCATCTTACTCATAGTCTGTTGCGAACTTGGATTTTTCTTAATGCCTTTGTGGGCCTTCCAAAGAGAAGCTGGGGGCACAAACTTCAAGTTGCTGTGTGGTAGTTTTTTTGACAGATCTTTTTCCCCTGAGTACCTCCCAGGAGCAAAATGTCACTGTAATTTGGTCCTAGCCATGAATAACCAGTTGGCAACCTGTGAGGTCCCTCTTACTGAACCTTAGGAGCTCTGCATGTCAAAAAACACTTGGCCTGAAATGCATTAAGATGTCAGGGACAATTATCCTGCTGCATTTCTTGTTCATTAATCACAGCTCTCTCTTTCTGAAACCCCTACGCTGGCAATTACAAACAAGACTGATGTGGGTTTAACCAGCATTCTGAGGAATACATACACACAAAGTATCACTTTTTTTTTAGCTAAATTACTACTCTTTGGAACGAAACAAATCATCTGTTTAGAGCATCTGTACACATTTACCCAATCCTCAGCCTTCTAAGTGGGTGCCAAATTGCTTACAAAAAGCTCTAAGAAAAAGCGTGAAAGTCTTTAAAGACATTTTTGAGTCACTTGGTTCGACGTTGATGTGAGAGGGCAATTTAGTCTTTTCCTTGCAAGCTGTCTGTTCCCAAAACAGGTGTACATCAGATGGCTTGATCCTGACCTTGGAAGTTAGTAAGCCAATTAGCTCCCTCAACCTGTGCACTGACAGTACCATTTTGGGAACCTGACCGGTGTCTGCTGGGGCTAAGGTGGTTTGACTTTTAACTTGCACCATCATTGTACGTTTGAGAGCAAACAAGGGAGAGAAACCCAGTGGTAGGTTTAGAAGATGCCTGTGGAGACCATGCATACACAGTACATGGGGGAGGGCAGAGGGAATTAAGAGCTTGAAAAAACTCTTCTATTGCTCAAGTGATTGCATTTTGCAGAGTCCTCTCATTCCTTTTCCTTTATGCATTGTGATTGTTAAAGGTACCAGGGAAGATAATTGACTGCATCTGCTGTGCTTGTATTTCAAAAGGAAAAGCACTGGACTTCAGCCTGTCCCACACACAGCAGCCCAAGCAGGAGGGGAGGGTCTCTGTTCAAGCACCTGCTTTGTCAAGTTTTGCCTAACAGTACTGCTGAAGAAATAGGATCAAAGCTAGGAGACCAAAAAATGGCCACTTCTCCCCATTGTTTGCAGTGCATCTCTGAGGTTTTTCTGCCTCTGACTTAACGGAAGTGACTGATTCCACAGTGCCGTACAATACACAAGTGTATTTGCATCCTTGTGTTCATCATATGCAGTGGGCAATAAGTAGAGGAAAACAATAGAAAAATGAATGGAATCTATTTCCTTAGTAATCTGAAGGGAAAAAGTACCTTTTTTTCTCCCAAATCAGCAAGTCCTAGAAACTAACTTTTCTAATAGATGGACTCTTTTAACAAGCTGACCAACCACTTCTTGATCTGCTGATCTTGAGCATGATTTCATTTTCCCTACAATTGTGATTTGAAAAGAAGTAGCCTGCCCATGGGTGACTGAGTGCATGAAAGTTACCACTGGGTGAATAATTTTTTTCTAATATATTTTCAGAATTTGATTAGTTTTATCCAAACATTATTCAGGATACATTTTTCCATTATTCTGCTAGCTTTCTTGCAAATGAGCTGTTGTTAATAGGACTATTTGTCTCCTTGGGTGGCAACAGCAGGATACATCCAGCTCAGAGCCTGTGAGAAAGGCAAGTTTACCCCATGGTTGTGGAAGTGGTGTCCTTCTTGAACTGGGCTTTACCTCACATAAGAGATTTTTTCCTAAGCTGTCTGCCATATTCATAGATAGGCAGGATTCCTCTTTCTAGAAATGTGTTCCTCTGATGAGCTTCTCCTGTTTCTCTCCTGTGCTAGGGATTCATGGATATCGACCTGACCAAATTCAAGGAGAGTGGAGCCAATGTAACTGGCTTCCAGTTGGTGAATTACACAGATGCTGTTCCTGCCAGGATCATGCAGCAGTGGAGGAATAATGATGCCAGGGAGCATCCTCGTGTTGACTGGAAGAGGCCAAAGGCAAGTGGTATAAAAAAATCATTTAATTTAGGGTTCATCTGGCTGAGTTCAAGTTATACTCACCTCTTTGTGATCACAAAGAGGTCTTTAATCTTGCTCTGAAAACTTGTCACTTAATATAATTATGAAGACTGTCTGTTCAACATTGTCTAAATTTTACTAGGCAATAGTTGCTGCCTGGTGAGAAGTACACAAGTTGGTGAATTCACTCAGTGTCTGAGTTTTTACGCTTCTCAAAGTTAAGGATCAGGCAATTCATAATGTTCAGTATATGAAAAAGAAAAAGCCTCATCAGCTCCTTAACCTTTGACTTATTTACTAACTATCCAGTGACAATAAAAGTCTTTCCAGTTGTTCTTTCTGAGGATTTTAAAACATGGTGTACAACACAGAGGAAATAATATTTTAATTCCTGACACAGAAGCACCTGAAGTTGTGGAGGAGTGGATGGAGGTTGGGGTTTTTTTCCTGACATTGGAAAACAAATACACTTATGACAAACACTCAGCAATAGAAATGTCATCTTTGGGAGTATTTGTTTAAGAAAGTTGCAAACAAATAAATTGGGAAGTGATCATAGCAGAAGGAATTAACTCTAATGGTTTCTATTCATGCCAAGAGTTTTATAATGGTTTCTGTACAAGTTTCTACTTGAATTAACTCATCTTTTGCAGAATTTTTGCACATTGAAGTAGAGGTTTCTAGTTTCCATCTGTAACCAGAATCACTTGTTGCTTGATTTCATGTATCTCATATTTACTGTGTAGAATATATTCCTTAAATTTCAGGTCAATGATTCTACTTAAGCACAAAAACTTGGGTAACAGATGAAAGGCTTTTGAGTCCTCTTCACAGAGTGCAATCTGAGTTGGCGTCAGGAGCTGCTTCTTCACCCTCCTGTCCTCTGGGAGAGAAGGCACCAACTTTCACAAGTCAACAGAACAGTAATGATTACAGGGAGGAAGAGGCTGTTGAACTTCATGGATGGAAGGATGAGAACAGGACAAATCATCTAAAAAGTTGCCATGAGGCGAGCCAGTGTGGCGCAGCCAAGGTCAGCTCACCCTAACAGGCAATGTACAACTCCTCTTCTCTTTCCAGTACACATCAGCCCTGACGTACGATGGAGTGCGGGTGATGGCCGAGGCGTTTCAGAACCTGCGGAGGCAGCGGATTGACATCTCCCGCCGCGGCAATGCCGGGGACTGCCTTGCCAACCCAGCTGTGCCCTGGGGACAAGGCATCGACATCCAGAGAGCTCTGCAGCAGGTTTGGAACCCAAACAATGTGTGTACGGCAAGGACAGCTGAACGTAGCCTGTGGGTGGGGAAAGACAGGCAATTAGCAGCAGAAACGCTCAAAGAAATCACTTGGGATGAGGAGCTGATCCTTCCAGATTAGAGCCACTTCTCCTAAAGGGTTCAGGGGTGCATCCAGCAAACGGCTTTTGCTGGTGTCATCTGAGGTGTCCTTGCCTTCTCTGACTTCTGTTGAAGATCTGGGATGGAAAAGCAAAAATATTATTCCAAAAAATTATGGGTTCCTATTTTTACCTCCCCATCCCCATGAGAGTGACCTGCTCACACCATATTTTTTTCAGATCCTTCAAGTCTGTGAACTCGGCTTCTGTTCCAGATTGGTAATGAAGATTGAAACCATGTGAATTTTGCCTTATGTGTTTGCTGTCATCAAATGTTTTCAAAGCCCAGATTGTAGCTTGTTTCATACTGTGATGATTCGAAAAAGTCCTTATCATAGCCATTTAGATAGTTTATTCCTTAGATCTGATAATCTTGCTTTTTCATCCTGCATAAAAATTCGAATTATTAAATAAATAAAAATACTACATGATACTTACAATGAGAGAGAAAAATAATACACTCATCTAAAACTTAGAAAGGTAGAACATTTCAAAACTTCTTTAAATTTCAAGATTGACATTAATTTCTAGCATTTTTCCTTTTTCAGATAAAAATAGATGCATTCCTTGTAAATACTGCTAGTTCAGTGTTATCCAAATATAGCTTATCCCTTATCTTATTTCCTTAATTGTGAGGGGCGCAAGGAGAACAAAATTAATGTGTTTAATTTGCATCATATGTAGATTTCCTCAAGTATTTTGGTTTGGTTTGGTCTTGGCTTACTGGTAGACAACAATTCTTTTAAAAGCAAATCTTGCCTCTCATTTGATTTTATTGCTTGTATCCAATTTGTTCCCAAGCGTGTCATTGACTTTCTGTATGACCTTGGGCAAATCACTGTTGTAGTTTCTCCAAACCCTTATAATAAAATCAGCCTCTTTGGTGCATTAGGGAGATCGGTTACCTAATAATCCTGAAATACTTGGAAGTTTTTTGATGAGCAATGGGTTCTCAAGCATTTTCCTTCATTGAATTTATGAGGATAAGATATCAAAATTAGACAGCTAGAAATACAATTTTACGTGTGTGTTGGAAAAATCTCCTCTAAAGTTTCCTCATCTCTTCATTAAAACAATTACAAAAGTCTTGATTTCCAATAATAGTGATTTAGGGTAAAAAACATTTGTTTCCCATTGCAAAAATCATAATTTACAAAATGTTTGACTAGTTCAGTTGTGGTGGTCAAAATAAAAGGCTCTGAAACATGCAGAGGAAGAAATCTCCTGGGGAAATTTAATCTATGAATTTAATATTCATTCAGCATTTAGTATTGTAGCAAGAAAGAGGGAGATGGAAATAGAAGAACTTATGATTAGATTGAAGGTTTGAGTTATCCTTTTCTTTAAAACTCACAATTAGGACAATTCTTACAGCTATTCACAGTGTGCTTTCTCTTCACCTCTCACTGGCTAATGCCTAAAATTTTACAAACTGTTCAAAAGCAGAGAGTTTCTCTATTTATTTCCACTCAAATGTCAGGAATAAGCTCCCAAAATGCCTTATTTCTGTTCAGTGTAGGAAGGAGTCATGGATGGCAGGAGCAAAGATGAAAAGCAATTTGAAACATTCTGCAATTTTCCAAAAGCAGAAATCTAACACATTTCAGCAAAACATATGCTTTTATTGAAGGCAATTACTTTTTTTTTTTTTTCCCAGGGAAAAAATCTCAAAATACTGCTTTAAACCAATACACTGGCGTTTCACTTGTGTTTTAAAAAGATTATGATAATTTTTGACAGATTGTTTTTGTTGATGTTATTTGGTTACCACAGCTAGTAAGCAGGTAGCTATTCTCTAAATGCTGACTAACCATGTAAACCAGAAAGTCACAATAGCATTCTTCTCCAGCTCTTCCAGCAAAGAACAACACACACGCGACTTCTACACAAGTGCATTTAAATGTTCCATGTTTCCAATTGATTTTACTGGTGCTTAGCACTGTTGAAATCAGTCTTCACTACATTTTGTAGTGATGCAGAGGGTCTTAGAGCGAGGTAAATGATGGAAAGGTTGTGCTGCAGCCTCCAGCATTGATGGGAGATACCTGTTTTTCTGTTTCAGTGTCACATGGATATCACAGAATTAAGATTTCATTCAGTCAGATAGAAGAAACTAGTGCTGTACACCTGCCTTTTAGTTCATATAAAATTACAAAGCTTGAGCACCTGAGACGTGAACATCAGAGTTAGTCAGGACATGAAAAGAAAACCAAAGAGGTCATAAAAAGAATAGGCGTGGCAGAGCTTAAGTCAGTGGTGCTTTTCAAGTGCATCTGGTTTTCCTGGTTGTGTTGTGTCTTGTGAGAATGGAAAAGCATGTTTCTCCAGATGTCACCAGGATCACCTCTTGACTTGGAGGAGCTTCAGCAAATACTGGCAGGTGTTCAGTTTCAAGACAAACCTTTGTGATAACAGCTTGAAAACAAACACGCTTTAAGCAGATTAGCGACAGATTTCCTCTGTAATGATATATCCGGATTTCTTCATCACAGATCTTTATTCTGAGGACCTCAAAGTGCCTAAAAAGGCAGCTAAATACATGTTCATATTTTGTATGTGGGAAGACGTCACTTGTAGGGGCAACAGATTTTTCCAAAGCAAGTGGAAAGGCTGAAAACAAAATTTCCTATCTGATGGTGTGAATGACCATGTGACCACGTGACCTCTGTAGCAACCCAAATTTGCACTCCATTTCCCATGTTCCTGGTCCCCACCACCTGACTCCCACACACCGTATGTGACTCCAATTGGAAGCACTTTTCCACATCAGGCTGGGCACTTTTGCAAGTCAAATGGCCACGCTGGGAGGAGAAATTCAGGATGTGGGATGTGATGCCTGAGCAACACTTTTCAGCTCAACAATGTTATCAGCAGAGATTTATGATTCAAAGTTTCCTAAGCAAATGTCATTTATAATACTGAATTGTCAGGTTTTATTAGGCTGGTGCAGAGGTAATTAAATTTGCTTATTAACTGATAGACTCCTCTCTATTGAAAAGCGGCAGCTGGGAGCTGCAGCCACAGTTTCATATTTTCTCCAAATACAATTCCTGATTTGGACTGACAAATTCGTTACCAAACCCTGACTCCAGGTCAGATTTAGAAAACATGAACAAACACAAAACCAAAGGAGTTCAGAGCTGATTTAGCTCACTGTCAAATCCCAAGAGGTGGATGGGCTCACATACATGATCAAGTTCTTATGCATTGCTGAGGTCGGTAATAGATCACTTTTAAGAGAAAGGATGTATAAAAGAAAGAATAAACGGAGAGAAGTGCTGTGCATATGGCCAGAGACACAGTAGAGGGTGGACCTATGCTAAAGCCTGGTGTCAGATAGATCTCCTGTCTTCCTTGCATGCATATGAGAAGCATGACTCTACTCTCCATCCTTCCCTCCCTGCTGCCAAATCACCACCACATGGGTTGTTGGCCAATTTTCTCTCCTTATTGAATGTTTATTTCTTTAAGGTCCATTTTGAAGGATTGTCTGGCAATGTTCAGTTTAATGAGAAGGGACGAAGGACCAACTACACCCTCCACGTAATTGAGATGAAACATGATGGAATCAGAAAGGTAAAATAGAGAGTGGCCTGAGATCTTGTTTCAGGGACTATCCTGGTGTTCCAGTTATGATGTGGCTTGGTTTCAACAGGCATTTCTGTTCATGAAAACTTGTGTGTGGAGTCACCTAGAACCCATTCTCAGCTCTCTGCATGAACAAAGCCACATACTAGGGAGAACTCGTGATATATTACTTAGAAAATACAACATATAGAAGGAGGTTATCAAGAGCAGCAAGGGCATCTCAGCTGTGGGGTGGGGATTTCCAGGTTAGTAAAAGCCTGGCCCACTCAGTCTTGTTATTGACAGAGCACATTAGCTTAGGCCCAACTACCGGACTGTCTGGTTTTGCTCTCCCACTTTTCTTTTCCAAGATGAGCCACTATTGTGATGCATATTTTATCTTAGATTCGCCAGGTTAGAGGTGCAAAACAAACATATGTGTCTCCATTTATGTTGCCCTAGGGCAGAGCTTTGGAAGCTCTTTCTTCACTTTCTTTTCTTTTTTTTGTCTGTGCAATGAAAAAGATGACATGCCTGCATAGATTCTTTTCTCCTGAGCTGTTATGATCTCTAATCTGCCATCAGCAGGCTTCTCCTTGTGCCCTGTGTTAATACCCTTTCCCATTTACTATGATAAGAAATTCCTTTCACAGGAGCAGGCTCAGGCTACTGCATCCTGACATGAGGTGATGGAAAACCTCTTATAGAATCAAGGCCTCAAAGTCGATAACCTCAGCAGTGATCTTCATAGTGATATTCAGTGGCTCTCTGCTTTACCTGTAATCAGTGATAGACCAGCCCGAATGCCTGAGTATGAATAAGCTCAGCTTAACATGAGAGTTCTTCCCATTACAACAGTCCAGTCTATTCGTAACCCCAAACTTTTTGATGTTGGCCAGGGTAGGGTTTTTTTTTCTCATGTGATATTTTTGTCCTGTTGTCTTAAGATGTCCTAACACTCAGCCCAGAGTCCATCCAGGCTTTCAGCTGCAGGATAGGATGTTATCATCCTGTCGCATCTCGACATGCTGTGGGCATGCTCACCATTAGAAAAATATTCAGAAGTCACGCAGGGCAAGTGTGAGCTTTTCGTGTAGGGGTGAGGCAGGGAATTGCAGTAATCCCCCAGTACCTTGTGTCAAATGTTTTTATGTGCATACAAGCACTCTGCCAGTGTAGTATATCATGGACGTGATTGTCAGGCTGGAGGCAGGTGGGGTGGGAGAATCCCTGATTCCCCAGCAAAAGATATCAAGAACCACAACAGGAGATCTCTGGTTTGGTGTGAACATATGGAGTGAGTTGGCCCTGCTTGGATGACCCTGTTACTGTATCGTGGTTAATATTTCAAAGAGATATCAATGAGATTTCCTCTTTTTTATTTGGCAGATTGGTTACTGGAATGAAGATGAGAAGCTGGTTCCAGCAGCCATAGATACTCAAAGTGGCAATGAGTCTACAAGCCTCCAGAACAGGACTTACATAGTCACAACTATCCTAGTAAGTGCTGTGACGTCTATCCCAGCTCTCCCTCTCCTCCATCTCCCTGGTGTGCACACTCCCTCTTCCCCCTTGTGTGCCCTCCTTTGTACTGTATCATTTTTATAATAGCAATAACAACAATAATAATAATAATAACAGCACTTACTGTTTCCTGCCGGGTCCATAAAGATATCTGAAAATTGCTGTGGGTAATTAAATAGGTATTAAAGAGCTCTCATGCTTAAGTGTTGAAAATACAAAAGATTATGACAAGATAGTAGAGGCATCAGCATAGGTAAATTAGGAACATTATACCTGTGCTTTGTATTTAGCCCACAGAACGGGGGCTGTAATTTTGAGAAGGGTAAGCTTTATGGTGCAGAGAGGCTGAATCATACCTTTAAAAAACAAATCTCCACTATAATCATGAAGAAATAATAGGTACCCCATAATGTATGGTATCATGTATTGTGTCATTGTATACACTTACCCTTCTAAAATGTGAAATTTTACTAAGTTGTTTGTTGAATGCTTATTATGAGTCTACAGAGAAGACAAAATACCCAAACTGAGTTAAAACATCTTAAGGCTCTCTCCTATCCAGATTTGATTCTGCCTGTGCCCACACAGGCAGACATACCTTTAAATATTCACAACTCGGATGCACTAAGTATTCCCTGTAGAACTGCACTGAAAACTTTCTTGCCCAAATTCCCCCAGGGTCCATCACTGCAGAAGAGGCACACAGATTCTGCATAAGTAAATAGAAAATGCCACAATAGAATCGCATGTCATATGTTCTAAAATAAGCCCATTGTGTGTTGACCGTGCCCTTTGGTGCAGGAACACAAAGCTTTGCAAGAGGCCCAGAATCTGCACACTGGGCTCTGGTCTGAGCCTCTGGTGTGTGTCTCTAGAATGTGATGTGGCTCAATGATGGTCTTCTGTGTGCCAGGAAGACCCATATGTGATGCTCAAGAAGAACGCCAACCAGTTTGAAGGCAATGAGAGATATGAAGGCTACTGCGTGGAGCTCGCTGCTGAGATTGCAAAGCATGTTGGCTACCACTACAGGCTGGAGATTGTCAGAGACGGGAAGTACGGAGCCCGGGACCCCGACACCAAAACATGGAATGGCATGGTGGGAGAACTCGTTTATGGGGTGAGTTTCCAACCTTGTTGGTTGTCTTTAGCTCTGGGTACTTGAGAACATATTCAAGCCCTAGAGTTAAAAGGAGCCCTGCCTACTGTCAGCCTGAGCTGTCTTGAGGACTGCAACTCTGACAATGCAAATAATCAGCCCAAGTGAAACATTTTAATTTAGGGAGAGAAAGCACATTTTCTGCCTATGGAAATGTCAAAACGTTTCCTTTCAGTTCCAAGATCATTTTTCTTTGCATTTTTGGAAGAACGAGTATTGAAAGGTCAAACTTTCCCATGGGTAGAATCTTCAAATTTTACTCTATTTATATTTGCATGATAATGACAGGATGAAAGAAGAGCGAGATTTCCAAAACTCAGCATATGACTGGTGAAGAGTAGGACTAGACTACTTTCTGTCTAGCTGTCGTTTCCATTATCTCAGGTGTATACCTGCACTCCACACTTCCAAACCTGGTTCAGTCTGGTAGTTCACAATCTGTGGTGTTTAGGTCATCCTTCAGAGGGATCTGATTTTCCGTTGTAGGTAAAGGGGAGATTAGTGTAGAGAGCACCAGTGCCAAAGTCTCTGTGTCACTGTGTTGGAGTATGGGATGAGCTCTCTCCTGGGGTAGCTCCACAGTATGTGCCGACAGCCATTTCAATGCATTTCCCTTTCCATTTTTAAGACGGGTGGTAAAATAAGGGGAGAGTGCACATCAGTGCCACTGCAACATTTTTCCTCTTCTCCTGCATCAGTTATGCAATCAAAAACCAGTTCCTGATGGAAGTAAACATCCTGGCATCCTTGTTCAGGTGATTGGCCTTTTCTTGCCTCTTTTGATGTCTGGATGATAGAGCTCTTTTAGCAAAAATCATCTGCATCAGACTGTGACATCAGTGGATAAAAAATCAGTCAAGAAGAGCTAGGTGCCTGCAAAAAGAAAACACTGTGATTTCAAAACAGAACTGGTAATCAGTAGTGATAGAATGGAAATAATCCACCGACATTATGGGCAGCTCCTTTTAACGTTTCTCTTGCAATTGATTTTGTCTGATTTCTTTGGAGGTACTGGGGGTAAACAGAGATCAAAGGAATATAAGCTGGAGTTAGTAGATATATTTTATCCCCAGAATGCCAATCTCTTTTCTGTCTCTCCTTTTCAGAGGGCGGATGTCGCTGTGGCACCATTAACAATCACTCTGGTTCGAGAAGAAGTTATAGACTTTTCCAAACCGTTCATGAGCTTAGGTATCTCTATCATGATAAAAAAACCTCAGAAGTCTAAACCAGGAGTTTTTTCTTTTCTGGATCCTTTGGCTTACGAGATATGGATGTGCATTGTTTTTGCCTACATTGGAGTGAGCGTTGTGCTCTTCCTGGTGAGTCGCTTCAGCCCTTACGAGTGGCACACTGAGGAGTTTGAGGAAGGACGGGACCAGCCAGCCAATGACCAGACGAATGAGTTTGGGATATTCAACAGTCTCTGGTTCTCCCTAGGAGCTTTCATGCAGCAAGGGTGTGATATTTCTCCAAGGTGGGTTGCCTTCCTCAGTGAACCTTCTTCCAGTTCCTGTGGTTTAATCTTTCTGCATGCTTTGGAGCTGGACAGGTTCTTCTTTGACATTCCTTCCTGAACCACAGTGTCATTTTGTGAATCAGTTGCAGATTCAGAAAGGATCTGAGGGTTTACAGGTCTCACAGCCATGAACTTAAGTCCTTAAACCTGGAACCATAACAATACTGTTCTGAATTTATCTTGAGGAGTTGTTTTTAGGGAATTTACAGAAATGCAAACAAGATTTTCTGAAACCACCCAACTGCAATCAGGTTTTATCCATCATTTATTTTACTGCTATTAGAAGTAAGATCATTCTAAGCTACAGTGAAGCTGTAAAATTCCAGTAAAGCACAGAGAAATAATACAGTAGGTGCCCAGTGAAAGGTTATATGGTCTATGTCAGAGATTATGGAGCAAACTGAGTGGCTTTAAGTATTATTGGCCTTTAGAAAGGTCAGAGAAGTACTGAGTTTTCTTTCTGGTTCCAGTTTCAGTCAATAGTTCAATAGGATCCCAAGATTCAAAGGGTTTCTAAAGGGACTTTTGGTGGCCACATTTATTGTCTGTACGAATTGATGTCTCTTGGGATTACTTTTAGGTGATCTTTCTTGGAAAAGCTGGCACAATATAAGATGGCTGGAAAACTGCATGGAATGCAGAACGTGTAAATGTGTGATAGAGACACAGACAGAGAGTAATTTGTAAATAATATCTGGGAATACCTCCTTCATTTTTGAGAGCTGTATTCCCATAACTTTTATGACAGAGCTTTTGCCTAGTGCAGGAGCCCGTGATACACATATCTGCTCAATGCCTTGTTCACACAAAGGTTTCCAAAAAGAAAAGGAAAATAATTGAACGTATAGGAACCAAATAGCTGCAAGTGTACCTCTGATAGATTTTCGTATTTATTTGCACAAGTTGTGTGTCCAGTAAGTGACGTCTGTAATAGCTGAGGGATCTTTCTTGTGGTATGACTTTCTTCACATGAAGCAGGGCCAGAGGTGAGACAGGGGTAAGGTTTCTAGGACTTCCTGTGTTTTGTGACCTGGGCAGATGTACCTAGGGTTTGTGAGGCTGAAAAAGGGTTAACAAGCTGTGGCTTGGGGTGTGGATCGTATTTACCCATCATTCCCTAGAGGTCTGCTCGGGATGTTGGTTGGAGGGAGAGCATGTGGACAGGTCAAGCCCCAGAGCTGCCATGCTCTGGAGGACACTGCCGCCGTTTATTCTCTCCAAGGCTCCAAGAGTCGTACTTATCCCAGTTTAGGCCAAGAACTTTTTTGGCTAGGTTTGACTCAAACTAGAGGTACTGCCTGTCACGAGAAAGAATTTACAGGCAGTATACATGTTTTCTGCATTTACATACCACGGTGACATCTGTGGTGCTCTGATCAGAAAAAGAAGGCAAAGTGGTCTTTTGTTTTCTTTTTTTCCCCATCCTTCTTTTTTGGGCTTTGTCTCCCTTCTCTTCCAGGGATATTTCAGCAGAGATAAATGTCTTGTGGGTGAATGCAGTAGGCAGAAATTTTTCCCACATGCTGGGATGGCATCAAAGGGTGTGAAAAAAGGCAGAAATCCATTGGCAAGTTGAGTGAACACTGTGCAGCTCAGCCCAGCTCCCACAGGATGGCAGGGGAGGCCCAGCATCAGCTCGTTTGCTATTGGGTGCCAATTTGTCCAGATATTAATGAGCTTGGGATAGCAGGGAAGTAAGAGCCTGCAGGGCTTTGATAGTGACAGTTTTCACGAGTATGTTTTATCATCTGGTCATTGATTAGTAAAATTCTAGGAGGGGAGAGGGAATTTCAAATTTATCACTGCCATGTAACACAGCCCCAAGTGTTAAGCATCACATTATTGTGATTTTCATTCTCATTGTTGTTCTTGTCATCATTCTTATTTAGGAAAGAGAATGTCTTCCTCTGGGGACATTTCAATAGCTGGTTTTTGTTCCAAGGAGGAGCGTGGAAAGGTGAAAAGAATGATGCTTTGCAGAATAGCAGATTTGGAAACATTTTTAATAAAAAGTGTTGGGGAAAGATCAGTAGCTTTGATTCAAGTAACAAGATTTGCTCCAGCTAAACAACATGCTTTGAGTCACCATTTCAAAGTGTTGTTTTATTTTGCTTTGAAGTGGAAAATGAGAATGATTCTGTCATTGTTGTTTCAATGGTGTTAATTTGGTCATCCTGATAATGAAAATTACAGTTTCATTGAAACCAATATTTTCCCATGGAGCACAAGAGCATTTTTTGCCTACAAGTATCTTCAAGAAGAGAAAATTTGAAAAATGAAATAAGGGAATTATTATAACTCTCAGCACTCTGAGTACAGTTCCTTGAGATGGCTGCAAGTGGAGGGGAACATTTCTGTGAAATGAGAAAGCAAGGAGGAAGCAGAAGAGTGAGAATTTCTGTAGGATGCTGTTGTACAGAAAGGCTCTGAGTGCTCTCCATTTTTCACATGTATTTTTCACACGAACCTAGTGCAGGATTTCTGTGACACATCACTTAGAAATGAATGCTTGATAGAATGACATTGTGGGCAGGTGGGGATCTGTTCTATTCCAATATATTTCCTATACTGTTGCTTCTAAACTTATCACTACAATCTCTCAGCATATCCCCAGTAATGTATTAACCAACATAAATAGCTTCTGTTATACATCTGTTCTGTCATTCTCTCCCCAGCAGAAAGGAGCAAGTGCAGGGGTGTATTTTGTTTTTGTAGAGGTTTTGGTTTGTTTATTTCAGTTTTGTTTTGGGAAGGAGTAGGGGAAATTTGTCTGGAGGGTTTTTTTTTTCCCACAGCATGTTTGTTTTAAGTGCATATGCCACTATGTATTTATCATTAAAAAAGTGTAAGATCAAAACTGCAGACACATCACTCAGCACAGCGGGGGCTGAGGTTTGCAGCAGCTCCTTACACTTGTAAATGTGCGTTCCTCAGTCTCAGACCAGTCCCCAGGGAGCTTCAGTCCTCCACAGATAGAAATAAAAATTGCTTTGAAGGAAAGAGGTGTCCTTTTTAAGGACTTATGTACCAGCCAGAGCTTAATTCAGGATTTTAAGTATGCTGGTCACAACCTACCAAGCACTTTTGTCACTTGGGTGACCAGTGACAGAACTAGAGGGCATGGACTCAAGCTTCGTCAGGGAAGGTTTAGGCTTGATGTGAGGAAAAAGTTCTTCACTGAAAGGGTGATTGGTCATTGGAATGGGCTGCCCAGGGAGGGGGTGGAGTCGCGACCCTGGAGGTGTTTAAGGGGAGACTGGATGAGGCACTGAGTGCCATGGTTTAGATGATGGTTGGTGTTAGTGTGGGTGTTGGTGTTAGTGTTGGGTTATAGGTTGGACTTGATGATCTCAGAGGTCCTTTCCAACCTTATGACACTGTGATACTGTGATATTGTGAAGATAAACAGTGAATTTGATGACCTGCAGATGGCCAAGACAGAGCATAGCTGTGGATTATGTGCTCATAGCCTCTTCTCCTGAGGAGTGAGGCTGCTGGCCAGGAGGTCAGCTGATGTCCTTGAAGCTCTGAAGCCTTCGTGTCTGGGCGTAGACTGGATGAGTGTGACAAAGGCCAGACAACAACCAGCCATGGAGGGTCCCAGCTGTAGCTGGTGGCAGTCCGTGTTGTGCTTTGAATGCTGCTACATGAGCGTGAGCAAGGAATCCATTCTTTCTAAGCCATAAATGGAATGGCTTGATTACAGGTACAACAAAAGCTTCAACAAAAGGAGATTCTGAGCTGTCGGACATTTCCCACTGGAGTGTGTGGTTCCCCTTCTGCACCATCCTTGACCAGTGGCCCAACTGGATGTGGTTCAGTCACTGCCACATGGACTAATTTGTCCTAGTTGGGGTGAGATGGCCCCTGTTGTTGCCTTTAAAGTCTGTGCTTTCAAAGTATTGGCTGAAACCCAGCGGAACAGGGGAAGAGCAACATTTTGGAGTTGTGAGTAGTTTCATGTGCGTTGTAACGGGCAGAAACCAGTGAAGTCTGAAATGGGCCATAAACCATTAGGCTTTTCAAAGTGCCACCTTAGCTTCAGAAAATAGTAATGAAATTGCAAAAGCACTCATTAAATGTGAAATACAGACCCAGAAAGGAGATTCTCAGAGCAGGCATCAAAGGTAATAAATATCCTGCAGCCAATAGCAAAAGCCTGCAGCAAGAGAAATGTGAAGTAAATATGACTCACATTGTACCATTTTTCAGAAATGTACTTTGATAAATTGTCTTCAGAGCTTAAAATAACCCCAGTGTGTAGCAGCTGTAGAGAACTGGGACCTTGCTGACATCTAGCACGTTACTGCCATGTCTCACTCAGGATGGACTCGAGACCTTTGAGAAGAGGACCAAGGGGACATCTGGACTTCCCAGACTCCTCTGCAGCAAAATGAAGCATCTGAATTTTTCATCTGCCCCATCATTTTCTCCAAAATGAATTGTTTGTGAAAAGTAAAAAAAAAGCAGAGAACAAAAGATATTTTTGTTGTCAGCTTCCCAGCTTGATAATCTATTTATTGTTATCTCAAGATGCTTTGCTTCATAGGGTTTAAACCCAAAACAGACCTCATGTATATTGGAGACTATTAAATTTAATCCAGCTACTCTTCCTGAGACACAGAAAACTTATGCTTGACTGAAATGAAATACATTTGGCTAAAGTAGATGTTTTAGAAAGGCATTTATTCTTCTTTTGAAGATACCATGGAAAAGAATATATACAGTTTCTCTCTCTGCTGAGTGACTATAGGAGACACTGGTCCCCACTGGATTTTGACAGGAGGATGACTATCACACAGTATCACCTAGAAAATGCAGCCATCCTTTGTGCCCTGCCAGAGAAGAATTAAATGGATACCTCAAAAAATAAGCCCAGCTTCACAGGGGCTCTCTCTGCAGTGGAAATGAAGCATATGTATTTTGGATTCAGAACAAAATATACCACGAGTAGATGGGAAATGTATAGTCATATCATGAACAATAGGGTATCGTGCTCTAATAGCTGGACAACACAGCTTGAAATTGCTCTTTATAACCTGCATGACTGAGAACGGGGCTGGAGATGCCTTACTCAGTTTGCACTGGAAGTGAAACAGTGAGTGAAGTTTTCGTCACAGCCTGGGCCTGGGAGACAGCCAGACTTGAGAGGAGACATTTCAAGAGGATAATCGGGGATGCAGGAGCAGGAAGAGTTTCTGTGCTGGTCTATGCAAGGTGCCGTAGGAGACCAGTGCTGAGCAATGACTGAGCCTTACCAGTGTTGCCTAAAGACTGTAGGTGTTTACTGCGTGGAAGAAGACATGGCATGAGGTCCAATCCACCCTTCAGCTGGCTGGGGATAAAGAGTTAAATGGGTCTTAATTTGCCTGCAGAGTTGAGACCTGGAGCCAGAGCAGGTGCAGTGACACGTGCTGAGCAAGGCTCCCCTGGCTGATTGGGAACGTGCTGTTAAGGAAGGTTTGCTGCAGAGATGATGAATGAATGCACTCTGGGTTGGGAAGGAGAGATATAAATGCTGGCTGCTGTCTAGTCAATAGGTACAATCTATTATTTATAGGCAACTTGTAGACGTCATTAATTGTTTTTAGTGACATGGAAGTGGTGCACTATGGCTGGTGTGTGTAGTGTGTAACTGGGCTTGTATTTCACTGCACTGCTATGCAGGCTTTCTGTTGTACTCAATCATAGCGGTTTGTCTGTGGAAGAGCAAATACAGTATTCATTATGTACCTGTAATTAATGCTGAACATTTTCTTCTGCTATTTTTCCTGTTTATTTACATTTCTTTTTTAGATCAATTGGAAAATTCACAGGAGACTTCAGCCATAGAACTGATGGAAATAACAGCAAAATTGCTCCACAAGTTGTTGAGAATTTTTTTTCCTAAACCAGCCTCTAGAGATTTTGAAAAATAGCAGCACTTCTAAATTTCATCAGAATGTTTCCAATACTGAAGGATTTTATCCGGTTTTAGGCAAGATCTAAATCAGAAGTTGGTTAGGCTAAAAATTTTCTCTTTTTTTTCTGTGAAAGGTTTGATTTGAGTTCTTTCAAGAGAATTATTTCTGTTCTGCCTTTTGTTAACTTGAATGTGAACTTACTTATTTTGCTAAAAATTTAGAATCAGGCAAATTAGAACCAGCTGTGTTTAGCAATTAGTAGGATTTTAATTCCTTCCTGAAGTGAAGGCTAAGCCTTAGTCTTTATTGGCGACTGTTTTTGATTTCAGTAGACATCTTCTCTGACACTCCAAGCATCTGCTTATCTTTTTGTCTTAATGCACTGTTCTCATACCATCTTTGAAGTACTCACTATAACCTTAAACCAAGGCAGCCAAGTCAGGCTGGGAGCAAGGTTAGTTCAGCGTCCTTACTCCTTCTGCACTGTGGGGTGAATCTGGGATGCTTGGAGGCTTTTCCATGGGGACAAAGCTCAGGACTGTTTATTTTTGGCAGTTTGCTTAAACTGGTGATCTGAAGTGGGCCTTTAAGAACAAAATTTTAAAAAAATTAAGATTTCAACTTCTGGAAGAGTTGTCTTTGCTTTTAAAATGGAACAAAATAATTTTGCATTTATTTCTATGTGGCAGAGTTAATTTTGTCCAGGGAGAGGAAATCCAGGTCACAGGGTAACAGCAGTACTTGCAAATCACCAGGAACTGATGACCACACTTATTGCTGAAATGCACTTAACCAAGGAAAGTGACTCACCAGAAGGAGCAGCTTGACAACTTGCACAATATCTAACTAAACAGTGCCCTTTGGAGCTTGTGCACTTCCATGGCAACCAAAATGTGGCAGCCCAGGGAAAATAGAAATTCTTTTAAAAACCTCACTATCCTCCTTTTTCATTTGGAAAAACACTGAAGGATACAGAGGATTCAAAGAAGGAAAAAACTGAGAGAATATTGTTGGGAAAACAAAATTTCATCTGTAAAGGGTAAAGGAGTCTTTGGATTTCCACGCTCTACCATCTGAAAATTTCTAAATGCTGCAGAGGTAATGAATGTTTCTTGCACTGATCTGTAAGCCACTTCCTCAGGATGGTTTCCCCCATCAGGCATATCTAGTCACTCTTCCACATCTCTAACTTCAGGCCTTTACCATGCTGGGAGGACAGCAAGAAATTTGCTGACATTCCCCCCATTGAGTGACAGATTTACTAATGGTTCCACCAGCTCTATTTGAAATAGGAAGTCAAACATTTGATTCAAAGCCGATTTATTAAGCTAGAAATGTATTTGCAATCTCTTTCTTCAGGACTAAATAAATGTTGCTCATTTTTGATTGAAAACAAAGTTAAAAATAGCAATGTGAAAAGTACATTGCCTGTATTTTTAATCTATTGGGAAGTTTTATTAGGGCATCTCTGACATGGAAATGGCATGTGCTGCTTGTGTTTTAGTGCTGTGCACAGCTCAGGATGGTGAATGGCACTAAGATTTATAGGGGTGCCTGAGATTTATAGCCTTATCCGTGATTCCAGCGGGAGACCCTCTGAGGCTCCAGGAACTCCCTATTATGCTGTACTATGACTTACTGATTTTCCATCAGTAAGAGAAACACACATTCTCATTTCATTTTCTTCCCTCTTGATAACCTGTTATACCCGAGCAGTTGACTCAGCTGGGGTCTGAGATCCTCAGAGCTGCAGGCAGGGCTGTGAGTGGTCATGTCTTCCTAATAGCTAGGTCAATTGCCAGGTGTTTTTGTTGAAGAATAAGGGTTGTGAGAAGATGAATTACTTCTGTCTCTCTGAAGTGGTGTCCTCTGCAAGGCCACCTGTCAGACACAGCTTTAATGCTGGCACTCCAGAAAAATATTGTAGCTGAGATGGGAAGCCCTGAGCATGTTTTTGCAGGGAAGCACTATTTAAATAACTCCTCCATATGCTGTGCATCACTTTTATCAGCACTAGGATATCGTGTGCACAGTGTCTGGATATGCAGTCAAATGAGCATTGAACTCCTCAATTCAAATTGTTCTGGTTTACAACGCACAGAGCATCCACAGCTGCTCTTTGCTGGTTTAACCCCCAAGAGCTGGCCAAAGCCTCATGGTCTTCTACAGGGAGGCTGAGAGCACTTCTCTTATTCCACTGGAGTTTGGGATTTGTTGCTCCTGTTCTCCTTTTGTCCCAGATTTCATCCCAAGTACTTGTCATGGTAGCTAGGGGAGCACCATATCCCCTTTTCACAAGCAGTTCAGGAATGCGTATATACAGGGAACAATGTGCATTGTAACACCCAAAATAGTGAACAGGCCAAGATAAATTCATTGAAATATGACAAAAGTGCCAGTGTCCATTGCGAAAAGCTTGATGAAGCAGAGTAATTGGGAAATGCAAAATGTGGCTCATGCCAAGAAACAGGGACAGAAGCCTTGCTGTGCTTGGACCAGGTCTGGAGCTGGAGGAGGCAGAGCGTGGAGTCACCTCTGAAGTCCTCCATGGTGTTGTCTTGGTCTTCCTTCCATTTGCACTTGTATCAAAGGAGCCAAGTGACAGTTACGAGCCACCTGATTCATATCATCAAATGGTAGGAAAGGGCATGCAGCTTGTATACTCCTTTCTTTAAGCAGCAGCATACTTTATGGCATTCAATCTATTTAATAAAATCATACGATAATTCTTATTAATGCCTACCCAGAAGAGTTGCTGCTTACCCTTAGATTCAAAGGCTAAGCAGCAATAATTCAGTCATGGTAATCATAACTTACTACTTTGATCTTCAGATAAAAGAGCCTATAGAAGTGCAAAAGTGTTACATCACCATTATTTGGACAACTTCAAAGTATGTTATATACACTAATGAATCCTCCCAATGCAGTCTGATGAGAAGGAATAGGAGGTAGTGTGAACAGAGTAGAAAAGAAGAAGATGAGTCCTCACCGTGAAAGGGAAAAGCAGTAAAAATAAGTATCTGTACATTGTGGATAGGTGCAAGGTGTGAAGAGGGGTCTGTGAAGGCCTATTGGCAGGAGTCAAGTGCACAGGATGCTCTTCCCTTTTCTCTCATTTCTTGAAGCTCTCAATAAGAAGCGAGATCTCAGGCTACATAGTGGCAAACAGTGAGGGGGCAGCTTTTCATCTCAGCAGTGCTTCCAAAGCCTTCAAAAAATCAAAAAAAATCACCAAATGGAGCTTAGCAGGTGAAACAGGGGCAGCAGAAACACTGAACATGTTTTCTCTTCACAGTTTGGGAGTTTTAATGTTAAAAGACAGGCACTCCTGTGCACATGAAACTCTGCAAAAAAACACTGTCTGGGGAGACAAGACTCGTTCCTCACCACTTTTGTAACGGATACAGTGTGCCCTTGTAGAAAAAAAGAGGCTCAAAAGTGAAAATAGAGAAAATGTAACTTGTACAGCCTTAGTAAGGGATCACATTTTAATTTAGAAATGAGAGATAAAAGGAAGAGAATATTTGGAAATATTACTCAAGTGTAAAAATCTTCCAGTCCAGAGAATACTCTCCTCCAGAAAAAAAGTCTTTGTCTTATCAGATTGGGAAATCAGACAGAAGACAGACAAAAAAAAATAGAGCAAAAAGAACCAAGGCAAGGCATCCTCTAAGAAATCTGCACTAAGTTATTGCAACATTGCCCAGCAATTCTAGAAATGGAGCTGTAAATTGTGAGCATATGTAGATGGCTAAAGAGGATGTTAGAAAAATGAAGAATTGGTAGGATATAATCCAAAATATATTAAATCTTTGGGAAAGAAAAGCTTTTTCATCAAGCAGACTATGAAGAAGAGACTGAGGGAGAGCATATGAAATCTAGCAACATAGCAAAGGACATTAGCACAATAGGCCATTGTTTAAAAAGAAGGATCAGTGCTGTTAAACTTGGGGCCACCTGAGGCTGAGGAAGTTCCTGAGTAATGAATCTCCTGGGGTGCTCCCATGAGCGCTTCTGATAAATTTTTGTGCTTGTTTACACTGAGTTTTTCTCAGCAAAGTGAACAAATGTCACCAAAGTGAGAAAAACACGTGAAGAACCTTTTTTACAGCAATTTTTTTTTTTGCTCAAAGGCATGACAAGAGTTTTTTTCCTTGTAGCAAAAAACAGCACAACTGCAGAAAAACGATGGATTTGCCTTTCACTAGAGCTGCCAAGCAGCCTGAAGTGACCATGTTTTTCTCAGCAAACCTCTAGCTAAAACTCCTCCCTTGAACTACCCTGGTTTGCCACATGGAGAGGCACATTCTGCCTGTTCTTAAGAGGAGGACAGTATTTCTTTGGATCTGTGTGTTCTGTCTTTCAGTCACACTCTTATTTTTTCTTAGGTTTCCATCTCATCCCTCTAGCCTAGCCCTTTTACAATGTTTTTAGCAGCCCTCTGGAAGATTTGAGTATATTATCCTGCAGTTTTAAGGTTAAGTATCTTATCTCAGCAGCCAGTTCTGACTCAGGGATAGTGGCCCCCTCAGGTGAAGGACATACCTCAGTTCTACAGTTCTGCTCTGTAGGAGTGGTTTTATACCATGGGTGGTACTTGTGTTCTGCTGAAGTTGAGGGATGCTGGTTGCCTGTGTTTGCTTGGTATCTGGTGCTTCCAACACCATACTTCATTAGTTGAGCAGGCGAGCTGTGTTGGTTGTGTATCAGCAGGATGCATCTTGTGTTCATTGAAGGCTACAGGAGGGCATAACCTGCAGACTGATGTTGAATACTTAAATTAGCCTCTGTGTAGCTGGGCCCATTTGATGTAGCCTCTGCCTGCTAGGATCAAGTGTTTCAGGAAGGGGAATTGGGCAAAGCAGCAGCTCAGAGGTAAATTCCACCTGGTGACCAACACGTCAGGCCACCCACCCAGGTGAAGTTCATAAATGTGATTCATACTCTTCTCCCACAGCTGGGAACTGAATTAGAGAGATGAAGTAAGCTGTCCTGGCTCCCATAAAGTGGCAGGACTTCCCAAGGGGAAAAAAAAATCCTCCTAGATTCTAGTCCTCTGGTTAGGCCATTAGGTACCTCTTGCCTGTCAAAATGCTGAGTGAATGTCTTGAAAACAGCACGTAGCTGCTCCATGTAGTCATGCTTATACTTAACACTGCAGCAATCCAAGCTCCAATGACTGGAGAACCACAAGTGGCATGATGCATTTCTGACTAAGCAGGAAAACTCATTTTAGAAAGAGGCTTTGCCCATTAAAGGGAAATTGAAGAAAAAAAGTGGCAGCATATTCTGCAAAAGAAGAGGTGAAACAGTAGGAGAGGGATGGTACACTGCTGTCCAAGGCTATTAGCTTAGGCAGAAAGAAACAGTAAATAAACTCTGACTTATAATTAAAGCCTCACAGATTTACTTCTTCCAGTTGCATCTGGGAGATTCTGCATAGTCACAGACAATATGTTCAGTCATTGCAGTATTTACACAGCAAGTGACCCCAAGACCCCTTCTTAAAAGGGCTTCTGCTGGAATTCTGCAACCCATATTGCTTCCTCATAGCGTGTTGACTCTGGGGTTGGGGGTCAGATAAGCTGACATGGTTTGTCTGAAAACATGAGAAAGTGCCGATCTCCAGCCCATATACAAAAGATAAGAAGCTCTCAAATTGTTTCCTTCTCTTTTTTTTTTGAAACAAAAATTACAAAAGAAGAGCAGGAGGAAAACAGTGCAGGACTCTTTCTTACCCTGTCTCGCTGGTTAATGTTACCCACAGGGAATCAAAATATGCAGCTGTTACCTCTATGGAGAAATTGTGAGAGGAGCTGCAGAAGGAATTTGTGGGAGAGGGAAGTGAGCATGTCAATAGGAAACATTCATACTTACATGTTTATAGGTGCTCTTCTGACACTCCATGTTAAAGCCCAGCACTGCAGTCAGGACTCCAGACTCTTGTACTAAGCCTTAGGATTCAATAATAAGTAAATGCAAACTAATAATGGCAAGAAAATTAATAATGCAGCATAGACATATGCATTATAATCACTCCAGTTTCATTACAAACAGTTGCTTATTCAAGGCTACCTGAGGAACAGCAGAGCATAAGAGGATAAAAGCTTTGTAGCAGATGCACGATGGGTGCACCCAGAGCAGTTCCCAGCTCCTCATCCCCACACTAACTTTGTTCCTCTATCTATTACTATTCACAGGTTTTTCAAGCAAATTTGGGGTTCATGTCAGGGTTGGAGATATAATGATGAGATCAGTCATGCCAGATGGTCTATGACACACAAGAAAAAGCAAAGATCATTTGCATTGAGAGTTTAATGTCGAAAATTTGTTTAAAATAGGAGCAAAATTGAAGCAAAATGTTTGCAACTAATACACTATCAAGTCAACCTTCAGATAGACCCATGAAGTTATATAGAATCAGTACTAAATTGGCAGAGTGATGGTGGAGATAAGGAGATCTATGTGGGTAGAAGACCAAAAGTGAATTTGACCCACAACCAATAGAAGAAGCATGTAAGAGCTTTTCTTTCAACAGTTTTGCATAAATTCATTCAGTGACAAATATGTCACTTGACTAAGTGAGTCTTTATTAGGATTGAATTTAACAGCAAAGCTGGGAAATCCTCCCAAAGCAACCATGGCTTTAGAATCCCAGATTTGTGCTTCTAATTAAAACGCTGTCAGTTTCGATGTAATTCCCCATAAGAAATGGATTTGGGGAGGGGAAAGACAGGGAGAATTGGGAGAGAACTGAGATGCTGGTTCAACGGTTTTCCAGCAAGTTTTACTTTATTTTTTTCTGATCATCTTGTTAATGTTTTTCACAAAAATGTATGATACTCTTCTAATAAGATGGTAAAGCAGAGCCATAAAGCAGAGCCAAACTCCTGTCGGCTTTTTCTGGCTTCCATAAGTGATAAGATGAAAGAACAAATTGTTTGATCAAGGGTTGTGTTTTGTTTTAAGAAATAAGAGATTATAGCAGCATGGGTTTTTTTCTTTTATTTTTTTGTGATCAGTGTTAAGGCTAGAATATTAAAAAAATCAGTTCATGGGAGCAAAGGGAACTTACAGTTCTTTTTGTTTTCTGCTGGCAAAGTGCAATTTATTTTGCAAGAAAAGGTAAAAAATAGTCATCTAAGTACGAAATTCTAAATGATTCGTTTCAACTTGGTCATCTGCAGTTTTTGCATTAGACAGACATAAAATAACCCATTCCAGAATTATCTTTTGAATTATACCTGTGGTGGGTAAGAGTTCAATGTATTATAAAAGCTGAAAGAGAAATGTTTGTAATGAGAAAGCAGAAACAAAATTGTTTGCCATGTAAGAATTACACCTTTTAGCCTTTCAGAAACATTAAGTAATAGAAAAATGCAAAGCTTGGATAGACCCAAACCAACCATTTTCATAATGCTACTTTCAGAGGACATTATCTTTTCATTCAAATTGAGATTAAGGTTTCATTTACAATTTCAGAATTTTCCACAGTGATGAAATTCTGGTTCCCAGCCAGCTCTAATTTTAAGTAGATTGTGCACCATGGATAATGAGGGCATGGTATTTACTGCTTACTCCTGCAAGGGTAATGTTGGAAAGGAGTGTCCTGTTCTTGCTACTCTTCCATGGAGGGGGAGACAGAACTCCAAGTCAGGGAAATGATGAGGCAGGTGATTTTAGCCAGCATAGGCAGGGCTAGAAGAAGAAACAGGTCTTAATTTGGATTATGTAAGAAAGAAGAATGTAGGTGCAGAAGGAATGACACAGGTTCAAAAATGTACAGTCTAGTGTATCAAGCTATTTTATCCCTTTCCATATCCCAGAAGCAGCCATTCACTAAAGCCTTTCACTGTTATCCTTGCTTGTTTTATTCTGATTTTTGCTTAGATGCTGATATTCACAAATATTACTATGATAATGAATGTGAATAAATCCAGAGGTTGAATAGAAACATCCAAACCTTAGTACATCTTTAAAGTACTAACCAGTGTGCTCCACCTCCCCTTAGTTCTGCAGAGGATTGAGTTACTAACTCATTTCCACACAGCAGAGAGCCAGTTCCCTTCATTTTATGCTTGAATAGGTATGGGGACATGTAAATTTTCAATGCAAGAGGTTTTAAACCCCATACTGCCCATTAGTGAAGAGAAATGAACTTTACTGGGGTTCAAGCTGCAGAACATTTGTTAGTCAAGTGGAAGGTCATTTTCTCTTATCTACTGTGGAGTGAGATTTTCAAAACCCCAAAGTGACTTAAAAGTACAAGGCATGCATACTCCTCTGTGACTGCTTTTACTAGAGCATAAACATAACTCTTAAGTCCCAATGGCTTTCAACCAGACTTTTAGCTCCCAAGTATTGAAGTCACTTCTAGAAATGGGACATTATCTCCTAAATTACAAAGGCATTTTTGCAAATGTGTCCCATGATGGTAACACTGTTGCTCTTCTGCTTGATCTATAGAAATAACAGAACAAGATTGTAATGGATATTGTCTTTCCAACCACTTGCTTCTGGTAAGCAGTTACAGGCATTGGCTTAAAATCTAAACAAGCAATATGGTTATCCAGAGAAATCTAGCTTGTCCTGTTTAACCTGTGTTCACTGCTGTTGAGCCATAGGGATGTTGCACAGAATCGCATCTGCTTGTGTGATGTCTCATCATGACTATTATATTACTTATTGTATTGCACTTGCCTCCAAGAGTCTTCATCACTGGCCAGTGCTCCATTGTGTTAGATGCTGCACAACAGAGTGAAAAGATGATGCCATGTAGAGTCTGTATACTAAGTGTTTTCTCTGCTGTGTGCTTATAGCAGATTAAATTCACAGCTTTTAGCTCCAAGTCAGTCTAGCAATGAGGACAAACATTTCCGATTAACAGTGTCTGCAATGAAACAAAACAACATACACAGGAAGACCCAGTTACGCCAGGAGTCATAGCAGGCTGTTTATGTCCTCTTCTTTCCTCCACTGTCTATGAGATTGAGCACTCACCTCCTCACAGTGCCTCCTGTGATCAGAAGAAATGACCAGCACCAGCAGCAGACACAGCCCAGGTGAGACTGGTGCATGGTATAGATGTGCATCCTATCCCATCTGGCTCCCATGGGAAAGATGCTATTTCCTCCTCTCCCTCTTTCCCCAGCCCTTCTTGTTACCTCCCACTCTCAATATCCCGTAGTTACTTTCTCATACTGTCAGTGCCAGATGTGGGGCTGAGAAGCATAATCTATGTGCAGCTGACAGCAGGCAGCCCCCATGGGATAAGCCAGTAATGAAGATCACCAGGACGTCGAGGGTCTAGAGGCAGGAATCTGGCTGACTGCTGCTGAAGGGATTGAAACAAGTCACAGAAATATCCCAGCTTCGTCAGGAAGGAAAGGCTGTATAATTTGCAGCTGGGGATGAATGTGATTATTTGCCATGCAAATGGATTTTGCCAGCTCAAAGTGGCCTTCATCAGCAGAGATTGTTGTATTTGACATTATCCAGTTAGTTTTGTTTAATGCCTCTGTGCCTTTTTTGAGCGCTTCCTTCCCTGAGCACACATCATCCAGGCTAATTAAAGACAGGTATTTTTTTCCTCTTCCCATCAATCTGAAGACATGTGAGCTGAATCTATAGCTGCCTCCCTCCCCAGTCCCTCTCCAAATATGAAACAAAAGATAAAGTCATTTGTGCTGACAGTCCTGCAACCTGAATATTCTCCATAGAGGGTGTGATGTTCACATTGGTCTCACCTAACTTTAGCTACTTAAAAATGAACTGGTTAGTCCAAGCTAGTCATCCCAGTTCCTTCAAAAATCAACAGAGTGGCAGGTCTGCTCCTAACCTGCGACAGATCAGGTGAATCATCCTTGAGGGTCACTGTTCATCTCCAGAGGTTCATTGGTAAGTGTCTCTCTCTTAGAGTGTTAAAGAAAAGGTAGAAAACCAGTGCCTGTCTGCCTGCCTTTCTCACAGCACCAAGCACTCCCACAACAAACCTCTGATCCCTCTCTTTGGCTGGCAGTGATGGGCACGCATGGAAAGAAAGTAATCTGGGATGAGAGACCATGAGTCTGCTCAGCCTCATTGCTGCAGTTGCCAATGCAGGAGGAGGTCTGTGTGAGACCATGCAGGGTGGAGTAACCAGCATATAGCTTATGGTTGGAAACAGTGCCTGAAAAAATCTTCTTGGTTTTTTACCTTTCTGGTTTTTAAGAAGTGGATGATTGAGAAAGGAATTTGATACTCCCCACAGAATCACCTTGGAGATGGGTTCTATAAAATTCCCTGGAAGTCTTTGAAAGGTGGATCCTTCAAGGTGTTTCACAGAGTTTGTGTTTATGGTGAGATGGATTTTACTGTCTAGTTTCAGAAAAATCAATGGAAGAAGAAACTAAAAGGGAAGGCAGAGTCTGCTCTGAAATGCAATCCCTGTGCAGAGGAAAGCCCAACCCATCTCTAACCATAGCAGTCCTTTCAGCCACATCTGGAATATACACCACTAGTCCTTTCTAGCACTGAAGTCCCTTGCAGTCACACTTCCTGCAGTTTTTCTCTGTCATGAGTGAAAGCTGCTGTGATTGTTCTCCAGGAGCACTGGGCTGACAGCACACACAGTGAATGGGGTCTTATTTCTACATATTAAAATATGTGCTTTCTGCTCTGCGCTGTGTGCTCCGTGGGGGGGGGGGGGGGGGGGAGCTCAGCACTGTGCAAAAGCAATGCCTGCTTTCTGCTGGGAGTTTTGACTAAAGAGCTTTCAGGTTGGTTTGATCTAAATGGGGAGATGATGTGATGTCTGTTGCAGCAGCTCCTCTAACATCATAGAATCATAGAATCTTCCTGCTGGAAAAGACCTTTGAGATCATCGAGTCCAACCGCGCCAGCAGTGTTAAAAGACAGAGTGGATGATCTGGAAGGGTGTAGCTCATATAAGTTGTGTAGCTGGTGGGCTGTGTGGGTTTAGTCTCTTTCCAGCTCTAATTTCAGTGATTAGCAGGGTGTGTTTGTTCCCTCTGTGGAGCAATGGAGCCTGCAGGTTTGTTTGTCGTGTTAAACCACAGTAACCCATAGCAGGTGGACTCCAGGCTTCACACAGACCCAGACAGGGCATGGCACACACTGTCATGAGCTGGTCCAGTGCCCTCAGCTGGACTGAGATATCTCTGTTTCCATCCAATAAACTGTATTTCTGTGGAGGGACTCAGGTCAGCAGAAAGGCAACACTAAGATATGGTCTTGCACAGATAAAAAAACAGTGTTTCTCACAGGCAGGTTCTCCCTGCTCGTACTGTCTGACTTTATAAAACAGCATTGTAAGTTATCTTCTGTCTGCGATGGTGCTCTGCATCTAGAAAAGAAGTATATAAATAATTTAGACAGAATGCATGAATACTGGCATCACTCTAAAATTATCTTCCACTCTTTAAAATTATTTGGAAAGATTTTAATATAAATTAACGCCTGCTTGACTTCTTTGCCTCTGTAGCTACCCAATGGTTACAGATAATTGGCTATTTGATTGCAGCAAGTGCAAAATACCTAGAGTTTAAAGAATTAGTATGAACATCTTGTCTAACCATCTGCTGAATACAAAACAGAGAATGTCAGTAGGCAAATTATTCATTAAGGCCATAGCTCCTCTCTGAGCTTCAATATGTCTTATAGAAAAACATAGAATTTTGGGTTTTAAACTTCAAGGGATGGAGGAGCTGACTTAGTGATCCCAGCTGGTCTGTGAATCTGCTCTGGCTTCATCCTGATGCCCTTTTCTGCTGTGGGTGCTTGCCGCAACGTAGACATTACCAGGTGTTGTCATGCCCAATTAAACCTTCCTGGTAGTTGTCTCCATGTCTTATGATTAATATTATTATATACTCTGAAAGGAATTGAAAATCATTGCAAATTCAGTAAGTTTATTGCTAGTTTTTTTTTTACTGTGAATTTTTCATACCTCCTTGTAATTATATTGACTCCTTGAAAAGTAGACTGAGAACTGAGACAGACCTTTGGCTTCCCTGGAAGTGTCTGGAGAACATGACTTTGGGTAAATGCCCAGGTTAAATGATGGGCTTGCAAGAGCGAGCAGCACCTTTTGGACCCAGCCACCCCTCCTGTCTAACTCTCCTCTCTGTGTCCAGGTCTCTCTCTGGCCGCATAGTTGGTGGTGTCTGGTGGTTCTTCACCTTGATCATCATATCCTCCTACACAGCTAATCTGGCTGCCTTCCTCACTGTCGAAAGGATGGTTTCTCCCATTGAGAGTGCAGAGGACTTGGCCAAGCAGACAGAAATCGCCTATGGGACCCTGGAAGCTGGCTCCACTAAAGAGTTTTTCAGGGTAAAAAGGAAACATTAATGCAAACATTTTGATTAGACCCTTGTTTGACAAGTTCTCCAGGCCCGTCCTCTCTCATCCTCAGCGCAGGTCTGGTCTTTCTCTCTTGCTTCTCCTAACCATGTTAGGACCTGCTGAGCTTGGCCTTCGAAAATCCAGCTTTCCCTGTGCTGCTCAGAAGGCTGGCTGTGTCTCCAGTACATATGATATTCTGCAATTGTAAACACAAATATGGAATATCCCCGTGCTTCCCCACGTTACTGAGGAGCTACTCTGAGCAGCTCCAAAAGAAACAATCACCTAGATTTCCAGCTTGGTTTGCCCTTGGTTTGGTCTGCAAAATCACTTGCCGTGCACAAATGTGTAGCAGAAAGCAGCGGTTGATCTGGGCCCTGATGCAGAAATGGCAGGAGGTTCATTAACATCCTGTTAACCTCTTTTGCCTTCCTTGGCCCAGCTGGTGTGTGGTTATGTGTTCAGTCCAAGCTGGAAATCTCAGCTGGCATCCAAACCTCCGTTAACAGTTCTGTCGGGTTTCTGCTGTCCTACACAGCGATCCAAAATAGCAGTGTTTGAGAAGATGTGGACATACATGAAGTCAGCCGAACCCTCCGTTTTTGTGAGGACAACGGAAGAGGGGATGATCCGTGTGAGGAAGTCGAAAGGGAAGTATGCCTACCTCTTGGAGTCCACGATGAACGAATACATCGAGCAGCGGAAGCCCTGTGACACCATGAAGGTGGGAGGTAACTTGGACTCCAAAGGCTATGGCATTGCAACGCCAAAGGGGTCTGCACTGAGGTAAGTAGCTTGGATTTGCTTTCTTTTGCCAAACCACCCAGCTAATCAATGTATGCACACAGTTCAATCTCCATTGCCATGTTAAATCACAAAAGCTTGGGGCATGGAGGTGGGGGAGGTGGAAGGAAAGGGGAGAGTGTGATGTGCGGGGAAGTAAAATGCCCAGTTCCCGTTGAGCAGCAATGGGAGCACCTAATTATTCAAGCCCTGCATTTGGAAACTGGATCCTGGCTCATCCACTTGCTATGAATGTATCTGCTGTATTAAGTGATGGCAGAGGGGCTGCTGTGGTGTAACCATTGGTTTCACAGAGCATTATCCAGAAGGGACGCTCATCCTGTGCCATGTGAACTGCGCAGCTTTGCAGAGTATGGTATAACCCTGGTTTGGATCCATGCTTGCAGAGGGAGTTCTCATGGGGAAAGCATCTTGGTGTTTCCTAAAATGAAATGCTATTTGGAAGGGGTGGGAAACCAGTTATAAAAAAGCCCCACAAAATATGTGCATTTTCATTCACTAAGTCAATTCAGATCCTGGCAAGCATCAAATTTATGGCAAGTCCAAAGGGGCACAAGTCTTGCATTTCTGAGCCCGGACCCACAGCTGTCACATGCTTATTATGTGAAATATTTTCAGATACCTTCCTTTAAAAAGAAGAACCCATAAAAAGTACAGACCCAGGTCTGAGTTAGTAGCAGAACTTGGGCCCTGCTCACAGACATACTCCTGGACATGAGCTGGCCCCCTGCGAAGTGCATCATGCAAACTGACCTGCTCAGAGCAGTATTACTATGGTTTGCAAACGAGGATGGTGACTGAGTCACTTGCCAAAGGTGTGGTTTTGGCCACAGCAATGCATGTTCCTCAGTTTACAATCAAGAGGAACATGAGTTGTGAGGTTTTAGTGGGACTAATTAGTCATTTAGTTATTTATTAAACATATCTTGACCAAAAACATATGTGTGGCCTTATACTTGCTTGCTAACATAACCCAATGCAGAGACATATAATTCATGGTCTCTGGATTACTGGAAACCCGCTGAACATATGCGTTTATCTGGTCACACAGCTCACAAACCAAAGCTAGTCCAAGGAATTGAAGATGTGTCAGCTGGTAGTGGATGAGGCCCAAGGATTTTGATTCCTTACACTTACTAAATTCAGCTCAAATTGGACTTCTCATATCAGTGATTGCTGGAGGTATCTTTAGTGAAGCTCATGAATGCAGTGCAGGTAGTCCAGAAGGTAATTCTTGAATCCAGTGTTGTTCAGGCTCTGAAATGACTTGGGGCTCTCCAAATAAAGGTGGATATATTCTCACAGCTTTGAGATGTTCTCTGTTGCACTCTCTCCAGTGTTCATTATCTGTCTTGCAAATATGGAAATTAGGATACAGCGCTGATTCTATTTATTTATTTAAGCATCAATGTTGTATCCTAATTTTGATATGATGAAACAAACAAACAGGAACATCCTACCTGTCTTGTAGTTGTTGGCATGTGAAGGAGCCATTTATTATACTTCTAATAAAAATGAACAACAAGAAAGAAAATTACATCAATCCATTTTAATTTTGGAGGTCCAAACATCCCTCTGCTAGGCATGATTCCAAAAGTTCCTAACATTTCTTTTTATTTCCTCTTTTTCATCCTGTCTGCATGTGGAAAAAAATTACTTATGGGCCTAATGGCAAAGGAGGAATGCTTGATTTGCCATCCGATGGTGTTTCTTTCAAACAGTTGCTGTCAGTTTTTGTCCCATCATGTTTGTTTTGTTCCTGTTGTTTTAATTGTTTTAATCTTAGTAGTTCCCCACTCATGTAGTGTCCATTTTCCCCTTGGCGTCCTGCACGTGAGAGGCTGCCCTGAGAAAGGTGACATTCATGAGGCAACTGTATAGCACAGTCAGCCTGTCTCTTACTCAGGCTTCATCTTAACTCTTAGGTCACTCTTGTTGTAGATTAGGTGTGGTTTAGAAGCTGGGCTGCATTTCAGTTTTTGCTGTGACCTGTCCCTTTTGTCACTAGACCAGTTGTCCTGCATTTAGGATAGCTGATAAGAAAAGAATCCTAGAGAGATGCTAAATGACAGTTCACCATTGTTTTTCTTGCTTCTACACAGGAAAAGTAGGCAAATATATTGCCAGAGATTAATGAAAACAAGGTTGAAAATCCAGAATTAGTTCTACTTTTTGTAGTAGATGCAAAAATCCCTCCCAGGACATCAGTTAGGTCTCTTGGGCTGCTAAAAGAGCTGCTTCTTCCTCCTAGGTGAATCTGGATTTGGCTATCTTTTGACCCTCAGATGTTAAAATTATCAACCATTTAGGCATGGCTGAGAAGGGTGATGACTGAAGGGCAAAAATTACACCTTTGAATACCACCTAGATCAAGGTGTGATCCTGCCTGGCAGAGATAGTTATGCAGCTGCAATATTCAGCCATTTACCATTCAGTTGGTCTTCTCCAGCTGTTGTATGAGTGATCAAATGGTCCAAATCAAGGAAAGGAAACCCAAGAACTCTCATGTGATTCTGCACTCAAGAAACAGGGAGATTTTTAAGATGGAGATCTGGGAGGACAAGTTCTTCAGAGCAGCCAACCTGACAGTTCCCTAAAATATAAGTTATTTTTTCTAGAGATTATGAATAAACATAAAATGTTCCCTGTTAAAAACCCACCTTCTTCTAGGACCCCAGACCACTCAGCCTTTCATCAAAATACACTCAAGATGAAGTACACCTTGTTCTATGTATTCCCCATGAGCTGAAGAGAGAGACAGTTGACCAAATGAAGCTTCCTAGGAAAGATAACACATAACACTTAGCACGTGTCCCCAAAAGTCATATGGCTAATATTGTACTCAGAGAAACCGCAGTGCATTTGCTTTGTTAGCACCCTGTACCCACATAGAAACTGCAATGTATTTTGGCTCATTAGTCAACTAATCTTTTGCAGATGGTTCAGACATCAGAGTGCTAATTAACCTGTATTCTGTTTTAGAAGACAGAAGTAATTATGATTTACTTAGTGTCAAATTCTTTCTGGAGCTACGCTCACATGTTTCCATGGGCTTTAAATGCAACCAAAGTTAGACTCTAACCATAGGACTTGTTATAATAAAAAAGAGAAAATACTCATCCATCTTCAAATCTACATTTTTGCCTTCTCTTGGACTGGTAGCAAGTTTGACTGCATCTAGATTTTGCTTTTTTGAAGGCTGGCTTCTGCCTGAAGGAGGCTCCCAGTCCTTGTGAAGGCTTCAGTGAGTGGATAGGATCCCAACAGGCAGAGTCATCACGGGCATGTGGAGGTCAGAACATCCCTCTTGCTCACAGTGAGGCTTCTTTAGAATTGCAGGATAAGAAAATAGTCCCCTTGGTGTGGTACAGAGTGCTATGTGTATGAATTCTCTAAGATGGGAGCTGCATGGTCCTTGGCCTTTTTCAAGATCTGTTTTATTGTTCTTCCAGGTCTGTTGGTAGACAGTTCAGCCCTCCATCTCTTCCATGCATTTCAAAGCCCTCTTACACTTGTGCCTCACTGTGCTTAGCTTTTTTACTCTTTTTCATGTGATGTTTATACCAATATTGCACCTGAAACCCAGCATCCAGAAATGAACTGTGCGCATGTACAGAGCCTACGAAACTCTACTGCACATCCTGAGTCAAGGGGCTCCCTCAGATGTTTACCACTGAGAGTCAGTGAGATGTGTGTGATCAAGTCTGAAGGCAGAGTGCAGCACAGCCTGTATTTGCAGGCTATCCTAAATCCAGATCACTGGCCATCTTGCTGAATAGTATGCTCAGCATCCAGACTCATGCAATGTTTTCCATGACTGGGGAGATGCAACTATGAAACATTGCAGCCATCCCAAAGTCCTGGGTGTTCTTGGGTGTGTCCATTTTAATGTGCTGCAATCATTTTTGGTAACATGGCAATGATGTCACAGGGCATGCAGGGCCATTCATAGCTGACTGTGGTTGTCCAAAGGGAAGGAATTCACTTCCCAAAGCCCAGAAGAGAGAAGATTCTTGAGCCCTTGAGACATGAGGAGCTCTGGAAAGTGCTTGAGGGAGGGAATGCAGACCTCAACATCAGATGAAGTAAGATGAGAAGGTTCTCTGTTGTGGTAGCATGGCCTTTCCACAGGGCTTCAGGAAAAGCAATGGTGACTACCACCAGCTGGGGATCCACCCTGTGTTTCATACA